>CM074576.1:126462109-127873359 GCA_037305975.1 Chrysolophus pictus | reverse complement strand
CTTCTAATTTTCTAATAAAACAGCCTACTATTTTTCCCCAAAAAGACAAATTAGGGGAGATAGAACTTGCTCTGTGAGGAGAGGCTGGTGAAACAAAACTTGTTCAACCTGGAGAAGAGATGAATCTGGAGTTGCCAGGAGCAGCCTTCCAGCAGCAATGTGGAGGCTACCAGGACACCAGCCAGGCTCCATCAAGCACAGCAGAACAAGACACAGTGGTGTCTTGCAATAGGACAGGTTCCAACCGCAGGTAAAGCCAGGGGCGAAACACCATTATAATGATAATTAAACATTGTAACTTCTTGAACAGAGAGGTGAGAAATCAGTATTTGGAAGTTTTCCAGACCAGCTCCAAAGACTCGAGCAACCTAGTTTGAATTCCAGCTGACTGTGCTTTAGATCAGCCACTGAACTAGAGATCTCCTGTGCTGTGTGGTTGCTTCCACTTGAGATTCCTACGGTTACTTCACTAAATTTGATACCCAGCATAAAGAACTGGATTATTTAGATTAAAAAATATTGATGTGAGAGACATGATCAAACTTCTGGCTAGCAATCACAAACACTATTTTGTTAATTGCTAGCAGTTGGCAAAAAAAGAAAACCAAAAAAGAAAAACACCTCTCTCATAAAAGATAGAAGAGACTCAGATATTAAAAAAAAAAAAAAAAAAGCTTAGTTGTTCATACAATCTGTATCAAACTTCTCGTAGTACATTTTGCATACCCACAGAAGACATGAATCTCCTCTTCTTCCATAAACATTTTGCTGCAGCATATAAGAGCTGTTCTGCACTATGCCTAAGCAGCACAATGCGATTGCTGGCATGCTCATCCTTATGACTTTCAGATAATACAGATTTTGTCATCTTGAATTGCAATCAAGTGTGCTATTTGCTTTATAAGAGTATTGTTACATACACTGCAAGATGAAGTGCATTCTGTGTATTTAAGAGATTAACAGATTTTATTGTTTTCTAAAATATATTACAATATAGAGACCCAAGGCAGTAATTCCTGACAGATTTAGTAACCATTTTGTGAGTGAATAATTATGTTAAGTTTTCCTTGACAGACATACATACATCCACTTTCAGAGCTTGCACATTTTAATGCATTGAACATTATGACTAAGTATATCTATACATTTGAAAAGCAAACGATAAAATCCAAAACTACCAACAGTGTTTAATAATTACCTCAAAATAGATTTGTTAGCTTCATTACAGTGTAGATTCCTAAAGTAGCATATCTACTCACCTGATACTTGATTTTTTTTTATTAACACAAATCTGTTGTAATTTACAGCTCAGTTCTAAATGTCACAAATGCAAACTATTTGGCACTGTTACAGACGACTGAGTTGTAATTGCAAACAAATGTAGTTTTTACAGTGTTCTGCTACAATAATCCATGTAAGGACTAAGGCTAGTTTATATGTTGACCCACAAATTTATCCACATTACAGATTTTGAGTATGTTAGAGTGTTTCCTGTACTTCTGAAAACCTAATCACAGAATATTTTGTCTATAGTACAGTAATGAATATGGCAAGAAAGCAGATTTAAATATACCTATAATTTAAACTCTTATAAGTCTAAATCTTATCCACATCAAAAGGTTTGATAACTAATAGCCATGCTCTTTATATTTTGGAATATCAAATTGTATGTACATATACACAACAGATAGCCTCTTAATAAAAAGCATTTTTAGTCTATTTTACAATCTTTGTTCAAAAAAAAAAAATCAGTCTTCACAGATTTAACATTTCAAATCACAAAAAAAAATCATTAGCAGTTAGAAGGATTTTTTTTCCTGCACACATGTGCCGGAAACAGATAGTATTCTGGGGCTTACGTGATTTATCTCTTTGTTTATAGAGAGCTACTTAAGATCTACAAGGAAAACTCATTTAAGTGCCAAACCATATAAACAACATTCATAACAGAGTCCCAACCCATGACACCTGCAGATATCTCTGCTACAAATAACCTTCTGTAACAGATAGTCATCACATATAATATCTGTTTTACAACTTTGAGCCATGCTGACAACATTGAAAGATTACTACAACATGGATTTTTCATTCAGTCAACTGCTGACTAAATCTATGTCATAATTTAAGTATTATATGATCAAGAATACAAAAAAGATGCTTACCTACATAGCATTTAAATAAAAAAATACTGCATCTTTCAGACATTGCTAAGAACAAATAGAAAATTAACTAGAATAATCTTAAAAATTCAAGTTGCAAGTTACTGAAGGTCACTTAAAATAACCGATTAAACATAACTCAGCATAAGCCACATACATCGGGTAGGATGAGGCACAAGCATAGAAAACGCAAAAATGTTTAAGAGTCACAATAATAGACCGTGTGGAAAGAAAAAAGCTTAAAAAGTATTCTTCCTATCACTATTTTTTTCACCTAACCCCTTTCATTTGCATTGTGCACAAGCTGTGAAAACCACATGAAATCAGTTCTATGTTCTGTCTTTAAATCACCGCAATTTCAGTATTGAGCTTTCTCTCCTTTTCATGAAAATATATACACTCTATACATCATTCAACTTCCTCTTGGTTTAAATATATACTGTACAGGCCTGCAGAGCTTTTGTAACACTTCTGTATTAACTCTGTCCTTTGTCACTGGATTGGTTCTACATAGTTTGCTGGGTATAAACCAACTTGTCCGTTGTCCAGACGTCCTTTGCACCAACCCTGTTCATCTTCATTCTCCATTTTAGTTAACTCATCTCCTGCAAAAAGAAGCAGCACCGTTAAAAAAATCTATGAACTTCTAAGTGACCAACAATAGAAAGCTAACATGACAATTATCTATTTACATGTCCACTCTTGTTCCCTTGCCCACACCAGCTCCCAGCAGAAAGTCTCTAGTCTCTGCTCTTCACACTTTTCATACTAATGCCATTTACTAATTTGCATACGGGATGAAAAGACTTCACAATTTCAGAAAAGCAATGAGAAACAAGCTACTTTGAAACAAAAACATTACACTAACAGCATTTCAAAAAGGCACAAATAGCATTTTAAACAAAACTGAAGAATGCCATTTTTTAACTTATATATGGTGTTATTTTACTAGAAGATCAAAGGCTCATGTATAGCTGAGGATAGATGGTGAGGGATCTTACAAGGAGCAGCTGAGGGAGCTGGGACTGTTCAGTGTGGAAAACAAGAGGCTCAGGGGTTACATTATCACTGTCTATAACTACTCGAAGGGAGGTTGTAGTGAGGTGGGAGACAGTCTTTTCTCCCATGTAACTAGCAATAGGACTAGAGGGAATGGCCTCAAGTTGTGCCAGGGGAGATTCAGGTTGGACATTAGGAAATACTTCTCCGAGAAGGCACTGTAACAGACAGCCCAGGGAGGTGGTGGAGGTCACTGGAGGTGTTCAAGAAATGTTTAGACATTGTACTGAGGGACGTGGTTTAGTGGGCAATACTGGTGACAAATGGACAGTTGAAATGGATGATCTTAAAGGTCTTTTTCAACCTTGATGATTCTATGATATGAACATTCAAAGATAGTTGTGGATAGTAATACTACCTATAAGCAAACAGAATAATCCTACACTGGGTTATTAATCCTATCACAACAAAAGGTCAGCACAAATGAAATAAATATTTCATCAGGCTTACTATCAATATATACTTATCTTAAGAGCTGGTGAAAGATAAGAACATGTTACAAAATGACATGGCAGTAGAATTCTCTTAAGTAATTCTTGCTGCTTTCCAGTATTACGCTACTTGGTTGTGATGCAGAAGAATTTAAAAGAACCTTATACCTTACTCTGTCACATCTGTTCTTTCCACATCTTTCTTTTAACGCCTACCTTTACACCGTTGGAAGTTGGTGCAGAATTGTAGGTGTAAAAAAGTTAATCAAGAACTTGTTTCCTAAACTTGAATAGCAAGAGCTAACACTGAATATCCATTCAGGTATTTATGAACTACAAAATAGCCTCATTGTGCACCTCTAATCTTCTGCATTCTCAGGAAATACTTAGGCATTAGTCCGCAGACTTCAAGATGCTGCACATGAGCAAAGGAACGTCCACCTCAGCAGAAAGTCTACCAGGCAAATAAAAGTCCACATCACCTGAATTATTTTCACACAGACAACTTCTTTGAGTCAAATTATTTCCATAGATGCATGGGATTATATTAACCCATCTCTAATGGCTATAAATACACAAAATATTACAGAAGTCTGAGTATATTTAGGAGAGCAAAAACTAACCTATACAGTACAGACTGTAGAAATGGAACAAGCATCATAACATGTCTTCTATAATTGTTCTCATCTATAAAAGGTTAAAACTTCATCTGTGGAGAAGGATTCAGAGGTCCTTGTGGACAACAAGTTGGCTGTGAGCCAGCAGTGCTCTTGTGACCAAGGCCAATGGCACTCTGGAGTTTATTTAAAAGAACATGGCCAGCAGGTTGAGGGGGGTGATTCTCCTACTCCACTCTGCCCTGGTGAAGCTACATCTACTCTATCGCGTCCAGTTCTGGGCTCCTCAGTTCAAAAAAGACAGAGTATCCCCTAGAAACAGTCCAGAGGAAGGGCACAAAGATGACTCAGGGGCCTGCGTCATCTCCTGTACGAGGAATGGCTGAGAGACCTGGGTCTCTTAGCCATCCCGGGAGCCCTCAGGAAAAGACTGCAAGGTGATCTCATCACTGTTTACAAGTATCTGAAGTGCACGAGTCAAGTGGGTGGGCCAGGCTCTTTTCTATGGTGTGCAGTGACAGAACAAGGGGCAACAGGCAAAAACTGGAACATCCGAAGTTCCAAACAAACACGAGGAAGAATTTCTTTACTGTAAGGATGATGGAGCACTGGAACAGGCTGCCCACAGAGGTTGTAGAGTCTCATTCTCTGGAGACATTCACAATCTGCCTGGACCTTTCCTGTGCAACTTCCTGTAGAGAATCTGCTTTAGCAGAAGGGTTGGACTTAATCTTCAGAGGTCCCTTCGAAACCCTACAATTCTGTGATTCGGGGATCTCTAGTTTGTGAGTCTATCAGATAATAAAAGAAAGTTATGAACAAATACTTGACATATGGAGATGTTTTGCAAAATTTTAAACCAGTGACCTTGGAGGTTTATTAAAGTATTACCACTTTTGGCAATCATATGCACAACAGGATTATAACAGAAAGAGTCTTTACAGATGCAAGGAAGATAGCATGTATACTAACACATTTTGACAACACTGCCTGGTCTACATTTACTGTAGCTATTTATTCTCAGCCATGGCAGAAAACTAGACATATGCTAAATGGTTATGTCCCCTGCAGTTATATGATTATAAAACCTCTCATAAAATATGGGTAAAGTTATTCCTCCTCTTTGGAAGCCTACCACATTTGTTTGCCAAGGGAAAAAAACTAATAACAACAACAACAAAAAAAACAACTGACGTATAAAGTATTCCACTAATACAAAGGTGAGTTTCAAGTCTATAGAAAAATAGTACATTTGGTGGACACTGTACAAAGCCTATATATTACAACATGTGGCTAAAAGTTATCACAAAAGCTTTGTAGGCAAATTCTTTGAATACCTAAGGAAATTCCTCTGGAGAATATCCTCATACATTAAAACAGATCCCTAACACGCATTAATCGCCTGCTGACAGCTGCTTACAACTCTAGGCATAGTCTGCATAGGAATACAGGAATAGAACACATTTTAAACTAGCTCCTGCCTGATCCAGTCTATTGCATATTCAGTGTAAACCTAGTCACTTCAATATTTGTGTCTAAAAAACTGAACGTTTGACTGCAGGCATTCTGTAATTCTTCTCCTGTAAAGGAGGTTCGTAGCCTAGCATGATCACTTTCTTCTGATTGATAAAATCATGATCTGCTATTATAATGTTTTTTAATGCTCTTCCTTCAAAGGTATTAAGCAGTTTTTAAGTTAAGTCTACATACACCTCTTACTGTTCATACTCGTACTTTATTTCTACAGGTCTCACATTGAGAGCCACTTCATTCAAGTAGTTTAATACAAGTCTAACATCTGGTACTAAATGTACAGAATGTTTAACTTTATATTTAACCATTATGTCTGTGTGTAAAAACATTGCATAGTTCTGTCATGGAAAGTCTTTGTTAATGTAAACCTTTGAAATGCCAGAATGACTTGACAGGTACAGTATTATAAATCTCAAGAAGGTTAACTTATTTCCATTCCCCATCAAGAAAAAAAATGAACAGTTAAAGTCTACAGAATGAAGAGTAGTTTTAGCTTCTGTGCATTCCAGAGAAAGCTCCAGATGTTTAGTTACTACAATCCTTCTGTCAGAGCACAATTTAACAAAGTTAAAAGCCAAACCATTTCTCTTCTTTCAAAGTCCAAATTATTTGTCTACAAAGTCAAAGATACAGAGTTTTACTATTAAAAAAGGAGAGAAGAGAGTGAATAGACAGTCTCACCAGGGTTATGGACTTGTTTATTCATAAAAACATTTCCTTCTAATGCTGCTCTGAGCACCATCTTTCTCCATATGCAAAATGGAATACTAACAGTTCACTGATAAGCTACATCACTGTCTTATCTGAAATAAGAACTTTCAGCTCTAACATCCAACACACACTGCAGATGAAATAGCATAACTCTTATGAATGCTGAAGGGGAAATGGAATGAAGAATTTTCTTAGACTTTTTTTTTTTTTATCACTTGAATCCTCTTTGTCTTCTACAACTGTGTTAGCCAGTCATTAGAGGAGAAGGGAGCAAGTGACAAGCAAGCAAAGGTGAAAGGAGTAGACTGACAATCTAATCAATCTCACTTTCACAAACTGAAGTTCTGTTAACCTACTATGAAAAAAATATCTTATTCTGGAGTTCCTGTTTAGCAAGCTTTTCATGTGCAGTTTGAGGCAAGACAAGATAGATATCGGAGCTCAAAAGGTGCAGATTTTGCCTTCCACCAATAGAGGGTGCTGCCTCCAGGCTGGTCAGACTGTGAAAAACATTCGAAGTCTCCTATTAAAGGCTGAGGAAGACACCCAGGCACTCACTCAGCACACAACTGCTGGTAGCCCAAACTGAAGGCAGCAGCATTTATGGTATACAATCATCATAACCCTATGTGAACTTTGTAAAGGTGGAAACACGTCACTGGGAAACTGTCAGATTTGTCTCTCTAGTCCACCGCCTCTATTTTATTTTCTCAACTCCTACAATCAAGTAAAATGACTCAAGGGAAATAAAACATCTCAAGAAGGGAGATGTCCAGTCAGTGTACCCTAATATAATGCAAGCCAGCAAAATCAAGTAAACAAGTAAAACACAGTAGGGCTACTGTGCATAGATATACTGAAGAGTGTCAAAGGAGAAAATATTTATCAATCCATGACCAAGTGCTCAGCTTAAAAAAAAAAAAAACCACAAAAACACCTTAGTGGTGTAGGAAATAAGAGGCCAAAAAATGAATGCTCCCAGTTTAGACAGGAAAAAAATGTATCAGTTGATTAGATATTGTTTTAAGATGCATAGCTGTAGTCTTTTCCTTTAAATAACATCTTTGTAGGGCTGGCATTTGTAGACAGCTAAAAGCAGCAGCCGTTACTGTCATCAGCTAAGAAAAGGAGAAAAAGTAATCAACTGCAGCTCCCTGTTTTATTTAACACAAAATGGTAAAAAGAATATCCGAAATGGATATATTCCAAAACATTTCAAACAGATTATAAGTCAGTACTCTCAAACATGGGATAGCAAGAAGCACTATCAGGAATGTGGGTTAGATAAGATCCTGTAACTGGAGCTGTACATTCAGAGAGACAGGTGATTTCAGAAAATAAAGGAAATGCTCTAGAGAAAAAGTCCTTATTTGCCCCATTTCTCCTTTTGATGAAGTGCTTTAAGTGCACACTGTAAGCTTACCTGCTTTAAAGCTGAGTTCATCTTGCTCTTGGCCCTCGTAGTCATAGAGTGCACGCACTCTCACCTCCATTGCAGGAGAAGTATCTTCATCAAATGGATTGGTGTCTCCATTTGCATCAGTGGAAGAAAAGGGATTGTTGGACTCTTCATCAGACCAATCTGTAGGGTAGCTTTGGTTTTTTTCATAGCTGCTAACACTAAAAACAGATTTTAAATTACTTTTTTCTGCTCTTACATTAAGAGACTAAAAGTACCCCTGAGATATCAGTTTCCTTAGTTAAACTTCTCATAAAGCTCAGCTTTGAAAATTTCTCTCTTCTTATCTTATCTACCTTTAGCTGGCAATGCCTTATTCAGAAAAAAAAAAAATACAATCACATTCTTACAATATATTCAGAGTTAAAAAAATAAAAAAGAAAAAGGAAAAAAACCAACAAATCAAAGACTACTTTCCTATAAACTCTCAGAAATTTCTCTAACAAGAAATCTGTAGAATCTATGAGATTATTTACTCTAGAAAGGTAAAAGCTGTGAAGGTAGTACATAAGAGGAACTAGATATTTAAATAGCATTCAGAATCTTTCCCTCACTCCTCTGTGCACCCCCTATAATATATTTTAACTTTTTGTACGTTGCAATCCACCAATATAAAAGCTTCATTACAGAGTGACAACTTGACCATTTAAAGAAGAGTTCAGTGCTGAGTATGCGCATGTCATTTAAGACGCTAATATCCTTAGGTAGGCATAATGAAAAGGTCCTAAACAAAAAGAAAGCAATCATGAAAGCAGACTTATTCAGCAAGAACACGCATAGGAGTAAAGCTCCAGGAACATTCTCGTTAGAAAAAAAAAAAAAACATACACATTTTAAAAGACTGGTTTAGGAAGGAAAAAAACAACAGCAGTTCTGTTAGCAACTGCCAATAGGCCCAGTAGTTTCAAACCAAAGAGCAGGGCAACAGATGTGGCATCTGTTAGGAGAGACAAGTTAGTTTACAGTGTAGCTTAAAAAAACCTCTCAAACAGACTTCATGCACCCACTAGCATAGCGTTACAGAAACTGAAAATTGAAAACCCTGGATAGAGAAAGTGTAAAAACAATTAAAACAACATTTCACCAACTTTTTGATCTTATTGTCCTCCTTTTCACTGACAGTACTCCCAGTATCTTCTTCATCTTCAAAGGGATTGTAACTTGATTGTACTGACTGCACTGTGTTACTCTGGACACTAAGACTGCTAATTTGGAAAAGAAAGAGCATTATGGTGACCCTATCTGTTTAAGAGTAGAAACACTCATTTGTGTCCCACTAAGTAGTTTTTCAGTAGACCCTTTCTCCATTCATAAAAAAATCAACAAAAAACAGCAAAAAAAAAAACCCACAAGAGTAGCATAAGACCCAAGAAAGTTCTGACAGTCTCACAATATGATACACTCCTTCAGAACTAGAAACATTACTTCCTAAGGCAGCTGCTGTTAACAGCTATGTATTAACGGCATCCAGATTAGTGAAGTCACTAAGCATTTTGCAAGCTAAGATTTCAAAGAAAAACCGTCATTTCTACAGATAGAAAAACAGCAACAGACAACCGCCCGATGAGCCACACAGTTCAGTTTCACTACACAGTTCAGTATTCTTATAATCCACAGTGGAGAGAGAAATGTAAGATGGAGAATTAATCAGCAAAATATTTTGTGAGCTGCAGAAAGCTATTTTAAGAATGCTCACAGATAAGTAACATTTAATTGGCCAGTGGCTTTTTGATCCTATGTCTCTGTTATCTTAAATAATCAATATAACTAAAATTAAAAAAATAAAATAAAATACCTGCTATGTTTGTTAGGCTGTGAAACTTGATCTCCTGTCTGATTAATACCAGTCAGAGTCACTCCATCAGAAGCTTTCTTCTTTTCTCTTCTGCTGAGAGTGCGATTCAGATCTGCAGACCACTCCTATCAACGAATGTAAAAAGTGATTGAGAAATGTAATGGAGCACTAATTATCACATTTAATTTCTCAGACTGTGTTATGGAACATACATTTATACAGCCTTACAAATAGTTATTGTAAAGATAAGTTACTCTACATGTTTTGGTTATAGTCCTCATCTAGTTCCTATCTTAGCAATGCAAACAAATCTTTGCTACTCACAAATCCCAAAGTGACCTGTACTTCCCTGCTTAGCATTCCGCACACCTTGAAAAGACTTAAAATACCAGACCATCTGGTAGAGAACTGGAAAAATCAAAGGAATTGCTCAGTGCAACTCTTTAAAAGTTGTATTGAGAGCATTTACTGTTTCAAGTAATGCCAAGACATCTGGCTTTTTAAAATTAAATCTTAGGTTTACCTTTTGAAGTATTGCAATCTACTCTAAGATACAAGTTTACTTCTCAAGAAGTGCTGCAGGACTGACCTACAATGGAGCTCATTTTTCAAGTCATTGCATATAACTTCTCCTGTCTCTAAAATGCGAATGAGCCCTTAGGGTATTGCACTCAAATATTTTGTCCTTGAAAGCCAACCAAAAGAGCTCAAATCAACACAACTGTTGACAGGACTCATGATGTCATTTGTTAAGAATCCCCTCCTTGATGTTCTGAATCACTGAGAAGTTTCAGAAGGCAGATGAACAGGCATGATGAGACCTAAACACAAGTTATACCTTTCAAGTCAAACTAGGCCACATGCAGATATAAAACAGAGGACAGAGAGTAAACTTGACACAAGCAAATATCCTATGCTTACACGTTTCATCTCAAAGAACATGTTAAAAGTCAAAAATTCAGAAGATGGTTTACTATCCAAAAGATAAGCTTTGAGATATCAAGAAGAAAATGAAGATTTTGTGAGATGCTATTACTACTTGTTTATACAAGTAGCATGGTCAGCTATCAGTGATTTCTGGCCAACTTTTCAGAGGTACCTCTTTATATTAACCTCTTACAAATACATATGGATTTTAGAGTTAGCAAAATATAAAGACCACTGACCTAAGTACATTTGTACTTTATAATGACATTTCATATTCATTTGATCATGACTTTTGTTTTTTACTTACATCATCCTTGTAGCATGCAAATGAAAAAATACTTGATTAGAAAAATAGTAACAACGGAATTTCATGTATTAATTATGATTTTTATGAAAATGAATGGTATTTCCCCACACAGAAGTAACTATAGTTCAGTGTTTCAGGCAAAGAAAGGAGCTTTCTTCCCCAAACCTTAAAATTAGAGGTTTTTCAAGTTTACTTTACACTCAGTAACTGAAGTTTCCATTCCATTAATTGAATGCCCAGAACTTATTGAACTTATGATTCTGTACAGAAATTCATTCCAGTTCCAGCCTTTTGATAATCTGCTAGTATGATTCTGCACTGACAGAATTTGGAACTTGTTCCTCGTAAGCTAAGTTAGCAGAACACTCCTCAAAAGCTTTCCTTTTCCTTTCAAAACTGAATCCAGCAATAAAATAATCAGTGCAAGGTAGGACCTTTTAATTATTATTATTATTTTTTTAAATATAATGGTACCAGAAATACTAGTTAAAGACTTCCACATTTTCAGAATCAATTTGAAATATTTTAACTACTTCAACAGTCTTTGCTGTCTACTCAATAACAAGGAAATCCCAATTTAAGTCTGACACCAAAAGGGAAAGTCACATACTAACAATTTCAGTAATGACTTCATTTTAAAAGAAAATATCTGCTTTTACCTCTCTACTCTAGAAATAGGTGTTTGATATAATCACCTCCAAAAGTAGAGGCTGAGGGAATCCAATAGAAATAAAGAAAAGAATAACTATTAAGATAATAAAATTAACTGTCAGAAGTTGTTCCTTTCTGGTGAGACTCTCAGACTCGAACATGTCAGAAAGGAAACTAGAAAACAAAAAAAACCCATAAAAACAAGCGTGAGTTTTCCATACTCTGATCTTACCTCAAACTGAGGCCAATTCATTGACATCCCTGGACCTTGATTAGCTCTGAACCACCGCAAGTCTTCAACAGCATCTGCAGTTTTTATGTTCTGTTCCAGTTCACGGTAGATATTTTTGTAACTGCAAAATAAATTTGTCTTCAAATTCAGCGCACATGTAGAAACATGGCAAATTCCCTAGACTCATTTTATTTATATTATATATATACACTTATATATATATATATATATATACACACACACACACACTTTTTATACACACACACACACACTTTTATATAAACAGTATTGAAAAAAACACTGCAAGACAGACTTTAAAACTGTGGGGCAGACCCATTAACTGTCTGTAAAAAACAGTGAAATAACATCCTTATTTGAAAGACGGATTATTACTCTTTTGTAAAGTATCTTAAATAGTTGTCAGTAAATGTAGTACTTAATTCAGAATGTATTTAAATTACAAATTGAACTTTCTTGAATTTAAAAGCTTGCCTACAAAGTAGTAGGAACTGTTTTCAGTGTTAACTTCACAGCATTCTGTGTGGAGCCAGGAGTTGGACCTGATGATCCTTATGGGTCCCTTCCAACTCTAGGTATTCTGCAATCCTGTGAAATTTCTGTCTTACTCCAATTAGACTTCTAATTCATTATGAAAATAAAAATCTCCAACCTGAAGCAGAATTAAATGAGTTAAAAAGATGCAGAAGAAAATGTATATTTCTTATACCTGCTAACAGCTTTTACTGTTTTAGATACTGTGATCTTAATAACTACACTATTTACATAAAATATCAAATGCTATATAAAAGAACCTTGCTGCATCTGCTCATCTTTTGATCTAATTCTTCATTTAAGTCAAACTCTGTTAGCGACGAAGGATTACACAGAGTAAAAGTCATGCTGCAGGTACAATTCTGATCCCCTGCCCTAACCACACACATGATATGCTTGCTCTACAGACTGACTACAAATATAACAGGCTTCTTTTTTAACAAAAGGATCAATATGGTGTAATATGGAACCCAGATGAAGAGGTGTTAATACAACAGATACAAGGTCTTAAAAGTGATGCAGAACTATGAGTCCATTAACAAACTAGAGGGATTTTAGTGAAACCCTACCAGACCACAGCACACAGTCTCTAGAATTATAAGAGCTTCTCTGGAAGTAATGCCTCCTATTCTATGTTGATTCGGGGCATCAGAGGTGGATGTTGATGGTATATAACAACAGAGGCTGAATCTTCCCACCAATATTCCCTTACATTTTGTTGCTTTGTGACAAATGGCAGCAGAGGGGCAGTCTGACAAAATGGTGTTTGACATGTAAGCGTGCATGAAGCAAAGGGGAGCCACTGAATTACTCCATGCAGAAGAAATGCCACTGACTTTCATTGATGCTTGCTGAACATTTATGGAGACCAAACAGTGGATGTGAGCACATTGTAGTGGTGAGTGGTGGCTTTCAGCAGTGGTGACAGCAACAGTGGTACACCTTTGCTGGTACAGATTTTCATGAGCGCAGCATGCACACTCTCGTTCACCACTTGCAAAAACACATAGCTAGGTGGTGACTGTGCTGAAAAAGAGTGATTTGTAGCTGAGAATTTGCTCTATCAAATAGTGTTTTATTGCGCTCTTTTTAGCTGTTGCAGTTTCCATGGAAATAAATAGGAGGCATTACTTTCGGAGCAATCTACATATATCACCGATGAGAGTTTACCAGTTCATTTAGTACCTCTGAAGATAACTAGCAAATGCTAGGGATAGATGCTAACCAGATCTCAGACAAAACAAAGAAATAATGTATTCCACTTTTAGTAAATTGAGCAATTAAAATTAAGTCATTAATTTTAAATATTAAAATTAAGTCAGATTTTAAACCGACCTACTTGAAGCATGGATTATTTTTTGCTCAGAAGTATTAAGCACTAATTTTGAGGTCTTGCACAGTTTTACCTTGCAACATTAGACAAGTCAAGGTGTTTTTGAACTTCCAGTAACACTTCTCGAAAGAAACGTAAGCGTTTTTCCTCAAACTGCTGACACTGTTCAAATACCTGCTCCATGTTCTCCATGTACTGAGGAGTGGCATTATCTAATTCTTTCAGTGATTTTTCATACTTTTCTTTTGTCTGAGGTGGAAGGAATAAAAAAGAAATCAATTAGCAATATTTTTATTACAGTCCTACAAGACCCACAATTATAGTAATAGGCAAGACCTGGACTAAAATACACCAAATCACATTCTGTTCGCATTACCACCAGTACCTGTTTGATCATGATAAAAGTTACCTAACAAAATAACAAAACAATTCCAATAAAGGCCTCAGCCTCCTTTCCAGCTTCTTGAAAGAAATAATGAAAAACGTTAATGTAATCTTAAAGATAAAAAACAAAGGAGGCATTTAGTATAAGAGTAAGTGGTCTTTCAATTTACTTAAAGATCTCCAAATAATTTCAAAGTGTTAGCATTTCCCCTTCAGCAGTTTATGTAGTTCACTGTCAGTTACAAACAGAAAAAGGTATAATTGCATACATTCCTGTGAACATAAGTCACAAATCTAGCGAGCTCAGTTAACAAACAGAATTTTTGACTTTAGATTAACTTGTAGCAGTAGTCCAGAGATATTAAGAGATCCCACCAAACATAATGTTGGCCATCCAGATCACAGAGCAACATCACAAAGGGAAAAATATTTTTTGAAAAAAAGTCACACATTTACTTTATTTAAACAGACGGTATCAGCTTCATTTCCTTAAATAATAATTTTTAAGAAGCGCACATTTCGCAGTCAGGAACAATGACAACTTTAGATGCCAGCACGCTTTAAGCATCTATCTCATGTTCTCTCAAATGAAATAACTCCATCCTCACTACCAAATATGAATAACTCTTGTATTATTCTATTTCTTTCCCTACTCAAAGTACTTAGATAAAATAGAGGTTATATTACCTGTTCCTCACAAAAGAACATAGCAATGACCGACATGCTTTGTTGAAATTCCCAAATTTTGGCATAGGACCATAACAGACTAAGCTGTGTTGCAGTCCACAGCACATTCTGGAGGAAAAAAATCTTCAGATATTGACAAGCTATATATTAATCATACCTTTAGTACATCTTGTTTGCTTCTCTCCACTTTGTCTTGTAATTTCTTGAGTTGTTCAGGATTTAACGCTGGATCAGCTTTGCTATTTGTCTCTCTGGATATAGCCAGTTTCTCCTCTTTACAGGCTGCATGGTATGCTTTCTTTGCAGCTTCCACCTAAAAAGAAGATTTGAATCTCTGCATCTGTGACACTTTATACAACAATTGTGATGGTTTTGTTTCAGGATGGGTTTTTTTTGTTTTGTTTGGGTTTTTTTGGTACACTTCTTATTTAGGCCAAGGATTGAACACTACACAATAATCACTTACAAAAGCTTAGAGAAGTGAAGAAAGACTCACGAAAGGATTACAGGAAGTCTCAAGTACAACAATTTTTCCTCATGCCCACGTTCCTCTGCTCCCCTTCTTCTACAAACCTGTTATTTAAGAATGTTGCGGGACAAGGAGAAAATTTGCAAATACTTTTCCCCTGATCATTTCTTTGAACAATACGTAAATTCCCAGTGCGTGGGACCAGATATTATTGAAATAACTTAAATTCCACTTTTTCCAGATTTTCAGTGAAGTCACCAAGATTAAGAGAGACCAAGAGAAAATACTTATGTTCAGAAGAGGACAGAAAGCAAGAGATCTTTTTGAGAAAGGAGGATCCAGCAGAGAAAATAGGGAGTTTACTCCCTTACAGAGATTTGAGACATTAATATATTGTAACACAAGATATCTAATACATAATCTACTGCTGTACCTCTTTCAGCTTTTTTGCCCAGGGTTTCTGAGCTTTCCTAAATCCATCTTCTGCTTCTTTGGTTTCCTTAAATCCTCCCATCATTTGCTTATGAAAGGCTTCCTTCTGCCAGTTCTTGATTTTTTCAAAGTCTTCATTCATCAGTGAACCTTTTACTTCTAGATGTAGTTCACTCACTTTTTCAGCTTCTGACATAAAAGCACACCAAGCCCTTTCTACTGTTCCATACTGTGGGCCTAAACACAACAGAAAGTGTCATTCTCAATAACCATCACCCACATGGAACTTATATTCCCAAGAGACTACCTGAAGCTATTGACTTACATTCATTTCTAAATAGGAATTCCTAGAAAATTATGCAAATCTAGAAAAGGGATTTTTTTTTTTAAAGATATTTTTAGAATATAACATGTTAAAATCATACTTAAATAATACTCATTTAGTCTGGCCTGCATCTCCCTAAACCGCAATTCCCAATATTACACTTATTAGCTCCTCTTTGAACTGCCTTTGATTTCTCAACATACTTTTTGAAGCACGGACAACCAGGTTCCATTTAAGCTAAACATTTCTACTTTTAACTTACCAAGAACATTCAATTTTTTTTTTATTTGATAAATCTTTCAGAGTTCAAAATGAGAATGTATTACCTTTTTCCACAAGCTGTTTCCACCTCTTTGCCCATTCTGTAAGTTGCTGAGCATAGACCTTCTCTATCCGTGCACGTTCATGAATACAATTCATGAGATCATTGCAAAGTCTGTGACCATCATCGATTCGCTTTACTGTCCGCTTGTAATTTCCAACCTATAAAGAAACAAATACTTAGCAATTCCTGCTTGAAACACCTGAAAGCAAGATAAGTCTCTAATACACATACAGCAACAGTACAAGAAGGATCATCTGCTACCAGGAATTCATCAACTATATCATCCAGTATTTTCAATTAATCTTAAAACCTAACTTGTATAAGATATTAGAAATAAATCGTAGTATGGTCTGCATGGAAGATGCTGGAAGTTCCCTGAAAGAACACCACAAAGCTGGCAAGTTGTCCTGCAGAAAAAAGAGGTTATTAAAAAAGCAAGCTCACCATTCAGTAGACACAGTTCAGTCAGCAATGCAAATACAGCATTACAAAAGAACCTATGCATTATTAGTCTTGCAGTGTAAGTATAGGTAATTGCCACAATAGTTATTAAGAAATTGTTCTGCATTATTACTGCTTGGCAGTGTTTTAGATGGTCAAAATACTTGACGCAAGCACTGAAGAAGGAAAGAATCTATTTATTATTGAGCATCCTAATTTCACATTCTGTTTAATTAAAAGATTGATAAAACTGCAACAACATACAAAGGAGTACTGTAAAACCTACACAACATTAGAGAGTTTTAGTTTTCTAAGAATGCAGTATAGAAAAACACATCCACTGTATAACCAGCAGAGATCAGAGGCACCCTATATTATAGCTGTGCTTCAGTGTTGACAAGGTAGGTTGCAATTAGCTCAAAAGTATGCTCTAGAATTTAATGTGGGCTCAGTGCTGATAGTGACTTGGAAGCTCCTACCCCTAGCATAAACGTGAAGATTTTAGAGAGGAAAAACTAGGACTCCATGTACAAGATGCAAAGGGATGAGATATGCAGAAAAATGTATGAACATTCATTATATAAACGAACACCTATTCATTTTTGTATATTACCAACATTAAATAATCAATCTAAGTAATGGGAGAGGCAGACGGGGAAAAAGTGATACAGCTGACAAACTAGTATTTCCACTAGTTTCAAGGTCAGTCAGGTTGATTTCTGTTAACATTAAACAAAACATAAAAACTCAGGTAACAGAATTTGCACGGCCTATTGAATATTACAGTCATCTTCTTATCAGCCCAAACCACCTGACTGAAAAAAAAAGATTAGCAGTGAAGTAGTAGGTCAACCATTCAAATACTTAAAGCACATTTGCCATTTTTACATGAATCACATCTTAAGTGTGGGAAGCCATCCAACTTTCTAGTTCGTATTTATTCAGAATTTTGTCAGCAGATGCACAGGCAAACCATCTGCTTCAGAGAAGCTTCTCAGAGTACAAAGGGAAATATTTTAATATTCTTAAAAGAAGGAAAACTATATTAAGAGCTGAAAAAAATAAGTGGGACTTTATCAGTGACTATTCTGAAGTCTGATGAAGACAAACATCGGCCAAAAATAAGTTGACAAAATTCAGGGTCAAAGCTGAAAAAAAGTAACCAAAGCAAACAATGACAGGGCAATTTATTAAGACATTGTCCTCAAAGCATTAATTTGAGTGTTTTTTGGACTATATCCACTTCAATAGATCTAAGAAACTCAGTTATCATCAAAGTAAAGCCACTGAAGTCATCAGCCACTGACTTGTCCTACTCTCATCAAAAAGTAGTACCTTTAAAAGCAGGGGGTTACAGACTTGGACATAAAACATAACATAAGCGAAGATAAAAAACTATGAGCAGTGCAAAGAAGCAGGCATCAAAATCAGACAGACAATGATCACGTCCAAACAGACTTCATCTAGTAATACGAAATGTATGAAAAGTAACCTCTTATTTTCAGGGCAAATATTGAAAATGAGAAATTAGTAGTTTCAGACTAACACCACACAGTAACAAAGATCACTTTGTAGGTCACTCCAAAAGTAATGCCTCCCATTTATTTCCACAACTGCACTATTTGATAGAGCACATTCTCAGCTACACAACACTCTTTTTCGACAGTCACCACCATTAGCTATGCATTTTCACCAGCAATAAACAAGAGCTGCATATCACATTCTTAAAATCTGTACCAGCAGAGGTGACCTTCTGCCACTACGCAACACCCACCTCCTCACTGTGCTCACAGCCATTGACACCATTTTGTCAGACTGTCCCTCTGCTGCCATCTGTCACACAGTAATAAAATGCAATGGAATATTGGTGGAAATGTTCAACCTCTACTGCCATACCACCACCATCAGCCTCTGATTCTGTGAGCCAACATCATAAAATAGGTGGCATTACTTTTGGAGCAGCCCTCATATAATCCAAACGTTAAGAAAATTAAGTACCTGAAAGAATACTTGCTGAAGTTTGTGACAGAAGGACAAAATTATTCATATGCTCAAAATTACTCTGGCTGTAGGTTCACAGCCAAGCAGGCTTAAAACAGGTTACATTTGGCACAACTACCAATAGCCTTATATTAGCATCAATTTTAGTTACATGCCTAGGGATTTATGTCTCTAGCAGGAACATTTCCTTTCATAAATTTTCACTACTAAATTAGCATTTTATATGCTAATACTGAATTGGAGCTGGCTGCCTCATGGTATTTTTAATGTTTTCATTTTGAGTCGTCTCAGCAAATCCTGCCCACATGGTAATATCCAGCAGTTGTCAAATCTCAGGCAGCATTTAAAGAACGGAATTCAGCTCACCTATTACAGCCTACTCACTCCTCAGCCTTCTGCTGCAGAAGGCCACTTGTAAAAATGCCTCATGCAGACCAGAGGGGATTCACCCACACCATCTCCTTCAGCCGAAGAGGACTGAAAGAACTAACATCATAGTACAGAACAAGAACAAGGCCTACAATACTGCAGAATAACAACTCTGTATTCCATAGAAAGTCTTCTATAATATTTTCAAACCAAACACCAAAAATGTTCATTCAAAACACACAAACGTTTCCTAAATCATATTAGACATCACATTCAATTTTCACAACCTATGAAGAAAGTTAGGAGCTTTGGAAACAAAGCATTTTTTTGTCATTTTTTTCATTGACACTGAATGCAAGTTACATACATGGCATTTAGCATTTTTAAAACATCATGATTAATAAATCATTGATACTTCATACCTGTTAAATAATTAGTTTATTCTTCCCCTCTTTGGGGGCATATTTAAAATGCAAAGCATACTTCTCAGACCTTGATTCTTAGTCACTAAATAAATTCATTCTTCTTAAACAAAGTTTCTCGAGCATGCATTTAAAAATTATTATATAACATATTAAAATCAGAATGGTTTATGTCAAATTTGACTAGTTTCTTGTCTTAAAAATGTTCTGATTCTGTAAGATCACCAGTCCTTAGTCTTTTCAGACAAAGGTTCCTTGCTTTTCTAACAACCTGAGCCTCCCAGGGCATACTGTGCAGAGGAAAAAAAAAAAATGGTGTTGTAGACTTTCTCCAGTATCTTACTAACACTCACTCCACTCCAAGTGCATCATATCACACCAGCTCTTCCCATGTATCTGTCTGTTCATGCACAGGCATGCACATAGATTTCAGATAAGTTTTGCACATCCCTCCTCTCCCTGCAGTTTCAGATACGAAGATGGAGGATACAGCTGTCTGCATCTGATTCAGAAGACCAGAGGCAGGGAAGAGATGTACAGGGCTCTAGAGAACGTGCAAGTAGCCTGAAAGTACACACAAGGAACAGAAGGGTCACAGGCTTGTCCATAGTATATTTGGAGCTCACAGCACAGCGAAGGACCTATCAGTAAATGAGAGCTCCAGGTCCTATCTCCAAGTGACATCTGTTGAAAGGAAGACTCAGCCTTGGGAAGACTCAGTTTGGTGAGGGGCAGCAGCTATCCTAGGCAGGATTGAGCAGGACAGTGTTTCCAGTATGGCTTTCTGAAGGAGATCACACTGGACTTCCGTCCTACTCAAGAAATTCAAGATAGTGCATTAATAAAAATTAAATGTGATCAGTGGATAGACTAGACCAAAGCAAAATAAAGTAAAATTGACTTTCTTATGAGCAACTAAACAGCCCCAACTTCAAAATGGTCCAGTGCTTCAATTCTACAGTCACTTAATAGCCTTCTGCTTTCCCTCTGTGAATGTGTGGATACTCAAGAGCTGAATCCCTTCCTCCTCAATCTGAGAACTACCCTCCCCACTCCAAATATAGGTTTGATATCTTCATATAGCATATAGATATCTTCATTTAACTTAAACATTAAAGTATTCTATAAAATACTTTAAAGATAACACTAATCATAGAATGGCCTGGGTTAAAAAGGACCACAATGACCATCTAGTCTCAAGATGGTCGCCACTCACTAGACCAGGGTGCCAAGAGCCACATCCAGCCTGGCTTTGAAACACTAACTGAAGTAACTATACATATTCACAAATATATCTACACAAAGTCTAGGGGGAATCATTTAGATCTTCTATAACTGTAAATATTACATTATCTTAATTCTTACAATGAACCTACTGTTTGAAAATTGCATTTTGAGCTATGGAGACTGTAATGACAAATTTTTGTGAAAAAACAAAGACAATAAATATTATTTGTAGCAGCTGACAAGAAAAAAAAAATCCTGTTTTTCTTTGTTTGATCAGAGCTAAATTTACATAATGCCTTGCCTTTCTCAGATTTCTACATTAGCACTGCTTGGTACGTGAGCACAGGATTTCATCAGTTAGAGTAACTTTCTGATCTTTGTTGGGTTGTTTCCTGTTAAACTTGTCCTTGTCCTACAAATGAAGCATTTCCTTCAGGAAGGTAAACTGTAGGACTGCAAGCTTTCTTACAGTTTCAAGGACAGTGAAATCTTTTACCACAAGATATTTAAAACCTGTATCCTGCTTTCAATCTAGCATTAATGCCACTTGCTCAGCTGCCGTTCAGCCTTAGTTGCTAGAAACACTTTAAGAAGAAATGATCCTCTAAAAGTTTGTTTCTTGAAATACTGCTGTATTGCTGTAATCAAGTTCTTGATTAAATTGGTAAATTCTCTGAAAACTCTGATTCCCAGTTTTAACTGTACCTATGAGAGGATGATGAGTTATACTGAGACAAAGCAGTTTTATACGTTAGTGTAACCATCTTCAAATTGCTGTTACTATTAATTAAGAGAAGCTTTCCCGCCTGCACTAGTATGGAACCAAGGAGGAACACAAAATCATAGAATCTTTAAGGTTGGAAAAGACTTCTAAAATCACACAGTGCTTTTTTCTTTCATAAATTCAGATAGCCATTAGTTTCCTCATGTCTTCTGAAATAATACCGAGCTTTGCTATTAATATATTTCAGGTGATACCATTTTGCCCCATTTCATCTCCCGTGAAATGCCTTTGCATGTTTGTTCTGCTTAGGAGAGAAAATATCCCCCCTTCTCATTACAATATTTCTTCGCGTATATGAGCACAGCATTGAGTCACCTCAAATCTGTCCTAAGCTAAGACTTAGAGAATTCACAATAGCCAGAGAATGACAAGCACACAGCGATCAGGTATTCAGTATTGCACAGCTTAGCAGTACACTCCTCTTTCCTCCGTTACCACCCAGGTATACTGCAACCAGCCACCATCATTGATATGGAAATATATCAAAGATTACAGGCTCAATATTTTATAATTTCACAGTGTTTGTGACTCTCTCTTTGTATCACACTACTTAACACCTTTGTCTCAACTTTATATTCGGTTTGTTGTTTTGTTTTTTTATTAAGCGTATTCATAGACAAGGATAAAACACATAAAGAGTTAAAAACCACTTAACAGGTTTTTCTGGTACACTGACTGAAAAATAAGGATATTTTAATTTGTCAGCAACTCAGAACGTAGCAAACAATCAGCTATTGCTAAACACCAGTCAATTAATTCCCGCATATTATAATTACTATAACCACTAATAGAGAGCTTCAAATGCCTGAAATAAGATCTGACATTAACTCTTTTTCGGAGCTTGCCTAGTTTATCTGTAACTAGTCAGCCATTATGAACTGGAACCATTTGAAAGAAAATAAATTTCCTTATCTCTCAAGTCACCACAGCATACAATGTGTTTTGCTGTTGTTTTCAAATGGCAAATACTCACAGGCAGGAAACGCACAGTAATGAGCTTTGAAGGCTTAGTCAAACCCACACATACCAGTACGAGAACAAACTACTTCCAACATTCAATTCAACCATAAATACACCTTCTTTCTATTTACAAACCAGAAGTTTCTAAACGTTAACTTTTATAATACTCAATAGCACATGTTCTCCCTCAGAATAAAGATGCAAAAAACAGATTATTCAAGGCCCACTTTGAAACCTCGTTCTATATTTCCACATGCATCCTGAATATCTGTGCTGATCGAAAGTGGGTTTTGAACATAAGCAGAACTATTTTAGTCCATAAATTAACACACACACAGCACGAGCATCTCACAGCAATATCTCTGTGTATTTAAGTTTTATACTGGTAAATTTGCTAACATAAATTAGCCTCTGGATTCAAGAAAAATCCTGAGGAAGCTCTTAGGCTCACAAAAGCTAAAGCCAAATACACCAGTAAGCAAATACCTGGCAATATAAATGGAAAGCATTACGCTGCTCAAAGCTAGAAGAAAAAAACTGCATGCAGGAGATATAACAGCAATCTACTGATGTAGAGTCCAAATATTTCTAAAATGGAAGAGTGAAATAGAACAACTGGCTTCATCAACAGAAGAAGCACTCACTAACAAGGAATTGAAAACCCTCAACTTCAAAACACTTTTTTTAAACATTCAATAGTGAGTTAAATTCTTCTTAAACTCATCCAACAGCCTGAGAAGATAACTCACTTAGATGCTGGCTGACAGCAGCAGGCACGAAGCACAGACACGATCAGTACCCAAACTGGCATGCCCATGACTACTGCTGCACAGAGTTTATAACGCAGTTTGTCAGAGGCATGTCCCAGATTGGCTGTCTCTGCTATCCAGAGTGTTTGGGGCTGATTTTTGTTTGTTTCATTGTTGTTTTTTTCTGTGTTTTTGTGGGCAAGTGGTGTAACGAAAAGGCATGCTGTGGCCTGATTTGATCCAACCACAGTACAAAGAGGACCAAATTCTCCTTTCTGAATCAGTGGAAAATGTTTCTTTGCTAGAGGTTCTCTCTCTTTAGAACACAACATGCCTAGCACCTCAAAATGCATTACAAGTTCTTGGCTTGAAAAGAGTAGGTCACAGGCCTGAGTTTCTAGACCTAATGCCAGTCACTGTTTAGCAACTGATCAGAAGAACTATTTTTGCTTGGATTAGTAGGTATTCTTACAGTACTGATGAACAACTCCACAATACATGGGGAGGTTCCCATGCAGCAGACACAAGCAGAGAATAAGGGAGAATAAGGACTCATATCTAAGGTATAGGTGGCACCATCACCTGTGGATCATAAAAATAAGCATTTTTACAGGCTGCAGCTGTTCCTTTCGATGCCTTACCTTGCAAAACATGCATATACTTTTACTTTAATCTCTAGTAACGCCTAATCATCATCTTTCTTACCTTCGCAGGTATCTAAGTGAACAATAGCATTAGTCTCAGCTTGCTCAAGGCATTTTTAATATGACCACAGCAGTGATTAGCAAGCATAAAGCTGGGACTTATTAACAAATGCATCATAATAATTAACAGAAGGCCAGTTTTAATATACCAAATTATGTCATGTGGAATTCAATACTACCACCGTATTGAAGGCCAATAGGGTTGTCTGTTTCTTGTATTTTAAAATAATTTCACAGAATATTGGAACAAGACAGGGTTTTTTTTTTTGTTGTTCAGTACAGAAGATGGAAAAAATCCAGAAGGTTTCCAGGTGAACACTGGGCACCAAATTTTCCACTTTCCCTTGGAAAAGTTGCTGCCATCCTGCTCCAGCCATAATCAGTAGCTTCCAGAACACATTATCCCTGTCAGCTAAGTAATACCAATGAAGGAATTTCTTCTTGGAACATATCAACCAGATTCCTCTGTGTTAAAATTTCTGCATCCACTAAACACCATGAGTTCAGCCAAATCTATCAAGGTATACTGAAACTTGTCAGAATGAAAAAGAGGTTTCCATTTCTTAAGTAATGCAGGGCATTACTACAACTGAAGTTTGATGAAACCCTCCTGTAGCAATTATCTCTTATCTCTCAGAATGTCTTTCCTTAATACTTTGCAATTCCTTGCTCTCTAACCAAGCGTAGATGAAAACATGCATCGATTTTTCCATCTCCTAAAATATTTTTATTTGCTGAACATCTGGAAGAATTTTGGGAGGGGCGGGAGGTGGAGGGACAGATGTGGTCTCCTGGAATGGATTTCTTCTTCCACTAGGAGACTAAAATGCAAGCCAATAGTAAAAGTTTAACTAAACAATGAAAAACTTTCCTCAGTTTACCTGTGAAAGCTTCTATTTCCAACTTACAGTACAGAAAGGTATTTCTGAAAGCCTAATTTTTCAAGCTGCATCATCAGTTCTTGCAATCCAAAAGAAAAAGCTGAACAGTTACAGTCAGATGACATTTCATGAAGGTCTGAATGGCAACAGCAAAATCTTAGCTAGCTTATAAACACTTCAATAAGCACAATTTCATCAGCTCAATAGAACGATGACATTCAAAAAATAAAAAAATAAGTTTCAAAGATATGCAGTGAGCAAAACCATGGCCCTCACAGGAAGTTCTTAGGGTACAATCTACACCCAGCCACCTCACTCTTTCCTAAGTGTCCTTCACAAAAAAGATGTGCTTTACAGCACAGTCCAACAGTAAATAAATTTGAGCTATTTTGGAGTATGTGGCAACATACTCAAAAGCTTCCCATGTCTGCCTCTTCTGTGCCACAGCCAGGTTTAAATACATTCACTGCATTCAGTTGTGGCAGTGAAGCACAACAATGTGGCTTTCAACAAACCACAGGCTGTCTTTAAAAACAGCAAAAACAAACATGCCACACCTTAAAAACTTCTGATGAAATAGAAAGGGTGCAAAAGACAAGTTTGCATTAACACTGCAACTAACAAATTGATTAATAATGCTGTAATTCTTATTATGAAGCATAAAGTACTGAGGCCGCGATTCTAGAGTTGCTGCATCTTTCCTAATGAAGATGAAAAACATTGATCACAGCAGTTTATTTATCCAGTTTGAGAAAGACAAAGGTTGGCGCTCAAAGTTGCAATTTTCAGAAACAAAATAATTGACTCAGAAGATAATGAAAAATGACAAATTTTAATCTAAAATTCAGACAAACTTTGGTTGCAAAGATGGCTCCAAACCCAGCAAACCAAGAGCTTGGTAATTAAGTTTGACAGGCCTGCTATTAGTGTCTACATGTCATTGTTAATACTGAAGAGTTACTCTAAAGTTGACGTCTTGGTACAAGATGTCCTTCGCTTCAAGTTAATGTTCTACTGATAGCGGAAGCCTGGCACACTTCCCCCTTATTAACTCTTGAGCTCAGGAGTAATTCTTGCCTTATTGTTTTTTCAGGCTGTCCTGCAGAAAGGCAAGGCTTAGATTCAAAAAGTACCTTATGTCGTGACATAATTTGGCTTAAGTATCTGCAGGATATCTTAATTATTCATTTAATGAAAATATCCAGAACTACATATAAATCAAACTACAGTCCAGACTAGTAAGAGCATGTATTGCAATGACTCACACTGAAATGCACAAAAGTACTGTGTGGAGGTCAAAAGAAAACTATTCCCAGGTGAAAGAAATTGCTCGAAATATTCTATATCAAGGCTACACTGCAGCAGACAGCACTTTAGGCACTTTCCCATTTGCCCTTAAGTTCTGCTTTAGCTCAAGCATGTTGTTCAGGGCCAGGTTTCAAAATCATCACTGTCTCGTGATGCTACATACAATTATAACAACTTGCTGGATAAAGAATTGGTGGATGGTCACATTCAATAAAGTTGTGGTCAATGGCTCAACATCCAAATGGAGATTGGTGATTAATGGCATTCCTCAGGGACCGGTGCTGGAACTGGTGTGATTTAGTATCTTTGTAGGTGACATGAACAGTGGGATCGGGTGCACCCTCAGCAAGTTTGCAGACGACACCAAGCTGAGTGGTGCAGTTGGCATGCTAAAGGGAAGGGATGCCATCCAAAGGGGCCTGGATAGTTTTGAGAGGTGGGCCATGCAAACCTCATGAAGTTCAGCCAGGCCAAGTACAAAGTCCTGTACCTTGGTTAGGGCAATACCAAGCACAGATACAGGTTGGGTGGAAAATGGCTTCAGAGTGCCACAATGATAATCAGAGGGCTGCAGCATCTTCCCTACAGGGACAGGCTGAGAGAGCTGGGGCTCTTCAGCCTGGAGAGGAGAAATAGAGTATGGAGATCCCTCATTCTCTCTGCAGTCATACTATAGAGCGCCCCTACAAAAAAAAGTATTTATAAAACTGACAATCCAATATGTTTAAGATAATTATTTATAAAAAAAGATATTATATTATTATTGTTCACACAATAGTAAATAAATCTCCCAATAAGTGTTAGCTGCCTATTAAAAAGAGCCCAAACAATAACTTCAGCATTAGCTAGGCCTTTTAGATACAGGAAATCTGCATCAAAGCACAATTACCAACACAGCTTGTTGGAAGCCTAGAAATGCTTTCATTTAAAAGGAAACACAATGGTAGACAGTCAAAACCAAGATGTCTGACATCATCACCTCTGATAACAGAACGATTTAGATATTTTCCCCATGCCACTTCCATATTTACTACAGCTAGATTCAGTTCCCAGTCACATGGTAGAAATTTACCCCACTGAATACAGTTCATCTAGACTGCATACTGACCACAGCCAGCACTGTGGTACTGGCTGTGTCAAACACTTGTTTCCTGTAAAAACTTCTTTAGTAACATGCTTTCTGCTTTACGAAGTTTGCTCTCTTTAAACTTTTATGAAGTTATTGTAATATGTGAAAGTCTCCTCCAGACTCTGGCAGAAGTTAGTGTGATCTTGCATTGTGCTTTATATTACATTTCTGCATGAATGCTCTTACACTGAGAAAGCATAAGTTCTCTCAAAAAAATCTTACAACTAGGCACAAGCAGCAAATGCAGTAAATTCGTATGTTAGCTTAAATTTTAACCTATGTACACCTATACTAGTGTTTAACCAGTTACTTTCAATTTAATATTTTTCAATTCAATTCCAGTGGTAATTTAAAAGCTCTTCCCCCACTCCTCCCCAGCAATAAAAACCTGCAAAGGTTAGATTCTGAATTGCACATCCCATCAGAACGGATGTTCCTCGAGTCTCTGCCATTTAAAAAGCCTTGACAGAACCAGGCCAAAATCTAAAAAGTCATTTTTACCCTGAAGGCTATTTCTGCAGATCACAGTAACCGGAGACATCTTATATTGCAGCTCTCTCCACAGTTTATCATGTACAAAAAAAACAGATTTTCTATAGTAAGAGAAAAAATACAAAATCAAAATACTGTGAATAAAAAGCTTAGGTTACCTCCCAGAAGCTATCACTAGAAACTTCTACTCCAACAGAATCATCATATGAGCCAGACATTTCTATGTATGGAGAGCTTGCAAGTATTCAGAGCTTCAACACCTTCAAAACCTGCAAGAAGATAAAACAAAAAAAAAGGAGCACTATTAATGAAGAACAGTTATTAGAAGAGAAATGAAATTATCGTCCTTAAATTCTTGGATATCATGAAGAACAAAATAAAAACAAAAGCCAAGCACACACAGCATGTAAGTGCATTTTGAAACAAAATAATTTCCTTTAAGTTCTCAGTTCTACCATCATATTTATGGTATTCAGAAGCTGTTCAATCCATCTATCAAATATCACTGAACTTACATTTTAAATTTACTTTAAGAAAAAAAGGAAATCTGTTAAAGATATTTGAACAGTGTGATTTCTACTTGCTAAGCATTCAAAGCACTCTAAGAGAAAATCAGCTGACCTTTGCTAATGATACAATAACCTTCACTGCTTGCAATTTTCACTGGAAAACTACATTATAATAAAAACCATTGGAAACACTTAAGGCCAAGAACAGTTATGGATTTAAAAATAAACCTCCTCAGAGAAGTGCCATTACTATAGGAATCTTAGATTCAAATAATCTACTGGAAAGGTAAAGGCACCCACAGAAGCAAACAGCTTTCCTCTCTCAACAACAACATAAAGCAAAAAACTACAGGAAAGACCATCAGAGTTACTGAATTCAACTTGCAGGAGGCAGTCAGCCTCCTCCCTGAAAAGCTTAGTACAAAAGTTATTCAGTTATTGCACCTACAGTCACCTGTGATCAGACCTCTTACCAGGCTAGCTAACTGAGAGGTGTGTTGTTTGTTTTTCTGCCAATGCTCCTCTGGATTCTAAAGGAGAGAGTAGATTTGAAACGACAGTACAACACATATATCTACCATTCCCAGTGCACTAAGTAAAAAGCTGCAGATCTCATGGCAAAAGGTCTACTTGAAGGTGACGATTACTTCCACATTCAAATTCATAGAAAATTTAAATAGCTCTAATACTGAATAGAGAACTGAAAACTGCCAAAGAGTCATCAGAGAGTCATAGGATGGCCTGAATTGAAAAGGACCACAATGATCATCTAGTTTCAACCCCCTGCTATGTGCAGGGTCACCAACCACCAGACCAGGCTGCCCAGAGCCACATCCAGCCTGGCCTTGAATGCCTCCAGGGATGGGGCATCCACAGCCTCCTTGGGCAACCTGTTCCAGTGTGTCACCACCCTCTGTGTAGAAACTTCCTCCTAATATTTAACCAGAACCTTCCCTGTCTCAGTTTAAAACCATTCCCCCTTGTCCTATCACTTACCCACCCTGGGATATCAACTAGATTTAATTTCAAAAAGATGTTCAAAAACACAGGAAGGGTTCTGCACGTCAAGTAAACAAGGGGTAGCAGTTACTCTATTAAAAAAAAAAAAAACCACAAACATTTTCTCCATAAATAGTTATTTGGTCACAAACCAGAAATTCTTATTTATAATTCCTTACAATTAGTCACTGTTAGAGTTAAAATATAGAGGTAATAAGGTCTTTCTGTGTCTATGAAATGATGATGAGATATATGGAGTTTTATATGTTAGTGTAACAATCTTCAATTTACTATTTATTATTAATTACCAGGAGAAAAGTTTTCCTATCTGTGCTGGTATGGAACCAGGGGGGAACACACAATCATAGAATCCTTAAGGTTGGAAAAGACCTCCAAGATCACAAAGTCCAATCATCAACCCATCATCACAGTGACCATTAAACCATGTCCCTAAGCACCACATCTACTTGTTTCTTGAACAGAGATGCTGTTTAACTAGTTCTTAGCAGCCTATGTGTAATTAGAATGTATTATTTTCAAGTAAACATCGGCCCTGACTATTCTTACAGTAAGGAAAGCAAAGAACATATTTGTAAGTGCTGATATTTTCTGACAGCCCTTCCCAGATAGTTGTAAGCAGCACAGAGAGGATGCAAGAGTGCCGTAAGCTTGCAAGTAGTTGGACAAACTTTAAACAGTTCATTTTTTTTCTCCAAGAGTTTGTTTGGTTATTTTAAAGTTTTCCTGAAAATACAAGGCTATGGAGTAGTACCTCTAACAGTAATTCCTGATACTTTTTCTGATCAAAGGGACACCTAGAGTTTGAAGACAACTTGCTCAACCAAACACTGCAAGCTATTTTCTCAGTCGTTTATTTGCCTCTCTGATATTCCCCATTAAGGAGCACAAACACAGTACTCTGAAAACAACAGTGAATGAAGCAAATGCAACCCAGGAATGCTATGCAGACTGAGTGATGTTCTCAGGAAGGGTTGCATCGATCTCCTACAGCTGTTACAACACAATCTTTAAATCAAAGTGTTTGTTGCTGTTTGGAAAAGATCAAGCTGAGGGTTGTTGAGCTCAGTGTCACAGAAAAATAAATAATTATATCAAAAGTATAAACCTAAAGACAAGTTTCAACAAATCAAGGCAGCCAGCCACCCTCTACACACCCTCTATGCTCCCCCCAAAAAATCACACAAGAATTATTTTTTCCTTCTTAAAGAAAACAGTGAAAGTTTTCTGAAGTAATGACAGTGTCAGCTTACCTTATGACCTTACCTCTTATTAAGATGGCCTAGGCTATATTAGCACTGGAAAGCTTTATCTGAAAAGCTACACTGAAAAATAGGAAAAGCTGAAACAAAGGAACATTTTCTTAAATGAGGGAGCAGGTTGTGGCAATTTCCTCCCCCTCAAAGTTTTATTCCTCCTAAACCAAAAGTACATAATACACTAACTATTCTTTTTTTCCATAAAAGCATGAAAATGATCAGCACTCAGGAAATTCTGATGGATTTAAGGTTTTCCTATGCCAAATACTATGCTGTGAGAAAGTATGAGCAAGCGTATTAAGAGAAATATTATGAAGTCATAGCAACAACTGGCACAAAAAAACACTATTTGTACAGCACAACTTAAAAATAAACGGAATACTGAAATACCAACATCAAACTGAATGACTCATGCTGCTCTCATGCAATAGAATTATTACAGCAGCCAGTTCTTTAGCGCATTTTTTGTTAGGGTTTGGTTCTCCCATCTTCAGATGAATTTGCAGGCTTCACAATGAAAGTCAGTGTTGATAGTGAGGGTCATATGCTTAACTATGAAAAGTAAGCCTGAGAACAACAAAAGCTGCCAGAATAAAACCTGGGACATTTAGATCAATCAATAAGACAAAAGAGATGGCTCCTGCTTATGATCAGCTGCATCATATGTAAAAAGTTGGGAGTTCTTTGGTCAGCAAGGCTGTAAGTAGCAGAACTAGTAACTCCCTAAGAAAGCAAGGTGCACACACCCAGTTCCTGCATTCCCACAGCTTGGCTTCAGGCACTCCAGCTTTGGTCTTCTTCCACAGCTTCAGGCCCTCTCTAGAGCCCTACATTACACCTTTTTCTTGCTGAGCATGGTGTTCTGGCAGTTTCTGCCCACCTCCAAGCTGACTTGTCAGCCAGCTCACCACACACGGTGCATCATTACTGAGCCCACACTAGCAATTTCTTGAGCAGGTACATCATCGTACTAAATCTTTGATATTTTCTTCCTCTGTGCCAAAGATCTCTGGGATTTTCATTACAGAATAAAATCCTAGTGTTTTATCTATCAAAGGTTGACCCGTGTTGCTGCAGACACAAACCACCAAATGTGAGGCAGCACAGAGAAGGTCTTATCAGCTCACAGCCCTGGTGTTGTTCATCACAAAGACTGTCAGCACACACAAGCTCAGAGAACTCATGTAGCTCGAAACAAACGACGAATTCCAACTGAAAAGAGTGACTGGATACTAAATAGCAAATACTGTAATATCTACAGAAATGGCATGGGTAAGAAAAACTCAAGTTTCTTCACTTGGTGATTTTAAGACACTAGGAAACTGAGCAATAAACAAATGAGTTTTATTAATAAAAAAGCTTCCTCCTTAGGGAACATTCTAGAAATGCTATATGCTAAAAAACTTGATGTTTTTCCTCTACTGCTAGTGCCCTCTAATGTGAAAAGACTTGCTATAAATATCCTGAGGGTTTAACAAATGAGATTTTTAGAAAATATTAACTAATAGCAGCCAAGCAGACCTTCAGCAATTGCACACAAAGATCTGAATGAAATATGCTGCTTCTGCTCTCAAGACGTCAGTTTTGATATTGTTACCTTGAAAGCAATTCACAAAATTCAAAAAGCATTTACTTTGTTCACATGGAAAACACTTGATTTTCTTTTTTACTCCCCTTTTGTTGTGTCAGGTGGTAGAGATTAGCACATCACACGACTTGCAAAAGTCTGTGCAACAAATGCAGATTTAAGATGGCAAAATAATCCGGGCTATTCCAAAACTTCAAGAGTTTTCCAATAGAAAAAAGGAAAAACAGTATTTAAAGCCGTTCTTCAACCCACCCCTTCCTTTAGCACAGACAAGTTTTTAATGAACTCTTGTTGTTAAACATGTAGAACTGTTTGTTAAACTGTGAGAATTTAATGTTCTGAACCCCCTTAGAAGATGCCTGTATTTTAAGAGAACAGCATAGTAATTTAAGAGAATATTAAAAGGGAAAAAAAAAATTAGGGTCTTAATGTTGCTCACTGGACGCAACAAAGAAGAAAACCAGGTGCTGGAAGTCTGATATTCCAACATGAAGGACATCTACAGATAAAACACTATTTCACATACTCAAAACCTGAAGGCAATACCATAAGCCTTGTCCTACAGATCTGGTCAACATTTCCCAAAATGCACAATCCAGTTAACAAGCAGAAGGCATGATCTTTCATCCCCCACTTCTAGAACTTAACTGTTTCTAGAACAGAGTGAGCCAACAGAAGTTCCCAGTGCCCACACAACATAGCAATCATCCTGCCAACTATTCTCTCATGTACGACAGGCTGCTTTATAGCAAGGCAATCTCTAATCCTGAAGCTCTGCATGACAAACTAGTCCACAACCAAGAAAACTTCAGTTACAGAATGACTGAATCATTTAGCAGGGTGAGCTATGAGATCAGACCAGATTACTCAGAGCTTTATACGGTTGGGTCTTGAAAGCTTGCAAAGATGGAGACTGCATGATTTCTCTGCGCACTTCATCCCGGTGTTTAGCAGTCCTCATGGCGAGGAAAAAATAAATCAATCCATTTTTAGGAAACCGAATAGTCTCCTCAACCATTAATATTATCCTTGTGTTTTCTTTAAGGACTCTTCAGAAGCAAACTCAAAGGCAGTTTTAATAGCATCTAGAAGAAATGCACCTGTTCACATCCCCCTTTAAGTTCCCATTTGGAGGAACAGAAGTTGTCAGTATGGATTTGACTCAGCAGGATTCCACATTCTGTGACTAGGGAGTGAAATACGAATAAGGGTATGAATAGAATTCAGCTCAGACCAGCTACTAACAAATACTTTCAGCTACGGTATTTTTCTGTATTACTCACTGAAGTCTCAGGTTGTTCCATCCTGAATAGCAAGAAAACAGAACTTCGTTGTACAGAAACAAACATCCTGTACTTAAAGTACAAACCACTGTGCTCTGCTGCTAAGCCCAACTACCGCAAACACTCATTACAAAAAAGTATATCTTGTATTCCTGAATTAAATAAAGCAATTTAGATATTCCTTCTTTTTTTATCCCGTCCAAACAATCTGTCGTAGGAGAGCTCCTGATTTCTCTGAGGTTGTAATTTCTGGATGGCTTTACACAGTCAGAAAAACACAATCTTTAGAAATATTGTAAAATTATAAATCAAAACCTGTTAGAATCACAACTGAAACACCATAGCTGGAAGTCCACACATGGATTGGACCAGAGGAAAAAATGTTTTCTTTGGTTTGTGCATTCAAGTGACATCTAGGAATTTTAGCCCCAGGATGCAGGGGCATCAAACCAAGTTTATTCACTACTATTCAGTGCTGTAAACACTCCTAATTGTGATCAGAAGATATGACTGCCTGCTAATAATACAAGTTAGGCCTCGGTCTTTTGAGGCCAGAGACTCAAATCAACAGCTTTGTCTTAATTCTTATTTTCCAATCTACAAGGGAGAACAGCATGCTCTTTCACAGAGATCAAAGAAAATCCATTAGTTCCCTCCAAAAACTCAACTTCAGCAACAAATCCAAGAGAAGAGTGTGTAAAAGGAAACTGAATCACTGCCTCCTATGCAATTCAGTCAGAGCAGCACAACAAATGAGGTTTTGAAAGGTGATAGCAACCCATTTGGTGGTAACCTCAGTATCCTGAGCACCGAGACAAGGAAATTAAGAAACGCACGCTAATATGATCTACATTATGCCTTCTCCTCTGTGACTGAGACAGCATACAAGCTACTAGCTTGTCCTAGCCATTCATAACTTTAAGAAAGAGGGAGGAGAGATTCCTTACACATCTGCTTTGGCCCTAACAAGCAGGATGTGGATAGGGCTGCCGGTGTGCCCGCACACTGGAGAAAGCAGGTAATTTGGAGCCAGCTGCAAGGCAGGCCCAGTACTGGTATCAGCCATCCACCATGGGAGCATGGGGAAGAGGAGGAAGAGGAGAAGAGACACTCAGCTCTTGAAGTGGAGGAAGGCAGAGAAAATGTGCTTCCACAGGTGTGCAGGTGCTGCTGGCTTCCCTGCTCCCCACGCCCTGGCCTAGGATCAGAAATGTTAAATGGTATTAAATGCCAATTAAGCAAAACACAAAACTAAAAACAAAACAGCAAAAATCAAAACAAAACTACGAGTCAAGAATTTGATTTGAGACAGCTTCTTACAACTGTATTCAGTGATACCTGCATTCGCTAAAATGTTATCTCTGTAACACGCAACATAGAAAACCACTAAAAACAGCATTAGTTCACTGCCTTTACACGCAGGCAACAAACAAGCAATTTCCAGCACACAACAGAAGATCAATAAAGCAGCCAGGACTACCTTGATACTTACCACACATTAAAAAAATCCAACTATACTGATAAGAGTGTCTCAGTTTAAAGTCGACTGATACGTCAACTGAAATTTTATAGTGTATACATTTCACAAAGTATAATATAAAGAATGAGAACAACTACTTTAGTTATTATATTCCCATTTAAAACAGCTTGGATATCTTATTAAGTAAGTGAAATTTTAAATTACTGATTAAATGCAACTATCTTTGAATATTAGAACACAGAAGGCCATCTCTGTAGTCCATGACAAGGATCCAAACTTTGCCAAATAGATTCTCAGCATCAGGCTTCAGATATGTACATTATGATGTCATTCAAGTACTCTTAGAAGATAGGCCAAAGTTATGAGCTGTTGTTTCTGTCTGGTTTTATATTTGAAGACAAAGCAATTGAACCCTTAAAATCTCCTGGGAATTCTGTCTTGCAACCGTGTGTCCTTACTGCAGGCACAAGCAATACCAAGGCGATGCACTTGTCTGCAAACCAGCTGTCAGCCCCTATCTCCCTCTCCCTTCATTTGTTGTCATCCGTGCTAGGGTTTTTTTCAGACATTCAAGACTTACCCATCACTATGAGCTCCTACATGCTGTCTGTATAACCTCTGTCTGCATTTTTAGAACCAAGCCAAGAGATGACTTGCACAGCAAAACAAGCGACCAAGAAAAATTATATTTTTGTCATCTCTGTGCAGCCAGATATTTTAATGGTGTGGTTTTTGCTTTAGCCATATAGTTGCTAACCATGTTCAGAGGCTTCACAGAGGTTTCTGATTTTAAAAGAAACAGACATTGACCACAGGAAATAAAAACAAGCTTTAAATGGCACGCCTGTGTCAGTGAAGGCCATGAGGCCTATTGCAGCTACCCAGGGAGTTCTAGAAGACTTGGATGTACTTATTAGTTTAATATATTCAGACTACACACTTTTGCTTAACTGTAAGTGTAAGAGGTGATGCAGTAACAAGAATAAAGAGACAGTAAAAGTCTCCAAGTTCTTCAGGCACCAACTGCACCTGCACTTGCAGGACTCTGCTCAAAGCTGGACAGCACTGTTAAAGCACTCCTACTATACACCAGCCCTTGTGATCTCCAGCTCGCCAACACTGAAAGTTCTTACTTCGAATTCCAAGCATAAATCTGCACAGAAATTATTTCATTACTACATTTTAGTGTTAAAACATCCAACGGCAATGAAAGGTTCCACTGTTTAACATGCTTTTATTGCATTTGATCAAAAAAGGTTTTGTTTTGTTTTTAATGGCCACTACTAAACAACATTAAGTGCTTAAATTTGGAGTCGATGCTCATGAAAATGTTCTGATAGAAATTTTATTCTGCCTTTAAAGTAAGGGAGGAAAAAGAGATCAATTACAGAGAAGTGAGAGTAATTACAATCCATAGCAAGAAGAATGCAAATGGCTATTTTCAGTTTCAATCTTCACTGTCTGAATACGATCTGAATATATTTAGATCTTTTAGGATGATTATTCAGTGACAAAAAGGTGCACGTAGTTTCCTATATCTCCATTAAAAAGATGTTTTTCTACCTCAACAATCTACCAGTAAGCAAAGCCTCCAGCTTTGCATTAGAGTTCCACGAGCAGCTAGCTATTGCAGGAGAGATTTCAAACCATGGACTGAACAGTATGAGAATTTAACAATAAAGAATAAATTTCCCCAAGCCAGAATTCTAACACAGAAGTATTGTTAAATTTAATTACAAATTTACGAATTTAAAACGATGGAAAGGTTGAATGCAGCAAAGTTCACCCACGCTATTTTATAGTCTTCAGATAAGGAACGCGTAACGTTTTTGAACACCATCCTGATACGAAAGGAAATGTAAACAAGTCTCTAATCCCAGCTACTTCATGAAGGAAAAGGAGCACGATAACACAAGAGTATTGTACTCTGATTTCCTCAAATGTGTTTCTGAATAAAGAAAGCTCAGATCTCTCAGAGCAAGAAACATAATTAGAAAAGAAACAGACTGCCTACAAGATCTGGAAGTCTTTCCGAAAACATTTCCTGTCCTTCAGAATGTACTGCAAAATCTAAATCCCTCTTACATTTTTAGACATCCTTTAAAACAAGCACTGCTGGAGAACGTGTCAGCTTTTACAGACTTGAAAATATGGTGCAAATTGGAATACATATGCAGTGTCAGAAAAGCGTGACAAATGAAACAAAAGAATTATGACTGTGTACATACAGTTGCCACAAATTCAATCAAAAGTATAAGCATCACAGAATGAAGATTACATGAAGTTACCAGTGACTTCAAAAACTACAGGCATTGATTTAAGATAAAGTTTATCTTATTAATATTTGAGCTTGGAACTATAACACTGAAGTAAAGCATCTCTAGTTTCCTTCATTCAATAACAAAAAACACTAAGAGCACTATTACTGCAGTTAAGAACTCAAAAACAAGTCTGCTAACAAAACACTGAAGTATCCCTTTTAAAAAAAACATACCCTCGAGTTCTCAAAGGATGTAGATATCATTTTTTAAATTATTTTCTCAGCTATTTTATCTCATCCCACTGGAGGATGAAAACGCATCATCTTTCTCTAACTCTGCTCTAAACATTGCTACCTTCAGTTTAGGTTAGCTTTGATACATTACACCAAGTTGTATCTTGCTTCCTGAATCAACAACACTTCTTGGCAGATTAAGACTCCCTCCTGAAAGCATTATTAGCAACATTTCCTATTAGGATTCCTCTGCAGAAGAAAGGCAAAATTAGTAACACATCTGGAGATGAAATAAAGGTGACCTTGATACAAAAAGAAAGTAGTCACTGAATAACATGAAAAGCCCAAAACTATAAGCATTATGATGTCACTTCTTTAAGATGGGTATAGTACATACTTATCACACTTACTGTATATTAGTCAAGTCAGTAACTGATGAAAGGACACAACCATTCCCCAAATTCTCTCTCCAGATTTTCAGACTGATTTCTATATGGACTGTTCCTAAAAACAGAAAAGAAAGTATTGTTAAATAATGAAACCTTCCAGACAAGCACAGTAAGGGAGCTGATTTCTGTTTTTAAAAAAACATCTGTCATGATTGTTTCAAAACAAGAGAAACGAAGATGTCAGTACAACATTTTCCACACAAAGTAAAGATTAAAGCCAATCCCAGCTTTAATCTGGACTTAATTCTTATGCAAACTTTGGAGGTACGCCACAATGACATATACTACCTGCACATTCATCAGGTAACAAGGTAAAAAGTACCCGTGAGTAGTATCCTTCACTGACATTAAATACAACACATTAAAAAAAATACGTCACTTTCCATTTCTGTTGAGATGCACAAAAGAGAAGCAACATATGGAAGCAATGTGACAGCAGATATTTGGTCACAAAACACTTGTTTTAGATTTTAAATCCTGCAACACTGACTTGCTATAGGAAGAAAAAAGATTTTAAATATCCGGTTCCTAAATTTTAGATCCAGGGCTGTAAGGGAGTGAGACCATAAGACACTTGTGTTATGCTATTCAGTGTAATACTAAATGGTAGCCTTCTCAACAAGGAAACTGTAAAAATTGTTCCTTTAGGAGACTGAGGGCTGGGTTTTTTGTTTGTTGTTTTTCTTTTAATCAGGAATCCACTTCTTTCTTTACGGGGAAAGAAAGAACAATAAAATTGGCTTTCAGTAAATTTTGCCAGGAAACCACCTGAAAAAACTCTCAGCTGTGGAGTCAAGATTTTTTCATTCAAGTTATTATTTGTTGGATTTATTATTATTTAAATTATTTCAAAATTAAATATTATACATTTAAAAGACATAAAATTTTAAAACAAAGTTTTTCGTTATTTAAAACTGAGTGATTAAAGTGCAGGAAAAATCCAATTTGAATAGAAGTCTTCTAATTGTCACCTTTTTAGTATCCGTGACATCATCCATTAATTAATATGACCTGTCAAGGTCTTCCAACATGAAAGAAATCGTTATTCATACGGAGTTAAACAGAAAATCAAGACAAATGTGCCTTTAGGTTTGCTTCCAAGAAGCAAGAAAGATATAGAAGACTACATCCCTTTAATTTCCAGATTACACTTGGGAAGCATTTAATTCCTAAGAAACCTTTGAAGTGGCCAGACACTTAACAAATAATACCTCTTTACTCTGTAGAAACAGATGGCAAGCTAAGAATATTCTTCAGAATAAAAACTGATTTCAGCAAAGTCATAATGAAAGTATTTAAAATCTGCGTGCCTAATACTTACTTCATTCTGCAACTCAGAAAACAAATTCAAGCAGAATTTGACAGCAGAGCAGCAAGAATAGTGCAGAGAAATTGAACAAGAGGATTGCAGTGATGCATCCTCCAGCAGAGAAAATGCAGAAGAGCACTTACAGCTGCACTGACAAAGTAGCTACAGAGAAAAGTGACGTGGCTACAACTGTTCTAAAATGGCATATGATTTAGAAGCAAAAAGAGTATTACAAGAAAAGCTGCCTCAGATATCAGAACTTTCTACCTTTTACCTAAAAGGTGCCATGGTTCTTATCTGACCACACAACTACCACAAAATGTGGACATTGCTGCGTTTATAGAGAAAATCCCACAGAAGTATACAAATGAATAAAATAATCGTTGCTAGAAGATGTGCATGTTTCAGACAGCAGTTGTTTGAAAGCAATCTTTCCAACCATGATTAAACAAACACCATTACACTGACAAATGTTAAATGCTTTACAAAATATCACCTTCAAATCAGCCGTGAAGCAGAATAGTACATTTCTGGTTGGAAAAAGCAAAGAACTATTCGATTGGTAAGCAAAAAACTTACCTTAAAAGACATGCCTCAGTTCAGTTGCTTTTCCCCAAATATGGAGCTGAGCAGCACAACAGCACAGGGAGCTGCAGTACCTGCACAGCTCTGCCTGACCTCCACTTCCACAAACAAAATTCTCTCTGAGCACATTTCATCATTTCCTGCCGGCAGCTGAAAACCTTGTCGCTCAAGCTAAGGTCATTTTTTTCACACTGCAGCACTCAAACCAGCACAGGGTTTTCACTCGCCCATCTCCATACTGCAATGAAGTTGAATATTCAGGTAATCTTTAGCAGAGCCCACCGCTAACAGATATTAACGAAAGGTGTTTTTCAAGCGTACAACTGCCTTAGGTGGAGAGCAGTCTTTTCAAACACATCAGTGAAATATGCAGGAGTATTTTGCAGCCGTGCTGCTTAGGAAGCAGCTGTGTTGCTTCTGTGTTTCATACTCAAAAGCTGTATTTTTCCATCTCCGGAAATATGGGGCTGTAATACTAATTAATGAAATATTGACATGTATTGAATAGAGGCACATCTAAATCCTTAGATTAAGGTGAAACACGCAGGTGTTCTTGAATCTGAAGGCTACATTGAGCTAAGGAGGTATTGTTCTTCACATCAAGGGAGAACTGACTTAGAGACCTCAACTGAACTGAATTTAGCCCTAAGATTCCAATATATTTCTCTCTAAAGACAGACTACTGTTTGAATAAGTGCATTAACGACACGTCAGTATACTTTGCCTTTTGATATTCTTACAGACAGACAGGTGATAATGCTTGGCAGAATCTAGTAATACTGACTGGGGAGGGGGGAAGCCAATTGCACTGCTGAACCTAGACCAACCTGTGTACCCTACAAGTAACTCCTGCTGCCTTTTTTTTTTTTTTTTTTGAGAAAAAAAGTAAAAAGGAATAGAGAAAGCAAAACCAAAAATAGGACTTCCTATATAGCCTCAGAAGGACACCACTGAAGATGATAAAGGAGAAAAGATCTAGTGAAGTAACTCCGTTTCCCAGATAGCAATGCATTCACAGTTAATTTAAAACTCTGTAGGGGCACCATATATCCACACGGAACTCTTTGGGGTCCCTTAGGATTATTCCCTACTAGACAAAAATAGCTTTTTAGGATAATTACTTGATGCATTTACAGTGGTAGAAACATCCTACATCATCAGTAATGTTTTGGTAGTATAGCTTATGCTGGACTTTTGAACAGAAGGTACAGAACTGCACCCTAGGACCCCTGCTAATGCAGAAATGAAGCACCCCCACAACAGCTGACTTAGTTCAGAGCTCTAATAGCTCTACACAGGAGCTTCAATTATTAGCTATGCTTTCTGTAGCCATTACCCTCTCAGCCCTGCAAGTGACAGAAGGCAGAGCAAGTGAGCATGTCACATACTTCAGTTCTCAAAATATAAGCAAGGGTGGTTTAGAATTTCCTCCAATTCTAGCAACATAAAAACCGTTAATTACTGCAGGCAGCCCTACAACCTGAAAGCAACATTCTCAACTGGGAACAGAGTCACAAACATTATACATCACTTCAGCACTGTCATTTAATGTCTGGGACCAATATGGAAATTACAGGCCTCTGCAGAGTGTAATTCATAAATGTACAAGCAGAAAAAGCAGAGGTATACGTAGCTTTGACTATCCTTTCCAGTAAACTAAGAATAATCTGCTGATTATTCTTTCAGAAATAACACAAAAGGTCCATTCATGCATTTCAGAATCAATGATTGACCGTAACCGCACAAATAAACATGTGAGAGTGTTTCATATTTCTGATTCAGATTTTGAACTGAGCCTGTCTTCTGAAGACCAGTCAGGGTCATTTACATTGTTAGTGGTAAGGTGGGGGAAAAGCTTACTTGCTACTTAGTCCCATTAAGGTGGCCATTAAAAAGAAAGACTAAATTCAGTTTAAACAGATTTTCAGCCCAGTGAATCCAAGGCAAACTTTAGCCAGGACTCCCACGTTTCTAGGCAATTCCATTTTCTGATCCTCCAACGGTAATTACTGCAACAAGGACAAAAGATCTTTATTCGCCTGTTAGTAATTTACGCAAAACGGGATTGCTGACCTAGTAGAATTAAATAACCCTCAAAAACACTTTATTTTTAAAATAAATCTAACATATAAACCTGCTCTTTTATGTAAGCAACACTGAAGTCTTATCATGTACTAAACTCATAGGTCTAAGATACCTGGAAGTACCACTTGTAAGTACTGAGGTCACAGATCTCATTTTTACAACCAAACACATAATTTGACAGGATAAGCTCGAAGCAAGTTCAGTTGCTTTGTGTGTTTCCATTTCATTCTTGAAAATCACATGCAGTATACAAACCCACGTTAACTCCAAGGTAATTTAAATGTTTCAGTGAACAAAACAAGGCGCTACTTTAAGACAATCACATGCGATTGAGATTAGGCAAACAAGAAGATGGAAGTTTTTCTTTGGTTGTAAACATCTCACTAGTCTCATTAATAGTATAGAAAATGCAAAACAGCAGCCAGCCTTCCTTAGAATTTCCAGAGATGTGGATTCACTTTAGTTTTCCTTCTACGGCTGCCAAGCATACAAGTCACTCAAATATACAAACTCAAAACACAAGAATGTGAACAAGACAAATGCTTAGTTTACTCAATCTCAGCCCAGTCTTTTCTGTGCTTCTTCCCCTTTTGAAGAAAAGGAAAGCTTTTAATGACGTATTCAATTAAAGCTTGACTAATGTACATGTAGATCAGCCACCTACCCTACAATCCAGATTGGACTGAGTTTCAAGGAAACTGGGACAAAGGCCTCATTAACCACTGTTCTTGCACTTGCCATTATCATTGTGCTTTTTAACTTAAAACGGCTGGGCCATCACTATGAGCATGGAAACTGCAGCCTCCAACCTGCATCTTAGCAACAATCAAAATACAGAAATCAGAGTTAAACAATGCAAAGCTGAATCAATTGCTCTCTCAATATTAGCATCTGATAAACACCAATGTTGAAAATTCAAATACCTACGACTACTTCTAAAATACACATGGTCCAGATCTAATCTTCAAAGTGCTAAAGAAAAGTATTAATAAAGACTTGAAGAACAAAAGAAGTCGAGTATTATCATGTATACTGCTGAAGAACTTCAGCATTTTAGTGGTTCTACAATAATTCCCAAATACTAAAACAATAGTTACCAAAAATAAAACTACACTTCTGTATGAAGCAGGGTAACCTGAACTAATCAGAACAGAAAAGTCTGCTATAGCAGAATTAAATTATTTGGGAATTAAAATATCAAACTAGCACACACCGAAAAGGAATGGCTTAAGACAGTTTTTTTTAAATTATGGCTTATACACAAATAGAAAAGTGTCAGATGTTGAAAATTCATTGTGGCCTTCCAATACTTGAAGGGAGCATATAAACAGGAGGGGGAACAGCTGTTTACGAGGGTGGATAGTGATAAGACAAGGGGAAATGGTCTTAAACTGAGACAGGGGAGGTTTAGGTCAGATATTAGGAGGAAGTTTTTCATGCAGAGGGTGGTGACACACTGGAACAGGTTTGCCCGAGGAGGTTGTGGATGCCCCATCCCTGGAGGCATTCAAGGCCAGGCTGGATGTGGCTCTGGGCAGCCTGGTCTGGTGGTTGGTGACCCTGCACATAGCAGGGGGTTGAAACTAGATGATCATTGTGGTCCTTTTCATCCCAGGCCATTCTGTGATACTATGAAAATAACTCTACTCAATGCCACAGTTTTTATGCCATCAGCCTAAAGCTGTGTTCAGCACCATAGAAATTTTCAGCAGTCTTATAAAGGTGCTACCAGGGTCTACCTTCAATTTCAGATTTTACTAACTGGGTAATCTTGTGCTTATGAACTCAGCCTACCTGAGCAGATCACACATCACATTTTCTTTGTGAAGCTCTAAGTTGTCTCCCAAGATCTGAACGCACTGTGTGGGAGCTAGGATGGCAGTACTGTGCTCATTTCCAAGCAGGGGGCACAGAGGCGGGGCAATGGCCTAGACAGAGCTGCTCTGTGACGTGACATCACCAAGGGAGAGCTCTGTATCACCAGTCAGACCGACACCTCAGCCTATGTTCCAGAATAGCTCATGGTTACTGAAATGAGTCACCTGTCTAAATACAATTATCGCTACAAAGCCCTATCTGCGTACGGATCACCAGTTAAGAGTTTGGGTAGCAAAGGAATAAAAAAAGACAGAACATCTCAACAGCTGAAACAGCTGCAGTTATGCTGCAGTGCCTTAAAACAATGAAAATAAGACCTCAATTAGATCAAATGTTCCTCAAAAACAATGTGCTTTGTCAATGAATATTACGTTGCACTTTGCTCTCGTACCACATAGTAGATGGAAGAGTAAAAGAGCTATAAGTGAATTAAAAGCATCGCAGGATAAAGCTTCAACAATCACAGACAAGAGAAGAAATTGTGATAAAATACATGAATAACATACATAACGATAACATAATGATCTTTTTCATAATCACACTTTTCACTGTCATGAGTCAAATGAACATGCCTATCAGCAGAAGATTTGTGAAACTTTTCCAGTTCTGGTTCTGAAGACTTAGAACTTTAATGCAACTGTCTGATAGACGCAGCATTAAACATTAAAATAAGTAAGCCTGCATAAAAGCTCTTCATATTTCTGCACATTGGTTTTCAATTTTTGATGACTTTTAGAGGAGGGCAAGCATTCTTAGTACTTCACTATGGTTCCCACTTTAAACCAGTGGCAAACTGTGGTCTGCCCAAATAGCAAAGCACACCACATCCTGGAGGTTTTAAACTAACCCAAGTCTAGTTAGCTCAATGTCAGATATAATAAATAATAGCAGAGATGACATCTCTCAATCACCCATCATCAGCTTTTATGGGAAGGTCACAAATTGTTTGAACCCTTTAAGAGAATCCCTCCAGCTATGATTTTGCTAACACTTGCTGAAAGTTTACTATCACAAATAACCTTCACACATCCATGCGAGCTCCCAGCCCACTAAGAGCCATCACCTGTCCTTACTCTTCAATCTTAAGGGTGTAAAGCCCTAAAAAAAAAAAAAAGCCAAAAAACCAACACCAAACTCTACGAAATTTCACAGTACATTTTAAAACACAGTGGGGGGATATATATTTCACATTGTGATTTACTGTACTTACTTTAGAGCACGCAAAGATGTCTTCTAGATATATGTCTCATTAAAAAAAAAACCCCACTAAAAACATGAAAGAGATTGTGATCTTAAATGTTCGACTTCTCGTGCATTCAAGTAGGATGAACCCTTGGTACAGCTATCCCAAGGGTACACCACACACTCCTCTAACAAAGTTTCATGGCTCGTGATTAACTTGAAGTTCAGGTTTCTCTACCCTGAAAGGTAAAATAACAGCTACCTCATTGAGGCAAAATATCTGTACACTCGAAGGAAAGACACCCCAAAAAAAACCAAACAGTATTGCACTTCAAGTTTTACTACATGTAAAAATCATTAGTAAAAAGCAGGCTATACCGAAAGTTCAAGAGATTAAAAACAAGGACCATCAAGTTCCAACTTCCCCACAATTACTATCAACTTGTAATAACACTTACGATTAAGTTAATCTGAGATTTCCCTTCGATGACCCATCTGTTGTGACTCTTCCTTCTCCCCACTGGAAATGAGCCTTCAGCTCTAACAGCTCCAAGTTCCTGTAGGATCACTGAACTACATTTGTTTTAGAATAGGGCTCAAGTCCAACTCATGTGCCATCAGTCAGAACCCCCTGATGCCCCTCCTAGGGCTGCTCTCCCACTCCTGACCCCCCTCTGGACATAGAGCCAGGGCTGCCCCATGGGCACAAATCAGCTTTAAGTGAACCTCACTTGGCTGCTGATTGCTCAGCCCTCCTGTTGGTCAAGATTAAATCACAGAATCCCAGAATGGTTTGAGTTGGAATGGAAACATAAAGCCATGGGCTTCCAACCCTTTTGCTGGAGGCTGGGACACCTCCAGCTAAACCAGGTTAGTCAAAGACCTCTGCAAGGTCTCTCTCCCTTTGAGGGGTTCAGCAGGTCCTCCAGCTTAGTGCTGTCCTCAAACAGCATGCACTCTAGCCCTGCATCCAGACATCACCTGTAGATACCTCTAGATCAAACCTTGCCATTACAAAGAAAGGAAGTGAGGAAGACAACAAACAGTCTGATCTTAATTTCTTTCTCTGCATGTTTCAGGTATTTTAGAGGTAGCACTGCTGAGCAGTAGTAGTAGAAATACAGACAATATATTTGGGCTGTACCAAGTTTGAACCCATGGAGTGGAAAAATAAATAAATCAGAATATGACAAACTCATTCATTTCAATGTATTTGCAAAATATCTTGTCTTAGTCAGCCTAAGCTCTAGGATTCAGCTGACTTATTGGTGTGGTCATATCCCACAGATAGCTCAGCACCACGCAGACCTTCATTCAATTTCACTCTTCCTGGTGTGATGGGGAAGAGAATTGGGGGAAAAAGTGTTGAGATAAAACTATTAAGATAAAGAAAAGGAAATCAATAAAAGTTGTGTCTGTGTGTATATATACAGATAGATACAAATAATGTATGTAACAAGAGGTGATTAAGAAATTGCTCACCAGCCTGTAACTGAGGCTCAGCAGCCCCTTCAGAAGTTCTTCGGTATGATGTCATGTGACATGGAATATCCCTTTGGTTAATTTACATCAGCTGTCCTAATCTTGTTTCCCCCCAAAGAACAGCTTGGGTTGGAAGGAACCTCAAGGATAATTAAGTTTCAACCCCCTTGCCACAGGCAGGGCTGCCAAGCACTAGAGCAAGTTCTAGATCACATTCCCAAAGCCCCATCCAACCAGGCCTTAAACACCTCTACGGACAGGGCATCCTCTGGGTAACCACTCCCATAGTAAAAGAACTTTCCCTGACATCTTATCTAAATGCCCAATCTTTTAGTTTAAAAATCATCCTCCCTTGTCCTGTCCATTGTCTATACTTGTAAAAAGTTGATTTCCTTATAATCTCCCTTCAAAAAGTTGGAAGGCCGCAACAGGGTCTCCCTGTAGCCTTCTCTTTTCCAGACTCAGCAACCTCAGTCCCTCCAGCCTGTCTTCACAGGAGATTTACTTCAGCCCTTGGATCATCTTCACAGCCCTCTTCTGGATCTTCTCCAAAAGCTCTACATCTTTCCTGTGCTGGGGGCCCCAGACTTGGATGCAGTACTCCAGCCAGGTTGAGATTTTCATCAACCAGAATCCCGAGGTTCTTCTCAGCAGGGTTTGTCTCAAGGAGTTCTTCTCCCAGTTTGCAAACATATCAGGGATTACCTCGACCCTAGGGCAAAACCTTGTACTTTGCTCAGTTTAGCCTCATTAGGTAGACATGGGCCTGCCTTTTGACTTCAATCAAGGTATCTCTGGATGGCATCCCTCCGTTCAGCTGTATCAGTGACACCACTTAGCTTGGTGTCATCAAACTTGCTAAGGGTGCACTCAATCACATCATCTATATCTCCGATAAAGGCATTAAAGAGTACCAGTCCCGAGACAGACCCTGGGAGGCAGCTCTCGCTACCAGCCTCCATCTGGACACAGAGCCATTCAGCACAACCCTCTCTGGCTGCGACTAACTCCTTATGCACTGAAAAATATCTGTTGCTCATTACACAAATATACTGCTTTTGTAACATCCACCGGCATTAGGTTTTTTCTTTTTATTACTGTCTTCCCCAGTATTTGTATTTTATCACAAGTTATTTTCACACAATTATTAAAAATTCAGTTAACTCATCATGTGCTCAACATTGCCCTGTAAGCACAGGCAATCCAGTGTTGTGACTCACATCACAAATCACAACAACACCAAAGAAGCCAGTAATCGATGGCCAGCTACATTCCTTAAAAAAATCTGATATTCTAAAGCCAAGATATTTTAGCTCACTATTTCTACTACTAAAATCCCTTTCAGAGGAAGGCAACTATTCTTTCAGCGTTGTTTGTGCATTTATTCTTATTTTATACAAATTAAAGGATTCTAATGACACCAGTTATCCAAGCTGAGCTAACATTTGGTTAGAAAAGAGGACCCACATGTAGTTCAGCTTTGAGAACTGTTTGTAAAAGAAGCTCCAACTATGACACAAAAAGCTCTCTGAAAGGACTTCAATCAAAAATCAAAAGTAGATTGGATTTTATTCCTTTCTGCAGCCAACTGTTATCGCAAAACAACATCACTGCAAAACAGCACGAAACCAAGTGGCAACTCTCACTGTCCAGTAACACAGATTTCAAAAATATTGCAAAAAAAGTTTTTTCTAAAGGATCTTTGAATTTCTGCATCAAGTTCTTTCTTCTGAGGTGCTGAATAATAATGCCTAGTACTGACTGGAGCAACTCAAGAAGGGCTGTGACACCAGAAGAGTTCCCAAAACTTTTTCCTTAGGTCTCTTCGATTGCTGGTATTAGAATACACGAACCATATTCCTACGACATTCACTAAAAAAAGTTTCTACAGATAGCCTTTTCAACTTAAAAACAGCCCAGTGAAGATGACCTTCTGAAAGCATTTATTGCCAACTCACAGCTCTGACTACACAATTGCAATTGTGAAACCATCCCAAGTCAGCAGAAGTAACTCCACATGGATTCAAGTGGCAGATATGAACCAAAGCCCACCATCACTGTCCTTTTTCTAGTCCCGGGGAAAGGTACAACTCAATAGACACTAGCACAAGTAATGCAAGTACTATAGACTGAAAGAAGAACAAGTCATACTCACAACCCTGAACCAAAATAACCAGCATGCAATGCTACAGAAAGGATCTTTCAGCTACATTAAAAATTTCTGGCTCAAGGTCAAAGATGGATAAGTAAAAATCCATAACTTTTTTTTCCATAAGATAACACATTGAAAGCTTATCCTAACTCTGAAGATCCCTAAACTCCTCATTCATAGTCCTCTTATCAGGGTACTTCAGTGACACAATACTGCAAGAAATTATTCAATTTCAAAATCTGGTCATTCAGTTTAACGCAGACAATCAGTAATTTATATATGAGGTTGTAGATTCTAGATAAAATTGGAGAAATCCAACATCCCACACTTAAAAGGATTTTCAAGTAGGTAAGTTTTCGCTTGCTTCAATACTAAGGTTTCAGGAGGCTAGCTTTAGACAAAATGTTAAGTTATACACTGATACATGCATGCCAAATCACTACTTGCATTCATTTTTTACCCAATTTGATGACTTTTTTTTCCTCCTAAAAACAGAAAACACTCAAAGAAAGTTGGCCATTTGGAAAGCAAGATTTTAAAATGTCTTTTTAAGTTTGTGCAGTTAAATTTTCAGCAACCCTTTTAGGATACAGAGCTACATAAAGCTGCTTAGTATGTGGAACTGGGTGATGTTGAAACACATAGAAGTTGCAACTTTCATTCCTTCCTCTTCTAGGACAGAGACTATAGCCAGATTGAGATTTTTCACAGTACTCCCAATTTAAACACATATGCTGACTCTGATGTAAGTGCTTAGGTGCAATATGCTACTCTTTGCACATTCCTATAATTCTCGAGCCAGCACTGCTGCATAACTCAAGTAAGTATCTAAAATTTAATTCATTCTGGACAGAGAATTTAGGTTCTAAACAACAACACAGATTTGTAGAAGATTAATTATTTTAAAACAAGATTAGATACACAGTCTCCCATCTAATACACAAAAGAACAGGACAGGCAGCAGCTCACCCTCAACAGCCATGAGACAGCACTCCCTCTTCAGATTCAATGACGGATACAGCTTTAATGTCACTTGTACTTAAAAAAAAGAAAGTCACTACCCTCCATTCTTATTTTCATTGATGTTCTCAAAAGGACCGCATGGAGCCCACATATATTGCCTCATACATAAATCATTTTAAGAAAGAGCAAACACACAAACCTGTGAGAGCCACCACAACAAAGCAATTTAGCAATGGCTGAAAGTTTTACATTGCTTATTTCTCCCAGTTTGCAGGTCTAAGTATTGTCCAAACCTGTTTCCCATTGCATTTTAAGCACTGTTTCAGAACATTTTTATAACAGTATGATGTAACTTTATTCTTTAACTGCTCACTGCAATAAAAGTTCAAAGATTCATCTGATCCATTATTTTCTGGATAAATTCAAAATACATTTTTAGAAAAGCATGTTTGTAAGATCTTCAGCATTAAAAGAGCTAACCCGTACATAAGCACTTCTTGGTATTTTTCCTACTGAATACACTGATTTCCAGTGAGTATTTCAGCCTAAGTAGATACTTCACATACCTTGAAAGTTAATTTCATAGAAAGTTCATAAACTTCCCAGCTGAACTAGTAACATCACTCACAACTCAGACAATCTCAGATTTAACTTAAAGGATAAAATACTGGTACAGTATTATTCATTTAAAAACGTAGCACAATAACCATACGTACAAAATGTTAAATAAATCTCCTGGAAAGAGTCCAGAGGAGGACCACAAAGATGATAAAGGGCCCGGAGCACCTCTCTTAAGAAGAAAGGCTGAGCAACCTGGATCGATTCAGCCTTGAGAAAAAAAGATTGAGAGGGGATCTTACTAATCTTTATAAATATCTTAAGTGTGGGAGTCAAACAGACATGGCCAACCTCTTTTCAGGAGACAAGACAAGGGGAAACAGCCATAAACTGGAGCATAGGAAGTTCTGCACCAATATACAAAGGAACTTCACAGGAAGGATGATGGAGCACTGGAACAGGCTGCCCAGGGAGGTTGTGGAGTCTCCTTCTCTGGAGATGTTCAAGATCCACCTTGATGCCTACCTGTGCAGCCTGCTGTAGGGGGCCTGCTTTGCAGGTAAGCTGGACTCAATGATCTCTGAAGGCCCCTTCCAGTCCCTACAATTCTGTGATATGCTGAAAAGGGGAAAAAAAAAAAAAGTGCAATGAAAATACCTTTAGCTATACTTGAAAGCATCAAAGCCTGCTTGACTTCTTCCACCCTTCTCTGCTATGCAGTAAGATCTCTCAGAAATGACATAATTACTAGTAGTCTTGCTAAAAAAAACTGTTTTGAGCAATAAATTGGTAGACATTGCATGCTAAATTTAGCACAGTCTGTGATTACACAAAGTGTTTCTACAATACTTATTAGCACGTAGAAGCAAATTATCTCCTATACAGCTTCATTTACAAGAAAGAGGGCAGAAAAGGATAACAAACCTCCAGCTGCAGTTTTCATTTTTCTACAGGGCTAGTTAAGAGAAAGCCACTAAACTCTACTCTCACAGAAAGTGAGACTGCTCCCTGTTTTAATAGGCTGATCAAAGTCAATAACAAAGAAACTATGGGTCGCCTTACGCTGAAAAAAAAAAAAAATCAATTCATAACAAAAGATTTGTTTTATAAATCCACGTATATCAGTTACTGTACCAGAGCTGTTCCTGACTTCTGACTCAACAGCCATTGAAACTGCACTCCACAGATTTTACTCGTGATACTCATACAACTCATACGACTTGAATACAGCTAGAAACTACGCAATAGCCTGATCTAAACCAACTGCTAAAAATACAGTAATTAGATACAGACTAAATACACATTGTTCTCCAATACTGGAATATCACTGCTTAAGCAGAAGCAGCTGCTCATATGCTACTTTATCCAAAGGATTTATCAGCCAAATTCTAAACGATTTTAAGATTCACATACAGATCCTTTAAAATTAGACTGACTGTCCTTTGTCTCCTGTGCTTAGGAAATAAATAACAATGAACAGACAAGACTTTCATGATATCTGCTGAATGAACTTTCATCTTTCACAGCGAAGAGCACAATTAAACAAAGAAAGGAACAAGGTGTTTTGCAACTCTGCTTTCTCAGAAAAATATTCTCCAATAGCCAATCTGTGCACTTGTTTAAGGAAAACAACAACAGCACAAAACAAAACTCATTATGTAGAACAGAACATTGCTGGGAATAGCTAAGAAAACAGATGGGGCAGTATCATAGAACAAAGGTAACAGAAGGATCCAATGAATTCCACTCAATCATTTTTTGTGCGAGGGAAAAAAAAAATTGTGGAGACCACAATAAGGCAGGGAAACAATTTCTCCAATCTAGGAAATAAGAGATCTGACGGGGTTTTGAGTGCACCTACATTTTCCCTGACATTTCTAAAAAATTGTTTCAAAAACACTTGATTCTTTCCATAAGAATGATTCAATTTTGAAAATTAGATATTGAGATAGAATTCAAACTAGAAAGCTAGCTCTTCAAAACTTGATTTCATAATAAATTGTTAACATATTAGCTTAAACCTTATACTAGGAATTTACAAAAATTATTCAGTACTTGCTTTTTTCATAGCATTATTTAATAAAGCAATAAAGAATTTGATTACATAAGACTATATATCAGTGTTACAAATTTACATTCCTTTAAAGTTACTCACAGCTGAATATTTTAGAACTCAAAAAATGAAGACTTTTTGCTCCTTTGCACTTAGAAAGTGTTTCAGTTCAAAAAGGATTTCAATTTCACCTTCTTGCCCTTTCACTTGAAAAAACAAAAAATCACAGAATCACTGAAGAGCTGAGGTGGGAAGGGACAGCTGGAGGTAATCTGGTTCACCCCCCTACTCAAGGCAGGAGGATGCCTACAGCAGGTATGCTAAAACAAAACATTTGAAGCCAAATTTCCAGAAAAAGCAAGCTCGCCTTCGAATTTACTTTTCAAATGATCCTGAATTCATAATACCTATTTGGCTATGCATTTAAAATTGGTTAAAACATCAATGTGGAGCTTTTGGAGTGGGTCCAGAGAAGGGCAACTAAGATGATCAGAGGGCTGGAGCACCTCTCTTATGAAGAAAGGCTGAAGGAACTGGGCTTGTTTAGCTTGGAGAAGAGAAGGCTCTGGGGAGACCTCACTGCAGCCCTCCAGTACTTGAGGGGAGCATATAAGGGAAGGTGAATAGCTGTTTATGAGGGAGGACAGTGATAGACAAGGGGGAATGGTCTTAAACTGAGAAAGGGGAGGTTTAGGTTAGATATTAGGAGGAAGTTTTTCACTCAGACGGTGGTGACACACTGGAACAGGTTGCCCAAGGAGGTTGTGGATGCCGCATCCCTGAAGGCATTCAAGGCCAGGCTGGATGTGGCTCTGGGCAGCCTGGTCTGGTGGTTGGTAACCCTGCACATAGCAGGAGGGTTGAAACTAGATGATCATTGTGGTCCTCTTCAACCCAGGCCATTCTATGACTCTATGATGATCAAGAAGCATAAGTTTAAAAGAAACTTCAATTTCCTTACCTATAAATAGTTCAAGGTTACAGCCTCTAGATAAGTGTTCAATCTTAGCTGTGTCACTGCAGCTCATGCAGCACAGCTTCAGCTCCCTATGATGAGCTATACTGTTGTACTTATGAAGACTTTTTTCTTTTTTCTTTTTTTTATTACATCCTGACCACCTTTGGCATACAAAAAAATATAAAAACATACACACGAAAAATTGGTTATGCCGAACATTCACTTTACAGCTTAACTTTATACAAGTTATTCACTATGCTTAAAGGAACAAGTCTACCATCATGCAAAGGGACATGCTGCACTAGCATGAGGTCCTTTGGTCCCTTGGCGTCCCACTTTCCCAACCCTACAACTTGCTTAGAATTTACATACATTTCAGGTGACAATGCCTCATCTCAAACAGCACATTGCATCCAACATGAAGGAACTCTATATGTGCTGCCTTGCAGAAGAAAAACAGAGCTGAAGAACTGACTGCTTACACAACAAACCTGAGTTGAATCAGGTTGCTTCCAGCATCAACTGAGAAGAGTCAAAATTGGCAATCTGACAAAATGAAACTACGAGAGAATCACCATGGTTTTGTAATAGCTGTACCCAAAGCCATAGCGAGAAGAAAAAGTAGCTACAGACAGCAGGATAACAGCTGTGGTGTTTATATGAAAGATCATCTCATTAGATTTCTACAGAATGTCAATGTTGTGACCCAGAGGTTCTGAAGTGCTTGCTCAATAAAGCCATCCTCAAAACATTTTCCTGAGGATATTTCCAAACTTACAAGAGAAGATGATGAGGAGGAAACACTGAAGGAAAGGAAATTCATTCTAAAGTTGCAGATAGATATCTATTCTGTAGATAATATGAGACGTACAAGAGCTGTTCCAGAAGTAACACCTCCTATTTTATGATGTTGGCCCACCAGTATTCCATTACATTTTGTTGCTGTGTGACAGGTGGCAGCAAAGGGGCAGTCTGACACATTTGGCGTCTGACATGGAAGTGCAAACGAAGCAAAAGGGTGTTACTGAATTCCTCCATGAAGAAAAAATGGCACCCACTGACACTCATTGATGCTTGGTGAACATTTATGGAAACCAAACAGTGGCTGTGAGCACAGTGAGGCAGTGGGTGTGCATTTCAGCAGTGGCGACAACAATGGGAAAGACAAGTCATGTTCCAGATGGCCGCGCACAGCTGTCACACCACAAAATGAAGAGCATCTCTATCAGCTCACTTGCATGAATCAACTAATAATGGTGATTATGTTGAAAAAGCAATGTTTTATAGCTGAAAATTTGCTCTACCAAATAGCGTTATTGTGCTCTCTGTATCTGATGTAGTTTCCATGGAAATAAATAGGAGGCATTACTTCCCAAGTGACTGATATCTCATTACACGTGTTCACGTACACGGGGATGCGCATGTGTGCACAGGCCCATACCTCCAAACACAATCATTAACATCTACTATATCAAAAGGTATAATTTCTGATGTAGCACAACTGGCATCACAGCCATTGTTAGGTCACCAGTGGTACAGTAACAGAACAGAACCAAGCCTTTTCATTAAGGACTAAGAGCACAAAAGTTGCTTTGGAAAGTGGCACCCCTGAACCATAGGTTACCGGTTGATCACACTTAATCCACACAGGCCGGTTGTTCCTACTCTCAGCTGAAATAGTCTTTACAAAAGACAAAGCAAGAATGACTCACAGCCCTAAAAGTTCCCTGGGGGTGCAGAAAACCTGCTTGTGGAAAGCACGATGGCAGTAAAATAGGCTCAACTTTGTGTAAGCCAGTGGAAATGCTAGTGGCCTACCATAACAGAGGGCCAATACAAATAAATAATCAAAGAGATGACAACACTCCCAGTTGCAGGCACGAGAGTTTCTAAGAAATTTAATTGCCCAGAAGAGAAACAGCTAATCACTTGATTTATTTCTCACTGTAGCTGAATGACACGTCCAACAGCATTCTTTATATCGAAGCTCTCTCCTAACAAGCAAAAATTAAAGAAAGCTTCTTTAAAGCAAATGGTTTTCCAGCTTCAGTTCTCACAGGTAAACCAGGGTGTTCATATTTTGGAATGGAACTGCCACCTCAATCTAGCGAGGGTTCAGGAAAAATTCCACTCAGTCAAGTTCAGCAGGGAGCTTCTCCGAGCCGTGCAGGGGTTCCTTTAAATTAAGCACAACTGTATACTGATCAGACATTAGATAGCTTAGATTGCCTACATTATCTCTGGAAAACAACCAGAAGTTTTGAAGCTTTTATCTGTAACTGTTATAGGAGAGAGAAAACATTAAAAGTTTTGGAAAAACGCTTTTTAAAACATCGGTTAGCAAATGTGAAAGTAAGCATGTCTGCAAGTCAATGTTATATAATCGTATATCCTCACTAAACATGTAGATATATTACGAGAATTCTTAACTTGTTATAGATTTATTATTTCTGTGAAGAAGAAAACTACTCCTCCGTTCAGCAGGTCCATCCAGCAGCATCTGTGAAGGTGCCAAGAGAACCTCTACTCGGGGAGAGGATCAGAGGCATAAGTAAAACTAAAGAGGTGTCCATTTGTCTTCTGACTCATAGCAGAACCTTTACTGAAATCTGTACTTCACATTACCAATTAAGGCTGACGCATTTGGGATTTCCCTCTCATCCCCTTTTGTTTTTACCCATAAAGTCAGAAATACAATAACAAGCTCGGAAATGTAATGAAGTTCTATTAAGTGCAAACAAAATTCTTAATTTAATTCTTATTTCAGTGCTCGCCTACTATTACTATGCTAAGAAAGAATTTATGCGTAAACTGGATGTTGTTTCTAAAAACCAGACACGCTGGCTATGTTCCAAAAGCAGAGGTTGAGATGCTAGCTCTGAGAACTCTGCTAGCTCATATCTTTTGTTGTTACAACCACCAGACAGCAAGGTATCAGTCTGATATGCAGAAGAGATTCATTTGTGGACATACTTTAAAAAAATTAAAAAAACAGATTTGAAAGTCCTACTTACATTACTCCTGACAACCACTTTAATGAGACAGAGTATCATGCTTCTGCAGAAAGATACTTCACAACGAAGATCAAAGCAACACCACATTCACCCAGTTTTAGTATTATTAAATAACTCATAACTTCCTAATCAGAACCTACCAGTTTGCAAGGAAATCACAACTGTGTGATACTGAAATCACAATGACAAGATATTTAAGATATACAGGGATAAACTTTATAGATGCCCCAGGAATAGCAACACGGTTTATTTTGCATGTTTAAGATGGCTGAGATAACAAAAAACACCCTTTGCAGTTTCAGCAAAACTGTTTGAAACATATTTATTAATATGACTCAACAGACTGCTCTTACACTCTCCATTTGTGTCGTTTTACTATAGTCAAGTTTATCAGTGACTAGACTAGAGCACATGATGAAAGGCAACAAAGCTTGTCTAAGGTTTTTGGTCTGTAGGTGCCTTGGAATTCCTAACTTAAAGCAGAGTAAAAAAAGAAGTTAACAACATGCACTGGCCCAAAACCAAACACTCCAAGACACAGGTTTCCAACTCTGTCAAAATATTTACAGTACGCTGTGTAAGCCAGGACTGCTTTTAAATATTTGCATATTCTAAGAAGTTGAAGCAAACCCCATCCACTTACAGGCTTTTTTTTTTTTAGTTTGGGGTTTTTGTTTTGGGTTGTTGTTTCTTTTTTGCATGTGTGTGATTTTATTTCTTCTTCAGAACTCATTACTGTGCCGCTCACAAGACTCATGCTAGCTATTTGCTAATTGGGGTTGGGTACCTTCTCAAATATTGACACATCCTGTGCAGTAAGACTCACAGGACTCCAGCAATACACACCACTTCACAATGGCTCAAGCAGAATCACTCACACTCCACAGAGCACACACCAAGGCAGATCCCAGGCCAACACCACCAGAGAAATGTTGACTGCTCTCCCCAAGCAACGCACTTTGACAGAACGGCACACAAAGGGATGACGTTCGTTCATGATTATGACTGCAGACTGGGAACCAACCCTGGGATAGGGTTTGGGGAATGGCTGTTTATGAAGGTGGATAGTGATAGGACAAGGGGGAATGGTTTTAAACTGAGAAAGGGGAGGTTCTGGTTAGATATTAGGAGGAAGTTTTTCACTCAGAGGGTGGTGACACACTGGAACAGGTTGCCCGAGGAGGTTGTGGATGCCCCATCCCTGGAGGCATTCAAGGCCAGGCTGGATGTGGCTCTGGGCAGCCTGGTCTGCTGGTTGGTGACCCTGCACATAGCAGGGAGGTTGAAACTAGATGGTCATTGTGGTCCTTTTCAATCCAGGCCATTCTATGATTCTCAGGACCTGCTGCTCCTACCTTGAGAAAGGCATGCACTGCCACAGAAGCTAACTTGTATCAATCCTACAGATTCATAGAAGCACAGAATTCTTGCCTAGCAGCCTGGCTGAGCATTTTATCCTCTGCCATTGCTGCGACAAGCACAGAAGTCTCACGTTCTGCCTTTACAGGCTACCAATTTAAGCCATAATAACCTTTAGACCCATTTTAATCACAACTAGGGAAGCACAGAATTAACACAAGGATATCTTTAAGGAAGCAGCTCGGTCAGCTCCAGAGTAAGAAATGGAACCCATATGCTGGACAACATGAGAACACTTCTCATGTCTAACCACATCAGGCCTAACAAAGTAAAATAGTTTTTGCTGCGCAGCTGACTTGTGCAATATGGAAACTATCTCATAAGCCAGTAAGAGATTTTTTTTTTTTTTTCCAAAAGAACACTTCAGATCATCCATAAAGATGCATACAGCCAACATCAAGACCATCAATCACAAATGCCATCTGTCAGCTCAATATTAACTACCTCATCCACTTGCTGCACACTCTTTTTAAAGAAAAAAAAAAAGAGAGTTTTTAGTTTTTCTAAACTAAAACTAAACAGTTTTGTTTGTCAATCATTAATAAACTATTTCATCACTATGTACAACTGTGCCATGTATACTCCTTTTATGGAAGACGTTGCTCGATGTGCGGTATGCAGTTTAACCCCCGGGGGCAGTTTTAATGTTTATTCTAGCATGGCACTGCACAGCATGCAGACCCCAAGCCAAAGAAAGTAACTCTAGAACTGTAAACTACGCAACAAGGGGAATTTGGAGCAGCCATGTTAAGCTGAACACCACAGAGAACAAGGCAGCACCTGCACTCCTCTCCTGTTTACCATAAATGAGCCACAGTATAGAACGCGCAGAGATCTCCAAAATGATGTTGTATTGTGCTAATTAGACATGCCCTGTGTGTTAATACATGCTGCTGTTAAAGCTGATTCAGTCATAATTGGCAGAACATAACTACTATCATTGAAGGCAAATTGCAAGTCTGACAATACGTAATTTCAGGCAAGTACAGGTATGAAACAGCAAGCACGTTACCCAGGGTGCTAATGACCTTCATTGCTGAAAACACAATTAGGAAGCTTTGTCTGCCCGAAATAGAATCAGCAAACAGTTTTACAGAATCACAGAATGGCCAGGGAATGGTTGGAAGGGACCTCAAGGATCACAAATCTCCAACACCCCTGCCACATGCAGGGTCACCAACCTCCACATTTAATACTAGACCAGGCTGCCCAGGGCCCCATCCAATCTGGCCTTGAACACTTCCAGGGATGGGGCATCCACAACCTCTCTGGGCAGCCTGTTCCAGCACCTCACCGCTCCCTCTGTAAAGAATTTCCCCCTGACATCCAACCTAAATCTCCCCTCCCTCAACTTAAAACCATTTCCCCTTGTCCTGCTGTTATCTACCCTTTCAAAGAATTGATTCCCCTCCCCTCTGTAGGCTCCCTTTAGGTACTGAAGGCTGCAATGAGGTCAAAGCTACCTTTTTAGCTACCTTTCACCATAAAGCAAAGAGGTGCCTTCCCATCCCCTACAGAAGGCAATGTTTTTATACCGGTCTCATCACGGACATAAAGAGAATGATCTTTTTGTTGTGGTAAAATGAGAATGAAAATCCAGCTGCTTACATAATGCAGCCTTCACTAGGACTACTGTAACAACACACTGCTAAGGGTTTTACCTTCTCAAAGCAGTGGGAAAGCCTTGCCTTTATAGAAGATCTGAAAAAAAAACCTGGTATTAAACCTAAATGAGCAAAAGGAAGAAGCTCCCCCTTGTAGCAAGAGGCATAAACACACTCATTACATACACCAAACTTTCAGGCGGACTGTTGCGAGGACGTAGAAAACAGCAGATCCTAAGGCTTGTTTTTATCCCTTCGACAAAGGTCAGCAAACGTCCCTCACACCTTTCCGGCTTCCCCTGCCGGCGGGGCAGAGCAGCAGCCCCAGAGGGCTGTGGCCGGGAGCCTGTGAGTCACGCCGGCCCGAGGCAGCCAAGCAGCCGGGCCGGGCACGGCGGATGCAGCACGCAGACAGAGGCTGCGGATAGTCGGCGCTGCTCTGGCCAGGTAGCTCGGTGCCCATAAAGCGGCTTCTGTCTCTGCACGGATGTCTCATTCGGGGTGAAGACGCGATTCTTCCCACGTGACAGAAAAAGGAAAAGCCAACAGAGAAGGCGGAGACGGCAAGCCCGAGAAGCCCGACGTATACGGGCCGTTACTGCGCTCGGGAGGCTGCGAGCAGTTTAAAACCTCGCTTTGCCCCGCGGAAAGGCTTCTTCCCACCGGGTCGCTATCCTCCCCCGCCACCAGCACGGCACGGCACGGCGACTCCTTCCCGGCCCTCCTCCCCCCGCTCCCGTCCCGCAGCCGCCAGCCCCGCGCCCGGCGGGCCACCGAACTCCCCCGCGCAGCCAGCCCTTCCCTCCGCCACGAGCGGAGCCTCCCCAGCCGCTGTCGTCACTCCCCGCGAGCCCCGGCCCTGCCCTTCCCCGCCAGGCGCCGTGCAAGGAGAGCTTCACCTTCCCCGCCGCGGCCGGCGCCGGCATCACAGCTCAGCCCAACTGTCACCCTGCCCGCCCCGCCTCTTTCGCCCGAGAGCGCCGAGCCCCGGCCCGCCATCCGCCCTCGGCCGTCCGCGGAGCACGGAGCGCCGGGCTGCCCCAACCACCCCCCGCCCGCCCCTCCCCCGCAAGGCTCTGAACCCCAGCCTCCTCCTCGCGCAGCTCCCCTCGGCCGCGGCCCCAAACGGCGGCTCCGCCCTCACCTGGAGCCCCCGTAGCGCCGCGAGCCGCCGGCCGCAGTGCCCGCCGGCAGCGAAGGAGAGTGCGCGGAGCGCCGACGAGAGCGAGCAACCGCCCTGCGCTCCGGCCGCGCCGCTCCGGCCGCACCAACTGCCGCCCGCCGCCCCTCCGATTGGCCCACGCCCAGCCGCCTTCCGATTGGACGAGGGCGGAGAGCAGGTTCCCGCCCCGCCGCCGCCCATTGGCTCTCGCAACTGCCAATTAATGCCTCTTCCTCGTCGCTGGCTGAAAAAGGCGGCGGAGGGAGCGGGGTGGGGGGGGTATTGGGGCGCGCACCCCGGTGGACGCCCACGGCCGTTAGCGCCCCACGCCGCAGGGATGTCGCGGCAGCGGTCGGAGAGCGGCTGGGAGGTTTTAATTCCCGGGAGCGGTGAAGTGAAGGCTTCGCTTTCCCTCCCTTTCCTAGGGCGGGCTCCCTGAGGAACGCGGTGCCCGCTGGCACCGCCGTGCGGCACAGGCGGTGGCTTTGCTGCCCGGCTCCCGACCTGCTCGGGGGGACCGGGGAGCGCCAGCCCGAGTTGGCCAAGGGCAGGGCAGCCTCTGCCGTAGCGCTGATGTGGCCGAGGCACGCAGGGCCGCGCCGCACCTGAGCGCTATCGCGGGGAGATCTGATATTCGGCCCTCGCCTATCTGCTAGGCTATTTGTTTTAGACGGGATTAGTTCAGGTTCCAGGCGGATGCCGTCGCGGTAACCTTGTTTCGTCCCTTCGTTCCCTGGCAGGCTCAGGGTTTGCCTCCCGTCGGCCCTCCCCGGTGCCGCTCTGGCTCCTCGCCGTCCCGGGGCGGCCCGTTCTGGGGACGGCGTGCGCTCCGGGTCAGCGGGCAGAGCTGCGCTGCAGCCCTGACGTGCTATCGTGCTCCTGACCACCGGTCGCACGCTAGGCTGCGTGCACCGGCCCGAACGCCAAGGCTTCATCTATTCTTTCACTAAGCGGATGACTCATTAACTTAAGGACTTGTAGGAATTTAGGGAATTTCGATTAGCCCGGTAGGAGTGTGTGAGCACAGCGCTAGGGTAAGGTTTACCTGTCTTCAATAGCTTGGTTTGAGTGGCAGCTAGCGATACCGTGAGCTTTAGTCAGACTGTTAAGCTTTCAAACATGTAATGTTTTTCTCCCCTCCCACATCTCCCTTTATTTTCTGTCCTATGTTGAAAGTTAACATTTCAGGTTGGTGGGAAGGTATCTTGAAATTCAGTGTTGTTTCCTCTCTAATTTCTGCCAACAGACCTATCCATGTTTTTTGCACAATCTTTCTCATTTAACATGAGAGGGAATTTTGCATAAACCAGCTCTCCTTGCGGGAGATTACAACCGATACATACAATCATAAATACCCCTCTTTCTGCACAGATACGAACCAAGCTTCCATTTTGCCTAAAGCATTGTCAAAGCTGGAAGCCCTCCCCTTCCAGAACACTTAGACTTTATTCAGCCTCAACATCAAAACAGTCATTCATCTATTTGTATGGTGAAATAATGCTCAAACTTGTTCAACAGTTTAAGAGAACAGGAATTCACAGGGTAAGTCATAGCTCCTTCTTTGGCAAAACCAAGTTCATGGTGTGATGAAAGGGCATTCCACTTTGTCAGAGGATAGAAATTCAGCCTGGAACTGGTGGAAGATAGGAAAAACTCTGCTCCACATACAAGTGATTGGATACTGACTTGTACCCTAAGCTCACTTTGCTGTGCAGGAAGCCACTGCCAATCACATGCATGCTACCAGCTGTGAACAATCAGCATATTTTAGACCAGTGCGGAGTCAGCAATTAAATTCCACAAGTGTAGATATTCAGGCCCTGAGTCTGGCTGCAAGAAATCAGAAATAAGGAAAACAGATCCTTTGTCTTCAAATTATGTGTACATGCATGAGTTTCCTCAGCCTTGCTTATAAAATCACACAGAATCAGAGAAAGGCCCAGGTTGGAAGGGACTTCAAGAATCATGAATCTCCAACCCCCCTTCCACATGCAGGACCACCAACCTCCCCACTTAATACTAGACCAGGCTGCTCAGGGCCCCATCCAACCTGGCCTTGAACACCTGCAGGGATGGGGCATCCACAGCCTCTCTGGGCAGCCTGTTCCAGTACCTCACCACTCTCTCTGTAAAGAACTTCCCCTTGACATCCAACTAAATCTTCCCTCCTTCAGCTTAAAACCTTTTCCCCTTGTCCTGCTGTTATCTACCCATTTCAAAGAGTGTCTCCTGTCCTGTTTATAGGCTCCCTTTACATACTGAAAGACTGCAATGAGGTCACCCTGCAGCCTTATACATTCCACTTATGTATAAATATGCATATAAACATATGCACATATATTTATATGTAGATATTTGTATGCATATCTATATACATACATACTACCTATATACATACATACGCATATATAGTTATAACAAATATAGCCCTCAGTCGCACTGCAAAGGCAACAGCTATTTTGGGATTCACCTTCACACGGGATTTGCACTGATTCTGCCTTCCTAAGGAACGGAGGATGAACAGAAATGAACAACATACAAAGCATTTACTAGCAGGATTCAGACTTTAATACAGCTTGAGAAATAACAACATTTCACTTAAGCATCTTTATAAATTCTATAAAACTATCGTTTTAAAGACAAAAAGTAAAAGCAGATCAATTAGAAAAAGAATATTCACCAAAAGATAATTTGCTTGAACATTTAAGATTTGAAGGATCCTTGAGGCACCACTTTAGGGAACACCATTTTCAAGCAGCTGAACACTGTCCTCTGGGTACAAAACATTTCCCATGCTTTTTACATTCAGTTGAAAAAATGGCTTAGACACTTTTGGAACCAAATAAGACAATAACAACAACAACAACAACTTTAAGAATACATTTTTTAACTGTAAAATTTTTACCCCTTTTCCAAGTGTATCATTTGAAACAGTTAACAAAATATTATCAAAAGTTGTCATAGTCTACATTTTGGATCAATGCTATTGATCTTCTTGTAAATTACCTCCATACCTGAAGGCAGAAATTGTCTGCATAGAATTAATACACATGTTGCTGCTCGATTTGATTCATTTCTGATGGTAGTACAGTTTAATGCATGTATACATACATACATATAGGCTCGAGGCCACATGCACTGCATACATGCACTTACAAAACTGCTTGGAAGAAAATATCTCAGTGGTTGGTGAACTACTATTTTTTCAATTTATAATTTACATTTTATCTTTATGTATAGTCAATCATTATTTACTTTCTTGAAGTGAATTAAACCAGATTAACATTCTAATTATATCTACCACCAGTCATGCAACCTCCCAGCATGATGACACTATGATGATGCCATAAATAACTTAATGATACCGTGAATCATACTTTTAACATGATATTATTCATCTTGATTTTAGCATTTTCAATTTTTTTTTTTTCCCATAAATATTAAAATTAAGTTGTTCTTTGGATGCTTTCAGTTTGTGACTTCCTGAGAAAGACTGTCTCCACCCTTTATCTTAGAAGAAAGGCTAACAGTTTACATAGGCCTACTGGTGGGCATGCAGTTTTGACCGCAAGGGACAGGACAGGAAGTTTTCTGAAAATAAATAAGTACATAAATAAATAAATAGATAAATAAATAAATAATCCTCCCTTCTTTTAGATGAGTATCCCACGGTTATTTTTATTTTTAACACAATCTATTTTTAAATATGCTTTTTGTGTCCTCTGCTGTCCTCAGAAATTTCATGTATCCTTTTAAGTACTAACATTTTTCTCTTAGATTCCCTCAGAGCAAATTTGATTGCTCTTTCTTGGCTCTTGCTGTAACATTTTGGCATTCTCTTCGGCATTTTTATCTCTAGCTAAAAAAATCCCAAGTGTTACATGTTTACAGTTTAAAACCTAAATTAAACCCTGAACCATATTTTGATTCCAAATGTACTCCCATTAATGGTTATATATGCCAATCAATGTCATGGAATTTCTGAATATTAAATTTAATTCCACTCAATTAATTAATTTTACTGTTTAACTGCCCAGTTTTCATCAAATACAAATCGTCTCACAGAAGAAAAGCTCATTTGAAACATCCTTTATTATCTCCTTGCTTTCCACATTCACGTCTTTAACCAGTTTCATACTGTCCTAACTTTTCTATTTCACAACAGTTGCCAATGATTACCTCAAGCGTGAATGATACGCTTTTCAGGAGGTACAAAATTTGTGATTAATTAAAAGCATAGAGGACTGTGTCAATGATAGGGGATACCACTACGTCATCAAAACAATTGGAAAAGATCTGGCTGTGGACTACTCCAAGTTTGGTGAGTTTCTTGAAGCTCGCCTAAGCTCTGACAGCAAATTTTTAAAAGTATTTTTAGAAGGTATTAAATAATTAAAAAAAAAAAAATCAACAGCCAAAAGTCTAGCACAAGCAACTTCCTACTATTCAGTAAAAACAAACACTCTTTCCAAGACAGCCATTTATCTTCCTATTTCCTCTTAATAATCAAGAATTTTACCAAAATTATGACCAAAGTCAGCTTTTCTCGGCTCTACCCGTTCATTTTCTGCAAGAAATACAGGAACAAAGTTATTTCTTTGTTAAGGAACACTAGAGGTTAGCACAGCTAGCTGTGGACAGTAGTGTTATATTGTGATACCCACATACCAGATGGCACAGCGTGCTTCCCACTGAACTGAGGGATTGAGTGAGCTATTTTAATAAGGCAGGCACAAAATGAAAGTTACCTTCTGGTTATAGTTGCACATATATAAACTGAACAGTAACTACTTTGGACACAGCATCAGTTTATACTGACAGAATAAAGCTCCTTCCTTGACGACAGATAAATGAGCTCTGCCTGACACATTCTCCTGCTGAAGTGCAGCACTATATATCTTCTGTGAAACATCTATTGTTTTGCTGCATTTACAGCAGGAAGCGAATCCGGACAGGGACATTTTAGGCAGAAGTCCTATTGTAAAGCCAACAGCAACAAAATAGCTTTAGGGATAATACTGTTTCTTCTATTCTAGTTAAGTTCCTAAAACCACATAAAGAAGCTATTCTGTGGGAATCTTATTAATGCCATCCATGTCAAAGAATTAATAGGGAGAAAGGTTAGTGCCCGGGAAGCAAGCCCCAGTATTCAATTCCAGCAATAAGCTCCTTCTACACTGATGTCATTATAACAACTCCCATAGTTGTTTAGAGCTAGTCTATTTAATTCTTCACACAATACTGCCGTTATACCAGAGATCACTTAAGCATATGAACTGCAAGACTTAGAAGCACATTTATTGTAGCTTTGCCCAGCCAGTTAGTACGTTAGGCAAAGTGAGAACTTTGGAGGACTTTTATTTCTCATTTATTTTGCTCCAGTGAGACCCAAAACAATTTCTTTATCTTAAAGTCAAATGTGCGTTGAGTATGATTGGCCTACGGCCAAAGTTAGTTGCTCAGAACCCATTAAACCCATTTAACCCCTACCAAACAGAGGTAAAACAGCCTTTTCTCTTTTGGAAATTTAGGCTCCAGCAAAAAGAGCTTCCTCGCATTCAAATGAAGGTAGCCACACAATATTTAACATCTCGTAACACACATGTTAACATCACACCTTTCCTTAAACTTTGCTTAACTCCCTTCAAATCCTATAGTAGACATCCTACATGTGGCTTACACATCTGACTAATGACCTCAGTTCCAACTGACACATGCTACGCATAGGCTGTTATCAGTTCACACACCACTTTGTAGCATTATTTCTGCCCTGCTATTGCAGTAGATTTCGTTAAGGAGCACTGGAGAGAAATGTTCAGCAATAAAATTTTGAACATGAGATAAAATTTTCCTTTCTGGTTTCTCCTCCTCACCAAAAGGAAAATTTCACCTTTATCTTTTTAGGCCATGCACAAACATCTCATGGCACGGTGTTCACATACTACCCTTCTATCCCTGAAAGCTATGGCTGCTTTTGCTTCCTTCTCATCCCCTCGTCTCATAGCATGCAGACAAGTTGTTTCATGCACAGAGCAAACTCTCAGCTACCACAGAAAACATTTCTTTCCTTACTCAAATTCCAGTGAAGAAGCAATGTATTTTTCAACCAATCGTTCAGAGGAAAATAGATATTACATAAGGTAGGTTCCTACTTTTTATTTTCACAAGAACATTCTACTTATCTATAGGAGAAGGCTTCAAGTTCTTTATAAAAAAGGAAGACTTCCAGCTTGCTTCCAGTTGTTTTTTTGCTCGCTTGTTACTGATAATGAGAAAGGCACTATTAATCATCTTTTTAACGTCATTTCAGTCTTGTTCCCTAAGACTTCTTTTGCATACCCAGTTTTTTCAATGTATTAAAAGTGATAACATAGTTAAGTCTTCGAACTTCAACCTCTGCAAAAAGCCTGTTGGAAAAGAGCCTGCTATTTCTAATCACTAGTCCATTGTGTTTAAAAAGAGAATGGGGTGAGATCAGGAAGAGAGGGTCACTATGTCTGCAGTCTCTTTGACTTCTTGCTCTTTAAAGAACGCTGCATTATCAAAACCATGTTTGTGTCTGCAGTATAAATTACCAATATTGGTTAAAGATACAACTGTGTAAAATGCTATATCAACATTCGAAATCTAAATTCTAGTTTTTTATTACTACATAGTGAAAGTTTCATATCAGAACTGTTGTTTTTTCTCTCTCCGATCAGTAATGTTACTGTTTTGATATTGAGATAGTGATGACAATCTTTGAAATATCTAACAGACATTTCATCCTCACATAAGGTATTTGAAATCTGCTTTCCCACTACTCCAAGTGGCCAGAGAGAAGCATTTGCCAGTTCCAAATCGATAGCTCTGCTACAAAAATATTGTCTGTATAAAATACTGCTCTTGAAATGTGTGAATGAAATAGAAGTGAGATAGAAATCCTTATTTTCTGAAAGCAGTAGTAAGACTTCAATATGATAATGACTGCTCTGAAGTCAGGACTGAAGGGAATGTGCTACTATACTGATTAATTAGAATGCAAGCTCAAATGAGTTGGCTCTTTCTAAGCCATTAGAAACCTTCTATCAATTAAATGAGAATATTCAATATCAGTAAAATATTAAGTACCTATTTGGTATGTCTTGCCTGTTCTCGAGGCCACGATTCAACTCATCAGCTAGTTGCAAAGACACCACTACTGCCAACACAGAGTACCACACACATATGAGTTTGGAAGAACAACATTATTTTGAAATTATAACCAGTTTTGGTTCACTGTGAAATCACAAGTACACAGTTCTCTAAAGCCTTCTACACCAATAAATGCTAATAACCTGGACTTGTTCTTACCTTCATGCTAAGCTTTTTCCCAAAAGGCAGACTGCAAGTCCTGCAGCTAGCTTAGTATGTAATGCTTCTGCACACTTAAAAAGCTATAGTACAGTTGACTTTTTCAGCAGAATTAGCATTTCTCAACATACCTCTTCCCTATAGAGCCCCACCAGCATAGGCAGCACAAACAGGAAAAAGATAAAGGGGAAGAGTAATCATTCTATTGTAGCCTCACTTACAAGCACCACTGTTATAACAAGACCACAGTAACATCCTTTGCACAGGCTATTAGAGAAATGAGTTAAAAGCAGTGAAAATTAAAGTGAGAGAAAGCTGTTTTCCTTCCATCCGAGCATCCCTGTTCCACTACCTGTAACAAATACAACCATACTACAGAATTCTACAGCCTATTATTTCCAAAGGTTGTCAACTTGTTACATACTTTGTAGTAACAGACAATTTGGGCAAAAGCAGGAAATGTCTAAGTATCATGTCATTAACACAACACATAATATCTGACTGTACATCTACTTACGAGTGGCTTACCCGCCAAGGTTCAAGTACTGAAACAAAAACTCAGGCTCAAGAATTAAAAAAGAATGAAACGCACCAAATCTAACAGCTATGAGACCTGGGATTTAGAAGAGCTTCACTGCCATACAATAATATTAACTTACTTCATGAGTCAAGTTGAATATGCTTTTGTAAAGGCCAGTGAGAAGATTCATTAAGTCTAATGACCAGGCAGTCAGCTGTATTTTGGTCTTTATTTCAAAGAAACAGTCAAGATTAATAAAGATGAAAATTATACTTGGAGTGACAAATTTAGTCCATGTATTTCATTCTTTTTTGCAAGGATGAATCCCAGATTATGTCTAAGGGCATCGGGAGAGGCTAAGTTTACAATGCAGGCACTTACACAGCCCTGCCACAGAAAGGTGAAAAGCACCTACCCTGCTGTGACAGACAGAAATTGAGTATTGCTGCATTAGTGATATCCAGATTAGAACTTATTACAGGTGCATGGATATTTGTAACTTTAAGCCTCCTTTCATCTTTCTCTCCATAACACTTCACCATCAAAGAAAAAAAAAAAAAAAGGGGAGAGGGGAGTGAGAAGAGAGAAAAAATGATGAAAAAAGATTATCAGAGCTGCACATCCAGACATTATTATAAGTAACAGCTCAACAATTGGAGGAAATGAGAGTGAAAGTAGCCACTGATGGACCCAACTAGTTATTTCATATACTATGCTGTTAGAAGACCAAAATACCTATTTCTAACTTTTGCTCTATACGTTTTGGTATCTAATCATCACAACTCTTGATATCAGAGCTAGAAATAGTTTATCACATGCAACAATATTTTTGTGGCAGTACATACAAAATATACAAAAAGACACAGAAGTACTTACATGTGTAGATACATGAAGAAATTCTAGTGCAAGTAAAGATTTACAGCCAGTCAATTTACAGCCATTCTCAAGCAATGAGATTTATTACAGTATATAGATGTTCTGTCTTATTTTCCAAAGACAAATTACCTTGTAATAAAAACTAATGGCTAGCCTGATAATGCATCAACATACTACCTGAAACATTCCCTGTTTACATGAAACTCTCTACTTTTAAACAATTATCAGCTTAAAAATATCTAAAGGCAAAACAAAAAAACAAAACAAAAAACACCAAAAACAAAGCAAACAAACAAAAAACCCTGCATGTAAAGATTTACTTTTCAAGTACCTAGGCCGCTTTAATTGACAGTAATCTCACCTCCATACCCTGCTGTTTTCTCTTGTTAGTTGTTTTTTTTTTCCTAGCAAGAAGCTGAACCACCACTGTGACAATACTGATGCTCATCACTACCACTCTTTCCCATTATCTGTATCTCTTTTATTATAAGAATGCAGACATAAGCTACTTGCGAAAATAAATTATAGAAGACTTGTTGCTCTGTATATCAGAACATGTATTCTTAAAAGTCATCTTTATAAAGAAACCCCATAATAATTACTGGCTTCTCCAACTTCTGAACAGAGATGCTTCTAAAAATGTGTTGCTTTCGGAGAACTACAAGCTTAAATATTCTTGTATTAAATTAATTACATAAATTATACATTTTAAATATATATACATGCATGTGTATAATTATTATAATTGGCAAGTCAGTGCACGTATTATAAAGATCCTGGTTTTGGAGTGCTCATTTCACTTATTTTCAAAGGCTGTATTGTTTTCTTTGATTGTTTCCCTCATACAACACGGCAAAATGGAGAAATCTGTTCATGAACTCATTTTTTCATGATGCTGTCCTACCAACTCAGCAGCTGTTCTGCTCAATCACTATTTCCAGGTGGTTAGTACAGGCTTTCCTGAATCTCTCCCACGATTTCCTTTTGTTCCAGTGGATTGCCCAGAACGACTTCGCAAGTCACGATCAGAACCATCACTTTGCGCCATCTCCTCATCATATCTAAAGAAGACAGAATTTTTTCAGCACCTTAGCCTGCTATTCACTATTCTTTCACATTCTATTTTTCTTAACATTTAGCACTGACATTTAATACAAGCTGTTCTACGAACATGTTTACGAGTGCGTAGTTTGAAATACAGCTATTATTCAAGGTAATATACTACCACCTTGTTTACAATACAGAGCAACTGAAACATCCTCAGCTAGTTTTTGTAAGAGACAGACTGCTTGGTAGCTTTGGTTCAATTACAGAGTTTGGGAAATTTCATGCTTGTGAAATTTCACGTCTACTTCTGTCCTTCTCCATATTGCTCTTACACAGCAGAGCAGGAACATCAGAGTGCTGGCACTTTAATCCAATCTTAAGCTATTGCTTCAAGCATGGGATTGCTAACTGCAGTGTTAGAGAACTCCACTGTTGCAACACTGAGTGAGAAGGAAAAAAATAAGCTGAACAAACAACAGTGTGCTTAACCAAATGCATTTGATGACGTGCATTTTGTAACACTTAACCACAGTGGCAAGTAGTTCTTTAAATATCTAAGCCCATTAGAGTCTCAGATAACCTCAGTATATACTTACTTCTCAGTTGCTGTGCAAATTAGAAACAGACATTGACTACAGATGCTTATGTACGATTATCAAAAGATAATACTACAATATTTCGTAGAGCATTCATAATATATGCTTAGTTATACTCTTGAACAAGAATGTTACATGGTAGCTGCAAATACATTAAAAATTATCCAGCCAACATATTTAATTGTCTTTACTGATATCTAGAAAGAGTGTAAGATTGGGATGAACTACTGGGCTGACTATGTACATAACCACATTCTTGATATACTAAACAGCTGCACCATTAGGGTTTGAGAACCTAACTGAGCCTTTTCTCAGTAAGTATGTGAAACTGTAATCAGTATGGTCATGACAACAATGTTCCTCTGCATAAGATCAATTCTAGACTAATACTTCAGACACTCCAATGTAAAAATGCCTGTTGATTTTCCCTTTAATAATACTGAATTTGGTAATTAAAAAAATATCTGGTACTACATTATTATTATTACATCTAAGATCTACAAGACTCAAATACCATCAATTTTGTGAATGTAAGGGTAATAACTATTTGATGCAAGTTTTGTATGTTTAACTACAGTCCATATATTGCACTTAATACAATTAAGACTTCTACACACGCAGAAGCTGCTGGAAGCTCAGTACACACAAGGGTCCATCAGACAAATAAGATTCCCTCAGAGAGCAAAGGACACACTCCCACCTCCAAAGCTGCTAATACAGCCTCAAAAAATGAAGTAGTATCCTTGTGTCTGTTCTACATGGGAGAATAAAGTTTGCCTTATCGCTTTGGTCTACATTACACATTAAAAGAAGTGAGATGACTGAAAAACATTTGCAGTTATACAAAACAATGCTAAAACTTACAAGACTTCATAATTGCCAAGAACCTCTTTAGGTGGAGATTTATTCCATTTACAGTCTGGAATTTCCCCATTAGGCACAGCAATGTTAAGTGTGTCATTAATGAGATTATACTTCAAGATGCGATCATTAGCAGTACTGGAAGTAAGAGAAGGGGAAGCATTAACCTACAAAAAAAAAAAGAATCATTTTTTATGAGTGGTATAGTTCTCTAAACAGCATGTGTGATGACTATGTACTATTTGAGCAATCAAGAATCAGCGTCTCAAAGCACATCTTTCACTTCCTCAGATGTTGAAAGGAATCCCCCATTGGAATTTTTTTTTCTTAAACTTAAAACTGAAGTGTCTGCAGCATCAGCCTGAAGATTTTGCTTTAAGTTACCCAGGGTCAAGCAGAAAAGCCAGAAATTTTTGTTTAGTTTTCTAAGCTTCTATGGATACCAAAACCATAAATTTCAGTGCCTGCTTCACTCCAATGTTTGTTACACAAAGGAATCTGTTGGTTTCTTCTAGTTAAATAGCTTTTATTCATGTTCTTAATTCAAGTTTTCCCCTTTTGAATTGTGAGCTGAAGAAACACATATGCTCCATGTCTCTATTCAAAACACTCAATTGCATATTATTTTTTTAGTGAGGGCTAAAGCTAGGGTTAGTTTAACATATGTCTTGCATTCCACATTTGTTATGGGGAAACAGTACCACAACAATAAACAGCTTTGATCTTCCACTTCAATAAGATTGAGAAGAAAGATGTTCAGACAGAATTTACACTGAACATACAGATCCAAATTTGATATACTAAATTCTTTTTACAAAAGAAGCCTTCCAAACATCCCAATTATTTTAAGTGTTACTTCCCATCGAGTTATCTTTTTCCAGCTACTCATAGAGTATCTAACAGGGCTGCTAACATTCAGATGGCCTCTGAAGTCTAATTACATGGATGCATGGATTTAGAAGACAAAACTGAAAGCCACAAACAAAAAGACAAAAGAAATAGAAATTTGAAAAAGCACATGCTAGCTTGGTCATCACAAGGTCTATTTTACTTTCTAATTTTTTTGCATAATCCACTTACTGGAGGAACAAAAGACAAAGCTTCAAAACAGAAACAACTACATGTAAATCTACTTGGTTTTATATTGTGAAAGAAAATCAGTGGGAAGTTATTTCTGTATTTTGTGTGACTTTACCTCAATTAGCCATGGCTTAAGCTTGTCATCAATGATAATATCATATCCATAGCACTCAAAGCAGTGTTTATCATTATTCATTACAGGCTAGAAAAGACAAAAGTATATATTAAAACCGACAACTTCCTAAGTAACCTGATTACACACTTTCTTGGTTGGAAGTCATGTGATTACAAATCATTTACAACATAAGCTAACATAACTCTAAAATACATATGCTAACATTACTCTATTGTAAACTTAAAAATAATTTCAGGACTCTTTTTCTCCTCAAGCTCTTGGTAAATATTTCAATATTAATGACTGCATTAATGCCAAGTACCAAATTGCATTAGTATTCCATCATGTTTCCAGTTTTAAAATAAAAGCGTTCTCATATTTTGCAGAAGTAGTAAGAATATTTACAGCCTGCACGTACCCAGAGAAATCAGGACATTTTAAAATGTACATAACACAGCTTCACATAATCATGAATGATTTATGCTTCAGAGATAGAAAACTTATTCGTGGACATTTCCTTCGTTGCAGAAATTTGAGGTCAAACAATTAACAGACACTTTTTAAATCTACAGTTAGTTCAAGTCATCTGTGATCTTGAAAGCCAACAGAGACCAAGGATCAAGTTGTGCTTAGAAGCACACTCTCTGGAGAGTCAGTTTTCCAGCCTCTGCAAAGGATTTACAGCATGCATGCCAAGACTTTTATATAAATCTCATCAGATCTTTTAAAGAAACCTTTGTAACAGGTTAGCGAGATGGTTTCCCCTAGACTAATAATGAAAGCTTTTCAGTTCCTTAGGGAGTGAAAGAGGGAAAGGAGGAATGAGCATCTCTCGTTACATTTGCCATTCTCTGATAGACAGAGAAGTACTGAAGTTGATCAAAACATTTTGTTCTCTATTTTCTCAAAACCTTTTCTCCTAAGGTTCTGCTAACAATTGGATTAAATCGGTTTTCCTCTCATATCTGGTTTTAAAAATGATTGCATAGCAGAGGCCGAGCTGAGCCATGCTTTCCCACCTCCCATTGATCTTAGCTTCATGACCTTGTCCCTCTTTCTTGTGCTGCTTCTGGCATCCATCTGATCCTTCAGTGAAGTGATACAGCTTATTACAGTAGCAGAATACTCACCCATCAATAAAATAAGTAATTTTAATTTGGAAGAATGAGCTGATTCAACTCGAAATGGTGCCAGGACCAGCCCAAGAGAGATGACAAGACCACGCGCTTAAGAACAGGCCGTTCTTGGCAGCAGAAAACTCTTCCGTTAGCCATGCTGACCCATGGCATGGTACCTGCACTTTAACATAATCATGGGACATGATCCAAGCTAGAAAGTCACTCAAGCAGAAAACTACTATAAAGAAAAAAAAAGATAACATTTCATGGATAACTACATGATCCGTATAGCAGAGCTGAAAATAAGCTATGCAAATCTGCTAAGCTAATACCCTTCAACATCTTGTGCAATAAGTTGTCCTCCATAGCTATTTTTAATTTGACACATTATTGCTGAAATGACATCATGGGCCTTGGTAGAGCTCAATACTATTCACAAGAGCAGTACCTAGTGATATTAATTAGTTCAAAGGACCCTCAAGGAGATAGATTCATTCAGCTCTCCAGCATGCTCACCCACACAAGATTCAAATTCACTCAGCTCAGACAAATCAGCAGATCACAGAATTGCAGCAATTGGCATCAGTGCTGTCACTCAAAAAGCAGGAAATAAATTTCAGGGTTTTATGGTGGCAAACTCACTTTCACTGTTACAAAAATCCTGCAGCCATGATGTTGTCACCAACAGCATTCTAGGCACAGTACTCACCGCGACAGCCTTCAGTGACTGCACGATTATCCAGTGAATTTCATCAAATAATTTGTTTGTAACTTCCTTTCCACGGGTGCTTTCCAGATACAGGCGCAAGTTACTCACTGTCCACTTGCCTCCATGGATATGATTGTAATCATCCTGGAGAGTCAAGGAATTAAGTCAGTCTTTAAGATTCTGAAGTTGCTCAGCAGTTTTGTTCCATTCACATAAAGAGCCCGCTTCTACCTGCATGCAAATATTGCCTTAAAAATGAACTCAGCAAATCATTTTTACTCTGTTTTACATATTTATGAAGCCTTCTGCTTTAAACTGTCCTCTACACAAATGACCATTTGTATTACAGCTGCAAGCATTATATGACACAGCACAAATCAAACAATAAATCTCAACATAAAAGGACTTGTCTTTTCAGGAAATAGACAACTATTATATACTCTTAATGGTGCAACTGACAACAGCTGCAATCACGAAGACACTGAAATAACACCTGAATTACCTTTAAATATGTTTTCTTAGGTAATTCAGTATTTAAGGTAGAAAACACATTAAGTACTACTGAAACAGAATAGGGGAAACAAGGAGGTTACTTTATATTTGTCTTTTCAGAGGCAATCAATGCCCTGCAATATATTCTCTTTAAACGGAATGACAAAAGCAAAGTGAAGGTATTTTTACTGATGGAAAGACACACTCATTTCTCAAATAGCTCACAGGACAAACATTTTGTCCCTTTTTGAAGATTCTCCTCAGAGTGTTTCTAAGAGTTAATGACTCTATACCTGCTAAATCATAAAACATGGAATGCCTACAGTAGGATAAGTTGTCAGAAGAATCAAACCTTTCATCCTCCAAAACAAGCTCAAAGAAACCTCTCATCAATTTTTAGAGGTTTTTGTTTGTTTCCTACAACTTCCCCCCACAGTAAATTTGATAGACAAATAAAGATCTGAAACATGGCTCTCAGGGCTCACTCCATGGAAGAAGTGTCTTAAGATCACAGATTCCAGAAAGGAGACAGAGATCAACTTTTCAACCCTCTTCGCATTTCAAAATAAGTACTCAAAATCAAAATAGATTGCAAATGGACAGAGCTCTGCACAATCACAGCTGTGTAGACAAAAATACCAAAACAAAGAAGAATATTGCAGACAACATGGCATATCACTAACTAAAAACAATGAAGTAGAAGAATCACTTTCGCTTTGCTTGCATTATACACACAGTGAACAACTAAGTACAATTATATTTTCTAGCAAAAACATTGCAATGGGCACACTTAACTCTCCTTTCTTTTCTTTAATCTTTCTCTCTCCCTGATACTGCATTATAAGCTTTTCAATTTGTTGATGCTTTCCCATGAGCTTGTGTGGTACAGACAAAGTGGAACTCCAGAGTTCACGCAGGGTTTAGGGTAGAGTTGAATGGCTAGAACCTAAAAGATTTTCCAGACCTTATCATAATTTTGATAAATCACTTGACAGTTCAAATTAGGTTATTCTAAATTGTACGGCTTAGCTGCCTCCAAAGTTGCAGACAAGTTTTAAATGGAAGATGAAAGGCTGAATGATAACAGGAGAGGCTGCACACCATATGCCTCATCTCTTCTCTGTTGCTGGCAACAAAACCATGACTTACACTCTACGTTGTATGGGAACTACTTTCACCCCAACTAATTCTCAGCGTGCCCTTTCAAATCATAACATCTCAAAAGCAATTCACAAATCAGCACCCAGGCGAGAAAATATTTGTAGTACCAAAAAAAACCCCATATTTTCACACTTACTCTGGTTTATGATTACCATCATAAGTGACATTCACAGTTGAAATTTTTATTACAGGAATATCCAGATAAAAAACAGCTCTGCTATGCTGCACATCTTACAAAGCATAACAGACAAGGCATGTTTGTTTTGTGAGTGCACATGCGTGTGTATACACAAACATTTATGTATACATACATATTTTCAGTGCTCTTAAAAAAATGAAACTCACAAGATTAGGAAGTGAAACAATAGTTTTAATTTCTGTAGCAGAGGCATGTTTTATAAATCACAGTCATCTGCTAAAACGCAAACAGGTCAATAATCATCATCAAGTGGATTCCCTGAAGAAACAAGGCTCAGGCAGTGATATTACACGTCCAACTGTTAAATGTCACCTCTAACCCACTTGCCTTTCCTCCTACTGGGAAATATCAGCTTGTTTGGGCAGAGGGGAAAGCTGTCAAAGCTATCAGGTTTCCACACATTCGTTTTAAGAACATCAACAGCAAATTAGAGGACGGAACAGTTGTGCAGGCAGAATTCCATCTCTACACTTTCCAGAGGAAGCCACTAGCTGGCCAGGAAGCGAACATTTATCACAAGCCCACAAACGTACATTCCCTTTGTTACACAGAGAAGAAAGAGGGTGGAAACATAAGAAAATGCTGGAAGCCACTGTGATAAATAAGTGCTGGAAAAGAGGAAAGCTGAATTAACCGCATGGCCAAGAAAAAGGGAAGGGAAGATCAGGAAGGAGATATTCAAGTGCCATTATAAAATGCAGATCCACGGGAACCAGGCTTCATTAATTCCACTGCTCACAGAACCAATTGCTAAATGAGTACATTAGCATTTAAATGACAGGAGACTTGGAAAGAAATTGCTTTCAACTACTGCAAGTCAAGACTGAAGGCATCACAGTCAATTACAGAACTTGCAGTTCCTTATCTTGCATACATTTTATCTGCAGTCTTCTAAAACTTATTTTTAAGGTCAAGCTGAGACATTTTAATTGCAAGATGATGAAGAATATGACAAATAGAGCCTTCTTATTCCAATTTTTTGGGACAGCTTAAGAAAATCAGTCTTGTAAGAGAATAGCACCTAAGAACTTGGTACACTTACCCCATGTTTCTGAATGGCAACATTTGTAAGATGTACAAACATGTTATCCAGTTCACTTGTACTTGGTGTATATTTTACTGTGCAAAATCGGCAAAATCCAAGCTTATACCTTAAATGCAAAAAGTCATTAAAGTATGTTAAATCCCAGTAAAAAGTAAGGAAAAGATCATCCTAGGATATGCGTACACATTAATCTTCTTTATGCAACACTGGCAACATTATTTTGACTACATTAAATGTTCTCTTGCAATAAAACACATCTATACACAATCTTACATGTAACATCTCAGTGGGCGATATGTAGATACCAAAACATACAGACGAAGGTCAAACTTCTTTCCCCCAATCAGTAATGGATTATTGATATAGAGAGAAATCACATAGGCTTCTTTGGAAGACTGAGATACAAACCTGTAACACATAAGCAAGCAGTCTGTAAGTTTTGAATTAACAGAAATCTTGCATCTTACTGACAAAACAACGTATAAAGTTATACTGGTTAACAATAACACACTTGGCAGCAGGCATTGTGTACAAAAAAAAAAGGCAAGTCTAAAATACAAACTTAAAGACCAATATTAATTAATCATTAAAACTCAGTTTTGAAGGTGGCAGGGCAGCTGAGCCACTCAAAAAGCAGTTATACACACCAGTCTTTTCCTTTGAGAACATCTAGAGCTTGTCACAGTACAGACAAGCAAGGAGCATGTATTACATTACCTTCGTTATTTAGGGCCTTATATTCCTAGAATGTTTGTATTTATGCTTGGTTTGCCAAGGCAAACCACTGTGAAAAGCTGGCTTTCAGTCTGTGACATTCTTCAGATTCCAAGATAAACAGAAAAAAAAGTCTCGAGGGGTATTTAGCCAGTCAACTTGTAACAGGAAAAAATTAGCATTAGTTTTGTGATCAAAACACTTTTTAGTCAGAGAAAAGCATAAGTTGCTACACCATTAAGTCCATTTGAAAGCAGGACACCAACATGAGGTATACTCCTTTGTGCTCCAAACAGATAATGGATTTATTTCATATATGCACATTCCTCCTCTGTACTAATTTAAGAAGTGAATCAATATGTATTAAATAAAATCATGATACAAATTGCTCAGGGAAAGTTTTTTTTCTTCACTTCCTGTTATTTAACACTACAGAGAAGAACAATTTGTTTTTGCACGTTATCCCAAAGACACTGAAAGCATTTTTTATAGAGAATAGTTATTCTAACTGTTCTTTATATCTTCTCACACCAATATAAGCCATATTAAGACCTGTTTGAATGACAAAGTCAGATAACTGAGATTAAATGCAAAACTATCTATGTAATGACAAAGGGATAACAGCAGAATAACTTTCCCATGCATCAGACTACCAGCATGCTGATGTGGTTCACCTGATTATATAAAGTACAAGAATGGGTTTAGTTTTTAAGCACTTACGAGGATGTTTTGCTATCTCGAGACCATTTTTTAATTTGAGACAGTTTATTGATTAGAAATATTCCTTTTCCCTGAGCTTTACCACAAGGTTTCATAATCCAAGTGCTGGAGGGATTCTTTCTGAATTCTTCAACGAAGAGATTATAATCAGCAGGAAGCATAAAAGTTACTGGAACAAAATCTGAGTCAAAAAAAAAAAAAAGAGTGCACCATTAAGGACAGTACATCTAGAGAGGAATCTTCATTAATATAGACTAAGTTTTTCTAATCTGGCATGATCAACTTCTAATACACATGCTGCTTTTTATTTCATTTAGTTTATGATTTTTACTTAAGGAATGTTTTTATATTGTATGCTGCTAATTTCAGACTAGTGAACTTTAATTTATTTGAATCATTTTTCTTCTGTTTAAATGATGCCCAATTACAGTATTATACACCACTGCAACTAAACTGTTGTTAGCACATTTCCTCATCTTCATATGTCAGCTGTTACGACTCTGCAAGCCATCCCATCCTGTCATCCTCTCTGTACACGCAAATACCCAAATGTTGATGTTGTTTCCTCTTCAGATGTGGTAATTTTTAATTTCTGTGCTACTCCCATGAGTCATTTTTTCTTTATTCTCAGACTCAGTATTACCATACTTGCTGAAATCTAAAGAAAGCCATTTCTTGCTTTTTGCTATCTGATTATTCTCAGTTCCAGCCATATAGCACTAACTCTTTCTTACATGGATGAACAGTGATTTCATTTCACTTTCCCTGGATGTAAATCAACTCAGCACATCCCGATCTCTATTCCACTGCAATGTTTGCTGCCCTCCAAGACAACTTTGCTCTTCTCTCCCCCAGTCTACTGTTTTGATGCTTGTTTGCTTTTTAAATTTTATTTCCTACTAGTCATCATCAGTTCTCCAACTTCCCCTAAATTTTGCCTCTGAAAACCTTATCCATTCACTTCTGGCAGGAGCCTTTCTGCCAAAAATTATTTAAGTTCTTGCTCCAGTATAGGATTTCCATATATATATATATATATATTTTTTTTTCCTTCCCAGATTTGATTTAAAGAAACTCCAGCCTTTTTTTTATCTGATGTTCCAGGGTCATTCTGTTCCATCAGTGATCTTAAGGCAAAATATCTTAATCCCATAATATTCCCACTTAAAAATTATATATACACACACACACACACACACACACACACACACACACACTTACAAATCTATTCTGTATATTCTAACATAATCATTCCATGATCACTTCAGCCCATGTTTCTTCAGCTAATTTGCACTGGTAAGTTCAGTTTTCATTAAGCACCTTACTTACCCAAACATATCTAAATACAAGTTTAACACATACAAACTGCATGTGTTCTTCTCTTTAAATATTGCTGAATGCTTGCAAGTAAACAGTGGCAGAACCACATTACTGCTGTAGTAGTATGACAGAAGCAATCTTTTAGTCTTCCTTTGCCTCTGTTTTCAGCAGTTCTTGAACAAACCACACACTCTGTTTCTCTCAAATTTATAAAACATCAGCTATTATGCTTCAAAACAAAGTTTATGAAATACTATATTTTCCAAGCTTTTCACACGAAATGTTTGCTACTACTGTCTTTAATCATTTTCCCTATTCCTATCTGTTTCCTTATGCTCTAATGACAGCTTTGTAGGAAGCGAGAAGGAGGAAAAGACAAGGAAAGAAGGTTGTAACATTTGCAGAACACAGATCAGTTTTAGGATAGAGTACACTTTATTCTGTTTAACTGACTGTTATTGACAGAGCACCTGCTGACAGATAGACACTTGAGTGTTGTAACACTTTAGAAGTTCAGAAAACCTAGCAGAATTCCTTTCCCACTGGAAGACAAGCTACGCTGCAGCTAAATTATCTTCATGTGATAATTAAAATACATCAATTTTACGTCTCCGAAGACAAACTGGTAAAAATGGGCAATCTCGGTTGCTTGGACTACTTGCAAGCAACAGTTTTTCTTTCAAAATTAATTGTATGAAAGTTGCAACGTGTACATTAGAATACGTTCATTAATGTGCTGTTCTGTTTCTGTAAGTTACAATGCCATCAGCTTATCAGCAACACAGAAGACAAAGTTAACACTGATAATGAGAACCACATACCCAAATAAATATATTTTCCATTTTCATCCTTTTCTGCAAGAGGACTTCCTTCCTTTTCAAGTTCTTTCCTATATCGTTTGATGTTCTTTACCATCAAATCTTTTCTGGTCAGTTCGTAGTGATTGGGGAAATGGTTGACAATTTGGTCATCAGAAAGGCGGTAACCGGTTTCCACACTGAAAACATTTCTGATTGTTTGTACACTCATCCTGAAAACAAAGACAGACAGCAGATGATTTCTCTAAGGAGGACAGTGTTGAAACTGTGTATGTCACTGTTGTGGTTTAATGCAGCAGGTACCTATGCACCACACAGTCATATCACTTCATCTCCTCCCTCTCACATTTCTTTCCTTGCTCTGTATAGTAAAATACTTAGCTTCAGTGACAATCTAACGTATTCTGAATCTCTGTTAGCAAATGAAATCTTTCCAGATGCTTTACCAATTCCTATACTAATGAAATTGAAGCAGCTGGTGAGGCAAGTAAGAGGAAAACTTGTCTCTACTAGACTCTGCATGTTGATAGACAGGTCAGCCCTCAGCAGGGTCTACAAATTACTCCTACACACCCAAACGCTACAGAAGTATCTTTCTAATTTATTTCTTTTTTATCTGGAACTCAGTTTTTCTCTCATTAAAAAAAAAAGCCACAAAACCATCACTACTTGTTACCTTACTATTATATTTCTGGAGGGTGTCAAGTATATGAATTGAAATTAGTGAATCACACATCTTGCTAAAAACACCTGTAGATGACAGCAGAATGCTACAGAAACCACACCATCAAATCAACTGTTCACTTCATTTCTCGCAGATTACAAGAGTAGGGTCAAAAACACAAAGAGTTTTCTATATTAAAAGGTGTCACAATGATGGCATTCAGGAAATATTCTTACATTTATAATCTGCTGTGCCATCGTTTCAGGAAGAAAGCAAAACAAAATCAAATCAGTCACACAGCAATTTCCATGAGTGTCCTGTTCCCCCACTCCTCCCCTCAGCTACATTCTAAAAACACAAGCAGATTACTACACTCCTACTCATTTAATAAGTGGTTAACAAAAAGCACAGTCAGCAGTATGAACTGCCATTCTGTCATATTTGAAAAGACTACGTTGAAAAATAGTGGTTTGTTGCAGAGAATTTACACTATCAGATGGTGTTCTTGTGCCCTTTGTATCTGTTGTAGTTTCCATGGAAATAAATGGGAGGCATTACTTTTGGAGCAACCTACATATATTGTCCCTTTCAAATAGCCACTGTTTGATCTCCATAAGCATTCAGCAAGCATCAATGAATGTCAATGAGTGCCATTTTTTCCACAGGGAATTCAGTGTCACACTTTTGCTTCATATGCACTTCCATGTCAGACACCGTTTTGTCACTGTCCCTCCACTGCTCTCACACAGCAACAAAATGTAATGGAATACTGGTGGAAAGGTCCAGCCCCTACCACCAGATCACTAACATCTGCCTATGCTATCATGGGCTGATTTAATAAAATAGGAGGCATTACTTTTGGAGTAGCCCTCATAGATTATTGCATTCTATGACGGCATTTCAGTCTTAGAATCACAGAATCCTTAGAGTTGGAAAGGACTTTTAAAGGCCATCTAGTCCAACTCCCCTGCAATGAACAGGGACGTGCACAGACAGACCACACTGCCCAGACCCTGGTCCAGTCTCACTTTGAATGTCTGCAAGCACAGGGCATTCACCACATCACTGGGTAACCTGTTCCAATGTCTCACTGCCCCCACTGTAAAACACTTTTTCCCCTTTATCCAAACTAAATCTACCCTCTTTGAACTTGAAACCATTTCCTCTTGTTCTATCATCACAGACTCAGTCTCCTCCTTTCCTGTAACTCCCCTTTAGATACTGAAAGGCTGCTATCAGGTCAGCTTGCAGCCTTCTCTCCTCCAAGCTGAACAGCCCCAGCTCTCACAGTCTGTCCTCACAGGAGAGGTGTTCCATCCCTCGGATCATTTTTGTGGTCCTTCTCTGGACACACTCCAACAGGTCTATGTCTCTCCTGTACTGAGGACTCCACATCTGGATGCAGTACTCCAGGTGAGGTCTCACCAGCGCAGAGTTGAGGGGTAGGGTCATCACCTTCACTCTGCTAGCCACGCTCCTTTTGATGCAGCCCAGGATACAGTTGGTTTTCTGGGCTGTGAGGGCACATTGATGGCTCGTGTCCAGCTTCCCATCTCCCAAGTAGTCCCAGGTCTTTTTCAGCAGAGCTACACTCAATCCTGTCATTCTTCGGCCTGTACTGCTAGTGGATGTTGCCTTGACCCAGGTGCAAGATCTTGCATTTGGATTTGTTGAACCTCATGAGGCTCATTTGGGCCCACTGCTCAAGCCTGTCTAGGTCCATTTGGATGGCATCCTGTCCCTCTGGTGTGTCACCAGCAAACTTGCTGAGGGAGCACTCAACCCTACCGTCAATGTCACTGATGAAGATATTAAAGAGCATCTGTCCCAGCACTGACCCTTGGGGGACACCACTCATCACTGATCTCCATCCAGACATTAAGTCATTGATCACCAGTCTCTGGACTCGATCGTGCAACCATGGATCATGGATCCTTCATCCATGGAACAGTCCACCCATCAAATTCATATCTTTCCAATTTGGAGAGGATGTTGTGGGGTACCATGTCAAAGGCTTTACTGAAGTCAAGATAGATGACATCAGTGGCTCTTTGTTGTACACTGATGGAGTGACACCATCATAAAAGGCCACCAGGTTGGTCAAGCAGGATTTACCCTTGATGAAGCCATGCTCGTTCTCCCATATCACCTCCCTGTTTTCTGCATGCCTTAGCACAGCTTCCAGGAGGATCTGCTCCATTATCTTTCCCAACACAGAGGTGAGACCGACAGGTTGGTAGTTCTCAGGGTCATTCTTTTTACCCATCTTAACAGTGGGTGTGATGTTGCCTTTTTTCCTGTTACCAAGAACTTCATCTGATTGCCATAACTTTTCAAATATCATTGAGCGTCTTGGCGACTACATCAGCTAATTCCCTCAGGACTCTGAAATGCATCTCATCAGTACCCACAAACTTGTAGATGTTCAGGTTCCTCAAGTGATCATGAACCTGGTCTTCGCTTACAGTGGGTGGGATGTTGCTTCTTCAGTCCTCTCCTACCAAACCAAACTTCACTCGGGAAGTCATCCTCAGTGCATTCCAAGAGCCTCCTGGATTGCCTACAGCTTGCTGTGCTATTTTTTCAGCAGATATCTGGGTGGTTGAAGTTCCCCTACAGGATGAATGCTTATGATCACAATGCCTCTGTAACTGGAGGTAGAAGGCCTTATCTACAGGCTCTACTTGATCAAATAGCCTGTAGTAGACACTGATCACAAGGCTCCTTTTGTTGCCTTGCCCTCTAACTGTCACCCATAGCCATTTGACTTGCTCATGACTATTCTTTAGGGACAGCTCTTTACATTCTATTCCCTTCCTGATAAAGAGAGCAACATCCCCTTCCCTCCTGTCCCTTCTGAACAGCTTGTAGCAGTCAACAGCCACATCCAGTCAAAAAACCATCCCACCAGGTTTCAGTGACAAGTGTATCATAATTTTCTAGTAGCACAGTAGCTTCCAGCTCCCTCTGTTTATTACCCAAGCTGTGTGCACTGGTGTAGAAGAACTTCAGCTGGGCAGCTGGTCCTGTCACCTCCTTAGAGGATAATTCCTTAATTCCTTTTAAGTATCTCCCTTGATTTTCCCCATTGCCTTCTCCTATTGCCCCAGCAGTCACTACACCATCATAGAATTTTGTATGTGCTGTAGTGTTGCCAGCACCTCTCAAGGCAGTGGGTCCTTCAAGGCCCCTGCAAGCACCCCTGTTCCTCTAATCTAGCTATGCCATTCCATGTCTTATCATGGGAAGGCTCACTATCCCCTCTGTTCCCCTTCAGATCTAGTTTAAAGCCAGAAGCTCTGCTAGCTTTTCCCCAAAGGCCCTACTCCCTCTTTGTCTTGTATTAGACAAATCCATTATCTTGATTTAATTTTACATTCACTCTCAGTACTGAAATATTGAATAATAAGTCTGTATGTAAATCTTTTCTGAGGACAAGAAGGGAAATGCAGTTCTTGATGCCTTTATCACAGGAGTCTGCACTCTGGTACCAGGGCAAGCCACTGCAACACTGATAAAGTAATATTGTATCACATATCAGAACCTTGGATCATTTTCCTTACGTTGTGAACACGCATAAGCATGTGTATGTTAAAAATTTGAGGGAAAGATATGTTTCAGAGATTCTGTTCAGGTCAAAGATCCCCTCCAATCATAAAGGAACAACTCTGCTTACTGCTTACAAGAAATTGGAGTAAAATTGGGTATCATATTTCAAAACAAAACAAAAACCACTTCAGTGACTACAGCCTTTGGCCTGAGGTTTTTACAGTAGGCATCGACAGAAGTGATGGTCTTCTTTGCTAGGTAAATGATTTTCCACTGCATGACAAAATCTCTGGGAAACTGGAAAGGCATATGTGGTCATTAGAAAGGATCCATGCTGACAGGACCTTCTGGCCCAATGAATCCTAATGACTATAGCAGGCCTGCACAGATACCAGGATTTACTAATACAAATCCAAGGGAAAGATCAACAAAATAAAAAGAAAAAGAAGCAATGAAACAATGTTACACTTCTAGAAGCACTTCAGCAAATTAAAGCTAACATATGCATCTTTTATTTCTAAATATGCATTTTGTACTATTACTAAGGCTATTAATATATTTAAATACTCTTCAACAATTTAGACACCAGTATTTTAATGTACTTACCAATAAAAATTCCAGTCCTCATTTTCTGCCACCTGAATCCAGCCTCTTTTTTCAAAGTTGTTTATTAGAACTGATTTTTCTATGTCAGTTACCCATTTCACTTTTCCTGCCATTATCCCAAAGCAGAATCAACCTGTTAATAAAGAACAGAGTTAAGCTGTGAAGTTGAAAACATGAGGTGAAAAAAACAATCTGGAAAAGTCAAAGAGGAAGAAAAATAGAGAGCGCTTTAACTTAAGTATGAAGGAAGAAGTAAACCAATTTTAAAAACCACAGAAAAGAACATCCTAGGTTTAGACTGAGAGCCTGCATTTGTCATCTGGGCAGCTTCAAAAAAGAAATCTAGTTACAAGGATCTTTCCCCACCCAATTCAAGTTTCATGAATGGGCACACAGCTCAAGTCTCTCCTTAAACAAACCAACGTCAGAAATCATTAGCATAAACTCACTAGGTAATATTTACTGAAAAACAAACAAACAAATGCAATCATAGAGCACAGAAAGTTTTGTACTTCTGATCAAGACTGATATCACAGAATGATAGGGGTTGGAAGAGACCTCTGCAGATCGAGTACAAACCCTGCTAAAGCAGCTCCCTGCAGTAGGTGGTAAAGCATCCAAGTGGGTTCTGAATATCTTCAGAGAATGAAAGTCCACAGCATCTCTGGGCAGCCTGTTCCAGTGCTCCATCACCTTCATAGTAAAGAAGCTTTTCCTCACATTCAGATGGAATTTCTAATGTTCCACTTTGTGCCCATTGCCCCTTATCCTATTGCTGGGCACTACTGAAAAGAGCCTGGCTTGATCCATTTGACTCCTGTAATTTAGAGATTTATAAGCATTGATAAGAACCCCTCTCAGTCTTCTCTTCTCCAGACTAAACATTCCCAAGGCTTTCAGTCTTTCCCAATTTGGGAGATGCTCCACGCCCTTTATCATCTTTGTGACCCCCTTCTGGATTCTCTAAGTTTCATGCCTTTTCTGAATGGAGGAACTCAGAACTGGAGACAATACTCCAGATGTGGCCTCATCAAAGGCGGAGTAGAGAGGAAGGATCACCTCTTGACCTCCAGGCCATGCTCTTTTTAATGTATCCCAGGATGCCATTAGCTTTCTTGACTGCAAGGGCACACTGCTGCTCATGAACAATCTGTTGTCCACCAAGTCACCCAGGTCCTTCTCCACAGAGCTCCTTTCCAGCAGGTAAACATACATATATATATATAAGTATTTTTTCTGTTTGTTTTGGGTGGGAGCATTCACATGGATTACTTCACTCACCAACTGTAAACCACAATACAAGGACTGCTCTGAAAGTAACGCCTCCTACTTTATGGTGTTGACTCACAACTCAAGAGAAAAATCCACTGCATGCTCCACGAAGAATCACAATTTGCTATTCCATAAAGGAGAGAACCAAAGTAACGTCACCTACTTTTTGTTGTCTCACTGTATCTCACATAGCTACGATTTCTCCTTTCTCTCACTGATGTGAGAGGACATGGTGGTATCATTAAACATTTCAAAGCAGAGTTTCCCAGACCTAAGGTTGAAGACTTCACAAACTGCATTTCAATTCCTGACACCTAGGTGTCGCTTTCTACTTTAGATCTTTCACTCGTCCACGCCAACCGTTAGCTCAGAAGGGGCCTCAGGACTTTCCTAGCCCAGTGCTTGCTCCAAAGAGAGCGAGCTATACGCTCAGAGCTTTATTTAGCCACATATGGAAAATGCCCACAGAGGCCACACAGCTGGCCTGGGTGCCCTTTTTCACTGCTCAACAGTACTCACGGGAAAAATAGTTCTTCATACATTCAGCCTGAACTTCTCATTTTAGCTTATTCCCGTTGTTTCCCATCTTCCCAACCTTCATCGTCACAAACAGTCTGGCTATGTCTCCCCAAAAACTTCCTCACAGCAAGTAAAGGAAGGAAGGCAAGAGCAGCCTCTACTCCAGGCCAAAAAAGCACAGCTCTCCTAGCTGCTCATTACAGGCCAAGTGCTTCAGCCTCCTTGGCAGCCCTCCTCTGAACTCATTTCAATCACAGAATCATAGAATCAATTAGGTTGGAAAAGGCCTCTAAGACCATCTAACAGTCAACCATCACCACCATGTCCCTCAACGCCAACACATGTATACATTCCTTGAACACCTCCAGTGATGGGGTGCCCACCACATCCATGGGCAGCCTGTTCCAGTACCTCACCACTCTTTCAGAGAAGAAATTTTTCCTAATAACCATGCTGAAAATGCCCTGCTGCAACTTAAGTGCATTACTTCTCCTATCACAGTTACCTGGGAGAGGAGGCTGAACCCCACTTTGCTACAGAGAGGTCTAGAGAGATATATAGAGAGATAAGGTCTCCCCTGAGCTTCCTCTTCTCCAGTCCAAACAACTGTAGTTCCCTCAGCCACTCCTCATATGTTCCAGACCCTTCACTGAATTTAATGCACTTCTTTGGCCTCAATGTCTTTCTTGAAGTGAGAAGCCCAAAACTGAACACAACACTTGAGATGCCACCACACCTTCCAACTTGGTGTCACCTGCAAACTTAGTGAGGGCTAGCACTCAATCCCCCTGTCCAGATCATCAATAAAGATATTTATTAGTTTATCCACATCTGTCTTGTTCAGTTACTTCTGTCCACCCTCATGTACTGTGTTACATCGTCGCCCTTTTTGTTTGAGAAAAACAGTGAAGTCTAGAAGATGGAAATGCACAACAAAAGAATGGGCCAAGCACCTGCAACTGCTACTTCTCCTAGGGAGAAGCTGAAACTTTTCTGACAGCACTAATGTGAGCAAATGATAATACTGGTAAATTCAGCTCGCATAATCAGTTTCAATATAGCTAGTTAGCTCTTCTGCAGTTCATTCCACAAACTACTTATAAAATTACAGCCTAATGACTTTTCATAGTTATCCTTCACAGAAATACGCTACAGAAAAGTGCTGATTCAGAAGCAAACATCTGAGCCAAAAGCACACTCTTAGCACATGCATCTCCCCAGTACAAAAGCTGCCGTGCAAGGAAATGGGAGTGAAGTTTCATCCACATACAACACCATCTACTTCTCCCTCCATGTAGAATTTTTCATCAAAAAGTCAAACTTCAAAATGTATTAATTACTCATCTTTGCTAATAACATAATTAATACCATTTCTGCAGCTAAGACAGTGGAAAGGCATTCAAGGGGTCTTCAAGCTTCCAAGTCTGGATGTCGAGACATACAGTTGCTACAAAGGCAGTACCTCTGCGGTTTCTCTCCTCCTGAGAGCCACAGTGCTCCCACTTCTTTTCTTGCCTAACCTTAGTCAACAAACCCAACAAGGCAGAGATACTGCTGCCCATTAGGCCTTGATTTTGGAGAGATTTAGGCACACCTATTTTCCTTCACATTTGTCATAACATAAGTTAAAATCAAGCATAAATAGACAGAGATAAAAGAGCATATGCACACTCGGGGTCTTTTTTCTGTATTTATACAATACTGAGCTCCACAAGCTGACGATTTTTCATTGGGCCTTTTAGACACTACCAAAACAAAAAGAAATGACGCACAGGGATTCAGTTGCTTAACCCAAACCATTCATGAATCAAATTTTAATGATTTTATGCTATTTAATTACTAAAACCCACATACAAGAATTCATTAAAAATAACAACATATTAAGCCATGCAAAAAAAAAAAAAAATCTTATTTTCTGTAGCATTTTAAATACAATTCAATTTTCTACAGGAATCTTCTAACCTGCAAGAAGGTACTCTCAATAACCTGCTGAGACCACCACAGCACGGCGGATTGGAACCAGATGGGCTTTAAGGTCTCTTCCAACCCAGGTCATTCAGTGATTCTGTGACGACAAACCTAGCACAGGAGCTCACCGCCACACAGCTTCTCTCTGTAAGCATAGTGTTAGCAACCAGGAGCGACTACAACACGACAGGGAGCAAGCCAGCAAGAGGAGCCTCGGGAGACGGCCATCTGCCGTCCATCCCACAGCAAGGGTCACAAGCCACAACCTATCGCGATAACGCCAAGAAGAAAGAAGCCCTGCTCTCACCTGCGCCGGCCGCGCCCAGCTCCATCACCCCCTCCCCGCCCTTTCCGGCTCCGCTCCTTAGCAACCGGGACGCGCAGGGGGCGGGACTTCCGGAGCGCTGGCGGCAAAGGCGCAGCTCTGTTGCTAAGGAGACGCGCGCGGCTCCGTGGGGGTCGGCGGCCATCTTGTGTCCTCATCGGGAGGGGCGGGCCGAGCCGAGCCGAGCCGAGCCGAGCCGAGCCGAGCCGAGCCGAGCCGAGCCGAGCCGAGCCGAGCCGAGCCGAGAGGGGCTTGGGGACCTGTCCCAGTTGCGGCCGTTTGAACGTTAAAGGCTCTCTCGTTCAAGTGTCCAGAATGCCTAAAAAACCGATCACTTTGATTCCAAAAGTCTAGTCTCTGCCTGAACATCAGATGTTGATCGTCATATAACATAGGATTATCTTTTTATCGGGTTGATGCTGTTGTGAAGGAGTGTCTGAATGTTTCCCTGAAACGACCGACAACTAAACAGTTAAAAATGTGAGAGAGAATTACTGCCTAAAAAGTTACAGCATTAGCGCTTGTCTGGAGAATGTGTGCAAAAATTCTTTCCAAGATGAGATATTATGTTAAAACACTTGACTTACATAAAGTTTACGGATATAATGTGATAGGAGCAGTGCAGAACATTGAGGTATTGCATAACGGACCCCAGAGGTCTGAAGGAAAAATAACAGTAAAATAAATTATTCATCCCACAAGACAAATTTGCTATTAAAAAGTAGACCTACCACTCAGTAGCTGAAATAAGCAGTTTGCAACGTGCTGGTACGCAGCAAACAACTGATGGTAATCTATATTCCCCAAACAATCTGAGTGTAATAAACCTGCTTTATGATTGACCGTGTCATCCTAAGGTGATAGGCACAGTCACAAAGCTGCAACTACAAAGAAACAGTTAAATGCAGTAACACAGCAGGAACAAATTTAAGCACCCCCTAGTTTAAACTACAGAAGTGGCTACAGAACGCTGTGCATCTTCCCCAGTCACGTGTAGTGGGGATTTCCTGACACCACAACACCTCTGGCTACAGACCAGAGCATGGAACAGCCTTTGCAGCTGCTCTTTAGCCAAAAAAGTGTATCTGCAGGGATACGAACCGCTGTGAAAAGTCTGAAGAGAGACCAAACTCTTTGCCTTACTATCAGTGCATGTTTTCTTGTTTCACATCCATCATACCTCAGGGGAAGGCTGAAAAAGTATCGCTTTTTAAATCTGTTAAATAATTAATTAAGGACAGAAACAGTTGTGTTTTGTTTTTATGGAAGAGTGTTTTAGCTTAACTCAGCAGTTCTTAATCAAAGTTGTGGTTCCACGGACCCATAAAAAAAAACCAAACATACAGTTCCAAGATGTGTTGTTTAACTCTCTCTCTAAAAATTACATCAGTGTTATTACATCAGAGCTAATAATAGATGCTCTAGTTTTTAATATTAATGCATCTCCATTTTGTAGCATTCTTTTTCCAACAAGGGAAGTTGGTGAGAATTTGAGAACAGCTCACTAACGCTTACTATTACAGTATCAGGAAATGCCGTGGCAGCATCAGCATGCTATCTTTGTGGCAGTTCACTCCTACAATGACATTTGCGTAATTTATTTTAAGCATGAGACAACTCAATGACTTAAACAGCATTACCTATGTATTCGAAATTAAGCCTGGTTTCAGGGGGGTGGGAACAATTATCGATTTGAAAATGAATACCAAACTGAAATTAAAAAAAATGAAAGTAAATAAATAACAAAATATCAGGAACGCTGAACAGGACCAAGTCTCAACAAGAAGTGATATTACTGAGGTTAATTTCCCTTTTATTGTATTGTACTTTCGAGGCAATTCTCATCTAGTGTATTGCATGCGTGTGTGTGCACACAGCCCTCGGCATGAGCCGGGAGATAAGCACTGCTGTGTGCAGCTCACAGATGAGCAGCCCCAATGTGCAGAGCTTGGAAAGCGATGGAAAAACATCCAGCTTACAACGAAGGCTGTAGTGCAGGCAGCATGAAGAAGCGGTTTGCATAAATAATATATCTGCACCTATATATATATACACAGAGTTCTCTGTGCTTGAAATGTAGCCACAAAGCCTGTGGACACCCACGCTTCAGGCAGAGCGGTATCTGTGCCTCCGCTCTGCGTTGTTTACCTTCCCCGACACAGAGATGAAATCATGGTATAAACAGAGGGCAAAGTCCGCTCTCAGGCATTATATCCGACAGTCTCCTGTTTGACATGACAATAAAGCGTGGGGCAATAGGGGTTTTCTGGTTCTTTAAAGCCCTCCCGATGCAAACTGTGCTCTCTAGTGATGGGTGATACCGATCGAGTCATTCACCGTGCAGTTATCAGCAACGCCAAAGGAAAACATCGCGAGTCCCGTGACCTTACGGAACCTTTAGGGCCGGCTGCCGGCTGTCGGCAGGGCTCCAGCAGCCGTCCCTCTCTAAGCCCGGCTGGTGCTGTGCTCCCCGACCCGGGGGCCCCTCGTGGCCCTCGCCGCCCACTGCTCCTTGCTCCTGAGGGACGGTGGGCTGCAGGTGCACCTCTGATCAAGCAGAACGGGCCTGTGGGGCTCAGGCAAAGCCCTCCCTGTTCAACAGCGATACCACATTTCCCAAATCTCAGCGCTCAGATGACCAACGGGTCTTTGGCAAAGGGGACCTGGAGGTGGCATCCAGCACCCCCTCCGTTTCCTTGCCGTATTGCCGCCGTCCCTTCAGGCCCCACCCCGGCAGGGCCCCCTCACGGCGTCCCCGACCCGGGGCCGCCCCGAGCCCGTCCGCCGCTCCTCCTCCTCCCGGCGGCGGCCACCCGCGCGGCGGGGCGGGCCGGGGCGGGGCGGGGCGGCGGGCGGACAATAGGGGCAGGCTGCGGGCGACGAGCGGCCGGGGCCGGGCTGGGCCGGGTCCCCCTCTCCTGACGCCTGTGTGTGCCCGCGGGGCGGGCGGGCGGCAGCGGCGGTGGTCGCTTTCAGCGCGAAGCGCCGAGCGAAGCCGAGCCGAGGTGAGCGGCGGGAGCGGGGCGGCGGGCGGAGGGGCAGCCTGGGAGCACCCCGCCGAGCGATGCGGCGGCTGGCACGCCCGGCTCCTGTCCCCAAGTAGCCGAGGACCGGTGCGTGCGCTTTCGCTCCTGGCGAAGCAGGAAATAAGCGCTCGGAATCAGCCCCGAGCGATCCCGCATGGAACTCGGAGCGAGTTTCTGCGCGCCCCGCGCTGACGGGAACCGGGCGGGCGGGGGCACCGCGGGGGGCGTCTGCCCGGGCTTTTTCTGGCACAAGCACAAAGGTTTTGCGATGTGTGTGTGTTTATCCGATCATTTGATGCATGTCAGTTGACTGGGGGAGCTCAGCAGGTATAAGGAAGAAATCCAACAGCGCTTGTTCACCTGATGCCAAACCGCTGTACAGACCTGCTCTCTCTGTCTCTCAAAGTAGAAACGTAAGCGAGTTCCCTGCCCCACCCGGCTGGTCGGTGCCTGTGGCGGCTCCCTAAGGGCTGTAGGTCTGTAGGTCGCTGTGAGAGCAGGTCCGTCGGCTCGTGGCCTGGGCGCTGCCTGGGCTCTGGTTGCACAGGCAGCTCCCGCAGGCAGCCCAGCTGCCCCAGCTGCCCGCGGTCAGCCCCCAGCCATGCCCAAAGCCGCTGCCGTGGCACAGAAGTCAGCGTGCCGCATATGAGGAGGGCTGCACGCCTACAGAAAGCAAGTGTACGAGGAACGCTGCTTTTGAAGAACTGCAGTGCTGCTTCAGGGCAAGAGGGCTTGCTCACAGAGCACCTTCTTCTTTTGCCTGTCACACTCAGGTTTGATCTGTTTAATAAAACACTGCGTGTTTGCTGATGGTTGCAACTGTTTTGCAGTGTGTGAATATAGCTTACCTGTGGTAACTCTAACGTGTGGACATACCACCAAAATACCGCAGGTGAACCAGGATTTTAAGTCAGAGTCACTTTATTGCCATGCTTGCAGTACCACCAGCATTTCACCAATACAAGAAGCCCGAGTAACACTGAGAGCAGTGGGTCGTTATAATTCTTTAGATTGCCGTGCGGAACCAAAAAGGCAGCAGAAATAATGACTTAAATTTGAGTTCCATGACTTACCTTATACATCAGCTGTTCCTCTCATCTTCCAATCCAACTGCAATAGGTAGGATCTCAGAAGGCACCTGTAGACCACCAGAGGTCATGGAGGTGCTGAGCTCTCTGACCCCAGGCCCAGTGCTGTGTCCTTGTTGCACAGGACAGGACACAGGAACGAGATGCAGCACATGATGCAGAGTGTGCCATGCTGCATGCCATGCTGTGTAGTGCAAAGGGGAGCTGGTGAGGGAACACAGCTACCCACAAACTACACCAAGAGTGCCAGTGTTTTAAGAAATTATATTAGCGATTAAATTAACAATATTACAAATTCTTCACCTTGCACAGATGTTCGGTTTGAAGTACTCAAATTCTACTGTGTAAATGTTTGTAAGCATGAGCAACACATGAAATTTTCTGACAACCAGTAGCAACTTTTCTTTTTGCATTACTTGTTTCAAAAATACAGAACTACACAGTTTTTAAGCTTTTAAAATGTGAGCAAAGCGGTATTTTCCATAACTTTATGGCTCATTCATATATTAGAACTACACACATTTTCACTTACCTTCTACAACTTGGCTATGTAATTCAAGTAGCAATTCTAAACAAAATCTTTTATTATCACGAAAGAATCCTGACCTTTTAGTGATACCGAGGAGTGCAAAGGGCAGAAGATGTTTTGAAGAGGATATGTAAACGCTAGGTTAAGTCACAAAGCTTCTGCTCTAAAACTTAACTCTTTGTGAACAAGTAACACAAAGATGACATCCCTGAGATGTGTGGTGCTGCCACAAAACAAAAATCTGAGTCTGACAGTAAAAAAAATATTATTTGAAGCAATGGCTAATTTCAGTTTGTTACTAATTCACGTTTCTCTTCAGTGTTACCTCCAGTGTTCTCCGTTCTTCCCATAAAATTTCTTTACAACTAAAAGTAGGACCCTCTCATTTCTCTGAGCATTTAGAAATATTTAAACTTATCTGAGAGCACAGAAAGAATCAGTAGGCACTTCAAGGAAAATGATACCTTGCAGGTTTCATCAAATCATGGCCTTTTACTGTGCATATAGCTCTTGTCTAATTTTTAAGGCAGAAACCTTTTCTTGTTTTCCATGATTGTATAATGGACGTCCCATCAGGGAGTGGTACTTTCCAAGTGCCCTCATGGTCAAATTCTGATGCAAATGCAAAATCTGATGATACATAAAAATTGGATCCAATCAAAGGCAGTGAAAGTCTCCTGACAGATACCGTTGAAGGCTTGACTCAGAATTTCAGTCATGGTCCCTTCAACAGTCTCAGTGGAGGCTGAAATAGAAAATACATGGGCAAGCTTTTTGCTTCAAGAGGTTTTTTCCATTTATGCTGTATGTTTTCTTCTAACTACTGAGGTTACAAGACTTGCTTTAGGAATACCCCTTTTTGTTTCTAAATAGAATCACTTCACGTGCTGTTTTGAGGTAGGAGAACCTGTGTTAAATTCCCAAGGAAGGCACATTTTGATACTGTGTTTGAGAATGTAAATGAAATAAAACATAAAGCACAGTGTGTATTTCTTAGATTTACAGAAGTATACCTTTAATAGCTGTTTGAGGCAATATTAAGATATGTTTATATATAAACAGTATCCAAGGTCATTGGTGTTAAGCTGATTGAGAATGCAGTATGAGACAAAGAATGAATTTATCTTTGGTCCTTGGCCTGTCACCGATTTCGGAGTTAATCCAGCAGCGTAACCCAGAGAAATGAAGAACGATTACTTAACCTCTCCTCTTTTTTTTTTAAAGAGAAGCTGAAGGTGCTGATGGCTACCTTGCAGCGTTGAGGAGGAAAGCCTGTTGAAGCTATCATGTCTACATGCGGTTGGTGGCCAATGGCTTCCAACTCTCAAGGGAGGAGAAGTCAACAGCCGAGGCCAGCAGCTCCCCCAGCTGTGGCTTCTGGCAGAGGTCAGAGTCATAGGAAATCTAGACTAGGAAACCTAGAGTTTGGAGAACAAACCAAAACCCACTGTGAGCTCTAAAGCATGTATTTCTCCTCACTGTTTTCCCCCCCATGCCTAGTATTCCACTTTATCTGTAAGGTTAACTAGTTCTTCGTCTTTGGTTATCTTGTCAAATACTCATCCTTATAAAGCAGAACAGAGATTTGTATTTGCAACAGTGCAGATGATGTCATATTTTCAAGTAATTCGCTGTGGATTTAAGGCATATATGCAGACAACCAAGTCTCTATTTGTTTTGTTTTGGGTTTTTTTGTTGTTTGTTTGTTTTTCCATTTAAATTTAGTTTGTAGAGGCAGCTTATACAGTTTGAAACAGTTTGAGGTACACTTTGAAACCTCAGGGATAAATGGCAAGAGTCTAATCAGGTAGTATTCATGTATATAGGAAGAGCGGTGAATTTTGTGCCTGTGCACTGAAATTATGAGGGCTGCTACAAAGTAATGCCCCCTATTTTATGATGCCTCTCATAAGATTAGAGGTGGCTGTTGATGGAATGGCAGCAGAGGCTGAACCTTCCCACCAGTATTCCATTGCATTTTGTTGCTGTGTGAGAGAATGGTAACAGTCTGAGAAAATAGCGTCTGACATGGAAGTGTGCATGAAGCAAAGGGGTGTCACTGAATTCCTCCATGTGGAAAAAATGGCACCCACTGACATTCATCAGCACTTTGTGAACGTTATTGGAGACCAAACAGTGGCCGTGAGCACAGTAAGGTAGTGGGCGGTGTGTTGAAGCTGTGGCAACAGTGACAGTGGGTCACCTCTGCTGGTGCAGATTTTTATGAGTGCAACATGCAGCTCTTGCTCATTGCTGGTGAAAATACATAGCTATTGGTGGTGACTGTGTTGCAAAATAGTGTTGTGCAGAGAATGTGCTCTATCAAATAGTGTGATTTTGCTCTTCGCATCTGTTGTAGTTAACACGGAAATAAGCAGGTTGATCCAAAAGTGATTCCTCCTATGTAGATCATCAACACTAGCTTTCTGCTTTTCAGAACCATCTTTAAAAACATACTAAATGTACTTCTAAATAGCTTTGCCAGTAATTTCTGCATAAAGCATATAATACTGTGTGCATAACAAACACAATAGTTATGACTATGTAATAAAATACATATATACAATACTTAAATTACCATTAATGCATTCAGTGCATTATATTGGGGGGTTATTGTGCCTACCTTCTTAAAAAGTATTACCACAGCAAATCTGATCAAACTAAATGCAAGAAAACCATTAGTTTTCCCCAACTCACCTGCCACTATACCTGGGTTAGCAATGTTTTTCAGGCATTTTCTGTTCCCTTTTGATAGGTTAAAAAGAAAAAAAGATACAAATGGAAAAAAAACCTGACTATGCAAAGTAAGGATAGAGTCAAAATCCTTTTTGTACCAAAGATGCTTCATTATTTAATCATAATTGTGTTCAGAAAAAGTCATAGTTACCATCATATAATTATGTGTATACGGAGCTTTTAAAACTCAGATCTATTCAGAAAAACAATAAGTGTGTATTTAACTTGAAATACGTTATTCGTTCTGCTGAAGACATTAAGCTCAGCTTTTAGTTTGCTTGGCTAAAGCCTTACAGAAAAGAATGAGCTTTTTGATCTGTTCACTAGGCTGGAGATGTTCTCTGGTGCTGGTAAGAGTCCTGCTGTGCCTCTCAGATGTGCCGTGAGGATTAGATTAAGGTCACTTGCTGTTTAATGATGGGTTATAACTCATGTACACTTAAAACATCCTAGTTTCTCTAAACCAAACTCAGCTTGCTTATTCTTTTTGTATAAATGAAAGAAAAGAGGAAAGAATGAGAAGGATGGTAGAAGAGTGATAACCGCTGCTTTGTCAGATCAGACAGGGTTGTTGCTCCTCTTGCCCACCTCTGTATGGAGAAACAAAACACATCTGTGGTAATGCAGTTGTCATGTGTGCGTCTGTGTATACTCATATACCTAAATCTTAAAGGGATGACAAAAATCAGCAAATGGTCTCAGTTTGGTCCTTAGCTGCCAAGAAGACCAATACTAAGCTTTGCTTTGGAACTAAGGGAGCCATATCTCGCGTACCTTCAGGAGAGCATTCCTGTCAGAGCATCTTTGCCCCAGTGCTTACAGTTCTGCCCAACATGCAGTGAACACCCTCTTAGTGATCCCACACATGACTGTGGAGATGAATTGGTGGGCAAAGGCAGCAGCACAGGTTGCAGCTGAATGCTTGGCAGCAGGACCCAGCCACTGCAGCGGTTTCTTTTTTAGCCTGTGGGAGGAAGGTATTATCACAACAGGTGTGAGGTGGCATATGTTGTGCTTTGGGCTTTTGTCATGGTATTGTATGGTTTGTTTACATGTCTGATTTCTGTAGTGCATCGACTTATTATAGGTCTCTTTCACAACTCAGTTTTCATCTCCTACAGATATAGACATTTCCATTGTGTGGCCTTGTGAATGTGAAACTAGCATCTATTCTAGAAATGAAAAAAAAAAAAAAAAAGAGAAAGAAAATACCTTTTTTTAGAGAATTTTTCACAGTGCATGGTTGTGAAGTCTAAGAATAGTTGGTGTAAACACACAATAGACGCTTGAGGTTTTACTTCAGTTTTTAAATACATTCCATCCATAGTGTTTGTTTTAGTAAAGGCTACTAATGGTTCTAAGATTCAAAGACACATGAATAACACTTTTCCATTTGTTTGAATCTTTCTCTGGTACCCTCAGCCTATAGGAATAGCAGGAGTGCATAGCTAGACGTTTGCTCTGTGCATCGGAGTGTATGGGTGGGTGGTTTACCTTCTGCAAGACCAACGATGCATGCTTGGGCTGTTTCACTATGCCACCTGCTGATGCTAGCCACTTCTATAGAAATGGCACTCTGGATATCGAAGAGAGTACTTTGGCATTCCTGGCATCCTTCAGACATTATGCAACCATTCCCAGGTTTTCTGTTTGTGGGCTTTCAGGACCCTGTGGAGCTTATGCCCAAGCTTGCTCTGAGGGAGCTGCTAGAGCATGACTTGCCCTGGGTAATGCAGCTCCATAGTGTACATGTTGTGTCAGCCTTGCCCAAAAATGAAGGGAGATGGAGCTATAGAATGGGATCACCTGTTGAGCACCACTATGGTCAGCAGCTCGCTGGACTAGGTGCTTCCCTGGGAAGTGGAAGGGCTGATACTAGTGGAGGGGAATACAGATTTGAACTGAGATGGCTTCACTGTATAGTGCGTATGGAGCCTCAGTACTCAGTTCAGAGCTAGCATGTTCTCTGGGGAACTGGGTTTCTGGAAATGAGGTACAGTGCTGGAAATGCTGAAAGTTCCTCTGTAACCCTTTTCTTGACTTTTGCTTGGACTGAGGTGGGAGACATACAGCAACAAATAGTGGAAGCATTTAAAACAAAACAAGGAAAGGATACAGCATCTGAAACTACTCATTTTTGTTATTTTTGAAGATGATCATAAGCCTTTTAACTATCCTGTAACATATGTTCAGGTTCTGACACTGACATGTAAATAAGCAGCTATATGACTAAGGGTGGCATTGTATAAATAAAAGGAAAAAATACATGATTGTAGTCCGTACAGTGTATGTTAAAGTGTACTGAACACAAGGTAATCCTTAGATTTTTTTCTCTAGTCACATTAAATGTCAGCTTTTGCAGTGATTTGCTTTTGCAGTGATATACTTTCATTTAGTTAGTACCAAGTTTCTGCTAGGTTACGGAAGTGCATTTACTTATGCAATAATACATACACTGTAATATTTGATAACTTTGCCTAATGGAAAATGTAGAGTTCTTCTAAATACTGAAAGAAGATCAAGGATTTCTTGGTGCATAATGGCCTCAAAGTTGACCTGAATGTAAGACATGAAGAACGGCGTTTACAGGATTGCATAGAGCTGGCAAACAAGTCCACTACAAGCAGCGTTATGACAGATAGTCTTCGCTTGGTTGAGCTCCATCTCTGAGAATATTTTACACAGATGTTATTCTGCAGAGTGTGCTTAAAAGGACAAAGGAGCACAGCCCGGGGGGAATCCCATTCATTGTTTTCCAGGATTACTCCATCAGCAAAAGGAGCTAGCTCAGTGATGATGTAGCTGGGAAGCAGAGAGGATAAAGCAGCAGGCCAGGGTCACACCAGATAAAAATGCACATCCAGAGGGGTGTCACTGAAGTCACTCATCGGGCGCCCTGAAGGCAGCAGGTGGAGCAGAGCTCACTAGCAAAGTGCAGAAGCAAACATCCCCAGGCTGGAGAAGAGCTGGCTGCCCCAGTCTGTGCGTGCGGATGTAAATAGCCCCAGTGCACAGCTCTGACATCACCGGGCTCGGTAAGCCCAATAAAAACATTTCCAAAGGCTACAGAAACGCCAGCTCTGCCCTGAGCTTTGCTGGTGAACTCAGCCTCTGTGGTGCTTTCAGGAAGGCCTTATCAGGGGATGGGAAATGCTGGAGATGGCCCACTTGAGCTGAAACCCAGTGAGTTCTGTTGCTTATTTTGCTAGAACAGGAGCAGCCAAGCAGCCGCTCCTAGTCTGTGTGCTGGATGCCGGCTGCTGGTAGTGAATTGCCTTCTGATGGGCTGAAGTGGGATAATGCTAGGCAGCTCATTGCCAGTGGCACAGGATCGTGTCTTGCACTAACTGAAACCACTGGGAGCTATACTTAGCTACGCCAGCTATGTTTATCTGTATTTTCCAATTTCTGGGCTGTTTTGACCCATTATGAGGAGGCTGCCTGCTCGAATCTTTGTTGGTCCATCTGTTGGCTCACTGAAAGTTTCCTTTGGGGGCTCTCAGAATAGCTCTTACCTCAGCACGCTGCAGGCCTAGCAGAGGCGGCCACGCACATCGAACCGCGTCCGCCTAAACCCAACCTCGCGTTCCCAGACAGCATGGGACTGACGCTGGCCCTTCTTTGCAGAGCACCATGTCCCAGGCACGGCGGAGCCCCAGGCATGTCCTTCTCCCCAGATACCCCGACGGAGCGCCAGAGGAGCAGACGTACGGCAGCCTCCTGGCAGCGCCAGACACTGCAGAGCAAATGGAACTCAATATCAGGTATCACACTGCAAGAATGCTGCTTCTGTCCTCCCCACCCGCGTCCGAGCCCCCTGACCTTCACAAGGCTCCTGGCTAAGCCCAGGAATCACAGTGGATGATATTGAAAGTTGATGCAAGTGGAGATAACCTGCAGTGCTCAGCACCGACAGCACAAGATTATGCTGCATTAAATGTCTGTAACTCTCTATGCTGCCCAGGGACGCAGATGTGGCTCTTCATTAGAGGCCCACCTGTTAGAACAAGCAGCTGAGGAGGCTGCTTTTACATAATTCTCCAGGCGCCTCTCACAACAAACTGATAGTGCTATACTCTTTTGTTCTTTCTTTTTTCTTTTTAAATCTCGCACGTACGTTTTTCCATTTCAAGGATCGGGGGCTGTCTTTTGCAAGATCTGTGAAAATTCCTTTCTGTATTTATTTATTTTTTTGTTTAACCAATCAAATCAACCTTGAGTTTATCTAAGTGGATCTATAGAATTAGACTTGTAAGCCCACTTATTCTGCAGCATAAATGGACCTCAGCAGAAATACGAGTTCAAATAAAAACACATAGTCATAATTATTTTTACTTAAAACAAAAAGCACACACGCTTAAGAGAATCTATACTTATTTCATTGGAAATTTTCATCAGTAGAGTGCAAACAGTTTGGGGATGCACACAAATTCCTGACCTTTCGTGCTGGACAGCAGCTGCAGCATAGGGACCCGCCTGCCCTGGAGCTCCCCACACAGACGTGGTTTTGGTTGGTTCATATTCCAGCGTCACTTGCTAGCTGGGGAACTGCTCTGTGCCATAGCGAGCGCTGAAGCAAATCAGGTGGACAAAAGAAGTAATTGGTTATGTAATGTGAGGTGTTTTGAGACATCTGAAATGAAAGCTTTGTGAAATATTTTGACTTCGTGGAAAAAAAATCCTAGAAACAATTCTGTTGCATTGTATGAAAGAATTAGATACCATGGCTTTTCAAAATTATCAGATGAAAAACCAGATGAAAACATCATAGCACTTGTATAAATACGGACTTAACGTGTCTGATTAATCAACTGATAAATAATAAAAAAGCTGTAACATTTAGCGTTTACATCTCTAGCTTAGCCCATCATTGGGGAAATAACTGTGCCCAGCACTTGAAGAGTAATTTTTGAAGAAGTGACATTGCTGTGTGTTCCTTTAACACTGGTACCTCAATGCCTTCCAGCTCAGCTATCCAGGTTGGCCATCAGCTGGCACTGATTGGGGACGAATTTAACAGAGCCTACAGCAGGAAGATTGAAGACACACTGCTTCACTTGGCACACAGGTGAGTTACCTTGCTGACACCATCTGTCCCTGAATGCTTCTATCATTAATCATGTCAGATAGATAAATAATAATGTTTCTGCATCCAAAGTTTAAACAAACAAACATAAACATTGCCATCATTGCTGTTTTATACAGAATCTAAAAAAGAAACCAGATATTGAATCTTATTTTACAAACAAGAATCTTATAATGTAAATTGTTTCCACAGACTATAACCATTTACAGTCAAAAGAGTTAACTGTTTTCTTGGTGCTTAAAATTCCACAATAGCACCATAGTTTTCCTTGGTTAGACAGCATCTTTAAGCACAGCAAAGTGAGGAGAGGCCCAGAATTGCAGTGCTTCAGGGATTAACGTGTTACTGCATGTCAAACAACCCATCATCGCACATACAATAAAACATGGCTCAACTCGTTTGCACTGCCTTTTATCTGCTGAGGGCTGGCAGGGTTGTCATGCATAGTTATCAACTGCAGATTAACTGCAGAAGCATAGTAATTAACATAGTAATGTCCCAGTTTGAAACAAGAGTTGGTTATTGCAGACTTGAAGAGAATGAAGCCCAATCATTGCTGTGTTCCTGAACGCAGCCTTGGTCACCTTGACCTGGGCTGCTGTGCATTGATTTGCATCACAGTGGTGAATAGTCGTAAATTCAGATTGTCTGTTTAGCTTTTAAAATGCTGCTGAGTTGCCAGATCTTCTTTCTAAAAGTTTAGAGAAATGGCCTCAAGTTTTTTGGATCGATTGGATGATTGGAACAGGCTGCCCAGGGAAGTGGTGGAGTCACAGTCCCTGAAGGTGTTCAAGAAACATGTAGATATGGCAGTGAGGGATGTGGTTTAGTGGGCGTGATGGTGGTGGGTTGATGGTTGGGCTAGATGATCTTAGAGATCTTTTCTAGCCTTAATGATTCTATGAAATACACATGTATAGGATACTCTTTAGACTTCCAAGAAGGAACATATATGTTTTGGGCTTCTTTTTGTAGTTTTCTACACTTGGGCATTTTGTTGGCTAATTCTTAGAATAAAACTACTATTGTCTCCGTGTATTTTTTCTCTTTCTGTTTGTGGTGTTTTCTAAATCACCAGGGTTGCTATCAGTGTTTTCCAGACATGGAATATTATTAGAAGTGTTACCAGAAGCTTTGGAAATTTTTTGAACAATAACTGGACAAAGAGGATCGCTGACTATGGAAGCTGGGTATGCACTCTCCCTTTTTTCCCACCCTTCTGCTCAGAAACTGCTAAATGCCAAGGAATAAAGCCTATTGGGTGACTCTGGGCTTGGGTTTATTCCTTAATTTGCTGGTACACCCCCTACAGATGTCTTGTACACAAACCGAGTGAGCTAAATGCCTGCAAACACTCAGACAGGTGCCAAAGTGTCACTGACATCACTGGGGCTCCATGCAGACAGGAGTCTCCCTGCTATAAAAAGCTGTGAGGGTACATTCTGGATTAGATAGGTAGGCCTGTTGTAATCTGTGTTGTATTATGTTTTGGAGAAGAGATGAGGACCTTTTAGAGTTTGGGTAGGGCAGGTGAGACTCGACTCCATTGCTTGTTCCTGCAGAGGAAGGGGCGATGCTTTCAGTTCAGCACTCCCCTGGCCCTCGCTTTCCTGCACCAGCTCTTTGCTCCCTGTTGTTCCTAATGGCCTCTCTTTTCCTCCTGCAGGTTTGCCGGCTTCCTTTCAGGTGTGTCTGCCAGAAGCTGGTGCCTGCAGCTCTGCTCGCTGTTGCATTTTGGTGGGCCATAAGCTATGGACTGCAGAATTAACACAGAATTACCATAGGAGGTCATTGCTGGACTCTGACCAATATAATTAACACCCAGGTGGTGGCAGCTGGTTTGTTTTTCAAATTTACACTGATAAAAATCTCTTTTATATTTAAAACCTAGGCTAGTGCTGGGTCACTGCTGTTTGATAACTTTTTTAAGAAGAAAAATGTTTAAAATTATGAGGTTGTTGCTGGATAACTGCCTGACTTGCTAGTTTTGAAGTGTGAGGCCAGGTTACAAAGTCCATTTCTGTCCTTTTTTCATTTGTTTTAATGCAATGTAAAGTGTCTATTTCATATCATGGAGTTTCTTGAAAAGATTCCAGCTGTGGGGGGAGACAGAAGGCATGCTGGTCATCCTTAAAACTTAAACATTGTAAAAGCAATAACAGAGAAAAAACCATGATACTTTTCTAAAATTAAATTGTTGCTTCACGTGTTCTGCAGTGTCATCTACATTATTTTCCAAGACTGTGCTGTTACACGTTAATGACAGAATTCCTGGTTAGTTTATCTAACACTACAGGACAGGCTTTAGTTGACTGTGTAATAAATTAAGCACATGGAATTACGTTTTGTTGGAAGAAGAGCTGTTCAGATGGTGTGCTAACAATCACGCTGGTTGGACTGGCACTCAAGTGCCGCCCATTACTTTTCATATGTTTCAAAAATGTAATGACAGATCTTACATTCTTCTGCTTTACGAAGTAAAATTCTGAGTTGTCCAAGAAAACAAGAATTTGATTGAATTTGAGAAGGGCCTTGGTTTTGCATTTGGATGACTCATCTTCTTAGAAGCCATGTGGTTAGCGGGAAACAGCCGACTGGAGAGAACTTGCAAAATGGCGGCAGGGCAGATGTCAGCCCCAGCAACCCCTTGTGGCAGACGGACATGGCTGCCTTCATCTCAAGGGTAAACCACAGCCACCCTGTATTACCCTGCCTACCTGCGTGCTGCTTTTCACTGCACGCAGATGCAGACAGAGAGAAAATGAAAGCGTGTCTCTGTGGTTTGGGCATTCCCCTCGCAAGAGGGGTTACCTGCTTCCTGTCTTGTCAGGTGACCGCTGCTGCTAGGGCTGCTAGGGCGCTTCCGCAACAGGGAGGTGCAGTACTTAATGGCCTTGTCTGAGAGGTTAGAGCTTCCAATTTGAGCCCCAGCTTTAAGTCAGACAAGGGATTGGGAAGCATTCTCTTCCTCCTGAAAGTAAATCCCAACCCAGGACAGTTTCAGAGGACTGAGGAGTGCGTTTCTGCTCCACTCTGCTTATGGACTTCCACCTCACACCACTTCTTGGCAGGGTAAAAGAGAGAAAAAAAACCTAGAATCTTTTGTTCAATATTTTGTTGTAAGACTTTTAAATATCTTTGCCTGACTTGAAATGCAGAGCAAAAAAAAACCAACCAAGGTACTTCAAGGGCGATGGGCCCAGTATAGCTCTAAGCATTCAAGCAGCAGCACATACACTGGAGCCTCTCCAAAAATATGTCCCCTTTCTGACACAGTGCCCCAGGCTGATCTGCCTTTCAGCAGCAGACACGCTGGGTACCTTCCAGCAAAGCAGACAGGATGTGATTGGAACCATGGTCTGATCCAGGCCAGAAGGTGGCAAACAGAATTGTTCACGTAGCCAAAAACCAGGCCAAAACGTCATCAGTGAATTGGCTGTTCTGTTTAACTCCATATTAGAGGTATAACAGGATATATTTTACGGTCATTATCTAGTGAAGGCTAAAAATCAGGAGAGTCTAATAAACCACCTCGGGAAGGTAACAAATGTACCAACTGCCATCATGCAATTCTTCCTGGCAGAGTCATTTCAACAGCCAAAACAACTTTGTGTATTTCTAGATAAATAATCTCTACGCACCGGGAAGCAGTTACGTACAGGAGGCTGCTGCTCTGTCACTGCCATCTGACTGCTGCCAGGGATGACTGCAGTTTTTCACTGTTGGGGTCTGCAGTATTTTAACACTCTGAATCCCAAAGGAAGTACAGCATCTTGTATAGAAGGAATAAAACACAGCACTGGAGAGCAGGAAACATCAACACACTGACACGAACGAAACACAGTGCAAACAGACCCTGCACCAAGCATCAGCAGGGATGCTCAATGAGCAGGAATGGCTAGGCTGCCATGTGGCATCCTGCTTACGGCTCTGCACTGTGACTCAGGAGACCCACGTTTCATTATTTTCTTTTTTAAACAGCACACTTCCTCATGTGACAGAGTTTACAGCATTTGACTTTTTTCCACATCCTGTTTCTGCTCGCTCCTAGGTGCAGGAGCTGCACTGGCTTTTCACATCATAAAACTTTCAGCCTCCAGAAGAAGGGGTAGATCAGCAAGCACATCAAAAGAATGCTAATAACAGCAATAAGAGCTAAGGACCCTTTGCCAGCTCACGCACCATCCTCCACCTTGTGCAGATGGGTTTTAGGACACAAGATGCCCTCCTGCTCCTTTATAGTTATGCACAGTGCAACTTCGTGTCATCAGGCACTGTTAAGATACTGAGGCATTTCCAGCACACTCAGCTTGTATGGACCATACCATCAACACCAGGGTATGCTACTGTGTGTGAAAGTGCATGGAGAAAAGCAAAGCTGTGCAGTTGCAACAGCTGCTTCTGCCCCCAGTTAAACAGGGCTGATGAGAACACGATGCTCCCAGGGCCCAGGTGTCGCTTCAGCATTCTGCATCTCGTGGTGTATGAAGGTCACTGAACACTCTGCCCTATACCTGCAGACAGAGCCTTCTATCTATTTGGGTTTCTCCCAAAGAACTTTTACTCCGTGCAAAGTGTGTAGTAAAGTGAAGTGAGTGAAAAAACACTGCTGGTTATATGTATATAAGTACAAACACAGATATATACACAGATGTATGGCAAGAACAGGATAAACAGAATACCAGTCTTGAAAATTACCCCCAGCACGTTATTTTAAAAAAGTCTGCAAACCATAATACACTGTACTAAAACCCAACTTAGTGCCACCAGTGTGTCATATTGAGTTCCAACTATTACACAAGCTGTTTTGGGTCTTACAATTTGGAGTCAGACACTTCTAACACAGCTCATTGTTAGGTGTTTAGGAACATGAATGTGATTTAGCTGAAATATTCCAACCACCTAGTGCTGAGTTTGCCATGCTTCACTGACTAATTAAGACATTCCCTCTGACATAAGACTTCACTGAAATCACTTTTGTTCCAGTAACCCTGACATTTGGCAGCCTACAATGGCCCAATAACAAAGCTGACAATCCTGCATTCTGCTCTTAGGTAATGTTGACACGTGCCAAACTGGGATTTGTGCAGGCAGGTGGGGTGGCTGCCCACCTCAGCTCACAGAACTGCTCAGCGATGCCCACTGACTGACCACAGCTGAGGACAGAGCGTTTCAGAAACATGAACTAATGAAGTCATTCATACTGTAACTGAAATTTATTCTGCAATTCCTAATCCATTAATGAAGATGTGTATGGTCATTTCAGCACTATCCTATTGACTTTTCCTATGTATCTACTAAATGCTATACTAACAAGATTGCAAAACTAAAAAGACATGAAGGTCAAGCCACAGTTACTGCTATTCAGCTGCATTCCCACAACACAGCCTTTGCCTGCACTTTTGTACACAATCGCATAAAAAATGGCTGCTCTCTGATTTTCTTTAGAGCTTTAAGCACCCCTTGCAGGCAAACAGCAAAGACTTTCTGTGTGTAATTGTCACAGGTCCCAGAACAGCATAAGGAGCCTGTACCCTGAACCAGAGGTTAGCCAGCACTGCACTTCGCACAGCCACAGTGCAGCAGCACCTCTTGACTCTGAGCCTTGCCAAGGCTTTCCTTTCCTTACTTTCCTCCTTCCAAGGTAACCTAACACCGGTGTGACACTGAGCAGCTATATGGAAAACAGTCTTCTCCCACGTGGGGACTACCTGCCAGTAATCACATGCTGTGAAGCATCCAAAATAACAAGAAAAGTTCTATAGTTTACTGATAGCTTAAACCTTAGGAAAATCATATCCCTTCTGAAAAAAAAAAAAAAAAAAAAAAAAAAAACCAACCAACCCAAATCCACATATTTTGCCTTATTTGACTGCTAGGTGGCAACAGTAAAACAAAAGGATTTGATGGAGGCGAACATCACAGCAGGTAGCTTAGGCAAGGCATGGGAACACTCCTGCACCGAAGTGGCTGCACAGGGATGGAGTCATCTAAAGGAGCCCCATGCCTCAGCAGGGCATCAGCAGGCCTGTATCAGCCAGCACAGTGTAACCCAGGCAGCACACCGTGCACAGACAGTGCTACTTCTGGCTGTAATTTGAATGCACACACTCACCACTCACACAAATCCAAAATAAATAAAACAAGGAAAAAAAACCAAGAATGTTGCTTGCAGGATGCAGGCCAAGGAGAAAGCTGTTTGGTGCATTTATTGACAACTCTGCAGTCCTGGTGCAGGGGGGAGAGCTGAGCTCCCACTCCACACCCAAGGCACACGGTGGAGAAGAACATTTCCTGTGGTGACGCATGGTGCTCCTCTCACTGCAAAGAGCCATCAGTGTTTCCCACTTCCCCTTTCAGGAGCCTGACATTATTTGTACAATGTGGAAAGCACAAGTCGCGTGGATTCTTCTCAAAAAGCTGTTTATGTCTCTGCTGCTTCCTCCTCCTCTGTGACGTCCACATGGCTGTACTGCCTCCAGGCCTTCAGATTGCACTTTCGGAGAACCGCTCCCAGCTGTTTCCCAGGACCCACCTCATAAGTGTATGGAAATTCCATTCCCTGCTTCCTCTGGTACACAGAATGCATAGTCTGCTCCCACAGTACAGGTGAGACGAGCTGCTTCACCAGCAGTTTCTGGATGTGCTTTGAGTGCATGTACTTTTTGCCGTCAACGTTGGAATAGACACAAATCAGTGGTTTTTGTATTTCGATGGACTTCAGGACTTTAGCCAGCGGCTCTACTGCTGGTTCCATGAGTTGTGTGTGGAAGGCACCACTGACCGGAAGCATTTTGGTACGTGTGAAGTAGAATTTTGGGGCATTCTTCTGCAAAAACTCCAAAGCCTATAAGAAAGGGAGAGCAGTCACAGCCTGACACAACAGAATTCCACGTGCTCACTCCACCAGATTGGCCTCTCCAGGCCCAAGGCAATAAAGCCACTCCTCTCCTACCCAACCAGCAAGCACACACTGGGGAAAAAAAAAACACGAAGCAAATACATAGGCTGTTCTGAAAGAAATGCCTCCTATTATTTCTACAACAAAGAGCACAATAACACAATTTGATAGAGCAAATTCTCAGCTACAAAACACTATTTTGCAACATAGTCCCCACCATTAGCTATGCATTTTTGCCAGCGATGAACAAGAACCTGCATGCTGTGCTCATAAAAATCTGTAGCAGCAGAGGTGACCTATGGTTGCTGTCACTACTGTTGAAAAGTACCATCCGCTGCCTCCATGTGTTTGGTCTCTACAAATATTCAGTAAGTGTTGATGACTGTCAATGGCTGCCATTTTTTCCACATGGAGGAATTCAAGGACAGACCTTTGCTTTATATGCACTTCCATGTCAGATGCCATTTTGTCAGACTGTCCCTCTGCTGCCATCTGTCACGCAGCAACAAAACATAACACAATACTGGTGGGAAGGTTTAGCCTCTACTGCCATACCACCAACATCTGCCACTGACATTGTGGACCAACAAAATAAAATAGGTGGCATTACTTTTGGAGAAGTTTTAATACATGAAGTTGAAGTAAGCAGGTGCATCTCCTGCAGCAGTACCTACCTGTACGTGCCCTGCGATGACTCTGCTATCTGGGAACAGGTAGTTGGAGACCTCGCACACGGGGTTGTCTATGCCCAGTGACTCACAGTGCCTACGGGCTTCCAGGCAGGCGTATTTGTAGTTGGTCTCTCGTCTGCCGATGACCGACAGCATCCCACTGGGGACAGCCTCTGCCGCCGCCTGCATGGCCTCAGCACGTACCTTCACAGCATAGAGTGCTGAGGGGAGAACGGGACAGGTGAGTGCAGATAGGCAGCTTACTCACGTCGGGAGAATCACAGAATCACTATGGTTGGAAACATCACTAAGATCATCCAGTCCAACTGTCAACCCATCCCCACCATGCCCACTAACCGTGTCCCTCGGTGACACATCTACACGTTTCTTGAACAACTTCAGGGACGGTGACTCCCTGGGCAGCCTGTGTCAATGCATCACTGCTCTTGCAGAGATGTATTTTTTGTAATATCCAATCTGAACCTCCCCTGGTGCAACGTGAGGCCATTACTTACTGTCCTATAACTAGTTTCTTGGGAGAAGAGGCCGAGCCCTACCTCACTGCAACAGAGTTGTAGAGAGCAATAAGGTCTCCCCCGAGCCTCCCCTTCTCCAGACTGAACAATCCCAGCTCCTCAGCTGCTCCTCTAAGACTTGTGCTCCAGACCCCTCGCCAATTTCGCTGCCCTTCTCTGGACACGCTCCAGGGCCTCAATGTCTTTCTTGCAGTGAGGGGCCCAAAATTGAACACATCACTGGAGGTGTGGCCTCACCAGTGCTGAGTACAGAGGGACGATCGCCTCCCTGCTCCTGCTGGCAGCGCTATTTCTGACGCAAGCCAGGATGTCGTCGGCCCTCTTGACCACCCGAGCACGCTGCTGGCTCGTGTTCAGACGCCTAACGACTCCAGACCCTTTCCAAGGTTGGTGCTTTGAACGCGACGTCACGCATATCAAAGCAAACCGTGGAAGCAGAAAGCAAAATTCACCCTCCGACACGCACCTTCCGCGAAGTCCATGGCTCCGGCGAACACCAGCGCCGCGAACTCGCCCACGCTGTAGCCGGCGGCGGCCACGCAGCTCTCCACAACCTGCGCAGACACACGCGCGGCCGTCAGCGGGGCCGGGCCGGGCAGAGCCGCGGGGGGGAGCCCGCGAAGGAGCCGGGCGGCGGGAGCCACGTCGCGGCCCCAGCGGCTCGGCGCGGGGCCCGTCGGCCGCCGCCTACCTTAGGCTGCAGGTGGTTGAGCTTCTCTACGGCGGCCAGGGAGGCGACGAACACGGCGGGCTGGCAGTGCCGGGTGCGGTCCAGCTCGGCCCGCGGCCCCTCCAGGCAGAGCGAGAGCAGGTCGTAGCCCAGCACCTTCTCGGCCAGGCGGTACATGTCCCGCACGCCGGGGTAGCGCAGCAGCCCGCGGCCCATCCCCACGAACTGGCTGCCCTGCCCGGGGAACAGCAGCACCGTGCCCTCCCGCGGAGACCGCCCCTCCCGCCTCGCCCCCGCCGCCTCCCCCTCCTCGCCCGGCTCCTCGTCCCCCACCGAGCTCTGCAGCAGCTCGCTCAGGCTCGCCGCCCGTTCCCCACCGCCTCGGAGCGAGCTGCCCCGCCGCCGCGCTGCGCCGCGCAGGACGCCGCGCCCGCTGCAACCAGCGAGCCGCCATGTTGCCGCGGCCCAGCTGCCCATGGCCGCCGTCTGCCCGCCCGCGTTGCCCCGGGAACCGAGCGGCACCGCCGCTCCGCGGCTCCTCCTTGGGGCGGGCCCCGCCAGCGGGCGGGCACTCGCGGCAAGGAGGCGGTGGCGGTGGCGACGGCGGCGGCGCGGGAGCGGAGCGGAGGTAAGGGGCGGCTCTAGCTGGGGACGGGGGAGGTGGGGGACCCGTGTGCTGCGGTGCTGGGAGCCAGACCGGCGCGACAGCTCCTAACGGGACAGCTCCTCACGGGCGGCAGGAGGGACCGGTTTTATTTTCTTAGATTTCCAAGCTCTCTTGGGTTCCTCAGTTGTTGTTGGGGCTGCGGGCCGCTCAGCAAGCAGCTGAGATCCAGAGGGGCCGTTCTGCTCCCCGGGGAGCCCCCGGCTGCGGAGCCCGCACAGAAGCACCGCTCTCCCTTTGGTTCCACGCGAAGGGCTCTGGCCGTGTTGCGGAGTGCTCGGGGCTCAGCTGTGTGAGTGGGCCGCCAGCTGCCCTCCGCTGTGGAGGCAGCCCTGGAAGAGGTTCTCTTACATCCCGCAGCCCCAGGTCTGCACAGGGAATATCCAAGGGGAACATCTGTGTTAATGACGACGCTTGACAAGCGGTGGCAAAGGAAGACTGTCTAAAGGGTGCTTTGTCTTTAAAATACAGCCTGTTCTGAGGATCTTATACAAATGTGCGTGGTGAAAGTTAGAAGAGACTGAGCAGTAAATGGCAAATTGTCACGCAGGCAGATCCATCCCAGCAGACAGGGCTGCTGTGTGGCTTTGCCATTTGGAAAGCAGAGTGGCCCTGGGCAGCGAGACCTGCTGTGTCTCCAAACCAGAGAAGCATGCTTGTGTCACTCACTTTATATCCTTAAGTACATAGCATCAGCTGTTTAATTCATAAGTGCACACTATAAACATATAGTTAGAAGTTTATGGTGCATTTCTATTATGCAATATATATTGTTTTAAATTATAAATCAGCCGTAAAAGTCCCTTATTTCTGGCAAACACACCTGACGTTGCTCCAGCTATTACTAAAGATTTACAGACAAGAGTCTTTGAGGCAGCAATGTTCTTTACCGCAAGTTGTGAGAAAACTTTGTCTTCAGTGCCACGGTTTCCCAGCAGCTAAAGCTGGGGCAGACCTAAGAGGTTTATCGCTATCCATCAAGCGATTATCCTTAATCCTTCGGGCAGCTATGTGATGTGGAGCCTTTCCCCACTGAGGATGTGCATGCTGCCTCTCAGACCTGGGTAGAACCTTACTGCCCCCAAAATAGAGTATTAGAGGGGACAGGTGTCTACCCTGGGGGACCTGACTCCCAACTTCTGCAGCTTTCTCTCTATCTCAGCGTGCCCAGGACCACAACTCCAGAGATTTTCCTTAGCACTGTTAATGCAATAGCTGTAACTTAAGCCCCGTGTGATTGGAAAGCCAGCACCAAGTTATTTAAGGGGATTAGTCAGAGGTTTATAGGAGCAGGGATATAACGCTGCAATGGAAGCAGCTGTCCTCTTCTGCTCCTGCTCTCTGGCAGTGTTCAGGCTGGATAGGGGAAAGGCGAGCACCTGGATCTCAGAGAGCTGCTTCTTCATTCTGGCTACTTCTTCACTAGCCTGAGGCATGTTGGCTCCTCTGTCACAGTACGCGTTGTTCTCCACACCCTGTTCTTTCTTGTACACAACCTTTTTCAGACAAAGGAGAGGACACGGAAAGCTTCCGCTTCATTTTCTGTACATTGTGCCACTGTAGGAAAACAACCTGCAAAAAGACAGAAGGCTGCAAATCATAATGTTGCCAATTTTCCCCTTTATTTCTCCTGGTGCATTACAGAGCTGGAACTATCCAGAGTTGGACAGGTCAGCTGCTCTGTATAGCCAGAAGCAGTATTTATACATTGGTAAAACAAACTGGCCTGCTACAGCCAGACTAGGGCTAAGCAGAAAATGGGCAGGATGATGAGGAAAACATTGCAGGGCGGAGACCAGAGGAACAGAAATAAGCTTCTGTTAAGTGTGTTGAGGGAGTAAAGATCTCCAGTTGTGGTGGTTTAGCAGCCAAGATCAAATTGTCTGCATGCTGCAGATACCATCCACGGACATCCTGGTTTCTTCAGTATGAAAATCAGGGCGCAAAAGTATTGTGCAACCAGCTCTCCCTGCAGTGGAGCTGGGACCCGACTGGGAAAGCAGTGTAGGTTGTGTAATGGATGTAGCTGGAGGGGCTGTGCTAGCATACCTGTGCCAGGTAAGTTATAGCTAAGTAACTTCAGGTGTCTGTACATGCTTAGAAGACAGGATGTGCCCCAAACAAAACAAATTAGAGGAGGAAAACTGTCTGTTTCACAGTGTGGATGTTTCCAAATGCAGAACCTGCATATCTGTGAGCACAGGGCACAAGTGGCTGAAGGATCCCTATCACCTCAGCTGGTGTGGAGCAGCTGGGAACCTTCCTTTGGCCCTGATGCATTCCTGCAAACATCAGATGATTACAGTATGTAATTCCAAATGAGTAATTCCAGTTATGAACAGTAACAGCATTATTAATGTAAAAAAAAAATCCTAGTTGTCTCATAGTTGATCATAAAAATTTAGATGGTTTTCAGGCCTAAATCTGTGAGCATCGTGCTTAATTCAGACAAAGGTGGGTAGGATGCTACATTGACAAAAAGGCAGGGCTGACAATGCTTTGTGAACCCTTCAACTCCATTACTCTCAGAAATTTCCTGGGCATGCCACACACAGCACAGATCCATTGCTGCACTGCACATTTGGGACTGAGCTGCAAGCTGCATGTGGTGAAAGGTTAGAAGTGAAACTTTATTAACACAAGCTTTAATCAGAGATCAGATTGCATCACTCAGACCCCTTCACCATGTTTTCTCCTGTCTTTGTCGCCTTGCACTGGGGTTTTACACATCACACCTTCTGTCAGGTGTGCCCATGACTGCTGCCTGATCTTTTGCCATTCTAGCTAGTCCATGCTTCTTTGTTCAGATGCAACACATCTCCATTGTGTGATCGCTCTCTCACTGAAAACCTGTACTGACTAACCAAAGATGGACAAAGCTTCTTCCAGAGTTAGTCAGTGTGGCTCCATGAGTCAGCTGTTGCTTTTTATGGGCATTTGATGCTGGAATTTAGCTTCTGGGGAGTTAAATACAGAACTCCACTGCTGATGGACAGCTGTGTGTTACGGGACTGACCGTCTGGCACACTGCAGCTTTGTTACCCAGCTCTATGTGATGCAGGAGAGCATTTTGCAATGCTGGCAAGTCCTGAGAAACGCTGTTGGGAAACACAGTATGTAATTAGTAATAACAGCAGTCAAAAGAATAGGACACCAACAGTCAACTCAAACCAGTACCTTCCACCTTTTTACTTCTGTATCTTCCCATCTCCTGTTTACGCACAGCGGTACTTGCCCTGTTTCTATGCTTTGTGCTTTCCCCATTTCTGTGTGCCCTTCTGATTTCTTTTCTTGTCACTCAGTGTTTCCTCTGACGTGTGGAGGGACACGTTTGGAGCTGTGTCATTTAGTCACTGGCTGCAGCAGAGCAGTATGTTTCCAATGTGATGGCATTCAGCACTTCCAGCCTGCAAACCATGTCGGGCCTTTCCTCCATGGGGAAAAGTTGACAGAAGGAACAATGCCTGACGCAGCCCAGCTGCTTGATACCTGCAGGAAACTGCCCTGATGCTTCTGTGGCCAGACGAAGTGTAAAGCCCCTGAGGTCCTCATTTATCACTTTGGGAAACCTACTGGCATTGGATCAGCGTGCTGCGGCGGCAGAGCTGACTGGCACTTGAGGTGTGTGTCCAGAACTAAGCCCCAGTGTGCTCTTATTCACAATGTGAGCAGTGGTGTAACTAACAACTAATGAGGTCTGAGCTTTCAGCTTCTAACACAACCTTTGGGAATTACCATCTGAGGACAACCACAGAGGACCAAGGTGTGGGAGAACGCCTTAACTCCTTAACTCTATGTAAGACAGCATGTGGTAAAGCAGCAGGAGGGACACAGGGCAGGAAATGCAGCAGTGACCACAGTGCAGAGCTATGCAGTTCTTTTCCTCCCTTCCTTGCAGTCCATCCTCCACCCAAGACACGGTGCTGCTCCAGCAGGCTAGTGCATTGTTCTCCCTCCCCAGTTCTTCCCAGCTCAGTTCTCTATTTGGCACTGCTTGGCTTGTCTTTTGCCTTGCACCACTTCACCCTTCTGTTTTGGTTTTGACAGCTTTACTGCTTTGTTTGCTGTCATTTTTGTGCGCTCCCACTCCTTCCCTCCTACAGCTCTCCCCTGAGGCAGCCCCACCGCCTACATGGCCTTTCTTGTTAACTCCTTACAGACTGCCCTACCCCGTGTGCTTCTCTCATCCTTCTGTGCTGCTCTGCTTCCAAATCTCTGCTTTGCACCTACCACCAGAAATGTTCACGATCCTACTCAGCCTTGTGGCCCCAGCTACCAAAATTAAATTAATCCTCATTACATCTACATGTGTCATCTGGGCAGAGTGAGAAGACCATTGTGCAGGAGATGTCCCTTGCTGGCCCCGGCTCCCTCCTGTTCTCTGCATAAAAACACAGGGTGCCAGCAGAGCTCTGACAGTTGATGCCATCAGTGCAGCATCCAATTCTTAAGCACATCTGCTACTGGTGGGATTTTCTCTGTCCCACTCCCTGTCTCCTCATTGCATCAGACACAGCTGTACCAACAAAACCTTCATACGGTTTCATATAGGACATCCTCCTTTGGCATATCTCTGAGTACTGACTGCCCTACAGCTCTCTCTCCTGGGGGTATCCAAGGCCCAGGGCTCCCACTGCCTCCTGCAGTCTCTTTTGTGATTCCTTCCTGCCACCTGCCCTCCCACCAAACAGATTAAGAGGAATTGGGTGTATTTGACAGCTGTGTATTTGAAAAACAGTGCGCTTTGGCTCTGCCCTTTTTACTGTACCTCTTATCTATTTGCATTTTAGCAACCTAAACACAGATCTTTTGTAGCATTTGACTTTCGGCCAGAAAAATGGTGATCAAGTTTTCCCCTGCTTATTTTCTTACTCATTTTATTGGTGCCCATACACTAACGCAAGCAGCTTGGCTACCAGAGTGAGGCATCACTTCGTGTTACTTCTGCAGGCAGATTTAATCCTGCAGACCATACAGACCATCTGAGTTTGGCAGCTAAGATGGCTAGAACTGATTGGCTGCTTCAGGAAGAAGCCAGTGGTACATTCTCCACCTATCCACTGAGATCTTCATCCTCCTTGGTGTTTTATTTTCTGGCAGTTTCTCAAGCATCTGCTACTTACCACATCCATCTCACTGCTCACTGGGCACCCTCCAAGGCTAAAAACACAACACAATATATAGGACAAAATATATATATTTTGCTTGAGCACAGGCAAGACACACTGCATTATTCCCAAGTGCACCACTACAGAGAATGAATGGAGCTCTTACTGAATACAGAAATGCAAGTTTCTATCAAACTGCATTATTCCTCTGGTATACCCAAGTGAGAAGATTGACATAGGTAAAACTCAGTACCCCTTACTGCACAAAGCTTAGAAGGAAATGAAAGCTCGAAAAAGCCAGAAAGTAAATGATAGGTTCCTATACAGAGGTGAGTATTGTCCAGTGAAGCTGATCCATTAATTTCAGTTGCACTGAGTGACAAGAGTAGGCTGTGAATCAGATCCTTCCTGTGTATACTTTTAAAATCTGCCTAAAAAATATGGAATAGTTTTAGTTGTTTCCTTTTAAAATTACTCTGACAATCCACTTTTTTGGGTTTGTTTCAGATTCAGTCTCAATGGAAGTGGTACCAGCCTGGGCCTCAGCTGTGGGTTTCACGCTTCTGCCCCATGCAGGAGGAGTTTTAGGAAGCAAGATAACCAGAAAGGAAATCCCAGTGTGGTATGAATCTCTGCAGAAGCCCTCCTGGTGTCCCCCTAACTGGGTGTTCGCTCCAGTTTGGGGAACTCTCTATACATCTATGGGGTATGTTTTTCACATTGTATCAATACACTTATCTGATCTCCAGGTTGTTCATTATACAATGCTAGACTAGAAAACTGTTATTCTATTTCTGTGGCTTGAATGTCTGCAAGAAACTGTACCGAGCTGTCTGCCTAGCAGCTAAAAACATGTCTGGGGAAACTGTGTGTGGCCACACTTTACATATAGAACTGTCCACTTCAAAAGGAGTTGGAAAAGCTGCCATTGATCTGCTTTCCTCATTCATTCTGAGGGGAAGACCTGCCAAGCTGGCAGCAGAGAAGTGAGGCGGCTTCGGGATTTCTGCTCTGCGTGTCCTTCAGTGGTTTTAGGAAATTAAAAACAAAAGGGAGGGGTGAGAAGATTGGGACAGAACCGTTATAACATAGCTCAATTAAAATAAACCCAAAATCAAAACTAATACACACATACATCCTGTCAGCTTAAATGCCAGGCTGTTAAGTTCTAGAGGTCTGAAACTCTCTGCTGTCTCCTTGGGTACCTGCGGGAATGGGATTTGGCCTTGTGATTCCCTGTTCTTCTGACAGTAATTGCTGTGCTGCCAAGTATTTTAAAGCAGTTAAATAAGAGAGACCTGTTCCTTTCCAACATTATGTCATTATCCTGCAGGTTAATTTAAATACTACAACACCTGTTGCAAAATACAGCAATGATCCAATATCTGAACACATACCTGAAAGTGTAAGAGAGCTGATTTAACATTCTCTCATTTTGGTTTACTTTTCTGGAAATAAAGGCTTTGTAATTTTTACAGATTCACATGCTCTTTTTTCTATCTGTATTCTTTCTTCTTTCCTCTTCTTACAGGGTATGTGTGCATATTTATTTAGTTGCTCTTTGCACCTGTGTGTTCAGAGTTAGAATTTGGGTTGCTGTCCCTTGGATAAAAAAATGCCTTTTCTCAGAGAGACAAGAGCCGAGGGGCTTTCTTCAAGTTGACTGTGCAATCTGTAAACTTGTTTCTTGAATTCTCATCATAAATCTGGACGTCACGTTAAATCTTTTAAAAATCACTTGCTTTGGTAATACCAAAAGCAAGCAATATGTTCTGAGGTAAGTGGTTTCAGCTACATACTATATACATCTAGCTGATTGAAAATATATTTATCATCAGGCTTTTGCTTCCATAACCTGCCATGTACACACATCCCTTGGAATGGTTAAGACTTCTCGTTCGTATAGAATCTGAGAATATTAAAAGCAATAAATAATTAAAAGCAAGTTTTAAAAAGCTTCCAAAGTTGTATCGTTTAGTCTTTATGAAAGACATGGCCACAAAACAAGCCTGGCTCACTGTCTGAGTCAAAGAGAAATCCTCCTTACGTGACTGAGGTACGTAGACTGCAACAGCTTAAAAGTTCACTACCACAGAAACACAGCTGAGCCCCCTGCTGTTCAGCAGGTGCACAGTGCAGTTCACACACCTAGCAGACTCATAAGAAGATGGAATCTGTATTCAGTTACTAATTCTAAAACAGGTGTATAATTCAGAGTGTTGGCACTTTGTCTGTGGGACTCTTGGAATGACTGTGTAGTCATCTGCATTGGTCTGTCTAATGGAAAAGTCAAATGAACAAAAGAGTCTTGGCTGATGAGTACTCCCTTTTCTAATCAGTCTCTTAAAGTTTAAAGGTAAATTTTACACTAGTCATTTCCCAAATAATTTTTGTCTTTATCAGCTTAAGTTCTGGAATTGTTCCTGTGAACAGTTCTTCTGTGGCATTAAGATGATCTGTTAAAAAACTTCAGAACATTTTTGGAAGATCTTTTTATAAGCTGGTGCCCCAACAAGGGGAGAGGGTGCTGGACATGCCTTGCAGTTCTTTCTCTAGAAGTTCTAAAAATCTTTGTACCTTTTGTACTTTTCCCTCCTCCTTTCTGACACATGATTATAGATTCCTTTTCTGCTCAGTCACCATCCACAGTCATGCACGCACTTTGGGATGTTATTCATTTTGTCCATTCCCATCTCAATTTCTACTTCTAAACTCATTTCCATCTATTTAAAAAGGTTTCTTCCAAACAAAGATACTTTTAAACCATCCTCTCTCAGTACTGACAGGAATCGTTTTTTCCTCTCTCTTTAGAAACTTACCTTTTACTTTCAAGTCTTTGACTTGCTTCCATTTCAACACAACATTCTCTGTTAAGACTGAAATGCAGTCTGCTTTTCTGCACCTAGAAATGAGAACTCTGGCAGAACAGGGAATATTTCTCTCCATCTTTCTGTCTGCAAGGCCCTTCAGAGTCAGCCATTCTGTTAAGTAGTGCCAGGACATTTCCAAGTGAATTTAGACTGACACTGAAGTGATTTCATTTGTTTAAGAAAACATGGCAGCTTTCTAACCAACGTACTGGATTATCCCTTGCATTGGCTTTCTTCAGATACGGCTCCTACCTGGTGTGGAAGGAACTGGGGGGCTTCAGTGAAAAGGCGGTGGTTCCTCTGGGCCTGTATGCAGGACAGCTGGCATTAAACTGGGCATGGACTCCCATATTTTTTGGAGCTCACAAAATGGGATGGGTAAGTGAATAAGTTTGTTTTTTCAGCCTATGCTTTTGCGGTCATCTGCAAGGTGGTGAGGATAAAACTTGCATCATGATTTTTTCTCTCTGAAACTGAACCTGATTTGTATCGTCAGTACAGAAGATGGCTTGCAGAAGTTTGCTGCTGTTCCTCTTACTGCATTCCAGCAGCCACCTGTGAGAATTTACAACACCCTTAAATGTTTAGATTACAAGTAGCTCTTTCTGTCACCCTTTGATAAGAGCCTTCTGTGACTACAAAATGTAAACATTTATGCCTTAGCAAAATTCCTAGGTATCTCTTTGGCAAACAGCGGTGATAAGAAGCTTATCATTACTCGTGTAATCAGCATCTGCTTTAGACAAGACCAGCTTCCTGCATGCTGAAGAAAAAAAACAGCTCACCTTAAAAATAAAAATTAGTATTAAAAAATGATTTGCCTGGTTCTCTAAATATAAGAGCAATGTTTTAAAAGCAGAATGCTTTGCAACCCGTAATTAATTCAACCACACCACATCTCTTAGGGCAGAATCTAGAGCAGAAAAGCACTGGGTGAGATTACGTGGCTAAGGGACTATTTCTGCTACAAAGAGGAAAAAGAAAAAAAAGTCAAAGTATGGATGAGAAGGATTTTGTCTGCTCCCAGCTGCAGTGCCCTTTCTTCTGACCATTTTATCTTTTTATCAGTCAGTTCAACTCCTAGCTCAGCAAAAATCTTTTTGCTAGCTATGTGCTGAGAAGTCAGCTCACAGAGGGAGCTGCGAAGCGTCAGTGCTAAGTGGAAAGAGCCACACAAATACCGTCTAGTTAAGAAAATGCAATGAGGAAAAGGACACTAACCACCTTCCTGTGTTTTAGGGGCTGGCGACTCTCCTGCTCACAACTGGTACAGCGACAGCTACCACTGCTTCCTGGTATCACATCAACAGAACAGCTGCTTATTTGATGGTCCCGTATTTAGCTTGGCTAACCATGGCTTCTGCGCTCAATTACCGGATCTGGAAAGACAATCGCAACAAGAAATCTGAATAAACAACTTTCGGCCAAAAACATTTTTTTGCTCCAAGATTTTTCTAAAGAAAGTTATGCCTTACTTACTACTTTTTTAGCTGAACTATTTACATTACGTTATCATTTGACGCTGCAATCCTTGTTTTAAACAAATGTGCCTCAAGTAAGCAAGTTTCAAAGCCTGCATGAAGTTTCGCAGCAAATTAAACAATAGCACACATCAGAAGGTACTGCTTTTCTGTATTGCAGCATCACATTTTATATGACAAACAGCATTTTAACAATTACCAGAAATAAGCACTAACTGCAGCTTCATTCAGAGGAAGAAATCCAGCTTTCAGAAAGCTGCTCCTCGCAGCCACAAGTGCAACTGTGGCCTGAATCAATCACGTTTACCACTACGCATGGTACCTTACAGTCTCACTGCAGCTGCCGTGTCTTCTGATCACTGTACTCTGCAAATGTTTAAGACCAGATCTTTTTTCATGATTTGTGCCATCCCACTTGGAAGCACTGTACAATCTTAAGTGTCAGATAAACATATTAAACAACATGTAAACTTACTTTTCCTCCACTGTTTTTGTTGTTACTAAAAGATTTTGAACAAAAAGAAAAAAACGTGAGAGGCAACAGGATGCTGTAGCCTAAAGGGGGCCCCTTCCTCTCTTTTCAATATTACAATGGGCAAGACAAAACAGCAAATTCAGAGTATTATTCAGAGTATTTATGAGTCAAGAGTACCCAAATATTCAGCAGCTGTCCGTACATACCTCTGGCAGCCCCAGCAACGTTGGCCAAAGAGTATCTGCATGTGCTGTGTTCACCATTCAGCCCTGTCAGTGGAGCAAGAAGCCAGGCTGTGGGCAGACTGCATACACAGACACTAAAGTTGTCTCCTATCTGCACCTTCTCATTTTAGCTGCTTAGAAATGGAAATGGATTTTTCCTCTCTGGGGTTATGGTAACTGACACAGTAAGATCTGAGATGCTTAATTCACCCAGCTGCTTCCTAAAAGAAGGAAGGTAAAAGAAACAAAAAACCTTTTGTCTAAAAGCATAACAGTATTCTAGCCCTCAGCTTGTGGTCTTACCACACAAATTTTACCACTTTTGTCAGGTCATTCTTCTGGTTTGCTAAACGTGATGCTGCTGTCCCCTTTGTGATGAAGGAAACTTCCCCCTCTGTTCTAGATTCAGTCTCTTTTACTTGTTTTCAAGTACATTCAAGGCAGAAAGTATCTTTTGCTTTCCTATAAGTCACAGGGCATCTGCTGAGCATCCTCTCAGACCTGTTGCAACATCCAATGCCACTCAGACTTTCACAGATGGTTTATTCCTCTACTCAGCATTTTAGTTGACTAAACAAAACAGGCTTCTGAAGAAGAGCACCCCAAAATAGCCTAAACAATCTTTCCCTTCCTTATTGTCAGGGACAGCACATTGCTTATTTGTAAAGCTTGAAGCAAGGTTTAGAATATTTTATACAACTTGATAACTTTACTTTGCTCTCAAGCAGATTCTGATAACTGCAGCTAGGTAAAAAATACTACATGTACTACATATACTTCATGGTAGAGAGAACAACTTTTATAAATTGTCCACACATACAAAGCAACATAATACTGCCTAAAATTGCTTAATTTCAGACTTGCTGATCTGAGGGGAGATCAGGAATGATTAATTTGAAATTAATCATTTGAAAACCTCATTCCCAAACAGGTCTGTCTTATGCCCTTAACTTTACAGTCCAAAGACTGTTCAGGCTTCTAGCAGTGTTTCCCCAGATCCTTTCATTTCTTTAGGCCTTCTGCCTTTTGTTGCTGCTCTGGACATTACATCCCTCCCAGTTTCTGCCTGACACCTCCTCAGAAATCCAGTTTCTCTCTTTAAGGGCCAAGCTAAGGATGACAGTCAGCCGTAACAAGGATCCTAACAGTACTGCATACAAAAATCAAGAAATGTAAAGAGCCGTCAGATATTCCAATCTCATATCCCCAGTAGTTTACTTCACTGAAATACATTTTCATGGGAGAAAAATATAATAGCATCCTTCTGTCCTCAAAGTACTTGAAGTAAATTAGTCTGTTCCACTCCTTGAGAATACTTCACCTTTCTTCAGTGGGTCAGAAATGAGATGCTAACAGTTCAAATTCCTTTTTCCCCCACTTTATAGCATCTGTATGCACAAAGAACTCAAAATTAACACAGACCAATAACTTCATGCACAGATTTCAGCAGATGCTGAATAGCTTTTGGAAAACTACCAGGAGCTTTTACTGATCTTTCCCCCACCTTCCTCATTCAAGCTTCATATACTTTATTTTCAATAAATTTGCCAAATGCAACTTTAATAACCTGTTTTACCTCTGCCTACTGACATAAACATTTTAGATCTTTGTACAACAGAAGAGTGGCTAAGAAAATGATGCACAGACTCCAAGATGATTCAGTAAACTGTAATTTTAATGTTCACACAGGGAACTACGCCACATTTCCCAGCAAGAAAGCAGGAGCTTAGTCTACCTGAGAAACAACTCAGGTGTTCCAGTTCTGTCCTATTTTGAGGTTTCCCATATTCAATAAACAAGACATTTGGTCAATACAAATTGATGATTTACAGCACGAAGCAACACAAGGAAAATGCAGACAAACAACTGTCAGTACAGTATAAGGTCTATATGCATTCTTCTCATTTTTTTTCCTGGGTTACTAATACAGGAAAATAATTGCATCAGCAGCTCATAGAACTGAAATGTAAATATTGCTATTAAGCAGATCTGTGAAGGAAAGAATCAAGCCTCCTATGGCTAGACAATGCACGTCACGTGGCAGTTGTCCACTTCATCCAGAAATAAGGTGCTGAAGACATCATTAAAAAAGGTAGGGTGGTATTTGCAGGCTCTATCACAATCAGGATTGAAATTCACCTCCAGGATCTGAGGCTGCATGATTCTTTTTCCTGTCAAAGGGAACACAGACACTGCCTTTTAATGCAAGCTATACAGAGACCCTGAACCATTACCTGTCAATAAGCTAGAAAATGGCGAGAAGTCATCTTTTATGACCCAACCTGTCAGGGTTTTTTGTTTCACTCCTAATCACTCCTTTAGCAAAGCCAGGCACAAGCTAGGAATTTTGCTTGTGTCTTGGGAACTGAGAATTCTTTTCCAGTCCCCTGGAAGTTCATTTCTGTGTTGGTGCCTCTGCAGCTCTTCTCCCTGTAAGAGGTAGGTGTGCACTTGCAGACATTTTTGACCTTTCTGGCAAGATAAGAAAAAATTTGCCTTATTTGGCGTTTTTTTCCTACCAGTCATCCACAAATAGCTGGAAGAAAGGCTCCAAGTGGTTGTCAGCCATGCTGTGACATTTACGTGAAGCATCTCCATATACACATTCTTGCAGAGACAACTGAGTGACAATCCCAAAGACATCAACAGCACTGAAATGGTAAACATGGTCCCTTGTCTGCTTAACTAAATAACACTGCAATCTGAAGACACTGGGCCAAGCCACAGGGTGTCTCTTTTTTAGGCTTCAGCACACAGGCAGGGATTCTCCTACTGTATATTGAAAAGAAAACTTGCCCCTGTACAGCTGCATTTAAGCAAACTAAAACAAAGCCATAGCAGGAGTACAAGGGAGGCATGGACTCAGCCAAGAACAGTTAGCAGCTCCCTCTACTATCACAGTTAACCAGCACAGCAGCTTCTAGCTCCACAGACCTGCAACTTCAGATACCCTTTGATGTCAGTGGGAGGAACAGAGTGTATAGTTTACACTGCTTGAAAATGTGTAAGAATCTGAGCAAAGAAAATAAACTCCTGAAAATGTTCACAAATAAGAATTCAACACGCAAAGAAACAAACTTCTCTCACCATCTCTGCTGGTGTCCCACTTAAGCATCAAGTCAATGGCATATATTGCTCTTGATGATGGATAATCGCAGATGCCAAGAGGTGCAGGTTTAGCTGACGCAACTTGGAACAACTCAGCAAATGCCTTAAAAATGTTTGCCTAGTAGTAATAGAAAAAGGTCTCAGAACAAGAAGCAAAGTTCCTACCACAGAACCAAGTTAAAAAACCCACCTTTTAATCACTTCATGCATTCGCATTTTGAAGAGTTTATATAAATTACATTAGCTAACAGAAAAATCTGCACAGCATTAACTTCAAAATGTACACTGAGACAAAAGCCAACACAGTGAAAGGGGCAAGCACTTGGCAGATATCTGAGGACTTCTTCTGGGAGCAAATAAGTACAAGAGAAATCCTAATGATGGCACACTTCTTATTAGAATTAGCTTTCTTCTTAACCATCAGGTATGATACTACACTTCTACACAGAGGAGGAGAAAGAGAAAACCCAGGGAAGCTCTGTGCACACCAGCAGTGCAACAGTGAAGTTCTTTCCTTCCCAGCCTGTTAAACCTAACTTAGCTTTGTTCTGCCAAGAAAAGTTTTCTACCTGCTTACACCGACATCTACAAATGGCGTTAGAAGTTTATATATGTTTGTGTCTACCACACTGGTGTTTCCATAAGCAATTGGCAAATAGGACATACAGGTATAATTTTTAGCATGGAAACTATGCATAGAGAGTAATACTCTGCGTGTGGCACACATCACTACTTTGCGTAGCCTGTGCATGGTTTCTTTTGATCTGTTTATCAGTTTCTGCAGTCTCTTTCAGACTATCTCAATCCTAATGCTCTGAATGTCTTTACTTGGATGTGAGGTTCTAGCTAAAATGGCTATGAATTAGTTTATGCAAATCAATCCACAGCTGGGTAATTTATTCACTTTTGAAAGTACATACATTAATCAGTACACAGTCACAATTTTTCTGCATCTTTTGACTTGTTATAAATATGGAAGAATGCAACAATTCAGTTACGTGTGTACTTCTGAATCATCATTTCACATTCAGCTTTTTCTTTCAAGCATTACTTATGAGTAAGAATGAGAATGTCCTCATCTGCCTTCTTGCATATTTTTCATAAACACAGTACTGGGAGCCTTTTCTTTGCATATAAAATATGCCTAAGTATGTCTTAGTGTTGGGGAATCATCAGTTCTTTTGTGCAAAGGCAGACACAGGTCTAAGATCAGCTTGCTAATGCAGAGAAGCTGGAGCAGCAGCTGAAAATCCTACACTGCAACATCCAAGTCAAGATTTAATTCAACAAATGGGATAATGTGCTCATTTAAAAATCCCTCCTCCACCAACTCAGTATTTCTATGGGAAGAGATCAGCTTTTTTTAAAAAATTTGCCACAGTATGCAAATACAGCCTCTGCACTATCCAGCCTGGTAACAAAGCCCCTTAAGCACAGCACCCTTGAGGTAAGGCTTATTTCTGTCAGTCACTTTGGCACAGCTGGGCACATCCTCATTTTGCAAATGAGCTCCAGTGTCCTGCAAAGCGAGCTAACATGAAAGCTTACAGGGAGATCTTTAGACCTACAGCTCTGCTTAATATAGCTAGGTCAAAACCTGATTTGGGAAGATTAGTTTTCTACTTGTTTTGGCTGCCTCTTGTGTTCTGAAGTCCTTCGGAATAAAGGAAGCCAGAGCCTGAATATTTCAGTGGTTCAACTCCCCAAATTCAGAGTTAATACCCTACTGAAACAGAATAGTATTGAAAGCTTTGAAAACAACTTTTCCCAGAGTCATAACAGCAGCACCTGTTATGATTAACACTTGATACTGTGGACTTCCATGCTCTTTTGCATGGAATACTGAATGTTCATAACCACAGGCTTTTATTAAATGGCATCCTTTCTCAGGTAGAACTCTCAGGAAAACTGATCCTGCTCCCAGGATCCTGATGTTATTTTTAATTACCAAGTCCAGTGTAAGGAATTCTCAATGTAGCCATGAAATAAAATTCTCAAATGCTAAAAACAGTGTTTGAGGTTGAATTAGTCCAAGTAAATAAATTATAATAATGTAAAGGTTAACATTTGCTGTCCTTTATGAAGCTGATGCACTGAAGTATGTTTTCTGAGGAAAAAGTAACTTTTCAAAAAGACAGTTTATTGAGTTGGATTCATAGAAGCTTATGAAATTAAAGACAAATTGCTGACTTACTTGTACTGTTGTCCACAGATGTTCCGGATATTGTTTTTCAAATTGAGGAACAAATTCTTCACAGTGTACCTGAAACAGTTTAGAAGCAACATATATTGCTTTGGGAATGACTAAGCAATCAGATAACATTGGAATACCAAACTTTTTTTTTTGCCATCCATAGAAATGCAGGTAGAGAAGTAGGGAGTTTGACAGTTCCGAAAGCCCTTCCTTGTTCTAGTGTTTATATATAAAGGATTATACTGCAGTCTTTGAAAATGATTAGCTGCCATTTTAATAATTTTTCTTATTGATTTCAATTAACGTGGGTTTTATTCAGGATGTAGGTTTGTATTATCTATCACAAATTATTAGAGGTCCAGACAGCAAAATTCTAGGAAAAAAACTTGGTTAGGATACTTCCTAACCATACCTAGCAACTGCTTGCTAGGTATGAAACAGGGTATTGGGGAATAGTCACAAAAGAAGGCACTGGAAGATTCTTTAACAACACAAAGATAGGGGAATATTTTGGACTGTTTGCTTACCTGCTTTAACGTTACACCAGGAGCATAATTCATGACAGTGAAATGCTTCTCGTAGTCATCCAAGTCATCAAGGGAAAACGCCCTAAGGAATAAAACAACTCCTTAGAACCAAACGCAATCCCTTGGAAACTAAGTCCCATCAGTCTAACAAGGAAAATGAAAGTAATTACCGATTTGAAAAGCGTAGCCAAAACACATCATAGACGTACAGCTTGAGTGGTTTTACGGAGCGCAGCAACACAACGTAACGGATGTCAAATTTAACCATCCCCACATCTTCTCGCTGAAATAAGACTGGATTCTCAATATATTTGCACACTACCTAATAGAAACAAACAAAAAACGCACAGAAAATATTATTTGACTGAGATGAAAAGTGTCAGTAGATAGTAGGGGTTTAAAGACATCCTTGTATATGATTCTGTTTTACTTAAGAAGCATGCATAAATAACTGAAGATGTGCCAATGGGGGTTTTATAAAAGTCTTTGGAGCCTGCCTGGGAAAGCTGGGCAGTCAGAATGTATATGTAAATATTTTTATTTACAATTTTAGTGGCATTAAGCTCTTGAAATATAAGACTGAAGCAATTTGTGCACTTCTGTATTCCAGAAAAATACATGCAGTCCACATATCAGCAGAAATAAAGTTTAGGTGACAGTCTGACATTATGACTGCATATTACAGAAAAAAGAGAGTTCCATCATTTCTCTGTTGTTGGCAGTGTTTTGTGCTGCTGAGCTGTGGATCAACAACAATGATCAACAGGGGACAGAAACAACAGTGTATAAAAATTCACGACCAATGCTAACTATACCGAAGATGTGATCATCTTATCTGAGGATTTGCCTTAAAGTAGAAATGCACTGAACCATTCATCACTGTCAGGACAAAATTTATTTTTTAAATAAGAAAACATCGGCCTCTTTGGGTCTTTCATCACTACAACAAATGGTGCTGATTTGAATAATTAACTCAGAATTCATTGAAGCTGAATGCTTATGGGTGAATGTACAGATTTTGAAGAAAATAAGTTTCCTTCCTTCTAGTCTTAGACCACTTCCTGTAACAAGAGTTTTTTCAGAAATCCATTTAAAATCTCACTCAAAGCCATGATCTCTAACCTTTGGGCTGCTTTCCCTATGCCTGATGATATTGTTAAGGCTGTTGGTGATGTGGGTGTCCAGGCTTCTGGCCAGGTTCCACGGTTTGCATATCCAGTGATTGTCTTCTCCTCTGTGAGAGATAGAAAGCCAAAGCCTATAAGCTTCATTCGTCTGTCTGAACATTCACTTGAACTGATCTACGTACTCCTCTGTCTTAATCACTTTATAAAGCTGGGCACTACAGTGCAAGAACTAAGGACTTCTGACTGACAGCTTTAGGCAATGGTGTAAAAGGGAGAAAAGGCAATGGTAGCTTTCACTTTTTTCTATTAAGGATTAGCATATTAGACTGTTGACTTCCTTCTGTGCATCCTGCTTCTTTAAAAGAGAAGAACACATGAACAGTAACACCACAAACACACAGAGGTCACGGTACAGACATCATTCTGCCAAGAGTCTGAGGCTGCGCTGGCAGGGAATCACCTCAGTTTCTAAGGTGATTCTCTTAACACCTTCAAATAATTCATAACACATTACACCGCGACTGCCTCCTTGGGGAAGAAATTAGACCATATCTCAGCAATTCATACTGCAAGAAAACAAGAGTATGCCATTCTCATCTCACTTCCCAGTGCCCAGTCACCTAAAAGGGGCAATATTCCTTGAAACATCCTCAAGGAAAACAAGTAGCATGCTGGTCTCCGTTCAATACATTTTTCTGAGTAAGGACAGGGTGACACTCTGTCCTCCTTTCCTCTGTTAATAAATTAAAGCAATCTGAGAAACTGCTTGGGCTTCATGATAAACAGCTCAAACTGAGCTGAAGTTAGCAGTGTTAACTTAAGACAGTTTTATTTCTGTGAAACTTACTATCCCCTGCTTCCCTTTCCCTTATATACACATTGCATTTGTGCTCAATCCTTGATAATTAAAAGACATTTAAACATCAGACAAACCAGTTGCAAATCCCCAAATGCAAGACACTCGTCTTTGAGTAAAGTGGGATCAAAAGCACAAGATGTAAGGAAGGAGAAATAATAACCACCTTCTCTCACGCTGCTGAAAGTAACAGATGAACTGGGGCAGCTCTGTTTGGAGGTTAAAAGTACGTGGCAACCATCTTGGCCCATCTGGTCCTCCAGCTCGTCTAGATATGGATGCCAGGCAGTCTTTGACAGTCAAGAGGTTCTCACATGGGAACTGATTCACCATTACTTCAGGTCTTTCCTCGCTCAGCTTCCTGCAAAACAACGGAGTTGTTAAAGTGAGGAGGGGAAAGGCCAGGAAGGCCTTCTGGATTGCTTATAGAGGAAAAAAAGAAAGAAAAGAATTTCTCTTATCAGGAAAAGATTTGCAACCTATAATCTTTGAAGTGTGAAAAGTTGTAGAGGATGTCTGCTTCTGCCTCGTTGTCTGTGAACACGAAACGGGGATGTGTCAGGCTGTTGAGGACCTGCTGGATGTCTGTGAACACCCTAGAAGAAAAAGGGATACGAAGAAAAATGTCAATTTGATTTCTGAAAATGATCAGCTGTTGCTTGAATAGAAAATAGCGTTTTGTTTTTTTAAATGCTGGCTCCCTACAAGTGTTACATTTTTAACCCACAAAAAAAATAAAAGAAATATTGTGGAACAGATTAAAAATGAAGAGTTTTGAAACAAAACATCTCAAAGACAGTTCTGCTCCAACAACTTTAACAAAACTTGCAATTGAGAACAGTGACAGTCCCTGACGGAGAGCACTAACATGAATTCACTATTATACATGAAAGAGTCCTTGAGGGGGAGATAGCTTGTAAGTGGCTTGTAAGGGTAGAAGAGCCCTAACCATCAACCTGTCAGCAACAAGGAACAAATCCATATGAAATCTGCACAGAGTTCAGCATGAAGACTCAAAGTCAGAATGACGTAGAAAAGCACTTAGCACATTAAGTGAGCATTTTAACAGATTAAGCAACTGCTATTTTTTCTTTTTTCTTGAGGTGTCACAATACTCTTCCTCCTCTCCAGACCTGCTCTCATCAGTTAACTTTTCTTTCCTCTTCTGCAACCAACCAATTAGAAGATACAATCCCAAGAGAGAATTCTCTGGAATAATGAATTTGTGAAACAGCCCGTTCATAGGGGGAAACACTCTTTTCAAAAACCCCCAACATCTGAAGCATGTCTGTTATGCTTTGTTTATTGCCACAAACATTCTGCATAGCTCTGTGTGCGACATATTACTTTCATTGTAGTATCTATCCTGGAGAGTAAGACTAGAAGAAATTAATTCACAGCACTGGCTGTGAAAGAAGTCCTACTTCTTTCCCCACTGCTAAAACTTAGTGAAATTAATATCCTCATCCAGCCCTTCCAGTATTTCTTTCTGCAAAATGTAGCTTCTTGAACACCTGCACAGCTGAAGGAAGTACAGCACCAAATCTGACAAAATGCCCAGTACAAGTTGCACTAAATTCATCTGAAGGACAGGACAAATATCCACTGTTTTGGAGCAACTTTTAGTCCTTGCTGAGGGAAATGGGATTCAAAGTGGTGACCTGAAGGTAAAACAGCCTTATAATGCTGTAACAAAGTCTTGAAGCATTCGATATCCTCACGTAACTCCAGCACACTTAATCTTGGTAAGAAAGCATTTTGTTTGCAGATACATACTTGAAAACTTTGTCTTTATCATAAACTGATGAGTTGATTGCTATGGGGAGTTTCTCCTTGTTTTCTGCTAAAATAGCCTAAAAGCCAAACAAAAATAAAGAAGTTAATAATAGTCACAGTAAACAGGCAGCCGTGAGTCAGACTTCACAATGATCAGCAAATAAGAACAGCAGCACGGACCAAACTGCCTTTTAAAGTGTACACAGTCACGTTTATAGGATAAGTGATTGGAAAACACAATTTTAGAAGAAAAAGTGATAAGATATTCAATGATTACACGTTCATCTGAGTTTTTTATTATCATTATCATTGTCTATTGAAGTTTGAGTTATCAAACCTTACAGACAGTTTAATGCAATTCCTTTTCTTCACATAAGTGTTTAAATACAGGTGTGCAGGTATGTTTGTAGCCACAGCAAAAGTGACAGTCTGTGTGCCTGACCACTGCACTGCCTGGTTCAATTAAACTGCAGAGTCATATTTTGAGAAACTTATGTTGTGCCATACACTGCCCAGCAAGAAATAAAAGTAAAATAATTAAAAAAAAAAATGAGTATAAGAGCAGAGGAGGAAGGGGGTTAGAATTAAGAGGCCACTGATAAAGAAGGAACAAAGGGCAGAACATCTGCCCAGCCAGACATACCCCCTCATCTTCAAGGGTGTTACAGGAAGTACAATCACTTCTAACTGGAAAGTGTAAGCAAAACCAAACCAGAGACATTGCCTTCTAAAGCAGGCTGGACAACACAAATACAAAATAATTCCTGATTAGAAAGCTACAATTCTCAGGATGGTACCAGAAGATTCATTCACATCTATTCTGCAGCTCAAATTCAGGGACCTGCTCCAGAACTGCAACTACTCGACTCTCCCAAGAGATCACTTCTTTAAAGTCAGACATTTCACTAGAAGTGTCTTTATTAGGAACTGTCTCCTCTGAGTCTGCTTTCTGCAATCAGTGCCCAAATCACTACCCATGCTACCATTTAAGTCACAGACTTTGTGGTCTGTGCTAAAGAATACAGTGAGATAGCAGAACAAAAACCAGGTGAGATTTAATCTGCCGCATTAGCATAATAACTCTGCTTTTCTAAGCAGGGCTGAAATCTTTAAGAGTTATTGGAACTAGATGATCTTTAAAAGGGCCCTTCCAACCCAAACTATTCCGTGAGTCTTTGCTTCTATTTAAAGGAAAATCAGAACCTCAAAAGTAACACCCCTAGCTACAGCAAAACCAACAACTCAGCCAAGTGAACAACAAATTGTTCAATGTGTACATAGTAGTAAAGTATTCCCTGCTGCAAAAGCTGTAGAGATAGCAAACATTTACACTACCTTGAAAAACTGCTGGCTCACAGACCTACAGTGTGAACAAATCTGACAGTCAGATGTTTTGTGCACACAGCTCTGTATATGTTAAGCTATGGCAACCAGAAGCATCAGCAACATGCATCTCTTTATAGGTATTTCCCTTCTTGAGTTTAAGGCCACGCTACATACAAAGTATTTCTTTGATTTGTCACCAGTCTAAATCTTCAATCACCTACAGCTAAATATTCCAGAGGAAAAAAAGCTGTTTTCAAGACAAGGTGGGAAAGGAGTGTAGTATTTGCCCATTTGCCACACACAATTCTTCAACTTGAACCAACCAACAGATTGCCTTATCTGAGATCCAGGCACATCTGCCAAGAGAACTGTAAGATCAGAACTATATGAGCATTGTTTCTCATCTGCAAATAGAAATTATGCCTACCTCTCTTCAACAATGCAAAATTTCAACCAATATGATATTGGTTCCAGAACAGCCTATTTTGGTCATACGCATTTATTCAACAAAATCAACTTAAGTTTTGTCTAGTTAATAACAAGCTGAATTTGGAATTTTCTGACCATCTTCCATCAAAAGCAGCAGACTGTTGGTACAGAGTGGACGTGGGGGTCCAACTTTTTGGCTTGCCTGGGCCACACTGAATGAATAGGAACTGTCCTGGCCCACATATAAGATAAATACTATAGTTAATGTATATAGGTAACAAAACTTTTTATATTTTTTATTAAAGCAAAATTATGAGAAAAGTGAATAAACGTAGGTAAAATGTGAGTCCTTCATAATGCTCAGAGGGCTGGAGCACCTCTCCTACAAAGAAAGTCTGAGAAGGCCCTGGGAAGACATCACTGCAGCCTTCTAGTACTTAAAAAGAGTTTATAAACAGGAGGTGGACTGACTTTTTAGATGGTCTGATATTGATAGAATAAAGGGGAACGGTTTTAAACTGAAAGATGGGAGATTTAGTTTGGATATTAGGAGGAAGTTCTTTACTCAGAGGGTGGTGAGGCACTGGCACAGGGCAGTCGGGATAGGGCCCTGGATCTAGTGGGTGGTAAGACTGCCCAAGGTAGGCGGTTGGAACTAAATGGGCTTTAAGGTCCCTTCCAACCCAAACCATTCTGTGACTCTAAGATTCATAACAGTGGTATCAAATTAAGGACATTGTTTCCACTACAATTTATCAATTCTAAACCACATTATAAATGAGTAATCAGACTGAAAAGTATAATTATCCCAGTGTACTAAGTTGAATCCTTCTGTAATTCAAGACAGACCAGAAGTACTACGCTAATAGATGTAGTGGGTAATAGATCCAGTGGGTAAGCACGTTAGACAACGTCTCAAACACTGAACTGGAAGATAGGTACCTTATATGAAAGACCTTGCACTGTATTTACATGAAGAAATATTAGGCAATATTGCAGTATTATTATAATTATAGACAATTTCTGTTGCTTCAATTCTGTAAGTTATATCACATGCAAGATATTTCTCATTTCATTGTGCTTTTTTTTTTTTTTTTTTTTTAAGTTAGTACCTATGCTCTGAATCAATCTTTAAGCCTGACAAAAAGCAGAACCAGAACTCTTGATTAGCTGTTTAGACACCGTCTCTGAAAGGATAAAATATGACATCTCTTACACCCTACCTGGTAATGCTCATCTGATGGCTCTGGGGTAAAGCAGTTGACATCCAATACCTCATTAGGCAGCCATGGTAACAAAACACACTTCCTGATCAAGCGATCAGTTTCCCCATAAGCATAATCACGGGTCACTTCATCTGCAGTAGAACAAGTAGAGCCTTTCAGGAAGTCTTTAATTCTACACTCTGAAATCCCCCTCATGCCTCATCATACAAATGAAGGTTGAACAGTTAATAATGCTAAACTGTCAGAACCAAAACGCAAAATTAGATATAATTAAAGAACTACATTAAAAAGGGTATTACTTGCAATGCAAAAATTAGGCCAAAACCAGCTGACTTGTGACAGTTTAATTACGCAGCTGAACACTATTACCCTGCTCTACATGATGGGAGCAGAACGAGGCATCCAACCAAGGGTGCAAGTGCAAAGTCAATCCAAATCTAGTATTCCCAACTTCGAGCACTTGACTGTCTCAGTCAGAAACAGCTACAAACACAGACTCCTTAAGAAGGATTTCTTAAACTCTCAGGTACCTGAATCACTAGTTTCACTACAACAGTGATGCAAGATATAAGTTCTCTGTCAGTGTTTTGAACCTCTACCTCACAAATTATGGTGCTAAAAATATCAGAGAGAACTTTGAATTATGATAGCATTAAAAATACGCAGTCCTTTTAGTTTTGAAATACCTGTTGTGCTGTGTAGTGCTCAATGCTTTGTAAGAATATGGCCTACCTTCCGTTGTGAACATTAAAAACAGCAGCAATAACAAACAAACATGGAGCCTCAACTTACCACCAGTTTCCAGGTCTCTCAGGGGCCAGAGAACAGTGTAAGCAATTTGTTGAGGCATGTAAAACAGGGGTGCTGTTGCAAAGCTAGGCTGATCTGAATGCTGAATGCGTGATCCAAACTCATCCATAATATACCAGACAGGAACTTTCTCCTCCGCGGTCTGCACAATTAGAGAGTGAGAAGTACTGCATGTATCAATTTCTGGAAAAGAACTACAAGACAGAAGGTTCTGACAGTACCCCCTACAATGTTCTCCATGCATCCAAGACACTGTGAAAACTGGCAAGCCTGTTCTTGTAATTGCAGAGTCCCATCCTTCCTCTTATTATAGAGCTATCGCTTACCAAATCCACTTCCCCTGAAGCCAACTCAGGGAGTAAACACTACAGAAGGCTGTTTCCTCACACTTCTATAGGTGCAGAAAGGGAGACACAGGAATTGGACCTAAACTATTCTAAGCAGTTCAGTGTCAGAAAGGGAAACTGAAGCGAAGTTCAACTATAGGTTGAATTAATTGTCTTGCAGGAAAGCATTTTTCAAGTGGGAGCACAATTCCACATGACTCATGAGTCACTCATGCGAAAAAGACAGGAAACCAAAACATAACATAGAAAGATGGAGATGTACTGCTCAAGCCTGCCTCTTATTTAAAGGCAAAATAAGTAAATCACAGTGAGTCCCTTTCTAAGAGACTTTTTCAGGCCTGACACTACTGTGAGCTAAGCAGATACGTGCACTGGTAAGGTGCCATCCCCAGGGAGTTACCTCCACCCTTTGAGCTAAGGGTGCAGGTTGGTCATGACTGCACCACTCAGAGCGAACTGCTGGTAAAACAGACAGGCCTGTTCCATTCTGCACAGAGCTTGGCCCCAAGAATTAATTTTTATCTTCAAAACAAAATACCATAGCATAGAAGAGACAGCCACAAAAGCATTTTTAACGTGCTGTATTCCCTCAGAAGTAGTGTGCATGCATTTGGGTGCATCTGAAGGCTAGGACCGTGCTGAATGACCAAACTTGGTGTGGTCTTATCCACATTACCTAAAACTAGGATCTGGAATAAGCTACATCTGGAAGCACACCATCTTGAAACTAGCTGGTTCTCACTTGAGGTTGAGCTAACATTTATACTGTACTGGCAATCAGATGCCAAATTGAAACCAGAAAGCTAAGTCATCTGACAGCATAAGTATATCCTCAAGAGGTGAAACACCCCTACAGATGAGGAAAGCTGTGAGCATAGCTGCTGAGAGACATGCTTACAGGAGGCACTTGATTCATGAGGAAGTCTTTCCTTCACTATAAGTAAATATGAATAGAAAAAAACAAAGTTGACACATAAGCAGATCTCCCCTTTCTACTGCCCTTCCTTTGCAGAAGGCTCTTCTCCTCTGCATGGAAAAACAAGAAAAAAACCAACCCTCAAAGTTCTTACCTGAAATGAGGGAGCAAGTCACCATGCATTATAGCCTTAGGTGGCATCTGCTCTCCTTCCAAATAGAAGTTTATTGTACAATGCCCATAAAGGGACATTTTTGTGTTGAAAAAGTATATTTGTTTCTAGCCACATACTGGAATGACTTCACTCGGGGTTGCCCAGAACTTATTAGCAGCCCAGTCAAGCTTCAGAGACTCACCCCTTGAGAAAGCTGGTAGGTCTGATTATATTTCCACATTTCCTGCAACACTTGCTCAACACTGCCCTCATCTGGGATTTCTCCGTGAAAGTCGATGCCCATGAGATTTGCCATTCTGTGAAGTAAGCCAGGCACGTGAAGCAGCTGCTGGCGGGCATGTTCAATGCGGTATGTCCAGGCATGGTCGATGAGGAAAATGCTTCAAGAAAATTTTGGTAGCATTACAATGGTAGGTATATAGATATTTCCATACAAAGGCCAAATACTTCTCTGAGTAAGAGCTACATGTTCTTGCAGAAAGTTCGGTAACTAAATACTCTCTTAGTGGCAAAGTAACTCCCTGAATACACATGTACCATTACATGTTAGGAACAACTTTCCAGCAGTGAGACAGCACTCTTTTTGTTCTAGAAAGTTTATTGTGTAATAGTCAATCATTCTATGATAATGAGGCACAAACAGAGCAGTGCACTCAGTTTGTTAGGCCAGCTCTCCTTAGGATCCTGGAACACAGGACTTTCTTCCTTCTTTCAGCACATCAACCTGATTTTCATAGAACAGCTGGGGTTGAAAGGGAACTGAGCAGGCTTGAAGGTCCAACTCCTAATGCGGGCAGGGCTACCACACATCAGATAAGGCTGCTCGGGGCCCCATCCAACCTGGCCTTGAAGAAGAAAAACTATGTACTGTTTTGGAAAAGCATTCCGAGATCTTGCTAGCCATAAGGTCTTGCAGTATCTACAATCATCTGTAGAACTAGGTGGAAAGGCATGATCACCATGATCTTATACAGTCTGCAAGTTCAAAAACTTCAAAGTTTTTGATTGTTTTCTCTCTGGCTCTGTTTTTCTTTTCTTCCCTAGAAATAAAATGCGCACTGTTTAAAAGAAGTACCAGTCTAAAACAAAATCACAGCCAACTGGCATATCTCTCCTTGAGAAGTTTAACCCTTGTGTTGGCTGCATGATTTTTTACAGTAAAAGCCTACTTACTTAAACAGAAGGATTCTTCACACTTTGGCCATATCCTTTTACTGAATCACATCAAAGAAAACTGTGAATTCTGCTTATTAATTTCCCCTTCTCAGTTTTCAGTAAGTTAAAAATATTTCAGCTGTCATGTATGCCAAATATCCCTGAACAATTCTTGCGTATTATATTCCACACACAGCATAAACTTATTTAATTTTAAACCTAAAGATTCTAGAGAATGCTAAGGTGAAAATGTAGTTCAAAACTCAGCAGCAAACAAGTCAGCAAACAAGCATGTTGGTATTCAGCTTCTATAACCACACATCTGAACGCTGCAAGTAAGCCCAAAACTTTCTAAGAGTTGCTTTGAATTTTACAATTTGTGTTCTCAGATTTAGAAAGGCAATGACTAAGGTTAGAGCAAGCACATAAAGGCAGATACCCACGGTCTATGTTGCTTTTACTCATCAAGACAAAGTTTATGTAAACACAAAGTCTAAGATCTAAAAAAATATGAAAGGTCTGGCAAAATAAGATCAATACAACTGAACAGAACGACATTTAGAGTTCCACTGGAGTTCAGACTTCACCTCACTGACACGTATTTACGTTTGATATTAAATGGATAAGTTACAACACATACCTTTGTATTTGCATTAATTTCTTATGCAACTTTTTCCAATTTAGCAGATCATGCCAATCTCATATTCATGACAGATAAGCTGATTCCAAAGAAAGCCAACAGAACTTGAGATGTATTTGACTACATACATGTGCCTAGCATGCAATCGTATGATGACACTTGAATTACATCATAGCCAACTGAAGGAAATTCAGCAGTCTATGTATCATCACTTACAGCAGCTCAGTATCCCCCGAGCCTGAGGTTTGTGGACAATTATTACTTCAGTATTTTTTCAATGGCAAACACATTGAAATGAAATCTGTAGAAATAAAATACACAGATCTGCAGATTCAAAGTTACCTCTCCTTTATTCTTTCTCTCAGTTTCACAGAACTGATTTATAAGCATCTTCCTCCATGATTTAAGGAGAAGCAACATAAAATGCCTGCACTCCTAGGGCTCTTTACAAGATACGCTTCATAGCACGGAGATTATTTATCTTTCCTGAAACAAGCAGCTGTGTCTTATGGTAAGAAAGACAGACAAAAAACAACAACATATAAAACAAAACAAAGGAGCATTTTTGAATAAGACCAAGCAAGTTTTATTATAAACTGCCCTCATCACTGTAAGGTTTAAGACCACTCAAGGACACAGGACCAGTTCAGAAATCACTACTCACCTATCAGGGTTGGAGGCTTGAATCCCATTCTCATTTGTTACTATAACTTTGAAACAAGGTTCATTTCCAGGATTTGGTTTCTTTTTCAATTCATCTTCCATTGCTTCATCACCTTCCTCTTCCTCATCTACTTCTTCTACTTGCATTATCCCAAAGTAGTCACCAGCATCAAACACCTGAGGTTGAAAGTGCACAGAGTACAAGCAGTTAGTTGAGGCAGTACTCGTATACATACAATGCAACACTGAGAAGGCACAGACAATTTTGGCCTGCATTCTGACAACAGTGGTGTCCAGCATTCATTCTTGCACATTTTAATAGAGCTGTCTGGGAAGTCTTTCTGCTTAACATCAGCAGGAAGCTTTGATGGTTTCCTCGGCATCAACAGATCTGTTGACGATCATCCATTAATTCAACTGATCGCATAAGCTGAAAACAATATTTTTGTTTAACTCCAAAATCAGTGATCAAGTGAATCATTGCAAAACACAATCTGATATTATGGCATGCAGTGCTCAACAAACCAAGGTGTTACAAGGGTACCAGAACCACGATGAAGTACAATAAGACCCCCAGTCAAGTTCCAAGTCAGTTAAGAGATGTGAGAGTGTTCTCCTCCTCCTTCCTTACACAAGGAACAGTCTGCTCACCTGCAGATGAGATTGGAGCCTCCTCACACTGCTGCGAGCTGAAGTCTATACTTACCTCAGCTGGTCCACTGAAAAGGGTTTACTTGCATTCTTTGCCACTCTAGATGCAACAGTTTGATCTAAATGAATTAAGAAGGCCACTACATGTTTCCCTTCTGCCACAAATCTTGCCTAATGGTGGCTTGTATACATGCTGCAGAAAACCAATGCTACTTCTGTGATTTCAAATTAAACATGTGATTTCAAGAAGAAAATACATATAGAGTCTCAGAAGACATTTCAAACTCTTTTGTGGGGAGTTAGATTCTAAGTCAGTCACACTACAGTCAACCAGACAGGAGCTGACAAATGATTAGTCCTCTCACACATCATTTTTAAAGAGAAGTCAGACTTCCTAACAATACAATTCTTCATCTAACCTTGTTAGTAAGCAGAAAAGAAAAGAGGGTAGCGTAACCCCTAGAGGCACTGCACTGGTTCAAGTGTCAAGCCTGGGTGCGCCTAGCCCATTGCATCACTATCACAAGTCATTACCTCTAGACATTGACAACTTATTGGCTGGAAAATCCCAGAGGCAGAGACAAGCTTTTATTTGTTCCTTCAGGACAATAATCTCCACTAAGCCCCAGCTGGAGGGCAAGAAAATCAACTTCACATTTGCAAAGCATGGCCACCTAAACAAAGCAGAGTTGCCCAGAGGGAGCTAGCAGCAAGAAATGAGGGCAGCAGGGAAACCTACAGCAGGATTTTAACCCACAGCACTGTATCATAGACCAGAGCAGACAATACTTGCAAGTGTCTCCTGAGGATTGGTGATGGTGTTTTGCTTTGGGCTAGGGAGTGTAGAGTGATGCTGAGAACGCACTGGCTAACTTCACATATATGTTTTTCTTAGGGTAAATAAAATCCCTTTGCAAACAACCTCACTGGAGATTAAAAATACAGAAATAAGTAACTGACTTAACATCACCCGTAGTTCAGCAGGCATCTAAATAGGTAGTGATTCCGATTTATCTCTAGTTTTCCAGTTTTGCTGGAAGAGGACGTTACTCAACAGCAAGCAGTATTGCTACCTCTTGCTGTTGGGGCCACCAACATTTCCTTTAAGATCCTGCTTGCCTGCCTGTACAGTTCACAGCCATTTTAAGCCGATTTCACTGAGGCAAGTTCCAGCCACAGGAAAAGCCCTTCCTTGGGTGGCTGCCAGCAGCACTCTCTCATTTCTGTCAGGTGGCTCCCAGCTGGAGCAGCATCCTGAGCTGGCTGCTGCACAAGCACTAAGCCCAGCCCTGGCAGGCAGCAAAAAGCGTGAGCTTTCCCCATCATCATCATTAAAGGCAGCAGTGAAGTGGCCAGAAACCATTAGGAAGTTAAAACCACAAGCATGATGCACCAGAGCCCACTTGACACGTGCTGCCCTGTGCCTAACATGTGGTGAGGGCCTGGCAGTGCAAGGCTGGCCAGCTGCAGAGAAGCAGCTGTAAGCAAGCCAGGTTTGGGCAAACCTTCTGTTCCTTCACATTCAAGTACAACTCCAACCTTACAAACCCAGTAAACCAGGCAGTGCGAAACAAAGTGGGCACATTCCATAGCAAGGACTGCCAAGTACAGGCACCTTCAGCAAATTCCTTGCAGGCATGCTGCAAACTGTTGCGAAGGCCATAGGCAGCCTGTGAGCATGCCCTCCCCTGCTCTGCAAAATAAAGCCTGGTAACACTAATCATGCTGCACACCTACAGCAGAAGACACCACTTAAAGTCTGCTTTTGTCCAACTCTGAACAATGATTTCTTAGGGCCACAAAAATACTCACTGCAATACACAGGAGCCTGCCAGTTTTGCTAAACGCAAAATAAGGAAGTAAGTAAAAGCAGGTTTCTTGCCCTAGCAAGAAACCCATTTCTTGCTAGGGCAAGAAACCCATCACATTTGGGATGAGCAATCCAGTGTAATTTGTGGTTACACAAGGATCTCAGAAGCAAAATGGCTCTAGCAGCTCTCAAGGTAAGTGAAACCCCTCCACTTCTCTTGCATACAGCAGGTAAGGTGCTGTATGTTGAAGCAAATTCATGTTGAAAAACAGCTGCCTGGGCTGGGTTCTGGATGTACTGATGTAAGAGGAGATTTTATCTATGTAATGCATACAAGTTTTCCAAGTTCTACGTTAGAAAATTTTAATCTTTGTAACAGGTTAAGACAGATGAAAAATTCCTTCCACCTTCACACAGGAAACAAGAGAACTCATGTTGTGGTCCATGTTTCACAGATTTATTTTTTCCAGTTACTCTTCACTGAAAAGCCCCTGAGCATTTTCATCCTTTCCCTTTACCTCCTCTGCTGCCTTCATGCTGAAGCTTTGAGCAAGGTACTGTAGGCTGCTTACTTAAAGAGTTCATTCCAGGCCACCGCACTCCTCATTGTAATTTTCCCTACACATCCCAGTCTTCTCCAAATCCTTTTGCCCTTGTGGATAAAATCCAGAAGCTGCAATGGCAGAGACACACACCATTAGCAGCGTGGTTTATCCTCTTAAGCACACTGAAATCATTACATTTCTCTCTCCACACACCCTGGACAAACAAGTACACTCAGCCACTGCAGCAAGCATAATGAAACAGTGTGCATTGTGCCACACTAAGATATGTGCCTTCTCCATGCCAGCCCCTGTGGAAGTATCATGGCTATGGTTTTCCTCATTCAATTCTCTTCCCTCCCAACTCCAACCGAGAAGTTCACGACTTATCAGTACTTATAAACGTTGAATGGGTAGGAGACAAGTGGATGGGGCCGGGCTCTTTTCAAAGGTGCCCAGCCAACAGGACAAGAGGCAATGGGCAGAAACTGAGATCTAAATAGTTCCATCTGAACGTGAGGAAAAGCTTCTTCACAGTGAGAGCGATGGAGCACTGGAACAGGCTGCCCAGAGAGGCTGTGGGATCTCCTTCTCTAGAGATATTCAGAACCCACATGGCCACTTTCCTGCGTGACCTGCTGTAGGAAATCTCTGTTAGCAGGGGTTGGACTTGATGTACTCCAGAAGTTCCTTCCAACCCCTACAATTCTGTGACAGAGCATTTGCTTGAGTTAATGTAGACGTATTCTCTCTGCAACACACAGCTATTCCTCTCACTTGCAGTACCAGACATGCAGACATTAGAAACAACCAAAAATGCATTGAAACTCTCCTGAGCGTGCTGCAAGCACACTCTGATGGTATCACGTTTTCTGAAACTTCCACCCATTCCAACTGTGAAGTTGGGATGAGGAAAAAAAAAAAAAAAAAAGGCACTCAGGCAATCAGAGATGAGTTTATTTGTACAACTGTTTAACCACAGTCCCTTTTCCTCGCCCAGCACCCCGCAGCTTCTCACCCTATCTCCTAACACACAACCCCTGCTCGCTCCCTCCTCTCCCCACACCCTCAGGCTTCACCGAGCTCATTCCTCCCCAGGACAGCGAGCTCACCTCGCCCTTATTGCCCCCCGCAGGCTGACTCCTCTAGACTCCCCGGAGCGCTCTCACTTTTCCACACGACTGGTTTCGGGTGCCGCCTTTCCCGCCTCAGCTCCCGGTTCCTCTATTCCAGCAAATCCACGGTACCTTTCCTCACCGCACCACATCCTCAACAATTCTAACCGTGCCTACCGACAAAAGCGCTCCCGCTCACGACCTGTTTTCTCTTTCCTTTCTCATCGAACGGCGGCCAGCCGCTGAAAACACGAGGCAAAAGGGATTTCTCGCCCCGTCGCTGCTTAATCCCGGCCACAACGCTCTCCCCAGCCCCACCCCGCACTCACCTCTCCGCGCAGCTTACGGCACAGGCTCTCCCAGTAGCGCGCCGGGACGCAGGAAGCGCGGAGCGCAGCCCCGTGCAGAGCCACGAAACCCGCCAGCTCTTCATCGCCGTCCCCCGACATGGCCGAACCTGGCACGAACCACTGCCGTACCCCTGCCCGCCCCGCCGCGAAGCGGAGCATGCCGGGTGGGGCCTGCCCCGGGGAGGGACGGGGAGCGGGAGCTGCGCGCGCGTGGCGGGCGGAGCCTCAGGGCGCTGTGAGGCGCGGCTGTGGGTTTCTGCTCTGGTGCGTGGTGCTGCTGAACGCGTTCGCTTTTCAGTAAAACTTGCTGGTCAAGAAAGCGTCTAATTCACGGAGCTCCTTAAGTGGAGAGTGAACATCAGTGTCACGTTGAAGAAATTGTTCGCTGCTCGTCTTGTGTTGCTGGACTGATGTGTGATACAGAGTAGCTAGCACAGCCGTCCTTTCTCCACGTAATCGGTTACCGTGAGGCAGATCTGTCAAAGAGCTGTGGTACCTTGGTCGGACACTGAGGGTATAAAGAGATGAGCATGCATGCTGTAACCATACGCTGCCGTTCTAGCACGATCCCCAGGCTGAGTATCTGAATAAAAGATACTCAGATACAAAACAGGTCGATCTTCCCCTGTCCACCCCACCGTGTGCTATGCTCCCACATGGTCACAGCACTAAGGAGACCTGCCTGACTGAGCAACAGGATGTCAAAAACCAGCTGCCTTAACTGGGTTCCTGCTACGCGTCTCTATGATTGTAGATATTTCTGCTAACATTGTAGTTTGGAGAAAGGATGTCTGTGGTGGAGATCTCACCCCGGAGTTACAAAAAGCAGGGACTGGACTGCTCACAGCTCTCACAGGGATCTTGATTGCTACAAAAGCTCCCAGAGCCACCCTTCTCTCAGCTACTGCTGTGCCATAGGCTCACTACAGGATGTGTATTATGGATACACACACCCTCATGCACAGCCTGTATCGTGTATACCAAGTAACAAGACTTGTTTTTTCCTTAAGCAGATCCAGCAAGAGAAGTAGGATATCTTTTCATTTCCTTGTTCAGTAGAGCTGCACTGAGCATGCCCTGTCCGGAGGGAATGTGATCCTGCTCCAACAGATTTACATAACCTTGTTTTTGCCAAGTGCAGGCAGGTGTTTTCTCGTTGCCTGTTTGCACCTTCACCTCACTTTGGGCAGGACTTCTGGCCACTGGCCAGCTGTCTATGTTTCCAGGCTGTTTGGGTGACTGTGCAGGTCAGGCAGGTCAAAACTGTTGCTGGTGAACTCCAAGTAATAATAAAATGCAGTCAGAATCACTGGGATTAAGAGCAGTGAGACTCTGAGATGTGGAAGCAACAATAAATTGTATTTATCCCCTTGCTTTATCTAATGAGGTTTTATTTGCCTGCAGCTCAGCCTGTTCTGCTGTTTTTCCACCAGGAGTGTATCTATCTCCTGCAGCAGGGATCAGAGTCCAGCACTTGCCCATTTCACATCACCTCCTCAGCTGAAGGGCTACACAACAAGGCTTTCAGGAGCAAGTATTCCTACCCCACATCACTGATCACTTGTGATGCCAAAGCAGTAGCCCTGCTGTCACCTCTCATTACAAAAGCAGGTACTTGTTGATAATATCTGTAAAGTAAAAAGTTACCTCAGAATATTATTCTGATTGTTTTCTTAGGAATAGGGACTGATTTGTGGCACCCGAACAATGCAGCCCTTACCGAGGCAAAGTGCTTGTTGAATTTGACAGGGTGTTTTGCATAAGTGTTTACAAAGAATCAGGGAGATAAGAAAAAAACAACCCAAAATTGACCTTACTAATTTTACTCCTGTCTGAAGCAATAGGATCCAACCTTCCGGTATTATTTGCAGGGGTCCAACCCAAGCAGCTAGGGTGCCACTTTGTTACAGCAGTCCCCTTGACTTGCCCACTACAACCTCATTTAAATTCTGCCCTGCAGCAGCCAAATTGGCTACTAAATAAATGTCTATCTGCATATTTTGTCTAGTGTGGTGTGTATTTAATTCTGTTATTAGTATTTTTTTTTTTTTTAACACAGCAACATTTGTAGCAAAACTAGTCTGTAGCTACTTAGGGGAGAGCATCCCTCTAAGCTCACCTAGCAGTATGATAGAAAGAAATTTGTTGGGGTGTTAGGCAGCAACGGCAGCAGGAGAAAGCAGACTGCAAACCATGTTGGCTTCATGTGCTGCAGGAGCTCAGATATGGCTCCATGAAACAGAGGAAGAAAGAAAACTTGCTCTGAAAGGAAAATATGTCTGGAAAGTCTTCCAGGATTGTACAGGACAGACCCCTTCTGAGTCAGCCATGATTGGTGGCTGAACAAAGATGAAAGTAAGTTTCTGCTAAGTGTGCCTTCATTTACCTGCTGGGTTGCTCCAGAGTGCCAGGTGTCAAAATCATGCTTTGTGAGCTTGTTGGGAAGTCATAGCAAGATCTGAGATCTGCGATTCTTACCAAGCAATGCTTATTTCAGAATCTTGTACTCAAATGCACATTGTCATGACTGCAGAATTGGCTTTTACCTTTGAACACAGGTACTTTGTTACCAATAATTAATTTGACTTGTGATGACCTTGAGGAACTTCTGGGTTCAAGTCTTCTGTCTTTGATAGGAGCTGACTTTTCATATTAGTCCATCAAAGATCTGGAGCAGATAAAGACATTTGAGCACCATCTCACGTGTTCTGTCATGAGGCATCGTCTTTAGTCTGATAGAAGTGATGCTCTGTCTTCTTGGAATGTAATTAGAATGATTGCCATTATTACCTAAATTGACTGCTATTAGCTGAAAAAAAGCAGTAAATGATTTTTGCAGCCAGTCAGGATGTAACTGTCTCTTTATGCTTTTTAAAGCTGTCACACTGACACCAATAGTCATCAGTCATACTATTTATGTCACATACAATGTATGTATTATCATATGATAAATGCTTTCTGTTAACAAGATAAGCTACTTAAATGAGAGTATCAGTAGAATACCACGCACCATGGTGATGTGTCAGGTCTCCTGACTGCCCCACATAGGTGGCTGCTGCACCACTAACAATGTTCTGCAGATGGCATTGATCTGTTAACAGGTGCTGCTGAGTGACAAACCTTGCCTTTCGTCAACTGACTTATTAACATTTGTGATTTTTGTCTGGTCCAGCATGCTTCAGTGACAACTTGCATTTGTTGGACTGCAAAGATGATCTAAATCATATTTAACAGAGTTAGTGATGTCACTGCGGATGCTCTACGTTCTATTCGGTCCATTAGCACCCAGTTTTGGATCAAACAAATAATGGATTGCTTAACTGTAATTATGATATCTAAAAGCCAGCAGAAGGAGGACCTGGGCAAATGCAGTATTTCTACAGCAGGGCTAGAGTGGAGAAAAGACACTCTTGATCTCTCCTTAAATCAATGTTTTGGGTGCAAGCATGGTTTCCTCTCTATGCAGACCTCAGAAAGGCAGCTTATGTTTGGAAGTCACTGCTCTCATCAGCAGCTTGTGATGGTAAGAGCCCGTTAGGCCACCATCTGAAGAGAGCTTCCTTCCACCTGAGTGAGATAAACAGAGTTACATAAGGATTATTTTAAGAAATTGTTAAAAGTCCTGGGGGAAAGCTGACACGCCACTTTGGTCTGTCCATGACTCAGTATCCCAGCACAGAGCTCATGGTTTGACAAGAAAGAAAATGCTCTCTGTTGCATGAAGATGCAAACTAGATTTAAAAATATAGATGTTATCAAGAAGATGATTTGTCTTCTGATTCTTATCTACTTTACATTGGCGTGTTGAGCCTTACATGAATATACGTGAGTATACGTGAATAAATGGCAGCAAAGATATCCATTCCATTTTATGTTTATTATGAAAGTGATTTTAACAAAAGTTTTATTACATGCTTTGTTTTGAGCTCTGACATAGAAAACAAAGCTATTAATATACAGAGGTAAAAGGAAGTGTATTTTCTTATAAGGTACATTTACAACAACATTTTCTACTACGAATCTGACAGTATTTTTAAAATATTGGTAAAGCTTAGATCACAGTATTTTATTTTCTAAGTATCAAATTTTGTACAGTTATTCACTATCTTTGTTCTAAACTACCATGATACATTTCATATGGAAATAGCTGTTTGTACATAATTTACATTGATAATAAAGCTTAGAAGTCCCAGCAGCATCTACAAGGGTTTCATTCAAAATGTCACTCATGCCCACTATTCAGATTTAGCCAATTGGTACAGTAACCAATATTATGCACCTGGGTATTTTTTTCCAAGATCTAGTCTACCAAAAATTCCTATTTAATAGGCAATGGGTAAGATCATGGTGAACCTAATGCAGGTAAAACTCCCACAGACCTCAGTGGCAGTTTTGCCTAGACAAGGCTCTATGATCTGATCCAATAATGTTGATTTATCACTTCCACTGCTACCTAGAGCACAGAGATACCATGCCTTTCCTTATCTTTGTACTATATTGGGGCATAATTTCTGAATTCCCTTTTTTTCCTGAATTTTGTGTAGTTTCTTACTAGAATAAGAATGACCACTAACTTTAAAATACATATTCTTTATATGTTTTGAAAATGGTAAACACTTCCGAATGACGCTTGATAGTCAATTCAGTGAAAACTAGCAGGTTAAGTTGTCCCAGAAAACTCTTTCCGTGACACCAGTGTGGCTGCAGAAACAACAAGAGCAGTCATGCAGCAGAATGAATCTGACTACTGACCACGTGCACACCAGTGCCCTGTAAGTACCTTTTTAATTATCTGTTGGCTATCTGCTGCTGTCAATGCGAATTAGTGGCCTTTCAAAGGTATAAAACATAGAAAACAATATTTACAAAATAAAATTAATTAAAAAAGTAACAAGAACAAACTAAAAAAAGATATTTTCACAATCATTAAAATTTACTTAAGCAAAGCCACTTCTTTTCCTAGATACTGAGAAATTCAGCTAAAGTTGAATTGCAATTGTCTGTATATCTTTAAACTTGTTATTTCTGTTTTCTGAATACAGGTGGTTTAAATTATTACATCTACAGGTACTTCTGTACATTTTACTCTTGTATATTACATATTAAACTTTATAGATTAAAAGTTTAGTGATGAAACAATAAATAAATGAAATAACAAACTGGAATTGTACATATTCAGGTACTCAGATAACACATTTTTTCCTTAAGAGTTTATTTCCCAGTTTGTTTCTATTCAGATGAAAAGTGTTGTGACAAAGCATGAGACTTTTCTCCAAACTGAAGTAGGATACCAAGGAATAAGTTTCTATTACCTTACAGAATTCCATAAATTCTTAATGGAGACAAAAGTCTTTTTTTTCTTTCCGCAAGTGCTTATGATAGTCTCTCATCCTAGAAAACTATTTCATTAATGTCTCAAAGTATTGAGAGTCCATAGAACTTCTCCAATCACTACCATTCCTGTCAAACAGTGGTTTTAAACTATAGAAAAAAAAAAAGCAACTACTCAAAATAATGACACAGGTACACATACCAGCATGTTGCTCACTCCCACCATGCAAAAAATGGAAAATCCAGACCCCTCAGTTGGCTGAGAAATTTGCCACTGAATTTAGTTATTGAATATTTCACTCCAGTTCTTTTTTTAAGAGCACTTAAAGGTATTTAGAGTCCAGACATAAGTACTCTCACAGGCCAGTTAGGTTTTGCTGTCCAAGACCAGGCAGTAGTTCCTTAGAAGAATCCTACCACCGTTTTAGCTCCTGAAGATTAGAACTGGGTTGTTTAGAGATAGGACTAATCTGACAAATTTGAATCTGTTGGGCACACTAACAAGGGGGTCTGGAGTGGAGGGTAAACTTTCTTATTTGAATGTTTAATGTCTGGAAGCATGTTTCTTGTTCATGTGGCGTCTGCTCTTTCTGTGTATAGATGGAGGGCTACAGCTGATCTCTGCTCCTTCAAAACCATCTGGCAAATCAAAACACAGCCTTTGAAAACTCTGCAGCCAAACATGTCTTTATTTAAGCTAGTTTAAAACTAATCTAAAGTAAATTAAAATGAGCTTACTAAGATAAGCCTACTTAAAACTAATGCAAAACTGATGTGTAGGAAGGATCAGTCTAAATCTTCAGTACATCCAATACTGTGGTTTAATTTTACTGTACAGAGGAAGCATAAGAAAATAAATTTCTTATGAAAAGTTGGTTGTTAGGTAAAATTCTACTAAATAATGAGGAAAGAAAGTAGGCAGAAAAATGGGCTGAAAGTTACTGAAGTCTTCTTTCAATCCAGTTTCAGTGACCTAAATCTTGAGGCAGAATAAATCTTGCTATTGCAAGCAAGATAGAAGTGGCAATCTTCTACTGAGCAGAGAATCCTGGTGCTTCCTTGTACTCAAATGACACACAGGAACACCCTGCCCACAGCAATCACTAACAAGCACTTTCAAGGCATGACTTAGGGCTTGATTAGCAATTTCTGATTGTTGCAATCTCCTGGATTACAGCAGGTGTGCAGGCTCTTATTTGATGAGAATGCCTAGGTAAGATTCATCATCACCTCACTAAAAATAAGTGCAGTATTTAAAGCAGGAAGAGAGGCTTAAAATGTTAAGTGCTACAGGTGCAGCTTTTAAGTGTATAGGCGTTTGCAAATTGAAAATAAGAAGCTTGGTTTGTTTGTGGAATTGTGTAATTGCAAATGGGTACTTCTTCAGCCTTCCTGCAGTGACACAAACATGTTGTTGTACATGGCCTGTACACAACATGACATTTGTGACAGTAGATACAGGTCTGTATTTATTGAATGTGTTTAAATGTAATATTTCACATTTAGGCTAAAAGCCAGAATTTGCTATTCTGCCATGTACCAATTCATTTCATGAAGCTATTTGTTTTAAAGCAGGCAATATTCCTCCTGATATGTTTTTTGATTCCCAACTTTGACTAAATCATTCCTTGTTACCGCATAGTAACAATATCCTCTCTGGCTTTCACTCTGTAGAATGAAAACATTCTACATGATATAAACAAAAGAAGAGCTCAGCTCACTGTCTGTGTGCTGAATACCAGTTTCTTTAACTGTCAAGTATGAAAAACTCTTATGCCCTTTTGAAATTAGTAAGATATTTTTAAGTGAGATTTGTCAAAACATTTCTTTCTTTTAGAGCTCATGCAAAAAATATATGCTGTCATAAAAATCAGCTGAAATGGGTTCAGACACTACTATATACCACTTGTTACTTTTTTCATGAGAAATTTGCACATCCGATGGCTTTTCTATGCAGAGCTGCAAGCATTCAAACTTGGCTTATTTTCTAAATATATCACATATGAAACTCCTATATATTCACTGTATATTTTTCAAGGCCAAATTGTTCTTTCTTTCACAGCAACACAAAGTCTGCATTTGCTCCAGAAGTCACTGAGAGCTGTGTCCCGACCGTGGAATTCCTGCCCTGCTGTGGCTCTAGGGAGCATGAGCTCACGTGCACCTCTGAGGCTGCCTGAACCAGACGAAACACAACATCTGTCTAATGTGGTTGAAAGTCAGTCAGAGTTGTACCCAAGCAAACTGAAGACAGTCCTATACGTATTCACTGCTCACAAGTGCACCAAGGTCCCACTAACAGTGGCCATGATCAAGACAAGTCTGTGCCACAGTCTCTGTCTGGCACTGGATTCCTCATGGAAAACGTTATGGTGCTGCCAGTAGTCTATGGACCTTTAAGGCAATTACCTTCAGCTCTTTTCTAAAGAGGAAGCTTGGCCTGCATGACAACTGTGGCCTTATGCCCACAATCATGAGTTGCTAAGCAGAAGTTTAGAAGCGATTTTACAAAACTCACTGCACAGCATCAGGTTTCCAAAGCTGACTTACTGAAGTCAACAATACTACAGATCACTGTTCAACAAATGAAGAAGTTACTTTTCTTCATAAATTTAGTGATCTTTGTTTAGAATTCGGAACAATTCCCAAGTATCTTTCAGCAGCACGTCTTAAATCCTCACCAGTTCTAATTATTCTGGATAGGCCTATCAGACTTTGAGATATTGTTTGGTTGAAATAGTTTCTTTGCTTTGGCCTTATACATGATTATCTAGAAAGATTTCTGTTATTTTTAGAATTTATATTTTTTTCTACAAATTACTTCTGTTAAGGGAAAAAGATACACATAACTTCTTTCATTCTGGGCATACACTGAATCTGGTACTGACGTGGTCTCCTTCAAATATCCACCTTTAGTAATCCATCACGAATATTTAAGAAAAGTAATTGTAACATCTTCACAAATAATAATAATAATAAAAAACAGCCTTTAAAAGAGGACATTTCTGACTTTTATGGAGATGTTACTTTTGGAAACAAAGGTTATTATATAAATATATAGAGATTAAAGAGAATGTTATTCAAAGACCCACAATCCATGCATGAAAAAAAAGGAATTAGACTAAGCTGAAACTGTTCAGGCACAGAAAGAAAAAAATTATGATCTTCAACAGAGAAGGAAAGAAGGCAAGTAAAAATACAAGATGGCCACGTAGAAAAACACAACTGAAAATTTAATGTGTCTCTTAGAAACAAAATAGCCAACCACTCAAAGCCAACAGAAAACAACTTTGTAAATTTAAACAGCACTTGTTCAAAGACAAAAAAAGTGTAAGAAGTACAAGGAGTTAGCCTTATCGACCCTTAATGCTTTCTTTGAGAGCATCCAAGGGTATTTTAAACTACAAGATAGATGTGCAAAAAAAAAAAAAAAAAAGCAGTTACATGTGTCTTTCTGAAAGGATGTTGGCATGATAGTTAATTTATGCACATCATAATCTTGTGGGATCAGAAGGGAAATGATACAAAAGAGGAAGGGACTTAAAAATAAAGAAGCTGAAATGCCAATAGAAATAGCTACTCTCTCACTGAATTCTGTGATTCTGTGAAATTAGCCCTTGTGCCAGAAAACAGGAGGAAACATGGGATTTATCATCATCTTAGACCCCAGGTACTCATCACACTGTGAGGAGGACCTGACCACAAGGTCATTGCTCTCTTACAGACTGCATAGTCCCAGCAGTTGATGGGCACAGTGATTCCAAGCCTCTGATTGCAGGACCCGTCCTCCAACCCATCAAACTGGGCTACAAAACTGTGTTCCTGCACTGTTCTTTTGCAGTTCGGGCCTGTGGCAGAGGTATGTCCCCAGCATTTTAGAGATGGCAGATCTAAAAAAAAAATCCTCCTTGGTGAGCTCCTCACAAGTGCACTGTCCTCAGGTGTAACTGTCTGCTGTGTGGGTCACCCAAGGAAGATACAATAACTGCCCCCTTACTGGACAGCAGTAACATCTAAACTGATGCTATTTTTCTTGGAATAATGTGTTAAAAGAGAATGCCCAAAAGTAAACCATTATCCTGTGTTATAAAACTCCAGAAAGGTTTGTGTTAATAGAAGTGACAAGCGCTTGGAGAAGTCATTGGATCATCTAAGCGAAGTTACAAATAGATATAAGTAAATAGTGTGTGGGGGAGTAAAGATTTAAGCATGAATAATATTTACAGTAACTAAAGATAACATTACTAATGTACCCACAAATAGAAGTATATATTTATATATTTATATATTGTACTCATTTAGATGCTCTATTAACGGAAAGAAAAACAGACTACCAGTTTTGTTGATGTTGTTCCTTTCTCATCTGTTCTATTGTAACTGCCTCCAAAGGAACCAACTGATGGATAGAATTCCATAGTTCGATCCATTTCAATGCAGTAATGTACAGTGGCAAACCTCTGAAGAAGTTTAGAAGAGGAGAGATGAAAACATAAACACAGGGGACTTAATTGTACAGGATTCATAAAACAAAATTATACATCTGATTCTTTTTTTTTTTTTTACTCCTTTTTCTTCCCTTTTGATTTCTACTTGGTCAGAGGTTCCACTAAGCCACAAATGAGAAGTAACAAAATTTAAATTGTTTTGTTTTCTTCTAAACTTCAAGTGCAATTCAAAATCCAAATCTTATTCATACTACATACCTCTTACTACAACAGAACCTACTGGTAGGTAGTTTCATCAGATTTGAATAGATGCCTTCTTTGCTTTGCAGAAAATTATTTTTGATGGAAAATAAAAAAACCAGAAAGAATATTTTTACACAATGTAGTTTCAAATGGAAAGTGAAGATACACAAGTGCAGACACAAATTTGGATCTTCAAATAGATGCACTCAAGGATCCACAATATTTTTTCTGTAGTAAAAATCTCACTCAGAACATTGGTGTTTAATGATTATAAAACATTATAGGTATTTTTCAATATACAACTGAAAATAAAGACTGCAGAAAAGAGCCTTTAAATTACCAAATGTTTCTACTACGAAGGAAAGACATTATTCAACAGGAATGCAAAATAACTTCAAACTGAATACCACTATTTATACGGTCGTAGAAATCTGGAAACTTTTGATCGCAATAGTTTTATAAATGATCTTGGAAACATCTCTTTTGACTCTTGTGCTGTGTACTTGAAATAGTTTTGTGGGTGTGCCAGTACGTCAAAGAGAGCTTTAATCAGTTTCTTGTCCTGTGGGAGACAACATACACATTATATAAAAAACACTGTTGGGATTTAGTTTATGCTCATCTATCATAATTAATGAACAACAGTCAGCTTTTTTCTTTTGGTAGAACTTGATTCTGGCTAAAGCAGTGTAAGGAAACTACTCCTAAATGTTGGTGTGGGGTTTTATACTGTGTCTACTGTGTTTTCAGATTTTTTTTCTTCCTCTTTTTTTCCTTTTTTTTTTTTTTTTCCCTGCAATTTCTGTTCCTGGAAGATACTGAATCGAGAGAGCAGCAGTTGGGTTAACCACAAACTGGCTGTAGAAGTCAGGCAGTATGGCAAGCTGCCTCTGTTGGCCCTTCCAGCCTCTTCAGTGCTGTTGCTCAGGACCTTCCTTCAACAAGAAAGAAAGAAGGCTGGTCTTCAGCAAACCTGAGCTCTTTAAGGAGCCTCTCCTGTATTTTGGTAAAGCCTTGTTTCAGGGCATCAGCTGAGTCTGTGCCTGAAACCTGAGTTACCTGAAAGATTCAGTGAGTGAATACTCACAGGGTTGGGGCAGGGACAGCCAGGAGAGCTGGTTCTAAGCCTTACATTTAGCAGATTAAAATTTGCTTTCTGAGCAGCTTTACATACATATATATTTAAATTTAAATTAATTAGATGTTATATGTGGCAACACAGCAGCCTTTCTCTACAGTTCTCTCCTTTTGAAAACCATTTATCTTGCCTTTTGAAAATCCTTTCATGAACAGCTTACAACACTACATTACGGTTATATCTTGTTAAGGCAGGACAGTAGTTTAGATAGATATATTTTTAATGCACAGGAAATTCTAATTTATTATTGAAAAAACTAATGTAAACATATGCCATACTGAGGCTGAAGAAGACTCAGGTTATTCATTTTTGTAACATACAATCACATTAGCATATGTTTCATTTAGTTCTTGCTTCAGCAAAGGATGTAGATGTGTGCTTAGCCCAATTGAGCTACTGATTTTGTTTTACTTCAAATACCAGCATAAAACTCTGAAAGGAGAGAATCTCATTTGGCATCACAGTGGAGGTTTAAATTTCACAATCCTATGAGGGTAATGAGAGCTATCTTGGAAAAATCTTTAGTAAAAGGAATCCTTGGTTAGCCTCAGATAAAAAAGAATTTTCATACCTTTAGAATTTCTTGATGATTTTCTGATGCATATAATCGTCCATCCCGAACAATATCCTCTATTAGTTGTTGGTAATCCTCTGAAAAATAAAGATCAGTGAGTGACTGTTTGTGATATCCTTTGGGAGGATAACAGACAGATAGGCACTCATTATCTAGACTTCCTCTTAGAGATAAAAATGAGAAATTGAGTATCCAGTTCATTATTCAATGACTCTCTTCCTGCTGTGGTCTAATCTAATCACAGTAAAATGTAGAATTCTGTACTGAACAGTAACTTTCAATTCTCTATGTGAATATTGACTTACCCTCAGAAAGCTACTCCCTCCACATAACAGTGCTTTATTATCTACATTTTATAAATGAAGAAACAAGATCACAGATATGAAATAACTGTCAAAGGCTACATACAACACAGACAGCTGCCGAAGGTATCATGAAAAAGTCTTAATTTTGTTAAAACAGAAATCATCCCAAAGTCCAAAATATACAGTTTAATGCATATTTCTATATGATGAGCTAGAATGGTCTAAAATGTGTTGAATTTATGGAAGTGGCTAGTTAAAGGGTATTTCCTTTGGCATCCTTGCTTTTCTCTGTTGAACTTGTGATGTTATTAATTTATGTTTTTAATGACTGTGTTAATTATCATTAGGGCTTGATGAAGGGGCTTCCTGAAATGTACAGCAATTAATAGTTTTCTCATTATGCATATGATAAATGACCATTAAAGAGAGTCTCACTGAATTCCTTGTAAGTTTAAAGAATTCTGTGTAACTTGCCATCTGTCTTTCAAACATTAGGAAAAGAAATAAATATAAAATCAGGTATCATTTATAACCAGTTGTAAAGAATTTGAAAGTAACGGACAGAAAAAGTTACATGAAGTTTTGTCTTCATTCTTCTCTCCCTGTCATCACACGATGGACAGATTCTGAAGGCCAGTGTTCTGCATTTCACATACAACACAAAGATGGAAAACAATCCCACTCTCACCATCATAAGTCACATAAGGAACTTGAAATCCTTTGCCACTGTTGCCTTCATTTGACTTGAACTGAATCCATAGCTTCCTTGATCTTGAAGTAAATGCAATAGGTCTCTCATAAGTCTGACACGTTTCGTATGTAGTAATTGAAGTAGGAGAAGCTAGGACATATTAAATAAATAAATTTTATAAAGATAATTTCAAAGTCAGAAATGTCAAATTGACAAAACACTTCTCAGTTTACATATGCCTGTCAGCTTAAGGTTTTTTTTTTTTAGGTGACAGAAGGCATGTACTCTTTTATCTGCCTAAAAGAAGAAGGAAAATTTTCAACAAAGGTAATAAGAATCCTTCTCTTCTGTCCCAAGACAAGTTCATTTCTAACATCTGTAGAATTAGTATCAATATTACTCACTCTGTTTACTACTGACCCCAGATAGACCAAAACAAGTCAGCTTCACCCCAGGCAGATGTGATAAACAGCTCCAAGAACTCCCAGTTTGGGGAAGTTAACCTGATAGCAGTAAGCAGTTACTCTCTGAAGAAGAGTTAATGTGAGTGTGCCCAGGCCAGTGATGTGCTACACTGTGGAAACCCAATGGCTACAGGAACACCTCAGCCAGAGCACGGGAAGAAGAGCCTACAGACAGTTCTCACTTGGCATGGCTGATCACACCACCTGCCTGGCCTTGGCTTTATCTAACAGTGCAGCAATAAGTTCTCATAAGAATGTTGTTTTTGTTTGACAGTAGAAATGATAGAGTTGTTTCAGGAATCATAGAACATAGAATAGCTTAGGTTGGAAGGGACCTTTAAAGATTTTGTTCCAGTCCCCTTGCCAAGGACAGGATTGCCACCCACCAGATCAGGCTGCCCAGAGCTGCATCCAACCTGGTCTTGAATGCCTCCAGGGATGGGGCATCCGCAGCTTCTCTGGGCAACCTGTTCCAGTCCCTCACCACACTATGAGTAAAGAATTTCGTCCTAATGTTCTCTTATTTTCAAGCCATTCCACCTCATCCTATCACTATCAGACTGTAAAAAATCAGTCCCTCTCTTGCTTATAAATTCTCTTTAGGTACTGAATGGCTGCAAATCAGTTTTCCATAGAGCCTTCTCCTCTCCAAGCTAAACAAACCCAGCTCTCATAGCCTTTCTTCAGAGAAGAGGTGCTTCAGCCCTTGGAGCATCTTTGTGGATCTATTCTGAACCTGCTCCAACAGCTCTACATCTTTCTTGTGCTGGAGGCCCCAGATGTGGACATAGTACACAGATGAAGCCTTACAAGGTGCAGAGTAGAGGAGGACAATCACCTCCCGTGCCCTGCTGGCCGCCCCTCTTTTGATGCAGCCCAGGATACAGTAGGCCTTCTGTGCCACAAGCGCACACTGCTGGCTCATGTCCAGTTCTCGTCCACCAAGGCCCTCAAGTCCTTCTTTGCAGAGCTGCTCTCAATGAGTTCTCCCAGTCGGTACACACTCCTGGTATTGCACCAACCTAAGTGCAACACCTTGCACTTGGCCTTGTTGAACCTCATTAGGTTCATGTGGGCCAACTTTTCAAGCCTGTACAGGTCCATCTGGATGGAATCCTTTCCTTCTGTTGTGTCAACTGCATTACTCCGCTTGGTGTCATCAGAGAACTTCCTGAGAGTGAACTCGATCCCACTGTCTATGTCACTGATAAAGTTGTTGAAGAGCACTGGTCTGAAGATAGATCCTTGGAGGACAACACTTGTGACCAACCTCCACCAGGACATAGAGCCGTTTACCACAACTCTCTGGCTGTGACCATCCAACCAATTCTTTATCCACTGAATAGACCAGCCTTCAGTCCATATCTCTCCAATCTAGAGATAAGCATGTGGTGTGGGACCACATCAAAGGTGTTGTGCAAGTCCAGGTAGATGACATCAGTTGCCCTTTCTTTGAAGGAGTGACTGATACTGTCACTCCATCATGGAATGCCACTAGATTTGCCCTTGGTGAAGCCATGTTGGTTGTGTCAGATCCTCTCCTCATCTTGCATGTGCCTTAACATCTCTTCCGGGAGGATCTGCTCCATGATCTTCCCAGGTCCTGAGGTGAGACTCACTGGCCTGTAGTTCCCCATGTCTCCCTTTCTTACAAAAGATGTTAACCTTAAAAGTGATGTTTCCCTTTTCCCAATTAGCAAAGACTTTGCTTGACAGCCATGACTTTTCAAACATGATAGAGAGTGGCTTGGCAATCACATCAACAAGTTTCTTCAGGACCCTGAGATGCACTTCATTTGGCCTTATAAAAAAATCCCATAATAGCTGAATGAAGAGAAGTGGAAAATCTCTTCTGTGCACAGGGTTTACCCAGTATGCTGTGTGAATCAAGGCCCATTTGATGCTACAGCACTTAGGGTTCCTACCATGTAAAGATCTATACTTTCTCTCCTTACAGAGTTAGCTCCAATAAATAGCATTTAAAATGGTATCTTACAGAGACTAAGTGCTTTTTTACTGGGATCATAATGGATCAGGATCAACCACTGTAAAACACCTGGCTGTAGGTTTGCAAAGAAAATACCATTTATCTATACTAAAATAGAGCTAATAATTTGGGAACCATACAATTGTGAAGAGTTCAGATGACAAGGAAAGCTATCAGATTACTGAATAGATTTCACAACCCTGCTCACTTTCTGTTCACGTTGCCTGTGTAACTTGGGCTGATCACATTCACAGCATGCTCAGCAACTGGAAACTCACGACAACCACTGGAGGACTGTGAGCATGACTTTTACCTGCCCTGTGCAAATACTTCCGCAGAGCTGGAGCTTGTCTCAGCCCACATCTGCCTGTGTGTGCATAAGTGATATGACTGGATGGCAAGTGTGTCAGGGAAAAGCCTAGCTTAACATAACCACGCCGGCGAGAACATGCTGTATTATTCATACATACTATTGTGGTTGAGTCCATTCTTAAACTACAAGTAAGGGGATCCAAGAGTAACTCTGGAACGGCGATCTGTTTTTTTCACTGTTTTCACTGTATGCTGACTTTCCATAAAACGTAATAAATATTTGTAAGGAATACATATGTGATGCCAAACACACAGTAATTGCAGATCACGTATCTGAAAAACTCCCTTCGTTTTTCAGTGCTGATATTGTGGTACTATTGTTGGTTCTCAAGTGAAAGCCAAATATTTCCCTGATCTGCCTGGCTTTAGTTACTGCTGGAACCACAGCTTGGGATGAGGACAACTAATTTGTTCTGCTACACTGTTTTGCTTTTAAAAAACAAATCTATACAGAAATATTTTTATTTTATCTACAGTGAGCAAGTTTCTTTTAGTACTCATCTGATATATAGAGCTGCCAACACAAGCCCTCAAGGATAAAAAAAAAGTCACAAAAATTGTTTTAGCAAGTGAAATATGCCATTTTATCAAGTAACATACACTGTTTAAACAAAGTTCCATATAAAAAATTGCCTTTCATGTTTGGTCCTTCTTGGAAATTTAACAACAGATCAGTAGAAGCTGGATGCCTATAAAGGATGGCAGGAGAAGTGTATCATATTGGTGTCTTAACTTCAGGAATAATCAAAGAAAGAATACAATACCCACTCCACATAAAGTTGGAAAAACTTGGATTTCTTGGAGGTGTCAGGTGTACCTACCCTGTTCCATGGCAAAGATTTAGCAATAATTGCAGCATTTACTCACAAAGGATAAGTAAGAGAATAATTTGTATAGATGTCAAGAGATATCTCTCCTAATCTAATTTAGCATTACTGCATTGACTTCTAGAATGGCAGTGATTTATCCCACATGATAATTGGGCTAGACAAAAGCTCATTAACTGCTTTGTGATTCAGCCAAGACTCTTGAATAATTAATATGTTAATTGTTATTGGTACAGTGTCCTGTTTTAACTTGCTGTGCCAGTTCATTCAACAGTCCTTTTAAAAACACTGAAAGTTGAGGACAATCATCCCTTCGGTACAAACTTCCCACTCAGACTGTTTGCAATAAATATTTATATAACCCATGGCTGACAACTTACCACTTTTTCTCATTACTAAAACATCACCACATTCATCTTCTATTGGGAGAAATATCTCAGGCACAACAATGAGTATTCTCCTCTTTGGGGGTGGATTTATATTCCAAATGCATTCAACATTAGCTGGGTAGTCTCCAGGATAGTTGGGCGATTCAATATAGCCAGTATAATCACCAAGTTCTCCTCCACAGTGTTGGTCTGTGCAGGAACATAAATTAGCATTTGTGTTAGCTGATGAGCTAATTTTAGCTGTTTTTCTAGATCTGTCAAGAGCAAGCCTAAACTTCTCCTCACGGGTTTAGAAATGGATACATTCTTCAGCTGCTTCTTTGTTTATCATTGAAAGGCCTTAAAGCAATAGTCAACCTACAGAGATGATTGCAACTGATTTGCAAGACCTTAACCTCCAGTGCATAAGGCAACTCTCCACTCAGCTTTGACATTTGATTAAGAAACCAACAGGTAAGTAAACAGGATCCCATTGTGGAGGCACTCATGCAGTGGTTACCACTGAGGCCATGCTGACATCTAAGTTTTCTGACTGAACTTCATGTGGTTTTCAACCTGGTCTATGTGAATGCGTGCAATGATCCTAATAGGTTACCTTATCTTAATTATAGATTTACTTTGCTTTGTTTAAAGTGAAACAACTTATTAAAGGATCTTAATCGATACATTTAAGTTTTACTTTTTGAGCTTTCAAAATTCCTATTGAATTTGCCGCAAGTTATTTAACTTGATCTTTCCAGGCCTACACAACTGTGTAAAACTAGATATACATTTAAATATTTTGCTTAATCAAAAAATTCTGCAAGGTCAGAAGCTGGACTGAAAACAGAAAATATCTAAGCCAGCGAATTGACATACATAAGTGGTTTTACTTCATTGGAAAATTATCAAACTTCTTCAAATTCTTTAAGAATAACGAATTTACTCAAATTACATTAGACATTATGACTTAATAAGAATAAAAACTTATGGCAGCTATACACATGAATATTTGATATGGTGTTACCTAACTATTATAGAGAACTTCTCTTAAATTTGCATGGTTGGGATGAAAAAAATCTGTTGTCTAAAAGAAACAGTAACTCACAAAAGATCAAATACAACTACACAGGAATCCTCAGAGATGTTTAAAATGGTAATTTAAGACAGAAGGCTGAGTACTGCAAAAAAGCCTATGAGAAGACTTCACTGCCATAAGAAATTATCTGGCATTTGCAGTATGTATGACTGTATCTCCTAGTATTTTATAACGACTAGCAGCAGTTAGTCTGATAGAAGATACTGTGCTCTAGAGAGATAGAAATATGCATCACTGCAAAACTTTCAGGATCTGGGAATTTGAAAGCGCAATAGTTTTAAATTGTAGCTGGCACTCTGTGAAATTACATTAATGCTAAAACAATTAAATGCATCAAGTGATAGTTTTCCAGGTTTTGTTCTCATTGCTTTTAGTTTTTATTGTTCCATGTGGCAGCAGATATATGCTAACTGGGAAATACATGACGAGTGCAACCTGACAAATGAACCTTCAAGCTGTGGTTCAGAACCAAAGACATGCTTCACCTCACAGCTAATACAAATGCAACTTACTTTTACAGTGTGTAACATTAGTGGAGCCATCAAAATCTGTACTTGTGTTCCCAGGACAGGTGATGCAGTAGTTTTGACCAAACTCAGGCTGGTAAGTTCCTACAGGGCATCGGATACATCTGTGTGTTGTGGAATTGTAGTAGTGTCCAGGAGAGCAATGAACTACAAAGTATGAGCCTTATTATTTTCAGAAAGTAACAATCTTCATCGCAGAGACATCTTCCCTCTACTTTGGACATAACCCATGATGCCCAAACTGCAATATAATTACTAGGCAATAAAAGGCAAAAAGGACATAAGCTCACAGTATTTCCAATTACAAATGACCTTCTAACTAGAATACTCTTCTGAAGACTGATGAACTAGAACTCGCACTGCATATGCCTCTCACAACATTTGATACAGGGGTTTCCTATGAAATAATAAAAAATGGAAGATGATACATATCTGCCTCAACAACAAAAACGCCTTTCACAATAGCAAGAGGGGAGTTCCTATGTTTGCCAGAATCAGCATGTAATTCAAATAAGTAAGTCAAAATAAGTTTGAGCAGATTCCTTCTTCAGTGTTTGCACTGGAAGTTGTCATTACAGGACACGCAACATGTTCCATACTAACAGTTGCTGCCCAGCCCATTTGTAAAGAATCCTTAACTTCATATAATTTCTGTAGTATTTAGTTTTACTAGTTTGGAAAATAAAAATAGGCAGCAATGGAAGGCTAAATTATTCTGTGATGCGGGCTGGTTTGATTTCTTGCCATGCAATGAAGCTGATTTACTTCCCAGTTGCAGAGCTAATACTATATGTGCCTGTGGTAAATTTCAAATACAATAAATCCTGTTCCGTCTCCAGAACCTTGGGAGATCACGACTAGTTTACAGATTGCCCGAACATTTAATTTAATCACACACAGTGTTCCTATATGCAGTGACTGTGTTTGTTTTGGAGACTTTCAAAGTCTGTTAGTATCGAAGCTCACAAACAAAAGGGCAAGCAGCAGGAAAACAAATCATGGAAAGATATGAAATTCACCTTTGGTTTCACAGTCTTGAAAAGAAACAGCACCTTCGTACTTGGTCACAAGCCCTCCACCACATGGAAAGCAGAGGGTCCTTCCTGGTTCAGGCTGATATGTACCAAGAGGACAGACTCGACAAGGTTTAAAACCATCTGATGAATAGTGTCCAGGAGAACACTGCCCTAGAAATGAAAATGATCATCTGTGTTAGTGAGCTTACTTTTCTGGCCAAAATGTAAAAACAGCTCATAGTTGGCAGTGTTTCCTTTACCTTAAAAAAGTACCTACAAGACAGCTGTAGATCAAATTCTAATCTTACCTGCTGCATCTGGATTGTTCCTGTCTCTACTTCCTAAAAACAGGGCCAGCAATTAAAACTAGTTTCTTAATAAGCTCTTTGTTACCCATGTTTCTTTTAAAATTTTCTTTTTTAGAATGGGTCTAATAAGATGTTTTCATAATACTTTCGCTGAGTCTTTCACCTGAGAATTACAAAGTACTCTGTAGGGAAAAAATGAATCTTCGTATCATTGGTGCTATGAAGCATTTTTTTTAATATCTTCATTTTATGATATGGAAATGGTACCTATCTGGATGGGACCAGTCTGGCATCCTGTCTGGAAGAATAGCTGACACCAGCAGCTTTCTGGGCACCTGCAAAAACTACTGCTTGTCAGAAGTTCTTCTGCCAGAAAGTGGTCATTTGTGAAAAGCAAAGCATTTTGTTGATGAGTTTACTGACAGATACAAGGTAGTTTCAAAACTTGATCTTCAGGCAATTTCTGATAGGCATTTGTTTGGCTTGGTTCTTTCTAGCTAGTGTATTTTACTCTCTGACAACATATCTGAGAATCAAGATGTCAAGTTTCTCAACATTATGGCATTACTACATATCTTCACGCTACTCCAGCCAGGAGATCAGCACTTTGAGGTGTGTTAGGTGTTCCCTGAGGTTGCCTAATAGCAATACTTTGCAATTCATTTTCTCTAAGAATTGAACAGCAGACAGAAAAAACTGGCTTGAAAACCTGAAAGTTTTGAGAGCTTGAGGTGGAGTTGGGGTTTTTTATAAACCCTGATACTGGGAAATGTTGGGGGCATCCAGCATCTTGGGTAATCGGCGCTCAGATGAACAAGAAATCCTGAGCAAAAGCAAAGTTCAAGCAAAAGTTCAAGCAAAAGTTCCTACAAAAGTCTAACTCTCATAGACACCGTTGGGATCAGGATCTCTGGGATTTAGTCTTGCTCCCATCCCACATGGCTGGAATACGACTGTACAAGTAGGATGATGTGACACAGACTCAGAGACATGACACTGCTAATTTGAAGACAGTTCTGCACTTATTTTTATAGCAAAACTGATCCTCCTGATTTGGTCCAACTGGTCACTGGACTTCAATGTGAATGAATGGATGTGGGTCTGGATTTCAATGTGAAAATTAAGAATGTGTGAAATGTGGTTCACAGATATCTTTTAAAGAAGAGGTACCGTTGTGTTTTCATACTGCTGAATGTTTGCTGCTTTCAGCATTAATATGTCTCAGTCCTTACCTGAGGATGTAAATAGAAGTGAGCTGTTTCCTTCTTGCCTTTTTTATTGAAATTACCAACAAAATATACCTTACATGATTTCCCTGAGAAAAGCCCCAAATGAATAGGCTTCCTAACTGTGTTTTGGGCTTCTGTCTGCAAGGATCACATGGAATTTAAATATCACAGCATCTTATTCACTTGCAGCTACAACAGAGTTCTATGCAACAGCCACTTGAAATCTCTTTCATACCTGCATGTGCTTCAGCTGTAGGGATGAGGATTTGGATTATAGTGTATTTGTTATCACACAGACATACACTGCTCCAGAAGATACGATGCAAAAATACTATTAATTACACATGGCGAGTACATTTCTAACAAAGTCTGTTATTAACAAAGTCATAAAAATACAGTTTTATCATATGTGCTGAAGCATTTTATCCTGTTCTTGATAAAAATTTAGGGAGGTTTATGAAGTTTCAAGTACATTCTTTTGCCACTTTCAGAAAAAAAGAAAAGGGGAGAGTTGATTAGAAAAAAAAAAGACTCTTGTGATCTGACAGCAAACATTTCCAGAGAAATACTCTCCACAAAAATAACCAGAAGGATTTCTCTGTGTTGTGCAGAACAAAAATTCAAATGCAAGCTTTGCCAAAGGTGAAATAAAGAAACTAGTAACTGTTGTTCTACTTTGGTCAGTACACTGTATCAATATTTTTTAAACTCTGATAATCTATTCTTATTGGATTTTGTTCAGATAAAAGTCAATGTAATTAAGACGCACAGGCATTTCAAGTTTTTTTCAATGATAGCTCCTGCATACAGGGTATCAGCAGAATCTACCATATGTTTGACTGGAGACACTAGACTTTTTTTAAATTCAGTGAATGAAGAAAAATAGCAGCTTCTCAAGTGTCATTCATTGTGTGCTCACTCTAGATATCCCTGAAGTAAGCATTAATGTAAATTATATGGATAAGTTTTAAAGCAGATAGGACAGATTTCTTTCTAAGAAAAAAAGCTACTAGATTTTGCTCATCTGCAGCAAATAATGTAGATAAAATAATTAACAGTGATATATCTTGAACAACTTACAATAGAAGCATATACAAACTGAAATTTGCAGATCTTTTCTGAAGCCGGAGATTACCATCATAATCCAATTTATATATAATGAAGTCTAGTCAGAGATGCTGTGTCACTTGCCAAAAACTACAGCAAATTCATACAGCATGACACTTGCAGTCATTACCTCTGAGCCCCTGTACAGACCCTTGCAGCAGAACTATCTCAAAGTTATAACTGCTGCCAATGAAGCCAGGTAAACAGCATCCCATGCAAAAGGTTAAATCAGCAGGTTCATTACGCTCACCAATACCAGCCCAAAGTAAACTATCCCTCTGGCTCTCAATATACCTGATGAGTCCTTACAAGTCGAGGTATGTCTGCTCAGATTCCATACCTGACGTGAAGTAAAGAGCTTTGCTTGGCTTGCTCATTTTCATGCCATTACCTTGCTGCAGCAGGTCCCACCTTCAGTTGGCAATGTCAGCATGCCAATGAATGGAACGAGCCAAAACATTTTGCATATTGCTTGTAAGAGCACAGAGATTTCTTCTGTTACCTTTACAAGACAGAAGTGTGGATGGCTCTCCCCTCTGTGAGCCTCCACACCTCACAGGCTGTGTGGCAACACCTAATCCTTTTACAATCACATCAAACTTGCCTCCACATTCTGAAACATTCCGGGCGCCCGCTACTCCCTGTCCATCATTACTTGGACAAGGTTCACAGGTAAGTTGACCTTCTGTGTCTTGGTATGTTCCTGGTGAGCAAGGAACGCACTGATTATGTTCTCCACTATAAAAGGTGCCCGTGCTGCAGGTAACTGAGAAAAGAAAAGAGGAATCTGCATAAGGACTTTCATTTTAATCACATCATTTTCCTTTATACTGAACATTTAGAGAAGATGGGTCTTTTTAGTCTCAGTATTATTAGTGGCACTTTTGCATGCATTAGGCAAGGATTATCACCTGATGTAAAGAGGACCATCTGGGATCTGCATCCAATTTACATCAGTGCAAGTATTTAACCCATTAAATGGCATTCTACTGTGCTGAAGCATTACCAGATATATGTTAATAAAGTTAATGCAGTCTGCAAACAGTATATTGCAGTTTAATTAATGCAATGCTGCAAAATGTATAGGAAATGATGTGAATTTTTAGTTTAAATTATTTGCATTTATGTGTAAGTTTTATGGAAGAATACAGAAAATCTGTCTCCTGTAATCAGTTCTGGTGATTTCTCGGAGGGCAGTGTATCCCATGTAATGTTTTCTTTTTCTTGACACTCAAATAGCCCAACTGGAAGGCATTTTAAGTATATAAATGAATCCATATACTCTTTTTATAGTAACAGGTCATACTTAATTACATTAAAGGTTTTTCTCTGCTGGATATTAGTAAAAATGTATGGGCTTCTAGACACTAACAGCAGCAGCCTTTCAATAACTGCTTCTAAATCACTGTTCTTATGTGATGAAAACAGCCTCAGAAACAACTCATTAGAGGCATCTATCAGATCTGCCCTTAACTCCTTTTTGTTTATAAATGACTTGGTGTCTAAAAGCAGCTGGAAAAACAGATATGCTAATATTGAAAGTGTGACTCCAAGTGATTAGAAACCTTGCAGTGCTGAGAACTGCCACTAGTAGTTTTGCATTGTCACCTTAGCACTACAGTCTGGTAACTGTGGAAGAAGCTTAAAGAAATTTGAGATTTTACATAAAGTTAAAATAGACTTCTATAGATCGTTCCTTCTTTTTTTTTTTTTTTTTTTTTGGACTTTTTGAATGTTAAATATAAATATACTTACAGGTCACAGATTATCTGGTGATGAAGAAAGTAAGAGAGACAAATTCAAACTAAATACACACATCTAGGAAAATGCTATTTCATTGTTTTACAGAACTGTAAGTGTATTTTCATTACTGGGAGTAACTGGGAAATAGTTGCCAACGTATTGTGGCAATATGTTTTTTGGGTAAGGCTGAATGGAATCAATCGGGACTTACCGCATTTTCCATCCTGCAGCACTTGCCCCGTACTGCAAGCTTCATGCCCTTCAGTAGCTTTAGCTGGCTTCTGAGCCACTTCATATTCTGTCCCAGAAAACTGAATGTAAAATTGCTGTTTATTAATAGATTTCCTCAATGTTTTGATTGCAGTTTGCAGCTTCTGCTCCATCCTTTTCCGAACACAGTCAATGTTACAGGTGTCTAGATGGGAAATGATAAGAAAACTAGAAGCAATTGAGATTGATGCTTAAAAGAGGTGCTTAACAAAAAGCTCAGCTTGCATTACACTATGACTCTTCTGTTTGTTTCATTGCCTTCTCCATACAAACTGTAGAAGCAGCTCACTGTATTTAAAATCAGGCCTTTTATGGGACCAGCCAGAAGTACTCTGATGTCCATCAAACTGAGCTGCACAGCTCGCAAGTGGGCATGGAGAGCTGATAACTCAGTCATTAAGAAATCTGGTTATACGGAGTGCACAGGCAGAGGGCAGCAGAAATTACCAGTCTAGACAGAAGGATCAAGATGGCACTGTGCAACAATGCTGTACTCTGCTTTACAGAACAGCAGTGACTAGTGCTTTGTGCACAATTAGAAGAAGGGTGAATACACTGCATTGTATTTCCACATAGGTGTCCTGTCAGACACCACCACCATTTCGGAATTTTCTCAGTCCACTCAGCTGATTAGGAATTCTCCCCACATTCCTGATCAAAATACATAACTGACACAAAGAAAGCTGCTTTTTAGCACAAGTGCTGTTTGAACCTCCTGGCTACTGAGATAACCTTCACAGGTTAAGAAATCAGCTTTTGAAGACTGACATGTTTATAGAATTCAACTTACATTTTCTTTGGCTGAATGTTATAGCATGATATCCTACATCTTGAATAACTTGAAGCAATTCTTTTTCTTCCTGAAGTTTGTTACGAATACATGAATTTATCAAATGTGTGATAAAAATATTCAATTCTCAGACTGAAGTTTCAGCAACTTACATTTTGGAAGATATTTTAGGGTTGGTGTAACATAACTTCTAGTTAATCCTTACATTCTCTGTGCATCAATTAGCACTTCAGTTGTCTGAGGAAATCAGACTAAATTAAAATACGAGACTTAGCTTCAGGCCTTGAAGGAATTTTGCTGTAGGTCCAATCGTTGTTCTTTGGCTAAATTTTATACCTAATTCCTTTCAATAAAACTTGGAAACTGAGTTTGGAAAGGCTGCTGAAGGAAGCTTGTGCTGTAAGTTTCACATAACAGCTTGATAAAATAGCATCAAAGAGATTTTAACAACACACTGAGCAATTGAATTATGGTTTCTCTCTGCAGACTTAGAGATCTTTGACAAACCTGAGACTTCTTCTGACTTCATCTCCACTTCAAACTCTGCAGTGATATGGGACACTTCTTTTGATGGTGACTTGCGGCCGCGGCGCTTTTTCTTGGAGGAATCACACTTGAGATTCACAAAAGTCACCTGGCAGTTGTCTGTACAAGGGAATTGACCTCCTTTCATGAGAGAAACCACACAAAAAAAGAAATCAAGTAGCAAGGTAGCAAGTGACAGGCTAATGAGCAATATCTCAGCTGGTTATTATTAATGCAGTGACAGGTTTCGTAACATTTCACATGCAGTTAGACACTTTGATCCTTTTGTTGGTGAAAGCAGGAAGCAAAAGCACTGGTGTGGTGATGCTCAGCTGCTTAGTGTTACCTATAGTGCCTATAATTTCCTATATCTTTTCTGTGTGAGGATTAGGAAACTATTTAGAAAAATTAGGCAAGATCTGCAATACTACATACAGTCATTTCATGGTTATACCAAACAAGAGAGTCAGTTTTCACAAATTCATTAGAGCAGCAAGCCTGGGACTAAACCACAAGCATGGGCCTCAAGAAACTACTAACTGGTGTTCTATCTCTTTCAGCAATCTCTTGCTCAAAATCTCTTTTCTATTCAGCATTCATTTAACTTCTCACTAGCAAGAGTGGTAAGGCAGATTCACAACAGAGAATATAACACCAGTAGACATTTTCTGTAAGCTGCTAAGTTTCTCTAAGCAAGAACTTGAGCTGTTGCAGTCTCACCAGTATCGTGCACTGAAGTCCAGAAAATTCTGAGTTAATGTTAAAAGTAAATGAACTTCAGATATTTCAGCTGTGGAAATGCACAGCAAAAATACCAACATACTCTTTAATTGTTTAATCTACTCCACTGTATCAAGGGGATGGAGGACAAGAAATAAATGTCATGAAAATCTGTTAGAAATGTTTTGTTTAACCTTAAAAATGAAGTTAAAAATTAGCAACAATAGAGTCCCAAACCTTATTGTCATGAGTTTTTTGAAACATCTGAATGCTTTGGTGTAGCCTGATAAATCCTTTTTTATTTACATTTCAGATTTGTTGTAATTTTGTCTAAATCTTCTTCTAAATTTTCCTTCTCACAGCATAACTACTCATTCCAGTGTAACATATGATCTATGTAAATCTGATTTTGGTTATAACTTTTCTATATAGGGGTTGTGTTGCTGCTGCAATGGGTACTAATCCAATACAATGCAAATGAATAATAGCTTTTGCTAGTGTATGTTTTCTTTTATAGATTGGAAAAAACAAACAGAACTGACATTATTTCTTGTAACTGCACTGGTCACAGCTTTTTGTCTCAAGATATTCTGCCATTACCAATGTCAGAAAAAGGATCAGCTTAATTCCAAATTCATGTAGTTTTGGACAAAGATTTTTCAAAACTACTGGCGGCATCTCAGCACTGCCATATCCAAACTCACAGCACTGTTCAGCTAGAGTGTGGAACTTGACTTGATCTTAAATTCAAATCCAAATATGAAAAGCATTACTTTTTTTCAGACTGAGATGTGAAAACAAATTACATGAACAAGCAACAAACAAGCAAAAAAATTATGAAGCTGTTTATGTGTTACAAGAAATCACGTACCTAACACAGCTTGCTTCCCAGCATCTTTTGTTTTTTCTTTGCTGCGAGGTCGTAAGTGGCACTTTGCATCTTTAATTTTAAAACGAGCTTTCTGCTTGATTGGAGGGGCTATGGAATCTGTTGACGTAGAACAAAAAAAAAACATTGTTTGTGATGCAGATGAAAGGAAACCTGAAATTTATTTTTGAAAATAGACTTAAAAAACTTTTTGCAACATAGAAAACACACAGACCAAGAGCTAAACACCTTTTGGAAAGGGATCCATTTGCATAAGTTTATTATTTCCCATAAACACGTATGCTTGAGCCTAGACAGATCAATGGATTTGCTAGTATTGCACATGCTCTGCATGTACTCCTTCCATCCAGTATGCCTGCACATCTTTGTGGGATTTGGGTGAATTTGCCATTTATAATGAGTAAGTTTCACTGATATAGCATTTTTTTTTCTGACTCTGGGACTTTCTATGCTACTTGGCTGTAGCTCTGGTTCTTGCTAATGCCAATCAGTAGTAAGACTGACTTAATGGAGTTAAATTGTTGACAGTGGAAAACTATCCAAAGGAAATACCTTCATTTGATGGTTGTCTATATCTTGCAAGATTTTTTCTTCAGCTTTTGATCCAAGCCAGTCATAATTTTAAAGGCTCCAAGTATGCAGTGCTTAAAAAATGCAACTGCTGACTGACTTCCTCACAAATTCCATGGTGTAAAAGGTATGGCATGGCCTGTCACCTTCCTGCTCCTGCAGGCTGCCCCTTGGAGCTGGAGCAGGTAAAAGGGTGTTGCAAGTAAGTGATGCAATGGGGAGCAACCCTGAAAGCATTACAGAGGTTATCTGCCCCTGTGGCACAGGCAGACAGATGGGCTGCTGTGTTAACTCCACAGCACCATACTTCGTATTGCATTGCAAACATATAACAAGTACATGGCTAGAGAACTGGAGAGAAGCATGGCAGGTATTGATATGTAAAATGGGCTGATACTTCCCTCCAATGGAGGCTGTTTCAACTGCTTCTAATTTTGCCAGACGACATCTTCTAGAGCTGATTTTATTTTATACTGAGTTTCAGCTTTTGAAATTTTGATATGTCTCTGCAAAATAATCCAGCCACTTCTGTGAACAAGAAGAATGAAACACTAAATGTGCTTCATTCACTAAATGTGCAATGTCTTTGTAGTTGACCACCAAGCAGCATCGTTGCCTTTGGCTGCTGTGCTCCTGCTGGGCTTCTCATCTCCTAGTCTGTGCCATTTTTATGTGCTCACTGTCAGATGTTGGACTACGGAAAGTAATTTACACCAGAGCTTGCCTTTGTTGAATGTAACTCTTAAATTTGGCTTTGTGTAACTTCAGAGTCGTCTACCTTGCATCTCCTCAGTGGCTTAGGAGACCTCCATCACTTACTTCCCAGAGGCCGTGGCCCAGGTGAGCAGGACAGCACCTACCTGCGCAGCTGGGAAGGGTGGCATTGCGTTTCTGCTGAGCCTTGCCTTGTTGGACAGGTACACCACAGCTCAGTGTGTAGCTGTTCTCTGAATCTGTGAAGCAGAACACATAGTCAGCACGCACAGCACCAGCCTCACAAAACACCTGCTCTGCTTGGCACTCTCGGCACTGATGTGCCATGTCTGAGCACACTAATACTGCCAAGTAATGAGACATTTAAAGTTCTGAACTTGGATTTTAAATGGCTGAAGTAGCTTACCAAAGGCTACTGCTTCACAGCATTGACTACGGTTTATTTCTTTCAGCACTGAAATGTTACATTTCATAAAGAGTTTGGCATGAGGTTAGCTGACAATTAAGTAATTCTATGGCACACAGATCAGAAATATTTTACTGTGTTTGTTCATGGCAGAATCCTTGTGCTTTGATCATCCCTGTTATTTAAAAAGTAAATCATGCACACTCGTAATAAAGCTAGCTTCAGATTGACACATTTTTTGGCAGAAACAAAAAATAGCATACTAAGAACTATGAAAGAATTTACATACTGCACAGATAGAACTCTGTATTGGTGCATGCAAATTAGATAAATGGATAGGTAATCTCTGCTAAAATGAAAATAACGTGTGAACAGCTCTGCCGCATATAATGCCAGGACTAACATGAAAAGTAGAGACATCTTCATGGAAAATAATCCTGTGTCAGAAAGAGAACATCCATTAAAAAGTAATATCAACCTCCATCCCAGCTCCGCTGCCCTGCAAAACTGTGTAGATGAAAATTACATCTAGCAAATGATAAGAAAAGGGAGGGGAAAGAAAAACACAGTGGGATGCCTGATTTTCCATAACATTCAGATGAACTACTGCCAACAGAATTTACTGAAACTTGACAATTGCCAGGAACAGAAGCAACAAATAGTGAGTGGGGGTTTACCTGTACAGCCTCCTGAGACATATTAAGTTATACCCATTTTGTATGAGACAGTAAGACAGGTCGTAAGCTGTTGCTGTCTCATTCACTGATCCATGGTGTATCTCACTATGGAAGTTTCATGCTACTGTGGCATAAGAATTCGATCATGTGCTGGGGCTGCCACAATATTAAGTTGCTTAGGGTGTCCCAGCACTCCTCTCCTGCCCCCGCCTCATGCTTTGTTCTCTAAACCAAATTATCTAGGAGGAACCATCCATTTTTCAATTTGTTTCCACTCCTGCTTGATCACACAATTTCAGGATATGTCGGGACATGATGCAGAGTCCATCATTTTAAGGAGATGCCTAGAGGGGCTCAGAGCATTCTATTCATAATGAAAAACAGTGCTTAACAACTAGCAGGGAGATCAACCGTTCAGTTTTCCCTCCCCTTTTGACTAAGTAACTTAATGTGTCAAAATTTTTCTTTTGCACATTTTAGTTAAGGCAGTTGTAGGATTTTTTTTTTTACTTTTTTTTTTCCCAAATGACAACTCAGATTAAACAACCAAGGGCCAAACCCTTAATGCAATGGGCAGTCAGTTCTTGTATTTAATCATGTGCATGTTTGGACAAAATTTAATTTATAGTGGACCTTTGCTCGCTTACAGTTGTCCATCATAAAAACTGAATGCAAGAGTCATGTATACATTAGCAAAGAAGAATCATCAAGTCACATTCTAAAGAACTATATCAGTTCAGAGAACAGATACTTCATACAAACCTGGAACAAAAAGGGTATTGGAGGGGCATGATAGGAAGCAGCTCTCTATTCCTCCTGTCTTACTACACACTAGTTGAGCCTTGGGAGCTGGTTTGGCATTTGGGAGACATTTCACCATCTCTGAGGACAAAAGAAGAAAAATCAGAAGCTACCCAACCTAGAACCCTGTGCATCCACTTCTTCACAACAGTGAGAAAAGGAAAGGTAGAAGTGGCAACCAAGAAAAATCACAGGTGCAGGCATTTCTGAAATAAGCATTTAACAGGAGAGAGAACATTTGGATCTTCAGCTTGGACTTGGAAATTGAACTCCTTCAGATTTTTAGGTCTAGGAGTCTTTTATTCCTATCTTCTCCTTTTTTTGCGACTGTTCAGGACCAGAGCTGTACTTTGAAATGCAGGTATCTCTAATTATGAGCATAATGCTGCACACGCAATATCATTACAGAAGGAATAGGTAATATTAATGACATGAGAAGTCCTGTCGCCCTTTTTTGGAGGCCCAGCTCTCTGGTTCAGTGGGGCAACTATAACAATATACACAAGAATCCTTCTCACAAAGTTCTTCTTATTTAGATTGCCAGTGAAAGCATTTTCCATTTCTCACTCCATTTCTCACAGGCTTGTATTTAGGTGCCAGGCTTAAGCTTCTGGAAGTCGAAAACTTCCCATCTGGGCAAGGATGAGGCAGCAAATGCTGAGTTTGGGAGTAGATAGTCCCATCAATCCTTTCAGCCAATGTCGAACTGCCTCAAGCTATGGTACATAAATATCAGCTGCTCCTCATCAGCACCAACCACACAAGGCACATTGCAACTCATATAATGGATATGTCCCACTTCTCTTCATGGCTTCAGAGCAAGATGAAGATAGAATATCTTGTAGGTCTTACTCACAAACTGCTCTTTGTATTTGGGTGAGGGACAGTTTGTGGTTTAGCTGAACCTACATGAAATTGTTGAGTTGCTGGACCAGTTCTGTGCTTCACCCTAAAGATGATGGTATGCAACTGATAACTAAGATACTACATTTATTTTAATCTGATGTCTTATGGTATTTAAGTATTATTTAAATATACCTTTCCCTTTAAATGACCAGATGCATTCTCAGCTACAGCCAGTAGATGCCATCACTATCTGCACTAAGGCAGCCTCACTGCTTACTTTCCTCCAGTCATCTCCTCCAGAGTTTTACTGTTTGCATTGACTGCTGGCTGTAGTGCTGGGCACCTCTTTAACCAGATAGTTCATGCTATATCAGATGACTGAATCTCAGGCAGGTGTCTGTAGAGCAGTTCTTGCTTCAGCCCTGTATAAACATGTTCAAGTACATAGGCTTTTCCTCTGACAGGTCTTTTCTGCTTCATCCAATCATGCTCAACTTCCAAGGTGGACCTAGTTGACTCCCGTAACTGGACTCGTTGCTGTGAAAGTGCCATTTTTCTTACCCTCTACCTCACCACTGGACCACAGCAAGGTAGAGGAGAGATCAGAGCTGTAGCATCTGAATTTTGTAGGACAGTTTTGGGTTGGTCAGACTTCGGGAAGAGCTGACTAAAGTTGGGATGAAATAGACCAATTGACATGTGGTAGCTGGAATGAGCCTTCCTGGCTTGGCCTGATTACAGAGGAAGGATCCCAGGAGCCACCATTTGGATTGTGTTCCTGGCCTCACTGCTGGTTAAGTATAAATTACATTTAAACACATCGGATGTTTGCATCTGAAATACAGCAATAACCATCCTCTACTTATCTCCCTCCAAAGGCCTTTAATGTTGCTTTGGTGATGTTTGGAAAGATATTATTTCTTTGGACTGAGAAGACAAACACAGGTGCAAAACGTCATTTCTGAGCAAAAGAGGATCTTGTTACAGCAAATGTAGAACACAGCAGGGAGATGACACTTATTTTAAGCCTCATTAAATTCATCAAAGAAAACAGTGTGCATTAATGGAAAAGAGCGTTCTATTTTCCACCTTCCAACTGAGTATTCCAAATAATGAACAGAAATATACAACTAGGAAAATATGTCAATACAAGCTCTTACTATGGCAAAAGCATTCTTAGTAGGTTGAGAGAGTTCTGTGGTCTAACAGGCCTTAGAAAACTTTAGTCTTTACTAAAGTTTTACAAGTCAGTTTTAAGTTAGTTTACGAAGCCTTTTCCAGAGGGCTAACTAGTACATTGCAAGGTAGATATAGTGGACAGTTAATTAAAAACAAACCCAAGAAGTAACCATTTCTTATTTCTACAGTCCTTAGTTCTCTATATAGCAGTGAAGGTAATGTATCTGAAAAAAAGTGGGGAAAATGAGGTTCTTACTGGTAGTTAGAAAGAAAGTCAGTAGCAAAGGCTGAATGTCAGCTGAAACCCTTCCAGTTATAAAGTGCTTTCCATACTGCTTTATCCATGTAAGTGGAAAAATGCCACAATAGCACGATGTGAGAGGCTGGTGTAGTGCTCTCTACTCCAGAGTACAGTGCTTTCCCTCAGTATGTCAGGAGATTCCCTTTTAAATAAGGCCTCTCCTTTATTTTTGAGTCTTGCTCCCAGTTAGGTAATAGCCATCAGTTACTAATGTATCCATAAAATATTCATGGCTTAAGGAAGCAAACAAAAAAAGCAACAACTTAAATATGACTATGACAGACTTAATGTATGCCATTCTCAATAAAAATATGAAAATTGAATTAAAATCTCACAGAAATGTAGCCATGACCAATATTTGTCATGTTTCAAATTGTGCTTCTAAAAGAAAAAGTCTACCTAGAGGTTACACAACAACGATTGGAACAGGTATTCAGATTTGACACAAAGGTAATGGCATTTGCAGTACTTGCTATCATTTGAGTCATCTTGGGGTTCGTAGTCACTGCAGTTAATACTTCTCACACAGCTACTGTTGGTACATTATAATAAGCAGGATACTTCTGGAGAAAACTTGAACAACAGGAGTATGGTGTTGTGAATGTATATATTGACTTGAATAACATCTTGTAAACAGTTATATATTTTAAATATTCTAAATTACTCTTAAAGGGAAGTAGAGTTATATCTGAAATTATACAGTTCAATATCAAAAGACCATAAAAAAGCAGAGGATCAAACTATAACATACATAATAATGTAGGAAGACTTGCATTTGTGGGCACAAGACTCATAAAATAGAATTAAAAAAAAATCAACACATTCAACATATTTCCCATTCTTCAGTCCACCTGCAGCACTCCTCAGACAAAGTTACAGGCTTCTCCACTCTTCTGGAGAATGGGAGCAGCACCACAGCCACCACCGAGTCAGTGACTTACACACTTACCAACGCAGTCCTTTTTATTCCAGTGCAGTTTCTTTCCAGGTGGACAGACACACTCATAGCTTCCCATTGTATTCAGACACCCATAGTCACAGCTGCCATTGCTGATGCTGCATTCATCAATATCTGAAGATATAATTAAAGTTGGGATTGTATTAACAATGTGTGTACAGTATCCCCATGCATACTGTACACACGTACTGTGCACTGAAATGTGTGCATAAGAATATCTGTACCTACTGTAATCTTCTACATTTACATCTATTATAAATGTGTAATGCAGACAACAGTCTTGTCAAACAGTTCAGCGTGCTTTGCATGCATTTGTCCCCAGACACATGCATAGCTCCATTTCCTGTAACAATTTACACATAACACAGAATCATAGAATTGCTCAGGTTGGAAAAGACCTTAAAGATCATCGAGTACAATTATACAATTACAACCTAACCATACAACCCTAATTCTAACAACCCTCCACTAAATCATCCCCTGAGCACCACATCCAAACAGTTTTTAAACACATCCAGGGATGGTGACTCAGCCACCTCCCTGGGGAGCCTATGCCACTGCTTAACAACCTTTCTGTAAAGAAGTTTTTCCTAATATCCAACCTAAACTTCCCCTGGTGCTACTTAAGACCATTTCCCATAAGGCCAGATGACACAATTAAGTTACTTGTCAGGATTAGTTCAGTTACATTTGTGAGCACAAGACTCATAAAATAGAATTAGAAAAAAAAATCTGAAATTCTTGGAAGTTGTCACAAGATGCAAAACATTCTTGAAAGCCTGTGCAGCATCTGGATGATAATGTATATTACATTATATAGAAAAATGTCAAAGGCTTAATTGCTCAGACTCTAGTCTAATGGTAGGCCTCAAAATGTGATAGTAATAGAAGAACTGTCACTGCAACTATTTCTAAGGCAGGTCAGGCCATAAAGGCTGACAGGTTGAGTGCCGGCCTATTTTTCCAAACCATGCCTGAATCACGTCTTGAACTTCAACTGCCATGTGCCTGGCTCTGAGTGAATCTACATGGCCTGCAGGGATGGTGTTGAATTCTAGTCAATTCTCCACAATCTGCAGCTCTGGAGCCTTGTGACCCAGTCTGAAGTCAGATGTGAGGTATAGGTAGGAACCAAATGAGGGAGTAGGTTCCAGTGCACACTAGGTGATACACCAATTAACAAACACAAGCCTAGTCCAACACAAGCTTAGTCCACATCTTCCTCTGGCACGTGTGGAAGAACAGCAGCACCCATGCAGCAAGGCTCAGAGCTGCAGGCTTCCAGTCTGTTGGAGATGTTTGAGAGGGTCCAGAGGAGGGCCACAAAGATGATCAGGGGGCTGGAGCACCTCCCCTACGAAGACAGGTTGAGGGAGCTGGGCTTGTTCAACCTGGAGAAGAGAAGGCTGCAGGGTGAACTCATTGCAACCTTTCAGTACCTAAAGGGAGCCTACAAACAAGAGGGGAGTCAACTCTTTGAAAGGGTAGATAACAGCAGGATGAGGGGAAATGGTTTTAAGTTGAGGGAGGGAAGATTTAGGTTGGACGTCAGGGGGAAATTCTTTACCAAGAGAGTGATGAGGTGCTGGAACAGGCTGCCCAGAGAGGTTGTGGATGCCCCGTCCCTGGAGGTGTTCAAGGCAAGGTTGGATGGAGCCCTGGGCAGCCTGGTCTAGTATTGAATGTGGAAGCTGGTGGCCCTGCACGTGGCAGGGGGGTTGGAGATTCCAACCCTGGCCATTCTGTGATTCTGTGATTCTGTATACCACTGTGACAAAAATGCTAGGCCATTGTTTTTTACATTCTTCAGGGAATAGTTCAGCCGATTTGAGACATTGAAATTTCAGTGACACCCAGCTCAAGCTACTCTAGCTTTAACTGTTTTGGTTCATCTTATCACCTCCAGATCTAAAATATTCAGCTTAAGAACGTGTGGCTCAGTAAACAGTTCACAAAGCAAACAAACAAACAGATGAGGAAAAGTATTTCCAAACCTCCACAGTGCGTCAGCCCATACAAAGTGTAGCCCTTATGGCAGAGACATTCGAAGCTTCCAGGGTAGTTGATGCAGGTGTGATCACAGGTTCTTTCAAAGGAACACTCGTCTATATCTGAATTCATAGAGAAAGCATTAATTAGTTAGAACTCATGCAAAATGAATGGCTGGGATTTCACAACCAGCTGCAGCATCTTCTTCCTGATAAGCTGGTAGATACCATTTCAGGTAAAATCTGAATAAAGTCCCTCATAAAGGAAGGACCTGCATGTACACAGAGAAAGGGAACAGAAGACTAAACATGAAGACTGTATTATAAATATTCACCATTAGGTGGCAACATTTAACTTCTGAACCTTAATACCCAGCAGCATTGTGAGGGTATTAAGATTTTTGGGGAACTCAGACTTCCTATACGTAAGATACAAGAAATCTGGGTCCAAAGTCCACATTCTACCTAATTCAAGAGAATCTGACCTCTTCCCCTTCAAAAAGCCAGGCATCTCTAATTATTGCTGCTCACTAATGTGAAACTCCTATTTACACAGTCTCTTCGATCCAGCAGCTTATGAAGAAAGCAATTAACAGCACATTACTTCAAAGACAGTACAAAGGTTTTGCTGAGCAGGGCAACATAAAGGTTTATTTGACAGCAGTCCTCACAGAATGGGCTTGCCAAAAGCTGTTACATTAAAGGTACTTTAAATAGCAACGTGTGCAAAATAGCAGCACTTCGGACTGAATTTTGTCTTCAAACAATTGATATTCCTAAAATCCACTTCATTAAATAATTTTTGTTAAAAGGCCAGAGAAATTAATACAATGGCATCACTTGAGAGTCATACATTCAGAAGTACCTCTCAAAAACAAACAAAAAAATCACATTCTTACAATATTCCCGAGGGATAAAGGAAAGGAATAGGATTTCTTTAATAGCTTGCACACTTTCTAGGGTTGCTCATTAAGAACATTAGCTGAGCAGCACCATTACTTCACATAACTCAGACTTTCACACTGTACATGTTCAGAAAGGCATGTGCATGGAAAATGTGGAAAATCACATACACTTAATGGTATGCTACCCCATTCCTATATCCAAGTATTACTTATAAAATTTTGATGTTTAATGAAACATTCTAGATCTCTTCATGCATACAAAAGCAAATACTTAACTTCAAGAACTATAAAATCGAGCTTTTATGTATGTGTAGAAAAAACCAAAGGCTTTGTTAGAGTTTATACATGAATTTACAATGTTGTAAACAGATACATTTTATATGATGTACAATTTTGAGTGTTTAAAAACATGCACAGAAAGAGAATTGACAACATGCAAAGCTACTGCTCAGGCAAATGTGTAACATGAAATGAAGTATACGTAACGAAGAGAACAATCTGCTATACAGTTTTATGTGTGCCTCTCGACCACTTGCTATGATCACGTAGTATAAAAAGACAATTGAGATTTTCTTTTTTTTTTTTTCCATCTATTCATTTTTAACCCATTTTCCTGCATCGCTTTTCAAGTTGAGGAAGTAATTTCTTTTTAAGGTTTCCTTTATAGTCTTGGAAATATGAGGCTTTTGAATGCACATAGATGGCAAATTGTTTCAGTTTTCTCCAAATGAGTATGTAAAGTAAAATCATTTGGGAATGAATACTGGAGTTACAGTTTTAAAGGATTTTTACTGCCTAACAAGCTGAATCATACATCATGGCTTCATTCACGTGCAGCCTTGTTCACTACAGCAAGAAATTTGCAGAGGCAGTTCATTTGCTAGCCTCTGACTTACCATGGAGGGATCTTTAAAAAAGGATAATTTCACATTTCTCAGTAGTGACCTTATCCTGTATTATTTTATTCAGTGTGGTTTATGTGCTGTTGCCACACGTACTGCTTTGTGCTGTTATGCATCATGGCACAGAACTTTACAGGTTTTTCTTCAAATTAACAAGGAGCTGTAGCCTCCCTGCCTGCGTAAAGAGCAGTCTGTCTAATAATAAGACCAGTCATCTGCTTGCTAAGCAACAGACACTTGAGATAGACAAATGCATTTCCACTGCATGAATTATTGCACAAAATATCAGCGACTCATAAACCTACATTGTTTACGCTGGCTAGCAGAAACAAACACTTTTATTACAATACAGAGCTCAGCCTAAAAAGCTTTTTTTAGCCATTTAAACCCCTCATCCCACCAGTGCCGCTGTTCTCATAAATCCAGCCCCTGCTAAACTCAGCCTCTTGCTTTGGCTGATTCAACGTGAAAAGCCTCTGCACAGCCTTTCCCTTGCTTAACAACAAGCCCTTGTCACCCTCTGCTCCTGCCTGCTGAGGGCAGGGCTGATGTTGCCCAGGGATGGAGCTTTCCACAGCGCAGTGCCTGCAGAATCACCAGTCCCCTGAGGAATTCAGCACTGGCCATAGAAAAGGGAAAAGTATGCACCACATGCTCTCCGCTAAAAGAAACCCATGGTGTGATATAGGATACTCAAATCCTGCTGCACTTTTTTTCATCCCTTTTTAAACTCTGAAATCTGTGTTCTAGGTACTATTATCTCTTCAATTCCCAGAAACGATGAAGTTGGCAATCACCTCTTTGTAGTGCCCTGCAATACTTCTCTTCCTAAAAAGAGGTGTTTATTTCCCACTACCACCACAATACACTGATATCCTGTATGAGGCTGAAGATCAGGAAATTACCCTATTCTTCCATGTCCACAGATCTGGAGTTCAAATTGTGCATACCACACAACTGGGAATGAACGTAGGTATCCAATCTTCAGCTCTTTAGTACAAACACATCTATGCAATCTGTCAGCGTTATCTGCTGAAGCCCAAAAACACATAGGGAGGTATGTTGCAGGTTACAGCTGAAGCAGTGGGGGAATGAATGAGTTTTCTTTTGGCTTTGTGGTCAGACTGAACACGAACACATGCACATGCTCACACACACAACCTTTTTTTCTTTAATTGGGTCAAAGTGAATTCCTCACACTGAGAAATGAACTTCCTTGATTTGAGGTGCTTTTAAAAATGATTTAGAATTATTTAAATTAAGTTTTTGAACTGTTTTACCATGAAAAGTCAAAGCGTTTTGTTTTCAAAAACTGCACTGGAAACTTGAAGTTCTTAGACTATTCTAGTTGAATTTGGCATGCATTCACAAATGGGCTGATCTGTCACAGAATCTTTCAGAATTGCTAATGCTAATCTTAGTTTGCTATTCTGACATCCAATTCAGCACATTCTTCTTATTTTTTCTTTACTCAGAAATTCCAATCACATCGACCACTATTTTCAACATATGTGAGACATCTTCACAGTTTAACTGTTTGAAGCTTGTGAGAACTACAGAGCTAAATTCATCCCTGATAGTACATGATGAGTTTCCTGCTGGAGGTAGTTTTTCTGGTGGTAGCACATCATTCTAAGGTGAGGAACTCCCTACTACCAGAGCTGACAACATAATGGAGGTGCCAGTTTCAGGGACTGGGCCAAGTGACCTGAAAGATTCCTTCCAACCTCCACTGTTCTGTGATTTATTGCACCCCGGATGCCCCAATCTGAAGTACTCCATTTATGGCACCCTGTGCTGCTGATCGCTCTCCTTCCAGTCAGTGCTTCCATGACATCAAAGAATCAACTCTGAATAAAATCCAACATCTCTTCTATCAATCCACATTTTCATCTCCAAAGAGAGTATTTGAACAGTGCAAGCACACCTTCCTATGTGCCTAGGAGGGGTTCAAATTGAACAGATTGTTCAACAGTTTAATAAAAGAGTAGGATTTTCCTCTGTTTTTGAGGGAAGTGGTTGTTGCCAGTGGTGGTCATGCTTTATAATTTTTTGTTTGTCCCTGTTCCTACTATTTAAAGCCAGAACTTTGGATTTTTTAATTAGTTTTTCAGCCACATATATATATAAGTAATATATATATATGTATATATATTTTATAAATTTTATAAAATTTCATGCTTTCACACATTCAATATTAATGATACTTATTTTTCTTGAATATGTTTGTAAGTGTCTGTCAGACTGTCAGTACTGACAAGTAAGATCTTCCATTTACCTCCAGAAGGGGAGATACCTCTGAGTTATTTTCTCCTAGGCTTTCTCACACAGTTATGTCTCAGAGGTGACCTGAAGGAGCAGGGAGAAAGCTGCTCAGTTTCCATGCTCAGTCCCTGCCCTTTCCACTGATGCTGCCAGCAGGACCCCAATTACAGTAGCACTAATTGTTCTGGTGGTTTGTGTGATGTGGACTCTGACTCATTTGTGACTGTACAGAGCAGGGCACCAAGAAGCCATCACACAGTAATGATTTTTGCTAAGTCTGAAACTGAGCTGGATTCCTACCAGCAGTTCTGAAGTGAAAGGCTTCTTTCTGTACTCTGTTTCCAGTCCTCAAATTCAGTTCCTTATATTCTTGATTGCCATTGCTTTTTTCTCTACAGTAAATTTGAGAGTAATTAAAAGAAATCAAAGACCAGAAAATTTTAGTGTAATGCAGAACATTTCAAAAAGCATTAGCATTGCTAGCGAAGTGCTCAACACTAAATATTTAAAGATGATGCTGGTAAAGAACATGGCAAGGAGAAATTATTATTTGATGATGCTATTTGCGCCATAGAGAACAAGACAGGAAGAGCTTTGAGACAATCAAAAGCTATGCTATGGTTTTAGTGCGCAGAGCAGATTGGAACAGTTCTGGGCACTGTGGGCAAAGGACCAATCTAATATTTGATTTGCTTTTATTCACTGAGGCAACATGAGACATACATGCTAGATTACATGTAGCATGTATGTAAAATATATTTATTATTTAATGATAATATTTTAATAAATTTAATTTAAGTGAAATAGGCTTTTTGGGGGGAGAGGGGGTTGCACAGAAATAGTCAAATAAAAAAAGAAAAGGAAATAAGTATTTCTACTATTGATTCCTTCATCAGTGAAAGTGACTCATGACACCCTGAATGCTGACAAAAATGGTCAGTATCACAATAATATCTTGAGTTGATATCATAGTCGTTGTTCCATATGCTCCCAATCCTTCCCTAAGTTAGTTTAAGTAAACCTTCATTATGGCAGCAAAGACATCTGTATTTCACAAGTGCTACCCAGGATGCTGTGAAGCACATGCAAACCAAGGAACACCTGGCTTTCAGATAATCCCTAGGTTGGAAGCAATGTTCCTGGTGTCCCGCTGGGACACAAAGCCATAGATCAGGGCAGTAGGAAAACAGTGTGAGTGTCCACAATACATAGCCTTATTTCAGCCTTCTCACACCCCCTTGTTTATTTTTAAGCCTCAACCAAATGCAGACTCAGTGTAGAGTACCCCACTCAACCGATCATGCACACAAACCAAGCTCAAGGTGAGGCAGAACATTTGTGCTCACATTTCTCAGCTTCCAAGTCACTGGTTTCTCTGAGAAACAGAGCTTTTCCTATTTCTCATTCATTAAGCACACATACATAGAAATTCTAAAGAACTGTTAGATGATGTTTTTAAAATAAACACTAATGCTTTTTTATATGTATATTTGGCTGAAAGTTATTTTCTGTCTCCCCTTCCCTCCCCTCCATCCTCTCATTTCTGGAGGGAATTCATACCACCCATGTTATGTTGTTCACCTTAAAGCCCAGCCAGAGTGGTTTCCAACAGCACTTGACAGACATTAGGGAAACCACATATCTTAATCTGAGTGGTTGCTGGACCACAGGGAGTCATGATTCAAGCTACATTCTCCAACAAATGCTGGCTTAAATTCACTGTTGGGAAAGGTATTATATTGCTACAGCCACCACATGAGGGGTTTCTATCATAGCTCAAGTTTTCTGATCCACAGTGACTTAGTCCTGTTCACAGTTAGTAAAAAAACATCCTCCATCTGAGAATATAACTCTCTAATATACATCCAGCACCAAGTAGGAGGAACGGCATATAGCTAACTTCTTGCGTTTCACTGTCCACAGAAACAAAACCAATGAAGGGGAAACATGGAAAGATCTAGTAATATACACACCTCCTGCTTCATTGCTTTCCCACTGATTGCTTCTGAAGCAGGCTAACAAAAAGGGAAAGGAAAAAAAAAAAGGAAACCGGAAAGCCATAACCCCAAACCTTTAAAAGTAATTGAAAAACCACACCCATTTAGGTTTCCCACTGCATTACTCACTTGCAATCAAATTTGCTGCTGAGACTTAATTGTTAATAACATAATAATGACCGACAGAAAAAACAGATCTGGCCTAAATTGTTATACTTCAATGTGAACATAAGTGCCTAAGTAGCACAGTCACATCTTGTGTTTCAGAAATTTAAGTGGAAACCATCCAGTATGAGTAACATTGACTTATTTATTTAAGGATTTTATCGCTCGCAGTTAACTATGCAATTAGTGATGAACAAATGGAACATGCTAATCAGGGAATGACAGATTTCTGAAGGAAATTGATTCTGCTTGCAAGGAAGTGCACTTTTTTTTATAGAAGACCTTCTCAGAATGCAAAGTGGTAATAAAGCAAATAAACTGCAAAAAAATTGTGCAAGATATACTAGAGACAGATTAAATAAATAATTAGAAATCTGTGACTTATCATGTAAATATGCCACAAAGGAGATAGTGCAGTAGAAAATGAAATTATTATTACACCAGGGATAGGCACCAAATTTTGCAGGATTTTTGGTTCCTTCTCACTCTAGTACAGGTCAGACAATTGCTGCATGCATTACTTAAGCATGTTGCTAGGGTTCAGATCAGAAACAAAGATTTGTTCATAGCAAATTAATCAGTTTCCCCAGTCTAGATAAAGCATTTAATTGAACCCTTGATTCTACTCACAGCAAACAACATGTCTCCAATCTCTGGCGACAGATTTAGGCAGCAATGCTATAAGCAGGTCCATATTTTTGCCACATGGGAACCATGGAAATCAGTAAGGACCTGCAGATGTGCCTCCAGACATATTCTCACTGGAGGCCTTTGGGTACAAGTTAGCTTCAGCTCCGTGACGCACAGAAGATACTTGCTGTCTCAGAGGACAAGGCTTTCTAGTACAGCAGCAGCTTAACTTCAGTAAACAGAGACATTCCTAAGGGTTCACCACTGAGGTGGTTGCTCTCTTGCAAGCTACTTGCAGGCCCAAGTTTCTGCCACAGCAGCAGGGTCTGCACAGACCTTGAGCCTGCCAGCTCTTGCAGGCTGTATGAGCAAGAAGGCAGCGCTCTGCTGAGCAGCCATATGTCGTAGAAAATGCAACCAGACCACATTTTCCATTTGTTTAGGCCAGAGTGGCATGCAATGCCTGGAGTGTGAAGCCCACCCCTTCCAGTCCATAGCTGTAATGAGGACTGCAAGTGTAATCATCTACATAACTCTGCCTCACTGTCTCAGTAACCTTCAATGTCTGTTTTTATTCAGTACATTGAGATCCTGGAAACACCTTGTCTGCACCTCACTTACTGACTATCTGTAACCCATAATAACTTCAATAACCTGTTATCTCTGTTCTTGAGGCTGTCAAACTGCCTCTTATATCACTCTTAAGAAGGCTAAATCTCTCTCTCTTTGTACAGTCCTAAATGCAATATTAATTGTCTTGGTGCAATTGCAGTTTAGGGAGCCACAGCTGTCTCAATTGTTTGTCGTTTATTCTGGTCTGATGATTTCAGATACTCATATTTTGCTCTAAGGAATACCTGGACGTCACTGATTTCTCCTTTTTTGTGTTCTCATACTTCCACTATTTCTGAAGCTGACTAATGTCCTCCAAGTTATGTGTGATAGAAACCAGGTATTTATTTTGATAGAATGAGTTTCTTTAATACCAGCAAGATGACCGCGCTCATTTAGCCCTGCATTTAAGCAGCATCTAGCATTTTTGCTTGATAACCTATGAAAGTATTTCTATCCCAGAAAGGATGGGCTAGGTGTTTTACTGAGATAACCTCTTAGACACTTACGTCAGCTTAATTTTTAGAGTTAAAATTAGTTTGATCCTTTTTAGTTGCTAAACTGGTAAAGAATAAGTAACTTATCTTTAAAAAGTGCAGTGCATTCCTGATTCTTCCAGAAACCAGCAAGTACCTCTCAATATCTTTCTTGTAGTATTTTGCTGGGTCTGAGGTTACACACAAGAAAGTAGAACTCAACTACGTAGTTCCCTTGGGCTGGCTGGCTGCCTCTCTTAATTCGTATAATCAGAGCAACAAAGTTCAGAAGACAGTAATCATTCATCAGCTCCTTCAGTGGTTAGAGGATCTGCAGCAGTCAGATCTGTCTTTGATGCAGTGCACCAAGGGGACAGCTCTTAAGCCAACAAACTCATCACCATCACTAATATCAGAGCAGCTGGTTTCCCACTGTTTAGGCAGAAGTTACAGCAAAAGGAACTGCACTTGGAAAGAACACAACAGTACCATCGGGAGAGTTTTTAAAGGCAAGTGGCAACTTGTTTCCTCTATCTTTGCTATCACACCTTATCATAAGAGCCCAGTTGCTCTTTCTGGAAATGACTGTGCTGTCTCTGGGGTTTAACAGCAGAAAGAAAGCAGGTTAAACACTGAGAATTGGCAATAAAATTGCAGGTCTAAACTGTTTGCCTCCTCTCCAGAGTAAATACAATCCTTTCTTTAGGAACTTTTCCAAGGGAGTTTTATGTGATCTCACATACCAGCAAATTAATTTTCCCGTCTCCTCTCCACTACTTTCAAAAATTCCCTATTTAATTTTCTTCCACACAGTCCACAAGCTTATTCTCTTTCATAAGCTTCCCTCAAGACTCTCTTTGTGTTTGTAGAAATCGGGCCGCAAGACAAACTCTTAAGGCGGTAAATATCTGTTCCTTATGTGTTCCCCTTAGTGCACGCACCAAGTCAACTGAACACCATACATTGCTCTTCCTGTCAGCACTGCAGAGACAATTCTGCTCCCAGTCAGTATTGTTTTATTCCGCCTCATGCATCAGCCACAGAACTATTTGCTTGCTTTTGGATCACCAAAAGATTTGCCTTAGGGGCTGGGAAGATTTATTGTTTTGGATAAAAACTGCAGAATTTGGCAATTTCAGGCAGGCAAAAATTGGCAGCCAATTTTGGGGTCTTTGGGAGTATCTTTGACTGCAGTTGGTGGTATTTGGACCCTTTTTTTTTACATTTCTATAAGAAAATACATAATCATAACCGCCATCATCATTACATTATTATTTCTCTGTTGTTTGGCAAAGTCAAAGCTTTTTGACTTTTTTTTTTTATTCTTCAGCATTATGAAGGACCTCACCACGCTCTTTTTTGTAAGAAGCAGCAAACTAAGAATAATGGTAGAAGACTACCTGATAATTTCTCTTTCTGGCAGGTAATAATTTTCTGTAGTATTTTAAACATGGTAGCATGAAACTACTTGCTAAATCTTGGTACTGCAAGGATAGATGAAGAACAGCAGTGGTGCCTTCTGCTTGTGGGACTGGAAAATGAGTCTGGCATCAGAAGAACTAGGTCGAGCTTCCCTCTTCCTCCACATCTCTTCAGCTGAGCTGAACTGGTCAGCAGCTCCAAACAACTGACAGAGGAATGAGAAAGCTGATGCTGGTTACTAAGGCTCTGAGAGTAGAAGGCAACAGAGCTTTTCACCTAATCAGAAACATTTGCTTCCTCCATGCAAGCACTTCACCTTGTCACTCACACCAGGGAACATATCTGCATTTCTCCTTAGTCTGATGTTTCCCTGTTTCTGACCATATTTCAAACAACACTGCCATGGCTTCTATCCCAATTTGTGAATCACTTGACAGATAACCTCAGTCAACTTAGCATGTGATTTACTGACCAGCTGTGCTGGTTATCTGAGTTTCTGGAGCTGGGGAGAGACCACAGATTCTTGTTGCAGCTGAGGATAGAGCTGGGAGCCTGCACATCAAGGTGCCTATACATCTGTGGCACTCTTCTCATATCCTGTCTGTACAAACAGTCTCTAGACTCCTTTAGATTGAGTACTCCCGTATCACAAGTGAAGAAATTTCATAAATTCACAAAATATCCTGAGCTGGAAGGCACCCATGAGGATCACTGAGTCCAGCTCCTAGCTCCACAAAAGAGCACCCAAAATTCAAACCCCATGTCTGAGAGTGTTGTCCAAATGGTCCTTAAACTCCTGCATCTTGGGGCCATGCTCACTGCCGTGGGCAGCTTGTTCCAGGGCCAGGGTCACCCTGTGGTGCAGCCCCTGTCCCTCACCCCCAGCTGCCCTCCCCTGACACAGCTCCATGCCGTTCCCTCGGGCCCTGTCGCTGTCACACAGAGCAGAGCTCAGCGCTGCCCCTCCGCTCCCTGTGAGGAGCTGCAGCCGCCATCAGGCCTCCCCTCAGCTCTTCTGCTCTGGGCCCAACACACCAAGGAGCCTCAGCTGCTTCTCGCATGTCTTGCCCTCCAGACCCTTCTCCACCTTTGCAGCCCTCCTTTGGATGCTCTGTAATATTTTTACATCCTTCAGATATTGTGGTGCCCAAACCTCCACACTAGCATACAGTTGGCCCTTCTGACTGCCTGGGCACACTACTGACTCATATTGAACTTGCTGTAAATCACAACCCCAGATCCCTTCCTGTGGGGCTGCTCTGCAGCCTCTCATTCCCCAAACTGTTTAAGACCCAGGGCTGTCCTATCCCAGATGCAAAATCTGGCGCTTACTCTTATTAAACTTCATGACGCTGGTGATTGTTCTCTTCAAAGGCCACTCTACCCTTGAGCGATTCAACAGTTCCTCCCAATTTTGTTGTCATTCACAAATTTATCCAGTATGCCTTCAAGTCTTGTATCCAAGCCACTGATGAAAACACTAAAGAGAGCTGGCACTAAAAAGGAACCCTGCAAGACCAAACTTGAGGGATGGGGAAAATGGACAGAGAAGGCAGAAGAGCCCTCAGCTAGTGGAGTGAAGTTTGCAGAGAGACTCACCAATCACCAGAGACAGCTCTGGAGGTACTTATAGAAGTTAAAAAAAGAAAAGAATTACTTTTGCAGGTGAGAAAGATTGCTGGGTCTCTTATAGAAAAGGAAAAATTCCTACTAGCAACTAGACAGAATGGTATAAAATTAGTAAGACTGCTGAAGGTCACAGACGTGAAGGGAGCCAAGGGAGGTGTTCTAAAAAGGCATTTGGAAAGGAAGACTTAAAATATAATTACTGTTTTTCACTATCAAGCTCACCGCACTTAGCTTCACCACAAGGCAGTTACTTTCATCCTATTTTGTCTGTTTATTGTTATACTCGTGAATAACAATTTTGAAATGTACTTCTAAAGGATTGTTAAAAGATTTCAAAATGCTTTATAGTGATCTGAGCTTGAGTAGTGCACAGCAATGTTCTAAATACAGCAAAAGCCAATAGTACCAGAAATACATAAGCATCTTTAATAGTACTGTTCCTTTTTAGAACCCATTACTTTTAAAATCAATAGAAAATGAGCTGGGCTAAGCACCTTGCCATATTTTTTCTACGAACTACAAAATCTGCACACTATTAGATGAGGGAGGGTTGGGACTGCTTGATGAAGGGCCATGTTTTTGAGCAAGACAGAGTAAGTACATTTGCAACATTTCAGTGATGACAAGCCAAAGGAAGGCCAAAATAGCTATAATAAATGAGCCTGAGTTAAAACCTTATCTCTGAATGCCTAGTTTGGAGAATGCAAGTGCAACTGCAGTCAATGGCATTTTCAGATAATTTTAATCTGTTACGTATGCTAGCACCAACGTAGTAGCACTGTGGGCATCAGAATGTATAGCTTTCTGATGACAGCTCTTCTCAGTGCTCTGTGTGAGCATTTTGGCAATCACATCATCACTGCTACATGGAAGGAGTGTACAGGCTGCCACCCCCAACATCTTTATGACATTCATGTTATTAGCTTAATGGTCTCACCAGGTTATCAAGAGATTGTGTTTGAGACAGGCTTTTCAAACACAAAATTATTTCTAGTAAGAAAAGAAAAATCCTCTTGAGCCAACTCACTTGTACAGGCCAACTCACTTCAACATGTCACAGTTGGATACAACTACTCAGTGGGGCAACACAAGGGCTTCCCAGCCTTAAGGCTGTTGGAGGGTAGAATCTGCTGGGATACAAGTTGAAACAGATGTAGAAAGAAGAAGGAAAAAGACTAATGTGTGATGAAGTTTCTAAAACAGGAGACTGAAGTAGTGTAAATGCTCAGACAGTCTGTAGACTTCCTAAACATAATCCTTGTTCTTGGGTCTATGTTTACCTGTCCTAGCTCTTTCTCACCCCTCCCACTCCTCTCCATTACATGAGGGCTTTGTTGTACTCAGGCTCCTCAATCCGAGGAACCCAGTAGGAGGCAATTGGCTTTGGTTTATATTACGTTTATCCTCTTGCCATTGTTTTGCAAGGACAATATAAAATGAAATTAAAGTCAATACTTTCCCAACATTTTTTTTTTTTTTTAAGAAAACAAAGTGCTTTAATCAAAACATTGCCAAGATTGCATACAAACATATCCTTTTCCAAAATCAATCATTTTCCAAAGCAAAGGCAAGTTGAGTTATCTACTGCTATTATGGCAATAAACTGCTACAATGTCAAGTGCTTGGGGTAGGAGAAGAGCCACATATAAGGAGGAGAAATACATTAAAAGAAACTTCAGGCAGGTTTATTTGTTTTCATACAAACATAAACATGTTTAGTAGGACTCTGCTCAAACCTGTACTTACACAGCGAATTTGTAAGAGCAAGTTAAAAACCTGATGAGACAAACAAAAAAGGCTTTAGCTCAAGTAAAGAATATTCCCTCTCTCCTGCAATACATTTGGTTTTTAGACGTATATCTGGAAAGAGAAAACTTCTCCTTGCCAAGCTGTCTCCATCACAGCTGAGTAGTGTCTGCCTTGAAGGAACAAGGGACTACTCTGGGTCAAAATATGCGCTAACGTTATTTGATGGTGCTGAAAGAGCAAGTATAACAACAGTTTCAATTTTCAACCAAAAACTCAAATGCAGCACTTCACCTCCTGTTGTCCTGATCATGCATCCCCAGCTTACTTCAAGCTCCTGATGGCCACTTAATACACAAGAATTGCTGTTCAAAGGCTTGTTTAAAAAGTATTTAGAAACCTTGTCTTGAGATCCAGAATCTCATGCCTCTGCCACATGCTTGTTGATTGCCTGCCTGTAATTCATGGTCTGCCACTGACTCCTGTGCAATTCTGCACAGCATTTAGTATAAAGGATTCCTGATCTTAATTAAGGTGATTTAATGAGAGAGAGCTGTAACATGGCATTATCTCAAAGTGCACCACTGCAATATTGGAGAATATATATACATACAGTCTTTCTGTGGTTCTTTTTAAAAGCAATTCCTATTGAATTACAGCTTTCAGCACGATTTATCAACATATTATTGTTTGTGGAAGAATACTACCTTCCTGCTCAAACTATTCCAAGGCTGACTCATATCCTGGTAATTCATTAATACATACGATTTTAGTCTAGTAAAATAATTTCTGCACTATACATATAATAAATCCTACAGCATCAAATGAAAAATATACCTCAAATTCTCTTTCTAAGCGCTAATGGAACATTTTACTTGGCTTCCCACGCACAATACCACAGGGAGGGGAACAGACAAAGCTGTAGAAAGCAATTTGATAGCAATACACGTTAGAGAGTTTAACACGGGAACGTAAGAGCTGCAATACTGAATGAGACCTGAGGTCAAACTAATCTAGTATCTTCCAACAGTAGCCTGTGTCAGAAGCTTCATGGGAAAATAGAGGTAGAATAATTTGCCCCAGCTGCCCTCCCCACAGTAAGTGTCATCCCATTAGAAATTGATTTAAAGCCTAGATTGTGAGGTTTAATATTTCTTCCAAGCAGCAGCAATCAAAAAAATTAACTTACAATAACTCTGTATGTGCTGCAGAGAGGAAAACTGGAGGTGGGGGGAATGTATTTGTTTTCATGTTTCAGCAGACATAATTGCTACAACCAGCATGGGAGATACTATCACTTGGCAAACAAACCTGTACTGGCTAGAACTGCATATAATTTATGCCTGAGGCATTTATTGTTTCTGGGTATGATCTTGCAACTCTTTTTTCTCACAGAGGCAGACTCTACCACTATTCACAATCTCGCTGACACCAAGAGCAAGCACGTGTAACAGGAAGGGTTTGAGATGTATTCCTCCTTTCATCAACAATGCAACGTGTTGCCTCTCAGCAGAGTATTTTCTTAACCTGACACTAGCAACAATATGGTGCCTGTCATAAGTAAGATATTTTCGTAAGGCTTGGTGACATTCAGTGCCTAGGAGAAAATCTGCATAGGGAATGAACATGATCAGTGACAGGGAAATCATCTCAAATTTCCTTTCTGGTTTCTAGAAGCAGCTCCCAGCATTGCCTCTGGTGTGCCACTGGTTCTCATTGGTTCTTGGCCCACATCAGCAGCTGAACTGGCACAGCTGTCTGTATACCAAGTGTGAACAGAACCAGAACTACTGGGCCAGGCCAGACTCAGGTGGAGTGGCTGCAAATCAGCCTTAGGAAGGAAATGTATTTTATATCTTACAGTATGGCAATCTGATGTGGATGAATGTAAGAGTGCATAAATGCAAAATCACTCTCCTTCATGTGCATCACACAAATGTGTATTGATACAGGATAGCTTGAGTCCCCTCATCCCCTTTTCTCACTACTCACTCCTGCAACAGCACTGACTTACTCTGTTCAAGAGGTTTAATGGGACAAGGATCAACATATTCCCTTAGTGTGACTGCAGTGTAAGCACAGTAGCCTGCTGAGTACCACAGCTTTATCAATAATAGAAGTGAAAACTAAATGAAGCCCTGTATATTTCTCTGAATACTGAAGACATAAAACTTACAGCAAATTCATATGCAAACGCAGGTAGAAGTCAGTGAGGGGATTTATAAGCCTGCTAGCTCCTCACCCCATGATACAGATGATCTCTGTGATCCCTGTTACCACCTTACTTTGCAGCGACACAAGCAGCAGCTCCCTTAAGGGCTTACTGACACTCTGCACCAGCTGCAGCCTAGTCCTGAAAATGAGTCTAACATCCTGAGTGAGAGATATGAGTGTGTTCAGGTAAAACTGTATTTTAAATATTAAGAAGAAAATAAACTACACAAAGCGGTGACGTTGGTGTTTTCTTTAGGTCCTCCTTCCTGGCTGTGAAGCTGTGACAGAACAATACTGTTGGTGCCACTCTAGAAAGAAAGGAAAGGCTAAATAATACTGCTTTTATTGTAAATTCGCTTATTCTACTTATTTAGTGAAGGAGAAAGGGAGAGAAAGGGATGGAACAATATGAAAACTTTTTTACATTTTTCACTATTGAGTTGGCTATTAAATCTGAAGGGTCTGGGTTTCACCCATTGTCTTTCAAACTAACGTACACAAAACATCAGATCTAGCATCGATACAGATCAGCTGAAAGATTTCATCAGTCCCTTTACTGCTGCTTGGTGCAGCTGTAACCACATTTCCCACACTACCACTGAGACTGCACTAAAATATACTCAGCTACTACTCAGAGCATGAGGAGTCACAGGAGTAGCACTGGGAGAGTTACGACATAGAATTCCTCCTTGTTGGTATCACAAGGAATTTCCTCAGGTTTCTGAAACTGAGATACAGGATACAGGATTCCCCCCGTCCTCCATTTTCACAATGTAGTGTGCGAGAGAAAGGGACAGATATTCCAGCCCATGCATTCGGTTAAGTACCTTAACACTGGTACCTTTGTCCTGTATAAATCAAAGCAAGTGGTGTACTCTCATCCTGCGACCTCCATCGGGTTACTTGACTGGGACAAGGTCAATTGCTTTTCTGGGTTACATGATCAAATGTGGGTCACTGTTATGTAAGCCAGGGGACAAAACCATCTCTGCCTCCTTTTTATTTTTTAATTTGGTCCCTCTTCATCCAAGACGTGATGATTCAGTGCTGCTGGTGTGGATACATCAATTTACTTGGGATTAAACTGGTTCTGTCCAGCCATATTTATCATCAATGCTTCCATACAGAAGAGTATAGAGAGATCTTTGTAATTAATCTTTGTGGGCTTCTTTAGGCCAGAAATAATTCCCACAAACACTTTCTATCTGTCATTCCTTGTATGATTAATCCCTCATTTCATACCCATTTTCAAAATGAAGATACCATGATACAGTTGAACTTGGAAGGCTAATAGCACATATTTTGTACAAGTAAGTGGAAAGACAGATGCTATGAGGCAGGATTAGATATCTGGTTAATACAACAGCGTTTCAAGATCAGACCTGTGTGATCTTTGGATAATAGATTGCTGTATTTTTCAAGGTGCTCTTTTCTTTCTCTTGTTCTGGAATGAAAGAAGGCTTCTCCCAACAGGTATCCATCAGTAGCCCTATGTGAAGCATCCTTCTAACATACTGATTGTAGGCTCAGACAGGTCTAATCACTTCAAACACTCTGGAATGAAATCCTACTTGGCAATAAAAAAAAGTCAGCCCCTCATGTAACAGTATTATTTTAGGCCTGGATTACGGTTCTGCGATGTAGTGGGATAACAAAGCAGCCCTGAGGTTGGGTTCAAATCTTATTTCAAGTCTGCTCAGTGACAACCTGAGAAACAAAGACAACCTGCTGGGCAATCGTAGGGTGTTTTACAGGTCCGCATTGCAATATGCTGGCAGAGTTACTAAGGAAACTGCCTCAATATCTGCTCACAAGATACCTGGCTCTGGCCACTACTTGCAGTTGTTCCACTCCACGCATGTCAAGTTTTTGAGGAACAGTTATCTGGAAGCGAAGCTGGGAAGGCAGAAAGGAAGGATACAGTGGAGCACATAAGAAACATATTTGTTTTAAAAGAGAGAAAGAAGAGTCCAAATACACTAATGTGACAATGGTTGTGCTCCCATCTTTCTCTTGTATTGAGAAGGAAAAAAAATCAGCCATACTCAAGCTTTTATTGGTTATTCTGTAGTGCTATGAAACCACAAACATTTAGCAACATGTGCCCATAGAAATTTACTAGAACAGAAAGTCAGTATATAATGAAGCTAGAGAGCCAAATTCTGTTTTGGACTTCATGTTGTACAAATCTGCATTACTGAATTCCCCTTTGACAGACACCAATACTACCAAAAGCAGACTAGGAGGCACTGTGCTCTAGTGCCTGGTTACGAAACAGTAATTGCACTTGTTTAAAATCTGGTAGGAGAGTACTACAGAATAATCAACAGTCAAACAGGAACACACTGAAGCAAAAAATGCTGTCACCTAGTGTGTAATTCTTCACGTGCTAGAGGGGTACTTTTGTCTGGCGAACAATCATCTCCTCTACAGTAGCTGTATCAACTGAAATCGTTGGTGAAATGGCTACTTGGACAGCCTTCTTTAAGGCTGAGCACCATGTCTGTGAGATCTAGCAATCGAGCCCCACTTAAGCTCACTTTTGAGGCACTGAATTGCTTCCTGCAGAAGGTTAAATTCCACAGTACGCAAGGATTTGGCTCTATTTTAGCAGAGGTGGAAAGGGGCAGAGGATGAGAGTGTAGATTTAGCAGCCCAGAGTCTTACTGAGTCATGCTGTTCACTGCATGTCCCCACTAAAAGCACTTTTTTTCTGAATGCAACTCATCTTTTCAACTCTACCACTCCCTGGAGAGTTACGACAAATGAGTTTTGCTGTCTTTCCTTGTCTTCCCTTGCAGAAGGCAATTCCTACAGCAGGAAGAGAAAATTATTTATGATAGAATTTCACACATTTTTCTGGGTGCTTAATGAAGCTTGAACTTGAGTGGAGCAGAGAGTGCTTATTGTAGATTTTTTTTTGAGATCACTGCACAACAAACAGAAACTTAATAAGCAATTAAGTTAACTGGCTTTAAAACTCATACTGGCTGAGGATTAAGGTAATTATGTCTGCACTTATATACATTCATTGTAGCTTTAAATAGTCTTGCTTGCTGTTTTGTTGCTGTTGTGCTTCTAAAACTGAGTTGTTGTCCTGCTGTTAATTACCACAAAGGTTATAAATATAGGACATCCTTGCTATAAATATAGCGAAATTATTTGTGTCATATACTCAAAGAAGTTGCAGGCCTCCTGCAAGGTTTATATTAACAGATCCAACGCTTTCTTTCTGTACTAATGAACTTACAATACTTTAGGCTTAAGGGATCTGTTAAACTAATATACAGTAGATGTATTTGATATTGCCAAACAGTGATTTTGCCATCAAAGGTGAAAAGAAATCTATTTTTAAGTTTCCGTGAAAAGAGAGACTCTGGGAAAGCTGTATTAGCCTCCACAATATCACTGGCAAGGCAGTGTGGATTCTTTACCTTCTGGGTTACAAATAAGTTTCCTTTTAAATGGTTGGAATGCAGGGGAGGGGAAAGGAAGAGAAACCCCCTACATTCTCCTTGTCTAACAAGGAGCGTAAGCGTGAGAACCACTCCCTAGCAGAAGTAATCTGTGATTGACAATAGTTTTCTTTGCAACCAGGGCTAAAAATGGTTTAGCTGTAAACAGACAAATGCAGAACATTTTAATGCCCTTCACAAACGCAAAGACTGCTTACACAAGCACTCTCCATGTGGAATGGCTAGCCAGTGGCATCAAGTAATCAGCAAGCTTTGGAGTTCCTGAAAAATGATGACTTTTCATTGCATAGTATGAGCACAAACATAGGGGAGGTTTCTTTTGCTTTTGTTTTGTAATGAAGAAAGAGGATAGATTCACAAAAACTTGAAGTTTATTCTCCATACTGTCAAGGTGTTCATAGGTGTGATCTGAGGCAAGCTACTATACTGGGCTTCACCCTTCTGGCTTGAAAAACTGAGAAATATTTTCCCCTTCACAGAGACAATGAATGTGTGTAAGGCAGTTGGCACAATGGGGTGGGAGCTAAGCAAACAGCCAGAACAAAGTCTGAGACTTTGATACAATTTCCCTACACAACCTTAAAGTTGGCCCTTCAGCTCTGCAATGAGTCTACGAAGATCTGCAATGAAAAGACATCAATGAAATGAGGTAACATCAGACAACCTTAGCATTTCACAATGATTCTGATGGTACCTTTTTATGGAAACACTGAAAATTGTCTTATGCTGAAGTTAACAATCACATGAAGAAAATTACGTAGCAGCAGTTTATTTGTATTTTCAACAGTGTGAAAAATATTGCTAACACCAACCATATATCTATGGCTGTTTTTCTTTACAGACTCTTTGCTGTGAATCAGACACAAACACAGACTTCCCAGGGATTCTGCAGGTCTTAAAAGGGTAAGCTTACCAATTGTTTCCAAGGGCATTCTGCTTAAAATTAGCAGAATCTGTTCCTGGATGTGAATGATGGACTTCTTTGAAGATTAACTCCCTATACACTAGCAAGGCCATCTGAATAAAGTAGGGCTTTGACCAAAACAACATACACTTCCAAGGTCCTAAATTAGTATTTGTAAACACACTGGTTTGTAACTGACAATAAGCTTTAGTTTCAAAATGGAAACCAGAGGAGAAAGGCAATACTGAAAGCAACATCATAAGTCATAAAAACTCTATTATTATGAATCAAAACAGCAGATGTAACATAAGTAACATCATTTATTTATAGAGTCAAATTTAACATTTTTGATTCACACATTGAAAAGGATGATACAGCCAATATATATATTTTTTAATACCTCAGTAATGTTCTATCGTTGATATTGAATGGCTGCTACCCCAAAAGAACCTATGGATGATTTATATGCCAGCAGAATCACTAACCCCAAACCACATTTTTCTGGCAGACGTGACATTAATATCTATAAACACTTCCACTAACTATATTATTCTCTTTGCAGAGGAGCAACAAAGTACAGGTGGTTCATACATCAATGATTTATTGATCTATAAATTCACTTACCTTCCTTCTTCATTAGCAGGCCTTTTGACTGCCTCACCTATTACCACCTTAAGCACTAGACAGGAACTAAATTATTGAGGAGTGCTCCCTCAACAAAGCTGGCATCGTACCACAGCTGCTGTAATCAGTCTCTGGAGTCCAAATACCTCAGACTTCAAACAGGAAATAACTCTGTCCTCCCCACTGCACACTTTGAAGGACCTACATTTTTGGGAGCAAAGCATATTCTCCACTTTAAGAATTCTCCAAGCCTGCATTAATCAGACTGTTGGGCCAACAGATAAGCTACAGTTGACAGGTCAATCAACATACCCTGTAGAGGCAGAGTGCCCACCCTTGCCCACTGACAATGGAAAAAGTAGGATGGCCAGGTGATGTTTGCATTTCTGAGCTAACAATTCTTGTCTGACCATGAAGGTGAGAAGAAGACGAGCTACTGCTTCATTCATTGCATGGTATGTACTGTTACCAACAACTCACTCATTAAGTGTCCCAGGCACACAAAGAGACAAAACTCTCATGAGCAAGGTTTATAGAACAGCTTCCAGTTTCTCATTGTCACAAGTACCTGATTATTTATAGGTAGGTTTCAAAGTCTGTTACTAGGACTTTGCATTTTGAACAAATACATTTTGTACTAGCTACTGCCTAACAAAAATGTAGGTCTTGAGTTCTTTGTTGTACTCACAATGACTTCAGTGGCAAAACCTCTTACTGATATGACAGTGAGAGCATGTTACAACACATGAAACTCAAGAAACAGAAAGCATTCCTAACTATCTCTATAGGCATAATGGAAGGAATATTTCTTTTTAACATTTTGTCTCTATTTTTAGCAGGTGTATCAAAACTTGGTGACATAAAACTTTCTGACGTGACTCAATATTATTTCTATTTAAACACGTGGAACTCACTGTGATAATCTGAGCTTCTCCTATCATGTCCTAGCATGAAAGTAACCTTGCACTGACTTCTCACTGACAAGCTCATGGTGCAGTAGGCTTCTTAGGCAAGAGAAGTACCAACGAGATGCAGTGAAAATCTCTAGAAGGATGTATGGATCTTCAGACTTTTTTTTTCTCCTTTGTTGATGAACAAAGAAGTTTTAAAGTACTACTGTTTTGGACTTTGTAACTTCTATGTGTTTAAAACCCATGTAAATAATCACATATGAATAAAAAGGCAATCCCAGTAGAAAAATTTCCATGAATATTTCCTTCTTCCCTTTCTCTCTCAAATGATGCATCTTTCTAGTCTTTTTGAGGAGGCTTCTACAGAATAAAGCCATAGAATTCACACGTTTAACATAGTTACACACTTAACTAGTCATAGAATTTATAGTACTGTATGACTTTCGTAACAAATCATGAAGCACACAACAAACATGACATAAATCATACTTCATTTGGATTGTCTCAGAATTCCTTTTATTACTGCTCCATAAACTAATTCTATTGAGAAAAAGTAAGCTCACAAATTAGACTATTTTTTCACTTTAACTGTTGTAAATGCTCTATTCCAGTAAGTTACTCCAAATGAATTCACTGTAAATAAGGTATACTTCTGTCCCACAGAGATCACAGCAAATTAGAGGACATGAACACTAGAATCTTTGCCTCTGCTAATTCCACTACACCACAGGGATTTTCATGCTTCAGCAGGACACTGAAAACAATGAAGCAAGAAATTTCCAAAAATATTCTAAAACAACTTCAGAAAATCAAAATCTGGTAGGTATTTTCTAACTTTTCTTCCTATGACAGTGTGATTAAGATCTCTAATACAAAATTATGTTTCCCTTTACAATGAAAAAAAAAGTCATCAATTGAAATTAGCAACGTCATTATATAAAGAGTAAAATAAGTGATGTATTACCTTGACAGGTCCGTTCATCTGTGAGTAGTTTATAGCCTTTCTGGCAGCTGCATTCAAAGCTGCCAACTGTGTTTCGGCAGAAATGGTCACAGCCACCATTGTTTACCAAGCACTCATCAATATCTGCAAGGAATGAAGGGGAAAAAAAATTAGTTCATGACTGCAAATAGAGTATTTTAGATCAGGAGTATAGGAGTTTACTCAGATTCCCTAGGAGGCTGCTGTCCCTGTTAGGAAACAGGTACATCAGATGTACTCCTTCCCCAACCTTTCTGGCAAGGCTTACTAAAGAGCTATGGCTGAATTGTTCTGGAGACAGAAGTATTTCTGTCAGCAGTGGAAAAAGTAAATGAATGACCACATTGAGGTATTTTGATGTTAAAAACAATTCAGGGAAGTTTCTTTGTAGATACAGTGTCTACCTAACAGAAGGCTTCTGCTCGCGTAAAACATTAATCTCTTGCCAAACACAGAAACTCAAAAAATGAAATAACAACAAACACAAAGTAAAACACATTTGAGTTATCACAAAATACTTCCAGTATATTACTATATAAAGAAATGGAAGGGTATGTTGGAGAGAGTCCAGAGGACGGCCACAAAGATGATCAGAGGGCTGGAGCACCTCCCCTATGAGGACAGGCTGAGGGAGCTGGGCTTGTTCAGCCTGGAGAAAAGAAGGCTGCAGGGTGAACTTCTTGCAGCTTTTCAGTATCTAAAGGGAGCCTGCAAACAGGAGGGGAGTCAACTCTTTACAAGGGTAGATAATGGCAGGACAAGGAGAAATGGTTTTAAGTTGAGGAAAGGAAGATTTAGGTTGCATATCTGGAGGAAGTTCTTTACCAAAGAGTGGTGAGGTGCTGGAACAGGCTGCCCAGAGAGGTTGTGGATGTCCCATCCTTGGAGGTGTTCAAGGCCAGGTTGGATGGGGCCCTGGGCAGCCTGGTCGAGTATTGAATGTGGAGATTGGTGGCCCTGCGTGTGGCAGGGGGGTTGGAGATTCATGATTCTTGAGGTCCACCTTGAATCTACCTCCTACACCTTATAACTTCTCCCAAAAGTTTTGAAAATCTGGAATGCCCAGTCCATAAAAACTTGTGTAACATGGATATGAGCTCACAGAACCTCATTTGAAATTCAGGGCACTTTTCCACCCTTCCCTGCTTACAAAACTATGGATGCAGATTTTCTAAAAAAAAACCCAACCCTACTACTTTTTCAGGAGAATATTACTGCAAAAATATAGGCCTTTTTAGAGATACAAACAAGAGAAGCAATATGTCAGAGCCTTGGTTGCATACTTCTGGAAGAGAAAATGAGATCCCTCAGAAAAGTAAGTGGAATGTGATCTTTGCTACTGAAAAGTTTCTTACTATAAGCTCTGAAACTTTGAAATAACAACTGATCATTTAAAAAGGAACTCCTGCAGAACACACAAAGCCAGGAACTAAAATGTGGAGATGGAAATTTATCAAGTATAGCACGATGCTGGTGAGTGAAGGGGGCATTTAGAATGATTTAAATTTAAAATGACTTTGAGGGTCTGTTATTCCCTCATTTTTGAAAACATGATTAGACACATGAGAAGGTAATAAGGCTCTTACCATATTTCTGCACATGGAATACAAAAAGCAGCCAAATATGTCTGCAAGAGGAGGAAGGAGGTTAATCTAGAAATTTTAATAGCTCAGAAGCAAATTCAGCCCACTTTCCTAAACGGTGTTTTGCTGCATGGACACTAACTGAAATACATTCAGGAGGGTGTACGACTCCAATGAGCAAGAATGGCATGTATAATGAAAAAAAATTGCTCATGAGCTGGACATATGGAAAACAGAAACGAATCCTTAGAACTAATACTATAGTTTATTGGTTTTGTATCTGCTTCTGCACAGGAGTGGACTTTGCATTCAATCCTACTAAAAGCAGGAGGGTGAAATGATAGATTGCAGCTGTGGTGGTATCAAGCCTTGAGTGCTTTGCCCAAATGCAATCTCTGTCTCAGGTAACAGAGTCCTCAAACTGAGCTGATAGCAGGAGTCTTATTTCTTGTCTGTGATCCTCAAGTTCTGGTGACTGAAACAGAGCAGCCAAGGACAGATAACCTTAGGCTCTCAACCTGACCTAGTGAAGATTACACTGCAGGCTGCTCTAAACAACAGCATGAGACTGTAGGCAGCAACCCATCTGGTTTCAGCTATGATGACAAGGACAGGTACAGATCAGTGGTGAAAACACATGACTAGTTGGCCTAGTTCCTCAGCCATTTCCATTCTTGTGAGTTACCTCTCCTAGCTACAACAAGTGTTAACTGGAGCTGTGGTACATTTCTCGTGATGGATTACCACAACTGCTCCATCCTTTTTCACAGCACAGGTGTACCTTGCCATGACAAAACTTTTGGACAAATTAAATTGTAAATTAAAATTGCTAATATATTGTGTATCATAAACACACAGAGTAGTCATCCATCATGAGGAAGGTCTCCTTTACCCTTGATAAGAACAACATGACCTCTGGGCTATGAAGTAGAAATTACTTCCAGCCATCAAACACCATTCTGAAGGATTGATGTTTTAAATGATAGCCCTTGGATTTCACATGTTACATTCCAGACTACAGTCTCGCTAACTTTTTTTTCAGGGTCTCTGCAGTCCACAAGGGACAAAAATGAAACCTTCCTTGCCTCACAGGGTAGATTTGAAGCTGTTAATCCATTTCAGTTCCACTGACAATGCAGCATATCAGTTTTACACCAGCAATTCTTTGGAGCAATCCTGAGCCAGGATCTACGCAAAACCTGGGAGAGTCCACAGGAAAAGAAAGTTTTTATTCATTTCTTCTCGCTGGATGACATGACGTGGCCTTTTGAAACCAGGACCATCAAAACAGAATAGAGGTCAAAACTGTTAGCTGCAAAAACATTCTAAATAACACAAACAGCGCCAGTGTCTCTGCTTTCACTGTATTTCTTTCCATGGCCATAGCGAGACTGACAAGGCATGTAAAAATTATTTCACTCTATGGAGAGCAGTACATTGCTGCATTTCACTTGAAAGAGAGCAGTATCCAACAACATCATGTCTAACTGGTTCACAGAAATTGTACCAAGCCTATATCCCCACTATTTTTCTTTCCACAGCTATAAATAATTTGTGTTATGAGCCATGTGAAAATAAATGATTCCACTGTGTGAGAAGGGGGGGCCCCATTTATCTTTAAACTGACTGGTACCCACCTTTGTCAAGTGGCTCCTGTGAACTTCACAGAGAGTATGCTTCCATGGCATGTCTGCCTACCATGCAGGGGAAAAAAAACACATTGGAAGCCCATAATGATATCTCTAGCAGATTTGAAATTACTTTGTCAAATCTCCCTATATTATCTTCTATGATTGGGACTGTCTGTAGAAATTATAAAACTGTTGTTTTCAAACATAGCTCTGAAGAGGCTTGTTTTCAATTGATAATGCAAGTTGCATAAAAATGGCTGAAACTTTCCACAGTGCTCTGTTCCCTCATATCCCCAGAAATACAAGAGTATATAAAGAGCTGTATTTCTCCACAAGGGTTGTATGTGAAATGCTCTGATAATCTGTGTTTACACAACACTTTGGTCATTTCAGACCAGGAGGTCTGATGGGCTGCCAGTGCATTAGCAATGAAATCCAAAAGGACTTCTCTTAATGTAGCAAGAGCATTGATATAATTAAATGATACCTTGCTCATACAAGCTACGGATCTGCTACAAACACCAGATGACGGCCCCTGCACAAATGGGACACAGACCAATAACAGACTAAGGACAAATCACAGAAGTCTGGTGAAGATTGATGGGAATGACTGTTCCTGTTTCACTTTGTACCTTTTCAAGCTCTGCTTAGCATAAGTCATGTAAAGAAGAACCTAGTTCTGATCTGGATGCGAGTGCGTGCATGAGCGTATGTGCTACAAACTCAGAAAGCTTTACCTTGCCACAGACAAGTCAGAGAACAAATTAAAAAGTAGTGATTTTAAGTAACTTAGAATTTAACTTTCCACATAAGCTGCTTAAATAGAACTGAGAGGGTAATCAACGTGCAATCTTCACTTAGTTCTTAAACAATGATGGATATGGAGATTTCCAAAGCCTCATCTCAGGCGGAAGTTAGGCTTCTTTTTTCAATGGCTGGACAAATATTTGAACTGATTCTGTCTGTCTAATCCTTTGCAGTATTAAAATGCTACCTAGCTCCAGGAAAATAATATACTCCAAGATCAACCAAAAATAATTACAGGAATGTCATGCCCTTCTTGTTTTTGCTAAAGACAGCATGTTAGGATTAATTACGCTATTACCAACATTCAGGGGATATCGGTAGGCATGTTTCCTGCAGAGTGGGCTAGTCTGCCAATTCTTCTTATTTATTCTCACTCGTGGCATTTTCCTCTGCTTTCCTTTCTTTCTTTCTCTTTTCTCATGCTTCTAAAAATCACCACTCTTCCCTAACAGTTATAACTATTGTTGCCTTGTTGACACAGGTATTAGTTCCCTGATGCATGCAGGCCACAAAGTACTTTATAAAACAGGCCACAAAACTCTTTAACCTTGTCAGTGCTGGGGAAATAGATGTGCAGAAAAACAAATTTACTCTCCCAAACATGAATACCACCCCGATGCACAATCCAACAAGGCTGCCTTACTTAGTATGACAAACAGGACAGGCTTGCACAAAGCACACGTCGCTCTACATTATAAATGTTATCAATGCTACTAATGCTCAGATTACAATTGTTTTTATTTGCCTCTTATTTTTTCAGAGTAACTTGCAATACAGTAAGTAATTTGGGATTAACAAAAACATAACCTACACTCTCACTGTGTTAAACAACACTTTCCAAACTACAAGGGCTGCTCCAAAAGTAATGCCTCCTATTTTATTATGTTGTCCCATTGAAACAGAGGCAGATGTTGGTGGTATGGCAGTAGAGGTTGAACCTTCCTGCCAATATTCCATTACATCTTGTTGCTGTGAAACAAACAGCAGCAAAGGGCTGTCCAGCAAAAAGGCATCTGACATGGAAGTGTGCATGAAGCAATGGTGGGTCACTGAATTCCTCCAAGGAGAAAAAAATGACATCCATTGACAATCATCAACACTTGCTGAACGTTATACCAAACAGTTAAGACTAACTAACTGTTAACAGTTAGACCACACAGTGGATGTGAGCACACAGGAGTGGTGGCACTGCAAGAAAATCTGAATGTAAATGCTGTCTGGTAGATTACAGGGAGTTAGAAGTCCTAGTCCAGTTTTCTAAAAGGTTCATCTAGCAGTCTGGGCAAGTCTTAACACCTCCCTACTTTATTTTATCTGTATAATGAGGCATTGGTAATTATCACTTGATATTTTCAGGACAAATACTTTAAAATGAATTATTTTAATTGAACAAAGCATTTTGAAAAAAAGTCATTTACTGTAAAAAGTACTGTCAAATTACAGACGTTTTTCCTTTTTAGTCTGGGCTTTTAAGTGGTTTGACACAACACCATGTATTGGTAGCATTTTATCCTGGAAGACATTGTGAATATGTGTAGAACCGTACAGGCACAGTCCACTTTAAGAAGTACATGTGCTGTTCCACCACTCTATCCGTGACTGTGCTCTCTAAACGAAGTTCACTGCCTCTAACAAGTTTTGCGTTTTTCAGAGAGGACTAATCTTCTATTTGAGGATTTCAAAGGCCAGGATCTTATCAACTTTATTGCATTAAACCTACAAACACTTTTGCAGGAGAGATAAGTTTAATTATTTCTCCTTTAACAAATGTGAAACTGAGGCGGGTAGGGTAGTGCGTGACTTCCTTGCATCAGATAGCTATAAAATGAAATAAGGCATATTTTATAGCACCTCTAATTTGAGTTTTGCACTTCAGTGACATCCTCATTTTCCCTCCCATGGTGCTAATTAACTGTAATCTATGATAATCATTACTGAACCAAAGTTCCACTAAGAAGCAAATGAAGGTTATCTATTTAATTAGCTATATGGTTAGGTTGTGGGGCAAGGCATTTTCCTAATTAACAGAACTAAAACTAGACTGGGCAGACAGGAATGAGTGTAATTAAAATTTAATCTCCCTCATCCCGAAAACACGCTGCCCGCAAAATGGAGAGCTTTGTGTAAATGCTCTTATAGCATGGGAGGGTTGAGGCAGGTTTCAACACATTTCCCTCATGTCACTTTCTCCATTTTCACCTGTTATCTTTGCAATTTCACAAAGAAACCTGTCTTCCAACACAGATGGTAATCTGTCACATATGGATTTAGGTGTCAGCTATTCTGCTTCAGGACATATCCACTCTGACATTATCCACCAACCAATCAATAGAAGAGTCTGCCAGGCTGCCAAGAGATCAATCACCTCGTAAAACAAACATTATGTCCCATTATTTTCTTATTACAGTTAATTAGATTTATAAAACACAAAAAGCTTTGAAAGTGAAAAACTTAGAAATGCTGTCAGAACAGTTTAGGCCATGATTTCTCATTTGTGAAAGGGAAGGGATTTACTAAATCTATCGAGAAAAGAAAGGATTTTCATTTAAAAATTTTGCTGAACAGTGAATTCTTTTTTTTTAACTTAAAAACATGTTAGTGCAATGCTACCAACCCAAACAGTGCAAGTTGTCTTAAGACTGTGATACCAGAATGTGAAGTGGACTGGAGATATAAAGAGAGAGAGTGATACAGTTAATACTGTCTAGAGCTAAATGCAAAAAAATTTACAGAAAAAAAGGGAAAAGAAAAAAAAAGCTATAGAGATCCCAGAAAATAATTTTAGTTTTCCTTCTACTGTAAGATTTTACTAATAGAAGTGTTTTTTTTTTATAAAACACTGGGGAGGGAGAAATAAGTGTGCAGTTATGACCTGGGGACAACAGATAATGTCTCTCTTTTACAAAGCATCTGGGAAGTTAAGTATACTAGATTCTGTGAAACTCAAATGGTAATAGTGACAGTTTAAGCTCATGTACACTTAGAGGTTGTGTTTAAAGTGGTGGTACTGAACTGTGCAAATATATAGGCTGAATACTTACCTACCTTCATAGAATCATAGAATTACTCAGGTTGGAAGGGACCTCAAGGATCATCAAGTCCAACCGCAGCCTTACTATTCACATAGCCACTATTATCATAATAATTTTACATTTAATGCTTATGTGTTTTATGTAGGAGGAGCTGAGACAGAGAACTATATGAATTGGTGAAAGTTATGCTCAGTGGCTACAGTAAAGGGGTTAATCCAGTGTCTCTCAAGGCAAAAATCAGACAAAACTGCATGAGCTAATACCTCTGGGCACATTATCTGTTGAAACTCTCACTAAAAAGCAGTGCCTTGCTCTTACAGTATTCAACCTCTCCGTGTAATCTCAAGGAAAAGCACAGGGGCAAGTGAGAAAGCTGGATGCTACTGGACAAAGATACAAGAATCCCTGGACTTAGCACATTAACTCAATTTACCTTTTAGTTATTTTTATTATTCCCTTTGGAATTGCTATTTCCTCAGGAAGGCTGTGTGTTTTCAAGAATCTCATCCTGCATCTAAAAATTCCTATATTTGTGCTTGATTTAGTTAAATAGAATTTAAAAATAAAATTGCTATTGGATAAGGACATTTAATTTAAATCCCTCATAACTGATAATGAATCAAAGAAAATTGGCTGGTGACCAACATTAACCCTCCAAAACTTTTTGAAGATATTTCTGCAACCATCCAGGGATCAGTTCTGTATCTGGAAAGACAAATACATTACTGAGAGCAGGATACAGCCATATGAGAAACAAGAGGTAATACATGATGAAAAATAATGAAAGAAAAAAACTACTGTAAGTTTTGAATGTTGGTAGCTATGATTATGTAAGTAGTTGACCCCCCAAATTACAGAAAACACACCACACTTCTACATAATAAACTGTGATTGCTGATCCTCGGGGAATTTCATTTTGTCAAATAAATGCAAGGTCTTTTCAACAACTGAAATGCAAAATATGACCCTCCCAAGCATTAATTTAAAGGATTTGACATTTTCAAAGGGGAGGTTCACAAAGACTAATAACAAATGCAAGTTTCCAGGGAGCAGGGATATTGCCTACTCATGAAAAAACCCTAAGTTAGTACACACAAATTCATTTTGTGGGGATAGATGGAACCCTTGGGAAGGAATGAAACTCAGTAACATGGCAGCTGATCCAAGTCTGCAATTTTTAAATGGATGATAATCTGTTATATTATATTCGTCTGTCAAGAATGAGTCTACAGCAGACAAATGAATCGAATGTCTTCAACCTAAGAATAAGGCAATTCCCCAAAAAAGGGAAGGGGTAGTGGAAGGTTTCACACAGTCTGGATGAGATAAATTTGCAGCAACAGTTAGAAGGCAGATGTTATCCACAGTTCTGTTTCACATATATATTTTTTTCCCTTCCATTCTCTTTTCTTCTTTCTGACAAATTTCACCTGTGTTACTATTTAAAATTTGAATTTCCTCTCACTTTTTAAATTTCATGAGTTTATCATTTCATTATTCCTCACTGTGACCTGGAACTTCACATCTCTCTCAGAAAGTCTGAATCAGATTATGCCTACATATCTAAAATTAATTGCGTTGCTGTCCACTTGAAATATATACCCATCAGTCAATATCTGATGTCCACTTTTCCAGGCTTCTGAGTATTTGTAACCAGCTATTACCAACCATTTTCTGTGTTCTTTTCCTCTCAGAATACCATACATTTCCTCTTGGTGAATCTTTCTCCATCTTCTCCTCTACCACATATGGATTTACCATCACCTCTGCCAATCCTTCTCTTCCCTCCATGCGTCCCTCTGTCAGATACACCATCATCTTGACACGTGTCAGGTTTGTCTTTGCAATGACAACAGTCCAATCCCTCTTTTCTTTAGTAAAGTCAGGGAGAAAAGCAGAATCCTAATTCTGAGTCACCCTTCAGTCTTTTCAAAGCCTTGAAACTGTTGTTTCCAGGACAGCTACACTGGGACAGATGAATATAGCTCCTCTTTGGGCATGACACAGAGCTCTTCACTGAGGAACTGCATCTGCCTGCCAGACGCTGTGACTATTTTTTGTAGCTACCTGGCAGCTCGTATCCTAGTCTGATTTCCTTGTCTTCCTTGTCTTCTCTACCCCTTCTAAAATAAGCAGCCTGTTCAAACTCAGGCATTGTTCTTCCATCAGTTTTCCCTTTCTGAATTCTGAGCTTGATGAGTTTTCTCAGACATCTTGCTCAGGTCCTTCAAAACTGCCCCTGTTGTTTAAAATTCCTTTTCAGTTTTAACCTTTCTTTTGTCTTCCTATATAACAAACTTACAAAATTTCCTTTGCATCTTCTTCCTTCAACAACCAAAAGTCTGCTTATTAACTATACAGTGTTGCCCGTGCATATGCTTAATGGATGTATCAAGGAATTCCCTGTGGAATCTACTGGGTTGCACTCTAATATGGTCTTTATTTTCCCAAAGATGTCACAAAGCGTATGCTCTCAGAAATTCTTGTCAGTACTCAAACACTTAACAGGACCATTGTTTTCATGATGAAAGTGTTAACTTTCCTCTAGTTTAATATTATCTTTCTTTACTTTTTTTCTTCAGTTCAGCAGTTGCATCCATTGTTTTATAGTTCTAAATCACCAACTGCCTCCCTTTGGGTTGCCTCTTCGACACAAGTGTCTCTAGTTTCTTCCCCATAAGTGTTTTTTCAGAAGCAATGGACTAGGAAAGGGAAAGGGAAGGGAGATTCTTTGCTGTGCAACATCTACTCAGGAAATATATTCATTTCCATAAATCACTTAAGTATTTTGAGATTCATAGAGCTTCTGTTGCTTCTGCTAAGATGAAATGGCATGTGATCTTATGATCCTTTACACAGAAACACTCTAAAATGCTAGGAAATTGTCAGTAGGCATTTTACAGAAAGCCCAGTCATTTTCAATTGAACACTGAATTGCACACTTAACCTATGCAACTATATAGAAAATGATTATTTTGCTTCCTTCTAAAATCACTAGTCTAGCTACTGGAGGACACTACCACCTTTCTTCACATAATTCTTATGTTCATCAATTTATTTAGGTGCTAACTTCTCACACAATACAAACACGTTCCTCTGTCCATTCACCAGTCAGTGTCTATACATATAGTTTATGTAAGAGGCTTCTGCATTTAATATTTCTGTTTGTCATTAAAAAAAAAGATCAGCCACAATATTTATATCTGACTTCAATCCATTTGAGCTTCTTTAAACTACAAAGTCAGTAAGATCTTAGGTTTGCTTCAACAGTGAAGCTCTGTTATAAATTCAGCTTCAGCTCTTTCTCACTGCCTTGTATTCATCATGGAAAGGGCAAGTTTTTCTTAATTCATAGCTGCATTGGCTTCTGATAATATCTGGCCTCTTTTGCTTTCTGATAGCTTTTTATTTAAATGTATAGAGAAGCAAACTCAAATGGCATTTATATTTGAACATGCACTTATTTCTAGTCACAAATAATAGTAAGGTACATTGCTACAGCTTGAAAGAAGAGTCATGTAAGGGCTCTGATGGAAGTAGAGTTGGTGTATAATGAATTATGAAAACCAGACCTTGATTTGACTCATGGGAAGCTAAGCTTACGTTTAAGTTGACAAGAAAAAGAGAGAAAGCCATCACAGAAAAAGAACAGCAAAAGATAAACCACTTTGATATGCACTAAAGGGTTATTAGGAGACACCACATACCTAGCTTGAGGACTGTTTCTGACGAACAAGCTAGTGCCTGATGTTGATAAAAATCAAGGAAGTCTGATTCCTCCGGAGTAGGAAGTTCTTGTGAGAGAGTGACAAAGCAGGTAGAAGGGAAACAAGGTACAAGAATTTTGTCCTGCACTATGACATGTGATCGGAGAACATGGGCCTGTATTAACATTCATTTTTTTCTTGAATTTTGTTTCTATTGATGAGATTAGGCAGTCTCTTTATTCCCCACTGGTCACACTCTGAAGGGAAGTGGAACACGTAACTCTGTTGAAACAGATTTTCAAGGCAAGTAAGGTGGATATCCTGTATTGTTATCCTGTAAGGATTAGGTAATTTGCTTATGAGCATATTATTGCAATATGATAAGAGTTCAGAGCATGCCAGCTGTTCCATGTTATTTCAGAATGCACATACATTTAAGCTTGTGCAAATAGGAGGTACCTTAGCCATACAATGTAGGACTTCTAATCCCATCAGGAATGACCTAGACTGATGTGTTTATTTTATCACAGGGTCACCTATTTTTCTGACCATATTCTAAAAAATAGGACATCATGGAATTCCAGAGAGAAGTGAAGGGTACAAAATCAAAGCTGGTGCACTCTAAGAACCAGTGCACAGAAGACAGGACAGAGGTTTTAGCTGGGTGCACAGCAAGGAAAAAATGGCCTTGGGGATCAATGGAAGAGTGGCAGAAGGTGCAGTCTATATAAAGGCCTGAGAATGACAACCTCTGCATTAGTCAGCTTCTTCATAGAGAGTTTTAGAACTCAGTGTATCTCAATCTGTTTCCATTTGCAAAATTTTCCATTATTATTATTGTGGTATTTCCACTAGAAAACGAAAGCCTACTGAGAGCAATCCCGTCTTTCCCTTAGTTAACTTTTCACAGACTCTGAGGAACAAGCACACTGTTACTCTGGGATATCTCAGAGCAATCCATCCCAGATAGCTTTATCTATGTGCAGCAAGTAAAGAGAAGCTACTTATTAACCTAAATGAAAAACGGATCTCAGTAGTCATCACTGTACCTTAACTGAGAGTAAGGCAAAGGCATCATTTTCCATATATAATTTTCCAAACCAAACAATGAATATAAGGCACCATATCAGCAGAGTGTTAGCAAAATTTAATTTGCTGTACATCAAATTACTCTGGCATCAAGCACTGATGGCATGAACCAGTACTATAATCGTGAGTACAGCTGTTCTATTAACTACATAAATTATCTTAAATATACACCACAGAAGTAAATGCCATTTCAGGTGCTGCTATTATCAATGGAAATACAGTCAGAAGAAAGGGTATAAAGCAAGTAGGTCTCTGCTCTTTCTGGATTTACCAGAGGTCCTGTTTAAAAAACCCAGTGCTGCTTTAATCGTGTGTCTGACATTTATGCTGATATTTGCTGGTGCCACAGCACTCTAACTGCAGTGCAGATGATGACTGACAGCAGCTTACTACATTTTAGTTTACTCCCTCACCATTTGCATATATGATTTTCCCCTACTTTTTTGAGAGAGAGCACTAGAAAATACTAATGGCCCATTATGGCTAATGGCTCAAATACATATGTTCTGCAAAAACAGCGTGTATTCAGTGAGGAGGAAACTAAACAGACCTCTTCACATGCGTGAAAAAATGTGATCTATCTACATATATGTTGCTAGAGCAACTAAACAAGAGTGCTAATGGGAGACTCCCAGAAAGTATACTGCAAATCTCAAGTAACAGTATTCCAGGCTGTTATGAACCAATTTGCCTCTACAAGCAATCTGTAGAAATTTGAACTCTCTAGGAGATCATTTAAATTCTTTTTAATTTAAAATGCTGATGTACATGAATGAATTCAACGAGGAAGACAAGAACAGCTTTATAGCATAATATCTTAGTGAATCTAACGCAATTCTTAATCCTGGATTAGACTTTTAATCTCCCTGCTTAGTATGTTCATTTACCTACAAAATGGTTACCAAAGGCAACAAAGCAAAATCAGAAGGATATATTGCAATGACAGCATAGAGAAAGGTTATGCACAGATAACCCACACTTAATCTCGTACTGAAGAGACAGTGGCTCCCTTTAGTTAGCATTAATGGATATGGATATAATGCATATATAATGGGCATAAATCATCTTTATTTACAGTTGCCAATACATTTTCTTTCCCTTCTCCCCAGTAGAAGAAGTTCCTTCCTATTCATCAGACCTGTGTGTGAAAGAGACTGAGGTTCAAATCTCATCTTTCCCAACAGCAGTTGTTAGGTTTCTACATTCTCCCCCTCAAGGTAATGCTCCCAGTCATAAAGGAGCAAAAAACAACCCCTTCTGCCCTTTTCACAAACTTTCTGACATGGTAGGCAAGGGAATACCTGCCAAAACAAGTGAACCAAGAAAAGAAGGCCAATTTTCCACTGTAATTCAGATCTGAGATTAGGGACACTGGAACTTGACTGAGTATGCACTGCAGGCACTACGGGAGAAATTCAGGCACTATGGAAGTTTTACTGGTGAAAGTTTAGGTCCTATGGGAATTTACACTGCTTGAAGCTATGCAGAAGGTAAATTTATAAATCCTGTAGCTGTGCACCTCCATATAGAAGTTACATACTTCAGCAGGAAACTCAGGTGTAGCTTTCAGCAAGCTATTTTAGTGATTATGTCTTCTCTAACTCTGCTTATGCATTTATGAAGAAGTCATGTATGCCTTTGGTACAATGACGGTATAACTTAAGTGGAAACCTTTCCATTTTCTGTGGGAATCTAACTCAAGAAATACTTTTTGTATTTAGGTGACTACTTTGAAGAAGGTCTCTTTGCAGCTAAGGAAGAAAACCAGAACAGTGACCAAACAAACAAAACATTCACCTGAATTTTTTTGTGTTTGTCTTGCATTTGTCTCTTAATCTTAGTTCAGAAGGCCTGAACGAAACCTGTGGACATGATTCTGAAGGCCTTGAAGCACCTATATGACGTGAAAAGAATGGCTGTACACGCTAGCATCTGCCTTACTGTAAACTTGACTGATGCAAATATTTTACACAGCTTATCTTGCACAGGGATGTATTTTACTGTCAAACTTCTACTGGTATGCAAAAGGAATGTTGAGTCAGGCATATTAACAAAACAAAACCTTAGTTCATCATTCTCCTGTAAAACTTTCCTCATCTTTCCTAGGCACTCTGAGAAAAAAAATATACTACTCTGAAACTTATCCAATCAATCACTGTCAAACAAAGTGAGAATCATAACTGAAGTGAGCCACTAGTTGACATACCGAACTAATCACAGAATCACAGAATGGCCCGGGTTGGAAGGGACCTAAAAGTTACCTATAATTCCTTCTGGTGTTTCTTTCAAAAACAAACAAACAAACAAACAAACAACAACAACAAAAACAAATAAGAAAAAAGAGGAAACATTTTCCGTTTCATATGAATTGATCAGGATTGACAGGATGCAAATTTAAAAAGCTTCAATCAATTTAATCCAGTTTAGTGAAAAACCGAAAACAGGCTTTAAGTAATTTTGACTAATGGAATGATGGAAGGAACCATAACTGCTCACAGATATTCTGTATCCAGGAAATGAAGCCAAATTGGCCAGCTAAACTGTTCATTTTGAGCTTTTCACTTAGTGTAAGTGTGTTCTGAATGAAAAGAGAGGAAAATTTTCAACATCTGAATCATATTCTCGTGCCAAATCGATATGAGCATTAATTTTTGCATTTAATTTAATGAAACCTTTCTGTTTGTATTTACCAAAACATGACACAGTTTGCTTCACTGAAACTCATTCTGTAACAAAGTCTTTCCTCAAAGAAACAATTCAATTTTCAAAACTGAATTCATTTCCAGGTTTTCTTTTTTTTGTTTTTTGTATAAAAAAATAATTTAAAATGCATTCTCTCATAATATGCTGCAATTAAGAATTATAAAAAAGTGCAATTGCTACATCAACCTAATAAAGCCAATGCAATAATTCCCTTATGTTTCAATAAAATTTGGTTTGGCTCTTTGACTGAAATAGCTCATTAGTCACCATGCTCCTGGTTTCATTCCTAGATTGCTTAATGATAGGGAAGGTTACAGAGTTGAGTTAGTGGGTAAACTGGTCAACGATAAGGCATTTCTGACACTCCCACAGCAGCACAGTCAAGTATTTAAGCATGTAAGTGCCACATTTCTCTGCTGCATCTGAATGCAAAAGGATGGGGGCCTGTTTCAAGGAAGTAGAGAGCACACCGCATTTCTGGGTAACCATGACAATGAGACAGCAGGAAGAAGAAATGTTTGCCCGAACAGCATCCAGTCACATAACCTCTGCATAACACTGCTCTGGTTAAACAATATGCCAGAGGGCTAAGAAGGGCTTATTTAGTGTACGTTGCACAGTAAATAAAATGCCCCAGCCTTAGGTGAAGACGTGCAGGGGCCTTTCTGTGTCTTAAATACATGTCTGTGAGATCACCTGAACTTGGCAAAGTTTCATCTGAGTGCATGAATTAATGCTGCTATATTTAGCAGTACTACCAATGTAAGATCACATTGCTACTAAAACCAATTACACTTTGTCCCAGCTGAGTATCTGCTTCCCCAAAACCCCACTCTCGAGCTTGCTTGAGAAGGTACTGCAAAATAGCAAGCTAGCGAAACAAAATAATAGTCACCTTGCTATTACAAAACATCCATGGGGTATGCAAAGTTAGATGGCACTTTATAGATGCATTACAGAAAAGCCACATTTGTGCTGTGGCTCTTGCTTCATACACCTAGAAACTCACATTTCTCTTCTGCTACAATTTTAAATTGTACTTACTCTGCCATCTGAGTCTTGGGATGGGGGTGAGTATGGCACTTGTACAGTTAAGACTGTGTCCTGTGTACAGTACTGTCAGGCTGCATTGTTCTGGGGCACAGGAGGGCCTCAGAGGGCACAGTTTCTTTGTTAAAACCATGAGGAAGTGATCAAACAGAGAACTCTGATGCCACACAGTCTTGCATTTTTTGTGTTGCCAGAAGCCTGTGATCCTTCCCCTTGACCTAATTCAATCTTATAGTACCTCCAAAGCAAACTCTTTATTGCTTGATCCAGTTCGGAAGCTGAACTTGAACAATCTTCAGAAAATAGTTTGACTTCACTCCTCTTGAACCCCTCAAGTTTTTCAGAAATGAATCTCCTGCTTTATCTGCTATATATAGGTTGTATTTAATATAATTAAAATGCTGAAGTGATGAATCTTCTCACTGAGGGCAAATTATAGCTGAATGGACGAGATAGTTACTCCGCAGGAAAGAAGTACAGAAACAAACAAGCAGGGGAGCTACAGACTAGGAAATCCCAAGATGCACAAGGTAGGAGATATTAAAAAGTGGGTAGGAGGCAATGAGCAGCAAGCATCATGGGCCACTATGTCTTTTAATCCTCTGTCTCCCTTTCTGTTTGTATTAGCGGACTTCTGTAGATGACTCAGTAGACATGCACGGAAATGAACTACATTGCTTTGGCATGCACAGCACAAAACCAACTCAGAATCAAGCTGGGGTCACTAGATTACAATGGCGGGAGAAATTAAATAGCGTGAGTTAGAGGGAGGATGTGGAGTTCTTTTTGTTTGGGATGTGTCTGTTTTCCTAGCTGACAAAGGTCTGCATGGTTTGGCTTATTTAGAGATATAGCTAACAGCTGATAGGGAGACTGAAGGGAAAAAAGATCTTTTTTCATTCTGTGTCAACCTGGTTGAGAAAAGACTTGCGTTTGAAACTAACTTTTAAGAAGAAAAGCAAAATGTTGATGAATCTGTACCTCAGTCACCACTCATACAACTGAAGGCTCCTCTAAGTAGGCCGCAGAGGTCTGTTCTTATCACCTTTGCTCTTATTTCACTGCAAGACCATGTAAGTTATATGGGAGTATAAGGGAGAAAGAATCAGAGATAAAAGTTTTCAAGCCCTCCTCTTCATCTCCCAGAAACTTAAACAGTCTTCTGCTACAGTAGTCCTCTCACAGGTTATACAGCTACCTGTATGTATTCCGCATTAAGTCTTCATTCACAACAATTTTTCTTTCCATTTTATTGACATTGATAAAGACCAGACTGCACATGCATTAACTAAGAAGTCTGATTCTTTGAACTCCCATTTCCCATTGAGTCTGTGAAAGAGATCAATGTGCAAAGACCCTGCAGATAGATTCTTTGCATTACTCAGAACTTGCTTCCTTGCACCCTCCTTCTCTGTTATATTCAGGAAGGGCCAGGAGAAATATCAGAACTTCAGCCCTGACTCAGTTTTCCCTCATACAGAATATGAAATATGCTATTGCAAACAAAATGTGGACCAATTAGTAACATTTGAAGAGTTACACACTCTGAAAAAAAAAACCCTTTTTTTGTGTACATTTGTCCTTATTCTACACTAAATTGTTAATAAACTTCCACACAACTAAACAAAATGTCTTGCAAAATTGTGAAAAGCAAACTCTTTACCAATATTTATTTCATAAATTTAAAAATTAGAACTGTTGTTTAATTTACCTGACTCCCTAGTTAAACAAACAAGGAAGGAAAGAAGGGAAGTAGCAACAGATTTCCACAAAATACCAGCATGATAAAAACACATTATTGAAGAAATCAATTACACATGAGCTAGAACTACAAATTGCATTATGCCCCCCTTGGAGTACTCAACAGTCCAGACAGTCTTATTTAAGTCTCAGCAACTCCATAATTTCAGCAAACACATAACTTCAAATAGTAGCTGTACTATATCAAATGCCATAGGGAGGAAGATGCCAAAATAGACGAAAAGTCATAGTCTTTCCAATAAAAATATTCTTTTTGGTCAACATTATTTGCTAAATATAACCTAAACTTATTAATCGTTTTGCTCAAACCACAACTGCATTTTTTTTATTAATATGGTAATTAACCCTCCAGTTTCTCTCAGCTTTTCTTACATGTCCTTCCTCTTTCTTTTCTTGTAATAGATAAAAAACCTATCTTTTATGTTTAAAAACATAACCTCTCTTTAAAATCATGCCTCTACTAAAAACCTCAGTTGGAGATGCTGTGACATTTGGTAGGCTTGGAAACCCTGCCCAGGGAAGACAGGATGTGACAGCTGTATGATCCCTGAAGGTGCTTTAATAGGCATTCAATAGATAATCCATTTCTCTTACCACACAGCTGTAATTGTTAAAGATAGATCAATGAACAGCAAATAATAAGAAACAGTAGTCCAATCAAATCAAAGAGAGTGAAGAGAAAAATAAAAAAAAATTAATTTGAGAAGATCATTCTCTTGTTTTCAATAGAATTCACAGGAAAATGTGTGAACACTGACCTTCCCCACCCCAGACTATTTCAGGCTCTACCTATAAGCAAGAGGAACAAAGAAGGTATCCCTGTTACTCTGCCAAAACATTAACTTCTATGTTCAGAAGATACACATCTCAGAAAGCAGACTTGACTAAGGACTGCCTGCATTATGTACAGAAGCAGCTTCCCTGGTCAGTTTAAGTATATGATTCTTAGTGCACAGATTTAAATGGGAAGTTGCTTTGGCTTCAGGGAAGCAAAATCTAGCCCAGAAATCTCATGGTGTAATACATTAGAAAAATAATATTAATTTCAGTTAAATGTAAACCATATATTTTACTATTTTTTTATTGCCCAAAATGTCAATGAAGGTTAAAAAAAAATAACTTGGTTGGTTTGTTTAACCATGTGAGTGAATTTCAACTTGTTGTTTAAGTAAAAGGATATCTGCAACATCATAAAAATACAGATTCTGTTTCTTATATTTTCTTCTCATAAAAAATGGAAAATGAAGAAAAATGTGAAAGCGCTTAGGGCTACGGTATTTGGTTTGAGGATCAGTTGAACATTTTATTTTGTCTGTAGCGCTAATTATAGATTTGATTATTATATAAATATTGTTTCACGTTAGCTCTATGGCCAGACTTCTAAATTTAGAATTCACCTTTTTTTTTCATGATGTACTTTCAATAATAAACATTATGATCAAGTCTAGGTGTATGTTACAGTATTAAAATGCCTCCTTTTTAAGCACTCAGTGGAGTCAATGTACTGTTCTACTATGGCTTAGCTAGTCTGCCTATAAAAATGAAGGTTTATTTTCATGTGGTTTGAACTAGAACGACCGATTTTTGATGTGTGCTCACCCATAACCATTAAAATTGTATGCAATGGCAGTTTAAATGTTTTATTTTCAAATAAACAGGCAAATGGACTGTTATTTCTATAAATAAGCATACTAACAGAATCATGCCCAAGTTTTTAGCCTGGAGCAAGAGGAAACCACACATTTTCTGTTTATTTTTGTGGGTTTTACTATTTTAAGTTACATGAGGCCCTGAACTAAAGATATTCTGACATTTCTGGTTACTCTGAAGAAAAAAAGTCCCAATAGTTTCTTAGCAAGTTAGGTCAGCTTATTCTTGCCGCTGAGTGACAAGAAAGTATTTTCTGCCACAACAATATATGCAATGTCCTCCTGGACGTCCCTAGTCTCTTCTAATGGAGCTCAAAAGAAATACGTAGGAAAATAGGAAAAGGGTTGATGAGGGGCCTAGACCTGCAAGTATGTATCCAAAACTACTTACATGCATAGTGCCACTAAGCAAGATTCTGCAGGAGTATTTGAGAACTGTCCCTGTCTCTTTAACTGAGAACAGATGTTGAGAGTGGTATCAGATGCTCTTTGCTGTTCTCTTTTCCCATGTCCTCAGTTTTAACGCATTTATGAAGGATAAAATACCAAGGTTCTTATGCTGTCTTTGGAACAGTAAAAGCCAAGCATGAACTGAAAAGCTTAGACTGTGCACTAATAAATGCTGCTTTGGTTTTCCTTTACAGCTAGCTACATCTAATGTTTTGAAGGGCCAGAAATGGGCAATTATTTGTTTGATTTTTTTTTTTCAGTAATACCTCTGCAGCTTTTGCTTAGCCTCAATTGGTGATCAACAGTTGACAAAGATTTGGTTGAGATTTTAAACCTCAATTTTGAATAGAAAAATTCAGGCATCATCGCAGGATTGAATTTTTAGAAGTGTATCAGAGTATCTTTTGTAACTGAATGTCTCTGTAGCCCAGAGTTACTCATCTAGATCTCTGGCCAGTTAAAAACAGTTCGACCTCTGTACCTCATTTCTTTGTGGTAATAAAATCCTCTAATAAAAAGAGAGAAAAATGACTGAAGGAGGTAACTGCAGAAGAATTAAGGATGAGGAAAGCTAATGAACTCAACTGCAATCACTACGCCAGTAACAGCCTTAACTTAAAAGTATTGATTAAATATCTGAATATTTACATCTTGTACCGAAACCGCTGAAGGCAAATGATGCATTGCAAAGCAAACAGAAGCTGACCTTTGCACGTTTTCCCATCAGGCTGCAGGGTAAATCCAACTGGGCAACTGCATCGTACCCCTGTCGCGGTATCCTTGCAAGTCCGATCACAGCCTCCATTATTGACAGCACATGTTTCTGCAGAATGAAAGAGAAAGAGAGAGAGAGAGAGGGGGGAGAAAGGGAGTGTAATGAAATGTTCTGGGGGAGGGGAGAGGCACCAACTCTTTGGGGCAATATTACAATATCATGAAAGCAGTCTAAGTTATAAGCAAGCCAACTCAAGCAAGCTCTCAAGGTCATCAGGGCCCACATACTTGTTTTGACTGGTAAATCATTTCCACAAGTCACAATTTCTTTCTCCCTCCAAACTGGTGTTTTTATTTATTATACTTAGTTTGTGCTTTTGAACTGTCTTAGGCAATGGGATGGGTTATTACATATGAAACAAGTTTAAGAAAAAAAAAACTGATTGCCTTTAAAAGCAGAACCAAACATTCAGTCTGTTTCATATCAGTCAATGTCTAGCCAAGGCTTTTTAAGGTTCATTTTTTTAAAGATGTTGTAGGCATAATGAACTTTAAAAAGCAGTAGAAAGCAAAGCAGAGTGCTAGACACGGAACCGAGACTTTTAAATCCTTAGTTAAGAAAGAGTTAATGGAAAATGAACTACATATATCACTTTGACAAGAATCTACATGCCCAATCTGTTCTTACTGAACTACAAGCAAAAGGCATCTGGGTTTTGTCCACTTAAAGCTTTTTGCAAATTGAAAGGAGTTTGGAGTGGGTGGGAGGGCATAATTGAGGTCACTGAACCCATTCCAAGCTGTGTCATTGAAATTTCCCAGTGCTTGTAGTATGTAGAAGGGTGGCTGGGCAAACACAGGCAAGGGAAAACTGCAGTACTTTTACAACAGTGGGCAATGGCTATTAGGTACCACCACATTAAAAAAAAATCTTCAACTTCACCACCAAAAAAAAAAAAAGGAAAGAAAAAAAAAAGTGAAGAACCCTCCCTTGATGCCATTATTTTCTGTGACTTGTGTGAGCACATGCGTAAACGTTACACATACATACACATGCATACCCACACACACACCCATAAAATAGATAAAAGGCAAGTGAAACAATTAACTTTGCTTTGATCCAGAGAATAGGCTGGATGCAAGGATGCCAATTTAGCACGTCAGTTTGAACTCTGAATTTATCTGAAAAGTATTTACTTCAGAGAGTAAGCCCTTTTAATAGTATCTTTTTCAGTTACTCTGGCTTTGATTAAATTAAAATAGTCTCCCTGCTCCCCCCAAGATGCCATTATTCTACACAGTTCACCTCATTTTGGCTTTCCCTGAAGAGGCTTTGTCACTACTTACTCAGATTTACAGACTCTTATTGCTGAATATTCACAGCCTGTGTCACAATTGTACTCTGTAGACAGGGTCTCACAATACACTATAGGGTATGCTAATAAGGAACTGCCTTAGAACAGTAGGTTGATCAAAAATTATTTACACAGAACAGAAAAGGCTTTATCTTTAAACTGACTGGTACTAAAGCATTTTTATTTTAAAGTAGCCTCTGCTAATACCCTCAAGGTGACTGTCCCTTTGGGGGGACTTCCCTGCTTCTAAGTAAAACAAAAATAAATTTGTTTTTAATTTTGAACAAGCAAAGACATATGTATTAGTTTTGGAGTAAGCTGCTGGCACTGATGACCCAAGCTTAAATCGAGGGGTAAGGGGCACACATGCATTAACAGCATGGGACAAAACTTTGCTGTCCATATACATTCATTCACGCTGCGCTAGATATGTATACATTTATACCATATATGCTATATAATAACATCATATTGAAAAAAAAAAAAATCAGTATACAAATGAATTTGCACACAACTACCAGAAAGCACAGTTAGTAAGTGGACTGCCATGTTTTTGCAACAGCTTTCTAAAGATGGAGCTGAGTCTCTATATCTTTATTTTCAGGCAGAGTCCTTGCTTACCTGTGTTCTCCAACAAAACGAATGGGCCATTTTGCATGGGCACAGACCATATAGGTAGGACTTGCAGGACCTGAACCTACCTGCTTCAATTTTGATTTTCACTTACTTCCCTTAGAAGTACTACTTAATAACTTTAGATGTTGATATTACTCTTGGAGAATTCTTTTGTAAAATGAAGAAATTTCCATTTGTATATGAATGTATGTATGTATCCTCATATGCCAAAGGAAAAAGTTTCAGATCATTTAGAAGTGCTCTTTTTTTTTTTTTTCCTCTTTGGGTACAGTTTAATGGTAGAATGACTAACCAGGAGTAAAGATTTAAAGAGTCAAGGTTCAAAACCAGGCAAAAGTGCTAAAAATGTACGTTTGACGTGGCACTGCAAACAGTAGTAAATCTTACGTTAGCAGATTAGCTTTGGCATATGAAGAGTCCTTTATTGCAGTTCATCACTAAGAGATGAACATGAGTAGCAATATTTCTGCTTTCTGGATGACATCCAGTGAAAATGAATCGACACAACAATTTTTTTTCCCCATGGCATGGATGACTGGATCTATAGGGTAAGGGTCATCCAGTGAACAAGAGTTATTTCTATGTATAAATAGAGGGAATCAAGCCAGCTTTTCTTATTTTCACAGAGATTTAGTAAAACAAACCAAAAAGGATAAATACCCTTCGGCTTTCCTGGAGACTCTGACTTTAATACGTGATGAACTCTAACAGAATGAAGATCCAAGTGAGCGAGAGGACTTCTGACAGTACCTACTAACATTTTGAATAATCAGAGAAATGTATTGATGAAATTCCTTAAACTCAAGTTCATGAGAAAAAAAAATGGTAAAAGAAAGCAAATGTGAATAGCAGAATATGGGAAAGAGGTATTACAAACTACATCAAATAGAAGTGCTGAGGCCTATATACAACATAAACCAAAGCATGTCACCACTTGTGTTTCTGTTGGAAATGACTTCAACCTATTCTTCTCACCCCCGTCAAACTTTAGTACGTATTAGAAATGCAAATACAAGTTTCAGAGCTGAAGCAAATGTCTTATTTCCAAGCTATCATTGCTGGAGATGCTATACTTATACGGAAGGGAAAGAAGAGATGTTCAAAATTAGGATTAGATGCACAATGATATTCATCCTACAGGTCACTGTTTTTCCAGTTTATCTGATGTTTTTTCTTATGATGAAGGAGCAGCAAAGAAGTGGAAGACAAAACTGTGATATTTTGTCTCCTTCTGAATTGTGATAAAGCTCATCATTTGTAACTATTAACTTTAACTAGAATTTTAAATCCTGCTCATATCCTTACTGAATTCCCACCAGAAAATGCAGACAGAAACAGGGGTCTAAATAAAAGGAAATCTATTTACATATATAAGGCATTGTGGGACAGCATATATTATATTTTCCACTGTCAGCTCTTTATAATGAAACAGACTTATATATCTGCTCCCTAGATTGATAAACAAGAAGAAATCAAATTCATTGCCAAAATAATATAGCTATGTTTTACTACATCATAATATTTGTTGCTTCAACAACAGTCCATTACACTACTGGGTATGTGTTGTTTCTAAACATCCTAATAAACCAAATATTCTATTAAAATGTACAAGCTTGCACTGTCAGTCCTCCAGAGCTGGATTAAGGGTGTTTACTAAATTAGCAGGTGAAGTTACATGGGTATTCAGTACTTTAATGTGTCACTCCAGGGCCTGCAAGGATTTAGCAGAGAGAGATGAGGGGCGGGCTCTAGTTCTGCATCTTTTGAACTAAAGCAGAATCTTTACCAGATCAGAGAGCCTGGTCACTTCCTTCAAAACAGATCTAACATCAGACAGTACTTACTTGGCTTTGAATACTATAAAATTCCTGGAACTGAATACATTTATCATGATTTGGGAACATTTCTGATAACCTCCATTTCATTTTTTATGAAATATGTAAAATGTAAGCACTCAAAATGTAAGCCTCTACTCAAATCTGGTTTTTAGAAGACATCAATTATTTCATAAAGTCATTCAAAATCTCACTTCAATCTTTTTATTTTCATTTTATCTTTACAGTCAAAAGAACATAATGTGATTTCAAGAGCATTACTGAAAATTGGACAAATCTAGACTTTTAAAGTTTGGATCAATTTCATCTAAAATTCAAAACAAGGTTTAGAAACTGAGATATGGTGCAAAACAAAATAAATCTACATATATTTGTGAACCAGAAGGTAGATATCTGAAGATTATAAAGTAATATATGTCTTAGTGAGGTCACTCTGTAGAATCTTTTATAAGTCATTAGGTATGGTTCCTGATGACTGATGAAGACAACTTAAGAAGGGCAAGTGAGAGGCTCTGGGAAACTTCAGACCAGTGAGCTTCACATCAGAAATCGTAACGGAAGCCATTTCCAAGCACATGAAGGACAAGAAGAAGATTTGAGAATACTTAAAAATCAGCTTACTAAGGGCAAACCATGCCTGGCTAACAGGATCACCTTATACAATGACATGAGTTGCTCTGTGAATAAAGGCAGAGATGTGGATGCTGTTCATCTTAAATTTAGGAAGTGCTTTGGCATGATTTTCTGTAGAATCCTTATGACCACAGTGAGCAAAAAGAGACTGGTTAAGTGGATAATATGGTGAGTGGGTCAGATCATGGGGACTGTGAAAGCAAGAAATTTAAGCTGGAATTTCAACTTAATATATAGAAAAAAATGTTCACAAGGAGAGTGGTCAAACATCAGAACAGGTACCCAGGGAGGCTGTGAAATCAGCTGTACATGGCCATGAACAACTGGGTGCAGTTGGTCTTTCCTTGAGCAGATCAGATCAGATGATCTACAGAACTCCCTTCCAACTTACATGAATCTATAGTTCAAGAAGACTGATTCACCTATTCAATAAGGAATAGACTCAGTTTCACTTTTACTTCACATTATTTATTTTTGATAAAGAATACTGGAAGAGAAGAAGGAAAAAGGCAGGACCATGAACACAGCAAGCATCATGTCAAATTCAAGAGCAGAATGCATGTTTGCTCAGTACCAAGCACTTCTTTCTTTGGAATCTGCTATTTGTATATTTCCAATAGGAAATGCTCAAGTTCTGAAAGCTGGAGCACAAAAGTAGAGGTCTAATTTTTTATGTTTCCCATAAGCTGTTGTGTCACTTTTGGCAAATTACTTGGTGCTCACATGAAATTTTGTGATATATTAGTCTCTCTCTTTGTGTAAAACAGAGACAGTAATTCTTGTATCTTTTGTAATTCATTAGCACACATGATCGAGAAACATTAAACACCATTATTTTTATCACTACAGATAGTACAGAAATTACTATGAGTAGTACCAAAATTAAAGTCTCAACATTTCCCAATTTCAATTTAATTTTTGCCCTGGCAATATAATATTCCTCTTCAAATGTAACACTTTGCAGAAAAAAAAATTCTTAATAGAATTTCTTCTTTTTCACCCACTCTGAGAGTGCTTTAAATTAGCACAATATGCAACAGGATTCATATAAGAATGCTTCATTAACAGATGAAGATGTTTCTGTTTCGTCCTAAACATGGTCCATCATTTTGAATTGGCTCTAATTATATTCTACATAAAAAATTAATCCTATAAGCTCTGGAATGTGGGCACACACCTGCACATATATGCAAAACTCAGTCAACCTGCCAAAGCATTTAGTATGTTGTTCACTGCGAGGAAAAAATTGCTTATGATAACATACGACTTTCCAATGATTCTCTTACAAGATAAAAAGGTTTAAAAAACCAACGATGCTCTGCATGGCTAAAAGGAATGAAGTGGACAAGTAACAACGTCATTGTTCCATTTTTTCTAAGACCTAAAGCTTTGGGTAGCACATAAGCGGTGGGCAAGTAAGAAGGTAACTGATGAACTCAAATTTCAGAAAGAACTACACTGTAATCTTGCTCCTCCCACAAGAAGGGGCTGAGCCAGATGGGAGTCACGAAGAACTCTCAGAAAAAGATATTGACTAGAACTTGAGTTGTGTCCTATTACTGCGTAAAAGCAGAAGTGCTATTTTGAAGACACTGTGCATTGTGCAGGCTACCAAGATACCAGGCAATGCATGAAGGTCGCCCCAAAAATAATGCCTTGTAGTTATTTCCATGGAAACAACAACAGATGCAAGAAACACTAACAGATACAAATAACACTATTTGATAGAGCAAATTCTCTGCTACAAAAAAATCTATTTTTCAACACAGTCATCACTTTTAGCTATGTGTCTTTGCCAAAAATAAACAAGAGCTTGCATTTTGTGCACATAAACAACTGCACCAGCAGAGGTAACCCATTGTTGCTGTTGCCTCTACAAACATTCAGCAAGTGTCACTGTATGTCAATGGGTGCCATCTGTTCTGCATGGAGGAATTCAGTGACACACCTTTGCTTCACACTACACTTCCATGTCAGATACCATTTTGTCACACTGACCCTCCACTGCCATCAGTCGTATGGCAACAAAATGCAATGAAAACTGGTTGGAAGGTTCAGCCTCTACTGCCATACCATCAACACCCAGCTCCCATGCTGTGGGCCAACATAATAAAATAAGAGGATTACTTTCAGAGCAATCCTTGTAGAAAACTTCTTCAGTGTAGACCAGTGCAGGTCTATACAGTATCAAGAACAAGACATGACAGAGAAATGCTGTGTGGATTTCTGCATGGAGGAGGATGAACTTAATTGCATGTTATACCCAGAGTGTATTAAAAGGGTAAAAACGTTGTGCTACTGATCAGTGTCAGTTCCCTTTTTCTCATCAATATGCAGCTCTTTCACAAAAGGCCTGTCTTCCACAAGGCATGAAAAGAAGAGCAAACCTCTAGCAACAAGGTGTTTCCTTTGGACAGAGAAGTGGTTCTCTGATCTTTTCAGCTACCCAGAATGGCAGTGACTGGAAAGGGCAGTGAACAACTAAATGGAAGGGCTGTTCTCAACAGTGTGTGTACGAACATGCAAAGATCATTTAACAGAAGGTCAAGAGTAGCAGTAGTGAAAACAAATCAGGGACCAGGGACAGAACCAGGACATCCAACCCAAACTGGCCAAAGGGATATCCCTTACTATGTGATATAATGCTGAACAACAAAACGAAGGGAACTGGCCAAGAGGGTTAGCTGCTGCTCGGTGATTGGCTGAGCATCAGTCAGTAGGTGGTGAGCAATTGCATTATGCATCCCTTTTATTTTATTTTATTTTATTTTATTTTATTTTATTTTATTTTATTTTATTTTATTTTATTTTATTTTTTTTTTTTCCCCTATTAAACTGTCCTTATCTCAATCCATGAGTTCTTGCACTTACACCTATTTTTGACTCTCTCCCCCATCCCAGTGTGCGAATACCTGTGTAGTGCTGAGCTGCCTGCTGGTTAAGGCACCACAAGAACATACCCTCTTTTCTCAATAGTTAGTAATTAGTAACTAGTTTAAAGGTAATTGCTCCCCATTTGGAGAGATGGGTTTGTGCTGATTCTCAAATTTGAAAGACTACTGAGGTGTATAATGTCTGAAAACATAAATCTGGGTAATGTCTGACTTTAAGACAGATAAGGATAAGAAGAAACAGCAGTCCTTCAAAACAAAGAATTTTTTCTAAGTTCACCAAATTTCTGTAAACTGTTGAGGCTGAAATGATAAGCAATAACTACAGCTGAAAGGAGGACATGAAGGGATATATTTTCCCTACCTAGTTCCTAAGACTGGCGAAATGATAACACTGACGATAGTGCAAGTCAAAGCAGTTCATTGCCCTTCATTTGGAATTTGCTTGCGGTAGCCTAAAGCTCACTGGGTCAGCAGAAATAAGACTGCTCAGGCTGTGCTCCCAAAATGTATACCACATTACAGAATATTATTTTGAGTCATTGTTTATGTCAGCCAAAAAGCAATTCACATGGAGCAGTCCGGAACTCCGAACTTCAAGTAGGTTACCCAGCGTTGTCTGGGCTAATTGCCCAGAGTAATAATACTCAGAGTAAGTGAATAATAATATTCAGAACATAATTGTATCTACCTCTACACTTGGACTGAATATTGCACAAGACTTGAACACAGTATCTTAAAACTCAGAATTACTGTCTTAAACTCCGGATTCAGGCATATAAACAAGTTAATCTCAATGTGACTGAAAGCTAAAGACTTCAAGCAGGTTGGTAGATTTAGGTACTCCGTTTTTTTAGCCAGTCCAGGAAGTGGTATATGGATTACCTTGAATAGATTTTTCTTAATGAGCTGTCTGTGAATTAATATTGCCTAGTGGAGAGACAAACAGGGTTAACCCACTGGCAATTTGTTCCTCAGCAGCACCCTAACTAAAGCTGTTCTAAACTTCTCCTGTGATAACATGCTTATTTATCCTAAAGCACATAAATACAAGTTGATTTGTCCTCATTTAATCCATAGTGAAACACAAACTGACTCCCCAAGCTATGTGTACAAGATTGGAGAACTTGTACATTGAAACAAGTGAGGAAAGATGAAAGATACCTTTTGAAGAAAGCAAATGTCTGGCAATTAGTAAGAATGAATACTGAAAAGCTTAAAAATGCCCATCAATGTTCATCAGATAGGTAGTTAATGTACAAATTGGCATCCTTATCTCATCTGCTTTATGTCCTGCACTGATTCATAATAGATTTTGTAGTATGCCTCAGCAGAAATGAAATTGCAGAACCAGTTCTAGACAGAGAACGCAGAATGTCAGTTAGTACTGCCTTACATTTTAGACAAATTTATTTTTAAAGCAAAATCTAAAAGGCCAGGAATCGGATGATTTTTTAAGAAGGAGAAAAATACATACTTAAGATTTTTTATTTTGAGAAGGCCTAATCACTCAGCTGAGTGGAACTGGTTCCCTCACTTTCAAGAACACTGAATTCATTCAATTGAAAACAGAAAAGTACGTGAAATCAAATGAGCCCTTAACTATAAGCTAAAATGTGTTACCTCCTTTCACATCGAAAAAAGCCTGGCTAAGAGGTAGCCTATGCTCATATCTTTTCTCTCCACACTGATATCACAGCATAATCTCTACCAAATACATATGTATGTGAATTCCAGGTAGACTGGATTTTTGTTTAGCACACTCCTCCACTTAACATTTATGTTACGTAGAGGAATCTTATGGAATCAGTTTTATGACTAATGGCATCAGTGGTATATGCAGGTGAACTGCATGGCCATGCCTAACAAAGGCTATCCAACTAGATAAAAAAAAACACTCAAAATCCCACTCAAATTCCAACCAAAAGTACACAAATTCTTTAAATCTGAAACTTGGAAGACAATAAAGCTTAACGTAGGAGAGGCAGTTTTGGAGAAAAATGTGCTATACAGTTGAGCTTACTTTTAATGCGAGGGTATACATGGTTTGGCTAAGAAGGAAACGAAATAGAGGATACATAAAAAGAATTTTATTGCAAGAGGCAGTATGTGCGGTACATGACATGAGATCAGGATAGAAGGAGAGACCCAAAGAACAACAAGCACAAGGAGAAACTTAAACATACAACTTGAAATAACTGAATTTTCAATTAAGTCAGAACTATGTTATTCTCATGCAAATTACGCTCTGTGATGCTGAAAGGGTAGAGCAAAAGCATTCAGTAGAGCATAATGAAAGAAACAAATAGCTGTGAATAGAAAGAAGTAGAAACTGAAAGAGCTTCATATTCAGGGAATGAAAAAGGTGAGACAGAAAGGGTAACTTGCAGGATGTGGAATTCTTCACTCCGTTATGCTTGTCTCCTCATTTCCTTGCAATTTCATGATTGGTAGAATTTTATTTGCATGAAAATAAGATGAGAATTCTGCACTACCACATTCCGAATGTGTGAAGAAATGACGAGGTGAATCTCACAGTGAATCACAAATCCTGCAGTTCTCATTTCAGAAAACTTGCATTCATCTTCAGGGGAACAGTACAAATATAAGAACTGCCACTTGACAGATTGCATCAGGTATTTTATGAACACTGGATGGGTCCATTCTGGCCACTTAAGAACAGCACTATTAATTTTGTTCGTGCTGTCTTTTCTAAACAGAGAAACTGCATTTAAGAAAAACTGAACTACTCTGAACACTGATAGAGGGCATTATGTCTTGACCTTGGGCAAATCCTTTCATTTAAAATGGAAAAGCAAAACAATAGAAGGTATTGGAAGGAATTCTGGATAAGGTCTGAGACTTTATCATCAGCAAAGAAATGAGGAAGGAAAAAAAAAAGGATTTTTACAGGAACGAGCGCACCATTCACAAACTCAGTGAATAAAAGTGACGATAACTCAGGATGAAAGGATCTGCCCTTGGGAGAGAGAGAATGCATGAATAACCTCAGGGATTCCTTTCCCTATTTTCTGTGATTTCATACAGCAAAGCAGAACTGACAGAAAGAGTTAAAAGTGGGGTTTGGTTTCACTGTTTGTAACTGAGTTAGAGATCCTTCTGGCAATATGCCTGTCAATAATATGTTTTAAATGCTTTATTGATTAAAGCACAAGGTTGGGATGCATACAGAGCAGCATATTTGGCTTTCTGACAGAAGCTCTCTGTTAGCAAGCATTTCTAAATCAGATAAATGCCACTCAGAGAAATAAAGACATATTTTAAGTAATTTGAAAGAGCCTTGGGAGGCAATACAACAAAGCTAGGAACTGAAGTACATCCTGAAAAGGTGTTTCTGTCTTAAAGTAATGCTTGGTAGGCTGTAACTAAGTCAGAAGTTAATTGCTTTGAAAGAACACTTGAAAATAAGCACTTGTTTGCCCTTCTTCCTGCTCTTCCAATACAGAATAGAATCATCTGGAAACTATTATTCTGAAAGAGGATCAAAAATCAAGAATCAAGACTATAAAATTCATTATTTCCCTTTGGAACAAAACAATCTAAGACTTTCAGAAATTTCCTAATGGAAAATCAGAGTTCATAACAGTTTATTCCGATAGCTCGGTATTTGGTGTGTTACACAGCATGTTTGAAACCCTGTTCTCATTTCCTATTATCTTATGTTTACTGAAATGGAAGAATGCCGTGCCCTTATCAAGCTATCAGTTATTAATAATGGCTCCAAAAATAGAGCAACTCCACTTTACAGCCCAATTGCATCCCTTGAAAATGAGTGGTAAATCACCATGAAAGGGTCTTCAGTATCAATTTCTTACAGTCCAAACAAATATTCTAATCAGAACTGCATGCACTTTGTCTTCCTATCTCTGAAGATCATTCCAGGCTAAAGCAATATAAAAAACATAGTTTTCACACAAAACTTGATTTTAAGAAAAATGAAAGACTTTTGCCAGAAAATGTTTATCATATGAAAGATGTAAAGAAAGTGTGGCTTCAACAAGTTTTAAAGTTTTGCAGTATTCCTTCCTTAGCCAGAAAGGAGCTAAATTTGGCTCTTTCACAGAATCTTGAAATCTAGAAAATTGTGGACTTCCATATGAATCACACAAGCACTGTGTGTCATACTCATCAAATAATTCAAGATGTTGAAGAAATTATTCACAGTGAACCATCAGAGAAAAGGTCTTTGGATGACAGAAAGAATGACCAGTGAAGGTTTCCATACTGGTATGATGATATTTCATATCTGGCAGGAGAAAATCGCTTTAATAATGAGACTCTAGTAGTTCCAGTTAACTTTGCTGATTCTATTTCCCTGTAGTCAAGATAGAGTTGTTGTATGTCTACACTGGCAGGAAAACAGTGATTCAAAGAGATTAAGTCCTGACATTCCTAATAAAATGCCAGGCAGGAAACAACAGACTTGGGTCAGGTAAGCATAACAGACTAAAAAGTCCATAAGAACACTTATTATATGATTCCTACAAAACAAAAGCCATAATGGCTATTACTGTTCTACCAAGCTCATAGTCTTCAATAGAAAAGATTATAACCCTCAAAATGGCAATGTGTCATAGAGAGAGGCAGAAGTAAAAAGCTTATAAGAAAAGCTTATTAGAAAAGTCAGAAGTTTTTATGCTACTCACATGCATGCTCATACAAGACATACATCCTTGTGAGCTAAGATCTGAGATTTTTTAGCCTGAAGACCAACATATACTACTGATTCTTCTCAGCTCTGAAATCCCAAGAATTTCTAGTTGGACTAGGAGAAAGAAGGGTGGCTTATCATATGAATGTGCATATGGATAACGTGTCTCAAGTAAGTGACCGTCCACTTTTTTCCTATGATTATCAGCATCACATTCACACATTAGGTGCTGCCATCTTGAGTTCCTGCCTTATCCTGCTTCCTGACAGAGGATCTTGATTTTTCAGAAGCACGGAATGTAGAGGACTGGTAAGAGCTGCATAGTTTCTACAAGCCACTGTGTAGGGAATCTGCAGAAACAGGAATGGTGCTTCAACTGGTGCTTCCCTCTGAAGGACTGTCACTAAAAAATTCAGGCACCTTGAATTCCTGGAGGGAATGGTTCAGCTTGCAGCTGACAGTTCTACTCCTGCTCATTTACAACATGACACTGCATAAGCAACCTAGGCAGAGGTAAACTCCAGTAGATACAAAGTCCAGGACAGCTCCCAAGCACTTTATAAGCATTTCAGATGATGGCAAAATGGTTTGTAGGGATGTTGGGAGCCATCTTCCAGGGAAGGGAAGAGAATTACACTCCTATCTATATGAGGAAGGCTGCCTTGCTGATGACACAAGAAACCAGTGTCCTATGGCAAAACCTTGAGATGCCTTGACTTACGATGACATGAACACATCTTGTAAGGAGCAAATTTCAGTGCACGGTTTGGATAATCTGAAGACATTTGTAGCAACAGTATCACTGCCATTTGTAACATTATTCTGACCTTAAACATTCAGTGTTACTGCACTTCTTTAAGTTCAAGACAGGACCAATGCAATCAGAGCACCATTGTTCTTTGATAGAATAAAAGGAACTTTGTATAATTGCCTTCTCGAGACAAGAAGGAACAAATCCTACACTTCACAGAACCAAAAGAAATGCATTTTATTGCCAAACAAAGTGATCATGAAACAGTGACCTCTGAAAAGAATGGGAAAGGTGTACTGAATGTGAGGGAAAGAAATGCAGCTTTGTAGAGGTTCTGAAGTTACATGGGTTCAAGACCAAATTACCTTGACTCATTTGACTACTAGAGAGAGAAAAGGGAGAAAATGAAATACGGTGCACAATTGGTCCAGCCCACATCAGAAGAAGTCCATCTGGAATACAAGTAATGGCACAACCATTTTCCCTCTAAAATGGCAACTGAATTGGAAGTGAAAGAAATGTAAACAAGCTGTAGGAACAGCAAGATAGTGCCACGTTCACTGATCAGAGAAAAGTCATTCAGTGACATTTTTTTAATGAGAACATTCTTTACTCTGAACCCAACTAATTTGCTATGTACGGGGAAATAAAGGACATGTGGAAGCCTAACATATTTCTGAATGTTGTGAGAGAAACTGGATGAAAATTCCTATGAATCATTGGGTGGTTCTAAAGAAAAGCTTCTCACAGTTTCTGGTTTGCATCACAAGATCTAAAAAATAAATACATCTAACAGCAAGGACTGGAGTGTATTTTATCTACTTTTCTCTATTTAAGATTTAGCCACAAGTCACAGGACCTCTCTGTGACTGGGACACAGACCTTTTGAAGAGTCAGTATGAGATACAGAAGCAGTCAGTTTTGCTACAGTGAAATGAGCTGCACAGGCTCTCATGTCTGACAGCACTCCCACCCTACAAAAGTATTCTCATGCAAGATTATTCTTAGCCTGGGATGATCGTAACCGTTGGAATATCACAATCATTTTAATAATACAGCAAATGTCAGGGGCCTAGAAGTTATCAACTCAGGTCTTGTAATCGAAAGCATCTTTCATCAGTTTACTAAAATTACATAAAGTCATCAACTTTTGCTATGCTCCCATGACTGCCTACAGCAGGGTCAAAAATCACAGTCCATTTACAAGAGGTGGTAAAGTTTCCTGAGGAGCCCTCAAATACTTTCTAAAATGGCTGTTTAGAAAGCATCTGAAGAAACATTGCATTTCATGGAAAAGCACTGCACTTTTGAACTGTAGTAAGACTGTCAAAAAAACAGATTTGGATTTTCTGAAAATCAGAAAACAGGGTAGAAAGAAACAATTAGAGAAATCCCTAAATAGTAAGTCACCCACTCAGCTGACATTTACTAATTACATTTCTTTTTCAGCTCCAGTTAATGTTTTTCTAAGGAACCAGTTATTAAAACACAGCCTGTCTACAAACTCTAAGCTGTTGGCTGATACCTGCTAATAAAAGAGGTACCAAAGAGTTAGACAATGTATTTTGTAAAACGATTTTTTAAAATTGTCTCCCTAAAACCTACTTCTAGACTCCACTTGGAACTTGCAGACTCAGTGTAACTAAGAATCTATTGTTGCTCATAATAATTTTTTACTTCTGTTTGCCTGAACTCTTGTAAGCAGCGTGAACATACCTTCATGCTGCATAATTACCTCTATTAGAGGTTGAGGTACCAAAGCAGTGTGCTATGTTGCTCAGTTTCTCGAAAACATATTGTACATACTGGTAATGGCAGGGTAATCTCACTGTTTAGACTTTGAGGACTGGATTTTCCAATGGTATATTGGTCTTTTCCATGTTTTTTTTTTTTTTTACTGACTTCCTATGAGACTGCAGACCTTACTGAAATTAGAGCTAAAATTGTTACTATCACCTTTAGAAAGCAAGATGAGCAGCCACACAGTTTTTGTCACCTTAAATCAATTTAAATGGTGAATCATTAAACAGCAAATGGATATTGTTCACTTGCTAGATCTAGTAAATTAACTGCTAATTAACAATCACAGATATTCTAAAAATGAAGGAACATGTGACCAGGCATTCACAGGAGAGAAAACATTTTACTTCAGTATTATCCTCTAATACCATTTCTGACTTAGGACACCTTGCCATTTCCTGCATGGTGACTGCCTGCTGACCTACAACTAAGTGTTTAGTATAGGTAGCAAGATAAGAGTGATATGAAAATTGTATGAGCATTGCCACCTACTGCAACTATGAGCCCAATAATCTGGGCTCTGGTCTTCCAGAGGTGCTCCTTCAAGGTAGGTGTAAATGCTTACAGCCAGAGCTCAGCCTGCCAAGAGCTATAAGGGCAGTCTGTGATAGGTTTAATGTTTTTAAGAAAGGAATCAGCTACCAGGAGGGAACAGAGCAGAATTTTGTTGTGCCCTAATTTCTCCAATGGGTGAAGAACCCCTATCTTGTATGTGGATTATTCAGTACACCTCACCAACGCTCACTATGCTTAAAAACTAATAGAAATATTACATGTGGTGTCTAAGGCATCAGAATTGAAAATACAGAGTAACAAACCACTTGGAAGCCTCCAAAATGCTGGCTTCATTCAGCAGTCTATGCTACCCCATGCCATCTGTCACATGAAAAGAAACTGGCAGAAATGCAGCCACTCTACTCTTCCAGTTCCCAAAAGGCCATGCATGTAACATGAAGAAGACCAGCTCAATGGTGAGCAGTGGGTTAACTGAGAGAAGCTAGAGAATTATCTACATTGTCCAATTCTCTTCCTCATCTCTCCGCTCTCAGGCTCCAAAAACATAGAGAAACAACCACGCTTCAGTCTTGAATGAACGTAAAGAAGCTCACTAGTCATGAGGGAAAGATCTTTCAGTGGTAACTAACATAGCTACACAAAGGAAATAAATCAATTTCCAGTCATAATATTTACATTTCGATCAAAAGCACTGCAAATTCTAAGTAGTCAAATACAGTTGTTCATTTAACACTACATATGAAATAGAACATTGTTTTATATTATCACCATAATCCACTTTTAAGTCAAAAGGCAAGTCTGCAACACATGAGATTTTTTAGGAATCCTAGAGCAACACATACACACAAACACACAATTCACATATAAGAAGTAGCTTGCATAAGGTAAGTAAGGTTAATAGCAAAAGCTTCTTTCTGTGCAGAAGAAATTGAACATTAAAGCTGCAGCGTTATGAAAAAAAAAGTTTAAAAACAAGAAATGAAGTTGTACAACAGATGAGGTCTTAAAAAAAATTGGTGACCTTTTCACACAGATAAAGCCAGCTAAAAAAACAAACAAACAAAAAAAAAAAGCCAAACACAAACCAAACCAAAACCAAAAAGACCAAATGAGACCAAAAGAGAACCTCCCCCCACACACATACAGACAAAAGTGAGAGCACAACAAAGGAAGTGGAAGAAAAGTGTTACCCATAAGTAGCCGCCGTTTCACCCGCTTGTCCACATCAGCTACTGACGTGGCATTGTACTCAGAACTCTCAATTGCAGCCTCATCCTTCTCTAAAACACAAGTAAGGGACAAACATGGAGCAGTTGGTTAATCACAAGCCCAATTTTCCACTGCCTAAGACAGTTTCTTGGCATGGCACAGCCAAAGCCAAGAAGCAAGGCATGAAAGCACTAAATCCCCGTTAGAGAGTTAATTCCCTTTGAGACCCAGGAAAAAAATTAATGGGAAATTGGGGAAAGGAGAAAGAAAAGGGGGGAGGAGAAAGAATGGCCAACTACAAAGTAATTAACCAGATACATGAAGACAGATTCCTACTGGAGAAAAGACAGCTGACATGAGTGCCCCAGAGAGGAGTTAATGATGGAAATTAAAACTCAGGGATGCTAGTTTAACAAACTATTAAAGACACACCATAAAGTGATTCAGGCTACAGGTGACACCATGATTTGAAGTTGGCAGGAAGAAGATCAAGGTAGACAGAGAGAGCAAGAAGAGTCCGGTGATGGATGGGTACGGGTGCAAAACAGTCTCATACACATTGACACATCATGAAGAGGAATCAAACAACAGCATGCAAATTGAACAAAAACAACAACAAAAATAAACAAACAACAAACCAAACAAACACAAAAAAGATCAATTTTGGGCAGTGCTGGTTGCCTGCTTGTCTATGAAACACTACTAGCTAAACATTCAATGCTAGAGAAGATGTTGCAAGAACAGGGTTTAGTAATTTTATGAGCATGCAGTAAGCAAGACGATGTCAGCAAAGGTCACTGTACAATGTAGTCTCTGATATCCTATATGTAAGAGTTTCAGATGGCATAATGAGGATTTAGTCTGGTTATATTTCATTAGAAATACACAGAAACAGTCACAAGTGTGGGAAGAAATGATCGGTAAGTGAAATAAAAATAAAGATTTATCATACAGGAGAGCAGCGGAGAAGCAGCAGCTTGGTAAATAAAATGATTTATACAGAGAAGGAATTAGAAAAACAAAAACCAAAGTGCAGGTGGGGACTTTCACATGCAGTAAACATAAAAAATAAAAGGATAAGTTAAACAAAGACAAAATATGTTAGACAAAGGGTCAAAAAGTATTTCTCTGGTATTGCAGAGGTTTGCATTCTTGCAGTGATGACTGGAATATATACACCACTGAAGACAGCAAACACTGGAATCACTGAAGTGAGGAGGAGGAGGAGGCTGGCAGGTTTTGTTTGTGGCAACACTACATGGTTGAGTGGTAACGAAGTTGTTTTGTTTTGTTCTTAACAAGTTCTAGATGGGATCAGGCTGCAATAGAGGCTTTTGTTTGAGTTTTTTTTATTTATTTTACTCTGTAAATAATTAATGAACGTCAGTTATCAGACAAGACAGGCAATCAGGAACCATCACCAGAAAGCGGGAATAAAAATGTAAAATAAAATAAAATAAATATTAAAAAGTATTCTAAGAGAAAGAACTACTTAGAGGGAAGAAAATCAGCACAGGCAGTAATATGTGACTTATATCACAAGACCAAGGAATGTAACATGGAGTTATATGTATTACATTACAAAAATGGGAAAAAAAAAAAAAAGTGAAAAACAGGTGCAGTTTACACAGCTTTGGAAACCGTTTTTACATGCTGGACAATATAAAACATCAATCTGAGGATATTAGTGAATGCTAAGAAACGGAAGATCAATTATCCATTCGATACAAGCTGCTCTTCAGGTTCTCGGTCCTGCAAATTCTCTGCATCTGGAACTGCCACAGGCTTCAGGGAGGGTTATTTAAACAGAGGGCCGCAAGACTGAGCCCACTGTGTTAATCAAAAAGTAGTGGCTGAGAGATCCTGCAAGCTGTGCCATAGCTTGTGCTTAACACAGCATGGCAGAGTCCAGTGCTGAACCTTGTTCAGCTCTACCTCTGCCAATACAGCTCTCGTCCCGTCACAAAATTTGTGCAATCAAACCCATCAGAAATGAGTGAGGCTCCGTGCAGCCCCTGAGTTTCACGCCATGGATCTGACCAAGAGAACATTAAAGATAACTGACAGATTTCCATGGGGTTTAGATCAAGTGCTTTGCCTTGCAATAGTGACGAAGGAGAGAAAAGATGATAAATATGTGTCCATTTTTTTTTTTAACCTCAGGGAATTACTAGAAATTCATAAGGAATTGAAATTAAACAAACAAAAAAAAGTCAGCAAGATCACAATACTTATCTATTATGGATTTCAGGTTTTGATCTGTAAGAATCTTCAAATTCTAGCTCGCATTATGCAAAATTATTCCTTTTTATTTAAAAAATGCAGAGTGGAAAGAAACTGTGTTACACAAATAATCCATTTTACAATCATAAATGTTCGCATAGCATCTCCCAAGATGCTTTGTCTCTTGGATAGCTATTGATAATCTTAGCATATTGACTACAGCTACTGTAAATTTTAGAATAACAAAAAAATACAACAAAGAGGAAAGCACATCACAGTGAATAATTTTTTTCCAATAGCAGCTTAGGAAAAGGAGACCATCTTCCTCACCTTACTTACGAAAGGAAGTCTTACTCATGAAAATGAACACAAGAGCTGAACTTTCACTCATAATGAAAGTTCCACACCTTTTTATTTCAAACATCATTAGAGTAATGAAAAGAAATAACAAGTTACAAAAGAGTAACAAAGGGATACTCCATTAACAAACGTTTTAACACAACACGCACAAATCCTTCTCTCTACATGTAGCACGAGCTTTGCCTGTGGCTAGGAACTGCTGTTACACACTCCTCTTGGCAATGGTGCTAAATTCCTGTGAGATACAAACATACACACGTGCACGCACGCACACACACACACACACGTATGTGCACATATGTATTCTATGAGGAATATGAAATAAAATGTGCTGCAGAGAAGTACTTACCAATGCAGGTTCGTCCATCTGAATGCAGGGCATACTTCTGATGACAACCACACACAGGACCAGTATCAGTGTCATCACAGGTGTGCTGGCAGCCTCCATTCCCATAGTTACAGGTTACTAGTTAAGCCCCAAATGAATGTGTATATATGTATACATAAATAAAATGACAATGAAACCAATTAGTCTCGAGGGCCTTTCAGAATACAGAAGAGCAGTAACAAACCAAGATGTAAGGCAACATTACATCCTTATTTACAGTTTGACATTCCACACTTTTCCTGAGCCCCATTCTCTTACACACACTACTGTCTCATGCCTCAACTTTTGATCCTTGCAGTAAAGAAAACGAGAGAAAAAAAATAGAAGCAAGTGCTACTTTTCCCCTAGTCTATTTGCATTAGTAATTTCCTTGGGTGGACAGCCAATTTCATCTCTTCCTAAAAGCTTTATGTTTCTTATCTGCGATGTATATTGCATAAGGAAATGAGCAGTCTCCAATACAGACATATTTTCAAGTCCATATACAGCCTTTCTCTTTTCCTTCTTCGCTTTCTAAGTGGAGGAAGCAGAGATCAAACTGCAAGAACAGAATCACATAAGACCTGAAATCTATTATTTCAAATACTGATCCTCCTAAAGTAGATGAATGTTTAAAAATAATGCAGGAGTTTTCTCCTCTTAGACAAAAAATACAGTGCAAATAAGGCCCTGTGATGTACTTGGCCTCAACTAGGGACAGAGTGTTGGAGAGGTCACTTTTGCTTACAAGCATACAGGGCAAAACTGCTTTCAGCAGTTAAAATGTTAAAAAGCACTAAAGCAAGCACGCTCTACATCAAAGCAAGCAAATTTTCCTCACAGGTAGAGTTTGAAGTTTTCAAGAATTAAGAGATCAGATTCAATTTCTTTTGTCTCATGATGGATTTAATTTCTGACAAAATAGCTTTTAAATATTAAGCTGGTATACAATGGTTCTAATTTGCCCCTGTTTCATTTAATCTTTTGCAATCACATAACTTGATGCTGAATGAACCAGTTCTAAACTGAATTCAACATATATTTTTTATGTAATTTAGGTAATTAAGACTAGGATCTTTATGGATATATTTCTATTGCCAGATACGGGGGAAATTCAATGCATCATTATTTAGTTATAAATTTCAGAGGACTTAGATGTTTTGATACAGTTACAGTAATTTAAATAATGACTCCTATTAGCCAGATGAACTTCCTCATACTGATCTTTAGCAGAATTTTCTTCTAGATAAGTGAGTTTATACAAGAGCCAGGGCACCAAATTAGAATATTCAGTAAATTCAAGATAATGGTTAGTAGGATTTTAAAATCAGGAATCTAAAATTCTAAACTGAGGTTCATTGTTTAACATTATGCCTGCCCTCTTTCACTCCTTTTTGTCCATTCTTAGATCAGCAATTATTTTTGACACATCTTTTACTCTATGCCACATTATGTGTGCAACATAATGTAACACTTTTTGCTTAATCTGGGGGTAAATGAAATACTGTTCTGCAGCCCAGTTGAGAGCTAGCGGAGTGGTGGAATCAGCTGGCTGCATCTTGAATGCAAACATGAGCTGCTCTTCTGGCTGGCTGTTTTTGGGATGTGATCAGACAGGGGCTGTACATGATACAGCCAGCAGCTGCTTGCAATTTCCAGAGTAATGGCTGCACACTGGCAGAGCTAAGCCAGGATAAGGTGATTTCCATTTAACTATCCTCCCCTCCCTCTTGACCCTGCATGCCTCTTGGACTGCTCGGAGATTCATTCAGTATTTCTATTCGTGTTGGACTGCATTGCCATCACAAATTAACTTCAAGGTGCAGTTTAAGCCACATGTTTAAATACATTTCTAACCAACAGTATTTTTATTAACTATTTTAAAGTGCAATAAGCATCAAAGTGTGTATTTTAAATAACTGGACTGCAGGGATTATTTTTGGCATTCCTTGCCTAAAAACCTCCGCTAGCAGAGATGAAAGTATCTTAAAGCAGTTGCTCTGATTCTCATAATATAAAGGAATTTTTCTTACTATGCTTTTCTTTGAAACACTGCACTATTCTGATGCTTTTTATAGCACATCCTGCAGAATCACACACTTGTTTTATAGCCTCCCTATATGCTAACATTTCAGTAACACTAGTTCCAGTTCTACTCAGTCAGTAAACATAAGATTTATGTTGTTCCTTCAATTGTCTCTTACAGATATTTGTAAATTATCTTTCTGAAGGATTTGAGTTTCTTCTGAGACTTTTTGTTTGTTTGTTTTAAATTAACTCAAGTTAAAATTCTGGAGCCTGACAGCTCAGCAAGTGAAATCGGTAAAAAAAAAAATCCATTTGTAAAATATGTCATTTCAATTTCCTTTCAGCCTTAACTCTGTGACAGTGACACAGTAAGAAGATTCTCTTGCTTAGAGGAAAAAAACCCCACAAAAGTATTTAAAAGCAAAGGGATAACTAACTCTACTCTGTTATCATCAGAAAGCATTGAAGCAAATTCATGACAAATCCTATAGAGCTGTTTAAAAAATTATTTCCTATAAATTTGGATTCTACAGCTGTGCAGTAGACTATATGTGTACTCATTCAGAGTTTCTGATACTGAAGAGGCAAACAAAAAAAGGCAAAATGGTAATTTCTGGCAGGCACAGATCACTTTCAAACACAACAGAACAAGTTTCAATTAAATGAATGGACAATAGTGGTTTAGCATTCAAGAGTCTTAAGTACAATCAAGGTGCCACGCTTCCTCTCCTGGCTTTTATGGCATGATAGTTGAGTTAAAATATACACAGAGATTTCTGAATAGGTGAAATCTTCACGTGGCTTTTCCATATTGGAGGGAAATACTCTGTGCAATTGGCTGACAGCAGAGGAGCTGAGGGGAGGCCTGATGGCGGCTGCAGCTCCTCACAGGGAGCGGAGGGGCAGCGCTGAGCTCTGCTCTGTGTGACAGCGACAGGGCCGAGGGAACGGCGTGGAGCTGTGCCAGGGGAGGGCAGCTGGGGGTGAGGGACAGGGGCTGCACCACAGGGCAGTGGGCATGGAACGGGCTGCCCTAGGGAATTTAACATCTTCCATGTTAAAACAGTGGGAAGATAAAAAATACCAGAATTCAGCCCCACTCTACAGCCTAGATCTTAGTACTTACTGAGCTTCCAGTGCTACTCTGAACTTTGATATCATCATTTTTCTCGTCTGTTTCATCTAGCATGTCCACCATAATGACTGTGTGGAGAGTATATGACCAAATATCAAATATAGTATTTAGTACCCATCGACCCCCCAAAAAATCCTCAGACAATGACTTCCTGATCATGTCTGCATGTAGATATATACCATGGTTTAGATGCCAGAGATTTGCAATAAACTAGAAATTTTGTTCTTGTTATAAGCTACATGATAACATGGCTATCCAGCATATTAACTGAGCCAATACACTGCAATTCCAGATGAATCGCAGCACTTTTTAACTAATTTGGCCATTAAATGTGTGATTTATGTAAATAAATGGGTGTCTCTTTCTTTGTGATAAATCTATGCATGCAATATTGTTTGCACTATTTATTCTAGCATGGTCTTACATTTTTAACATTCTGGAAATCTTTGTACTGACAGTGAATAGCTAAACTGTCAGCAGAAGCTGAAAAGCTGCAACTAGACATAGGTGGCAGAACATTTTATTGCAAACATACTAGACCAGATTCTTGAAATTACTTAGCACTGGCCCTCCTGCTCACTTTAACGTTATTACAAAAGGGAGCACATAGAAATAGCTGTGGTTAAGGTTATTTAGTATTCTTCATTAAAAGATTCAGCTTTCACTTCCTTATAACTCTGCCAGAACTACATATTTTAGGTTAAAACTGGCATGCATATGTATCTGCTCTAGGTTTCTTTCCACTTCTTCAAGTTTCAGCAAAATTAATAGGGTTAATTAATAAAAAATGCCTTGTTTTGCCCATGTTTGAGGGAAAAATGCTCATAAAAAAATTCTAGTGCTATCACACTCTTGAGCAGGATCTGAAAATTGATCATGGAAACAGATACAGAAAGAGGAAGTAATTTTCAATGTTTTCCAATGTTATCTAGAACCAAATTTTCTATTCCTAAAATCTCACGTTTCTGCTTCAAGCAAGTATCAAAGAGAATCACTAACACAGCACATTCTTCCGATGGTTTGTGTACACAGAAGATGGTAATTTACTGCTGATTTGAATCTAAAGGGAGCAGCTCTGCTAAGAAATTATGTCTGGATCTATATGATTCTGCCTGGTGTATTTCTAGATGGCTTTCTGATACCACTTCTCTGAATGCTTCTCTATTTTCCTAGTGTAGTGTACAGATCTATTTTGTAACTGAGAAAATGCATGTTTAAAATTTACATTAAAAAAAACCCGTAAGGTTGCAGTATTAAGGATTCAAAAGCTACAAATTACCAGACTTCTGGCAAATAAGACTTAAAGTATTGTGATAGCTATCCTTAATGACAAATGCAGACAACATTCCTGTTTCATTCAAAGTGTTCAATGAACAACTGGGAAAGTAAGGTCTGTGGGAACAGCTGGAGAATCCTTGTCTCGCTGTCAAGAAAGGATGGCAGTGAACAGAGCCCTATAAAACTGTAATTGATTTCTGTCCTTGACATGGAAATCCTACTTAGGGCTTGGCAAGGTGCTCATCTATTACAGATTACTAATATTATACTCTTCTCCACTGCAAGGAGCTGTTGGGAGCTTGGCTTTGATCCTACTAAGTGCTGTAAATGCAGAACTGTGTTCTGAGTGTTTCTTGTTCATCACCTGTTGCTACTGAACAACTTTGACATTAGCATTTCTCCCATTTGTAAGCTTAGCACTTCTCCCATTTGTAAGATAGGCAAAACAATACTTTTTAACTTGCCAAGAAAGTTCTGAAAATACAAGAACAATGTCTAAGTAGCACTCTGATATCACTGTAATGAGTATCATGGGAAAATCCATGAGGAAATTAAAAATTTTATGTTCAGAATAGAATTTAAACACTGTGCAGCAAGCAAGGCACGGCAACGAGTTATGAGGGAAACTATCAAACAAAAACCTTGTTAATAAGCAATGTCCATCACGAAAGAAGCAAGACACCAATAGTGATTGCCTTATTAGTATGAAATTATATGATAAGGTGATAAGTAATCATGTAGATAGGATGCAATGATACAGTTACATAATACATGCATAAAAAGCAGAGCCATCCCACCAATTTTTTTTATGCTTTCATATTTTTTTCCTTTGAGAAACGTGCTCCCTTAGTAGTGGATTTGGGGGTCAACACTTAGGGCTTCTGAAAATCTCTCCAAGTATTCTGATGCCATTGCAAACTGGTTGATTAAAATTCATCTAGTGACATAATGGTTATCTGCCATCTCTTCACACAAGATTATACCAGAGTATGTCAGATACTATCAGTCTGAAACCCTCTATATTTACCAAGGAAACAGACCCTGTCTGGGCTGAAAAGAGGCGAGCATCTCTCCTTCAACATAGCTATACCAATTACTTGCAAAGCTGCAGCTCAAGATTTAAGTAAATTCCACTGAAATGGTTAGTTTCTTAAAATATTAAGATTTTGTTTCAGATATAGACCTTGATAAATAGCTTTCTACAATCCTACAGTTCTTGGCTATCTGGATACAGTTTTAGGCACCTTTGCATAAGGAAGGCCAAGAAGCACAGTTATTTTAAACACCACTCTGGAACATATTTGCATGATGTGCTGTGAGTTCAGGAGTTGGTGTATTCTGCAGCAAGCTCTGTGGCCTTAAAAATCTCAGCATCTCAGATAATTCAAACTAAAATTTGAGCTCCACAGGGCACTGACTTAATTCAAGTACTTCATTCTATTAAATGGTAGAATGGTATTTAGAAATACCATTCCAGAAGAGGCTCTAATTCTTCTCACCATTTCATTGTGGGAAAGAATTAACATGATTCCTAAGGAATGTACAAATTTGTGGAAAAAAACAATAAACAGTATAAATAAACATCCTCTCCAACTTCACCAATGGAGATGATATTGCACTGCAATTAACAGCACACAATGTTTGCTTCTAATAAACAATGAAAATGAGAATGACCATAAAGGCAATTTTTCTGCGTTTTTGCTTTCTGCCTTGTGTAGCCTCTCAACTATTGAAAAGTAATCAGGCTGCACAATGTCCTGTGGGATTTCTTGATTATATTCAAAGGTGATTCTTTTGGATTCATACTTTGGAACTAGTGTTATCTAAGCATGCTTAAACAGAGGAGAATTCAGGAAGAAAAAATCTGGAGAAGAAAGGCTAGCACAAAAAGATTAGTCCTATGCAAAGCACACGATATGTTTTATGTTGCTTCATTGCTACTCTCATTTTTTTAATTTTTATTTTTTTGTACCCACAAAGCTACCAGGTAGAAAGGCAAGCTATTGGAGTCAGATCTAACACTCTCTGTAGCCATAAGAAAGAAACCTATTCACTTCAGAAGCTTTCAGATGAAAGTGCTAACGAGGGCCAATTATTTTAACCTGTACAGAACAATTCTAGCTTCCATTCTTGTGAACTAATGAACATCGTCAGTATCTCAGCTCCTAGAATACATCACTCAAAGTTTCCCATTTCAGAACAATACATATGAAATAGTTGAGCATTATCAAAAAAAGAAAAGTAGCCCATGTGAAGTAGAATCAAGACTACAGCAAACATTTCTATTCTTAAAAAACAAGAAATTAACATTAATATTTTGATAGCTGCAGTGTATTTATCATTAGACCCATTAGTAGATTTATCAGTGCATCCATCATTATGGACCTTCAAAAGCTGAAATCCTCTATGTCATTTTTTCTTGCTTTGCTTTTTAGGGAAGGCCTGGATTAAACTGATCCACCCCTTTTTTCATTCATAGGAAGATATAAAAGTTGGCAGCATTTTTGCTAAAAAGCTCACTGCTGAAGTTCTGTTATTCAACCCCTCTTATCCAACCCCAAGTAAAATGTTGACAGAAGAGACACATTACTAAAATCACAAATCACCTTTGTCCAAAACAAAGTTGATTTCTTGACTTCTGGAAAACAACAACAATGAAGAAAATAAGACATTTGGGGGCATTTGAAATTTAATCTTCATCTACCTACATTTGCAGTCCTTCTGGTTTTTGGCAAGTTCAAAGCCAGGCCTACATTCACAGGCAACCCCACCTTTGGGCGTCTCCCGACAGATGTGTGCACACCCATGATCTTTGTTCATACAGTTCATACCCTCTGTAAAAGAAAAAAAGAAAAATGGAAAACATCAATACTGAAATAAGATTGCAGAATAATCATCATTAATTATACACATCCAGTGCTTCACTGCCATTTAATTTTTATTTTGCGTCTAGCCCATTCTCTTGTTAAAAGGGAAATGAAAAGACATGCAATCAAAAAACAGTGTAATGAGGGACAAAATATCTGTGCCTGGGATCAACTACAGCTCTATTTCATATTTACACATTATCACCATCTATTTTTAGCATGGATTCACAAAGGAGAAGTCATGCTTAACACCATGTGTTTCATTTGTTATTAGTAGACAATACTCTACTAGTCTGCATTCAGAAGTCTTACTGATTGGTTATGTTTTGGCAATTTTATATTTGCCCAAGTTTAATAATTAAATAAGAAAATTGAAATGTCTGCCTAATAACAAAAGCTGTGCATTTTCATGGACACATACATGTGTAGGCGAGCTAAAATCACAGAATTGCGGGGGTTCGAAGGGATCTCCAGAGATCATTAAGTTCAATCCCCCTGCACCCTACACCAGGTCACACAGGTAGGCATCCAGATGGCTCTTGAATATCTCCACAAAAGGAGACTCCACAACCTCTCTGGGCAGCCTGTTCCAGTGCTCCGTCACCCTTATGGTAAAGAAGTTCTTCTGCATGTTTGTATGGAACTTCCTACGTCTGAATTTTATACCACTGCTCCTTGTCCTATCTCTACACATCACTGAGAAGAGTCTGGCCACATCCATTCACCTCCCTCCTCCATTTAGATATTTATAAACATTGATCACATCCTCCCATAGTGTTTTTCCCAGGCTGAACAGACCCAGATTACTCTGTCTTTCACTGTGTGGGAGATACTTCACCATCTCTGTGGCCGTCCAAAATATTTTTCTCAGCAATCACTGTATTTTACTTGCCAAGCAGCACAGACGCATGCAACGTGCAATACATGCAGCTTTTAATTTGACTATCTTGAGGCAGGCACAAGAGGCAAAGTCAGCACTGCACTGCAACCCTCCACACCTCTGTTGTTGCCTGCATAGTCCGTAATCAAGCTACATGCAGTCAACTCATGAAAAATATCTCTAAAAATCACGTAATTGTGTTAGAACTTCACAATTTTGTGGGGCCACATTGCTAGCTGTCCCAGGCTACAAACAGCCCACAGGCTGCAGGCTGGACATGCCTAATCCAGATGATGGGGCAGAGTATACTCTCTGCAAGACTGCTGATGACACCAAACTAGGAGGTGTGGCTGATACACCAGCGGCTTGTGTTACCATTCAGTGAGACTCAACAAGTTGGAGAAATGAGCTTACAAGAACCTCATTAATTTCAAGAAGGAAAAAAAGAAAAGATAATGGAAAGTACATACAGGCTGTATTTGTTTATAACTTTATAAAAATTCCCATTTCAAAAGGAAGTCAGAGATATGAGAAATTTGACAGTGTAGTGAAGGCTAGTAATATATACTTCCTTTGGGGCAAATACAGTGAGGATTGCTATGGAATGTAGGGTGTCTTTGCTACATGTAGAAACATAGGACCTGTAATTTCCCTATTCAGTATCCATATTCTATCATATCATGAAAATATAATGGCTTCAAAGTATAGTCTAGGGTATTTCAGGAAGTTATCTGTCCAACAGGTGATATGAGTTCTACTGAGCTTACCTGTTATTTGTTTTATGAATAAATGTAATGGTTTTTACTGCCTGGCGCATTTTCATTTGCCTGTTAATATGCTGTATACTTCATAACTACAAAATCTGTTTTTCAGGTGATGCATTGATCTAAGATTATATGTAAGCAATTTTGGTTGGATTTGTTTCTTCACTATTTATTAGACAGCTCAATTATCTGTGTTATCCACCATAAGCACAATCTCCAACAAACCCACTACTCTTTTTCTCTTGGATTATATTAAAAAAACCTTCCAGCTGTTCAACAAACATCCAAGTGCCAGGAGTGGACTTCTGAAAATGTTTAAGCCAAGGAGCAATGCTTATCAGATTTCTCTTCATCACGACAGGGGCATTTTTAACTTTCTAAACTATATAAGTGATACAGACATTGAACGTGCTTTTAGAAGCTTTCATTGCTGTGTTAATTCAAATCCCACATATTCACAGAAATCTTGAACTCAGTCCTCATGGGTCAGCATCTAACATTGCTAGTGTGAAGGAAGGCTAGCTTAATTTGCATTATAAAGCCCTCCCAGACTTACCCTTGGGTATCTGACCTGGAAAAGAGACAAATTCTCTCAGAGTACACTGACAGAGAGTTCACAGCATAACTCAGCTCATTACCATGAAAACAGCATGTATTCCTCAAAACACTGTTGAATGCAGCATCGCTGTAGACTCAGCTGCTCATCTATCACTTTGTATCATGGCTACCTCTTCCTACTCTAGGCCAATTTCTCCAAACGACTCCAATGTAAAATGTTCAAGTAAAACAACCAGTGATGATATACTAAATACACACACACATATATATTTATTTTAATCAGGGCTGAAAGGTTTTTGCTTCCAACGGTGCAAATAATCTTCTTACAGAAGTTACATGAGCACACCTCCACAGACTCTGTGCTGGTCTCATCAAATACTTATCAAATACTTCACAGAAATCATAGAATATTCTGAGTTAGAAGGGACCCACGAGGATCACTGAGTGCAACTCCTAGCTCTACACAGGACCACCCTCATACTGACTCATGTACCAGAATCTAAGACCACAGAACCTGCCTCAAAGACTGAGATCGTACCGTCATCCACTTCACCAAGGTGGATGGTTTCCTCCTACATCTGCAGAGATTGGATACACTGAATAACTCATGAGTAGAAATGGAAGAAGGCTAAGTTCATTCTCACCTCAGGCTAGCACAGAGCTGCCTGGCTGGGACCAAGCAAGCTCATCTTCCATCTCAAGATTTTATGATGACTTGGGCAAAGTTCCTCTGTCAGAGTGCAGAATAGTTTTTAATCTCACATAAATAACATGCTAAACAGTTACTAGGAAACTGCGTACAAAATTCTGAGAAGGAAATGTTACAGAAAGTCAGTTGGATTGCCTCAGTTTGACAGAAGATAGCAGCTTCAGTAGTTATTTGCACTGCTTGATTTTACTTCAGAGAGGTTTCTACTAGCAGAGCAATGAAAACCACACATCGCCAGTCAGAATTTTTTTAATACAAAAAAATCAGAATCTTGAAACTCACTGCCTACGAAAACCAAGATTATAAACGGATATATTTATGTCTTCTAAGACTGAACCATGTTAGCACGGATGAGTCCAAAAACCTGCCAAAACACAAAATAATTTTTTCTCTGTAAACTGCAGTCTGGACAACAGATGCAACTGAAAGACATAAATACACAGTTTACTATACTATACGGTCCTACACATAAAAGTGAGGTGTGACTATTTTGTTTGATGAACAGATACAAGAAACCTGGGAACCACATTACTGAAGGTTTTGAGGCATTTTATTATCTCATTCTCTCCCCTTCTACCAACAGAGATTTTCAGACACAATGTGTTAGACAAACTGTATTCCTGCACACTATGCAGAAAAGAATCTGGGAAAGATAATACATGCCTGACTGAGTCACATTGCTGAGGCAATGAGAAAAGAGGAATTAGACAGATGAGAGAAGATATTTAATGGCCCAGAAGTGTAATGAAGCAAGTGATTTTCAGTGTTTACCTACAGATACTCAACATCTGCCATTGTTAAAATCACAAGCCAGAAATTGTACTAAAATTATATAGAGAAAGTTAGGAGCATTATTACTGCGTTTTGAACCTAAAGTAAAAGGCAAAGCAGACTTTTATACTACTATTTGTGTGTAAGATCAGAATATTTCCATTATTTTCTTAGTTGTTTCAGTTATGGTACTCATCAGATAGTTGGAGCTAAACCTGAGAACCATTGTTTCAGGAAGGTGAAGATTGTTCTGGTAAAATGTAACACCATTATTTTTCAGAAACTCATCCACAGTGAAACTTCCCATTTATATTTCAAAACTCGAAAAACTAAATTACAAAAAATTCTAAACAAGATCTTAATTAGTCCTTAATAGGAAAATGTATATATTGATTAGTCCTTTATATGTTTTCACATAAATACATAAGATTTACACATTGGACAGACATGAGATTGAGTCTTTTCTGAATTCAGTACTGAATCTTCAATGATACTGAATGTAAATCAAACTACACTATACAAAAATATGCTAAATACCTTCCTAATACTAGTTTAGTAGCTATGTAAGTGTATGTGAGTGAATGGGAGAGAATAATACTCCAAAAATTCCTTTGTTAGGTATACTCTTTAGCAAGATGTGGTCCAAACAGTACAATGAAGAACAAATGCATAACAAATAACATAATAACATAACAGTACAATGAATAACAAATGCATATCTCACATATTTTCCCATACTGGAACTGGACAGATTGCAGTGCTGGCAGTAAAACAACTGGTCTGTTGACTACACACCACCATGCTATCAGAAGAAGTAAAATATCTGAGTTATCTCGCCTTAATTTCACTTTTTGAGCAACAAAATTCTGCCTTATTTTAGTTTATCTTTAGGAGCAACCTAATGTTCCCATGCTTTTTACCTGAGAAGCTAGTAGTACATGAATAAAGGCATGGAAAAAACATATCAATACATGCCTTGGTGTTCAGCCTCCCTTGCCCCACAGTGAAAGGCAATAAAAAGGGGACGTGGGCAGCATGCATCCTGGCATTGTCATGTGCAGGGAGTTAGGAGGCTTCTCTCCTGAGTAGCTACAGTGTACATCTACAGCAAACATGCCCTGTTCTCTCTGGGGGCAAGTGGTCCAGTCAAAGCCAAACAACCTGACACGCAGAAATGAGATAAAACTAATCTTTCAGGTAAAGAAAACATGATAGTGAAAATATCTGGGTGGAATACCACTTTTCATTTAAATGTGTTTTGAAGCTTTTCTCTTAATCACCATCAGCCACAAGTCAGGAGATGGGCCAGGAGAGAAGACGCACTCCGTGACTCATATATTGGTCCTTCGTACAGCTGGCCAACACAGTGCAGGGACCATGTAAGAGAGTGGACATACTTATGGAATTATTCTAGCCCTTTGCCAAGACAGTACAAGATTATACCTGCAGCAGTTTTACCCCAGTGTGCTGCACAGCTGGGATCAAATAACAGACAACATATCTTCAGCTCTACTCTTGACCAGGACATATTTGTAGAATTTTATCTTTTACAATATGGCTTTCATAGAATCACAGAATGGCTTGGGCTACAAGGAACCTTGAAGACCATCCAGTTCAACCCCCATGCTGTAGGCACGGTTACCACTCTGTAGATCAGGCTTCCCAGGACTCCATCCAACCTACCTTTAAACTCCTCTATGAATGGGATATCCACAGCTTCTCTGGGCAGCCTATGCCAGCCTCTGAGTAAATAATTTCTTTCTAACACCTAATCTAAATTTCTTTTAGTTTAAATCTCTTACCTGTTGTCCTTTCACTATACACACTGGTAAAGAATCCCTCCCCATCCTCCTCTAGAGGCCTCGTCTAGGTACTGGAAGGCTCTGGAGCCTTTGCCAATCTGAACAACTCTAACTTTCTCAGCCTTTCTTTACAAGAAAGGTGCTCCAGCTCCCTGAGCATCCTTATGGTTTCCTCTGGACCCGCTCCAATAGCTCCACATCTTGTGCTGGGGCCCCCAGGCCTGGATGCAGTACTCCAGTTGAAGCCTCAAAAAGCAGAGCAGAGGGGAGCAATCAACGCCCTTGCCCTGCTGACCACCTCTCAATCTTTCAAGGACCATCTGGATGGCATCCCTGCCCTCCAACTTAAGTTACTATTATATCAGGTAAGAAAACATAGTTCTCAGATCAAGGGAAAGACTAAACCTTGATAAAAGAGAAGTCTGAACAACAACAATATCCTTACTTTATTGTCCCAATATTAAAATGCCATATATTTTAAAAGTTTATAGCTTTTTCATGTTAATCATTAATTAAAGCAATTTTAATTTCACATGCTGCTACTCAAGTCATCGTCAGAGCCTCGCACAAAATCGTGTGTGATCTCTTTGAAAGTACTGACAGAAAAAACAAAAATTGTTCAAACCTCACAAAAGACAGTAGAACAGAATCTAATGGAAAATACATTACAAACAGGATGAAAAATGCCACTAACGAAAGAATAACACTAATCTAATTAAACTAAATCCCCTCTTAGCATTTTAGATATGACTTGAGAAACTCTCCTATAGCATTTTTCTTTTTTTCTGACTTTCAGTTACAAAGGATTGTTCATGGAAGAGTGGCAGACATTGTTATATGACTTACACTCTACACTTATTTGTTTTTTGGCCTTAGAGAGATTTGGGTATGAGTCTACTACCTTAATCCAGTCTGCCATCTAGTTATCACAAATCTCCTAATAGTGCTGTTCTGCAAAATGTTCAGCCTCATACAATGACCTCTCCATTGTATTATGCTCTAAAAATGTTTTCAGCTCAGTGGCTCTGAAAGTGCTTAAATTAGGCTGACTGTGACAACTAATATGCTGATCAGCCATTATTTTTCATTAACACTGTTCTCATTTTAATTGAGACTTCTAGACATTATTTTACTCTGTGGTTCATAATCTATTGCTCTCTGTTGTCATACTTTCTATGTGTTCTGCTTTTTTCATGTGTTTTGCTGCTTTTTCTTTTTGTAATAAGTTCCAAATAACTGTGCTGTTTCCAAACACTACCCGAAAATGACTAGTTTGAATTGTGCCAATGATATAACACAGGAATAACTTTGAAGTATTATCAGAGTAAATGTGCTGAATGTAGTTAAAAAAACAAACAAACAACAAAGTAAGAAATCTTAAGCCATATAATAACTTAGTCCATATAAATACAGTGACATATACGTAAGTTGTGCAACGTTCAATCCCCAAAACGACAGTGGATTCTCTTTTTTGTAGATTTTAATTTTAGCACTAGGTATACTGTAAAATCTATTATTACAGTTGTACTCATTTAATAAAAAATTAATCTTTAAAAAATCATGAAAAAGTTGTAGACACAATTTAACAATTTCATACAGAAATTGTTTGCATTCTAATAGCTTCTATGAGAGTTAAAACACAATAAAAAAGTTACATGCAAGCCTCTTAATTGCTGGACTCAAATAAGATAGAGTGTTTTATTATTTATTGTTGTCCATACCTTTTATTAACATGCCCTGCGTTTAAAGCAAGAAATAAATCTTTTGAACAAATTGTTGTCAGTTTCTTTCCATCCATCTTAATTATAATGGATAGATAGTTTTGTTCAAGCAGGGGATTCATGTGGTGCTATGAAACTGCTACTAGTGATCGTCAGGAATTTCAGGTATGGGTTAGAGAACTGCTCTCTGAAGGAATGATAGTAATGAAGTGTATAAGGTTCAGTTGTTGCAGTTCAACTGTATCCTTATGCATTATGAAGGTCACTCTGAAAATAGTGCCTGCCATTTTATTATGTTGGCCCATGATGCTGGTGGATGTTGATGGTTTGGCAGTAGAGGCTGAACCTTCCCCCCAGTATTCCGTTACGTTTTGAGGCCGTGTGACAGATGGCAGCAAAGGGCAGCCCGACAAAATGGCATCTGACATGGAAGCGTATATGAAGCAGAGAGGTATCACTAAACGCCTCCATGCAGAAAAATGGCACCCACTGACATTCATCAGTGCTCACTGAATGTCTATGGACACCAAACAGTGAATCTTTATGGAGACCGAACAGTGGATGTGAGCACAGTGAGGCACTGGAAGGTGTATCAGCAGCAGCAATGGTGACACAAAAGACAAGCCACGTTCCACATACCCATGCACAGCTGGTGCACATTTTTTTCCCCCATGTCTTAAGCTTGTAAGCTATTGTTCAATGTTGGTGAAAATGCATAGCTAATGGTGGTGACAATGTTTATAAATAGCATTTTGTAGCTGAGAACGTGCTCTATCAGTGTTATCGTGCTTCTTGCATCTGTTGCAGCTTTTATGGAAATAAACAGGTATCAAAGCAAAATATAATAATACATAATATAATTATCATGCCCATATAGTACCAACCAAAATGTAACAAGGAATGTACTTATGGTCATTCTCTCAATGACTGGCACCAGAAAGAGGGAAATATATCTTCAGCCGCGGAGAAATGAAAGAAGATGAAATAGACAACCTCATTTTAGCTGTTTACTAAATTATTAAAATATTTTTGTTGCTCTTTTTTGTTTTTAAAAATTTATACGAGAAACAGAAGCACGACAACAAAAAGTATGACTACAATGAAACACACTCAAAGTCCAAGAAATTTAGAAGACTGACAGAGAAAACTTTTTTCCAGTTTCTGGTTTACTCTATTTGAAAACAAAACATAGCACGTTTCTGATTAAGACAGGAACATGATGTTAGAAGTGCAAGACAGCTGTTTCAAGCCAAATGTTACTTATGCATGTAAATTTTGGTCATATACATACTGATATGTGGTTGACTATCCAGAATAAGCATACAGTCAACTTTCCTGCTGGCTTGTGGAAAGCAGCTCCCCATCTACACAATACTACGTAAAGCATTCCTGCTTTGGCCTTTTAACTCAAGCATCTTGCATGATTCAGAGCAATGAAAATCAACATTTGTCTAATCAAGCCAATTATCATCAACAAATACATATGGTCAGATAGTGGCTCCATCGAATCCAAAGACTGTTTTTCAACAGCCTGGACATGACCTTCACCTTTCTGCTGCACAGTTTCATCAGACCTTATGGACATTTCTGGCTCACAAATAAGGGCCTTTTTCTGGGAGGTAAAGAACATCTGGTGAGCTTGGCTACCCAGTGACAGCCTAACATGCTCTCATCTCAAAAGAGAGCATGTTCTTACCTGAGGGGAAAAAAAAAACAAAACAAAACAAGATTTTCTATCTTCATCAAGAAAGCAGAAGATGAAATTAACTGATGAGGGCAGCTACTCTTTCTCAGATAATGATAATGTAATGGGTACTAAGCATCCATCTAGGAAGAGACTACTGCAACTAAATGAGAAACCTTGTATCAAGTGTGCCAGAAATATAATAATTATTTAATGGTTTAAATTATTTCGTATTGTTAAGCGAAGGAAAACAGGACTTTCTTTCCACCTTCATTTCTGAAATAAGTTGCTAGGTTCTACCTAAATCTTTAGGAAAACACAGTTGTTTTAGTGATTCCAACTCACCTCAAAAGAGGTTGAAACAAAAACTAAGCAAAGTAGGCAAACTGACCCAAGAAAGCAAAATTCTACCCTATTAAGTAAGTTGGCTGGATAAACTCTGGACATTGTACAAGAAAACAGCTGCTGATATATTACAAAATAAGCAAGTTTAAGTTTGTTTAGAAATTACATGTGTTTCCAGTTTGGATATAAAACATGCCTGGGGACACCATCTTCATCAGGCAGGCTTGAAGTCTGATCTCTGACAAAATGCTCCTGCTCCGAGTGGCAGCAAGGAAAACCAAATCTGTCATCCAGCCCTCAAGAGAGGTTTTATATTAAGGTTTAAAAATAGGCATGTGTCAGAAATACAACTTCATTCTTTCAGCAATCAAGGCAAAGATTTGCAGTTCTGCAAAGGTACTGTAATTTCAGAAAAGAGGACAGAAAGATTAAGTGAATGATGGGACCATGGTTAATTTAGCAGGAAAAAACCAGAGATGTATGGAAAAGAAATAGATTCAACAATTGCCAAAAATGACAGCGATTCCTGTGGGCATGCCGAAATTCAACCTAGGTTGGCTGAGACTGACTATTGTGATGACTTTTTGGTGGATCATCTGCAAAAGTTCGGCAAACCCTGTCTGTTTCCCACATTGTAGAGCTACTAACAGTAGCTGGTGCTCACTGAAACCCTTTCCAATGGTCTCTGTGGGGAAACTGAGTATATTTACCTTCTCACACATAGATGTGGTTTATCAAAGACAATTCATCAAAAGAGATCAAGGAACTTGTACTGCTGCTATTCTGGTGAAACAAAGTCTTTCAGTCTTTTTCAACATCTATTCTGGCCAGCATGTATCAAAAATGAAAAGCTCCCAGGTTATTTTTGAAAATTCTAGTCTTTGGGCCTGACTATACTGAAGATACAAAAACCTCACTATTTTTTAAATGCTTTCTCTAGGTATAAAAAAAGCCACTGTTGATAACATGCTAAGGATGTAGAGCATTGGAACAATGTCAGTATGATTTTTTTTCTCCTTGGTCACAAGAAAACTCAGTTTTTAAACAAAATTTCTCTACCAACTACCACGTGAAACTTATCAAAAAGATATTGCAAAGTTTTCAGTTCTTCAGTGAAAGAACAATAATCCTTGAAAGTAGACACTTCCCACAAATGTAAGTATATAACTTAATTATATATACAGCTTTTCATTATTGTTTCATGAAGAGATTTGAACAAGGTTTAACTAAAGTTTAGATCATTATGATCATTTACATAAAGAAAAGATAAGAAATTGGATCATGGGAATAACAAAATGAAGCCTAATACCTTCTATTTTTTTCCTTCTGAAATTTGAACAGTAGACATGAAACAGTCTTAGTTTCCAGAAAGAAATAATTCTAATAAATATTTTAAAAATAAATATTTCAAAGGCACTTTTTCAAAGCATATAGCATATATTCAAATAGGAGCCTAGCAGTAAATATTTCAAGAACATTTCTCTTTGCAGGAACTCCTTCACATTCCACATTCTTCCTAGGAAAATTTTCTAACTTCTTGCAACGCCACATAAAATATAAAATAAATATATGCACAGACTCATGTGTGTCAGCACTTTTGAAAGCAATACAAGATACTTCACAAGTTGATTTTCAGATTCTGCTATTTAAGAAAGCTGTGAAGTAAACAATCCTCATAAAGCAGTAGGATGAAACAGATTCTTATTCTGGGTTCCTATTAAATTTTAATTATTTTCCTCTACGCGGAACCAACTGACAATGAACGTCTTGGACATGTTTGAGGTTTATGTTAAAAATCACAAGTGGAAGAATGATTTCAGCAATGTCTGCTCCTCCTTAGGAAATATATTCACAGCTCTCGAATTCTTATTCAGGGAAGTAGCCTTCTCCTGTGCCCTTGACTTTATAGGCACTACCTTTCTGAGGCATAACACATCCTCAAATAAGTCAACATTTTCTAAAGATGTTCCAAAAAAATCTGATACTTATTACTAAAATAGCAAAATTAGAACACAATGCTTGAAGACATTTCTAAATACTTCGTGTTGATGATTGGAAAAAAGCTAAAAACACACAAGTGATTTTTTACTCCTTTTATATCAACAACAGAAAAGTAGAACTAGTTAGCAAAATGATACATGATATTATAACTATCTATAACATTTAAGATATGCAAGTCTAAGTACTACAATATATGTAGTGTTTTACATTTATTATGAACATCACGAACATAATTATATACAGTGCTACAAGTGCATATGCATGTATATATAATCTATTTAAACCTACGAAGATACTGTTTAAAGATACTATTCTAGAGTAGTAGTAGTACCGTACTACAAAGATATTCAAAGAATGAAGACCATCCACTGCTCTACAGGTAAATACAGTGTACAGAATGATTATCTAACATCAGGTCTATCACTTTTTTAGGGCTAAAAATATCCAAAATCCAAAGCCAGTCCTGCTATTGATTTTGTTTCTTACAAAAATGAAACACTGACCATGATGTCAAGGAACAGAGGCTTTCACGTTTCTCAAAGGTAAGGGATATAAAACAAAGGAGCTTCTAGTCTTATGTTCAATTTTTCGTAAGCCTGTTCAGATCTAGAAAGTCCAATGAGAAGCAACATCCATATGTACCTGTGCTATCATTCCATTTACTTCACAGTACTGTCAACATTTTGACACTAAAAAAAATTAGTGGTCTTGGTTGCCCTTAGATGTAAACTTTCAAGGTGTGATGCCCGTGTTCATTGCAGGGGAGTTGGACTTAATAGCCCCCAATGTCCCCTTTCCACTCTAAGGATTCCATGATTCTATGATTCTCCAACAGTGTTTTTGAAGCCATTTTTCCAACTACAGTTTCTCCTCAGAATGGGATTGTGAGTGCATTTAAGTAATATGTTTGCATACAACTCAAGTTCTTCCTAGGTACAAGCCTTAGTGTTTGTACAGCTCACTTACAAATACCACTGATGTGCAAGAAACAACTTCTCTTTTGAAGAAATTAAAGTGGTAGGCATGCACCACAAAGTACAGAATGGATTTCAAATATTTCTCCAATTTATACATACACACACACACACATATATCACTGATTTCTGTCAGGGAAATGAAGTAATCCAAGTCCGAATGGAAGTAAAGTCAATAAAGAATAAAATAATACTGTGCTTTAAAAAATGCTATTGGTTCTCAAATTTTACATTAGCAAGACTACTGATTCCTGTGGACACTGAATATGAAAGGCAAAACATATGTTTGCAAACTGCCTTGTGAATGCACTGTTAGATTTCCTATCAAAATGTTTTAAACTATAATTAGTAGCGGATGTAAAAGCAAAACTATCTGGAGAATTGATCTAGCTAGATAACTGATGTAATAAGCTCAGGTTGTTTATCTTCTCTCCATTCTCCTCTGTCTCTTGATTGACTATTTAGTGGGTCTGGTGCTAGAGCTCATAAACTTCAAAATTCTTTCAAGTTGTTTTTTTTTTTTTTTTTTTTTGTCTTTCTGATCAAAGAAATGTTTATGTATCCTTCCCATACTGTGTCTCTTTAAACCACTGGCTTTTTCAAAGTGTTTTTTTTTTTTTTTAAACACCATAATGTGATGTACACAGAGAGGTAAATGATGTCAGAATCCTTTCTGCCCCAAACCAGTCTGTAAATCTTCAGAAAAGCAAAGTTCATGGGTGCATTTAAAAGGGGCACAATCTGTTTCTGCTTAAAAGAGAGTCCCCTTTTTTTTTGTGTGTGCAGAATAACAATGCAAGAATGTGTTATTCCAAAGAACTGTTGCCATGGTAATGCCATCAATAACATCATTTCTGCATCCTTGTCCTTTAAACACATAAGGAAAGCAACAAGCATTGGTAAATGTGAAAAAAGAACAATTATCTTTTCTCTCTAAACAGCAGAGGAAGCTTTTTTTTCACCTCATCAATAGAAAATTATATAGAAAAGAATAAAAAAGACTGTTACAAGAAGCACCAAGAAGCCTATTAGTGACAAAGGCCTCTTTTTTTTTTTTTTTCTTTCCATGAATAATTACAGCTCTTTAAGAAGAAAGCAGCCCAGGCTAAGGACTCTTTGCAAGCTTTAGATGGTAAAACAAACATTTGACTATACAAGGATTTCCCTTTCATGTACCTTTCCAAGAAAAAAAACAACTAAAATCCAGAGCAAAATGAGAGAGAAAAAAAACCAAAGGAACATCTGCTGCAATTAAATTTAAAGAACCTACCATTCACCTAAAAGATTTGTATCAAAAGCAACTATATTAGCGACAGAATCAATATAAATTTCAGGCCGGCTTGTTAAAGGTGACTGTGCTGGGAAAGTTTGGCTCTGTAAGTAGTATAATAACAGGAATCTATTCTGATTTTGAACCAGGTGGTGGAAAAGAGGATTCCAACAGTAGATGCGTTATTAAACAGTTGTAAAACACTGCTAAGTTTAAAACCTCAAAGGCAAAAGCAAAACAGTAGATACACTTACTACACAAAGCCAATTAATAAGCAACAGAGCCTTTACCAAAGCAAGATTTGACTGCAGGGACTTCTAAGATTCATGTCATATTTGATCAAGAACCCCTCCTGAAATATTACATTTTTGTCCTGACTGTTGCACAGTGTACAAACAGGAACTTTAACTGTGCTCCTTAGCGTTTTCCAGTGAGGGTCAACCTACAGTGTGAGGCCTGTTTGTATCTTTCAGACCTTTCTCTTCATACCTATACTAGGGCCAAAGATTGAGGATGATGGTAGGAAAATCTACTTCTTCCTTCTCCTCATGTGACAAAAGGAATATAGATAAAAGAGAAGCATGGAGGAAAGGAAGAAAGGTGTCACAAATTTTAAAGGTAGCCTTAACATGTGAGTTGGAGATAAGAATAGGGGATGGTAAGCTCAGACACAGATGTTCCGCAAAGTTGGACCAAATGTTTGTTAGGCTAATAACAGTAAAGACATCACTCAAAACTGTAATCAGGTTAAAAGCCATAAAATGAATTTAGTATGATAAAATTCCAAACTCTGAAGCTGAAAACCAACTTAACCACATTTACTTATGATGGAAACTCCGAGCTAGTAGGAAGAGACACTACATTCTTTTCCTGAACTCACTGACTTGTGTTGTCCTTTGACTTCTCACTATCACTGCTTCTCTAAAGTGAGAGATAATACTTGCTTGTTTTGTACAGGTTCTTGAACTCACCACTAGTTAATGTGGAAATCTGAAAAGTATTGTGAGCTAGTAAAGATTAACAACATATTGCAATGATGGGAATCAATTCTTTTCCTCTCTATTTTAGAGTGTCTGCAAAGTTTCAAAGTACTCGCACTACTCAATTCAGTTTAAATGCTCACACTGATTGGGTTCTGTTTCATGGCAAAAAAAAGCTTCCATCTTCTGTCTAGTTTTTAAACACACTTAATTGTTTAGAAAGATATGTAGAAAGGCTTCAGTAAAGCTAACTAACTGCTTATCTGAGGGGCTACTCACCAAATTCCCTAGAAAACAAAAATCAGTTAAGTCTGTTTCTCAGCATCCAAACGTTACCATTTATCTCTGATGTTTTAGGAATAAAAGACAAATTATTGGAAGAAAATGTTAGGACTCCCTTACCTTTCAGTTTGTCTAAGACTTAGAAAGAAAATTCCTGCTTTTTTAATTTCCTGGCTGAAAGTTGAACTGCAATTCCCTCTTCTGCATGATTGTCAGCACAACAAACCAATGCTTTTGATTAATTGGTGAGGGTTCCCGGAGCTCCTCTGAGATACTTAAAAGGCCATTGGAAGTTTATATGCTTAATTTATGGAGTAAGTATTGAAAGTGTACATGTGTTTTGTTAAGCAACAATTTCTTAACTGACTCCGTTACTGCAAGGATGCTAGTGATTTTAATTGCTTATAATTCCTCACAGAATGCATGCAATAGCCAAGGGTCACTCCAGTGTGAGCACTGAAGTGTGCTTGCACAGATCTTTGAGAAAACCTTATTTAATTCTTATTCTGAAGAAAAAAGATCCTGAAACATTTAAAAAGTAACATAATGGAAAAATGAATGGAAATGAGGGCAGAGAGAGGGAGTCAACAGGTACACCCAACAGATCTATCTGAAAAAGATACATATCACTCAGTTTCATTCCAGGATCCTCAGTGACCATACTACAATTGTTTGCATACCACTGAAGACCTTGGCTTGAGACCATAAGTGTTTTTCAGCATCTTTAATAGAGCTTTGTGAGCAGGCTTCTTTCATCTACTACAGTCTTTCCCACCACAAGCCTGTTTAACCAGGCTGCTTGTGGGGTGACATCAGACCAAGGAAACGTTATGAGCATTCCTCTCTGCCACTGGCATGAGGGCCATCATTATCAATATCTGGCAAAGAATAACAGTGGAAATGCTATACGGTCAGAAGTAAAGTACTGGGCAAAATCTTGTTTACTAATACAAACAAGAGCAGACCTTTCAGTCTCCAGGTGCTATACCGGTTGAGAGTAGCATTTCTCCATGCTTATGAAATTAAGTTCTTTGTATGTGAAACAACATTTCTTTTTCTACCAAAAAGCTGTAATTAGTGGCTGGGTTGCCACCATAACTTGGAAAATAAATAAATAAATAAATAAATAAAAGTCAGTAGACCTGCTGCCACAGGGTGTGGGTTGTTTGTAATTTTAATAGATGCTATGCGTTGTTTCTGAGCATCACTGATGTTTCTTTCTAGACTTGACAATACAGAAACAATAAAGGAGATGAAGAACATATGCTTAAGTCTGGCTTCACATTTTCAAAAAATGACAGGATATCATAATTTGAATTAAACCAAACATTTGCACAATAAACACTAGCTATCTCACTTGGCCAGCCACAGAGGAAAACAGTGCTATTTAGGATGTGTACGTTTACTGGATCAGAAGCAGTACCCTACGTTTTTCTGGAGAACTTATTCTACCAAAAAGAATCAAGAAGACAGACCAAGTTGTGGGTGCCAGAAAACAAAACCAAGACAACACTCCAAAGCCCCTCAGAGGCACAGGAAGTCTTCATCTTTTCCCTGTGCTTGCCGTTCTTCCGTGAAGCTGCTTTTATGACCTCGCCTTCAAAATTCAACACACATAAATTTACAGGTCTGGCACATCTAATAACTGAAATTTATGCTACCACAGTTGAAAAACAGTGAGCTTTCCAGCACGAGTGAGCCATTTTACATTGTTTATAATGCTGCTGCTGCACATCGATGCTACTGAGTTTCCAACTCCAATTCCATGGCATGAGCAAAATGACAGAGATCTTCTTTCCATTTAGTGTTCTGAAAGCCTATCGACAGCCAGTGTACTTTTTTTTTTTTAAAACCCGTGATGGTAATTGCCAGATTTCATAAGTAGTGAGAATTGCTATATTATTTTTGACCCTTCCACATCTTCTGTCTTGCATGGAAGTTTTATAAACGTCAAGTTTATAACGTGAAGAAATAACAAGGAATCAGATTAATGATAGGTAAAACCACAGAATCTTTTAAAATAAATAGTACTTTGTGACAGGCTTTGTACTGTGTTCTGCTTAAATGACGTTTGTTCTTAAAGTCCTAAAAATGCTGTTTTTTGAATGAAACATTTAGTAATTGAAGACTGATAGTTTAGAAGAGTCATTGCTCTTTACATGGAATTAATGACGTTTCAAGAGCTTTTAGATTCAGAAGCAATTGCATGATGCAATAGTCACTAGAAATCTTATTACAAGCAAAAAGTAACCTTATTTCCTTATTAATGGAGTAACTAGGAAAGGGTCATGAAAAAGGTAATTGTCATTGATTTGGTTTCAAGGATCTCAAGCCATTAATGTCAGAACAAAAAGGAAACTGGTTAGAAATTTTTGTCACCACTGGTCACAAGCCATGCTAGATAAATAGAGGAATTCCTGGATGAAAATGTACGAAAGGACTTCCAAATGAAATGGTCTGTATGGAGAGAAAATTTACAGGATTGTTCTTTGAAGATGATGCAAACAAAACATGTTATCTGCTTGCAGAATGATTAATGTGGCCATGGCTTCTATGTCAATGTTACACTGATATTTTTATTGTCACGCTGTACAATCACTGTTGTCACTGAAAATTGTGACAAGGATTGTGATAATCTGACATGGTTTATTTTAGACAAACTGTGAATGCATATTTTTTTAAATGATGCCTATTGCATAAGCATCTTTTCTAGAAAAATAAGATGCGGGCAGACCTGCTTTCAATAGAAAATATTTCATTTATGTCAATACTGACAACTTATTTGGTTCTATAACAACTTTTTGACATTTAAAACTGAAGGGTTAAGTAATTTCTTACCCTATAGCACAAATTCAAAGGCCCCAAGTGCTAAACTTTATTTTAGCAGAAATAGGGATAAACTCATTCCTATGTCATGTAGTGACATGAAGAATGAGTGTTATACAAACAGCAAAGAAAAAAGTCAAAATATGAAACATACTTATTTAGCCCTAGCTTACTAGCACTGTTGAGATTGCTTCATGATAATTGTCTGTTTTCAATGTCTTCAAAAGTTTTCAAAAGACAAAAAATTGAACAAAGCTAAACAGCATTGTTTTCATAGTAAAGTCAGTTAAGTTAACAATCCAAAATGCCAATTCTCATTACAAAAATATCACTTTCCAGAAGTCTCCAAACCAGTTACATCTTACATGAATAAACAGTAAGTCCACCTTTGAGATGGCCTCTATTGCAGGAGCAATTCTGAGGAAACAAAAGGATATGAAAGTGGGAAGTCTGTATTCTTACAATCTATCTCATATAGTTCTAGTCTAATCTAGGAATCCAGTATCTGCTCTCCCTGAATAAAGAGAAAAAAAAACTTGCCTAGGAGTCAGAATTCTTCCTGAACAGATAACATGAAATACAAGGAGATAATGTGACTACCCCTTAACTTCCCCCAACCCTTCAAAACTTTGAAGAATTTGTCAGCAAACTACAACTCTTCCATGATAATAGAAGATGAATAGTTTTTCAAAGATGACTAAATATCCACATGATGGTGGATAACAGCCAGCAACCGTATCAGTTTTATGTCTCACACCCAAAAATTCTTTTGGTATCACAGGCCTTTCCAGTTCTGATTCCACAGATGAGAGATAAAACATAAACAGTATGATCATTTTGAAAAAAATAAAGCAAGCCACTTGTGCAAGACCTGAAAGCAGTCATGGGAGAAGGAAGGCAGTCCATCTCCTGTCTAGGTTCATACACTCTGTGACAAAAAGTGTGAATCAAGACTCCATCAACTTGTCTAATACTGCAAATAGAAAGAAAGAAAAAAAGCCTTGGAAGTAACCAACAAATTGTGAGAAAACATTACTGCGCAGCCTTATGACTGAGAGAATAGAAGGCGTGCATGTATGTCACTATGGGAAGTCTTGCTGTCATAAAATTATTGAATAATTTAGGTTGAAAGGCACTTTTAAAGATCATCTGTTCCTGCTCCAAGCCAGGCTAATTGAAGTTACATTGGGTTATGCATTGCTGGATAATATTATTATTTTTTTAAAGTATCTATATCTCATCACAGCAATTAGGAACCATGCTACACTTTGTTTAGAAAAGCCATTTCACATATGAAATTCAATACTGAGGATTTTTATAATAAAACTGTCAGCCATTTGTTGTGGAATTTCTGCTGGGCTCATGCTGGTGATGTCTGTTACTAGGCCACCTGTCACTGTAACAATACAGTTTTGTAAAAAAAAAGAAATCTAATTAACAAAAGGAAGTTAACTGCATGAAGGAAGTAAGGAGGTACTGACAATCATTTAGAGAACAACTGCCACTATTCTCTCTCTCTGTTATTTCACTGGAGATAAATGGTTTATCATCCTTCCATCCCCTTTTTGCTACAGTCAACATCTTCTTCAGTGCATCTAATCAAACACGAAACAATTGCATTCAATTCATGTTAACTTTTGAACATTCTTGCTTCTGTTTCAGACCTGAAGATTTTACGTGCTCAAAGCTCACCAGCCTTTCCATATATCAAGCAAGTCTTAAAAAAAAAAACACAACAAAACAACAACAACAACCCACCAACAGACAACCCTCACCTTCCTTGTGTTAGCATAGACTATTTCACCTATAACAGCCTGACTGTACCAATAAGACATCTGCAAACACAGTCTGAAGTCCTCCATAATTTAGGTAAATCCTCAGCTTTAAGATGATCATCAAAATATGATGAAATTTCAATATAGCTAAGTTTTTACTGTTGGCAATATTTTTAATCCCTCCAGTATTCTGCTTCAAATAGGATGGAGAGAGTTTCAATGCCAGCCAGCTGCCATTTCTGCGAGCTACAACATGGCCCTCAGATGATGGCAATCTGACAAGGCGGCTGTCATCAGTGCACATCTCAAGTACCCCTTGTCTGAGGTTTAGCTCTACTTGTAGCATGATGAAAATCACAGTAGAAAGAGACCCCCAGGTGAGAAAAGGAAAAATATTGCAACTGATCATCTGTATTAAGTATTAGATTGACACTTTCCTATTGCTGATGCTGCAGGATTCATGATTTAGTAATACAAAGTTATCTAAAAGGAAAATAAAATTTGGAGGGGGGGGGGGAGGGTTCTTTTCCATGTCTTATCTTCTTCTGGGACATTCACTTCCAATCTTCTTCTTTAATGTGTTCCAAACACTAAGTTAAATCTATATACACCTGTTGAGAAACTTAAGGTAAGTGAACATATCCTCTGGAAAGAGCTTTATTCAAAGTTATGACTACTGTTAATGCAGGCAAATGAATAGTAATAATAATGCCATTTCTCTGTATATATATGGCTAGGTATTTAACCATGTACATTATTTGCTCACTGGGAAACTTTTTCTTTATGACCACATAAATCTTTTTCATTAAAATAAGAGTTATTTATGCTCAGAACTACCTGTGCTTACACCAGACCTGGTAGGCCAGAAGAAAACACTGCCAATACCACAGACTAACCCAACTCTCTAGGGATTCCTAGTTTGCTGTAAGGAGTGGCTTAAGAAATCAGATTTTTGAAGTCAGGTTACAAGTCCCTGTGGACTTCTTGCTTATTTTATAAAGGAAAGATTCATGCTCCCTCTTCACCATATATCCCAACATCCATAGACAAGTGGAAATTCTCTGCTGAATCTAAAGAAACTTATTTTTTGACAGTCGAAGAATCCTGTACAACTTGTTCATGCACTGCAGACCCACCAAAGACAAAGGCAACTGTCCAGATTTTGCTCTAAAGAGTATCACTCTAGGAAAGGAATACAATAGTAGACATTGAAAATACAACATTCATAAACTCTGAGCAAATATTTGTGCTAACGAAGGCTAAGGAGTTGGCAGTCCTGAAAACTGTAGTCCTCTATTCATCGACAGTCTAATTTCAATGCAGGCAGCTGGAGTGGAAGCTTCCCTACACTGGCCTGCCAATACTTTCAACCCTGACCTAAAGAGACCCTCACTAGAAGCAAGAAATAATTCATTCTTTATGCTTGTTTGGCCCTGGCTTTATTTCAAGCAAACACTTCCAATTCCACTGGATCTGTACACAGTGTTTTTATACTATGGACTACAGTCAACTAGGATCTGAGACCACCTATGTCATTTCATTAAAACAACACACTTTAATAGAAATAGCACTGGGAGCAAAAGGCCAGAGCTGTCATCCACTTCAGCTTATTTTTGTGATTTGAAGGTGGCTTGCAAAGGAAGGGAGTTTTCAACTAAGCTGAGTCACACTTACCAGCCTAGAAAACAAAGTAAAAGTTAAGAGGAAAGGTCAGACATTACTCAAAAATAGGTTGGACCTTTATACGCTTGTATCACTTTTATTTTTATTTTTTATTTTAACACAAATATTTCCCATTTGTTTCATGAAACAAAATGCACTCTTGAGGTCAAAATTCACCTGTTGTAGGCCTGTTGAGTCTGATCCAGCATCCACTAGTAACAAGTACAAGTATCTCCATTGAACGAGACAGTGATTCAAACTTTTTTTTTTTTTTTTAATGTTAGCTTTCATAAATGGATGTCTTGGTATTTCAGGATCTTCCTTTCACCTTCTGCTTAAGGAGTTAATCTTCAGTAAATACTGAAAACCCCCTGCCTGAAACGTAGCCCATTTAATGTCACACTTCATCCAACCAGACTTACAGGCATACCTGTCGCTTCTGATGAGCAGAAATGCACGTGACTCTGCTCTGAAGCCTCACCCTGCTTTCTTGAAGTTGCTGGTAAAACTCCCAGGAAGAGACTGTACCAAAGTTACATTACACAAACAGTGTTCCTTACATGTACATAAAACCAAATTTCAGACAAATTTCTACTGTTCAGAAGGTTGAGGAGTTTACTTGCTTTATATCCAGATTGTCTGCTTCAGGAACACCTGCTACTCCTCAACCCAGATTATAGTTCTGTTTTAGGAGACTCATTCCTCCTTTACTTGGAGGGTAATGTCATTGCTGATGTTGTGAAGCACAGTCTGGCTTTACGATATCTGGAAGGGGAAAAAATCTGAGGCAATAGAAAAAAGGAACTACTTAAAAAAAAAAAAAAAGGAGTTGTCTACATGATTGATATACTGCATTTGGAAGTGTGCTCATCATAATCTATTACACCTAACTAAACCATACACTTGTAATTTGTAAAGCAAGGAAGGAAACAAAACTCTTTAGTATAACAGCACGAATTGAAAATCTCTCTGGGAAACAAACTAAAATTCACAGTGATTATACACGTAATCATGTTAAATTTGACGTAACGATGCACTGATAAAAGTAATGTTGGATTAATCTCTTCAACTCTATTTATTTGTTCAGAAATACACAGTTCAGATGGGATTCCTTTAAAAAAAAAAAAAAAAAGGGGGAGAACACCTTACTCTGCCTTCCCTTTTTTTATTTCAGGTCATTTTATACTTCCTTTGTTCAGAACAGATTGAGCACATGACAGAAGCCTTAATACTATTTAGTACATAAGCTACTACTATCAGAATACGACTCCATCCATTTTCATATGACTTTATTTCACAGGAAGATAAAAGTGAAAATTTTGACCAAAAAATCACCATTGGATTTCACGGGAATTATTTCTATTGAAGAAAAGTAATTATGCTTCTATAAGTTTGCAAGACTGGATCTAAATCTGTAGCTTTGTAAAAGGATAATTTAAACTTAAGTAAACAACACCCCAAGGTGGCACTTTTAATAACATTTTTTAATTCCACTTCCCTCTTACTCAGACAACCAGACACAATTAACAAGCTTTGCTACTTTTATTTCCCACCTCATGTCAGCTCAGAGCTGTGGCTTTGATACTGAGTCTAATTGCTTCCTGTTGCCTCATGCCACACCTGTATTCACTTAATGTCTCAGGAAAAAACACGACGACTGGGAAGCACAATATTACAGAGTACTCATATTGAAAAAGAGACCACGATGTTAGATGGAATTGTTAAAAAGTATAGTATGAAATAGCTCCAAGGAAGAATTATCGACAAGAAAAGTAGTACAAAGAACCAAAGCTGCATAGCTGCCCAGTTGGTTGCACTTGGGCAGAAACCTACAGTGTCTTTTATGGAAGGAAAGGGTGCCTTTGTGACCAAGAAGGTCTGTGGTAACCTGAGATGCATTAAAAAGTGCGCAAGCAGGAGGTAGAGGGAGGTGATCCACCCCTTCTGCTCTGCCCTGATAAGGCCACATCTGGAGTATTGTGTTTAGTTCTGGGCTCCTCCATTCAGATAGCAGGATCTTCTAGAGAGAGTCCAGCAGAGGGTCACAAAGATGATCAAGGGCCTCCAGCAACTCAGTACGAAAAATGACTAAGAGACACGGGACTGTTCAGCCTGAAGAAGAGAAGACTGAGAGGTGATCTCATCAGTGTTTATAAATATCTCAAGTGTGGGAGTCAAGTGCACAGGGACAGGTTCTTTCCAGCAGTGTGCACCAACAGGATGGGGCAATGGGCAAAAACTGGAACACAGGAAGTTCCAGTACACAAACGTGCAAAAGAACTTGTTTACTGTGAGGATGACAGAGCACTGGAACAGGCTGCCTGGAGAAGTTGTGGAGTCTCCTTCTCTGGAAATATTCAAGATCTGTCTGGGTGCTTTCCTGCTCAACCTCCTCAAAGGAACCTGCTTTAGCAGGGGGATGGACTAGACAACCTTCAGAGGTCTCTTCCAACCCCTGTGATTCCATATGATAAAAATGTGGGTTTTTTCATTTGTTTTTTTGTACTGCCACACACAACAGAGATAATTCTTAATAGAATCACAAGAAACAGATCTTTTTATCATTTTGCCTTTAAAGGATGGAAATACAGTTACTATTTTTTTTTCAGTTGTACTCAATATTTACTTCGGATCTATCCCATGTTTTGGGAAGTAAGTCCTTAGAAATGTCACTAATGTTTTGTATTTTTTGTATGGTTCACTTATTGCTTTTTTTGAGCACAGATGAATGTCACACAGTCTTCAAGCAGGCAAACTGTCTGTGAAGGAGCCATGAGAAACAGTGACACTATCATGAACCTACATTGTTTTGGATTCATCCCTAACAAAGGTGGAATCCAAATTCGGAAGAAACATCCACTTTTACTCATCATAATAAAGCTGGGCAGGCTTATAAGTGCTGTATGAGGAAAACGATAAATTCAAATACTGAAACAAAACATCAAGCAAAAAAAGCACGAACAGGCCTCACCACCTCCAAACCCATAGCATATGGCTAGTAGCAAAACCTGACTACATTCTGATAAACAATAAATTACTGATTTGATGCAAATGGTGTCATATGTAAATAAATTAACTAGCTCTATGCCACTAATGGCTATCCTTCATTTCAGGCTGGATTGGCTAACTTAAAAATCCCACAGTATTGTGTTCTCAGCAGGTTCTCCTCCATCAGAAGCAATCTGCTCCTTTTTGCATGCTGAGTTATTAATAAGACTGACTGCACCTTACGCAGATCCTGGTGAGATACTCACAGGTTTTTGTGCTGAACTTGGTTAGCCTGGAATGGTTTAATGATTTGTGCACCACATGGTATGAACGCACATGGTAGCCCAAGAAGCTCACCTGAGCCTTTCTATAATTTTTACTGTTCCACACAAATCAAGAGATTTCATCGTATCTTCTATTAGCACCAAAGAAGCCATTTCTTCAGTAACATATTCATTATCAAGCTCTCTAAAAGAAAAGGCAAGTTGAGCTGTATCATAGCTTCATCTATCACCAAAGCATAACATTTGAAATTAGCAGCACTACTCTCCAAGTTTATTTTGTAGATTTTCTTATTTCCTCAGTTCACCTGGCTACAGCCCAGGGAGACAAACTGATTTTAGAAAAATCTGTTTTTTCATACAGACAAATTACATCTGCCATGCTTTCCCTACACTTCTATAATAAACTCACTCTGTCAGTAAATGGTTTTGCTTTTCTTACAGTGAGATGTACTGCCACGTTATTTGATTTTTTTAATAGAGTCTAAGTTGTAACTTAAAAGATTCTTTTTGAGATGACAGACTTCTTTCAATTTCACTTTACAAAACATTCCTAGACATACATAAAATTCAGCAGCATGGTTTTGCATATAATGTCTATTCAAATTGTAATCTTTGAAAATTGACATGATTTCCTAACCAATTAAGCACAATGTCATATTGTTTGCCTCAACAAAAAGGTACTCATCTGTCCATTTCTTGTGGAACACTGTTTCTTCATCCACATTTTTTCTTTTTTTTAGTTTCTGTTTTCCCTGTGTTTTACTCACCAAGTGGCACAAGTACATGCAATGTGCAATACACACGGGTTTCAATTCAGCTGTGTGCAATGGTCATGAGAGGCAGAGTCAGTCACTGCACTGTGCCCCTCCCTCCACACTGTTCTGCTGTGGCCTATGCAGTCCATGCTCAAGCTATATGCAATCGACTCATGAAAGTTATCACTAAAAAAAGACATCATAATATTAAAAGTTTACAATGTTGTGGGGCTGCATTACTAGCTGTCCTGGGCTGCATGTGGCCTGCACATTGGATGCTAGTTTCGTGGTCAAACAGTTAACATAATAGACCCTGGCCTAAAACATACTGTAATACAAACTAATACTTGTTTTCTACAAGCACTTCTGTAATGCTGCCTAACTGTATTTTTTGGCCACAGAGCCACCCTAACCCACGACATTAGACGTCTTCTTCACTTGTATTGTAATTACCACAACGAACTAAGTGTTTCAAGAATTTAGTGGTATAAAAAGAAAATAGCATCATCTTGTTCAATGCCAGCTCCTCTGCTGAAATATTCATCGCCTATGTGATAATTGGGCTTTTTCAATGTGTTAAAGGTACAGGATTTGCCACCATAAGACATTTAAAGTTGTGCAGAGCAGACATATTATTAAGCTTGGATAGCCAAACATTATGATAAATTAAAGGAGTGTGTATTTTTATCCAACTCATGTACAGATATCCTTTAAAAGGAAATTAAGAAAATCTCAGAATTGAAAAACTTAAGCCAATACCTGGATCGAAACTGCGTATGTAGCAATCACTTTAAAATAAAATGCTGTTATAGTTATTAAAATACATGAATTTATATTTACTCTTAACACTATTACTTGTTATTATTGGGACGGTCTATATTATTGTGAAAGGATATTTGTTATTATTGTTGTTTATAAGGAAATGATGCTTGTGCAACTACACTACATATCCATCAGTCTTCCTATTCAGTCATTCTGGATCCCCCTGGGCAATCCCAACTCACCTATCTAGAAGGTAATAGTATAAAGAATAATTACATTCATACAAACTTTGTAAGAATGTAGGAGAGAACTAGACTGGTATGGCCAGCTGGGGAAGGCTGCAATATCAGTACAGGATCTACCCACTTTAGCTGGCACACTGTCTGGCCAATCAGCACAAAGGTACAAAGAGGACTAATTAGCAAAAAACACAGCTGAAAATCAGGCAAAGCACACATGACTTCTGGTTTCAAAGAAGATTGGGTCCTCAGCAGGTGTACAGGTGTAGCCAGAGATGGAAGGGGTTACTGTACAGGGTGTGAGCACATTTAGGGAGAATGTGCAAGTAACAACAGTAAGAAAATGGGCTTCTTTGGTTCCACTGACTGTTAGATAGCAGGTCCTAAACTACAGAGTACAAGGAAGGTTCTTCATGGACCTAACCTGAGCAGGCCTACATGAGTAATCTGAAAAAGTAAAATCAGCAGAGTACTTCACTACATAAGCTCATCCATCAAACAAAATGTTAAGAAAACTTCTGAAAGAAAAAAGGAATGGGGAGCAAAACCTGGCAAGGAGGAGTATCAGATAAAAGCATTAATTTCAAATAAAGCATTCCATTACATCTTCCTTAGACATTTTCTATCTAGAAAGACAGCAGGATTCATCTTATCAGAATGACCAGACTTTTGCTATTTGTCTTTCCTGTAAAGCTGTTAGTCATTTGGCTGCTTCCAGTGGTGCAGCAGTAAAAGGTTCAATTGCCATTGTAGATGTCCTACAGAAATCTAAATAAAGCGAAACAGTAAGTTTATGAGCAGTTTTTCTCTTGAAAAGGCACTGACCTAGTAGGCTGCCATTCATGCACCTGCAAAGAAATCCTGTTCACTGCAGACAAGTGCAATAGAGTCCAATTCCAGTGGCTTCAAGTAGTTGAAGAGTTGTATGAGAGTTAACAAGGCCCAGATTGCTCTGCTCCACTCTGAGTTGCTGAGTTGCTTTTGCCCTGAACCCTACTATGCAAATTGGTTTTGCTATAGGTACTGTAACATGATTGAAAGCAAAACAATGGCAGTAGAACATCAAGGTCTAAGGCTACAGCAAATAAAGATTTGATCAAATGCAACAGCTGTACGCACAGAAATAAAGAAGCTATTTACCTTCAGAACACATCAGGTATGCAGGAATCTCCAGTGACATACCATTGCTTCCACTGCCAAAACCTTAAATGAGGTCTGGGAAGGAGTGGCTCCTGGCTCCACCCCTTTTGGTCACACAGGTACACTGCATGCGCCTGAGTTTTCCTGGGTTTGCCCTGCCTTCCCACCAGGTGCTCAATCACTGGTTCAACCTGTGACTTAGCATTTCCACTACAGGTACCCTCTAACACATACTACATAGGTTGCCAAGAAAATAATGCCTTCTATTTTATTTCCGTGGACATTACAACAGATACAAAGAGCACAATAACACTGTTTGATAGAGCAAATTCTCAGCTACAAAACAGTATTTTTCAATACAGTTACCATCATTCGCTGTGTCACGTGAATAAACTAATTAAGAGGCTCTTCATTTCACGGTGTGACAAATTTGCACGGCTCTGTGGAATATGCTGCATCTGCTGTTTGGTCTCCGTAAACATTCACCAAGCATCAATGAATGTCAGTGGGTCCCATTTTTTCACATAGAGGAATTCAGTGATGCACATTTGCTTTATATGCCCTTTAATGTCAAAAGCTGTTTTGTCAGTCTGCCCCTCTGCTGCCATATGTTGCACAGCAACAAAACATAATGGATTATTGTCAGGAAGTTTCAACCTCTGCTGCCAAACCACCGACATCCATCTCTGACATCATGTGGATACATAATAAAATAGGAGGCATCATTTTTGAAGCAGCAATTGTATAAATCCTGGCTTTGCTTAGACACTGCTAGTGATCTGGCAAGAAGATAAGGAACACTGTTTATATTGCATAGGTTTTATGTTTGCTATAGAAGCAATCCCAAGAATCTTTAAGTGTTTATTGGTAAACACTCATATTTTGACCAGCAGACTTGGAATTCCTCCTGAATGTCAGTTCAACAGAGATATTCTGGACGTGCGGTTTTATATAACAGGGCAGAGAACATCAGGATCTCACCTATGAATTTCATTTAAGCTCCCCATGATTTCAAGTATATAAGGACTTGGAATGGTCTAGATTTTTCTTTTTCTTACAGTGGTGACTCAGAGTTGTGGCTTTTGGGGTTCTACTACAAGTTTTGAGACGGTTTTGCTGCCAAGCATTTTGTGGTTGGTGGTACCTAGTTGTATGTGGAATAGTTGTTTTCTGAATCCTCTAAAACATAGTATCCTTTGCACTGACTTCCCTGCACTGACTTCAGCTGACAGTCACGGTAGGCCTTTCTAGCCATATATTGATATATACCTGTTATTTGTTGACTGAGGTTGCTCAGAAACCAATTCAATATGGTGTCTTGCTACAGAGGCCTCTGGAATTAAAAAAAAAAAAAAAAGCCAACCCCCACAACAACTTAAAAGCTACATAAGAATAATAAAAAGATGTTAATGGTAACTATTACCATAGCTAAGCACAAATAATTGAAGTAGTTATTAGGCAATCGTATTTCCTTTCGAAAATCTGTCAACCTTTCAAATCTTTCAAATCTTCAAACCGGTTTATCAATGTAGAAATTAATCGAGATTGCATCTGTGTGGAAAAGAAAAGAGCCAGAGCTTTGATCTGAATCAAAATTTAGGTCCATGGGATTTTTATTTTATTTATTTTGAAGTATCTTGCTCTCAGTTCTATTAAAGCACTCACTGTTTCAAGGCATGATGTTTGATGTTTGTAAAGCACATTAGACAGACACTTACATATTTCACTCTGATTTAAAATGGCAACGATTGGCTTCCCAGAGCCATACAAATACCTTTTTAATTGAAATCCTTCCATCTCCCCTACTTTCATGTCCCCAAAGGTACCAAGCCATGAATTTCAATGAGGGCTGTGCAAAACAGCACTTAATTAGTGCTTTTTTGTCAGCCTTTCTCTTATTACCCACCTATATATTCTTGTTTCTACAGTGGCAATTTAATGTCATACAAAAGAAGCAACATTCTTCAATAGTAGTAAAAATCTGAGATCTATCAGTTCAATCTAATTTTTGTACGGCTGTCAGACCCATATGGACCACTGTGTCTGGTTGTTGCTGCTTTTTTCTTTTTTTTTTTTTTTCCTGGAGAGAGCAGACTGATTCATTAAAAAAAAAAAAAAAAAAAAAATCAATTTGTATCAACAGGAACCACAGGATTCAATAAAGAGTTACAAAACACACTCTGAAAATAATCCTGTGTTTTACAATGCAGCCATGACTAGTTACTTGTACTGAAAACATTCTGTTTTATTAATGTTGTAATTCAGCTGTCAATCCAAAATTATCACCATGCTGTTCTTCATTCAATGTTCAAAAGATGAAGCGTGAAAACTTCAAAGGTCTAATTTGTGAGACAACATACCAGGACTTCTGAATCTCAGCCAAGGCCCTCCTGACTTGTGAAATACTATGACAAACAACTGATACCACCTTGACCAAAACAACCACTAGCACACCCACATGTGAGCTTTCCCTCTTCTAGACATGCAGCAGGCAAAGCAGCACCAAAGGACTGCTATGAGTACACTAGTGGTTTCACCTAATGGTTTCTGCTGGAATGACTGGAGAAGGGATGTATGCCCACTGATGGGAGACCAGACACTGAGTTATCCTTGTCTTCTAGGATTCTGCACTGGACAGTGTTATCTCACCTCTTGGTAGGAGGGCATAGATAACATAGTATAATACTTTGATTCCTTAAAGACTAATTTCTCCTTTAAATTTCAAGAAAAAAACAACACTGTCAACACTAGATCTCACACTTCTGAAGCTGCAAAATAGATCAATTCTTTTTTTACCTACCTTTTTTCTCATCCATGCACGTAAGCACCAAGGAATCAAAATGCACTATGCTGAAACAAGAGTATGCAATACACAGATATCTCACTGTCTTACCTGCTCACTCTTTACACTGCACTTGACCACAACACTATCAGCAGCTGGCAGAAATCAGACCTTGGATGGAAAAACATGAATGAAGCTGAAGCTCAGCAGAGGATGTAGCTAGACACAGGCCAGTGTTTTCAGTAGGCTGCAGATCCTGCAGTCTCTTTTGGTTGAATGCTAACCGGTCACTTTTATCCCTTGTTAAAGAATACTTCTGTGTTCCTTGGCAAGTAAATCCTAATACAGCAGTCCACAATTGGCACCTTTTGCATTTTCTGTCTGAAAAGCTAATTAGCAAATTAGTCCTGACTTTAAGACTTCACAATTTTACCCTATTTCATTGGGATCACAGTAAGGCTCACATCCTTCAGTGTTTAGGAAATGGTTGTGCTACAATACAAAAACCTGCAATACATCACCTAGGATAGCTACATCATATGTCTTCTCAATTTTTTGGCACTGGCTTATCACCTAAGTGACATCAAATCCTTGTTTCTTATCTTTAATGACTTTTACATCTAGTTTCTCATCATTTTCAAAGGAATTCAAATTCCCTACTGTGAATAAGATAAACCCACTAAAAACAGTTTTTGGTTGAGGTAAAAATCTCCTTAAGAAAGGTAAATTCCATCTATGACAGAGAAACATAACTCCTGGAGGTAAATGGAAGGAGGGAAATGAAAAGTGGGATCCTGTACAGACTTCTTGTGGAAAATATGAGAAAACATACAAGCAATAAGGGATAGAAATTATTGCCACTGCTGCAGATTAATATTGCAGTATCTTAAATTGATAAGGCTACAGTAGCATACACGGAATGGAACAGTATCACAACAGACTAATTTTGATCTAGGTAGTAGAAATATAAGTTTATCTCTTGAAGTAAGCTCTTGTAAAAAGACATCATTCATTCAGATAAATATTCCCCTATGAGGTCTTAAAACAAATTTAATCATGACTGACAATTTCTTGCTCAGGCAAGGAGTAACAAATGGAGTAAAAAGTAAGCTAACAGCAAAAAAGAATGAGAAATCTTGAGGGGTGTCACAAAGGGTAATTATTCACACTATGCTTACACTTCCATAATATTTCTCCTTCCTTCAAATACCACCTTAATCTTATACTGAACACATTCAGAAAACAGGAATTCCAAGCAATAAAGTATTTTTCAACTTCTGATGGCAGGCAGACTTGTGAAAAGATGAGGTAATACCCAGCACTACCACCATAAGAACTATGACAAAAGCTGACAGTATCACATGAATTTCTCCTTACTGTAAATCTTTCTGCCCTCAGTTTGGACTACAAATTGTGAGTTGGTATCAAGATACTAATTTTGGTTCAGGGAGAACAAAGCGAAATTAGCAGTAAAAGCCACAAGGCACCACAGGAGGGTGCTGCACACAGTCACTGTATTCATCTAGCAGGAGTGCTTGAAGCAGCATGATTTTATGCTTTCCATAGGGACTGAAAGCTGGGAAAAGTCCTTTTCCTTCACAGCACCTCAGAGTGAATCCATGTACTTGTAACTAGAGACTCAAAATAAAAGGGAAACTGTAGTGTTGGCCTGGAATCTGTGTTGGTCATAATGACAGTGTCAACTTAGGCCCGTTTGCTAACATACTGAAGAGTGAGAATTAGCTCAGCAAAGGACATATCCAACGATGGGAGTTTAATGACTATATAAATATTTTATTGTGTTTATACTGTGTTAAAGAATAACGCCTCACTACGTCAAGACATCAGCAGTTTTTCTCTACGTGCTTAATATCAATATGTCTTTTGAACAATGAATCACAGAACAAAACTGCTGTACAAATGGATTTACACTTTCATGAATCTGTTCGTAACAACACACTGACTGTATACAAGTATAGAAGATATATTCTACTGTGTCCAGATACATTTTCTTTTGCATGTGTCACTTGATTTTGAGTGGATAAATGAATATCTAGCACTGAATCAGATACAATACAGCACAATTGCCAGTTCCTGCTTTCTACTGAGGCTGTTTATAGTAATTTCAATAGAATAATTTTGAATTTTTAGTCTCCTTCCTCTCTCAATAAATGAAAGTCAGGCGGTATTGCTACACAGAAGATAAGTGCCCCTGGTAAAGATAAGCAGGGGCATAAGATATACAAAGAGATTTCTCCTAATTGTCAGTGGTATAAATAACACCCCTTCTCTACATCAGCGGAGCTAAAAGAGTCACCACAATATTCTGATGCATACTGGACATCATAGGTAACACAAAAACTGAATATGGTTTTGAGACTGTGACCCTCATTTAATTACATCTTCCTGAGGTGTCTTTCTGTGTCAGTTCTCTTGCCACCCCCTTAATGCAGTGATGCCCAACAGCTACTGCATTGCTACCTTCACTTTCTTTACCTTCTTTTCTTCTGTAATATCCCTTCCAGTTTTCCTCCATTTGCAGATAGAACAGCTTCGCTTTCTCCTTAAACCCCACTTTCCTTATTTCTCTCTAAGATGAAGTTTGTACCTTTCAAGGAATATGCCTATGTGTTGTTCATTCTTTGACTCTTTTTGATTGATGTCACATCTACTCTATAGAACATCAGACTTAAGGCTTTTGCCTTTCACTTGTCTCTGATGCCTCTTACTTGATGAATTTCAGTTGTTCTTCAGGGACATAGGAAAACAAGCCCCAGCTCCTCCTTCTATTCACTTGATCCTAGTGTTCATCACTACTGAGAGTATTGCTGCTTGCTTCCAGTAAACCCCCGAGCATGTTGTACATACACCCCTTACAGTCCATACGTTCAAGCACCTCCAGCCAGAGGCAATGGCACTATGTTGGATAACATCTGTAAAGCATCCTGGGACAATTCAGCATGAAAGCTGCTATATTTTAAAACAGGTAACTCTCCAAAGCAACACTGTGAGAAAACAAGACATACAACTGCTTTAAAATCATTGCTAGTCTACTAGTCCACACAGGGATTTCAAGTTCATGCAAGCAAGCATGAGAGACAGCATTGTGATGCTGAAAAAAAGCCTAACAGGCCATGAATTTATGTCAGTGACAAAAAAAAAGAAAAAAAAAAAAAAAAAAAGAAAGAAAGCATTCAGCAGCACTGCTTCATGCAAGGTGGAACTCTGGTGCTGTTGTCTCTATCCAGGCATGACCTTGCTTTGAGAAAACCGCCACATTTATACAACAAATATTAATCGAATGTACAAGTGGCAATCAGGACCCAACACAGCTGTGACACAAATGAGGTGGTGACTGATACTGCATGCCACACACAGCACTGGCAATGCAGGACTGGAGACAGACACCTCAGAATTAGGCAAAGGCTTGCAGAGATGCTTCTGTCACCCTGTATTGAGAATCTGTTATCACTATCATTCTAATTATCTGGCAGCAAAATTCTAATACCGGGACATGCCACGGGGAAAATACATTCACGCATTGCCACTTTCATAGAAGAGAAGTAAATACAGCAACAATGGCCACCACAGAGACTTTTTTTTTTGTTTGGAATGAAGCTTGCATGGGAAGGGGACGAGAATTTATGTATCAAAGGCAATGCAGAAATACTGGCTATTGAGAAGACATTTTTGCATACAACTTCATGCATACAGAAAACAAGCTGCTGGTCACTGTATCCTATACAAATACTGGAAGTACAAACTGTCTGGAAAGAAGAAATAGAATGCTATACTCTGGTATGTGCACTAATTCATTAACTGCTCTGTGGCTCCAATCCAGCAAAACACTTAAGCCCATGAATAGTCCCAACGACAAAGGCCTGAAAGCCTGACCATACATTAAAGTAAAATGCAATGTAGGCATAAGCCTCTCCCTTGCTTTCAGAAAAACCTACAAAACCCAGAGAACAAAACCAGTGCTGCCTCCCTTGGGTATATCAGGCAGGGAGTGGGGTCACAGCAGCCACATTCAAGGACAGCTTTGGAAAATGCATTTACAAAATGCATATGCATTTGTATATACAAACTTTAAATACACATACAATAGCGTTACACTCTGTTACTTATGAATAAACTTCAGAATTTTTTACTGTTGATGCTTTTATGGGAAAGCAGTCTGCCATTCCATGGAAATGGAACATGTTCCTCAGTTTTCCTTGAATTTACCTTAGAGAAGAAGCATGAATAAAATGTCTGGCTGAGACACACAGCAATCCTAGCTCATACAAATCAAGTGTCAGGTTCAAGCCAGTTGATGACAATATTTGGTAGGGGCGTGAGGGGGTGAGATGAGTGATTCACTGTTTGGAAGGCAATGCTACAGGGTTTGGGTCAGGGGAAAAGTGAACAGAGCTGGGGAAAGATGGGCGTGGAATGGTGATGATAAATATATTGGCATTTGAAAAAAGTTACCTGTTACTCAAATTTACTCGGACAGTGCCATTAAGGCACTCAAAAAACATTTTCCAATAACCTGAGACAACAAAATTCTTTATTATCTCAGCAAGGATATTTACAGGAGGATCAAATTAAAGCATAGTTATAACTTCTCCTTTCTCCTGCTGTTGCTACGTCAGCAGAATAACCCTCTTGCTTTACCACTTAAATCTACAACCAGCATCCAGCACAAACACAGAGTGGGCATGCACACACACATATTTTCCTCAAACTATTCAATTTAATCCCATTCCTGTCACAAATGGTTAATTTTTTCCCCATGAACTCAGCATCAGATTTCACATGGAGGCACCTGAAATAGCAGTCCTATGTTATTAGCTGTTTAAGACTAAATGCTATCACCAACACAATGAGTAGGAACCTAATCTAGAAGCTGTACTTCAGAAATGAATGAAATCTTTATAGAGCAATAGCAGCGTGAGAATGGGAGAACATGCTTCATTCAGAAGTCTGTACATTCTGCTGGCACATGCATGGTTGAGAAACATCCAATGTGTACATAAAACACCCTACTGCTCGCATATAATTGTCTTCTTTCTGTGTGTTGAAGCTGATTTGCCACTGCAGATAGCTTTTTCATCTTAAAACAAGCAAGCTCTCTCCTGTGCTGAAGTGACTGTGACTGACCCTACCAGCACTTGCTTACTGTTCTGCTGCAGTGCCTACCTACTTCCTACTACAGTAACTATCATTAACAGTGTTGGGGATTAGTCGACTACGTAAGTGCCTCGCAAGAATATTCTTCAGTACTGAACTGCCTTTAGTTTACTTATCACTTACTGGTTTATTTCTAGCACTTTTTAATCCCCTTTCTTGAAGTTCTGTGTTGGCTCCAGAGACAATTCTGTTCTGCAGATTAGCGAAATAGTTTGCTAAGGTGATTCATAGAATGGCGATGGTACAGTTATTCTCAATTTACTTTACTTGAGCAATGCTGTTACTCAAAGAAATAATCACAATTTGCATCATCAGTCTCTGTTGTTGGCAGATCCTACTGAAATTGGTGAGAGTCTGTTAATTTCTGAACCAGTTTATCAGATTTACAAGGGATCTCCACTTAAAAGAGAGAACACTACATCTTTGAGTAGAGCAGTTGCATGGTTCAACCTTTTCAGATTTAATGGTCTAACAAAGTTATTTCATCCCTGTTTCCATTTATACACCTAACTATTATTCTTTTCTTTAGAAAGAACAAAGCAGTGAAAGGACAGGATGAATGAAGATGATGACACATTCACAAAATTGCACATGGAAATAGGCATCACATCTGCCAGCAGAATATCCAGTTAGCATCAATCCCTTGGTTGAACGATCCATGAAAACAAAGAAGAAAAATCATTTGGAATCTATGAGCCATTTGTGACAAGTCAACAAGACTTAGTAATAATAAGTAGACTGCAGGCAGTATTGCTGTGCAAGAGTGAACACTGAAAAATGAGCATTTTTTCTTGACAGGCAGTTCTGTTTAATTTCTCTACTTTGATGAAAAGCATCAGCTAACTATTAAATATGGACTTTACTTTGAGCACTATTTGCAGATGGTCAAGGTAAGCAGAAAAAAGCGACAGCATTTAATCTGATATCACATCATATGAGAAGGCAGGGGAATCTTGTTTCTGTCTGTAAATAGACCATGGAGAGGTCCAAATAGTCCAAGGAGAGAATAAATACAGAACAGGAAGAACATGATGTCATTCAACACAGCCACACTTCTGACCACAATGTTGCTTTTCAGATAGAACAAGGAATACAGCTCAAGACAGAATTATCTCCATGAAGTGAGTCACAAGAAACACTAAAAGAAAATGAGGCTGTTACCAATGTTTTTAAAGGAAACAAAGAAACGAAAGACCCTCATAAAACAGACATAAATGCAGAGTGCTTGGAGCTGTTTTTACACTCCAGGTTTAAGCATTTGATAGCAAATAGATAATGAGAAGTGAATTTCACGGATACTCAGATTCCATTTACAGGAAGGTCTAGACAGCCTGAGAAGTGGGTTACAAAACTTACCCAGTGGACAACAGGAAAATTCCTTTAGCCACCCCGCGTCCTACTTGCATGGAACAGATGAGAGCAACACAAAAAATACAACAGCACATACCTGCTCTCACCAAGGCTCTACTTTTTAAAGGATCTAACTACTGAGAATTACAATTGGTGTTCTTTGATTTTATTGTTCTTCTGGCATGTTACTCTATCGTGCAGCTGCTTCACGGAGCATTTCAATGAGTTCCTGACAAGTAATCCTCCAGATTAATTCAGAGTTCATTGGGCAGATAAGTGGTCTGCTTGCTCAGAGGGACAGCTCAGGAATGACAGCTCTTTGCCTCTTTCTGTGAATTCTCTGAAGATTCAACAGCACAAAGTATTCTCAGTTAATGCCAGCTGAAGACAAACGGTAACTTAGTCAAATGCTAAGAAGTCACGTTGAGATCTACACAGAAATCCTTTTCAAAAAGAATGTCCAGGTAAACATACTACTCGGGATTCAAAAGAGAGACACAGATTAGGCTGGAAAAGTATTGCCCACCAAATCCTGGTTTAAAGCAGCTTATTACAGCTTCTTTTTAATGATATGTTTTTCAGACTCCAATTAGAGTAGAGTAATTAAATGTCCATTAAGGAAGCACTTAGGACAAATTACAGCTTTTCCTGGGAAGCTAGAGGGAATTCTAAAGCATTTTGTCTGGAGACAAGGAGCAGAAACAGCACTTAGAGAGGAGCATGCATGGAAACATGTAACCGTCAGTAAGGGCAGGATCATCCAGCCTCGCCACAAGCACAGCTTGAATGCTGCCCTTTGGTAGAACTGGCAGGACATTTTTGGGTGGTTTTGTTTGATCTGGAAAGCTCCCCCAACCCTGAAATATTTCACCTGTGAAAGAAAACACGCAATTTAGAAATTCTACCAGGGATATACCCCTCCACCTGGCTGACCAGGCTTCTCGCTTGAGCTGTTTCTTCTTGTTGCTGTCTACTTTCTTGATACGAATGCTCCATGAACATTCACATTACAGAGTAATAAAACACATGATATTTAGCTGCATTGTCAGGCCTATGGAGGAAGACAAGGCTGCCTAACTAACACTACCATATAGTGCCAAGGGACAACACACTCCAGGCTGAAATGTTTTCAAATTTTTTTTTTTTTTTAAATGAGGGCTTTTTTGTTTGTTTGTTTTAAGCAATTACTGTTAATCCAGAAAAAGCAGCTACTTTGGAGAACAGAATTTGGTTTAGTGGAAAAATAGAAAAACACACTTCTTTCAAAAACAATGTTGACAACATCTGGTTGATCTATTCAGGTAGCTGTAATCCACATCATTTTTCTGAACCTGCACTTTCCCAGTGTAACTTTGGCTGCTTTTCCAGAATGAGTGCAGAGAGTTATCAGGTATTGCCCTTGCAGCCCAGAAAGCCAACCACACCTTGGGCTCCATCAAATAAGAGTGGCCAGCAGGTCAATGGAAATGATCCTGCCCCTCTACTCTGCGCTGGTGTGGCTTCACCTAGAGTACTGTGTACAGACATGGAGTCCTCAGTACAGGAGAGACATGGACGTGTTGGAGTGTGTCCAGAGGGGTGGCACCAAAATGATGCAAGCAATGAAACACCTCTCCTATGGGTACAAGCTGAGAGAGCTGATGCTGTTCAGCCTGGAGAAGAGCAGGCTCAGGGAGACCTGATAGCAGCCTTTCAGTATCTAAAGGGGGGTTATGGGAAAGAAGGGGACTGACTCTTCAGAGCAGGATCTGCTGTGACAGGACAAGGGGAAATTGTTTCAAACTGAAAGAGAGAAGATTTAGATTGGATATAAGAAAAATGTTTTTTATGATAGGGGCAATGAGGCACGGGAACAGGTTGCTCAGAGAGGTGGTGGATGTCCCATTGCTGGAGACATTCAAGGTCAGGCTGGACAGGGCTCTGAGCAACCTAAGCTAGCCGTGGATGTCCCTGTTCATTGCACAGGAGTTGGATTAGATGATTTTTAAAGGTTCCTTCCAACTCAAACGGATCTATGATTCTATGATCTTAATTTCAGCAGGAAGTTGAGTTGCTAGGTACCATATGTAATCACTCAGTTTACAGTGCTGAGCTAACGGAAAACAAACAGGTGAAGGAAGTATGGGAAGGAAAGGCAGGAGAGGACAGGATCTGATCTCCAAACATGTACACCTAATTAATCAATCACTGATTTTAAAGTGTAGCAAGGATGAAAGAAGAGAATTACATAATAGGCCAAAGAAATAGGACTTAAGATATCTGCAACCTGTTCGTAGTAGGTGCATATAGAAAAACAGAAACTCAGTTTTACAAAACAGGTTTGGTGGAATCAACAGTACCAGTAAAAAGGTGTATTTTGTCAAATGATTCCTTCAGAGCTTTTCTGGAAAGCTCTTGAGATTTCTATAGCTTTCTTGAGTCTCTTCTAGGCAAACTATTTAACTTTTTGGTTATACCTACATACCTACAGCACCATCATCTAATAGCTTCTACTTCAGAGGGAGTTTAAAGTCCTGAGGAAGTTCTTGTAGACAGCTTCAACATCCTCTAATTAATTAGTGAATAGAAGAGCAAATAACTAGCAGTTCACTTCTAATGCAGATAGAATGAAAAATGCATGTCATAAGAACTATTTATATAATGGTTTCCCCATATTGGTATTTCTAGCATTCCAAACGTCAGTTCAAATAACCAATTGTCACTACTCAAAATACTGAAATGTCAACACTGATCATGTGAATTTCTGTCAAAAATTAATGTTTGAGTAAGGAGGCTCTTCATTTTAGCTTGTCTACTGCTTTGCAGTTTGATATGGATTGAAGAGAGCAGCTATTATATTTTCCTAAGCCCATGTTACCTATAGGGAAAAAGCCTGCCAGCTCGGGTAAATCATCAGCATAACATAATGCTCACACCACGTAGTACTCGATACTATTGGCTTACACAGCACGTTCTGTGATTTTAAATGGCTATGACCACGCAGAAGAACTTCTAAAGGAGGTGCTTCACATCCAGGAGAGACAAAATACTGTTAGTTTCACTCAAAAGTGAATGTTTTATATTGGAACAAAAGACAAAAAATATTAGCGGCTTCTCAGTTTTGGTGAGTCAGGTACAGCCTCTTGAAAGTGCTTTATCATACTATGTATTACACATAGAAAGCAGGTAAATTGATTCACTGCACAAGCTCAATGCTTTTACAAGTGGTAAATATAGTTCAGAAAGTAATGAACTCCAGCAGCACATGATTCCTTGCTCCTTGTTATAGTTAATGCCACTTTCTCTGCATTTCTTGGCTCCTTGGAAAGCAAAGGATTTGAACTCCTAGAGGCCTATCATTCTGTCACTTGTGCATGATTGTCAAGTTTGATTTGCAATCTCAGCATGTGACCCTTTGAGAGCATTGAGAATAACATAAGTTTTTCAATACACTGATTGGGTTTGGGTAGTTTGACTATAACATACTTTAAAGAGGAGTCAGCTAAACAAAAAGAAAACTAAGGGAGAGAATACAGAAAATAAATGGCCATTAGTGAGCAAGGGAATTAAGGAGGTAGAGATGTACATTTTAGAATCATTGAACCACAAACTCCTTTGAGTTGAAAGGGAACTCTAAAGGCCATCTAGTCCAACTCCCCTGCAATGAACAGAGACACAACAACTAGATCAGGTTGCCCAGGGCCTGATCCAGCCTCACCTTGAAAGTCTCCAAGGGATGGGGCATTCACCACATCAGTGGGCAACCTGTTCCAGTGCCTCACCACCCTCACTGTAAAACACTTTCCCCTTCTATCTAACCTAAATTACCCTCTTTGAGCTTCAAACCATTTCTCCCTGCTCTATCACCACAGACCCTGCTAAAGAGTCTGTCCCCTTCTTTCGCAAAACTCTCCTTTAGATACTGAAAGGCTCTATAAGGTCACTATGCAGCCTTCTCTTCTCCCAGCTCTTTCAGCCTGTCCTCGTAGGAGAGGTGGTCCCATTCCATGGATCATTTTTGTGGCCCTTCTCTGGACACACTCCAACAGGTCCATGTGTCTCCTGTACTGAGGACTCCACATCTGGATGCAGTACTCCAGGTGAAGCCTCACCAGCAAAGAGGCAAGGGGCAGGATTACCACCCTCAACCTTCTGGCCATGCTCCTTTTGATGCAGCCCAGGATACAGTTGGCTTTATGGGCTGTCAGGGTATGTTGTTGGCTCATGTCCAGCTTCCCATTCACCAGTAGCCCCAGGTCTTTTTCAGCAGGGCTGCACTCAATCCTCTCATCCCCCAGCTTGTATTGGTAATGAAGGTTGCCTCGAACCAGGTGCAAGATCTTGCATTTGGATTTGTTGAACCTCAAGCCTGTCTAGGTCCCTCCGAATGGCATTTTGTCCCTCTGGTGTGTTGATCGCACCCCACAGCTTGGTGTCACCAGCAAACTTGCTGAGGGTGCACTCAACCGCACCGTCAGTGTCACTGACAAAGATATTAAAGAATATCTGTCCCAGCACTGACCCAGTGATGAGTGGGGGACACCACTCATCACTGATCTCCCTCCAGACATTAAGCCATTGACCACCACTCTCTGGACTTGATCCTGAAGCCAGTTCTCCATCCACTGAACAGCTCATCCATCAAATCCATATCTTTCCAATTTGGAGAGAAGGATGCTATGGGTTACTGTATCAAAGGCCTTACTGAAGTTGAGATAGATGACATCATCTTCTATTGTCCACTGACACAGTGACACCATCATAAAAGACCACCAAGTTGGTCAAGCAGGATTTGCCCTTGGTGAAACCATGCTGGTTCTCCCGTATCACCTCCCTGTCTTCCGTGTGCCTTAGCACAGCTTCCAGGAAGATCTGCTCCATGATCTTCCCCAGCAGATGTGAGACTGCCAGGTCAGTAGTTCCCAGGGTCATCCTTTTTACTCTTTTTAAAAATGGGTGTGATGTTATCTTTTTTTTCCAGTCAAAAGGGATCTCACCTGATTGACATGACTTTTTAAGTGTGATTGAGAGTACCTTATGCTAACTGATCCACAAACTTCTTTTCTGCCTTGATTTAGTCTCCTCAACTTCACTTTACTCCCATTTGGCTGTGTATCTCTCTCACTCCTCTTCTTACCTTCCTTTAAGCTGATATGCCCCTCTCTCACTCCTGTCTTCTGTTTGTGCTCCCTCCTAAAAATATCGCTCGGGGCTACTGCAGCATTTCTGCTGTGAAAGAATTCACTGTGACTATATGTTTGTCCTGTCCTCTGCCCTGTGTCTGCTTTATTCACTCAGGCTGTAAATTTTCCAAATTTGTTTAAGCACAATCTGGCCCTACTCTTGACTGGTGCTGAAATATAAAAAAATAAAATAAAATGAAAGTAACATCAAGAACAGCAACAACTATTTCACTGCCTCGATACTTCAAGGATGTAAAGCTTAGCCAATCATGCAAGCATTGTTATGTTTGAAAATATACACTGCTTTAAATGCAAGGATCATTCTTCTCATTTCCATTAACTCCTAAATTATTTCAGAATAGCACAGAGCAACTTCAAATCTAAGTACATTTGGATTTGAATAATAAATTGAACTCATTAAATGCATAGTATGCATACTATATACAGGAGGGTATAGAAGAGCAGGAGGTATATTTGAACGGCTATTTAGCATTTATATCTTGAATTCCTATTGGTTTACAGCCAAAAACACACTGTAGTATCAGTATCAGCCTCTGGAGAGCTCCTGCTGAATCAAATCTGTAAGATGTCATGAATACCTGAAAAGAGAAACAGTGCCTACAATATGGTCTGTGGCTGATTTCTCCACAGAGTGAAAAACAGTAAGAGAAATACTGGGAGGCCCTTAAGTCACTACAGTAGGTATGAAAGACACTGAGCATCTTTACACAGCATTCAGAGTTGGGCCAATAATTCATTACAGTAACCCTGATGGCACAGAAGAGATACACATAACAAATTCAAAGTATGGTGCACTAAAAACAGAGTCCATTTGTTGTATGCATGTGCAAATGCAAGTTTTTTCCAGTACATTCTGGCTTAATATTCTTCCCAGATCTTTCTCACCTGATGTTTCAGTCAAATGGATGCTAGAGGCTTTAAAAAACACACCAGTTCTTTTATTTGGTGTAATCCTGATATACCCGGAGCAGACAGTACGAACAGAACATTGGTTCACATCCAATGTTTTTGAGTGATTGAGTGTGAAAGCCCTCTTTGCGTATTTTCACTCTAATTTTTTTTTGAATGTACTACTTTCCAGTGTGTTTTCCCATTCGTGCGTGTAGCTTTCCCATCTTGTCAGCACTGCCCGTCAGGAGCCGAGCCACAGGCTGTTTGCCACACTTTCTCTCACACAGGTGTGGAAAGGTTTTTGATCTAACACAGAAATTCCCTGCTCCCCCGGCAAGCTGGCTGCCTGTCATGCTGCTGCAGGGTCTTTCAAACAGCTGCTCTTTCCAAGACACACTTTGTTGCATCTCCAGCTTCGTTATTTCTTACACACTTCTTTTCCCCTTTTACTTTCATCCCCTCCATACCAAAAGGCACTGGCAATGGAGCCATGCAGAAACAACTACTGCACTATTTCAGATTCTGGTTCACTGAGGAATTATCTGCACGTCCTAGTTTATCATTTAGTCAGGAACACGCAACTGTATCTGTCTTTGAAGATATTCAAGCACTGTGTGCAAACACTATGAGCAACTTGGACACAACTTCTTGATTATTTATCAATTTATATATTTTAATTATTATCTTTTCTGTTTAAAAAGTATTTATGTTCTGATCACGGACTACTATATGCAGGACAGCTTCTGTACCAGATTCTAAATTCAATCACAGATTTTGGCAACATCTGGCAATTTGCTAGACTTCCTAAGTGTTGGAAGAATGATTTGCTTTCATTGTTAATGAACTCATCCCATTGTATCCAGATAATCAATCTGTTTACTAGTGTAACCTACCTCAGCAGAAGCAAAGCAGTGCACGGTATTGAATACTTAGCAAAATTTTATCAACTTTCCGAATCAAACCTAAATCAAAGCCTCAGAAAATTTTAAAGAACAGTCAGTACTCTTCTTTCAGAAGGTAAGTCAGCTATAAAACTAAGAGTACATAGGGACTTCACCATAGTCTCTGGTTTGTGGAGTATAAGGATGAAATGGGTCTCAATTTGTGCACAGGAACTCAACAGGGGCCTGCAGCAAAGCATACATGGCTCTAATTAACTCTGAGCTCAGGATATACTGAAACTCCATAGTGATTTCACACCCTCCACCATTTCCTCACGTACTTGTTTCCATTTGGACTGCTCTGATGAACAGGAGTACAGCTGCTTTAATGAAGTAAATCTATCTTGTAGTTCAGACACAGCCACAAGTGCCTTAGATGATACCAACTCCATCCTTAGATGTTAACAACTCCATTTTCCTAACTATAAAAGGAAGACTGCAGCCTCAGGTTCCTGACAATTATGATACTTTACAACAAAACCTCCTTTTACACATTTTTCTGGATAGACTACTTACTCTCACATCTAATCCTAATCTTTTACCTAATACTGTTTTCATGATTATATAGTTACTGCTTAACCTCATAGTTGAACATAAGGCAGGCTGCACTTAAATTAAGTTTATACCAGTGTAGCTTTACTAGTCTCAATTGTGCCAAATCACCAATACACGAGAAATACAAGGTCAGGCCTAAGTGAGATTTTTTACCTTTATCAGGTGTTGTCAGCTGTTGCGTGTTCCCTCCAGTCGAATTAAAAAGTTCTTCCATTCCAAAGGAATGAAGAAAAGCAAACGCAAGGTGTTCTTCACGCTGACTGCTAGAGCAAGGGAGAATCTCTGAAGCCAAAGTGCAGCAATTTTTGTGTGTTATACACACTTTTATAAGGTTTCACACTTCTAACAGGGTACAATGAGATTCAAAATGCTTTCTTAAGCTTTTTCTTTCCTGGATACACTCTGCATCTTATATTCCAGTTCATCAATTGAACTTTTTATTCAAAATGCATCATATGAACATATAAACAAATGAGCTTCTATTACAGCCAGGTCATGCTGTGTGCAGCAGTTTTAGGAAACAAATTCCAAGATCACAGTATGTTTGTCCAGATAAAACTTACGCTGCCTTAAAGGTTTTCTTATTACATTATCTAAAAGCACATGAATTAATTTCCTTAAAATTTATATACATTCCTCTACTTTACAATCATATTAGGATTCCAATTTTGAAAGACAAATAAGACTACTCTGTTTCAGTGAATGGGATGCCTGTACTCAAGGTAGCTATGGCAAGTATACTGAAAGTAATGGAGTAATTTAACTTGTTACATCATCATGAAAGAGCTTTCATAGTTGAGATGAGAAATGCTGTATTTCATAAAGTCTGGAACGGTTCTGGCAGCACATAATTATTTAAAGTCACCCTTTCACATTAATCTAAATATGAATAGATTATTGTGCTTCTGCAGAAAAAGCACCTCTGTCCTCTACAGCGCATTGCAGAAATTCACAGAAGTCACAATAACCTTCTGCTCAGAGTCTCACTAGGCACCAACACATAGGATTGGAATAAAGTTCAGAACCTGCAGACCTCTCCTGCACTGGACAGTGAGCATGCTTCCTCCCAGGGAATCCTAACACATTATTCTATGCTGTGGAATCCTACCAAACTAAGAAAATAGGTAAAGAGTAAAAACAAATTATGGAAAGTAGGAGAAAAAAAAAAATTGAACAAAGGTTAATCTATAGTCTTCAGAACAAGAAGGAACTGTGTAGGTGATATCAGCTTACCTTCGTACTCCTATGCTGCAACTACAGAATTTACAAGAGTTTAAACAGATAACTAAGTTTACAAGTTACTATAAGCACAGTAAGTATATTAGGCCATCACAAATGTAAGACAATTTGATTTTGCACGCTTCTCTATCCTCTGGGACTAGACTGTTGCACTTGCACAGAAGGAGACACAGCTTGTGAGACTGTAGCATTGTAATTTGCTAAATCACTGTAGATTGACTTTATGTGTTAAAATCCCCAGCTCTGCTAAGAACATAAGTCTAATGGGATATGTCAAATGTTTTGTTTCTTTGTTTGTTTTAAACAGGCTTGAAAATGATGGTGACAACCATGCAAAAAGCTTTTCTACCACTTGACCAGACCATCATAATTTCCAGACTTCTATAGTCTGGTTGATCTTCCCCTCTTCTTGTCCTCACTTAACATTACCACTCCTAATTGCATCTGCCTTTTTAGCATACTCGGCACTAGCTTTATAAAAATATTGGCAGTAAACAATTAGCAGATGTAAGACCATTATTACAACTATACTTTTGATAGACATCCAAAGCATAGAACTTAAAAAGGCAGAAGTCTTCCTAGCCACAGAATTCCTGAAGTATCTGGCTTATAAGCAAATGCACTTTGTGCATTAGAGATTTGCTCTCTAGAGGTGGGGCAGTGAAGGCCTTCTGTATCATTTCAGCTGATTTTGGTTGGAGAGGCAGTTTGTAGCCCATGCTCTTAAACACAATGCCTTTAACAGCTGTAATACAATTAGGACATCCTGATCATTCTGAACCTCAGGGTCATTAATGACATATAGGTAAACTCTGTACATTTTGATACACTTAGGCCCATTTCAGATTTTTAACCAACTTTGATATCACTAAGGCTTTAAGGATGTGCCCTGAGTCTTTGCCAGACTGACCCTTTTGTCTTATCACCAAATGAAGGGAAACCATGCTGTAAGCCACTCACCTGACTCAGTCACAGCTGCAGCACATGATACTAATCTTCACATTTATTAAACACATGCTCCCTCTGGAGCTGGAGATGATACAGTAACAGCTGTTTTATTCTGGTTTCTTTTTAAGACATGAGGAAACACAAATGTTTTTCTGGTGTAATTCACAGTTTGCACAACAACGCTGGTAATTAAGACTACTAAGATAAACAACTGCTAAGCTGCCCATATCCTTCACCATCCAATTCTCCCTCCCTGTTGTTGCCATCATTACTGTAAGTAAACCAGTACTGAAATCTGACTAAGCAAAGGGAAATTAAATTTTACGTAAAAATAAATGAGCTAAGTTGTACTGGGCATAGTCTCCTCCCAGAAGATGCAGAGACTAAACATAAGAAATCAGAAGGCCTGTAATGGAGGCTGTGAAATAGAGCAAATACTAAGAAACCAGGGTTTGTCTTGACTTTAATGTCAGCTTGGCCTCTTGTTGGTATAAAATATGTATTTCTCTGCGGATCATTAATTCTTCTTGTCCACAGGAAATAATGAGAAGACTTCTAGATGGCAAGCAAACATGTCCTCTGGGACACAAAGATGCTATTAAAAACCCCTACCATGAACTCCAGCGTGGCTTTTAACCACAGCTTGTGGGTAGGCACGTGGTGGTGAAATGCAGCCTGCAAACCATGGAGGAGGCCCAGGGCATCTCTCTCCAGTAGCTGACAATCAGGAAGAGAATGCCTGATACTGGAAGATACCACTCCCTCAGCTGTTAGAGCAGGTCAGCAGCAGAAGCCTTGCTGAGAGTGGAGGAAGGTGAACTGCTTCACAGGCAGGGCATTCACTGCTTAGGTTGGTGCTGCTCCTTCCACTCTGAACTCACACCAATTTCAAGGGCATCCTAAGCACCTTGCAATGCTTCTTCCCTTATGCTAAGGCATTTGAAAACAGGAGGAAAAAAAGTGGTAGTGAGAAGATGAAGAACCTCGCGACTGATTGTTTTATATTAGCTAAGTCCTTGAAGAGACTAGGGGATTGTGAGACTGCACATGCATTTTTCAGAGACAGAAGAGTAATCCCACTGTAATTAATAGATCTTATTGTACTCAAAGTCAACAAGCTTGCTAAAGTGCTTTGGCAAGTCAGCACATTTATGTTTGGATTGCAATGCTATGTGTTTATTATGCCTGCATCCACTTCAGCCTTGTTTACCAACAGAGGTATGGATACAATTTAGCACAAGGCACAATTCTAGCTAAATGTGTTGACGAAAGTATTTTGATATTTCTGTGCTCCAGCATTCTCTGTAGAGGCACTTACAAGTGAGACAGATGAAAGTGTGTAAACACAGATATTAAAAAAGCCATTTGCTTTCTCACCACGCAATGTTTACTGTTTGCAGTTCAGTCACCTCTGTCAACTGAAATAGATCATTCCGTCTCATCCCCTTCCTCCAGCACATCTACCCAATATATTTGTATGTGAGATCATGACTCTGCAATGTAATGCTTGCTTTTATTGTAAATTGGCACTTAGTTTTCAAAGGTTACAAAACTTCTGATCATAAAACACTTTGTGATCATGATTGGTCTATTTGGTGGTGAGCAGTTTTTTTCCAGTTCTCTAAATAATATGATATTACTTCAAATTAAATGGCCATGTCTTATTTTACATTTTCCTTGTAAAGAAGTTAACACAAATATGTTATTCTCCTGCATATGTATTAAGTGCATGAAGAATTCAACTTTCAAATCCATTTCCACAGTCCTTCCTGCTAACTAGAAATCTTCTTTGCAATAAAAACTCACCTATTTCCCTCAGTAAATCTATTCTTTACAAAAAAGTTTTGCCTTCAGAGCCTCATTTTTCATTTATTTCATTAGTTTCCATCTCAGATAACTAAATTCTCTTTTATTACAACTGGGAATTTTTATAATGTGCAAATTGAGATAATGATTGCATCACAGTGTTCTGCAAGTGGTTTTCATTAAGCCTCCAGCTACTATTCCTTGCTCTGCTGGATAACTTTGTGACAGGGTTACTTTATGCTGGACAGAAATTTGAACAATTTTTGTTGAAACAGATAATAAAAACTTACTAGATTACAATCTTTAAAATACACTGGCTGATGGTGATTAATTTCATGCTCTTGTCAAAATCAAAATACCTCAGCTGCTTAAAACTTAACAGTCACACTAACATGTGAACCTGTGAAGATATTGTGGAGTTTCATATTTCTAAAAACCGAAATTCTTCCTTGTCTACATAGTTCTATGTAAACAGGCACACAGTGCCAGTAGTACATTTACATTTCTGAAATGCTAGACTACAAAGCTTTGTAAACAGGGTGACTATATTCAAACTCGATGTTCAAGTAGGATTTTCTGCTTAATTTTAGTGACTCAAAACAGCTCGGAACAATTTGTTTGGCTTGTTGAAATTTACAGCATGCTTACGTTGTTGATCACCAGACTCATCTTGCTACTTTGTCATTCTGTATTGCCTGTTGGTAAATGAGTTTGCTACAATATATTCCCATTGCTGCCAGGGTCACCAGAAGTCTGAATGAACACATAAAGAGCCCACTTAATTGCGAAGATTTATAGTTATGCTGTTTTCTTTTCTCCCTTTCCACTCAAACTCGTCTTCTGTGTCTGACATGTGTAGAAAAGGGAGAGCTGCTTACTCTAGTCGAAATAAGCAGCAGGGATTCTTTAGTTCTACTGCTAATGGATAGGCAACAGAGAAGCTGTTTTCTAAGCCACCCTACATAGGGCACGGAACCAAACAACGATACGCCAACATAGTATCGGCCATCATCAGTCTGCAAGGAAGCCATGAGTTACAGGACAGGCAAAGGGTGAGCTACCATGCAATAAACAGATGAGTTTTTGAGTCTTGAAAGTAAGAAGCAGAAAATTGCCAGTTGAAAATCTCTTCTCTGCCTGTCCAAGAGCCTGCTGTTTGATTCATGTATAATTTTGTCAAACTAAAGCCTTTTCCTCTACCTTATTTATGGTTATGTTTTAAGTTTGGGTAGCAGTGGAATCAACAAATTCCAAACAACCAGCTTTAGAGCAGAAAATAACTCCTCTGAAACAGTTTCTACAACTCTAATTGAACACGATTATTCTAAAGAACAAAATCAGACACTTACCAATGGAGCGATGAATGCAGGTGTGCTGGTTATCACTCAGAAAAAAGCCTTCTTTGCACTGACATTCATAGCTGCCCATAGTATTTACACAAATCTGCTGGCACCCTCCATTGTTATCCTGACACTCATCAACGTCTAGGAGAAAAGCAAAAAGAAACACAGCATAATAGACTTAGAACATGCATCTAGAAGAGAAGGGAATCCATAAAAAGGCACACTGTAAATTAAGCTAATGAAAACTACCTGGACTCCATCACAATTAATCCAAATTAACTCATCTACTTCTTTTTCCTGCATTGTAGGTTTAAAGTTAGCATTTAAAAAAAAACAACAATGAAAACAACAGTGTAAAGGGGGGGTCCAGCTAAGACTCCATGCACTCCGAGCTGCAAATTGATTTCCAATGCACAATGAATGTTAACATCCTAAAAAGGCTATGACCCCATCTGCCAAGTGTGGTGTTGCACACTGTCATTCCCACTTCACTTGGAAAGACATACTTCAGGCCTACAGTAATTTCTAGCAGGGGTAGCAGGCAAACACAAAGGGCATTACTGGGTGAAAAGAGTCTTTATAGAGTTCTGGTCTTGAACAGAACAGCATGTTTCAATTACTGGAGTCATAACCCCCTACTTTGTCAGTTTGTTTAATGTTGTTTAATGAAAAGAAGGCTTCTTAAATCTAAATGTTCCATGTCCGTATTGTCATTTTAATAGGCAAATATATAAAACCACAAAGGCAGCATTAGCTACTGGCTGTTTTGAGGGTCCCTTGAGCATAAAAGTTTTTATGCTGTTGTGTTTAACAGAGACATATGTTTCGGCATTGGGAAAACACTGACACTTAAATGATATCTGACTCACATTCAACCTTGCAACTCCTGTTTTGCTCATAAAAGACGTATCACATCCATTTTCAATTTTCTCTTCGGATAAAAGTTACTTGCCACCTTAGAAATCCATGTTTTTATTTTTATTTTTTAATGGAGACTGCCACCAGTTAGTTATTCCACCAGATGTGCCAACATGTCAACAAATGTGTTGGTGTATGTTTTGCTTTTATTTTTGGAGAGGGGGAGGGGGAAAAGGAACACAGCAAAGCTGAATAAACGATCCACAACACTGAAAACCTCAGAAGAGCTGGCACAGCTCCTGCAGAAATTAATTCCTGCAGGACTGGCCACAATATCCTGAGGTAAAACCAAGCTGCTTCTGCTAGTACTCTTCCAGGCAAGGCCAGGAAGCACAAGGGCAGGAGAAACTCTTGCTGGTAACTAATACAGGAACATAAACTAGCTTAGGCAGCTTGCTCAGCTGAACTTACTATTGCTGTTTGTGCTGGTGGGCTGCTTACACCACATGTAGATGACAGAAACTGTAGCTCTTTTTCAGAAACAGAGAAAGCTCTAGGGTAATTAGAGCACTATCAAGAAAACCAAACATGAAGACAATGCTTTCAAATTGAGAAGAAAACTATAAATAAGACAACTTTGTGAGACTTCATTGGCGAATTAGCAGGCAGTGCTACCCCATAAATTACAACTTAAACTAGTTCCTTTCAAAGAGCAAACTGAAATCTAGATTCTCCAGAAGATTAGCTAAATACTCACTTTCTTAAAAGAAAAAGTCTCAGTTGATACATGTACAAATCCCAAAATTTTACTACAAAGCATGCTACATTCCAAGCATTCTGTTTACAGTATCACAAAGCAACTTGAATTATTGTCTTCCAGCTTTGATGAATAGTCTGAAACAAATGCAATGATTTATAAACATTATTTTCTGTTCTTGATTGTAAAGGCTAGTGATTTACCACTTCCACGGAGAGGGAGCTTAATTTGCCACCAATCCTCAAGCCCACATGCTAGAATAAATGTTAACTTCAAGTAAAACTCTTTAAAAATCCTTCATGAAGAATTTCTTCCAATTGTTTTCATCTTACTTGCCTCAAAATTATTTTAAAGAAGGGGAGGAGCTGAAGAAAGGGAGCAGCTGGGATCTAGGATTACCGTATCAGTAACTCCATAATACATGACTTCCATTAAATCTTGGCCTGGTGGTGCAGGATTAGCACCTTCTTTTCTTAGGTCTTACACTAGGAACAGGCTTTCTGGATCACTCTGTATTACTGCAGTCTTAAAAGGCAGTACTGCGTAATATCAACCATACCAAGCAATCTACTGGCCAAGCTACCTGAAACATATTTATTGAATTATATTCTAGGTAAACTTTCTTCCGAATAATATCATTATTAACATCAGCCCACTACTAGTCCAGTTTAGAGAATGGAGTAAAAAATCTTCTGAAGTTAGGAAAGAAGCTCTCGACTCCAAAGAGCTCAAGCTTTGATAGATTAGGCAGAATAATCCCTTCGTGTATCTGAAATTCTTCAATGCTCAAAAATGAAGTAGCTGCCAAAGAGGCTTTTTCTTTCTTCCATTGTTTGTGCAACTCTTGTTCAATGCAGCTGAACTTACCCAGCAGAACATGTAAACACCGGTAATGCAGCATATGTGAGATTACATTTTGGACAAGACTTTCTAGCAATTTAAGTTTCACATAAACATCAAAATAAGAAGTCAACTTTTTTTTCAATAAAACTCTTCTGGCTTCAGTTTTGTTAGGCTCTAGATGTCAAATCAGGCTGTTGACTGTTTTGAAAAACAGAGTGGATCCTCAGCAGCTTTAGTTGTTGTCACTTTGTCTGAGACTTTACACCTGCTGGAGACCTGCATCCAAAGGCCTAACACTAATACAAGCAAAAAGTCTTTCTGACGATGCAGAATCTTTTTCTCTTGATCATCTGCTTTAAACCCCACCAAAACTCTGTTTAAAAATGTTTAAATTGAGCACGAATACAAAGCTCACTTTTCTTATTACTCCTTAAAAAAGCATGGTTTTCAGAGCAGACATCTCTTCTTTGGCAACCTTTTGCATAAAATCAGCTGACACTACTCATCTTATTGAGAACCAATACCTGGGGGCAGCAGCCTCGAGGCAGTGGGTGCAGTTCTCTCTTCTCTTAAACTGATATCTGGAAAATCAAATTCATTTCCTAGGCTCTTTATCAGACCTAAGTTCTCTCATCTTGGTTGGCCTCACCACCTGATAGTTCACTGGCTCCCAGAATTCATTATGCACCACTTATGGGACAGCTGAATCTCAGAATCCTACTGATGACCCCAAAGTGGAAGTTGGAACAAGGTTTCTGCAAGCCACTTTAATCCAGACTCATAAAAAGATGAAGAAAGGTTCTCACTTGAGTGAGCTCAAATGGTTATCCTACATAATCTGCCCCAACTCTCATCCTCAAATAGAAGTAAAAGAATAGGAGAAAGTAAATACGTGTCCTTAAGCACTATTCTCTGTAACACTCTTCTCAAAGAACCATCCCATTACTGTGTCTGTCAAATACGTTGATGGTACTTGATGGATGCAACCAGAAAACAGAAACTCAATTTCCACAGCCTTTAACTACTTCTTACCAACACAAATACATAAATAAAACGGCAATCAGCACAGAAGCAAGAATTATATATACAGGGCTTAAACCAGAGTGAGATGCCTGTGTACCCAGAAAGACCTGGACTTCAGATTGGCCAGTCATCATCAAGGACAATAAGGAGTAAGGGAAAGGTTAGCTCAGGGAGAGGCTGGGAAAGGAGTATTATCTTTCAAATGGGAGAGATGAAGTATGTATATATACAAATGTATATGTGCATGTATAGATAGATAGATAGAGCAGAAGCATGATGCTAATTAATGCATACCTGAATTTGCATAAGACCTCTAGCTTTTTGGCCCATTGCCTTCACATAATCAAACTTGTGTATCTTAGTAATATGAGATCCTCTATGAGAATGGTAGCGTGGAACACTATCAAAGAGTAGGAAACATTACAGCTGATAAACATGGATGCTTTATTTATTAAATAAACAAATACTTTCAGTTTCTCATCTAATTTATCTGATGAACTTTTTAAACTAGCTCCACTGGTATTTCACCCTGATCTGGCTCCGAGCTTCCCTCAGTATCTGGCCTAAAAAAGCTATTTGGACCAAATGTCCTCTTTGGATATGCAGGACAAAGGTCTGCTAAGGGTACCTGAAACTAAAACCACAAGAGGAAGATACAGAAGTGGTAACGTTATATAGAGTAAATGACAAGAACAGGATGTCCACTGCCCATTTCCTCCCATGATCTTCTGTTCTCCTCTTCTGACATTTCTCTTTCACATCTGAATTCTCATAAGCACTCGAGCCCCTCAGAAATCTGAGTTTAATCTTTGAAGGCTCCAAAGCATCTAGGAGCAATGGTATAATTCACTTACCATAGCATTTTTTGGAGACTTCTGAAAATAAGATTCATGAGCTAGGGAGCCAATCCTATGAATTTTACATGATTCTTTGAAATATTTCAAAGATTTCAATAAGCAGAACACTGCAATAGAGAGATGAACTACTGATAGCATTACTACAGACTTTTCTCAAAAGTTAGCAATCAAACACCATTAAGGACAAATGTATTTGTAAGAGAAATTATTAGCAATGTCAAGCTCAGAAAACATGAAGATCTAATTTTGGAAGTTTAAAATCATTATATTATGAGTATTTGTAATCAGCAAGCAGACTGAAAATCTCATAAAAATCACATTCCTTCATTTACCATAGTCATAGTTATTCCTACACATTTAGCCCAACATCCTATCTCTGATGCTGCCCTGTAGAAGACATGCAGGAATGTATACAGATGGGACACACCTATAGTTGACATGCCCTCCTATTTTCAGTGATTACATACCTACTGATGTTCCTAAACCACTAGCTGGCCATTGCTGCTGACAGACCTTTCCTCTGTGAATTCTTCTAAACCCTTCTGTACCCAACACGATGGGGCAAATACTTCTGCAATTTAACTGAGTTTCATAAAGCACATTTTTTGCATCAAACTTGACGTTTTATAGCCTGAATGCAAACATATCCCCTAATGCCATTATGGTGAGAAACAGTTAATATTCATTCCCTTTAACTTGTCTTTTCTGTATCTCTTAATCTTACAAATTCCCCTTGACCTTCTACTATCTACCTCACCGAACTTAAGCTGTGGCTACACAAAAATATTACTGCAGAGATAATTCAAATTACTTCAGTATATTACATATAAAACTGCCCATTTCTAGCATTTAATGTTAATGACAGCAATATATGAAACACATTCTCACTTCTCTGTTCCATGCCCTCCATGCACCATAAGGCTCTTGGAAGATTTAATTTCAAGAAAGCTCTGGAAGCTTGAAGAGTAAACCTGCCATGTAGGTGGTAAGCAAATGCAATCAGGTGAGCTGATGTAGGTAGGCACTTCTGCTGGAATGGTCACACATGTAGCAACATGTTAATGATGAAAAGCTGACACATTACATCAGCTGAGGGGGCTATGAAAACAGGAATTATTGTTGACTGAAATAACTGTCAAACCAACTTTCTTAGACCAACTTTGTACAAGCACACTAAGGGGAGCATTAGAAGAAACAGACACCAATACCTATATACATGGATTTGCATCTTCAGGAGTTCTGACATCAGCTTTCACCAAGAATTTAAAAGCACATCTCAAATTCTCCACTTTTTACACAAAAGGCAAAAATTCTGCTTTTTGCCCTCCACATTCAGAAACAAACAGAAAAATGTGATGAAGAAAAGGAAAAAGAACACCAACCCCTGAGTTGAGTACTTCACTAATGTGGTTAAAGAAAACTTCAAGAGAGCCTTTGCTGAGAAAAAATCCACTTGGAAAAAAAAAAAAAAACAGATTCAACAGCAGACAGTGTTTACTAGAGTACAAATTAAAAAAACAAAGTGAGGAAAATTATCTTTCCCTGACAAATAAAGCACATTTTACAGAAAAAAAAAGAAAGAAACACATGGAATACTGAAAACAAGAACACTTGATGATGACTACTAAAATCACTCTAAAATGATCAATGGATATTATAAAATACCAGATTTCCCTAGAACCGCTCTATTACCATGTAAAATAGGCCAAACATGATGCTCCTAATCTGTCCTGGATAATCCCATCTCTTAATGGGCTATGATCATCTAGCACCTGAACACACACAGACTAGGCTTCTCAGTTATAGATGTGTGAAATCAAATGCTTGAAATATTTTTTCTGTAGGTATTTTGTACTCGGTGGCATTCCCTGAATTTCACACTCCAAACAGAGCGTAAACATGGCTGTAATAGATGTCTCTTACAGACAATAAACGGAAGGATTTTTTTCATGCTGTTCCCACAGTTTTGGTAATAATATACTTAATCTATTGAAATCACTAGTTATGCCAACCATAAATGCAGCCAAATCTGCATCTGAGGTGGAAATAATAATTCAGTTTTCCTGAAATGCATTCAACCTGCTGGGATAATATTTGGTTTATTATATGAAGGTATTTTGATCTTAAATTTGAATCTAAAGACCCATGATTTTCTGTATACGTCTCAGACTTATTTGCCATCTGTAGCAGAGGGAACATTCATGTAATGCCGGAGCTCAGCTCTGCTGTGTGTGATGCCTGCCCTTTGCTCAGCAGAAGTAAACAGCTTCATGGACATTGCGCCACTGTTGCACTGAGTTCAAGTCTCCTGACGTCACTTGCCTACTCCATTCTCAAACAGCTGGGCACCACTGTCATTTTAAGAAAGCAAAGCCCCTTTTCGTAGCTTTTAGCATTTCCAAAATAAACATCCAACTTTCTTTGTGTGACATCTTATCTGGAGTTTCTGTCTTTTTATTTGGTAATCACGGCTGGTTTTTAGACAGTGCACATGGTGGCTTCTTGCCAGCAGTGCCTAAACACAACAAAGTTCTCTATTTACATTCTCTATTTATATCAACTATTTTAAAATGTTATTTATTGTTTCAATGCAGAGTTTTAAAATAATTTTATATAAATCTGATCTTACTTTTTCTATCTACAGTATCACTCTCTAGGGAATGCCAGCGACCTCCAGCTTGACATCACTGAGGCTTGGACAGTCATAGCCCTCTTAGCAGTAAGCTAGCAGTTCTCACAGATGTTCAGCTGCATGTAGGGCATTCAGAATTTCAATACTGGATTATAGATGCAAACAAACAGCAGTTCTGATCAAATGAAGAAAAATGTTGATACGACTTGAGTAAATTATCCAGTCTATTTTCATATCTTACCTTGTCTTGCCTTTGGGCTTTCCCTAAAGCATTATTAACTGCTACAGTCTGAGCTGAAGCAATATTTTATATCCTTCTTCTAGGTTAACTAATGCTTACACCTGCTTCCTTTTGCATCTACTTAGAAATCCTGCCACGATCAGAACAATCTGCTTTGGATTAACCCAAGACTATTCTTCTGTTTTGCTTATTTTCTCAAAACAAACAAACAAAACAAAAAAAAACCCACATAACTTTAAATGAAAAATGAAACTACTTTCAATTCAAGTTGGTAACATTCTCAAATTCTGTACAACAAGAAGCATTTTCTTCCTCTGCACTGGCAATAAAAGCTAAGGAAATGGCTAAATTAATGAAATGTTTAGAAGAATGGGGTGATTTTCTTTATCTATCAGTAACACAGGGGACTCTAAATCTAAAAAATAAAATAAGTTTTGTTACTTATATACCTATATTATATGTCTTATATGTAGCTCAAGACAATTCTTCTTCACTCAATGTAGCCAAGGCAAGACAAATGGTTGGACACCCACAAAGGAAGCAGTTATGCAGCAGTTATTTTTGATGGTTATCTCTTGACTTAATCTAAATAATCTAAATCATACTAATTTCCATTAATCAATATTGTTAAGAACTGATTGCATTCTAGGGCACAATATAATACCAGTGACTGTATTTGGAATCACAGACCACAGAACTTTGATGGTCTCCACTTTGTCTGATTTCTTTTTGTAATCTGTAAGAATTCGGTTTGCTAACTGGATCTACATAATTTCTTGGGGTGACACATATTATAGGCTGAAATCCTATATCTTCTAGTGAATGTACAGTTTCCCTTGCTTTACATAAGATTTAAACACAACATGGCTCCCAAAGTTCTGGTTTATTTTAATATATTTCATAGCATTTATCTTCAGGTATACATCAGTATAGGCTATCTCATCTTAGAAATTTTCTTTCTTCAGAAAGTTGAGATGAATTAAGAAAAAATATGAAGTAAATACAAACAAAGTAAAGAAGGATGCATAACCTAGAATAAAAGTCTTTCTTTGCTGAACTAAGGTACAGACATCTAAAACTATGTTGGACCAAACAAGAATGTCCATATGGACTGATTCAGCTTATACCTATTAACTTCACACTCTAAGCTGATTACTGTTCACTTTCCCGAGTGTTCCATGTAGAGAAATCTTCATGGTGATTGATTACCTCCTCCTGGGAGTATTAAAAAAAAAAAAAGACTCAGACAACAAGAAGACTTGCAGAAACAAGAGAATGAGATTGATGTTGCTGTCACATAGCTCCCAGTTTCTTAATTTATTATGACAGTCTGAGAATCTAACTTCATAGTTGACAGCAACCGAGATTTATTCTACACTTTTGATTATTTCCCCATACCTAACAAAAAAACTTCAGGTCTACGCTGATTTATACTGTCTCGTTTCAGTACTTCTCAGATCAACTGGCTTAAGAAAGCAAACATACTGCAAATTAACACATAAAGAAAGTTGTATGTCATCTGAACACAAAAGATTAATGCCAGGTGATCAAATATTTTGGAGAGAGAAAACTTTCATATGGACTAAAAATAGCAGTAAAAAAGCTATCGACAGAAAAAGCAGGATTTCATACTAAAGCAGTGTATTTGGATCCTAGCTTCAGAGACATCTGGATATCAGGGGCCTTTCTGTCAACAATGCCAACAATGAGAATTCCTTATTTTTATCAGATTTCTCGAGTGAACCTGAACTTTCATTCGAAATTTCAAAATTATTTTCCAGTTTGGGGCTCTAAGCTTCCTAGAACAATTCTATTTTCAAAAGTGTAAGTTAACTGAATTCCACTGAATTGTTTATGTGAAAAAAAAAAGGGGAGCAGTACATCGGAATTACAGTATGTAGGCAGCTCTAAATGTAATGCCTACTATTTATTTCCATGGAAATTACACCTCACTGTGCTCACATCCACTGTTTGCTTTTCATAAATGTTCACCAAGTATCACTGAATGCCAATAGCTACCATTTTTTCCACGAGGAGGTCTTCATTGACACACCTTTGCTTCATATGCATTTCCATGTCAGATGGCATTTGTCAGACTGCCCCTCTGCTACCATCTATCACACAGCAACAAAATGTCATGGAATATTGGTGGGAAGGTTCAACCTCTACTGACAGACCACCAACATCCACCTCTGCCACCATGGGCCAGCATAATAAAACAGGAGACATTACTTTTGGAGCAGCCTTCACAAAGACATACTTTAGGATGTGAGCAATCATACACCCCAAATACCTATTTCTCTCTAGTGACTTCAAAGTCAGTGTAGATGGATCATTTATGTGATTTAAACTTCATTAGAGAAAATCACAGCCTAGGACATTTCAAGGTAAGTGATGGTAATTAAATGTTTTTCTAATTTGTATACGAACACAACGGCAATGATTATCACCTGTACATCATGGAATCTACCATCATGGGAGGAAGCCACAACAGTTCAGAGACTGGAAACTTCTATCATTACAAGGTGCCATAAAAGTAAGTCTGAGGTTTAGAGGAGTAAGTAAGCATAGTAATTAATATATTAGCTAAAATGCTATCTCTAAACAGATCTATTTCTAGGACAGTTTGCTGCCATTTACGCTATCCAGACTCTCACAACATGCAGGCAACCAAATAACAGAAGTAAACATCTGTATACAAAAGTTGTATGTTAAAATCTAATGCAGTTGTCTATAGAACATTTACTTATCATCCTAGCTAGTAATATTTGCTTGGCACTTCATATTCAGTTAGCAGAAGGCTTTACAGAACAGCAGTACATGTTATAAAACCAGATGATGCCACAGTACCATAGACTAGATAGTTTACATTGCTGTGATGAATCACAGTTCTTATCCTTCATCTATTGTAGACATTACATACATACAGTATGACTGATAAAAGATCTGAAAAAAACAGTAACAGAACGACAATTAGTTCCCTGACAAAACATACCAGAAAGTAACTCTCTTTCTTATTCAGGCTTGCATCTGAAGAACATCAAAAATGAACTGACGTTTTTCATCCTAGTAGAATGCATCAGAGACTAAAATTGAGCAATTTGCAGCGTGGCTTTTTGTGGATGTACTCAGCCTGTTCAGAGGAGGGTCAGTGGATTTGTATCTCTGGGCCATAAATGGCAAGAGTCCCCTAATCATAAAGTTTTTATTAGACTTCAAGGACCCAGTCACCGTCACAGAAGTAGAGAATGCATAAATTTTTAAAGCACACAGATATTTCTATTGTTAAAGATTTCACTTCAACACTTTTTTCACTCACTCTTTATATGTATTTTATAGAGGACCCCATTCTCATCTTGTGCCTGGGTCTCTCCAATGTAAAATAGATCCCCCTATTATTTAACCACTAAGCCTTGATTTTGAAGTTTGGCTTCCCTCTTTTAAGACATAAAATTACTAAATTCTAAAATTCTGCTCAAGCAAAACTCTCACTGGAACCACCGAAAATGAGCTTCAAGATTTAGATAAGTAAATAATTTTCTCTAAAACAAACTAACCACAACAACAAAAAAAAACGACGTCATAACTTTGCATGTATTTTTTAAAAAATGAAGAGTTACAAAAAGAAAGCTATTTGGTTTATTCAGCCCTCCTCTGCCTGCCAAGGAGTTTAAAATCAGCAACCATGAAAATCTGTAAGAGTTTATGACTGATAACGTTGCCAGAAGCCCTGTTGAAGTTTCAGAGGAGGACAGTACTGTCAGCTCTCCTAATAGTCTCCTGGGATTAGAAAGGAAGGGCAAGGAAAACTGATAGATGGAGAAGGAAGTGGACCATTTCTTAGCTTCTTTTTAACATACTTGTTTTTATGAAGCATAAAAAAACCTCTAACTTTCCAAAAGTTGTTTAGTTTTATATTAGAAATCTTCACATTAAAAAAAAAAATCTATTTGAATTGTTGGGAAACATAAAGAAAAATAAACCTCAGTAATATAAGCACACAATTTCAGTGCAAGGAAGCAACACACTGCACGCAGCTGTCTGGAAATGAAGAAAAATAAAGCTAAATTAAAAGGAAGGCAGTGGTCCCTTTAATCACACCAGTGATTATGCAACCCTAGATCAGTTATACATCACTTCTTAACATTTTGCATCTGAAAGCTCTAGAAATGGTTTCACATACACTTTCAACTCCCCTCCCACTTCATGTTGATTGGCAGATTAGGCCATAATCCCCCCAATCTACTATATACACTCAGACAAAATAAGGTGTGAGAATACATAGATTAGATTTTGAGTTCTAAATATTTTAGTGTTGTGTTGGCTGGTTTTTGTTGTTCTAGTTTGCATGTGTGTGTTTGGCTTTTCGTGTTTTGTTTTTGTTTTTGAAAGAAAAACAAAAAGTTGGATGGACCCTCGGCAGCCAGGCTAGTGGGAAGTGACCCTGCACACAGCAGGAGGGTTGGAAGAAGGTGGGCTTTAAGGTCTCTTCCAGCACAGACCACTCTGTGATTCTGTTATATATATACCTGTGCATAAATAATGTTATCATAATCTGAATCAGATTGTTTGTTACTACTACTCAGTCAAGTCTTAAGCTTGCATGTCAGGGTTGAAATTCCTTCTCTTTTAAAATAAGCCAGCAGATCTCAAAGCAACACAACAAGACAAGAACTTGGTTCTACAGCCTAACTTCAGACCCCAGAAGAAAATAAATTGTGACAATTCAGATATGAGCCTAGTTTTTATTCTGAACTGGGATCCCAAAGCCCATTTTATAACAGGCAGATGTTACTTAAAATCCTGCCCATCTGCTCCTAGATTGTCTCAGGAGTTTCTTCTTTAGCTGCTGGCCCCCAAATGCCTTACTGTGCTATTGCTCTACCCCACCTGCCAAAGCTGGCAGATCAGTACCAGTCCTGGAACAGAGTTGGTAGCTCCCAGAAAAGTGCTACCTACTTCTTTCCCACAGGATACTCCATATGACAGTTACTAATCATCAAAAGAAAGGCAAAATACCACCTAAGAACAGACAGGTAAAACAGTAAAGTACTCTTTTCAGACTGGAAAATCAGGCCTTCTGTCTAAAGCAGATCTTTGAAACTGGGGTCATAACCAGGACCTTGCTACTGAAATTTTCGTTACTGGATTCAAGCTGACACTGTGCTTGTGTGCTTGTCTAACGAGAATGAACATTCAGCTCTTGCAGTGAACTCAATGGAATCCATAATAAACTACAGAGCTTGCAATTCTGGCCTTATTTATAATCAAAAATTCACTCTGTTTCCTAGGACTCTTCTGAATCAAAGACACAGAATCAACTGCTGAAGAAACACATGCCATACTGGATCTCCAAAATCAATTATTTCCAGGAAGTATGACATACAAGAAGATTAATTGAGATATCATACTGTAGATGGTCAAATTTAGTAATTGTTACTTTCCTGTAAATAAGAAAAATCAAAGTGACACAGCATATTTGCAATAAAAGTGTATAAAAAGGGAATGAGAAGGATAGAAATTCTACACTTGGCTATGCTGCAGACACACAGACATCCTGTGCAAAGATCAGGAAATCACTTAATCCATGTGCCTTGGTTCCTCATCTATAAAGGCAATGAAAGTTATTCTTTTATAGGACTTGGTGAGGATAAATCTATTAATGTTTGTAAAGTGCTCACACGTGTTCCCACGTCATAGCAATTAATATGATGGGATAATCTATGAACAAAATAAATATATCTCTAAATAGATCATGATAAAAATTTTGTTCAAGCTCCTTTGTATCTTGTTTGATGGCCTATAAAAGAGTTTAAAACCTTCGTAAGCTCACTTAATAATTACAGAAATTACAAAGAACAGAGGACTTCATAAGACCTCTACTTATCTTCAAAAGAAAGGATGAGTGGAACCTGAAAGCAAGAAATCTTCTGTGAAAAAGCAGTGTGTACTCTCTATTAAAAAGGGACAATCAGAAATTAGAGTTAAGGAGAAAATAAAAATGAAACAAAAAAAACCCTCCAAAAAACAGAGAGCTGAGTAGTATTTCATAACTACTCACATCTGTATCTTATGATTAGATAAGCAAAAGAAGAATATTACTACATGCAATAACATCCTTTAACATGAAATATTTTTCACACAGGGATTTGGTTCGACAAACAGAAAACAATGAGTTGTGTCAACTGTTTAAGGAAGAATTCTCTAACTGTATGTACACAAGGACACAAAAGCAGAATTTGGAGGCAGTACCACATGTTCTTCTCACATAAGAATCAATGGCAGTCACCTTTTGTTTCTACAGATTTTTCTTACACACTCCTTTTTTCACATTCTGATCAGAGATGGATGAATTCCAGGCGGTCTGGCACAGTTAGAGTATCAGCTGATATGTGAGCCTTTTAGCAAGAAAATTTTGCAAAGTGAGGCTCTCAGCTTTCTCACTCACATAGTCAGGGCATTCTCTTCTCTCTACTTTCTATTTTCAGATGCTGAATTACCTTCTAAGACTTACTCAGGAGTATCAGCAAGAACAGCTTTCAGCAATGTTTCCATTAAGCTTTTCCTGGATAAATCCCTTGGTTTATTAGTGATAAGCTTAAAATTCTCTTCTTTGGCAATGCTTCAGACCAACACAGCATATAATACTCTCCTAGGATGCATACATTTTCATACAGTAGGAGAGAGATGAATGTAAGATAGTGGTACTCCACATGAGAATTCCTTTAGGGCAAAGGAAAAATAATTCAGTGTTCTTTCTGAATTTCCCACATGGAGTAACCAAACACTACCACACTACCTCATTCAGTTTGGCACGTCTATGAAAACTAATCATTAAAACTGCAGTTCTTTGCAGTAGTCTTTTTTGGACTTCATGATTATTGTGTCTTCTTTTTTCACCTTCTCTTCCATGGAAGCAAACCATAGCTTTTATTTCATTCTTTTGACATCAGCCACGTTTTCTAGGACACACATTAGTATCACTGCTCTCTTTCGGCCTTTTCCACCTGCAGAGCATTAAACTGAACAGTCCTGCAACAGCTGAAGACTTACTACTGCTTAAAGAGCAGAGGGTTTCTTTCCATATAACAATTCCCAATAGCTTGAAAATAAACTAAGAACAACAAACAAAAACACTGGAAATTCTCTCTTATCCTCCTGAGTACATTCCAGTGCCTCTTGAATGGCAGCTACACAAAGATCCCTTGAAATTCTCTTTGAAAAGGAGGACAAATTCTCAATTCTCTCTACGGCACCCCCCAGCAGTAGTATATCTCACTTCATACAACACTCGGGTTTACAATACCACTCTCAGTCTATGTTTTCTAGCAGTCTTGCTGTCAAGGAGCAATTCTGCTGTCTATCTCCAATGAGGCTCCAATGAGACACAAAGATGCAGTACAAGTATGCCCAGATGCTAGAGGCCTCAACTTAATAATCCATTAAGATATATGCAGAAGTCCAGTCTTCTTATTGAATATTACGTCAAAGAAGTAAAAATCTATGCAAACTAGGAACACCTTTCAGTGTCATCCTGAATCAGAGGTGAGAATGTATATTGAATAACTAGTTTAAAAGGCAATAAGTCTTATCTCTTGATACTCTGTAGTTCAAATTCAGATTTCACCATTTATCAGAGAGCAGAAACTGATTTACTGTAAATGAGATGGGTAATGTGTTTGATAGTAATAGCAATAGGAATCACGATCAGTTAAGTCATAGCCTCTCCTAAAGGCAAAAGCGAAAGGAAATTGATAGCATATCTCAACATGTAAAAGACAAAAAGAAGGAAAGATCGATTTATCAGTAAGATCATGGAGAAAAAATAGTCAAAAAGGAAAGAACATCTGGACCATTGAGCTAATTGCTTATTAAAAAACAGCTGGTATTTCACGCACGCGAGAGGAAAACCTATTCCACAACCGGTTTCAAATGAAGGATAAAGAAAGCTCATTGCATGAGACCAAATATCAGTTTTGCATCCATAGATCAGAATTTAGAATTTCCAGAAAGAACTACTGCTATTCCAAGTGATTACACTGCTAGAATAAATTATTTTAGATAGACAAGGATCTCATCATAGTTTGAATTCCCTATGGTGTCATTTCATGTTATATTTGAGAAATTCCTCAATAAAAATGTCAAACAGAAAGCAAGTTGAGTTCCCCTGAGAATGGTTTTGGACATTTTCCAGCACAAATTTTATCCAGGAAATCTTAACCAAACACTTCCTCCCAACAAATAAATAAGTAAGAAATTTCACTTGATTAGAAAGAAAGAGAAAAATGTTGAAACAAGAGTTCAGGAAAAAACACTTAACCTGTCAACCACATTTGATCTACTTAGTTGTGAATACTTCACATTTGTTATCTATAAAGAAGATTGTAATTATCTTTCTATACTAACATAACTAGAAAGACATCCAGTAAATGTTTAAAAAGGAATCCAAACACGGACAAGAAGGTTTAAGATTTTGTACAGACTTCAGTCAAGCAATAGATAAAGAAATCCTGATGCAGGTCTTCTCCATTACAACCTGTTTCACAGAGGTTCCTAGTTGGCCTGCAGGCTTAGCACTGAACTACCACTGACTCCCATTTCTAGGCCTTCTATTTCAAATTGTTAAACCAGTATTTCTGGTGATGTGTATGTGATAAAATGCAACACAGGTCACTGAGAGAGCAATTCAGCTGTCTAAATACAGGAGTCTGACATCATTTTAGATTCCTTATATTATTCCATCTGGCCAACAGCTCAAACTCCAGATCTATTCCTATAGATCCCACATCACATCTGTCAGGTCCAGCACTCTCCAAGTGGCAGAGGCATTTATGCTTAGTTAATCAAATTCTCCATAACAATTCCTGCTGCCTGGCTTCCCATGTGATGACAGAGCAGACCCTAACAATAATGTCTCCAAGACCAAAATTCAAGGGAGAAGTAGGGATTGTATAACTTGGTTCAGACCCAGAAAATCAACTTCCACCCAAGCCCATACATCTGTGGTGCTACATGAAAAATTGTTTCAGGCAGAGTTTTCAAAATCAACCTACAGCATGTTTTATAGGTTTTTATGTAAATTCTGTGAAAACGACATCATTCTATGCAAGATCCTGCACTACTAACTAATGTAATTACAGACTTAAATTCAGCTTGCTGATCAAACATCACATGCCCTTTCTTGGAAATGAATAAAGTTGTTACACAAAATATATCATATAGTACCTAATTAGCAAACTTCATGTTGAAAGTTCTGTGAAGTCCTATAGAAAGTGTATGTGCAGGTAGATGGGGATAGGGAAGCTGTTATAGTTGATATCAGTAAAATAATTCAATAAAAGATGGCAAATATTATCAGTGATTTTGTGAAGAATTCTTCGATTTTTTATAATCCATGAAAAATAAGTGATTTCTCAGAGAAAAGGTGGAAATTAGTGGACTCATCAAAGCTTCAATTTATTTAAGTTTCTAATTTCTTCACTGAGAAAAAAAAAAGCCAAAACTATTAATTGTCATAAATGGGTGAATTTTCCAAAAGGCTATAGAAATCCTAATTTCACACATGCAAATACAGCAGTTTTTTGTTTTAACATTTAAAACCGTAATGGATTCTCTTAAAAACAGCCACCTACATTTACTTCCTTCTGGTAGTTTAAGTGAAAGGAAATAGAACTGTTACAGGATGGAAAGACTAGAATGCACTCCTGTTCAAAATTGATACTGAAGAGGTCATCGGAATAAGCATGGTATCTCAGCAGGCAGTAAAACTGATAACACAAGCAGAAAGCTAGGGACCAAACAGTGACAGAAATCTGAAATTCTCTCTTTTCTAAGGACAGCGTCTTAATCCTGAGTTAATTCACAACAGCAAGTCACAGAAGGGTTTGCATGGGTACTGCCAAGATTATAAAGTCCAGCCTGAGACCCTAAAACTTTCATCCTCAGCAAATTTTAATTAAGGAAGAAAGAGGAATGGGCCCTCATTCCCTTTTCAGTGCCTATAAGGAAATGCAGTTATTTTATTGGGACACAGAATCACTGAATGGGTTGGATTGGAAGAAACCTTAAAGACTACGTAGTTCCTACCTCCTGCCATGGACAGGCTTGCTACCCAGGGATCCATCCAACCTGGCCTTGAATATCTCCAGGGATGGGGCATCCACAGCTTCTCTGGGTGTCTTGTGCCAATGCCTCACCACCCTCTGAGTGAAGAATATCTTCCTAACATCTAATCTAAATTTCCTTTCTTTTGGTTTAAAACCATTGTCCTATCACTGCACTCCCTGACAAAGAGTCTGTCTCCAGCTTAACTGTAGGCCCCCTTTCAGCACTGCAATGAGGTCTTTTCAGAACCTCCTCCAGGCTGAACATGACCAAATCCCTCAGTCTTTCTTCACAGGAGAGGTGTTTCAGCTTTCTGATCATGTTTGTGGTCTCTGCCTGGACCCACTCTAACAGCTCCTCACCTTTCTTGTGCTGAGGGCCCCAGAGCTGAACACAGCACACCATGTAGGCTCTCACAAGGGTGGAGTGGAAGGAGAGAATCACCTCCTTGACCTTCTAGCTGCACTTCTTCTGATGCAGCCCAAGATATGGTTGGTTTTCTGGGCTAAAAGTGTAAATTGACAGCCTATGCCAAGCTCTTCATCCATCAGAACCCCTAAGTCCTTCTCTGTAGGGCTGCTCTGTCCACTTATTACCCAGCCTGTATTCATATTTGGGACTACCCCAGGTGCGGGTCCTTGGCCTGTTTTGAATAATATGATGTTTGCACAGGTTCACCTATTGAGCCTGTTAAGATCGCTTTGGATGGCATCTCTTCCTTCCAGCGTGTTGACTGCAATGCTCATCTTGGTGCCACCCACAAACTTACTAAGAGTTCAGTCAGCCTCATTGTCCATGTTGCTGACAAAGATGTTAAATAGTGATGCAGAGCCCTGAGGAACACCTGTTGACCCCACTTGAACATCAAGCCATTAACAGCAACTCTTTGAGCACAACTATCCAGCCAATTGATTATCCATCAAATGATCCATCTGCCACATCTCTCTTTCTCCAATGTGGAGACATGGATGTTGTGCAGGACAGTGTCAAATGTTTTGTCAAAGATCATTCATTAGTTGAAAGTATTCAATCTGCATTTGAGGAAACAAAATTAAAGGGTAATTGTGATCTCTCTTTGTGTCCTAAAGTTAATTGCTGGGAGAAAGAGAGTCCTTTGCTATCATTCCCACTCATTTGTTCACTGAATGTCTTCTAGTGGAAACATGGTTCCTAACATCCTTGGAGTAATACAAAATGCTAGCTCCAAGATTATGAATATGATTCTCACAAACTATCTTGGTAAGCTTGGACCAATACTTGGAACCAGAGTCACCTGTTAAACAGTGTTTATACCACCTGTATAAACAGTGGTTTATATTATTGTCTTTCCCCTATCTGTGCCAAAACCAAGTAGAAATCTATGAAAAGAAAATTAGAAATCCATTTATCTCTGTAGATCCAGCCTGTATCTTGCATGATCAGAGAAGAACAACATAGTATGGGTCCAAGACAATCCCACAGATCTGAAAGGTTCATTTTTTACCAGGTCACTCATTTTGCTGTTCATAATTGCCGGTATATTTTTCCCAACTTCTATGGGAATAACTGGAAACAAAGTTGATACTAGCAAGCTGTTAGAAACAATATATCTACACATTTACTTGAATTCCAAATAGCTGAACTACTTGTGTCCTGTTTTATTAAGAGATATATATGAACATTAATATAAATAGAGTTTTTCTTTCTTTTTTTTTGAAAATGAATGGCTGGCTGCTCTTTTTGTAAGAAATACCTCTTGCACAATTAATCATTTGGCCACCTCAGGTTTACACAAATAAATCTATTTAGTCTGTTCTATGATAAATGAAATTTGGAAGTTTGTGTCAAAAACCTGTCAATGGTCAGGATGTATAATCCATCTGAATAAATATTACTTCGTTTGGAAATGAACAAAGTATGAAATACATCTACTGAAAGGCCAACCAGAAATTTGCTCAGAAATTCTAGCTGTTCCACGGCTTTAGTGAGTGCAGACTGATGTTACTGGACATTATTATTTCTGCTACATAACTGCCTTATTTTTCTTGCAAAGAACATCAGCTTCTACCACAGTAAAAGTGCTGCAAAACACAGATGAAATATTTTTTTTCTGCACTATTTTATGCACATCAACTCAAAACAAATTTGGGACTGCATCAAACAGTGTTCCTCGCATTTATACTGGGAATAATGAGAAAGACAGTCACTAGGCACTAAGATATAACTAAAATGACTACCCAGAAAGCAGGTACGAGAAACTGGATGTAGCAATCAAAGTTCATTTCCAGGTAGTTGGTGTGAAGAAATTTAAACAAAACACGTGGTTTTTTTTTTTTTTTTTTTTGGAGTACATTGGATCAGATCCACCTATTTAAAACAAAGCAATGAACATGAATCAAAATTCCTAAATCCTAAAAACTGCTGAAGCAACTAACATCTTGAACCTGTTTTTGTAAAGTTAGTGGTCTGTGCCCATTCCCTTTGTAAACATCTATTAATAACTACTCTTCTGCCTTGTTTTATTGTCCAAGTACTCCTTCATAAACACAAACAAAGAAACAAAAAAAAAAAACAACACAGATTTGCATTTCTAACACTTAGTAATCTGTGTTCATACAGAACATCCTTGAAATATGTTACCCTAGGAAGGAAAAAAGGGTGGGGAGTGAGCTTTAAATAAATGACTGGGATTACAAAATTTGGAAGAAATAGGCAAAATATATTGAAGAGAATAGGACAGATTACTTCTGTTAAAAAAGAAAACCAAGTATCCAGCAAAGGCTTTGTTTAAAAAGCCCCACTATCTTGATCTAAAGTGTTAGGAACAGATAATCTGACTGGAGTATGTTAGGATGATGAGTGCCAACTTTAAGGATCTTGTCTAAACCATGCTGGAGTCAGTGGACACATTTCAACTTCTTCAATTGGATCTGAATCAGATTTTTTACAAAATAAAATGCAACCAAAACATCAGACTCTTGCCACAGCCATGAAATGAAACTTTCTCTCCAGCATTCACTACTTACCAAGACAGTTGTGGCCATCATGGGCCAACATGAACCCATCATAGCACGTACATCTGTAGTTGCCTGGAATGTTGATGCACTCATGGACACAACCCCCATTGTAGAAGTCATTTTCACACTCATCAATATCTAAAATATAAAAGGAGGGGAAAAAAATTGTAAAAAGATAATTCTAAGAGAAAAATTTCTCCAATCAAACATAGGTTTGAATACAAGTATGATCCTAATTATTGTATACACTCATATTGCATAATTCATCCAAGAGAATTACTGACAGAATAAGTGCGGATTGTATGAGATTAAATTCAGCAAGTTTCAGCACAGCACACTCCGTCCAAAGTAATGGTAGCATCAACAGAGGAAACAATTATATGTTGTCAGATTTATTTTTTTAAGTGATTTGTGTACATTTTTCTCTTTAAACTGTATTTTTCTATTTTAAATAATCAAGCAGACAATGCATTAAAATCACAGAATCATGGAATCATAAGGCTAGAAAGGACCTTCAAGATCATCTACTTCAACTGTCCTCCCATTACCACTGCTACCACAAACCACTAAACCATATCTCATAGCTCCTCATCCAGATGCCTCTTGAACACAGACAGGGACAGCGACTCCACCACCTCGTAAAATGTTTGACACGGTAGTAAAAACAACTATCTGAACCATACTATTAACATGGCATAATACATAAGAGGAAAGCATGTTTTCTTTAACCAGAAAAAAAGTTTTCTCAGTATAATGATGATATGATGTACTCCTCACAACAACAAGCTGCTTTTCTTGCAATAAATCTTGAAAAGCACAATTTCTGAAATAGCTGTCGCTGTCCACTGAGCACCATGAAATTGCTCTTGATAACACAGTATAGTTTTGTCTCTCGCCTCCTATCCCAGAAAACAAGTCCTATTAAAATTTTCCATATTAATACAAATATGTCAACAACAACAACAAAATCTAAAATTTTATTCTTAGAAAGTATGCTAGAATTATTTTAAATTATTACTGTACATTGGCATGCATCTTGAAAAACAGCATGAATTGCAAGAAATGCATTCTGCTTCTGTCATGGTTTTATGATTTTTGTTATTGATATTCCACATCATAACATCATGTAAAGCACTGGGAGTTAAAAGAGTTAACGTCCCACTTCCATGAACCACCGATTTTCCAAATACTTGGCTCTCAGAAGAGAAGAACTTCATACCCCAAAGGACTCTGCATTCAGAGGGGAAGATAAAGGTTCTGGCATGTCACAGGATTTGCTCTCTCTCTCGCTACCTGGATGTGCTCCCCAGCAGTTTCACCTTCAATTCAGAGTAAGGCCTTCAGTTTTGGACACTCTCTCTCTCATTTTATTTGATTTATTAGCCTCAGTTTCAATTATATATTGTATTATATTGTGCTATCTTGCATTCCGATATCATATTTAGTAAATTAATTTTCCTCCTCAGATTGTTGCTGCTGTTCTGTTTTTAGGCCCATCTCCCATCTCCCTACCCTTCCCCCTTTTCCTTTCCCCTTTCCCCTTTCCCCGGGCATGGACTCATGGGTCCCTCCTCCATTAGTCACAGAACTGGGCTGAACTGACCCATAAACTATTGACACCCCCCCAGCCTGTGTACCTGCTGTCCCTCTGTCACGGACACAGATAGATATAGATAACCTTGTGACAGCTTTAAATGCAAACAAGTCTTCTATGATCTTTCCTGACTCACATAAAAATCGTTTCTTCACTCATTCTAGAAAGTGCAAACTTTCTTCTTTCTACAAATAATATTTTGACACACAGATGGGATGTCAGTACTACAATTGCTGATATGAATCATTCAGCAGTGCACATCAGCCAACTAAAAATTCACAAATAATTACAGACAGCCTTCTGTCCTGCTATCAGCTCTAAATCTATGGCATGCTAGACCAAAGCCGCTAGCTACTGTCCCTAAGTTACAGGCTGCATGATGCAGAGTTAAAATAATCTTTAGGAAATCACCTTTTGGTACATTAAAACTATCCTGGTCATGCATTTCAAATGTGCCTTTCATTGCAAAGATGGCTGGAGTATTTCTGTACTAGGTTCACACAGACTTTTTCAGATTAAAATGAAATACAAAAAACTTCTAAAATTACCACCGGGAAAGATTTGCTACCTGGTATCATACCCAGACACAATGGCAAAACAGCAAGGTAGTCTGGGAAAACCAAATGCCTCCAAAAAGACAGCTGGTACTCAGTCACCCAGGGGATCTTCACATATTTCCAGCCCTTAGCTCGAACCTAAGTTCGCCTCTCCTTGCACAGTCTTTTGAGACATATGATCAGACCAGTTATGCTCAGGGGACTCAGCCTCCTGACCTGGAAATCTGGGATGATGTACAGAATAGCCATCCCCACCCCTCCAATTCAGACAGAAACAGTTAGAGACCTCGTACTCCACCTGGACTGTCACAAGTCCATGGGGCCAGATGAGATCCACCCAATGGTGCTGAGGGAGCTGGCAGAGGTGATTGCCGAGGTGCTTTCTACCATCTATCAGTGATCTTGGATAAATGGAGAGCTTGCCAATGCGACTCCCATCTACAATAAAGGTCATAAGGAGAATCCAGGGAACTACGGGCCTGCCAGCCTGACCTTGGTGCTGGGGAAGCTAATGGAACAGACCGTCATGAGTGAGAACACACGGCATGTACAGGACAACTGGGGAATCAGGCCCAGCCATCTCTGTTTCATGAAAGGCAGGTCCTGCTTGACCAACCTGATCTCCTTGTATGATCAAGTGATCCGCCTAGTGGATGAGGGAAAGGCTGTCAATGTGTAGTCTACTACACTTTAGCATAGCCATTGACACTGTCTCCCACAGTATTCTCCTGGGGAAGCTGTCGGCCCATGGCTTGGACAGCTACACCCTTTGTTGGGTAAAGAATTGGCTGGAGGGCCAGACCCAGAGAGTGGTGATGAGTGGAGTTAAATCCAGCTGGTGACCAATCACAAGTGACATTTCCCAGGGGTTAGTACTGGCCTATCCTGTCTGATATCTTTAATTAATGATCTGGATGAAGGAACTGAGCGTGCCCTCAGTACATCTGCAGATGACACCAAGCTGGGAAGAAATGTCAATCCGCCTGAGGGTAGAAAGGCCCTACAGAGGAATCTGGACAGGCTGGATTGCTGAGCTGAAGCCAACAGGGTGAAATTCAACAAGACCAAGTGTGGCACTTCAGTCACAACAATCCCAAGCAACACTACAGGCTTGGGGCAGAGTGGTTGGAAAGCTGTGTGGTGGATATGGATCTCACGGTGTTGGTCAATGCTGACCTGAACATGAGCCAGCAGTGTGCCCAGGTGGCCAAGAAAGCCAATGACTTGTACCAGAAATAGCGCTGCCAGCAGGAGCAGGGAGGTAATTGTCCCCTTGTACTCAGCACTGGTGAGGCTGCAACTCGAGTACTGTGTTCAGTTTTGGGTCCCTCACTACAAGAAAGACATCGAGGCCTTGGAGTGTGTCCAGAGAAGGGCAAAAAAAGTGGTGAAGGGTCTGGAGCACAATCCTTATGAGGAACAGCTGAGGGAACAGGGATTGTTTAGTTTGGAGGAGACTTAGAGAAGACCTTATTGCTCTCTGCAACTCCCTGAAAGGAAGTTGTGGCAAAGTGAGATTCAGCCTCTTCTCCAAGGTAACTAGCAATAGGACATAAGGGAATGACCTCAAACTGTGCCAGGGGAGACTCAGATTAGATATCAGGATGAATTTATTCTCAGAAAGAGTGCTGAGGCATTGAAACAGTTTGTCCAGGGAGGTGGTGCAGTCACCATTCCTGGAGGTGTTTAAGGAATGCCTAACATAGATGTAGGTAGATGTAGTACTTAGGGACATAGTCTAGCCAGCAGTATTGGCGGTAGATAGATAGTTGGAACAGATTATCTTGGAGGTCTTTTTCAAGCTTAATGATTCAATGGTCTACCAGAGGAGGGAGAGGTCCTCCCCTCGGCTTCTTTCCAAGCCACCCCCCTCAGGTCTGCCTATCCTGAAAATCTCCCTTGAGCTCAGAGTAGCTTATGTCTCTTTTCACTTCTATCTAACAACTCTGAAGGCTTTCCTCTACAATCTCCTCAGCAGCTCAAAATGGGAATTATTAATTTAACTTCATATGCAAAACCAGTGAATATTTTTTTTTGTAAATCAGCATTCAGCACAACAAAAATATTGGAAATAAGGAAGTGGAGACAGGTTCTTCCTAATAAAAATACTGCCCATTGCTAAAATGTAAACTTTCTAATCTTTCAATCATTGCTCTATTTTGCAGAGTTCCCATCTTTCACTAAGTATTTCCATCCATTAGTTGTACAAGTCCCATGTCAGCACAGCCTGTGGATGTACTCTACCTTCCAGAGTCCAGTATGACAACAAATAGCTTCCCCTGTGATTTTTCCTGAAAACAATAACCAGAAAATCAGTTACTGCTTATTGGACCCCTTCTGAACATATCTGCACTACAGTGTTGCAAAGTCCCAGAGAAGCTTCCCTGTATTTATAGCCCAATGAATCTGGGTGCACACCTCCAGAGCCTTCTACACATCTTCACTTAAGAAATATTTGCAGCTCACACTGCCATTCACAAACGTTTTCAAAAACTTCCTATCATTTTCAGTCTACAAGGACAAGAGCAGAGACTTACAGTAATGCCATGTTTCAGTGGGCCAACTCAACAACCAAAAAGCATATAACATTATTTCAATGTCAGGTGCGTACTCCAAGATAACTTCATTTTAAGATTTGCTTTTAACTTTCATCCAGCACCAAGTTTCTTCAGAAGAAGGAATTCAGAAGAAAGTGCGATCAGTTGTTATGTTCATCAGACCACAGTGCCCTGATGAATTTATTTCCTTTTTTCAAACAATGAATCAAGTGGGACTATATTTTTAAGTAAGTGACAGGAGAGCCTTCCAAAGAGACAAAGATTAAAGTAATGTAAAGTTTTTTCCTTCATATAATATTGATTTCTAAAAATCTATACCATGATCAGGAGCTCAAGGTGCTGATGCAATACGGATCCTTAAGTTCCAGAAAGGGTAATCTAGCAGATACCTCAACCAGAAAAAATAACTAAAGAGACAGATTCTTTCCACCTCTTTCTCTCAAGAAGTTCCAGTTATGTTAAATTTTCCCACATGGTTAGAAGACTGCCTCTCCCTTTTGTACCCCAAGAAGGCTACAAAACAAGGAAAACAAGGAGCGAAGCTGAATGTTGTGCTTTTTTTTTTTTTTTTTTAAGAGACATGATGTGGGGTTTCTTTGGTGTTTCTTCCCCCTCCAAAAACACCATGTCATTTAAGAGACATCATCTGTTGGCTGACTGGAATTGCTATGTCCAGTATTGTTAATAAAGCACCAAGAGGATAAGGCTGGTGATTTTCAAACCTTAAAAATAAATAAATAAATAAAGCAAACCATCGCTAAAGAAAAATTATTCAACAAACCCCAACCAAAAATCTGTACAAGGCCTACAAAGTTGAAAGGTCGAACTTGTTTCAAGCTCCAGTTTCTCCAAGAGAAATGCAGACATAGTACCAGCAAACAACACAAACACCACTCCATCTTGAAAGGGGACACTCTTTAAAGAATACCTCAATGAAAAGTGTTGAAAACTGTAGTTCACAGGCAGAATATTACATGTGACATGGCAGGATATGGCTTCCTCAGTAAGCCTAATACAGCAATAAACGCAACAGGAGTGCATTCAAACACATAAAGGACGGTAGGCTTGCTCTTAATTTTATCTGCAGTAAAACTCAAAATTTCCAGGGGCCAGCTATGTTTGCTTCCTTTTGTTTAGATCATATTCTATTACTGTTTTCCTCCTGTAATTGACAGAATTGGGTGTTAATTGAATTCTGGGCTCCAAACAGCTCTAAGCAGAAAGTTAGCTGTTTCCATTAATTTTGTGGTTTCAACTATCCTTAAAGTTTTTGTAGTGTTTGATCACTTAAAAATGTTATTCATCATGAAAGAACTGCCATAACGCAGAACAAAATAAGCAGTACATGCAATGCTGAATTAGCAAGATCTGCTGCAGTCTAGCTCTCAGTTGGAAGCCAGCAGTTTTATCCAGATTGGCAAAATACTGTCAAAGTTTTTAATCCAGATAATTCTAGCCGTGCAGATAGGCAACTCTTGGAGTGACTGATAGCGCATTATAAAGAGCACAGCCAGCAGGTCGAGGGAGGTTCTCTTCTCCCTCTTCTCTGCTCTGGTGAGGCTGTATCTGGAGTGCTGCATGCAGTTCTGGGCTCCCCAGTTCAAGAAGTACAGGGAACCTCTGGAGAACCCAGTAAAGTAACACAAAGATGATGAGGGGCCTGGAGCATTTCCTATATGAGGAAAGACTGAAAACCTTGGGACTGTTCAGCCTAGAGAAGACTGAGAGGCGATCTGATCAATGTTTATAAATATCTAGTGGGACAGAGTCAAGTGAATGGAGCCAGGTTGCTTTCAGTGGTGCCCAGCAACAGGACAAGGGGCAATGGGTACAAAGTGGAAGTAACGGAATGTGAGGAAAAGCTTCTTTACTGTGAGGGTGACGGATCACTGGAACAGGCTGCCTATAGAGGCTGTAGAGTCTCCTTCTCTGGAGATATTCAGAACCAGCCTGGATGCTTTCCTGTGTAACCTGCTGTAGGGAAGCAACTTAAGCAAGAGGGTGAGACTCCTATTTTGTGATTCTGTGGTAAAGAAAATGTTGGAATGTTTCCTGAGAAAAGTATTGCAGTTTTTTCTCCAGGAGGAATACATTTCATAAGGAATTACAATGGCAGCAATTATAGGACCCCAGGAAAAAAAAAATATTAAATACTCCAGGCTTAGAAGATATAGGAATATTTAAAAAGATATAGTCTGCAAAAAACCTACTTGGGCTTACTATGTTCAAATGACACAGCAACTCCCAAGGCCAGAGCTGGATGTATACAACCACATTTTCAGTTGCTAGTGAGCAAGACCTTTCTGGAACTTGTTTGGGAAATCTTGTAAATCCACTGCTTGTTTCAAAAGTTTTAAAATATACCATTATCAGGGAATGGGGGGAGAGAAATAAAAACATCCCTTATTGGGAGTAACTGCGCGGGTTCAATTATTTCTCAGAATGTAAGAAGCTTGGATGGTACAATATATATCCTCTGGAAAGCAGAGGCGAGCCTTACTGTTGCAGCTGGGAAAGAACTATCAGCATCTTTAGGGAATGCAGCAATTCCATGCACTGCTGCTGTCCTCCTTCATCAACAACAAACGGTGGTGTGCCTTGAAGGGTACATCCAGAATGACACTATTATATAAGGATTCGAGAACATTTTTTAAAGAACCTGGCCAGCTGTCTGACAGAATCCTAGCATTTAATACTACACAGAAGTGCTGTAATTTTCAAACACTGCATTTCATTTACAAGAAGAGAATCTGAATTGATGCAACCTAATTCCTTTTAGTCTAGCAGACCTGCATCCATCTCACAACAACTGAGTCTTCTTTCATTATTGTAAGTGAGACTCACAACAGCACAGAAATGTGTTTCTTTTGCGTATTCTGCAAAGGGATGGCTCTCTCAGAAGTGCCACAAAGTCACTGTGATTTATAAACTTCCAGAAGCAAATCTTCTAGGAGCACAAACAACTTGGCTAAGAAAAGTTCAAAGTAAAACAAGAATTGATCTCTTCTGCTTTTGCTAACACAGTAACTCAGTTTTCTGATTTCAGCAGAAAGTAGAAGACACATCACTATATAACAACTAATGTCCAAAATACAAACCAAACTGCCAAACTGAGTGAGGAAAATGCTAGTTTCCATTTTGTCTAATCAATTTCACCCTGATGTAATTAAATTTGCTGTTTGTTAGCCATCTTTTCCAAGCACTAACAATCTTTGCTAGAAGGCTGCACAGACTTTGTCCCAGAAAAGTATAAAAACCTTTCCCAGTCTTAATGAAACCACTTGCCATTCATTAAGTTCTTCGATGTCTTTCTTTGGCTATTTACAACACGTAAAACAAAATGTATTTGTCAGCACAGCTACAGACCATTATGGGCAAAGCCACTGAAATCAAAGGAAACGTCTGTGTGGAACTGACAAATTTTGGATTGGTGTCGCAGCTAAGCTGCTGGAGAAGCCTTCGGGCTATTAGCATGCAAGGGGAAGAATGGCTGAGCGCTGAAAGTCAATGAGCCAAATTCAGCCTTCAGTGTTGTACCTTACAGATTTCTACAGAAAATGGGAAAGCATGCATTCTAAAAACCTTTACCTTGACACTTATCAAGGACACAGGTCCCAAAAGTCACCATGCAGTAGTACTTCAGAGTAGGGGTAGAACAGGGTAAAATATGGGTTCATTTGAAAGTATTTCAAGACAACTAATGTAAGGAAGAATCTGGAGTTAATTTAGTAAACACAAATTGCAACTGAGTTTGAAAGGAATAATTTATGTGCTTGGACATTTTAAAATAAATAGCCAAAGGAAGCTGTCTGCTCACATCAATTTTTTCTAAATTAGAGAGCCATGAACAAAACTTAGCATACAGATATGTTACAGAGCTGAGGGTATTTCCTAAAGAGTTAGATCCATAAAACAGTTAGAAAAATAAATATTATATTCCTTGCTAGCATATCTCAATGGATAAATTTGTGTATTTATTCAACATCTAAAGAGAAAAGTATTTCTGTTATTATCTTCATCTATTCATTTTGCCACTTTAAATGAAACACTGCCAGAGGGACATTATATTTAAAGTCTTGCTTGGTGAGAGGTTGCAGCCCACCTGTTTTACCTATAGAGGACAAAAAGTATCACTTGCAGAATTCTGTATCATCAGTCATCTTGTGCATACTACTGTTCTGCAGTTGCATATGTTGCCTGCTTATCCAGAACTGGTATGCAGCAAAGGACATTGCAAAATGCTGAAACACTTATTTCCATGTGGTAATATTTTGCAATTTTAATGGCTTCCCTCTTGAAAGGCCTTCAAGAATTTTTATGGATTTGTTACTGAGTTTTGGTCACTGCTTCTCTCAGGACTAAAGCAGCATCTTCACTTCCACAAATAATAATAATAATAACAAAGAGAAAAACAGGTTCCAGATACTATACGATTAAGACTAGAGTAGAAGGAGAGCTGTTTTTCCTCACTGTGTAGTTTTATGCAACCTTGTTTTCGGATGCTGAGAAAAGCAGTGATCTTGTAGTATCTAGAGGTGACATGGTCAGAGGTGAAATCCCAACCCAAGGAAAACAAGCCAGTTTTTTCACTGGCTTTATGGAGCCAGGAAGATATGTTTCTTGAGACTCACGGTAAAGAGATACCAGAGATGGGATCAGCACTTAATTATCTTGTTCCCACTTCCAAATTCAGAAGCAGCAGCAACGTAGCATCAAGAGCGTTACTTTACTTTTAAGGAAACAGGCAGTAATGAAGTAATGTGCAGACAAACAACAATACTAACAATGTCAAGCCCTGAACCATATTTAGATCAGCATCTTACTTATTTTAATGGCTTTTGCGGTCCCCAAACTAAATGATTAAAAAACAAAAACCAACCAACCAACCAACAAACAAAAAAACAAAAAAACCCAACAACATGGCAGTATTTGTACACACTCTGATTCTTTGGCAGATCCTATATTTAACATACTTTCAGCAGTTACACACACCCTGGATAACCCGAACTATTTAAGGCATTTGTATTTCATACATCAAGTTGTACTTTCCTTAAGGAGGGAACCACTTCCAGATTTGAAGGCCAGAAAAAAAATCTCACAGGTTAAGGTCTGCTTCAGTTAAGCACAACCCAAATTTACCAAAAATTCAGCTCTGCCTGGAAAATGTCCAACCAGAGCAGTAGTACTAAAATGATTAGATTCTCAAGGAGTTTATCATTGACAAATTTCCACATGTTCAAAATTACTTGAACTTCCAGTGTTCTGCTCTTAACATCTGCAATAGTTGACTCGGATAGGGGTTTGAATATCAACAGAGAAAATGTTACTAATTCTATCCAAGCTGACCTTACCTGCTGACACTCTGCTCCCCTCTGTTACTTCTGTGATAGCTGAACTGGCATCCTATTCTATGTCCAAATTTTAAGAAAAAGTAATGGAATAACAAGAAACAAGAAAATGTAATTCATTCAAATTCTTCCTACTCCAAACAAAACCTTGACCTTCACCTTAATGAAATCCATTTCCAAATTTCCCTTACCATGAAAAACTTTCTAAATCACTTCTTGCCATAAGAGAAAACCAATTAAAATCTATCATTTATTGCATCCTGAGACACTGACGTACTTTTTTAATACTCATAAATGCTAACATCTTTATTCTTCAGATGCTGTGACCTTCAAAACATTACGATCTAATGAATCAAAGAGGAACACACAGTGCAGTTTTTATGGCTTTCAGGTTGTCATGATATTTTCAAGATGCTTGTGCCCAAGAAAACTGTAAAATTTGATAGCCATTAGGACTTCTCTAAGAACCAAGGTCAAGGGTGAGCAGGATAGAAATGGAGTAAAAGCAGAGTAAGTAGCGTGATGTTTCTCAGCACAGAAAAGAAAGAATAGAACAGGTACAATAGGCTAATTAATATGAAGGGCTTTTTTCCCCAGCATAAATCTCTCAAGAGCCCTTCTACTAAAAGTATTGTCCTTCCAATGTTTTTCCCATTAGTGCATTCACAAAGAAACAAAAAATAAACTCAGTTTTACAACTTTTTTCAAGAATGTCACAAAGCACTATTTTCCAATATAAAAACAGCAATAAAAATGAAAATGTCATGCCAATTGAATGGAGATTTTTTGGATGCAGTCTGTGGCATTGTTGGGTGTTTTTCTGGAAGCCATTTCACACGGTTCCTGGAAAACATCAAGCAGTTTGTTGCAGTTTAACTTGCTTCCTTTTATTAGGTGTAGGTTGGGCATAAAATTCATCATACTTTATATCTTGTTAAAGTTTTTGTCCAAAAGAGGAGAAAGGGAAATGAATTATGCAAGTGTATGCCTCGCTGGTTGAACCATACCAAACGCATGTTTTTTACACTGCAAACAGTCTCAAATTCTCTTGCCTAAAACATTTAATAAGCACTTGTAAGATAGATAAGACAAGAGCCCATTTAATCACCAACTGTAGGCTGTGACTGTTTAAATATTTATTTATTTATATTATTTTTCTCTAACCACAATTGTTATCTATCTCCTTACTTAGAGAGGACATAGATGTTCTGTGTCTGATTTCTTTCCTATTATTATACTGATCAAAGCAATTTATTAAAAGCCACAAAGAGTAAGGACGGCCTTAAGAGGGTCACCTTCCCTTCTTGGGGAAGACTTGGACTGACTGCTTTGGGGAAAAAGCAAACCAGAGGCTTACAGACATGCAGGCCTTTTCTGAAGAGGCAATGGAGTACACAAACTTCTGAATTTAGCAGCTGTAAAAAAACCAGTAGATGTGTTTTTACTTATTATTTTGAAAGTTTTAGTAAGTGATCTTCAAATAATCACTTGGCATATAAAAGAAAAATTAAAGAGTCCCATGCAAAGACCCAAGATGCTAGACAAGATCAGGCCTCCAGTGCTGTAAGCAGAGCTCCACTGGCCCAACTGACAGTGTTAAATGGAACAAGGCAATAGACTGTGGAAATGCAAACATTCTGCAGTAGCTGAATGGTTATAATCTACACGTACATTTGAATGATGGATGTCAATCACATTCTTTATTCATTGATAAGAAAAGCAATCTCTGGAGACTTCCTTACGTTTTTCTTAAATTCACTTTCCCCTTCACAGTTTCTTCTCTTTACTCTGCATTTCCCTTCTTAAAATTCTACTTTAAGGAGTTAGAAGAAAGTTTTTAGTAGCTGGAGATTTTCACACTGAAACTTCACCCGTGGGCATCTGATTTGGTATGCCCATCAAACTGAGAACAGACAAAAGACTCTCTGGTTTGATTCATTCTTTCAAAATGCCTGCAGGTATTACTGCTTCAGTGTACCTGTACTTCATCCATGGAAAGTTATCACTGAAGTACGGAGGACTACAAATTGCTTTAAAAAATTAATTTTAAAAGGGAACATGAACACAGAATGCTTAGATTCTGCATGCACCTGGTGCAATTTGCTGGCCACAGAAATATGTTTTATGGTGGTGTACTTAACACTCCTGGATCAGCAATGATCAGGATATCAAAGAGATATCACAGAATAGTCTTCATTTAGGATTCTGTAGAGTTCTTTACTGCTTAAGTGACAAATTTTTCTACTGTATTAACATTAGTATCTTAAACATTTTTTGCTACGAATTTTAGGGGTCTGAAGACTTTTGACAGCTACAGTCGTTTATGGAAGAAAAAAAAAAGAAGAAGAAAAAGTAATTAACCAGAGTTCTTTCCCTAGGGAACAAATACATTTTCTATCTATATACCAGAATATTATCGTTATGCGATATTTGTCATCCTAATCAGCACAGTGGGAACTGATCTGGGACCATTCCAGCCCCATTCATGGATAATTAAAGCAGTTTTCTAGATAAAAACAAAAATATTATCTCCCCACACTAGGTATCTTGAACTCTTGATTATAGTTTTTTGTGGTTTGACATTTTTCCTAATTGATATTTAAACAGATTGGTTACAGGTTCTTTGAACTGCAAGTGAGATACCCAAATAAAGATGGATACCTGCAGAGCACATAACATTTTAGAGTCTGTCTTTATTTAGTAGCTGCCATGCCCGACAAGCTCAAGCAGAGAAATTTCCTGTTCACAAGCTGCTATGAATGTGAAACATAACATTTGACAGCATTTTTCCCACCACTTCTAAATCACAGCCATTTCCATCACAATTCCCTCTTTTAATATAACGGCAAACGTTTGCTTCCACATCTAACCCTGCAAGTTCTTGGAGATCAAATGGGGGAACAGTCGTGTGCCTTACTGCCACAACTCGTGTGCACACATCCTAACAATAACAGTTTCAGTAAATCACACTAGAATGTTATTCCTAGATCTTCATATTGAAATATTCATCTAAAAACGTTGAGGAAGATGTTTAAAAATGTGAAACTACTTGATTCATACTGCCATCTTTCTGAGCACCTCCCTCATTTGCCAGTTGTTTACTTCCAGCATTCCTTTGCATTTCATTTTTAAATTTCTGTCCATTGGCAGAAGGAAACAATCCCAAGCCTCAACTCTGAATTGGATTCTCTAATTACCAGTCATAGGATGAATATTAACTTATTTCCCAAGGACCTTCATGCGGGAGAACTGAAGGCAGCTATTCCCCCCTGCTTATTTCAGAGTCAGTGGCAGCTCTCATTGAGTAAAATAGAAGACTTATTGATACCATATAGCTCATGCTTCATTTGTTCCTGGCAGATTAACAGCCAGGCTGAGACAGCTAAGGCCACAAGAGGTATGAGAGGCTACTACACAACTCACACAGTTTTCAACCTTCTTGGATTTGAGATTATGTGTTCCAGCAGAGGTGCCAATCTCTGTACAGCAAAGTTAAGTCTTCTGACAGCAAGTCTACAGTTTTAAATGATTTATTCCATTGATGCTTTAGCACTAGGTAGGTCCACATGATGGTAAAACAGCCATAATAAAAAACCTACTGAAAATAAGAATATGGGTGGTTCATTAAACTCAGTGAAACAGAAGACCCTCATATCTTAAGACTTCAGAATAAATTCACCAAGAGTAGTGTATTAATGTCTGCAACTTGACTAACTTATAATACGAATCAGTTTACATTCCTCTTTTCTTACAATAGTAATGGGGATTTCCTATTTTCCTTCTCTTTTCTATAGTGCTGTGCATTGAGTATGTTTTTCAAAAATCATTTCAGTTTTCTAGCCCAGATACAGATGCACTTTCTGTATATAATGTATGTTTTCATAAGAATGGTAAGTATTGATTTGTTTGTTTGTTTTCATGAGTCCTTTGAAGGACTGAGTGTACTCAGCATCTTTAGTAAAAAAATCAAGTAAAATTATTCAAGACTACAATTATTCATTATTAATTAATTAATTATTATTCAACACCACAATCAGAACTGACTACTTTATATAATTATGTATTTTCTTCAAATACATAGTTTTGCTTCAAAAGGATCTTCGAAGACTATACAGAACAGAAACAAATCAAAGACCTACTTCTTTTCTGAAGACCTGATATTGACTTACAAACTGCTCAAACCAACACTCTTGGGTGTACAGATCAAATGCCCTCCACTTCTTTCAGAAGAGTTGTCACTGTTTTATTTTCAAAATAATGTTACATTAATGTAATTTTTGGATTCAAGCTTTTTATTCCTGAAACCCAGCATCCCATTCTACTGATACATGCTGACAGTCCTAAAATTTTATTCACAGAAGGAGTTCATCAGATGTAGACTCTCCTTCTTAAAAGCTGATCAGAAATAAGATTCTGTGAGCCAGAGCTCTATTTATAACCAGAGATAAAAATTAATAGAGAAAAATCTGAAAACCTGTGGCAAACAGCCTTTGTGTTTATTATTTTTTTTTTTAACCTATTAATGAGCAACAATCATCTAGACACAGATCTATAGATACTGACCACCAGCACGGAGCCCATCAGCTCTTCCCATCATTATCCTTTACAGGCTCATCAAAACATTGCCTAGAATCATTGGCTTATAGAGAAGTAAGCAAGAGCAGGGGCTCTCTGAAAAGGAGCTGATGAAGCTACACACTTCTCTTTCCCTGGCACGCAGAGGTGAGGGTTAGATGAGGCCAGGGCAGGCTGTACAAACACATATTTCATAGTGAAGAAAGTCCAGGAAAAGTAGTAAGGAAGAAATTTAAAATTCAACACTGAAAAACACCATTGCTGACTGCGAATCAAATATTTTCAATCAAAAACTGTGCATGCATATGATATTTGGACATGAAAGAAAGGCACAAAAAAAGAAAGAAAAAAAGAAAGGGAGACAGACAGAAAGAAAAAGAAATAAAGAGAGAAAAAAAGAAAAAAAACAAAGAAAGAAAGAGAGAAAGGAAGAGCAAAAAGATGCAGTAACTAGCTCTGCCAAGAAATAAATTATTTTTGTTCAGTTATTCAAATGCTCTGTACTAGAAAGCACCCAGAACTCCCAGCTCTTTTAAGGCTACTCAGCAGAGAAAAGAAAAAAGAAAAAAAAAGAAACTGAAGAAGAGGAAATAGTAACATGGACGTTCATCAAAAATTGAAGATGGCTTTTATTCATAGCCTGGAAATTTAGCTTTTATAAATTTATATATTTGCTTGTTACTTTGGGGACGATGCTAGGCAAAAGAACCAAAGAAGGCCTAAAATTTCTATGCAGCACACAAACAGTGTGTAATAGAAAGCCAAGGAACCTAACTGCATTGCTCTCTTCCCCAACAGTAGAGGGATAAAAGAAAGTAAGTTAGTACAAATGTTGGTTAAGTCTGGTAGAGCTATTCCCAACACTCTCACTTAGACTATTTATTATGAAATGCCTTTTACAACAAGGCTCTTTCACTATGCACAGGTAAGAAGAAAATGTAGCACTCTCTTGACTAAAGACTGAATTAACAACTCGGTAAACAGACATTTTGTTTTTTAATGGGACATTACATCCAATATAAAACTAGATTAGAGAAGTCACTTTCGAAATGCTCTTGATGAGCTCCACGTATTTCTCTTTACTCCCTCCTGTATTTCAAGATAATTTCTATTTTAAGGCTGTATCTGATATATGTTTACAGCATTTCTAATACGTAGAAACGAAGAGTCCAGGAAAGAACACACAATAACATTCTTAGTCATCCACTGAAAATAGGACACTACTTAGCTAACTCACCCATGATTAATAGAGGACTTTACCCATCAGTAAAAGGCTCAGATTGAAATAAAGGGTTTTTAGGTGTTTATTTATGGCTCCTGGTTTAAATAACAAAATCCCCTAACGTTAGATTCAGCACCTAGATCAAGCTTTTCAAAGAATCTATTTGTCTTTCAAAACTGACGTAAGATTTTTCCTAATGAAGTCTCATTTTCAGAAAAGTGGGAAGGCCAGTCATTCTGAAGATGTGGTGAGCTGCCACGACAAACACTAATACCTGGTTTTCTAAGGTTTGGCCAACACAATGGAGAGACAGATTCTGTGATGCTCATCGTAAGTAACAGTAGGCAGAAAGCTCACAAGAGACTGCTGTATATACAATTATTTTCCAGTATACAGTACATGGCTAAACATCCATCCACAAATGAGTTTTGAAGAATACTTGTTAAAGCAAACCTAATTCATTTTCAGATTACAAGTGGAAAATGAATTAAAAAAAGAAATCAAATGAAATGTTGGGCTTGAAAAGTCTCTAAATCACTAGGTGCAGATAATGGTTGCAATCATTCTTCCATGTTCAGTTTTTAATAGCCTACCCTAAGCATCAACTGTTGGCCACTGTCAGAGACTGCACATCAACCTAGACAAATCCTTTGTCTAACTCTGTCCAGCCATCTTAGACACTAAAGATATTGAAAGATAAATAAGCATAGCTGTGCAGCACGGAAAGGAACAGGAGTTATTTGAACCTACTTTAAAGAGCTCTGATTTTACCTTCTTCTAATGGATATAATTTAACAATCCTTGCATACTCCATCAGCACAGAACATACAGCAAGACAGTAAGAGTAATCCTGAAAAATGTTTAAAAGGTGTTCCAAAGATCTGACAACTAAGCAAATAAAAATGGAATTCTGGAAGGCCCGTCCATCTCCATAACTAGCACAAGTGATTTTGCTTACAAGTTCCTTGCAGGCACACAAAGATCTAGCAGGCTTAGTGTAAATTTGAATCTGTAATTTGTATTTAGTTCATGCAAGCAGACTGCTCACAATTACTGGAACTAAAAACTATGCAATTTTTAAAACAGTATCATCACATTGTCTAGCAGTGCTTTTGTAGGGATATTGTTTGTTGGTTTGGTTTTTTTGGGTAGAGGTCAGTGGAGGGTATAACTGTGCTAGACAGGTGGCAGTGTATTTTGAATTAAAATTTTTAAAAAAGTAGACCAGAAACTGGAAGGCTGAATTTCATAAGGTTGAACGATAACACTACAGCTTAAAAATTCCTTGTCCTGGTCAAATTCAAAGCACAATTAAGTACAGAATACACAGTTAAATGTCACATATGTCAGACTTCTGCACGTATACCATCCAACCTAACACACTCACGCTGCAGATGTCCATACCTGTTAGAAGAAGACCATCATTTTCAAAGCGTGATTTATCTGATCTATTTATGGCTCCATTAATACATGGCAAACTGCGTTCAGGAAACTCCTATTTCTCTTCATCAACAATGTAGGGAAAGCAAGGCTATCATCTTAAGCATACAGGTATATGCTACTGAGATCCACACTTAGACAGACGAAATCCATCGTTTGCTTCTTGCAAATACCCTTGAAATGAAAAGAAATTCACTAGGATGCCACGTGCTCAGTGGACAGGTTTTAGTTTTTACTGGAAGTTAACCCTCATGAATAAGTGCAACGTAAAGCCCATAATTAACTGCCTAAATACAATTCAAATGTTAAACCAAATGAATTATAGAATATATTATTAGACATTGCAATTAAATTCTTAGCACACCATTTAATTTGAGTGACTGACAAACATTCACTTGAGGATGGAGGAAGGCAGGAAGTTAATATTTATACTAATTCACACGTTCGTTTTGTGATTTGTGACCCCAGAAAGCTTTTTCAACAAAGGGCAGCAACATGTTTTTAAAGAACCACAGAAAAAGTAAACTCCCCACCAACCAAATAATTTTACAGCTAACAGAAGGAACAAAACCACATGGAGGAGATATTTTTAATTAAGTGCAATATAAGGACAATAATGGTACTCAGTCTAAGCAATCATTATCAAAAGGGCTTCAGCTTTTAAGCATAAGTCATTTCAGCATGGCTTACTGTTTTAAGCTTAAGCTGTTTCTGATTATAAAAGAGAGCTTTTAATTAAGATTAGTAAAGCCTAATTCAAGCTATAATTTGGTTCCTTTAGTTAGCAAATGTCTATTAAAACTGAGCAATTAAGGTTAAATGGTTTGAAGCATTTAAAGCACTCCCACCAGCTTGAACTACTATAATAGAAAAGACCACGTTGGTGACTAATTCAGACCAGAAGACATGTATTTTCATTAGGTTTTATACTTCCTTGTTGATTATAAAGTTTGCTAAAGAATCTATTGGTAAACTAGATTTTCAGTGGAACGTAATTTATTTACACATTTGTGTACTATAAAGAAAAATATAAACCACTAATCCTTTGACTTGATACATACAGTATAAAGTTTGCTCCTACTACGGCTTTTCTCCCTTGATTTTGTATAGGTCAGTAATAAAAATATATATTATGCTTCCCAGCAGCATATTCCCCCTTTTAATAGTTATATTCATAATCAACATAAAGGTTTTGAGGATGTATACTGTGTGGACTTCTCTCTGGTAAAAAAAAAAAAAAACTGGTTTGTATTACTTACACAAACAGCCTTTTAAAGCACTCCCACCAGACCTTTCACCTTTCAAAAGTTCTTCAAAAACTGAAGTTCTTCATGCTTGGTCTCATCATTAAGATTGATTTATTCCAGTAAGTTTGAACAACATCAGCTGAGTGAACTGGAGGCCTGTGCTCCTGAGCGCAACGACAAGCACCCACACATGTTTCTCTCACCCAGCAGGACACCTGTAACGCTCACATCCAAGTGGCAAACCTTTCAGACACCACCTGGAGTCTCCAGGACTCCCCACAAACACAAAGATCTTGTTTAATAAAAGAGATAGCATGGCTCAGGCACCAGACGGCCTTTTTCGTCAAGCACGGGACATACAGAATGCACTGTGTGTAGACAGGATCATTTAGGTGGCTTCAATTACAAACACTAAGGATTTTCTGCAATGACAACTTCACTGGCAACATGCTGGTCCTTTCAGAAAGCATCCCCTCCAGACAGACCTCCACCCTTACGTCCAGGCTCATCCTAGCTGAGGCAGTGTATCAGGTAATCTTAGGACAAAGATTGATGCAGTCTTCCCACTGCCAAGCAGGCTACAGCAACTGCCTGTTACCTTCCTTATCGATCACAAAACACTTGTCTTGAAACCTCCTAAAGCTACCGCCAGCGTCCAATCATCGCATCAATATTAATGGTAATGACTAAAAACCTTCTACTTTCAAGCTGTATGGGAACATGTTCTATTAATTCTATTCTACCTGGATACAAGCTGACACACAACTGCACAAGTTGGAGTTCCTCAGGATACTTAAATATATTTCTGACATAAAGAGACATAACATTACAAAGCGTTACCTCTGCCTTACCACTGCTTTTTCCTGACCTTTCTAGAATCCTTTCAGCATTATGTTTCATAGCTCCAGTTAACAATAAAGGATTTCTGAATGAATACAAGCACACATGGATATTCTTATGTGCATACACACTCACTTTGTTGCACAAAGCCTGGCAAAAGCACTCAGAGATGTGCTTAAGAAACTTTTACATTAGCTCAAGTTATGTGAATAAGCTATTGCAGAAAATGGATGCAATTGCTGCTGACATTCAAAACAGATTTGTGTGTATTCCCTGTTCAGGGAACATAACTCTGTTGGGTTTTGCTTCATGAGACCACATGTGATACAATCAAATGATTTTATTTTTCATGCAGTTCACACATACCCTTGAAGAAAAAGAATGTTTAGAAGATTTAAAAGAAACAGTGAAATGATGTGAAGTGCTAGAGGCACAAAGAACACAAATAATTTTCATTTAGGTTTAGAAATAACTACTAACATAAAACTTAATTGACAACACTTTGGATTTTATCCATGCCACAAAAAAGCAGTTTTTCCTTGTCAGCTGGGATGGTTAATCATATTATAAACAAAAATCCGAGGGAGTTGTTTTCATTGTTTAAGCCCTCAAGAGAGCTGCAATAGAAAACTTCTTCCATTCTGAAGCCATAATCTCCTTAGATCTTAAACTATTTGCATACAGAATAAGCTGCTTCTATCTTCACATAATGAAACAGTTATACCTAATGAAAAAGATGATTCCCAAACAAACCACTTTAGTCTTCAGGTTTTTATTTCAGGAAAACAGGCTGAGGGTGCCTGTCTGCTCCTGCCACATTCTCTGGATAGCTCTTACGGGTCAAAATAGTTACAGGTCAGAGAAGCTCCAGCAGCCCTCATTCTCTTAGTTATTCCTTGCACTCTGAGTATGTCCGCACGTTCCAGTCTGAACAGAGGTGAATTTGCTTCACAAGGAATTCAAGCCAAGCAAAAGCCACAGGGTTCCACTTAAACAAAGCCTGGTACAACAGGCTCTGCCCTCCCGTAGGCAAATAGCTCACATTTAGCCCCCATAGTGAAGCAGCTTTATGGCTTTAGATCAGTCTAAAGCACAGACCGGGCAGTACTGCCTTTGTCCAGTGTGTCTGATTACACTTGGTAAAATCCACTAGCAGTAGGAAGCAGAAGCAATCAGCTCCAAACACGTGCCTATCTGGTGCATGGTGTATCAAAACCATTATTGAGGATCAGGTGAAGCGTACCACTACAAAAGCAACTAGAATGGTTTAAGAGGAAGTAATTGTGGGAAGGAAGAGGTGGAAATAAGCACTTTGATAGTTTTAATCTGTAGACAGGTTGGAATATTTAAGAAAAACATGAACTTCTGAATAAACTCAGAATTTGGTACTTCATAGTAAAAATTAAAGGACTATCTCCAAATCATGGTTGTTTTAAGTTTAGCAAACAGAGGAAAAATGCAAAAAGAATAAAAGTGTAATTCTACTCAGCAAAATTCATGAACATCTCTAGGGATATCAAGCCTGATATCAATTTCCTTCAGCACACATGCTGCCAAAAAAACTTAAATGTGTATTACCCATACTCCCCATGCAGGATAACCCACTTCAGGCATGTCTTCTCTGTGACAGGCAAGACTACTTGCTTCAACAGCAAGTATTTGGAAGCCCCAGGTTCCAAATAACAAAATTAGAACAAAAGATATCTAGTGAAATTTTCTTCTGACAGCAGCACGAACTTAAATGCACAGCAGTTACGTATTGTCAGCAATTATAGGTACAGGAAACAATTACTTCTGTAGTGGTTCCCATTCTCTGGTCCCCTATGTTCTCCTTGGGTTGCTCTGAAAATAATGTCTCCAATTTATTTTCATGGATACCGCATCAGATACAAAGAGCACAATAACGCTGTTTGGTAGAGCAAATTCTCAGCTACAAAACAGTATTTTTCAACATAGCTACCACGTTTAGCTATGCCTTGTCACCAGCAATGAACCAGATCTGCATGCCACACTCCTAAAAACCTGCACTACCAGAGGTGATCCACTGTCACCACTCCTGAAACACGTCACCCATCACCTCACTGTTTGTTTGCAAGCCTCAGTGAATGCCAATGGGTGACATTTTTTCCACATGAATACATGGAGGTATCCAGTGACACATCTTTGCTTCATACATACTACTATATCAGACACCGTTCTGCCAGCCTGCCCCTCTGCTGCTATGTGTCACACAGCAGCAAAATGTAATGGAGTATTGGTGGGAAGGTTCAACCTCTACTGCCACTCCACCAACATCCATCTGCTGATGTCGTGGGCCAACGTAATAAAATAGGAAGTGTAACCTTTGGAGCCACCCTTGTACTTCAGAATCCTCTCCAGAAGAACAATAACAAACACCAAATCATTATTATGCATCACTCCCATATTTTTTCAAGTAAAATGTTGATGCTTTGTGAGCTTGGTGCCTTATTAAACATAAGACCAGAGTGCTTCATGCAAACTAATGCATGGGAACAATGGTCCAAAGCACCTGCAAAACAAAGGTCTTACATTAGCTTATTAAATGATCTAAGGACTTGTTTTTTCCTTTTCTTGTTACACTGAAGGAAAAACCATGATACTTTACAGTTGCAGAAGACGGGCACTGCACTAAGCAAAATAAGACGGTATCATCAATTTAACAAAGCACTTAAAGGGAATTACTTTAAAGGGTAACATCTACTTAAGATTAAACACATATTAAAGTACTCTGAACATTCAAAGCATCTCAACAAAATGGCTCATCAAACTGCAACGTAAATGTAAATGAATCTGATGAGTATCTTAAATGTGTAGGAAAGCCTTGAAATTTCATGGGGAGGGCTGACAAACTTCTTCTGTTTCTTATCTTACAGCTAGCTTCATGTCTGTGCCTCAGAAAGATCGTACAACAGATCCTCCCGAAAGCTACATTAAAGGCAAATGCAAGTTAAGGACGTGATCTGAGCTTCACCAAGGGCAGACTGTGCCTGACCAATACAGTGACCTTCTGTGATGGAGTGACAGCAAAGGCAACTGATGTCATCTATCTGGATTTGTGCAAGGCCTTTGACATGGTCCCACACCACGTCCTTATCTCTAAGGTAGACAGAGATGGATTTGAAGGGTGGACTATTAAGAGGATAAGGAATTGACTGGATGGTTGTAGTTAGAGAATTGTGGTCAACAGATCTACATCTAGATGGAGGCTGGTGATGAACTCTCTAGCCTTTTGTTTCAGCCTATATACCATAGTTCATTGTCAGTGTAGAATTGCTTATGATGCCATGCTGTAATCCCTTTTCTTCTTTCATTTACTTTTTTTTTTCATTTTTTATTGCTTCAGTCATATTTTTCACAGTACAGCCTCACATCAATTGACTGTTCAAAAAAGCACAATCAAGTGAACAGGAAATCCCTAATCACAGAATCACAGAATCGTAGGGGTTGGAAGGGACCTCCAGAGATCATCAAGTCCAACCCCCCCGCCAAAGCAGGCTCCCTACACCTGGTTGCACAAGTAGGCATCCAGGCAGGTCTTGAATATCTCCAGAGAAGGAGACTCCACAACCTCCCTGGGCAGCCCGTTCCAGTGCTCCGTCACCCTCACCGTAAAGAAGTTCTTGTGCGCATTTGTGCGGAATTTCCTGTGCTCCAGTTTTTGGCCATTTCCCCTTGTCCTGTCTCCACATACCGCTGAAAACAGTCTGGCCTTGCCACTCTGCCCCCCACATCTTAGAAATTTATAGACCTGGATCAGGTCCCCTCTCAGCCTTCTCTTCTCAAGGCTGAACAGACCCAGTTCTCTTAGCCTTTCTTCATAGGGGAGATGTTCCAGGCCCTTCACCATCTTTGTGGCTCTCCGCTGCACTCTTTCCAAGAGATCCCTGTCCTTTTTGTACTGGGTAGCCCAGAACTGGACACAGTACTCCAGATGAGGCCTTACCAGGGCAGAGTAGAGGGGGAGGATCACCTCCCTCGACCTGTTGGCCACGCTCTTTTTAATGCACCCCAGAATGCCATTGGCCTTTTTGGCCACAAGGGCACACTGCTGGCTCATGGCCAACCTGTCGTCCACCAGGACACCCAGGTCCCTCTCTGCAGAGCTCCTCTCTAGCAGGTCATCCCCCAACCTGTACTGGTGCATGCAATTATTCCTCCCCAGATGCAAGACTCTACACCTGCTTTTGTTAAACCTCATCTGGTTTCTTTCTGCCCAGCTCTCCAGCCTGTCCAGGTCTCGCTGAATGGCAGCACAGCCTTCAGGCGTGTCAACCAATCCTCCCAACTTCGTATCATCAGCAAACTTGCTGAGGGTGGCCACTGTCCCCTTATCAAGGTCATTGATGAAGATGTTGAACAAGACCGGACCCAGCACCGACCCCTGGGGAACACCGCTGGTTACAGGCCTCCAACCAGACTCTGCACCGCCAACAACGACCCTCTGCGCTCTGCCAGTCAGCAGTTGCCAGTATGTTGGGAAGGCATAGTATTATTCCTTTTCCCAACCAAATGTACACACAACTTTCCTGCCTTATTTTCCTCCATTCCAGGGCTACCTGAGGCTAGGTGAGACATTCCCTGTTGTTATAGCTCCCATTCTGGTCCAGAATAGGGTTAAGCTGGCGTCAAGCATACACAGGCTGTACTCACCATCATCTTCCACAGGTACAGAGATTGTATCCACCACCTGCAATTCCTTTTGCCTCTACAGTGCCCTAGTGGTATCAGAGTAGATGCTACCTGACTCAAATGCAGAGGAAACAAAATCCACATTATGGAGTATATCTGAGCAAAGATTAGAGAAATAGCAGAAAATCAATTTCCCCACTCCCACCGTTTGATCAAAGGCTCCCTGACCACCTCTTGCATCAGTGTAAGTTCAGACTCATAAGAGTCTGAAGTGCATTTTGGTACTGAGGTAGACATACACTCAAATAGTCCCTCAAACAAAAGTTTATACATCCACAATTTTGTGAAATGATAGCAAAAGCCAAACAACTATGTCTTTGCAGTCATCTACCTGAGAAAAGAGCCTTTGTGGGCAGTGGGAACAGCTGGGATAGATGAACTCAGAGCTGGCAGCATGGGCCAAAAAAGCCCAGGTAAAAAATGAAGAAAAAGGGAAAACTGAGAGCTGTTGGTAGCTGTTTTGACTTGAAGATGACTCAGGAGAGAGAGAAGACCATAGGGGTCCAACAAAGCCGGCCCTCCAGGCCATAGATCTTGGTATGGGATAAAACTGCAAGGTAAGAGGAGTACATCACAAGTAAAGGTGCAGGTATGAAAAGAAGAAAAAGTAAAGAGAACCAGAGAAATCAAGGAAAATAAGGCAGTGTGTGACAGATACATAAAGAATGAGGATAAAAGACATACCGACTCTTCTATATTGATGTTATATACATTCAATTCACTCATTATTATTTCTGGCAAAAAACTGACACTGCATATTTGTTGGAAAGGAGAAGTTTCTGCTAAATAGCAAGTTTATATCACCATCAGAGGCCACCCTGGGTTCTACAGCTCAGCAACTGCTGAGAGTAATGAAATTTTATAAATATCTTTAAGTTCCCAGAGTACTCAGACCATCCAGCAGACAGAGAGCTTATCAACTATTTAGAGAAGTGTCCCTGGAAAAAAAAAAAAAAAACACATATTTTTTTCAAAATCAAGAATTACATGTAATTCTTCTGAAGAATTAGGCCATATTTCTAGCTGCATGGTATTTGTTTATGCAAAATATAGTGATATTTGTATCCAAGAAGCATTTCTAGAAGGAAAAAAAAAAAAAAAAAGTAGCAAATGTTCTTTTCGTAACTAAAAATGGAAGATTTCCAAACTGGACCACCGGGGGAGCTGTTCACTAAAGCAGCATTATGGGCTGCCAGAAAAGAGTTCTGAGAGGTAGGACGGGCCAGGGAGTAAAGGGAGAAAACAAGAGTGCGTGTGACACATGGAGACGGATGGCATGGTGAGAAGTTAAACGGGTCGTGCCATCACAGCTAAGGGCTTTATTGGGTAAACTGCTATACTAAATCAGAAAAACAAATCAATCTGAAAGAAAAAAAATAATCCAAGGCTCAACCCCGGCCAAAACAAGAGCCCTATTCAAGGAAAAGAGAAAGACTGAAGGAGAAAGGAAGAGTTACCATAAGCTGTTAATTCACTTAGGCTGTAATAAAACTCTGTTTATTACACAGTGTTCTCAGGAGTATTTTCTTGCTTGCTACCTCGTCCCCTAAGAAACTCCATTCCCCATAGTAATTCAGGAAACTGGCAAGCTGAGAATTAAGTATTAAATGGTACAAGACCAAAAAAAGAAAAGGAGCACAGATACAGAAGACCTCAGAAATGGATACTGGGAGATGCTTTTATCAGTCTAAAGCATCAAGTTATCCAGTCAAATGAGTACAATTACTGAGAGAAAAAATATTTAGTTACTAGCTCAAATCAAAGAAGCTGGTTTACATTCTACCTTCCCTACTCTTTGACAAAATGTAGTTCTTCATTTTAGAAGCTGCTTTCAATGAACTCAGCACAAAAGCTCACATAGAGCAAAGTTACTCCCTGTGCGAGTAAAACAAGGATGATTTGATGCTGAAATAAACATCACCACAAAACTGGAAGGTGGCTTTGAGCACACATAGGCTGCTGCAAGTCAACAGGATAAAAAAGACATCACAGGCTTCTAGAATGAGGTTGTATCAAGGCAACATATCCATTACAGGAGAGTGATGTGAATTAATGTTAATGTTAACATTAAGGTATCATAGCTGAAAAACTAGAAAGCACAGCAGATTTGATACCTAATGTTACCTATGGACCTAAAGAATACTGCACAACCTGTTCAAAGGTAATTAGATTAGTTTGAAAGACTCAAGTACTAAACAGAGATCAGGTCACAAAATGGTTATACAAAAAACGACCGAATTTGCATAATGGTATAAATCAAGCATGAAACAATATTTAGGAATAACACACATACCATATTCCTGTAGCTTTTCAGAACAAGCAAAGGGTGGGGATGTATGTGCTCAGAAAAATCAATGCTCCATTTAGAAGAAGGACATCCAGAGGCCCTGTGCTTACTTATCCCTCCAGATAGGAGGAAGCTTCAGAGCAAGAGACTGCACTGAAAGCTGGTAAAAGAACTCTGAAGTGCTCCGTGCTACTGCCAGGCTGATTCAGATGAGCTTTGTGACAGTATTTGGATTCATCTTTGAAGAGCAAGAGAAAAATACAACAGATATTCAAAAGACTAAAGTACAGTTAAAATCCTATGAGTGAGATCAGCTTTTTAAGATAGATAAAATGAGCAAAAAGGATCAAGATTGTAAGAACAATACTAAGTCAACTCTGGAGAAACAACCATTAGTATTCAAATAAGAGTGATGAGGAAATACATTTTACATATGTTTTTCCCATTGCTAAGATTTGTTTTCTAAGAATTGTCTAGTTCCTTAGAAATAGATCTAACGAATGAGGTATAAGAAGAAATTTGGTCTCTCACCCACAGCATTATTGAAGATGATAAGGAGAGTTTATCTATATTGTTTCTGATTCTTTATAAATGGAATTAACTACTCATATTAAACTTTAGTGTATCACTGTGAACACCACGAGTAAATTAAATTCTGGCTGCACTTTCAGCATGAAAATAGAGTTGAGTGTGACAGTCTCAAAAATCTCAAACATTTACTCAAATAAAAAATTCACTACCCTGTGGTTTCTACTATCATCTTAGAATTACTAGTTCCAAAGATGGCCTTTAGTTATAAGTTTTGAGATAACCTTTACAGTATTCCCTGCTCTTCCGTCTGCAGCAACAGATTGTGACAAAGCCAACACCAAGTGTCACAGAATATTAATGGAAATGGTAAGACCTAGATATATAAACACAACTATTTTTCCAGACACCCATTGAGTACTTCCACTGTACATAGACAAACACTAGGAACTATGGCAGTAGTTTCAGTGAGCAATGTATCAGCATTGCTGATTGCTTAGCTGCACATTTCCCCAGAAGACTTCTTCAGCCCTCAGATGAACACACGTGTTCAGAATGGACAATGAATACATATTACCAAATAGATGTGTGCCCTTAAATCCAGTGAGCTCCTATCATCAGAGTAAACAGGAATAACAGCTCCCTTTGCAGATTACCGTGACCTGTTCACCTGGAATGACTACTTACACTAAGAAAGGGACTACAAATATATCAACATACAACAAACGTACATGACTACAGCTGTACAGGCATACCCAACTACCAATCACACAGTATGATGCTGATAGCAAAAATTTCCAACACAAGCAGAGAGCTAAAAATCAGCCTCTTGAGGCAGACTCTCACAAAATGTTTTGTCATGGTAGACATATTGCCCTCAGTGAGAAGCCCATCAGCAACACCATGAAACTTCATGATGGAGAAAGATAGTTGAAAGATTCCATTCAGTGAGTGAACTCTTCTGTGCAGAGTTCAAGAAGACGACAACCGTGTAAAATCGAGTACAATAACTGAAGAATAATTACACTGATACTATGGAAGATAGCAGAAAAAGCATAACAAGGGGAAAATATTACTCAATAAGGGAAAGGTCGGAGCAGAGTTTTGCAACCCAGAAGCAAAAGGTCCCGGTAAACATCTTCAGGGGAAAAAAAAAAGAAAAAAAAAATCACACCCATCCAATCATTTTCTCTATAAAGAGGGTCCCATCTATAAGGTGTCATCCAAAAGAGAAAGAAACTACAACTAGAACAACACACTGAAATCATCATCAGTATGCTGAAGGGAAAAAAAATAAATAAAATAGTGAATCAGCACAAGGCATTAACTGGATATAAAATATCCAGATAAAAATCAACCAGAAATCATACAGTTTTTTAACCACTAATGGCATGAGGATTTGGTACAGCTGCATCTGAGTAGTGGGAGCAAAAAATTAACCAGGTTTGAGAGCTAAGTCCTTTCATAAATTATTCAACAATAGAGCAACCTACAGCAGCAAACACGTAACAATGGCATCAGGACAGAAGAGGCCCTCTCGAGGCCTAGGATACTCCAGGGTTTGAAATCCTTTTGAATCTTCTGGATTTTTCCATTGTTTTGACATAATTTTGCAGCTAACAGCATACTCACTTGAGTGGAGACTAAAAATTAAATTAGAGAAGACCAGTGTATTTGAGATATTGACTAAAGCCTTAACAAAGAAGATGCCCAAAGGTAATAGTAGATCTGTTAGTGCCACAGACACTAAATTAGTTTCAGTTTATATGACATAGATTCTGTATGTTGAATAAAAACAAGCAGCTGAAAGTAAATTGTTTTTTTAAAGATTACTTAGGTGGGACACACTATTCTGTCCCGTGGAAATGCCAGCTAGAGAATTTGTGGTCAAAGGATATTGATATATTATATGATATGGGGAAATATTATTACGGCAATGCTGACCACACAGCTTGACAAAAGCACAGCAGATAGGGCATTAAAAAAAAATAAAATCACAAATGTAACCTGAAATCTACAAAGGGAAGCAAGAAACAGGACACAAGAGAAATTAGTAACTCTTTTATGAAGACAAACAACTGTACTCTGCAGAAAGAAACTTGTCAGATGGATCAAGCAGATGAGACTATCTATCACAACACTCCCCCTCCAGAAAAAGGAAAAAAGGAAAAAAAAGATAGGGTAGACCTGGAAAACTAAAAAGTCATCCCTAGTTATCAGAAAATCTGGAAAAATCCAGTCCAAAAGATATTCTGGGAGAAATGCAAAGCCCAGAAACGAATTCTCTGTTAAAATAATTTAACACGCTGTCAAGAAAAAGTTTCATTTCAAGTATAATTGTTGCTACAGCTCTCCATGTGTACTTGAAAGAATGTTACTATCTATTACTATTACTACCTCGTGTATTTCTTCCTACCTTTTGGGTCAGAGCAGCAAAATGCACACAAAATACTGCACGAGGGGCTATGCTTTATATTTCCAATCACAACGGAGGCACACATTAGCCTTAAGGAAGCAATTTTTAAACCATTCATCTCCTTTGAATAAAAAAGTATAAATAAATGCACAAGAGTACACAAAATACACATTCACGTTCCAGACATATTTGTTAAGTACGTGCTACACTGCTTTTACAAAGCTTAAAAATCATCCAAGTCATCTTAGCTCCCATACTCTATCCTGTTCTCCAAAAATTGATTTTGAATGAAGTAAAATTTAAGACTGATCTTTAAAGTAAGTTAACATGCACACCTTTCTGTATTAATTCTAACATCTCAGTAGATGCTAATAAAATTTAGAAAGCCCTTCCCTCCCTCCCCCCATTTTAAATGGAATGTGATCATACAGGGTCATTTCTTAATGCTCAGTGTAGCACACAAACTGTTATTCTGTTTGTTTAGTGTAACCTGGCTGTAAGGGACAGCCTGCACTACAGGGGAGTTAGTTATGCTATAACCAGTGCTCTCCTGATATAAAGCAGTACAGTAGTTTTCTATAAATGTCAACAAGAACTTGGTTAAAATGGCACATAATCTTTACAGAATACATCCTTTTCCCATAGGTGACTAACTAAAAATCTTGTTTAGAAAAGCTTTGTTATGAAGACCCGGAATTATGTAATGACCCAGCTTTGCTACTGGCACGATGAAAACTGTTTGATGTATTACAAGCACAGTCACTTCTATCTTAAAAGATAATTTGTAAAGGCCGATTACTCGTGTAGTCTTGTAATGGAACATTAAATCTCAATCCATACGCTGCCAGACTGTTTATTTCTGTCAGTTTGGAGTACTTGACCTTAAGATGCAAAATAAACCCACGCTACATGAACAGCAGACCTGAGGAAGAGCTTAGGTCTGCCACTGGCTTGTGTGACTCTTCCTTCATCTCTATGGTTGTAAGAAGGACAGCAATTATACAAATATTTGTCTGCCACTGAAGGTACTTTACTTCAGTAACGAATTTTCAAACCGCTCGGGGATCAAATTAAAAGGGACTACGTAAGTAACCTACAACAAGCTCCTGAAAGGAAGCTGACAAGCTTTCTGCTTATCCAAAAGTCTGACATTAATCACTAACTTCAGACAGAGAGATGACACAAAATCTTTAGAATCATTACTATAAGAAAAGTTGCACATCACACACAGAGCAATATCGGATTTAAACACCTTACATTAATTTACCAGAGTAAGGCTGAACAATTCAGTGTCCATACAGAACACGTTGCAATCTGTCCCAGCTTACTGTACTTCTCAAGCCTGTCAAACACTAAATGCCATCAGACACAGCAGTATCACATCAGCCACAGAAATTGCATGGCTCTGTACATCACTGTGCAGGGAAACATGAATGTTACTACTTACAGAATTCTTTTTTCTTTTTTAAATGCATCAAAGCAAGTCAGGCAAAAATAAATATATACAGTAAACACGTAGGAGTACAACGTAGGTCTACTATTAAAAAGAGCTGAACAGCTAAAAAATGAGTAGTTAAAGCTTAAGGAAACTTTCAATGTGGAAAACCAACACAATGAGAAGTATGAGTGCACTGCAATCTCTACAGCTGTGGCCCAGAGTACACTTTTGCTACACAGAGTTCTGTACCTGGAAGAGATGAATAGGGGACGACAGCGGTGCTGAATGATTATTCTGTCTGTTTGCAAGAAGGAAAACCTGGCTTCCAAATGAACAACACATCAGAGACACTACAGCACCAAGAGGCGGACAGTAGGAACAGACCTCTGTCAGCTTAAGCCCAAGAGAGAAAAAATATGACAACCAACCAAACAAATGCTTAATGAGGGCTCTAGAACAAACACTTTGGAAGTCCATTGGGAATAATAATGTGGTCTCCAATTTTTATAGACTTCAGCAAAGCCATTTCTAGATCTTTAATCTTTTTTATAGACTGGCCATGTACATTTTGAAAAAGATTGAGAAGTTTGCAGCAGAGAGATTTGGAAGAATTTATATAGCTGCTGAGCATTTACAAGTGGAAAAAAATAATAATCTTGCATTTTTTATTTGCATGGCATTCTGCAGCAACTACCATAACCATTCTTTCCACCAGAGGATAATCTCTCTGCTGAGGATGAGATGAAGTTCATAACATGGCCATTGATGAAGCTGTACAGAAAAAGCCCCCTGTGACGGGCCCAAGGGAACACGGTGTGAGCTCCCTGCACCTGGGGGGTGGGGAGAGCTGCACCACCACCATGGGCTGAGGCAGGAGCATCATAGGAGAACGGTGTTCATTTTTTATTATTATTTCCCCCCAACCCCCCCCCCAGAAAGGCTGGAGGACACAACCGTTTGTGATGGAGGACAATTAGCAAAAGCAGCAGGGGGATGCTTGCCAATAAACACCAAGATTTGAGGTTAAGCAGCTGTAAATCTGCATTAATCGTGCCAGGAATTCAGCTATTTACAAAAGCTTTTAAAGAGCAAACAAATAAGAGCGGGGAGGGGCGTAGAGATGGGAAGGGAACCTAGCTGCCCTTACCTTCGCACTGTTTCCCTTCGCCCTTATAGCCCGGCTTGCAGATGCATTTGTAGGATTTCGGCGTGTTTTGGCAAATGGCATCGATGTGACAGTCGTCTGTACCTTCTGTGCACTCATCCACATCTGGAATACAGAATAAACCCAAGGAAGATGTGAGACCTGAGAAAGGAACACACTCCTTGCAGAAGCTGCTCGCCTGTCTGCCTTCCTAGCACCATCCTGAAACTGAGAGCATCTAAACTGACATAATCAAACCAGCCAGTGAGTTACTCTCTCTAAGTCTAAGTGCTGGCTTTTTCTCTCCAGTAAATTAGGGGTCTTGGTCCCACGTTCCTGTATTAAAACAGAAATCATAAAACTTAGTAGAAATCAGTGCCTGTTGGATAGGTCTGGCAGGAGAGATCTGCATCACGATTAGTTGAAACAAGTGAGAGTTTAAATGAGAAGAAAGCAAGCCTATTTGCATTATTTGCATACTGTAGCAAATATATGTTAATTTAGAAAGATACATCCCAATTTATTTCAGCTATGCAGATGGAGGAATGAGAGGAATGAAACACCGAACAGCAAAACCGCCTTCATCCTTTTTATTAAGCGGCGAAATACAAGTAAATGGCAAACCCTACGAACCTCGGTAAGTTAGCGACCTGTACCAGCATCATCTACCGAGCATCGCCTGGAAGGGAACAGTGCCAGCCGCCCTCCGGCCGCCGCTGCCGCCTCTGACGCGGCGGGTTCTGAAAGGGGACCGGAGCGCTTTTCTCGCTCTCAGGGGAGGAAGCCTTTACAAACATCTCAGCGGCGGGCATTCGTTTTCTCCCCCGGATTTAAAGAGGAGGGGGGAGGGAGGAGGATGAGAGAGAGGCGAGATTTAGTAGTCGTGGGAATGTTAATGAAGTGAGCATAGGAGACGAGGGGAAAAAAAAAAAAAAAAAAAAAGAGCTCCGACCTATTCGGTCCGACCTAACCCTATTCACGGACGGATGGGGTGTGCTGTTAACATGGGAACATTTACAACCCTGCTAACCAGCCCTGCCCCCCCGCGGTCCCAGTCCCCCTCGTCCCCCTCACGAGGGGCCGCCTCGGTGGGGGCCCGCCCCGTGCTGCCGGCCCCGCGCCCCTCGCTCCGCTCCGAGCGGCCTCGCCACGGGGAGGCGGGCAGAGGAGCCCGTGCCCGGTGGGGGCATAGAGACTGAGCACGGCACGGCCCGCCCTGAGCCGTCGGGGAGCGGGGAGACTGCCGCTGCGGTGGGAGGGGGCATCCAGAACGAGACACGTGCAGCTGGTTTCATGCCAACTGGATGAACAGATCCCCTCAAAAGACGCACCAAAGTCAAGCAGTTTGAAATCCTAACGCTAATCGTTTGGGAAGCGTTTGCTCAGCCGCTCCCGGCGGTAAGGCGCTTCAGAGCCAGAGGGCGCGGAGGGTTCGGTCAGGGCGCGGATACCGCGGCACTGCCCAGAGGTGCGGGACGGGTCCCGGCTGTCAGGGGGTAACAGCCCGCACCCGAGGGCTGCTCTAGAAAGGAGAGAAGAGTTTCCGCTGCCACACGCAGCGCTGCGTTTTCTCGTGAAACGCGCGGCTGCTGCACGGCTCTTGCCCTCTCGGGCCAGTTCAGAACTCGCTATGGTTTACATGAGTGCGCTCCGGGAGTGCGAGGCTGCTGCCCGACTCAGACACAGTCCCAGTCAAGCACAAAAAGGATTTGAAAAGAGAGAGAGGAGGAAAAAAAAACCAAACCAAAACAAAAAAACAGAAAAGAAAAGCGTTGTTTCATGCTTTTAAGTCATTCAAGCGGCCCCACCGTCCATCAGAGCGGCAGGGTGACAGCAGCACTCCCCGCAATGCCGTCGGACATCCGAAGCGTGCGGAGCCGCGGGGACACCGCTCAGCAGCAGTGGGAGGCTGCCGGGAGTGGCACGGAGCCCAAGGGAAGGGCACGGCCCCACGGGACCCCCGCACAGCATTTCTAGGACTTCACAAACTTCCATACCACCTCCGTACATTTTGCTGCGCTTCAGCTCAGTATCGGGGGAAAGGGGATTTTTCCGCTCCCTCCCCCACCCCCCTGTTTTACCTGGAAGGTTTCTGCCAGCACACAACTTTGGGGACCGCACGCACATCTTTAAGAGATTACCGCTGGCTTACAGCATTCCTAGGCAGATTTTTAACACCAGAGCAAAGGCTTGCTGCTATCATTACTGCTACTGCACAGCCAGGAGCGCGGCTGTTCAGACATACGGGCTCTCTGGGTTAAATGCAGGGAAGCACCGCGGAGCTCCCGCAGCCGGCGCTCCCCCGCGCAGTGCCCGGCGCTCAGCGCGGATTCACCCCACGGGCGCTTCGCTAACTTTGCCCTCCCGATCCCTCCCCTGGTTCCGGCGTGAGGAAGCCTCCGGCAGCGAGGAGCGGCCTCTCCCCGTCACCCCGAAGAGGGAGAGGCTGGCGGGCGGCCCGGAGCGCTGCGGTGCCCCGGAGCCACGGATGGGAAACGCGGTGCGCGGCGGACTCTCTTACCTGCGCTCCCGCTGCCCGCCGCCAACCTGCCGACCCAGGCGAGGGCCAAGAGCAAACAGCAGCGCCGCGCAAAGCAAACAGTGCCCATGGTAATGATGCGGTCCCGGCCCCCGGTGCCCGTCTGCGATAAGGGACGCGCTCGGGGCCGGCCGCGCGGAGCCGCCGGCGCTGACGCCCTGACAGCGCCCCGCTGATTCGCCGCGACTCCCGCGGCGGGGGCGGGGCCGGAGCCCGGGGCGGACCGGGGAGGGACGCACCGCCCTCGGCCCCGGCTCTGCCCTCGGCCCCGCCGGCACGGTGGGGAGGGGGAGGTCGGCGGGGCGGCCCCGACAGGTGGGGAGGCCGTGGAGAGCTCTTGGGGCCGGCCGAGGGCCGAAAGCCCCGGGGAAGCCGGAGTGGTCCCCGCTGGGTTGGGGTCGTTTGGGCAATGAGGGTCACTGTCACCGCCGCCTCGAAGGAGGAACCCTTCCGCGTTAGACCCAAACGTGAGAAATTCCCCTCTGAGGGGGAGAACGTGGCCCTGCGGTCTTCCGGACCGATCGCTGTAAAGGGCTGTAGTAGTTGGCGGACCCGCCGCCAGGACACACTGGTTAGCGGCCCGTAGGTAACAACGCCCGGCACAGCCCCGGCCCCGTTCTGCCCGCTTCCTCCCGGTGCCCGCATGTCCCGCTGCAGCACGCCGGCCCGTAAAGCGTCCTAAAGCCTGGACAAACAAGGAAATGTAAGAAATCTGCTTCTCCATCACTAAACGCACTGCTTTTTCCGTCACAAAGCAAGAGCTGTTTGTTTTCTGAGCGTCCACACCGCCGGCTTTGGGCGTTCGCACATCCCCGAAGGGTGGGGCGGTGCCACCCCTCAATTCCAGTCCCTTATTGCCGTGTTAACGCAGCGAGGTGCAGTGTGAATCCCGTGCTGCAGCCTGCCCTGGGCACACAGCAGTCCTTCCATGCGGATCCCAGCGGGGTTACCTGGTACCTTAGAGCTCCACCTAGTGAGCCGTACGGCGCGCTGTAGCTGGAGCGGGCATCCCGAAGTTAGGTCGGCCCGACAGGGGCTCTAAACTCCTAACACCGTGCGCCGATCTTCCTTGGAAGGGCCCCTTATTTTCAGAGGGTTTTAAGTATGAGTTTTGCCTGGGTGAAAGATAAGGCTAAGACTTCTTGTTAGATTTCTTCTTTGTTTTGTTAGGAAAACCTCATTTGCCTTGTGATTTCATTTCGTTAAACCATGCTACTTCATTGAGGCAGGCTGCCTGAAAAGCTTATTTTCCAGGAAAGAATTCACTTGAACTAAGAATAAAAGATCTCAACTTTTTCAGAGTCACCCTCTAATAAAAAGATTTGCTAGAGCAACAAAACACTCCAGTTGCCCTGGTGACTTTTTTTCTAGCAGGCACTGAAAGTGTCATATTAAGTTACTCCTATAGAAATGACCGTAGTTGTCTTGCATCTTCCCCCCCCAGTTCAATGCATTCTGCACATCACTAGCACTGCCCATCTGGCATTCAGGAAAGGGCCTTCCAATACTCGAAGGGAGCATATAAACAGGAGGGAGAATGGTTGTTTACAAGGGTGCATAGTGATAGGACAAGGGGGAATGGTCTTAAACTGAGACAGGGGAGGTTTAGGTTAGATATCAGGAGGAAGTTTTTCACACAGAGGGTGGTGACACACTGGAACAGGTTGCCCAAGGAGGTTGTGGATGCCCCATCCCTGGAGGCATTCAAGGCCAGGCTGGATGTGGCTCTGGGCAGCCTGGTCTGGTGGTTGGTAACCCTGCACATAGCAGGGGGGTTGAAACTCAATGATAATTGTGGTCCTTTTCAACCCAGGCCATTCCATGATTCTACGATGGATCTGGATCTATTATGCTATCCAAGTATTTCCTTGCATACTCCAAAAGGGGCATGCAACTGAAAGCTAAGCATCCTTCACATCAGCTGCCCATCAGCTTTATTTTTTTTCCTTAAAAAAAAAAAAAAAAAAAATGTGGAAATAGTGTGGCACAGTGTTTCTAAAACAATGTCCAGAACCTTAAGATAGGGTGATCACATACAATAAGGAACATGATCTACTTCACCAGGCTAAATATTTCCACGAGGACCATTTCAGCAGTTTTCCTTGCTAATGGTCACACCTTAGAAAAAAGGATCCTTGTGAAATTTCAACTTTTCCACTTAAAGTTGCGCTTCTGTGCTCGTTTATATAACATAATATTGGAAGTAATGACCAAATAAGCTGCTGCTGAAATTCACCACCTATCCAATCTTTAGGATTGTAGCTCAATGAGTCCTCTACAGAAGCCCTCAAAGCAGTTATATTTTTGTTAGTACAACTTCTGGCTCCTCATCTGATATGGATTACTTGCCATCACATTTTTATCATTGTCAGCTCAGTTATTCTCAAAATGAATGTTACTCATTATTGTGGTTGCATACAAATATATTGTATTGCCGCGTCTTAACATGCTACCCTCTTGAACTCGCAGATTTGCACAGTCCAGAAAGGTCAAGCAACTCAGACAAAGGTATTCTCATGGGTATTTTAGACCTACGCCAGTCAATTTTAATCTGAAATCCGGGATAGTCATTAACTGCTCTGACTGCACAAGACAGCAGCAAGTAGTAATCCAGCAACTGAGAAAGATTTTGAGTTGTTTTATGAGATGTAAGTCCTCAAAAAATTTTATGATAACTCACGTTAAAGTGTGTCTCCTTCAAAAGTGGCTACAGCTGGCTCTGATTTTTTCTTCAAAGTCCCAATTAGGGCATTCAATCAGAGATACTTTCTGTTGTTTCTTTTCTTACTGCTATCCAAGATCTGCAGTCAGTTATCCATGTGCTTTTCTGGTTTAATCAAGGCCCTGAACACATAAGGAACACCAAAGCACGTTCATATCCATCAGCAGAACTACTCTTGCATGTGGACTTCTGCTAAGACTGTCCCAGCAGGATCAGAATCATACATTGAAAGATAAAGAAAACTGGCCATGACCTCTATTCACAGTCCCTTTATCCTTCAGCTTAGCTCAAAACCAGATGTGGGAAGTAACATGGCTCTAAGCCACATGAGCTGTCTCTTCTTCTCTGTAGAACATATCATTACAGCAGTTCAGAGGAAAAGCTGATTCCACTTTAGAGGACTTACTATTGTGAAATTTGATTTTTTTCCAACTCAGAGCCCTGCCTGCCCCCCAAAAACCCTCAGAGAAGCCCCAAGACTTCAGGAAGCGGCAAGTTTCAACTGCAGCCCAGGAGAGCAGCTGCAGAGGTGGGTGAGTTGGCAGAACGCCTTGCCACGCTGAGGTGGGATCCTGTCAGTCCCCTGCTTCAGTTTTTTTTTGGGCCTTTAGTTTTTTGGGGTCTTTCCTAAACACAAAATGTTTCAGTTTGTACGTTAACAGCAGCAACAAGACTCTAGGAAATTTCAAGAGAAGTTCTTTAACCAAAACTTTTCCCAATTCCAAAAATAATCTTGAGGTTGTTTCTCATGCAGATGGGGAAGAAAAATATCTGTAACGCTCCTGCAAATTTCTTCCTCCCTTACCCACCCACCCTGCTCCTTAAGGATCAGAATGAAGTCTGCATCCTCCTTCAAAACTCTGCGTTGCTCAGGGAGGACCACTGTACTGAAGTAAATCTCAAGTCCTTCTCTCTAATTAGCTATAATAAGAGAGGGTGGCAAATTTTGTATTTTAGCATCTATTTAGTGTACTGCAAGAAGAAGAACTTCCACCAAAAACATCTAGAGGACCGAAGACTAGATGAGGTTCACCAACCCAAATCCTGGCTAGCTGTGTAGTGGATTATCCAAGTGGTGCAGATTCGCACATAGATTTCTTAAAACCAGAAAACTTATTTGAGTGCAAGTGTATGCATGTATTTACTCCTTTGTTTAGTTGTAGTCTTTACAGCATGTAATCCAGATTGTGTAAGAGCCTGCTGATGTATAAACGGGATCTTCAGCAAGATGTATGAACTTGCATGGAGTGTGCTAAAGAGGAGTTATAGACTAAGTCCAGCTTCATTGAATAAAGTCTATTCAATTATCTATTACCAGAAATAATTTTTATCCTAAATGATGACCAAAGCAGGTGCCTGCATAGAAATGCAAAACACATGCAAGATTGTAAGTCTAATACTTTGTACTGTAGTTAAATACATTTTTATTTAACTTTTCTGTTCATCCAACACAGCTGAACTGAGATCAGTCTTGGTAGGAGAGCCTACATCTCCCCTGCTTTGATTGTAGCTTCAGCCTCTTCAGCTGTGTCAAATGAATGAAAAATTCCAACTGCCAGCTGGAAACACAAGTGAGCGTACCAGGTAGCTGGCAATAAAAAGTTAGACTTATGGTCTTGTAGCATGAGAGCAACGGTGTTCAGCTGATGAAATATAACAGGTAGAGCAGCACCACAGGACAGTTGCTCTTCACTACATTTAAGATTGATCAAGGGAGAAGTGTAGATGGAGGTTCTAAATTAGAACAAGCAAGGTCCTGTCTCCTACTGTCTTATAGTAAGCAACACCATTGTTATCTATAGCAGTGTTCTGATTAGTTGCGGGCTGTGAGAGCCAGTATGTTTCAGTTGCTTCCCAGTAAACAGAATTGTGCTTCTGAGCAGAGAGATCTTTAAATCAAGGAAAGGATGATTTTCTCTCAGTGTATTCTAAAAAAGAGATGCCCTTATCTTAAGATAGTATCTTTAAAATACCATAACGAAGTTCCTTTAACTACTGGAACATTATTTCACATTTTAGAGGACTGAAGCAGCTCCTTTTACAGAAAGATAAGCTGTAGTCCCCACATTTTTCAGTATTCATGCACTTAAAACGATGATGCTGAGCACTACTGTGAGCATTACAAAGGCAGATGACCCTATTCAAAAGAATAGCCAAAGTACATGAAAAATAAGCTATATCTAAGAACACAGTTGTATGCTTAGGTTTTTGATAGATATAATACAAATAAAACTAAGTTCTCAGAGGACTAACCAGCAACAGATACAGGGCAAAGTTTGAGTAGACTCATGCTGCACTTCTCAACACACCAGACAAATATGATGAAATCAAACTAACACAATCATTGTTGAAGGCAATCTTCTGACACAGATATTACAGGAAATATCCAAGCCCAAATCTTTGCCTCAGGCTTTTCTACTGCATCAAGAAAAGACCCTCCTTTCTTTCTCTTCTCCCCCCAAAATAACCTGTCTACACTTTGGTGTTGATACTTGCCATTCTTCTAGCCTGAGTTTGCAGTGACTTTGTTAAAACAAAAATTCAGCAAATCTTCACTCCTCATACCATTTTTTTTTTTCTCATGTTCTGGAATAATATTTCAGTGGCCTATTCTGACCACAGGTGTAATTCAAATCGTTGTCAGGAAGCCCAGGCTCATGCAGACACCAACCTCTTTTCCCAGGACTGCTGTGAAGGGCTCAGAAGTCATCTCTTATCTCAGAACAAAAAGCAAACATCTCTCCACAAATCCCTCACACTGAAAGCTTTCTGTTCCTCTAATCTCACATATTTTTCCCAGTAACTGTCTTTAAAGGAACCAGGAACTGGGGTAGTCTAGTAGCATACCTCATCCTTAAAAGTACAGCCTGCTCTGTTTCGTACTTGCAGAGGCTTTTAAAATACATCATCCTATTCAAATATAAAGTGACAACCTCACAACCATTTGAAAAACCCTATCATCATTTTCTGCTAAATGACTTCTTCTCCCCAAGGGCTCTCCAAAGGAGCCGATGCTTTAGAGTGCTAAGCTACCTATGAGACAGCTCAAGCTCAGACTAACTCAATTCCTGACAGGCAGCTGCAGTGTCAGGTGGTGTGAAATAGCAAATGAAAGAGAAGATTATTAAATGGAATTAAATGCAGCATCCTCAGGAGGCCTCCATATAGAAAGGTTAAAGCCTACTCACCTTAATTCTGCATATTATCCTGTTCAACTGAATGGGCCTAACTTTAGGGATAAAAACAGCAGGATTTGGTCTCCTATGCTTACTGTTGTTCTTCTCAAATTATATGAAATGCACAATGTAGAGCTATTAATAACATTGTGGTTTGTTATTATTATGTCATTTGGGATGGCTTGGATTAGCACAGGTATATTAAATTACAATGAAAGCAGCTGGCAAGAGAACAGGACACTAAGACTGGTTCACAAAGATGTGCTCATAAAGCTAATGAAATCAGGAAAAAAGAAAACTTTCACTAAGAGCAAATACGGGAAGCTACTGCTTGAGAGCTCCCTGGTAAATTCTCATCATGCCTGAACTGATCATATTTTACTTAGTTATCTAAAATATTTGACGGAATATCAATCAAATACCTATAGTAGAATTACAGAAAACTAAGATTTATACTTGTCCCACCAATTTCCAAGCAAACAAAGAATCCTTGGATACCAAATTAGGTGCATGTAAGACGGGTCAAGGCCAAGACAGAGATTTCTACTAGTCTACTATAGGCTGTGATTTACAGGGGAAAGAAGTGGTGTGTGTTTCATACTGACTTTGTATTTCCAGATGAATTCTCAAATAGGAAGCATTCTGAGCTGGTTAGGTGAGTCAGCTGTCTTCCTGACTGTTTTGACTGTTGAAATGGCTTGAAGCAAACACTTAGTATTTAATTTTTTTAAATTTAATTTTATTTTTTTTAATGGTGTGCTATCAGTAAGCACATGGAAGATTTCATAAGATTTCATGCTATATCAGCATAGCACCTGTAAGGTTTAGTGGATGTTCAGAACATGCTTTATATCAGGTTCCTCTCTATTCTTAGGCAACTTAATCTGAATTAAAGTGCTCATTGAACAGGCACAGACCATGTCAATATCTACCTTCTACAACTTTCCCTATAGGTTTTGTCTTCAGCTAGCATATGATTAAATGCTTGTATAAGGTGTCAGTTTCTCCTTTCTTCCTCTGCACATTCAACTCAACACCTCAGAAAAAAAAAAAAATAGATGTTTTTACCAGCTTCGTTCAGCCCTCAGTTTGCACCAAGGAGTTGCAAACATCTGAAAGACAAGATGAACAGTACGTAAGGGTTCAAAACAGTAATGTTGACCCTGTGGAAAGTTTGCATTGCATATCCTCCTTCCAATTGAACGTAAGGAATGTCTAGGAGAGCCCATAACTGTGTCTGTAGTGGAAGGATACCCCAAACAGCTAAGCAATGACCGTGAGCACTGACAGCCATGCTGGTCACAGTCATCTGTTCATCATCCCTTCCAACCCAAGGCATTCTATGATTCTATGATTTTGTGCTTTTATTGTTTGCTGGTCGTGGCTTGTCAGACATGCTGTTTTGTGAAGAAAGCACAATAGGGACTTTGTATCTAGTACTAAAGCTACACAGACACCGCTTCCCAAAAGGGGCTGAGAGAACAGAGTTAAAGCATGATTTCTGTACCAATATATGGAAACTCCAGCAGGTTCCCAATATGCAATTTCAAGAAGAATTATGAAGCTAGTATTGTACAAAGAATCAATAAATATTTATGAATTAGGTCTCATAACACAGAAAATGTGAGCATTACTCTCCCCTGCTAAGGGTAAGTAAAAGAATATCCAGATAGGATGAGTGATTTTCTTAAGTTCACATGGGAAGTTTGGAAATCCAGAATTAGAACAGAAATTTTCAAAGGGTCTTCGGGTATGTCCATTATATACAACTTGGAGTGGCTTAATGCAGTAACTGCAAGCTCCATGAGTGTTTGAAATCAGGCCACTTGAGAGGGTCCACAATTAGGCAACCATTGCTACTAATGACCTTGGCAAAACTTAGTCCATATTCTTGACTCCTGCTCTAAAGTGTTTAGTACCACGAAACACAGTCCTACCAAGATAAAGGGGGATCTAATTAAAGACAGTAACTTACCCTTAGTCACCCAAGAAATGAAGCTTCCACATTCATTAAGCACTGTTTTGTTTTCTAATCTGTTCAATGGAGCTTAAATATGTTATTTATAGACTAGACATTTGGGATAAGTCCTGGGTTTTGTAGAATAGTTATGCTCCAAGAAATCTTTTCACTGAAAACAGATGATTACAACAGTTTCTAGAAATATAAATTGTTTTACAGACAGACATTACAGTTTGTTCTAGTTTTCACTGACATTAAGCCAGCAAATCTCTCATGCCAGTATTATAACAATAATCATGCTGATAGTGCTATTTCAGTTTACCAAAGCCAAAATCCAATATGCTACAAATTAGATCAAGCACCAACTAAAATTAAGTAAAAGATAAGCAACACCAAAGGAAATGAATACTAATTTCTTTAAAAAAGAAGCGTTTACATTTCTTTGCTGGTTTCAGACGCAGGCTGGACATATATAAACAATCTTACGTCTAATGTACCTTCCTTTCACCCTGCTTCCACTCTTTCTTTTTTTTTTTTTTTTTTTAAATTATTATACTTTAATTTAAAAACAGATTTTGCAAACAAAGATATTCCAAGAGAGCATATTCAGTTTAAATGTTAAATGGTTTCAGGATGAGGGAAGGAAAACAGGGCTCAGACCAATTAAAAGCTTTAAAGAAGAAAGGCAAATCAATTAAAAATGCCAGAGGGCAAAGACTGCTTAGGAAGAGATGAGATTTTGACAAATTTGAAATAGCTGTCTTCTACAAGGTCCATAATGGAAAACAAAAATAAGTTGTATTTGCAGCAGCAAATATCCACGGGAAAACAAGGCATCTGATACATCACAGATAATACAGATCTATGCTTTCACAAGCTGAATAAACATGCCGCATCACTGAGTTAGTGTTTGCTGAGTACTTTGAAGATAAAAAGCAACATATAAAATGTGAGGTGTTATTCTTAAGACACCCAAGGCAGCCAGATTTCAAACTCAGCTGCTGAATTATTAGTCTTATTGATCTGGCATTGCATTATTTTTTGCACCACAAAACCCAGTAGTTACTCAATAGGATGCAGGCACTGAAAAGACAGGCATTAAAAAAACCAGGTTATTTGGGACTCTTAAAGATTATATTCTGATTTTTGGCAACTTACTAGGAAAAGAACCAAAACTGACATTGCTGAATGTATCCTTTGACTGTAACTATAAATTAAAAGCATTGTCTGATGTAATTTCTTCTTTTTTCACACAGTGATTTCAGGACAATTATTTATCCCCCTCCTCCCCCCCATAAGAATAGTGTTTTGAAGTCAGCCAATGAAACATGTTTTATTTAAGGACTATATTCCTAGAGCAATGGATTCTTTGGAGACCTAAAGGTTGCAGAGCACTTCATTAGTTCCACATAATGAAAGAATGGTGCAATTGAAGGAGGTCTCTAAGGGAGAATGGTGTGAAAATTAGAGACCCGTCTGCTCACTTGGAAAAAAAAAAAAAAAAAAAAAAAGGAAAGAAAGAAAGAAAGAGAGAAAAAAAGAGAAAAAGAAAGAAATTTTCAAAAAGAAAAACAGGAGAAAAGGGGGAAAAAAAAGGAGAAAAAGAGGAAATTTTTTTTTTAAATGTGGATTTTCTAAATAAAGCGCACCGTCTCCATTCAGCCCACTGAGAAAGGGTGCCTACTCAATCCTCTTACCGTTGACAATATAATAAAACCAGAGGAACTTTTTTGAAGTAGATCTGCACATTCCACATTTGGATTGAGGGGCAATGGACTGTTTAAATTGCTATTTACATTTCCAGCTGTTTTACCAGTGATTTGCCCAACTTAATAGCTCTTTAAGCTTTTAAACAAGAAAATAGCTATTCTCACGATTCAAAGAAGAAACCATGGTTATTTCAGACTGCCTCTATTGTAAAAGGCTTAGACCCCTCTGTCTTTATAGATGCCTGTCCCTTTATAGTACTTCCCTTTTCCATCTCCTCCTGCTTTCTCAATCTTCTTCCATATTTTAGTTCACTTTTTATATTATATATTTTAGTGACATAGTGAATCTTTGCTGATACTGCTGATTCGAGGAAAGTGTTTGCAGGCAGCCACCAGAATTCCCAAGAGAGACTTAAGTTAGCTAGAAAATTAGATTTGTGCGTATGATCTTCTGCAAGTTATTGGGGAGTTAGCCAGCACTAAACAAATACTCTACATCTATTGAAAAATGTGTATTTATTTATCCTCCTTCCTCTGGGGATGTATTAAAAAAACTAGAAGTGTGTACAGGCATAATGTAAACTGTATTTTCTGCTTATTTTTTCAAGCAAAGGGGAAGAGGAGGGCAAAGGGGTAGTCCACAAATAAGATTGAGTCTAAGATGAAAGGTTAAAAAGGGGGTGGAGGGTAGGGGGAGTTATTTCCTCTGTAGTGGCTCTACAGAGCACTGCCATTATTTTGTTATAATTTGCGCCCATTAGTTTGTTTAACCTGCTGCTAATAAACTGTAAAATCATGAGGGAAAAAATAATCAAAAACAAAAGCCTCCCCCTGCTGCTTTTGCCCTGATCAAAGCGCAACCATTTTCCTTTTACTAACTCTATATGTCCCCTGTGTTTACGGATGTGCTCGGATAGTGGGGCAAACAAATTCAGACCTTGCAGTAAGTGGCAGCTGCAACGCTGATCAGAATTTAAAAAATGAACATGGTTCACTAAGGAAAATTATGGTAATGCTTCGAAAGGCGTAAATTCGTTTTAGGACCGGATTGTACCTTAACTCAAATTTTTTGATAAAAAGGAATTATAACTGGTTTAATGTTAAACAGCTGTATGTTTTAAAGGCAACACTTCATATTTTAACTAAATTTCCCCTTTTTGTGAGGTTTCTGCAAAAGGAAGCGTATGATTCCCAAAGTGACATATTGGCTGCTGCTAAGCAAATGCTCTTCCCAGAATCACACACCAGAACGTCACTAGGCAAAGCAGGTCTGAGAATCAATATCTATTTGAATTACTGTGGTTAAATAAAATGGGCTTGTAGCTGGAATGTCTGGTCCCATCAAGAAGCAGCAGAAAAAAATCTGCACACCTAAGTCACTGAGAGGTGACAGAGTGCTAAAGAAAGTACCTCGTTGGGTAAATCAGGTGCCAAGGTTCAGCAAAGGGATTGAAGAAACTGGTAAACATCCAAAATACGAAGTACAATTAGACTTCATGAACTTTAATAGCGAAAAGAGGTTTCACAGACTTCCAGTGCTCTGTGGAAGGGCTGAAAACAAGAAGTCTTTGGCAGAATATTTCTAAAAGATTTGTTTGCTTGGATTTTGAAAATCCTCAAGCAGTGTTGCCATTAATTCCAAATAAAGAAAAAAAAAAAAAAAGTAAAAATCAAATGTGACAAATCCAGCATTACTTAGGACTATTGTGAAAAAACAGCATTCTAAGTACGTGGCAGAAGAACACATGAAAATACTGAAAGAGTGGCTCAAAAGGAAGTTCCTCAGAGCAGGCATTCATCTTTTGGCACTCGGTTCCAAGAAATGTGATGCCTTCCACCATACACAAGACAGATTTTCAGTTAAACATAAATTAATGCCTTTTTCAACCATATTGCCAGTGTGTAGCAATAAGAAAGGAGGACTGCAAATCAGACCACATTCTGTGCCAAGGTGTTCCCTGAATCTAGGTACCTTAAGTGTACCTTAAGCCTTAGCCAACTGAAAATATCATTAAGATCCAACTTCCTTGGAGATCCTAGCAAAACTAGCAGAGAAAAGCTACAGCAGACAAAGAGAAAAAAATTAACTCATCGACCAAAGTCTATTATACTCAAGAAACAATGCAGTAGAGTAACCATGATAAGGTACACTTTGAGTAAAAAGTGTTTGAAAGTAATACTTTCCAGCACTGGGCACAATTAACTTTAGATGCACTCCTGTGAGCGGCTCTGCTAAAATCAAAACAATTGTTTACAATAATGGAAATAGGTGCAATTGTGGCTGCAGGATTATGAGCCATTCCTGAGCTGCTGGAGCCCTGTATTAGAAAATGCACGCGTATTAAATCACTGTGACTACTTTGTCACAGAGATGGAAGTTTTATTGCCAAAGGAACCATAGTAAAAGGGCAATGACTCAAGTGCTCTGCAGCATATGAACAGTTGCACATTTTATGCAGCACTCAGCTGCCACAGCCACCAGATCTCAGTAATGCCTCCTGGCAAATCTCATTAGGCTTCTTCCTGCTCTATTAAAATCACTGGAGGCAAAGAAAGAAGCAGTATCAAATCTATTTTGTATTGCCTAAGGATCTGTTGCGGCATTTATTCTTTACGCTGAACTGTTTACTTGCATGGGTAAAATTCAGCCCAGAGATTACTATTTTCTAAGAATCTGAACAATACAGGTTGTTTTTAGAGCTTACAAGGTAGGAATTCATCTGACACAAGCGAGTTGCACACATGAATTAACAGAGGTTAGATGCCTGAAAGGCACCCTGAAAGAAAGCACAAGACTGCCATGTTACCTTCACCTCTGATCTCCTCCAGTTTCACAGTCTGCCTTCACTGCTCCAAAATAAAAGGGAAAAACCACGATGCTGCAGGCTGTGTGCCCTTCTCCTTGTGCAGTCAGTCTGGGAACTGTCAGCTGGGTGCTCAGTGTGTGCTTGGAGCCACACAGCTCCCTGAGCTGCTGCAAGCTCTCCCCATTGTGCCAGGGCTTACAAACCTGCAGACCTTCTGTCTGAGCACCTGAAGGTGAGCTGGGAGGAGGGTGGTTACACATCCACAGGCTATATCAATGCAGCAGAGGTAAAGGCTAAAGGAGACAGCTGGTTATCTGATCTAGATATTCCCAGCTTTAAGAATGTCTTGGTAATGGCTTCTCCAAGTGATATCCTGAGCACACAAGTGGAGTTACAACTTGAAAGTAGTGTTGCAAGCAGAAAAGTTTAGAAACAAACGAGTTAATCTATTCCTTATCACAGTGGTTTTTTTGTTTTGTTTTGTTTTTGTTTTTTTGCTTTTCTGAAGCCTCTCAGGTTCTGCAAGATATCTGCAAGATATGGGGAGGGGATACTAATGGTGAGGTATACCCAGCTAGCAGTGCTCATGCTTCAGGAGATGCTCTGAGTTCAGAGCAAAGGAGCCAGATGCTTCTGCTGAGTAATGGAGAGGAGACCCAGGATGAGCCCTGCCACAGTGAGGTTCACCAGGGGGAAGTCAGTCTCCAGGGCACAGCCAATTTCCAGTGCTTCAGAGGAGCTCAGCAAACACTAACCCGGAGTACATCTGGCTAATTGTATAGTGGAAGAAAAAAATCTTTCTTGACCCCAGTGGTTACCCAGCTAAACCCCTGAAGCACAAGCTTTTATTACAACCATTATCTTTATGCAAATGATGATCATTCTGAGGACTTACTCAGCCTGTTACATGTGAAGGAAAGAGCTGAATGAATGATACATTCTGGACAGACTCCTTGGCCAGAAGGGACCATTCATGCCAAAGCCAGTTTGAAAGAATATCTTTTGGAAAGATATCCAAACTGCCTCCTAAAGTCTCCAAGTGATGTTAATCGCGCTGTCCCCTTCGTCTATTGTTGCAAGGTTCTGTAACCCTCACTACTAGGACACTATCTGAAATCAATGTCAAATTTACCTAGCATGAGCTCTTCCCTGTCAGACCAGTTTCTGCAAGCCTGAAAAGCAGTGATACTCTGCTCGGTTGCTTTGCTTTAAAAGACCTACTGATGGCAGTTTTATAAACATGTATGCTAGACCTGAACTGCCTAATTTCAGGCTTCAGTGGGATGCATGAGGTGTCAGAGAAATTCTCCCTTAGATGCCAAAAGTTCTGCAAGGGAACTAGATAAAAACATGTTTGTTTGTTTTTTTTTTCTTGAATGGAAAAAACAAACAGACACACACTAGAAGCAAAGAAGGAAAATGAAAACGACTCCACTTTACAAGCTACAACATAGACCATAGCTGAAAGGCAAACTCTTTTATCCTTACTTATGGCTCTGTCCATTCCAGGAATATATACTGACCACACACAAAAAGGCAGCTTACTCTCAATGTATCAAAATGGACCTTAGGTTCCAGCTAGCAGAGAAAAAACAACGACAAATCATGTAGCAATAGGTGGGATGTGAGACAGCAGGGCATTTCAGCTGTTTCGTGCAGCCATTGCCACAAAATCAGTGTGATAGCTCCAAGTGCTAGAAAGGCACAAACTATTAACCAAACTGGAAAGGAAAAAGCATGGGATCTTGCCCGCAGGAGAAAATGTAACCAAAGGTAGCAGAGACCACATTAGTCTGTATCTTTGCGTTCCAGAAATGTCCAAGACAGCAATGAAGAGCAGCCATTGTGGTCATCTGGCATTGTGGAAAACCAGTTCCTCCTCAGCAGCCCTGGGATATGCTTGATTAATAGTTGGGAAATACTATTTGGTTGTGCACTGAGTAGTAGCAGGTGCACCCAGTACGCAGCTATTAAAATGCCTGTTCCCCAGTCAATTCTCCTACGTGGATGCTCCTTGTCCTCAGTGTACCAGTTTTCAAAAGCTTTGTCACTTCAGTGTGTCTGGCTCTGTTGTTGTTGCTACCGCACTGCTCACACCAGCAAATGTGTACTGAGCTGCAAAAATAGCCCTGACTCTGAACTTGTGCTGCAACAAATCCTAAACTGGCAGGATTCAAAGAACCTTGTCCTCAGAAGCCAAGTTTACAAAAACAAAGTATTTCACTAACTGTGCAGAGGGAAAAAGGCACAACCAGCCATGAGGTTGGAGCTAGGGAGCTCAAGAACCAGAAAGAACATCAGAGCTTGAAAAGCATCTTTGTGTCGATGCTGCCTGCATGCTGACACGTGTGTACTGTGGCTCTTTGGAGGAGAAACTGGCAGGAAAGTTTGCTCTCTGCTACAAGCTCTCTTAGCAGTCACTACAATGTGTTTCCAAGGCAGGACAGCTTCTCCAGGGCTTGGTATTAAAAGTTTTGGCAGAAGGTCCTTTATGCTATTTCTGAGCACTTCTGTTCTGAGTCTGGTAAATGTATGTAGTATACACGGCACTGAGTCTAAATTTCTCATTGCTACTTGCCTTGTGGTGGGAAGTTAACATATGCTATTGCTCAGCAAAGGACAACATTACATTTTAGCTCCTTCATTTAAAACAATAACAACTGCCTCCTGCACACAAAACTAATAGGCCCTGTCCCCAGATGGTGTAAATTAGCATGGCACTACTAATGTCTGATTTATAACAACTGAAGATCCAGCCTTCCCAATATACCGCATGATTAAGTATGTATTTTACTAGCCTGGAAATGTCTTGAGGGCCATGTAATTGTGTGGTAATGAACTAAACTTTTAATTAAGTTCTAATTTTGAATTAGAATCAATAAGTCAATAAATAGCCTTCACTTGATTTAGATGATAAATATGCACAGCTGAGGCTGCACTCTATGTCCTCCCCAGTTTTCAGGCTCTCCTTTCTCTTCCATATGTCAGAATCTAATGAAGGAGCTCTGAAGTATGGTCCTAATATATTATTGTCACACACATGGTGATAATACCACTTGAGTTAGGAGACTGCCAGGCTTATATTATAAATCCTGTTCTCAGAGTTTACAGCATGTGCGTTTCAAACTGCAGTGAGCAAAGTTGTTTTTACAAGGAGCTGTCAGCCCCAGTGTGAATTTTTGTCAAAATAAAATTAAAAATGGATTTGATTGATTCAACCTGTCAATTTTTCAGGGTTTTTGAAGCTATTTTTGCTAACCTCTGGCATAATATGCCTTGGATTTGAAAAATGCAGTTTCATAGCAAGCTTTTAAACAAGACTAATTGCCAATTTTTGTTGGAAAGAGAGAAGGGGCCAGTAAGTTTGTATGGTGGTAATGACTCTTATATTTTAAGACTAGACGAGAGCTTTCTGACCATCTAGTCTGACCTTTGAATAGCTAGGTCACAGAATTTCACTCAGTAATAGACACATCTGTCCCAGTAACTTCCATGTTGAATTATAGCAGATCTTGAGGAAACTATCACCTCTCAGTAGAGGGAATGTCGCAGACAAACTGTATTATCCACTGTTTGGAACAGCAGAGCAGAAGTCATCACTTCGGGCTTCTTTTCTTCATTCTGATTCTGACTCACTGTGTGGTCTTAGGAAAGTCATTTCATTTTCTGATTTCTCCATTTTTCCATCTTCCACAATGAAGAAAGTAATGTTTAAATGCCTCAGAGAGAACGTGGTGAGATGTAATAAATTATTTGAGGAATGCTTTGAACTATTTGGATAAAAGATACAATTCTGTAAAAGTAAAGAATGCTACTACTATGTGTTCAAATCTGAAAACTGATAACTTTTCAGGATGTGCTTTCTCTCCACTTGTGTCATGTTAACACCTAGCGTATAACAAACCTGGTTCTGCGAAGTACTGATTTTCACAGTACACTTTTAAAATATTTTAGGAAAAAAATGATGTAAAAGGTTGATTTGGATAATTTCATTCAGCCGGTTAATATTTTTTTTTCTCATGGAAAAGTTGGGTTTTGTTATGACCAGATTTTGTCAGTTTCCATTGGATAAGGCACCTTTCAGTGGGAGTCTCTCAGGGACACAGAAATGGACCCCTTTTTGGCTGTCCCAAGATCTGGAAGAAAATTGCTTTCTGGAGCACAGTAGTTACCTCTCTGAAATCAGTGGGGCAGTTTCCACTCTGTACAGTCAGTTTGGCTGTACATTCAACAATACAAAGTCCCATCTTTCAAGACCAAGATGGTAATGACTGGCACTAGCATGAAGAATAATACAAAGCATTACAGAGCATTATGCCCTAAAAAATATCCATCATCATTCAACTGGAATATCTTGATCTTTTTTTTTCAGCATTACTTTTATACTTTGTGGCTTTATCTGCTCCGATAAAAATATCTGCTTCAAAACCTGATCCTTGCTACTCACACTAGAGGTGCAAAATGGCCTGAACGTACCCTGAGTATCTACTTGGTTCACTTGGTTCAATTTGGCACCTTTGTGTCTCTTAGAGATTGTTATTTCACCGCAGCTTTCTAATTCCAAATGTAAAAAAAAAAAAAAGAAAGAAAAAGAACAAGGTCTGCAGTCAGTAGTAGTGCAATTTTAGTGAGTTGCTCAGCAGAATAAAATTAGCCTCCAAAAGACCATCATGGTGAAAACCTCAGAGATGATGGGGACACCAATCCTGTGCATCTTTGCTGCCGGCCCATCACTATTCACTAGGATATTTCCTGTGCAAAAGATCACAGTTGGGGCGCAGTGACTCTAGGAGTGGTGTCTCAGTGAGGAACATGGAAGAGAGATGGGGAATTCACTGATGTGATGAATGTTGCAATGTGGTCAATCACTGCCACACACAGTGACTTGCAAGGGGAAAAGTGTAGAAGGAATTATCAAAAAATAATGGTAAAACTTTAGACTTACAGAAGTGGTAAGTTGGGATCAAGGGAACTATGCATCTGGTCTTAAGTTGCTTTCCAAGGCCTATACAGCCAGGTGCCTTAGAAATAAAATTTCTACTGTAAAAGCCTGTGTTCTTTCTATCTGTGTTTTTCCAGCCCGGTTGAATTAGAAGTTCAAGCTCTCAAAGCCTTAGTAGTGCTAAGAGAAATTTGTGTGATGGTCTGGGAGGTGTTAGTCTCTAAATTCCGGTCACAGAACAGAATACTAGATTGAAACCTAAGTTTAGGAATGAGCCATAAGCTCCCAAAGTCAGAAGTAGTGACTAGGCTCTGTCCCATCTGGGTGGGCTGAGCTAACAGTAGAGGAAGAGTGGATCAGATTGTAGAAGTTGCACTGACAGCCCAAAACAGCTGAAGTCAGCCTTCACCAGTTGAGACTGACCCTTTGTCTACAAACATAAAAAGAGAAAGAAAACTTTGTTTATATTTTTACTTTGACTGGACATTCTTTTGCAAGCACAAGGAATAGTTAGATATCTTAATTGCATTTACGAGTGCTTTAACACCTACAGCAGTACTACCTGACTCCATACAACAGCTTTAGGAAAAGGGGAGAAATGGGGTCAAATCCATTCATAACAGTTCTGATAGTTAAATAAGCACAAGTAGCATTAAAGGGCTATGTGCCTTTCCCTGTGCAGACCTCAGCCAATTGTAGTCAAAAAATGTCTCCACAAAAGAGATATTGATGCTTCTTGGTTCTGTGTGGAACATCATACAGAATACTTCTGGGCAGCTGATGCTGGATGAAAAAGGTAATCTCTCATACTACCGAAAACTACTTTTTCAGCACAAGGATAATTCTTGTGAGAATGATCTGTTTGCAGTGATCATTTCCCATTTTTGACTGAAAAACCCAAACCTGAAAGTTTTTAGACAATGCCTAAAAAATGTGGGATTTCAATGGTATTAGCCATTTGCTGGATATTGACATTCTTCATCCAGGCTCCATCCATCCCCTCATATCTCTTTAGCTCTCTGTCCAATTGCTGTCAAGAGCAGAGTCACAACTTGAGACATAGTTTAAGGTGCTTGTGTAAAATCCTTTGTTTAGAAAAATATCTGGAGGAAAATAGTTTCTAATCTTAATAGGAAAAAAATCTGTCATAAAAAAAATGGAGAAAACTGAATAATCAAAAGAGAATGGAATCAAACAGTAGAGGTACCATAAAACCTGCTCCTTAAGCATTTGACAGATATCTCCTTATAGCCTTATACTTTATCACTGCATTTATATATTGCATAATATTTACTTCACTGCTTTGTGTACTGAAATTAGACACCTGGTGGTGATAAACAGATGCAAAACCCTTTGTGCAGCTTCTGACCTGGCTGGAGAGAAGCATTTCTGGTTTAGAACCTGGATTGGCATGGTTTGGCATTCTGAGAAGTTTATCTTGTCTCACAACAAAACCGTCAGGAAAGAGATTATTTTGCACATAGCACGTATGACACTCAGCATGACTAATTTTGGTTGGCCTTGCTAGCTTCAGTTATACAAAAATAATTTGTACGATTTTGTTCACAATGTCTTTTAGCAGTTTAAATGTGGTTGCTATTAGCATGGACTGAAAAAGAGTGAGGAAATGGCTTCTAAAAAATGCCTGTTAGCAGTGAGAATCTCTTGAGCTGGGGAGAGTTTAGACTACTCTCAGGAGTTTGATTCAGGACAATGTTAAACGTATGATTAAACACCCTACAGACCATGAGTTTAGCAACCACTTAGATACAATATACCAAATTAATTCCTGGTGCATTATAGTACTTCAATGGGGTTGTACCAAGAGGTGAATTTATAACATGCTGACACTGCTTAGTGAGAAATCCATAGATGTACAATAAGCATCATGAAAGCACTTACAATTAGATTTCTCAGACTGTTTTCTTTTTGGACATCACTGACCAAAAATACACTGGAACAGAGCTTGTCAGCAAAGGTTGCAACTATAAAAATATAAAGGAATAAGAATTAAAAGCCTTTAGTCTAAGTGACATTTTGTTGTGCAACTCTTTACCAGTTCTGAGTGTAAAAAGTACGAGAATCACTTTTCTCTATGGCTCACCTTTGTCACAGATAATGTAAAAGTGCAAATTGACACATAATAGTAATTCATTGCTGGCTCACTGTTGAGCCGGTATCATTTCCCCTTAGCCTCTGGCACTGAATGGTTTGTGAATGAGGTTATTCGGATTGTGGCGTTGGGACAGGACATGGAAAAAGGAAGTAAGTGAGTACAGTAGTATACTGAAGGACAGGTTTCCCCATCTACCTCCTGACTTGACAGTTGGTTGCTGCTTGACATATGCCTCATGTTTCAGAGTATGCCAAACTGCTATAAAAGTTCTGACAGAGGATGACAGTGGCTTTCCTGAAACCTCCTCTTCCTCTGTAGGGACAACAAAGGGTTCCTGTAAACACCACCTTAAGTAGCTTTTGCTCCCACGGTCAGGAACTGTGGTCAGTCAATAGCTCGTGTGTGGGCAGCACTGCAACATCAGCCTCACAACATCAGCCTAGGGAAGCACACTGCTTTCAGCCAGCACTGATGCAGTGGAGGGCTGAATTTTACTCCTTTCTGAGTTACAAATACGGAGGTTAGTGTTGCTACCATTATTCCACTAGCCTTCATAAAGCAATGTGGAAAGTGAAGACCATTCTGTGTATTGTATAAAAATGTGAATGTTACTACACAAATAGATTTACATCATAGTAAGACTGTTTGCTGTACTATGTCATATTAACCAAAATTCAGTAATCCCATTGAAGCAAACGGTTGGCTACCAGGTATTGTTTTTACTCTGGAGAGGAAGGAATTTATTTTTTACTATACTCAGGCTTGTAGGTAGGAATCCCACACACCTTTGCAGTACTGCTTGTTCCCTTATCATGGAGAGTAACTGTTTTTTCTCGTATAGCAATGTGCAGCAGCAGCTGGCCAGGAGTAAGTGTGAACCTTCAGGGCATCCAACTGGGACTAAGTGCAAAGAAATATGGGAAGGTAACTGGACAGCTAACAAAACATGGCAGCAATGATGAAATTCTCTTGATACTCAACAGCATTTATTCCCCTGTGACAGTGCTACTAAACTCAACAGAATTAGAAGCTCCAAAGCATTTTGTCAATGACGTATGGCACAGAGCTCTTGATCCTGATGCAGTCAGCTTTCCACAAGCATAAGCCACCCATGTAGCTGAGCACACCGTGAACATGTAAGGTGTTAAAAGCCCATCATGTTGATTAGCTCTGAGCTGGAGCAGCCAATCATTTTGATCTCCTGGCAGTGTGTGAAGCAGATGGAATATTAATCTTCTGAAATATCATACCCTGCAATTTATAATAATCAGGGGACTGATGATAAAAATCTAGACCGATATTAGGGAAAATGGGCCATTTAATAATCTGGTTTAGGCAGACTTAGATAAATGGGTAAGAGATTCCAGACATATTTGAAGGCTTTGAAGGCACCAAGGAAATAATCCATTTAATTCAATAAAAGTCCAGTCTGAAATTGCCTCATTTGCAGCTTGCTTGACATTTGCTGAAATTTTTGGTGCCAGTACAATAAAATTGTTCTCACAGTACAATTAGAGCACTCAGTGACATATTATTGAATGAGGCATTCAGTATCTGACTAAACTTTTTGTCTCCAAACTACAGACATAAAATGTTTTAACATAAATTGGACATGAGAACTGAATAGCAAAGTTTAAATGCAGAGACCGGTCAGGACTCCTCTACCTCTTTTAAGAGCATCCCAAGCTGGATTCTCCTTGCACTGTAGAGGTACCAGATGACTCCTGCTGTGTTCTACACTGTTTCAAAACCACATTGAAGAACTGCAATTAACAGGGTATTATTTTTCAGATGAATCACTATTGACACACTGTGTCATCTCTGTCCAGAATGGAAACTTGTTAGCTATGTTATAAATGACATCACCACAAAAGCAAGTGGTCTGCAGGTACATTGCACTTCACACACTGTTGCTCCCCATGCAGTGGCTGGCTGCAGGACTGAGCCATAACACCATATTAAACTACCCAACTAGTGTTTATGACCTTATTTGTCTTCCTGGACCAGTGTTTCCACTGATAAAATGCAACCCCTGACTGGACAGTGAAAGGCAGTAACACAGATCTTTTTCAACAGCTATGCTTAACATCTCACACAAACAAACAAAATGAAATACTTCCCTCTTACCTGTTCAAGGCATTGGAGACAAGTATTTTGTTAATATTGCTGCAGCTTGTCCAAGAAGTGACACCTGAATATGACTATCTGGTATTGTACAAAGCAGAGGCCACACACAATCGCTTACCTGTTTTTTCCAATGCAGTGGTTTCACATTAGTTTTCCAAGCTATTTGTTCACAAATTGGCCTCTTGCTTTACCACTGAAACCGAAGCGCAAATCAGTATAAGTAACAAAAGCCAGGAACATGCTGAGTTTAAAATCAGGGCTGTTTGTTTCTTTCAGATAAAAAGAATAAACTGAATACAGATTAAAGAATAATTCACTGAAGGACAAAGATGACAAGGAACGATACAGCTCGTTTTATTTACCTAAAAGGGAAGTGCTCCTGACAGAGAAGCCGAGATAGACGGATTTGCTTTTACTCAGAAACACTGTCCAATTCTTGAAATGCCAACAACGAAAAAAAAAATCAGGAAGTAGGAATGTGGTCTAATGTCAAACAAAAGATGTAATTTCAAGCCATGAAACAACAGATTTCAATGGAATGGCACATCCTTCATTTGGTCTGCAGATTGCACCACACAGCTACAAACAAAGGAGTCCCTAAAACTTTGTGGGTGGCAGCACAAAGGAGGCATAGAGACCCTCTGGATATATTACAACATGATGGTAGAACTCTGTTTATGAAGTCAATCTTTCATTCTCTGCCTTCAAATGTCTACAGTTATTCCCCTCCTCAGTTGTACAAATGGATTATTTGGACAAGACTAACCTGGGCCACCACTACAGCACTGAGGTTGAAACTCTGCCCCTTCCTGGGGAACTGAAGCAGAACAGTGATGGCTGCAGCACTTGTCTCCCTGCCAAGGGGCTCCTGAACAGCAACTTTAAAACATGATGGCTACCCACTGGTATATTCTGCTCTTGCTGGCTTCTGACTGCTCCCACTCAAAGAAAACAAGAGGGTTTACAGGATGCCTTATCAAAGCGTCAGTTTCTGTTCTGGGGATTGCTTCTGTTGATGGAAGGAGGCTGGCACAGAGTTCTGACACTACTGTCTTGTTAACAGGAAGCCACATGAGTTAAAGACCACCCCACAGGGATGTCAGTGATGAGAGGGGCTGAACAACTGTACCGAAGGACTCAAACTGTTTGTCCTTAAGACACGTCAGCCCCTTAGCCACAGTCTTTCATACAAAAGAGCCATTAAACTATGCTCTATTTGTCCTTATTCTTTCTTGATACTCCTAGGTACTACCTGTAATTTCATTTTATAACTTTCAGCATTCCGCAGAGGCATAATTCACTGCCTTCCAGGATACAGTGATTAAATTCACCAACAATGAGATTTTTATCTTTCATGGAATGTTTTTGCTGTCACACATGCCTCATAAAATGTTTCGTCAGAGTTTTCTGTCATAATTCTCAAAGGAAGATGAAACAATTTAAAAGCAGAGTAATAGAATGATGGTGACTGCAGTGTGTTGCTGACCTGCTGTGAAGCATTATTTCCTAAGTAATTAGAGCTCCATAGTCCATCCTATGCTTTTCTGTGCTTCACAAGCACTGGTACAGCACTGTTCCCTGCTCCGACACTGACAGAAAGATAATATTTGCAAGACTGTTTTCTAATTCTCCAGGCAAGACGTGCTGGTTAAAAAAAATACATCTCAAACATCATCTTCATCTCAGAAAGTGACTAAAGGGATCTCAAAATGCACATCACCGTCTGGATCAAGAAAGAATTATTTTTGGTTAGCATCTCATGCCAGAGAATTGCTGGGTTATAAACAAAACTGAACATAAATTAGCTATCATAAGGAAAGATCAGGAAAAAACCAAACGCTTTAGACAGATGTGCTTCTGTATTCTTGATCTTTATGCTGCCAAAACAAATAAAAAGAGATGGCTGTAATTTGTAGTCTCGGATATTTGAGGTCAGTAGCACAATAAAGAATGCGTAATGCAAATTTGAGTTAATTGCTCTATTTGATGCTGTCAGAACCCACAGCCTATTGCAAGTACAATAATTCACTTGTTGGTTGCATGAGCCAGGATACCCTTGTTTGATCTGTAGATAACATTCTGTAATTCTATAGATACATTAATTAGAAAACTCAAAAACCTACCTGGTGGTTTCTCATTCTGACAGCATTTGACAGCTCTGTTTGCATCAGCCTCAGGAGACCATTGAGTCCATTTGGAGTAAGGCACAGGACATGCAGTGGATTATTTGGGGCTCAGCTGCAGAGCTGTGGTGACTTCCTATTTTAAGAAAGAATACAATAGCTTGAAGTGAGTGGGGGGATTTGACACTTTCACAGTGACCAAGGCAATCACATTTTGTATCTGTCTTTCTTTGGTTTTCAACCCAATGGTAGGAAAATGCCTTTTGATGTTGTTTTTGGAACAAGTGAACAATAGTAAATTATCTGGAACACTCCAAACTGCAAAAGACAAAATAAATATGTACTTGACCAGGTTGCAGAATTTTGAGGTTGAACTTAAGCCTATGCATTCACTGCCATCTTTTTCCCTTCTACCCACCCACAAAAAAGGATGTTCTTATGGGTAAAGGTTGGCAGAGTGGAGCACAGGGTAGGGAGTTAAAAAAAAATCTATTAAGTAAGACATTCTTATCATGATATTGAGATGTGTCAGAATTGGTGATCTCACTGAAATATCCTGTGCAGTTTTAAGTTTCTCAGGAAGTAATATATAAAAGCACACTCAGCTAACTTTAGAAACTGTCTTCAGAAAGAACTGCACAAATATTTTGACTAGTCACTCCAGCCAGCTTGTTCATAAGACTACTAATAGAGGTGTCAGTGCACGCAGTCTTGGTCCTGCGGCTGGAATCTGGTTGACCATCCTAGTGATGCTGCAATTGGAAAACAGCTTACTTCTTCACCGTGTTGTCTAAACAAGGCTGCAGGGAGTATAGATAATATGCTTTCATAGCTACTTTAAAACCACAAGTTTCCTGAATAAGTCATACACTTTGCATTAATTTGACACAGTTTGAGTTACTGTTATTAAAATGCAAGAAAACTGCCTTGAGAGTTAATTAAGATGTCTTAAATTCGGTCTTTCAGCCGAATACAAATTTAGGATTAGTTTCAATCTCTGAAAGTTACCAGTATCAAGCTTAAAAAAAAAAAAAAGAAAGAAAGAAAAAAAAAAAAAGAAGCAGGCTAGCAAAAAGCAGCAGGGCACAGCAGCGTATCTGCAAAGATATCAGACTGCTAGACAGCTGTTACAAGCACAGCAGCTGACGGATCGACATGACTTCAAATGTAAAAAGTCATACCATTATTTCAAAGAAGTGGGATGGCATTACAGCTGTTAATTGAACCTCATGAAACTGCTAGGAGTCAGTCAAATGTAAATGCCTGTTTTGTAGATGTGTAAATTAGCCCATTTATCACTTAATATTTGAATGTACTTGATCACATTCAGGGGAAGGTGAACAGGAACCTTACTATCTATTGATAATCTATGTTTAGAGGATATGGTTTCTCCAGAGTTTTAGAGAAGGTGAATTCTATTTAAAAAAAAATGAAATTGCTTGGAAGAGTAAAGACTGTTTAGTCTTTTACCTTTTCCCAAAAAACTTGAAATTAATATTCTCCCTGTAGTGTACATAACACTTCAGAAAATGAGATAGATAGGTTTAGGAGGGTATGAAATAAGCTTCTGCTTCTCTGCTCTATTTGCCTACTAAATGTTTCTAAGAATCCTTTTCCTGTAGATTTAATTAAAAGTAACGCTGTTTAAACTACCAATCAAATTTCTAGTCAGTTCATTCCTAGAAGCAAGGAAGTAGCACTACAGCATGACGACATATGCCTATAACTTCCAAGGAGGGGGGAAAGACAGGTGAGAAGAAAGCAAGTTGAGGGAAGTAAGATCCCAATTTTCAGAGAATTTAGAATATCTCAAATTTATTTGCTCTGGATGACAAAATTCTGTCAATAGTGGAAATTTTTTCAAAAGACAAAACACACTGAAAGAATAGATGGAATAAAATGTTTTGTGTCGCACAGTCTCAGTGTCGCACTCAGTAAAGGTTAGTTTAAGATGACTGCTCTGTGAAGTCAACAGACATTTCAATGAATAGTAAAAGGACTGGTGGTATCTCTAGCATATGGCACTTCTTAGAACTGTTAAGAAGGCCTGATCTTGTAATTCAGTGGGCAGAAAAGCAGCTGAAGCTAAGTGGTCCTAAGGCTTTCAGCTCTCTGCCCACTTCCCATCTGTTCCAAAAAAATCAGGACTCAGCAGAGAATACACTGCAGAATAATCATGTAACTGATCATACAAAATTACATGGTGCCTCCCCTATTCTGGTTGCAAAACCTTTGAGAAAGCATAGCAGATGCTGAACAGGTAATGGAAAAGGACAATCAAAAGTGTTGGCAGAACTGCAGAAGCCTTAATGTGATTGCCGACAACATTACAGCTGTAAAACCTATAAAGACAGGCGTAATTAGATCTCACATTCCAGGCAGAAAGCTGAGTCCTGTGCCACCTAAAGTGATGCTTACCTCAGTTCTCTTCAGTGGTAGTTAGTCATGCCTTGGCTAGGTCAACTTATCCAACTTCCTTTAAAGCATAATGTCCTGACAGCTGCTAGGAACAGGATATCTGACATGATAGGTATGGCAAATCCTAAATTCCTGGAAAGGCCTCCTTTGAGCCTACTCTTTGATATTTCCTTTCCTATGGAAATGGGCAGAACTGTCAACATCATTGGAAAATGCAATTAATCCAGGGTGAGGAGATCACTGCCATAACAAAGATGCAGACAAATTCGCTTTTTCTTCTCTGCACATCTAATATTCAAACATCCTGGCCAAACAGTAAATTCAGCACTGAGACTGAAGCCAGAAATGCTCCAAAGCTGTGCTCTTGACTTTGATTCCTACTGTGAAGTGCTGCGCTAATAAATATCTGATATATACCCAGGACTTATTCACTGGAAGGATCCCAAATTGTTCTGCATGCTATATATAGGAATAACTTCATATGTCACTGAAATGTGGTTACATCTGAAGTGAAAGGGAGGGCAGAAAACAGAAATATTGCAGCAATGATGTGAAAAAAAGATCTGTTAATTTTAAAGGCAGATGAATTGTCATTTCTTGAGCCAGAATCAGAGCCTTTGAAGCTCACTTATTTTACAGAATCACAAAATATCTTCAGTGATGCCCCATAATCAGGTTTCTGGCTCTGTTACTGCTGAAACACAGTGATCCTGTGCAACAGCTCTCTGAATTTGTTCTTTAATCATAATACCATTTTTTAAAAATATAATTGCAAACAGCAGGAGGACTTGGCATGATGATATCAACTCCAAACAGAGAAGATAAGGCAGCACAGAAGGAAAGACAGATAATAAATTACCTGGCAACAGTACCAACAGGACATCCCAGTAGTTCTGGTGCATTGCAGTCACTAATGCATTCATTCTCACAGCAGCCTTGTAAAGATAATCAGTTGTTCATAGGAGGAGCCAAAGGCTTGGGAAGGCTCACACTCTCTATACATAGCAGCTGTTCTTCAGTCTAAACTACAGTGTCATGGCCTCACCAAAGCCTCCAGGCAGAGGCTGTGGGTTGGCTCCTCTCTCCCACTACAGTGTGAAACTTGGACAAGTTCCACCAGGGTCTGGGAACTCAAATCCTCAGACCTAAAAGACTCCAAGAACGTCCACATGGTCGTGAAGTATGGTCAATAGTTTGGTGGTTACTTTTGGCTGCCGCTGCAGAAATGAAGTGTGTTCTAATACATCTTCCTATATGCTGCTAGGTGTGCTGTGCCCAAGCTGTTTATCATTCATTGACCATGGAGCTGGAGCTCTCCTTTGGTTCCTCCCTAAGACCCTGCACTCCATCTTACCCCCCACAGCTGCTCACCGTAACTGCTGGCACACCAAGTGAAGCATCTCCAAAGCAAAAAAACAATGCTAATGTTGGAGAAAGAGGTCAGTGGCTCACCACAGCTTTACAGGATCAATGGCTTTGAATTGCTATCATTCACCTTTCACCTGCAACCATATTTCAGAGGGACTAGATGGCTTGCAACTTTGGTAATCAGTTCTGAAGCTTTTCACCCTGAGGTTACCAGTTAACTGTCTCCCTCGGTTAAGACTGAAAGTTCCCCTTAGGTGCAAGACAATTCTCTTAATTGGTATGAAAATTTCTTAACAGAATAGCATTGTTAGGGTGCACTGAGAGTCGGGCTATTTCCCTAGAAAGGCCAGGAGCAAAGGGCAGCCATAGCACCTGATAGGCAATGAGCTTATCAATCAGGCAGTCTCCCAGTGTTGGACACAAGCAAGCAGAGAAGGGTGGTGGCAGCAACAGGCCCTATCCAGGAAGCACTTGGAAAGGCAACAGGCCAGGTAAGTCCAAGGTCAAGCTAGGAAACCCAGATAGCACTACAGCACTGCACATGGACTGAAGGCCCAACCTGGAGCTGAAGTGGGCAGTGGGTGCGTGAGGGGGCTCCAGGCAAGGTCTGTCAGGGTCATTAATGCTTGGGTGTTGCTCTGGAGCAAACGAGTCTGTTAGCCTTCTCAGAGCTCTGGCAAGTGTTTTGGTTGACTTGTTTCCTAAAGAAGGGTGTTTTTATCAAAAATCTGAAGCTTTTCACACAGATCAATTTTGAATTCTCTTGAAAAGTGTATAAACTAAATCTATGCCGGTAATAAAAATGCACTATAGTTTGTAAGGCTTTTACATTCAACAGAATTTTACGAGGGACAAAAATATAAAAAAGATTAAAAAAAAAAACTAACAAAATTCTTCCTTGTCTTTCCCAAGTAGCTGGGAGTTGCACAAAGCAAATGTAGCACTGTGCTGAATAGACATGATGTGGGCAGAAAATCTCAGCTGAGGGACCGAGAAGAGGGCAAGATCTTCCATTCCTATCTCCACAACTAGATGTTGAGCAAGTGAATTTGTGAGAACAAATCGCTGAAAATCCCCTCGTCTTACCAGGAATGTTGGATGTGCCACAGTGAACCTATTAATTGACTTCTCAAGGAAAAGGAGTGTTTTTGCAGATACACGATTCTGCAAAGGAGATGAGAAATCTTACTTGGGATTCCTCCTGTGAAATGAACTTCAGAGGCAGGCTGATACCTATTTTGGAACAGAATGGAAGAAATAAATGCTGTTCTCAGTGATGAGATGCCTCCTCTGTAGATAAAGCTAACAGTTGAAAGTGACAAATTCTCTTGCATTTAGAAAACAATGAAAAGGAAATTCTAGCATTTCTCTGAAAGATGTATTTAAATTAATCTCCTGACTAAATCTTCCTGGCTCTTCTATACTGCTTTTATTTAAATCATTTCTGTCTCTGGTTTCTAGTGAGCTTCTCTAAGAATACAGGCAGTATAGAAAAGTTACATGAAGTTGAGTTTGGTGAAGATGTGTCTTTTCAAATGTCCTTCAGTATTTCCTTTTTTTTTTCCCACACACAACTTTCGGGGTCATTTGAGTATGTGAAAAATCTGAACTTCCATTTAGAAAAAAGGAAAAAGCAAAATGAAGTAAGTCCTCATCTCCTGTTACTACAGAGAAACATTTCAAAAATATGAATTGTAAGGTCTCTTAAGCCAAAGCACAAACAAAATGAACCTTACGCTTCTTAATTTTTAAGTGTCATGATATTTAAGCCAAACACATAATTTTTGAGTGTGTGTGCTCCATGATATTTGAATGTCTGGTTTAGAAATGCTGAACTTTATAGTATTATTATTTCCTACTTATTTTATATTTATAGTATTGAGGCCTAAAATTCCAAGCTTCAGCAAACTAGAATGCTTTCTTGTCCTAGGGTGATAAATCCCCCCAAATAATGAAAATACTGACAGAACTTTAACTATACTGTCTCAAATGAGACACAATGATTTTTAGCCTCTAATTAAATGCATATTTCTTTCAAAATCAGCTCTTACATAACTTGTAAATCATTTTGGTAGCAGCTCAGAGGGAAATGAGGGGAATGTTTACCTTGGCAATCTTTGTCTTGGCAAGAAAAAAAGAATTTTTTTCTGAACCTAAAATACATAAAACCTTTTGTCCAAACTCTACACATGTATTTATACATGCTGTGTAAAAGAGTTCTTAAAAGAAAAAAAAAAAAAAGGTGGCTGGGGGGGCAGGGGGGAGGGAGGAGAATCGTGTCACTTTAAGTTTACAGACAAATTAACAGGTATTCTGCTGCCTCCCTGTGGAGGCTGGGATGCCTTCATCTAGAATTTCTCCTGAAACCAGCATCAAGCACAAGAGCATTTTTTTTAGTTCATCCCATTTTGCAAGAGTATTTCTAATTATATGTCTGGTTAACGAGTACAAACATTACAGTGCATCAATACAAATGAAGGCTGAAGGATGTCAATATACTGGCCAGCCCACGAGAGGAAATACCGTGGAGGCATAGTCCAGTTGCAGGTGGCTGCACAGTCTATGAGCTCAGTATCTGGTGCTGGACTAGGAGCTACGGCTGCAGTCTGAGTGAGCACTAAGAATAAAAAATGTACATATTTCTACTGATTTAGCCCCAAATTTGCTCACTAGAGGGTAAGCGTGGATCCAAGAGAAGCAGTAAGCTGGCATCAATGCTGACTTAGATGGACTCCAATTGCTATAAAAATGTAATTTCCAGTTTGTGTTTCCCTTATCCTTGTAGGGCACAGAAATGTGTTTCTGTTCCTTGTCATTTCTGAGGGAAAAACTATGTAGACAAGTAACTTGGATTCTTGAGAGTGGAAGACAACACTTACTTCATAGAAAAAAAAAAAGAAGGTTAAGTCCTCTGGTATTACAGTGGAAGGGTATCTAGAGCTCAAGCCTTTTGTGGGGAGTATTGTCTTGTCCTGGAGTGATCAGTTCATAGCAACCACAGAAGGGAAAGAAGATGGAGCATTAACTGTACTTCTTGGGAATCATTCCAGGAGATATGAGCCACTGTTGATTCAGCAAGCACTGCCTGCCAGAATAAGGTCAAGTCAGCAGGCCAGCATTACCCTGACTGTCCTTCTTTAGCATTGGAAGGACTGACCACTTTCCACAAGATCTTTGCTACTCCTTGTCTCGTATGTCTACTTCCTAAATTTCTTCAGCAACACAACTGCAACAAAACCTTCACTGGTCTTTCCACTAGGAAGAAAGTAGAGATGATGATGAGATTCCATCTCATCTAAGCCACTTGAGTCCAACTATCCTCTGAAGAACTTCTTACTTACAAATTAAATTACCCTGAGGGGAGACTTTTCCCCCTTATCATAAAAGAAGCTTTTTGATGTGCCTGTAATTAGAGGGGACTAATAGGAACCTGATACACAAGCAGCATGGCAACAGTGTACAGACTCACAGAACATACTGAGGACATCATGCCACTGACTGAGTTCTGTGACTGTACATCGTGCCACTGACTGTATTAGCTTTTCTATGAAGCTGTCCTCAGGAACCAAAAATACAGCCAGCCCACAGGAGTGCAGGTCCAATGGAAAGCTGTGCTGTTTTCCCCTGCCTAAAGAACAGTCTACTGTTCAGCCCTAGCCCAGGGACTGCAACAGACTGAGATCGCTGCCTCATACTCAAAAGTGTTCCAACAAATCTCAATGAAGCCACCAAAACTTGAGAAGACCCTAATGCACATTTTGCCAACAGTTAATAAAATACCATTAGGAACTGGTGTTACCAATACTTTCCTACAGAAAACTTCTGCCACATATTCCTCATATGGCTTTAAACATACAAGGGAATGCTCTGGTCTCTAGATTAGGAACACAGATCATGAGATACCCAGCCTGGAAAGTAATTAAGGAGACATTAGAGCAACATCCCTGCAGAAGGAGCTTCACCTTCAAATATTTTACAATCTATTGTTTTATTAGCTTTAAGGGTTGCAGCAGGCCAAAGAGTTATCAACTTCTAAAAACATAAGATTTCCTTTTTTGGAGCAGAGGCACAAAGAGCTTCAGTCTGTACTTAACTCCTTGTCATACCTGACTGTGCTGATGGGCAGACGTTAATTTCACTCTCTGCTTCTCCCTTTCCCTGATCTGTTCTTTGGTCCTACGAAGGTGGCACATTCTCACAGTGAGCTACTTTTTCTCTCTTGGGTGGCTACACGTCAGGGCAGACCTGGTCAGTCCCGGAGCAGAGTTTTTAGCCAGTGACCAAAAACTTCCTTCACAGCCCTGTTTAGCTCTTAATTACAAAAAGTGCACATAGGACATGGGGTCTCACCTGATTTACACCCTATGTACTGATTATGCAAATTTACTCATCCAGACCAGATGTCACTTGAGCAAGAGACAGCAGCTCCAGCAATGGCTCCGTTTTTCACTTCATGTAACTATGGAAGCTGGTTGGCAGGATTTTTTTCTTTCTTTCTGCCAAGCTTCTCACTTTTTTTTTTTTTTTTTTTTGGTTGCTTCTGTTGAAAGAAAATTTTAGTTTGCAGATTTTGACTTAAAAAATGAAACAACTTCCACAAAAGTGCAGGCACTTCAGGGGAGGATAAAGTTACTCGAAAACCTAGGAAAAACACTACTACCATTCTTAGTACTCCTTTTAAAAGCAAACACTTTTAGCATTATTTGCTATCTTATATCTGTCTTACAGAAGGAAAATGCTTTGTGAAAAAACTGGATTTTTAGAAGGGATTTATCCCAGTTCTGCACTCTCTAAACCCCTTCTTCTCAAAAAAAAAAAAAAAAAAAAAAAAAGACAGAACTTGAAATAGAGTGTGTGGGAAGAAATGTTCTGTCACCATTTTTCTTCTTCTGTAGGAGAAGAAGAATCAAACAGTAGCAAAGTTAAGTACAGAGCAAACCCCTTTCCTTTACTTTGTTCTCACTCACTCTCCTTCACCAAACAAATGAAAGCTGGAGCTGGAACACAACCTTCCCCTCACATTTCAGGTAAAACAAGGGAGGCATATCCCTTTTCTAAGTGAAAAGATAAACCATGAAGAAAAATGCTTTCTGATGTTTTCAATTGCTCGCTTGCTTTTACACCTGCGTGTAAGGAAAAGGAAACTGTTAAGAAACAGGAATTCTGCCTCCTTTGCCAAATAACACGACTGTTTTGAGGAGTCAAAGGTTCTTTTTCTTTTTCAAAATCCTTGAAAGCCATCTCAAAAAAACGAAAGTAACAATTCCCTAAACTTCTTAATGCATCACTAACGAAGGACGAAAAAGAAAATCCCATCTAATGACTGCTTGATCAATCTACCGAGCAATGTGTTCAGCTACCTACAGAACTCGCTTATCACATATCGGAGTGCTGCCCAGACTCAGGTGTACCTTCAGCCTGTGGCTGACAGAACAGACGGCGTGTTTAGCTTTCTCTCCCAAATATTCATAATAACAGGCGTACGCGCTGGGCTCCCAATGCCCTGAGCGGTACATGAGCAGTTACGTTCCAAGGAGCTGGGCGCACCATCCCACTCAGCGCGCCGCCAGGGGGCGCTGCCGCCGCTCGCCTCGACCCTGCGGCCCCCGGCGGTCTCCCGGGCCCCCGATGGGAAAAGGCGACGCGGCTTTTTGGCGTTTGTTAACGTCGGTCGTCGCTGGGAGGCGGCGGGCCGAGGGGGAAGGAGCTTCTCCGAGCTCACCCCCGCTAGCTGCAGCGCCCATCCAGGCGGCAGGTGCCAGCTACCCGGGCGTCGTGGAATGGCGGGTGCAGTCCCTCGGGCAGGGGGCCGCGTGCCCTCGCTGCTCCTCATGGCAGCGGGGAGAAGCGAGCCGGGTCTGCCCGAACCGAACTGGACGCAGAGACGGAGGTGTCCGTGTCGAGGAGCTTCTGCCCGCCCCCTCTCTGCACACACACACACACACACATGCTTCCTGGGTCAGAACAGAAAATAAATATCCTCAGGACCTCTCAGGAAATACCGTTTCAGTGCCCCTCTCCCAGTTAAATACCTTGAAGAGCCTGTTTCCCTCCCAGCCTCTCAAAAAAATCCCCAAACCGAACCGCCCAAGCCGGCAACAACAAAGAAATGTCAATACCCTGAACAGCATTAGAGGGGAAATACCTTAATTAAACAAGTTTTATTTATGGATTTTTCTTAGTTTTGCCTTAATCCAGGGTATTAGAAAGAATGTATAATGGGAAGACTTCCTGAGTTGCCACCGTGCTGCAGGAGATGAAATTCTGTTTTACTTCAGAAATAATTAAGAGCAGCTATTTCTGAGTTCTGGTTGAAACAGGTTTTTGTTTATGTTTTAATGAAGAAATGACATTTTGACACCAGGCTGAAACAGGAAACGAGTTCTATGAGCGCTTCTGACTTGTTTTGAAATAATAATACACAGAAAAATGGGAAGGTGCGTAAAGCTGGGGAGGGACAGGTAGCGACAAGACGAGGGGAAATGGCTTTAAACTGGAAGAAAGTAGATTTAGACCAGATTTTAGGAAGAAATTCTTTACGTGAAGGTGGTGACACAGTGGAACAGGTTGCCCAGTGAGGGTGTGGGCTCCCTCCCTAGGAGAACTCAAGGCCAAGCTGGCTGGGGCTTCTAGAAACCTGGTCTGGAGGAAGGTGTCCCTGCCTATAGCAGGAGGTTGGAACTAGGTGGTCTTAAAGGTCTCTTCCAACACAAACCATTCTATGATTCTATAAGATAAGCCTGTGAAGCAGATCCTTGCGTTTTTCCCAAAGTGACAAATATCATTCATTAAGTACCAATTTAAATAAAATTGACCTGAACTTAATGAACAGAATTAGATTTTTTTTTTTTTTTTTGGAAGTAGTTCTCAAGTGGCACATTTCTGGCCAGCCCCATCAGTTTTGCTGTACCTGTGATAGTTTGCAATGTCTCAGTTTCACTGAATGTTCTGTTATTTCTTAGCATTATCGTCTCTTTCTGCCTAAATAAGAATGCATCAATTGTGAAAATGGTTATTTTGAACAGCGTGGTGGAACACAGGCTTCTTTGGTTTCTGTGCGTTTCCAGCAGTACATTTCCATCTATACATCTGTATGTACAGGTGAGATTAGAGGTCCAGAGAGCTTAGCTGAGATGGGTAGATAAAGAACTCCTGGTTCCTATCTAATTTCTCTGCTACAGTAAGCCTATGCTTCCATCGCAGCATTGCAAAGCATGCCTGTACTCCAACTAGCTTCAAGCAATGCAACTTTTAATGACTTCAAGCCACTCTGCAAAGAGTAATTTCTAAATTCTGCATAGAACTACTTGGAATTTTTGTTTCATACCTTTCCTGAAATAAAAAGTGGTGTTTAAAAGTGAAAAAATGTTGACAGAAAAATCACCCAAAGCACCAGTTTTTTTCAGCAGAATCCTGAAGAACCATCCAAGAGATTAAAAACAGTGAGTTGAATGAGTTTATTTTCTCCCATTCCTTTTAAGTAATCATGTACCTAAAACAAAAGAATGAGACCTGCATAAAGGGAGATACTAAAGAATCAGGGCTGCTTTTTAACTTGCCTTTGATTTTTGAACCTTTAGAATTTACATATCCAAACTATTTTCTGCAATCACAAAAGCTGAACACCAGCCTTTTTTGAGGGGGCAAAATAATGATTCCAGGAGCTGAAGCTACAAGAAAAAATGCTATGTATTGTCATGAGGTGGCAGCCCTTTTGAGGGAATGCTTAGATGGTGGATGCTCAGCAAAAGCTGTGCCATTACCAGGCTTCAGTAACTGCAATTGAAGGGAGAAAAAAAAAACAAGGAAGAGAAGACAGACGGGGGTCAGTGTTGCCCTGTGTTGCTGGTGACCTCTGTCACCAGCTCACGGTGACAGGCCATCACCAGCTCTTCCCCACAGAGTGCTGCGCTGAAGGAAGTGGCCCCAGTGCCTTTTGCTTCTTGGCTGCTGTTCCCTAAAGTGCCTGCAAACTTTGGAGTTATTTAAAAGCACCATTGTTTTCAGCTGGGGCTGGGGACCACTGTTGGAAGAAATTAATACATTATTTAATTTGGAAAGCATACTAAATTCCGTTTTTAGTTCATTACACTTCACTCCCCAGTGAAAGCAGCCATGTCATTACAAGTAAGATTGCTTTGATATTTACCTGAGCTCTGAGAATGCCATTTCTCAATCTTACTGAAGACGACAAGCAATAATTAGGAGGGGGAATGCTGTCTGAGGAATAAAGGATAATAACAAAGGCAGCATTGCATCTGTTGTTAAAATACTGAAATAAAATAAGACTAGGCTTGTACCTTCCCATTTTCTTTTACAAATGGTAAGGATTTAACTCTGATTAATCTCGTTTGGTGTTGTCACCAGCTTCTTTCAATGAATGTTCTTGCCAGGTCAGGGTTGGGAGATGAAAGGAATATGTATGTTTTTAAAATTTCTGTCACAACAGAGTTAAAATCAGCCAGGTATTGATGCATGCATCTTCTAATGAATCATGTACTACGCCCATCCATTGCTTTTGCTGAAATGCATGGACAGAAAAGATGACACTTTCTGTGCAGTCACAGGCTGACGAGAGAGTCCTACCATAAGAAGGCAGCACATTTCAAGAGAATAGGGAATAGGGGGTACAACAGACCAGAATCTTAACAGTGACTTTGTTATGTTCCATGGAAGAGATAAACAGCATTACTCCTGCGACCCTGTTCGCTTCCTATCATTTGCCATAACTGCTTTATCACAACTCTGTGTGCAGTGACTGTTCTTCGCCATAGGTACACATAGTGCTTGGGATGGGTGAGTTTTAATGCCAGCCTATGCTTCTGTAATACAAATAATAATTGGAAAGCTTATTGTGCCTTCACGCTAAAGACAGTGCTTCAAACAGAATCATGATAAATGCAAAACAATCTTTCTCATTTTAACCAGGTCTCTTTTTGTTCTGTCAAAGCCACAGACAAAGCAGGGGAAAAAAAGGTAAAAATAGTACATTTAGTTTTGCATTCCTGGTAGGGCTTTGATGACAACCACACACAGTGTATTATATATACTTCACTTCCCAGCTAATAACATAAACCATTCATTCCTTTCCAAGACTATACATTCCAAAAATGTTTCATGTATATTTAATATACTGATTATTTCCTCCATTCCGTACTAAAGGCAAATTAAATATACCTAATAATCCCTTCTATTTCTATAGACTCTTTTATCCCAAAAGGGTCCCAAAGCATATCCCAGTTGTTAATTTGCCATGAAAAACACCCTGCCATGAAGCTGTGAGAATAAATGATTTTGGTAGCTGAATCTAATATACTTTTTGGTTTCAGTATGACCTACAATTACTTCTGGCTTTAGTGAAGGGGAAAGCGTTTCATTTCAAGTGAAAGGAAACATTCTGTTTTACCTAAAACACTATTTCAGAGCATTTCTGGAAAAATGAGAATTTGGAGAGCAGTGGTGAGGTTCATAAGGAACACTGTTCACATAGAGTCTGTTCTTTGCCATTTGCAGTTTGGTAGGGCAGCTGGGGAGAAAAAGTGAAAAATAAGACCCATATTCCACTCTGCTTTTCTAAGAAAATTCTCTTCAGGCAAAGCTTTTCCCAGAACATGGAAGATGGGTTAACTTTTCTAAGAGCTAGGCACTGTGGGTTGTGAACTAAGGGTTGCCCCACAAGTACCTGCAGACAAGACACTTCAAGGGCACATCTGAACATTGCATTGAGGTCTTTTGTGTCACAACCCAAAGCACGCACTGAATCTCTCTTCTATTTAGATGTATTTTTGCTTGTTCCAGTAGTTTATTTCCCTTCTTTTTCCTGTTCCTCTTAGAAAATCATTTTGTGGGACAAAAAAACATTCAGTTTTCTTCATCCAATTCCCTTTTTTTTTGTGTGAAAGTAGATCAAGGCATAAAAAGACTGTGCTACTCCAGTCACTAAACTCAGTGTGAGTTTTAACATTAACATCAGTGAAAGCTGGATGGCATTCAGAACCACTTATTGGCAGATCTGAGACTGGAGCCCAGGAGTCCCCACTTGTGGCCCTGTGCTGTGACCTTGCTGCAGCACAGATGCCTCAGTGCAGCTGCAGAATTAGCAGACTTAAGTTTAGTTATACTTCCATTTGGATAGCAGTAAGTTGTATGCACGTTGTAGATTTATGTAGTTTAACATTGTGAGAAGTAATGAAACAGAATTAAGAAGTAATAAGGAAAAATGTAAACAAATAATAACAAAGAAGCTGGAAATTATTGCCTAATATGCACATAGAATGTAATATGGATTTGGTTTATAAAGCCCCCAACTTTGTAAGATCTTTTGGCTAAGCAACCCTTCAGTGGATTTAATTTTAGCCTGTGGTGTGTTTGTAACATGTTTAATATCATTTTCTCTCAGATGTCTGTGATTTGGTAAACTGAAAGATTCATTTATCTTCTAATTCTCCAGAGACATGACTGCAGCCCTTTCTGTTAACCCAGCACAGTAAAAATGCTGAGAAAGGATCAGATCCTGTCCCATGGAGCTTACATGAACACTATAGTTCCATCTCATTTTCTTTAACCCTAAATTTTATATACTTATCTCTCTTATCCAAATTTAGACAAAACTAATTCTATAATCCATTACAGTAAAATCCAAACAATGTGAAGGTTACAATATGCACACAGACTTCAATATTCCACACTCGGCCCCTTTACTAGTTCTACTTTCTTAGTATGACTTAAAAGCCCTAAAACAATTAGATATTGGAAGGATGTTTTTACACAATTGTCATTTTATCCATTTCAGAGGGTTCATTCAAATCTCTTCAGCTTCAAGCTTTGGAGAGTTGCAGCATACTGAGTTCTTGCCTTTGAGAGATTTGCCTCGGTGATACTTAGTGTAGATTCTTCAGGCTTACAGATTTGTTTCAGCAGCTATCCATCATACTGCCCTGCATCCTTTTTGCTTTGTGCTTTGAATAATATCCAAAGTTCCATGTCTTGAGTGAGTCTTTTCTTTTTGTTGTTTAGTCTTGCTTTTATGAAGTAGCCAACTGTGCTGCCAAATTCAAACAGCGTGAGCCTTGCAGAACCTTTGACGAAGTGCCTAACTTGTATGTTTAGACATGTTATTAAAGCACCTTAATTTGCAAATTGGTCCACCACTCTCGAGAACTATATATTGAGAGCTTGCCACTATACAAAATGCAGACACAGATGTGACCTCTGCCACCAGCGTCTTTTATTCTTTCAATTAGAATGATAAAACAGAAAATTATGAAGCTTCTCTCTATATGTGCACTGATAGAGAATTGTTTTCTCAGTTTTCTTGTGGCAAATTAAAAAATCCTCAAACCCACAAGATAGTAGAACTTCTTGAAAGCAGTTTGATACATGATTTTGCATATATAAAGGGCACTTACATTGCTTTCTTCACAGAAATCTTATTTTTACATATGATTGTCTGAATAACAGAGAAGATCAAAACTCCTGATGCCTATGACTTTACACCCATGTAAACTTAATCAAGATAGTGCCTATAGCAGAATGTATGATGCCTCATAAAAGGCACAGTAGGTGAAGCAATGTTATCAGAAATGACGGGGTAACACAGTGAGAAGAAATAAGCAACAAAGTACGCAATGCTGAGTTTGAGATAAATACTGTGTCTACAAACATTGGAAACTTCTTTTTAGGCTTTTTACCTGAGCAGAACTGTGTGTTCTCAGTGTGCACATACATGCGTCCCTCCCAAAATACCCTAAATTTTCCAAATGGCAGGAGTTCCAAATTGAAGAACTGAATTCATACAATTAGTGAATTCAAGTGACCAGAAAGCCTACAATTACTCCTGCTGAGGAATAGTATCATGTAGAGTTAGATCTTTTTAGCTATCAAGTATCCATATAAGAGACCATACCAAAACCTCAGCCACAGAAAATATTTGTGTCAGAGATTGCTCTTCCTTGGACATCAGTGAATGATGAGATGTACATATCCATAAAGCACCACAACACTTTAGTTTTGATATTTAAGGAACAATGTTTTGGACATTATGTCAAAGTTGCAAAGAATGGAGAAAATAATGGAGTGAAACTGAGGAGTGACCTGAGAATGAGACTGCAGGGCACAGCATCCACAACAATGTTCTGGGTATACAGGTTTGCTTAAGGGGAAGACAACAGGAGAGGAAAATGGTCCCTATCAGTTTGCAAGAGTAGGATGTCTGCTGATTTCAAGCTGACATACATCAGCAAACAGAAGTACCAAGTGACCAAGTTACCAGCAGTCAGTTTCTGCTTGGTGTGGAATGAGGTAAAAGCAGTGATTTAAAGCGGGAAGGGAAAAAAAGAGCCTGAACTATGAGATTGGCATGCAAGGACTGTTGCTTCTAATGTCTTAGCTTGGAGAAAGTTGACTTTGTAATTGCTGAAGGAGAACAGACTAGTATTTGTGACATGGTAAGAGAAGAAAATTTGACAAAATACCCTTGTACTTGGGTAGCATGGGCAGGAAGGAGAAGGAATGGGGTGCCGGACAATGGTCCTATAACTGTGAAACCCTTATATTAGTTTGGCTGCTGTTTCTTTGTTATCCTGTCTCTGCATGTAATGTCTTTCATATGATTAGCAAAAGCAGATACATTACTTCTGCTCAAAGGGAAGGAAGTCAAGCATGGGACATTCCTCCCAAAAACAGGAAGGCACCTAACTTGAGGTTACATTAATCATCTAGAAATACTACCAAGCCCGCCTTTGCCAGCAGGCAAAGTATTGCTATGAAATCTTTGTTACATGGGATGATTGCTTTGCTAGAATACATGGATCAGATATTCAGATTAAACAGCCATTTAAAGAGTAGACAAAGACAAAGCTTCTTAAAAACATAAAAAGCAAGTGAAAAAGATGAAAACAACAACCATAATTTGAGAAGAAAGGGAATTGTGTTGAGAAAAAGACAAAAGTTGGAAAAGGTAAAGAGTACATATTTAAGACAGATACTCAGGATGAGATTTCAAGTCAGCAACTGCTGATCACAAACTAATTGCAACAGAATATCAAGGAATGTAAGCAAAGGAATGCAGAGTCATAATTTCAGGTGTATGTATGTACAGTGAATGGATATAGGAAAACCTATGAAGATGACATATGGAAAACACCAAAATTGAAAGGGACCCACTAAAGGGAGAAGAGGATATGCAAAGAAGAGCCACTTACATTCACTAGCAAGAAGACCATCTCACTCAGGTACAGTTTGTGAAGAGCTGCAGTTTTAGGAGACTATCATGAGATTAGGGATTGACACAAACTTCCACTTGAACTTGAGTGCCAGAAGCAAGTGGTCTGAGTGGAGTGGTGGAGATGTATGTCATATGGCACAGGTCATACCAGGGGCAGTAAAGCAACCAAAGCAGAAGGAGCCAGCTGAAGAACAGAGCCCCCTGGGAGCACAGAACAGATTTAGAATGATCAGGGTTAAGGATAAGGGAAATACAAAGTGTTGAGTGTTCATTTATTCTATCTCTACCACAGGAGAGCGCAAAAATAAGCGAAGGTAGATAAAGAAGTGAAATTCTCCTTGTAAATAAAAAAAAAACAGATGAAAAATAGAAATTAAAAGGTAAGACATGAAGCAGAAAGGGAACAGGTATTTCAGCATCAGCAAAAAAGAAAGAAAAAAAAAGAAATATTGGGATCTTATTCTGAGAGATAATTTTTGTACGAAAGATGGACCAATACCTGATGTAAGAGCAGTTTAAGCAAAGCAACAAGAGCCAAAGTTTTCACTTCAACACCACAGGTAGGATCATCCACCTCTTTGATGAAGTAATTCAAGTAATTCTTTTGAGAAACACTAGGTCAGGCATGAGAAATGCAGGTCTGAAATACATGTGGTATTTTCTATTAGAAGACAGTTTTCAGGAGTGCAAAACTGTGTGTAGTTAGCATTCTCTCTTTATTATTATATAAATAAGATTGACTTGCCCACTTACACATAGTACAGTTAACATGTTGAAGAAAAATTGACTCAGTAAATTCTCTTGTCATAGAAAATAGTGAGAACAACATGTAGATGACACTGGAACAGTAAGAGATTGTATTCCGAATGTTCCAACATATTTGACACATTATTTCTGAGGTTCTAACATCACTGGCATGAGACTTTTCCAAGCTAATGGTATCATATTTCATGCTTTTGGCACCGAACAAAAATGTTCCTTCTGTGGACTTTCCTCTGTTTGCCCCAGTCTCTGAAATTCAGTGTGCGGTATACACCTTTTCTTGTGCCAATAATTTCCACCAGACCCCTGAACTACTCTCCATTTGCAGCTGATAAGATTAAAAGCAGCATGTGCTGAACAGTGGATAAAAAATATTTTCTAAGGTATGACAGCTATTCTGACAAGTAATACATGTGTTACGACTCCTCTTACCTGCTGAGTTGCAACTTTGCAAGTTGAGGGCATTGCAGGTTGCTCTGGTTAGGAGAAGAATTTGGAATGGAATCAGCTCTTCCTTTGACATCATCGTGTTTGCCTGAACAAAGGAGGAGTCAATCAGCATGAGGACCATCTATTCTCATAACTCAATCATCTGGCACATTACTCAGCCCTACAGTGCTCCACTAGCATTTTGTTAGCATACTCCCATTGCTTGTTCATTTTACACTTAGCTTTCTCTGTGTTTTTCATACATACAAACCGCCCTCCCTTCAAACATTCCTTCTACAGGCCTTCACTGCACTCTCCGAGCAGCTCTCTGTATTGAAGTCCCAACACTTCTGCTGCAGAGTTTCACGAGGTAACTTTACAACTTCATATAGCTTACTGGAAGTAAAAGGCAGTAATTAGGATAATCAATGCAGTTCAAAACCACATCTGTTACTTCACATCACTATTGATCAGGATAGGCCAACAACTTTAAGCCACTTCCAAAAAGAGCTAAGAGTCTTCATAAAAGAATGACAAAAGATACAGATAAGACACCATCATGCCTTTCCATTAGGATGTTCTCGTGCTACTCCAAACAAATTACACTTCATTTCATCTGTCTTTGGAGCTTTCCACTCCTCATGCAGATTTCTTTCAGACTGCTTGGTGACATCACTTACAACAGGCCCCTGAGCAATGTCTGCTGTGTGAGTGGAAGTTGCTGAGGCCCCCGTGCTTTGTGTCCTGATGGGGTGGGGGAAGCCTTGTTACAGAAGTTACAGCAATGTTGAGTCCAACAGATATTCTTTCAATTTTCTGATGGTAGATAGGGAAGGGGATAACCTTAATCCTGGAAAAACTGTCATGCCTAATGGAGAGAATATTTCAAAGGCTGAACCCCAAATTATTTTAGTGACAGTGCTTGCATTCTCTTCAGTTCTATCTAAGGTCCTATAGAAGGTTTATCCAGTTTAAGGTTTCCAATTAGATCTGGTTCAAAAGCAAAATTTTTGGTTCAGTGGAAGTTTGATGGGGCTTTTAGGATTTGATTTCAGTCCAAATCTAAGTGAGATATTTTCAGGAATTCTTCTGAACTGGAAGTTCCCCAAACCATTCAGCTGCTCAGTGATTATTACAGCTAAAACAAGCACTGACTTCACAAAGCAGTGATAGGGACTCAAACTCCCAGTTCCAAGTAGTTCCATCTGTGATTTGCTCTGTGAGAAGGACATGATAGTCTCCAAAATTTGCCAGAAACTAAGGAATTGTCTTAGATCCAGTGAAACTGAACAAGACTTGAGAGGTTTCTAACACACAATCTTTGTTTCAATGGCATAGTTGCTACTGAAAAAAAAAAAAGGTCTGATCGATGGCATTCCCCATCCCTCCAGTGAGAAACTCTTTCCTAGTCCACATGCCTAAGCTTCCTTTGAATCTTAAATTGGTTATGTAGGAGGGATGGTGGACTCAGCCTTGTCTGAGCACAGCCCTCGGACTGGGGAAGTACTCCTGGCTCACACAAAAGAAGAATCAGTATTATGTAGTCCCAGTTATCAGAAGCTGTATTCAAATATAGCCCTGCAAATACAGGGTACTTCAGTTTCTCCTTTTGGACTTCGAAACTTCTTATTGATCAAAAGTGTCATTACTCTACAGGAGCATCAAGCAGAAGGCTTGCAGAACTCTCAGCCAAGAATGAGGAACACTAGCCTACACTCCTGCAAGTTGAGAAGAAATAAGGAATGTTAATTCTTGTCTCTTGTTGAGAAGAAAGTCAGCTGAACTGCCAACTGAGATGGTAGTTATTTAATAGATTTCCTGTAGTTTCCCAAATCTATGATTCAAAATTTACTCCCTGACTCATGTATGACTCACACAAAAATCCCAAACCTAATTCATTCTCTCTGGTAGAGTCTGTTGCAATTCATGTCTGTCAAAGAAGGAAAGTGTGCCACTAGCCAATGGGGATCCCAGTACCATTATGGCAGAGGCCTCACTTGTCAGGGCACACCCCACAGCACCCGAAGAACTGAACAGAACAAACTGAGAACAGACAGATTCCATAAAGAATCCAGATCTTAAGGCACTAATAAGGTGATGAAGCAGATCTAAAGTCAAGCTAGAAATTCTATCCTTAGGTCAGAGCTAAAATCACATCTTTACACAGGTCCACACAAACAAATCTGGTTCTAAATCAAAGCAATCCATGGAGTAACGCCCAGAGCAAGCAGCACCCCAACATGACTGTGGCCTACCACTGCTGCAACGCAGCTCAGACAAGGAGTGAAGGCACAGAGCTGAGCTTAGATAGACTACTGGTCCCAGGAGCATGGGTGGAGGCCATTGGTGAAGATGGTCAGGGCTATTAAGGCTTGGCACTGCACTCAGTGGCCTGACAGTGCTCAAATGACGGTCGTGTCAAGCAGATAATAATTACTAGTTTTTGTTAAAGAGTATAAGAAAAATCTGCTTGGAAAAATAGTGCCCCATGGAGATTTTCCTTGTCTCTTAACATTTGGGAGCACTTTTTCTGCATCTATTTTGTAACTCTTGCAACAGAAATTGTATCATGTTACAAGCACTCAAATATCAAGCTATTTACAAATGCTGACATTACACTACAGCCTTCTTTTTCAATTGATCTAAAATCACCCAATAAAGCTTATCACCTACTGCTTTCTTCCCATGTTCTATACAGAATTTTATCTCAAACTCTGAGCCATCCCACTGTGAATGCAGAGGTCTCACTGAGGTATGGAGAGACTGTATTTCAGGATAGCTGTTGCCAATTGCATAGTGCTCTGGTATCACGTTCTCTCTGTGGAATGACTTGGTTTCTCAGGAATACCTGTAGCCACTGTTTCACTGGATTTGAACTTCTTCAAGACACGAGAAGCAGGGAAACCATCCCAAACGTGCTAATTCCTATAACAATCAATTATTTGCTCCTTGCTTGTTTATACTGGCATTTGGAGTCAATTGCACAATGAAGCTATGTAGACAAAATGTCAATACCAATCCATGCTAAGCCTGAACCCATGCTTTTGGGTTACTACAAACCCACTGCACTGCCAGTTTCCAATCCGTTGTTGGAATGAGTTGCCCTTCTGGTTTTGAATCCAAAGAACTACTGCTGGGATGCCTGGTCCACTATGATCACATATCTTTGCATACAAGTAGTTGTGAAAATATTTTATAGTTTGAATCCTTGGTAAAGCATACAGTAGTTTTTCTCAGGAGAGTTTAGCCACTGACTTTTAATAAACTATCATCCTCTGAGGTGATCTATATCCCTATATCAGTATAAGGTCCACACTGCCAATCTTTAGCATTTTTGTCTAGTTGAAAATGAAGTTTGAAGCCCTGGTAAGTTAACAGAAAAAAAAAAAAACAGAAGAACTTTTTCATCTCCACTTGCTAAATCACACAATGACCACTGAAATAACATTCTTTTCCTACTCTTCTTATGCAAATGGCATCTAATATTATGAAACATACATATAAACCTCCTCTGGTAGGATTAAAGTCCCATAGAACAGCACATCTGGTCCTCAAAGACTTAAGAGTAGAATTTCCCTCCTTACTGTTCTGTGTGCCAGCACTAAATTCATTCTTTTTAAAACAATTCCTACTGCTTTGGGTATGGTTTCAGACCAGCAGCTTAGACTGATCCTGTCCTATTTGTAAAGATATCTAAATCTAATTTTGTTCAAAGACAGTAGCATGTGCCTAGGGTATTATCTAGGTATATTGAACAGGCCAGGAGGAACACCAGGCCAAAGCCTCCTCTAGTGGTATCTCAAATGTAGCTGCTTATCCTGAAAATCAAAGGCCATCACATTGAAATGACACAAATCTTGTCTGCAATATTGGCATTTTTGTCATCGTCTGGGCCAATTTCTGTTGCTGATCTTTGCTTAATATTCAGCCTGAAAAATCAGATTAAATTGTTACAGGGTCTGGGGAATCACCTCTATTCATGGTGACTCAGAGAAAGCCTTTTAAAATGTTCAAGGTAGTATATACACAGGAACCTAATCCTCCATCCTTATTTTTCTATCAAGAATTGTTGTTGATGCACAAGAAAGTTAAAGGTTCAGTTATGTTATTCTGGCATGTTTTTCCATGTCCTCTGTGGCTTCTTCTTTCTTTGCTTGATGGCAAAAAACAGATGAGGTGGGTGTTTGAGGTGCTGGCTCTCCCCCTCATGGCCCGAGCTGGCTTGGAACGCCATAATCTCAGTCTCTGCTGAATCAAAGAGAAAATCATGATGCTTATTCAAAAGGTCTTTTGGGCCATATCAAACTCTGTATTATATCAAAACAAATCTAACAGAAACCTTGAAATTCACCCCTTTAGTGTTCTTACTGCATGTTATTCATTCACTCCTATGATTTTACATTTTTACAGTTTAAGTGCATCACTTTTCTTTCCCTTTTTATTGTTCATGACATATTAGTCGTATTATCAAACATAAAAATTAACTCCTGCTTCAGACCTACTTGAAACTTAACTTATCAGATCCTCCTGCAAACTTTATCTAAAGGCTGTTTTCAACCAAAGATTCCTTCTTCTGGAGCACTTACCATATTATATTGCATTTATTATTGCAGAACTGTTTGTTCACGCTGGCAAATTACATGCTCCACACTACCAGATCTTCAGTGAATTTGGCACAGGCTGGATTTGTAAGGTACCACCTGTCAACTAACAGTCACTATTAGTCACCAAAATTGCATAAGCAAACATTTGCTTAAAGTCTGCTCAGCCAGGCTGGCCTAGTGATTGTCAAATTTGAAGCTATGTCTACTGTGGTCAGGAACAACCAAACTCCCATTCTTGCTGCTCAGCTACACACTGGGGAGTTCCATCTTTCCCCTCGTTCCTGGCTAGCTGTGTAGTACTTTTTACTTTTTTTTTTTTTTCCCTTTGCATTTATTCAAACTATGTATTTGCATTACTGTAAATTTTCATTGTTTTATAAGCCAGTTGTGTTATTTTTGATAGCTTGAAAAATTAGACTGCCATTCCCTTCCTAGCATGTATGCTAGCAGAGCTGTTTTCAGGGGTCATGGCAGTCAGTTCTCAGACTCCTTACCAGCATTTGCTTCCTGTCCTAGAGCACTGCTGCAACGAGGGACAGCTTTAAGGTTAAACTCTGTTGCCTTTCTGCAGGCCTGTAACTTCTGCTTTGCTTTGGTCTAAAGAAACATAAATAAATTAATGTGCTCATAAATTATCTACCACAGAAATGTTCAGTGATACCTCTGCATTTCTACAAGTCTCCCTTGTCCTCTGCAAATGACTCGAGGACTGATTTCTCCCTCTTTCTCACACTCAGCTATCCTCTGACACCCCCCACAGTCCTTAAATCCAAGGTGCAGGACTTCCTCCAAGATCAGGATATTGCCATCTTGTTCTGCTGGGTGAGTTGTGTAATGCCATTCTAATTGTGTGTTACATCTTCTCTGTTTCTTATCTAGCTGTTCTCCTACCAGGGAGATCATTTCATGATCATTTCAAGGAGATCATTTCAAGGAGAAGCTAATTATTTCTTTTATGCTTAAACTGAAGGTGCAACAGAAGAAGAAACACTTGATGCCTTTCAGCAGGCTGCAGCAGAGCGGCTACTTAGATGTTGGCCATATCGTCTTGCTGAAGGTCAAACAGTGAGGTCACTGTAGTGTTAGGAAAGGAAAGGAAGACTCTTTCCTCACGTTTTTCTCTAAATGTTAGATGCGCGCTTCTCTTACCTCTGAATTTCCTTGTCATGATGGGTTTATTTGACTGCATTGTGTGCTTCTGTGATTTAATTGTTATGTTATTAGGGTGAGTAAAATAAAGCTGCAGCTTTTCTTTTGCTGTATTAGTGCAGTTTAATTACATTTGGGAAAGGCGAAAAGGAGAGTGGGAGCTTGCCAACATTAATGCTGTCTGTCATTCACAGCCCATTGATGACAAGGAGTTGAAAGCTTGGCAGTTACTCTGGTAATCAGCAACCTGGCTGATGACGAATGGAAAAGATTATGTGAAATTTCCTGAAAGAGGGAAAAAAAAAAAAAGAGTTCTCAAAAGAAATAAAAATACAAAACAAGAACAAAGGGCAAAAAACCCAAACCCCATTTTCTAAATCCTACAGTAAATTCCTTTTATAATGCTTACATGAAAGACACTACATGAAACAGTTACAATTAATGAAAAATTCCACTACTAAACAGTTTTTAATGTCTATAAAAGGGATCTATGTTTCTAAATTAGAAGCACAAATATGTCCACTTGATTGTTTTTAAAAGCAATTTGGAAATGGACTTTTCCTCCCGAGCTGAAGGATACGTACCACTGATAAAAAATAGCAATGAAACACCTTTCCTCACTGGAGATGGCATCTCAGTTACGTTTGTTGATTTATAGCATGGAAAGCAAACTAATCTTTAGAGCTGTTCCAAACATATAACTCCTGATCTTTCAGAATATAAATGCTTTTTGTTATCTTTTTTTATTCACTCCACTTAATTTTCTCTTTTTAATATTGGAGAATGCAGACATTTAATCTTACTATTAATAATATAAGCAAACGTTACTGTTCAAGCTTTAGAGTTATTTCTAGTTCTCCAGCCTCCAACACGGTAGTAAACTTCAAGAAAAGCTACAGTAAAATGCAACTAGGAACAACACTGGTGTTTATGAAAAAAGGAGTACTTCTACAGTACTTATGTGGTTTTGCTGTGACCCATATATATTGTGGATGACTTGTGACATTTCTCACTTGTCTTAATTAAAAGCAGAATATTATTCTGAAGCCTTTTTTTTTTTTTAATCTTTGGGATAAAACAATGCTGGCTTGTCTGAAGCTCAGTTCAGTTATTATTCCATGCATGCTGGATATACCTACTCATTTCACACTTCACGTAATCATGCTTTGGGATTCTGGACTTAGGCCTTTTGTTTTGCTTGTGATGGGGAAATTAAAAGGTCCTGTGCTATCTATGCTGTTATTAGACTACAGTTTTAAGAATAAGAGAAACCTGTAGAATTGGTCAACGTGCAATTGTTTGCTTGGTATGCAAAGCCTTGGCATGTAAGCCTTTTGTCTCTCCTATTTTGTCAAACAACTTCAGGCGAGAAAAAAAAAGTCTTTTAATCATGATGTCAGGCAGCTCAGGCAATTTAAAGTTTACCAGCAGTAAGTCTGACTCTGCAGGACTGTGAACAGGGAATATCTCTTTCACACTGTCGAACAGATACATCACTATGTGGCTTCAGGCTTTTTCCCCACAGGCAGAGTACCGTAGCTCCATATTTTATGAGGAGTAGGAGGGAATATCTCAACAAAATTGAAAGATCACTGAGGTTTACTGGAAAATTACATATGAATGAAAATGATTTGACTGATATATTTTGTATTTAGAACTTGCTACATATTTATTAGATTAAAAATGTAATGCATATTAAAGACCTTCCTTCACTCTAGAAAATGACAATGGAATATTATCGTCATGCATCAGACCCAGTTTTAAATTTCTGTGGAGAAGATGTAAAATTTAGGGGAAGAAAAACCATAACATGTTTTTTGTGTTAGCAATGAGGTTCTGCTGCCCAAGTAACAGGTTTCTCTATTGCTGGACAATGACAAGGTAAGACTACTTTATGGACAAGGCCTCCTACATATGCTACATATCCCTGTGGTAATCAGGTACAACTTGATGTTCTTCCTTATTTGCTTGGGTTTTGCAGTCATAGTGCAAAGCAGCAGACTGCATTTACACTGACTCGCATGCTGTGTATTCAGGAGTCCTGGCTAGGAGCGCAGTGAATGTGTAGATCAGCTGTACTTGCCAAATGCAGTAAATCGTATCTTTCAGGAAAGTATCACAGGAGCCCAGCACAGACAAGCCTAGGAAGCACTGACATAGCAGATATGTGCAAGCTAGCTTTGCAGTGCATGTGCAGGAACTCTGATATGTCAGGGAAACACAGAGGATGGGTACTGGATAACACCAGGAAGGATGGATTGACAATTTCAGAGCTAGAGGCTGTCACTCAGCAGTGGTCTGCTGCTCTTCTTCTGACACTGCACTGACAGAAGTCTGCACGAACCCTTATCTGTAAAAATCAAGCTACTTGAGAATCAAAAAATCCTAAAGTAGATCAGATTCATTTGCCTACTGAAAAATGGTTGAAGTACGGATTTAAATTAAACTAAAGAATTGTCAACCATCGAAAAGGCAAATGAAATACAAAAATTCAGCAGAAATAAAGGGATGCACTTTCATATAGAATTATCTTTACTATCCATTTATACTTCCCTTCTGCAGTCTCCCGAACTTCATTTGCCCAATGATCTTTCACTTTAGATAAGGGGATCACGTCCTCCACTATTATTTGAAATTCATTTTTGTCAGTTGCTAAGTAAGTAAAGGTTCACTTTGTCATTATAATAAGAATCTGAAAATAAGATACATGAGTTCTTCCACCTTAACTTAATGATCTCTTTGTACAACCAATGGCTACTGTTTAGGAGTTCTTTGCATCATTATCCCATTAATTTGATCAAAATCCCATTACAAGCATTGTCCTAATATTATTCCAGCATACTTCCACCCAAAATTCATTTGCTGCATTACCTCTATCTCTTCAAATTATATTTGATATTGCAAGTAACTTAGATCTTACACTTGCTGCCATGTACTGACATGAGTTAAGACAGCTAATCAAAAAGATGTTTGCTGCTGAAGTTTTGAAGGTGATGCCACTGAATTGGCTGAAGTCACTGGATAAGCAGATGGAGAAGGATGTAACTGATGCAGGAAAGCAATTTTTGAAAGCTGCAGTTTATTCCGCAGGCAGGCTGAGTATCTTTGTTTCAATCCATTCAGGGAGTTCTGTTAAGAACTATTTAACTCAAAGCTGAAAAATCAACGCAAGAGTAGAAAAAGTAAGATTGCCTATTTTTCTCTGTCAATCTACAACTAAACCCAAGTATGAGAGGATAAGATCTGCTTTCACTAGGACTGTGAAGGTGATGGCTACCAGACATTTCCCATTGAATTCCCATTCATTTGTCATTATTTCAGTTGTTTCAAGAAGTATTTTAAAATGCAAACATGCTTTTGAAAAGCATCAAGCACACTTAAGGTAGTCTTAATTAATGGACAATTTGAAACTATGCCACATCAATTTTATCTGAGTGTCAGTTTTCATGCAAGCAGAACTTGACAGAAATCGTAAGTAAACAACTAAAAATGTAAAGTATCATTCACTATTTTGTAACAATAGAGGCTAAGAAATTAATATTCTGAATAAAAGGTTTAAAAGCTAAAATGGAATAATACAATGTGTATGAATACAATGCTGTCTCTTAGCTGAAGAAGAATCAAAATAGTCAGACTTGTTAGTAACAATCAGCTGCAAATTTATGTATACATGTTCACCAAACAAGGAAGATCAGTTACTCTTAGGCAACTAAAATTTTAAAAGCAAAATATCTAAATTACTAACGCCATTTTTTTCCACTTGTTCTTTTAAACAATAATTAAAATGAAGGTTTTACTTCAAGCCATCTCTACCATATCTGGAACATTTCATCAACAATGTCAATACTAAAGACAAAAATAAAAAAGAGCAATACTTAGCAAGCACATCTCTCTCTCTCTTTCTTTCTTTTTTTGAAGAAATTCATTACTCATATTTCTCACGGGGAACCTACCCAGCCTCTAGATTTCCAAAAATGGGTGCCTATAATTACTTTTCTAAGCTTGTATTCATGCATTTGAATAAGTGAATTTATTGTGAATACGTTCTGCAGCTTCTAATAGGCCCTAACCATTAGGCTGATCAAAAAATTTTCAAGCACATTTATATTGTTGTAAAAACGCTGACATGTGAAAATGCAAAATTTCAAGATAAATATGTTTTGTCACTAACAGAAATGGGAAGGGAGGGTTCTCAGGTCCAATTTTTTGCCTTCTGATACAGCCTGGCCTCATCTCCACCCGCAAATAATGGCTCAGTGGGTAGCGGAGGTACTCGCCCCCTGTGAGAGCCTTGTGCTCCAGTTTGGCCACTGCTTTGGAAATAGTTTCACTATTGGGCTGGTCTGAAATGCATTCCCCTTTTTTTTTTCTTCAGAAAAAAACCATCAAACACTGTCTGTTTCATTCTTACACAGAACAACTGCCCAAATCCCAGTTCTCTTTTAAGGAACGGATGTTTGCCAGCACACCATTTTTTCTGGGACTGTTCTATCAAGTGATAAAGTCACCGTGCGTGCTAAAAGCAGACGTAGCTCGCTAATTGTTGCTGGCCATCCAGCACGCTTCCTCGTCTGCGAGGTGAGACAGGAGCAGGCGTGCAGGAATTAAATTTATTCTTGGAGGGATTTTAAAATATTTCATTTCAGAATCACTTGACGACAGTGCAGTAAAGCCCTTTACATGTAATTTGCCTCTCCTCGATGTACGCGTTTAACTCTCCTGCTCTCTACTCATAATATCATAGGAGCGCAATATTATATATTTATGATTCGATGATCATGGCCTGATTTTAAAGCTCACAGAAGCCGTGCATGCTCGGTGCCTCCGGGAGCCACACCGGGTGCAGGCAGGAAGAGGGCCTTCCCCTCACACCCCCAAGTTCCCGCTGCCCCACCAACACCTCCCAACCCCCCGCCCTCGGCCGTGACGGGGAGCGGCTCCCCCGACCCCAAGGCGGGGGGCGGAGAGGGAAACCCGGGCCGCCGTGAGGAGGGCAGCGGGCCAGGGCCAGCAGCCGCGGACCCCCGCTGCCGCCCGCTCTCCGCCTCACGGCCGGCGCGGCGCGGCGCGGCCTGGCCGCAGGCGGACACCCCGATCAACTTCCCCCTGCGCGACGAAGGGACGCGGGGGCGGCCGGCACGGAGCTCCCGCCGAACCCCCCCGCTCCCCAGGGGCTGCATCAGCTCTGCCTCGGGGCGGGCGGGCTCCGGCGAGCCCCTCGGGCGGAGGGCGTTAGAGGCGCGGGGGCGGGCCGGCAGCTCGTCCCGGCCCCGGCCGGGGGCCATGGAGCACCGCGGGCCCCGTGCCCGGCCGGGCAGCTCTGGCCACGGGCCGGGCCGCGGCCGCTCGGCGCTCCGGCGGCGCGGGGCTCCCCGGGCGGGCGGGGAGGAGGGGAGGGCCGGCGGTGGGGGATTCCTGGCCCCCCAAAGGAGGTGGGGGAGGCGGGGGAGGGGAGGCGAGGGGGAGGGGAGGCTGGGCTCCCGGAGAACGAGACGGGCACTCGCACAAAATCCTGCGGCTTCGGAGCAGCCCTGGCGGGCAGGGTAAGTGCTCCGGGGAGCGCCTCTGCCCCGCGGGGTGGGAGCGGGGAGGGATCCGGGCGGCCGCCCCGGGCGGGGTCTGCCCGCGGCTCGGGGCGGGGGCACCGCGAAGGGCCCCGCTCCCCGCGGCGGGGTCGGTCGGAGGCGGCGGGGTTCGAGCTCGGCGCTGCCTTCCCCGGCTGGGGACCGCGGAGAAGGGGGGATGGGTGTGCGTGCGCGGCCGTGCCAGGATCTGGATCCCCCCGCCTGCCCACCCCCAAGCGCGTCAGGGCTTCGCCTCTCCCAGCCGAGCCTCCCCGCGGCTTCTCCGCGCGCCTTAAAAAATATATACGTATGCCCCGAAGCCGGAGAGAGTGAGGCGGTCCGGCAGGGGGAAGGGCTTTCCGAGGAGCAGGGGCTGCCGAGAGGCGGAGGGAAGCGCCCCGCAGCTCCCCGCGCCCTGCCTCGCCTCCATGCCGCTCTGCCGCCGCTCGCCTTCCGCCGGGCCGGAGGAAGGGCTGCGCGAAGGTAAATCCGGGCTGTCAGCCGCTGAGCGGAGCGCTGCCCGCCCGGCCTCCGCCTCTCTCCGGCCGCGGGGCTGAGAGGGAAGCGGCCGCGCTCCCGCCGGGAAGTTACTTTGTTAGCGAGTTCCCGCGGAGGCTGCGAGCCGCCGGTCGGAGGGAGGGCGGCTCCGTCGGCCGCGGGCAGGTGCGAGGGCACGGACCGCCCAGAGGGAGCCCGGGAGCTGCGGGTGCGGCAGCTCGGCCCGAGGAAGGGACGGTGGGAGCGGGAGAACTTCGCAGGGTGGTAGGAGAGGATCTGGTGACCTCCAAAGTTTTGTTCCGGGAGGAGAGCGTTCAGTAAGTTGCTCAGGATTCGTGCTGATCTTCGTGTCGTGCATCGCGCTGCTGCTTGGTACCCGGCACGCTCCGAGCAGCGGAGCGGGGAAAAAAATAGAAGATTGAAGGGGGTTAGGTGGGGAGGTTCGTTGCTTTTAATGTATTTCACTGTTTTCTTTATGTCTGCATTTCTGTGGTTTGCACGTTGAACCAGCAGCGTGAAATACATTTTTAAATGCATATATTTGTGCGTGGCCAACGTAGGAGATAAGGATGGGAAACGTGCAGAAAGCGGGCAGGTTTCAGACCTTCCGTTCTCTTTGGCAAATGATCAGTAGTTGAAGGTTTCTGCGTACGCCACACATATCTTGATAATACCTTAATTGGAAGATCTGCTGATAACGTCCAGTATTGATAACCACTTCAACTTCAGTTAATGCCTAATGAATTTAGTAAGTAATTTAGGCTACAGAGCAAAGGAGCTTTAGTTATTCTGGATAAATTGATAACTGGGCAAGATTATTAAACTTTGTGATAAGCTCCTGGCGAAGTGAGCTCAGTTTCTCAAGAGAGTATCAGGAGATATTTAAAATGCAGGACTGCATAGAAAATGTGTACGGCCGGGATTTGGCTTCTAAAATGAGAGTGCATCTTTTGAGAAGACTGTTAAGTAGTCATTACAGGGCTGTAATATGTGCTGGACCTGCGCGTGTTAAACTGTGCCGTGATGTAAATTTGCTGGCAGTATAGGTATGTATTTTTTATTTTGTATATGATTTTTTTTTTATTATTAAATACGATGGCTATCCTGTGTATGTTAAGTAAATGAACTGATTGATTGTAATCATTAGCCACAGAATTTAAATGGTGTGTCTAAACAATTCTAGCTTTGCTTTTCTCGTTTCCTTCGTTGTCTCAGGCTGAGACAGAAGAATCTTAAAATTTCTTGCTTGTACACCATTGTCTGTCTCTTCTCTGTGCTTTCCTTCAGTCTAATTTAAAGCATTGTAACTGCTGTGAATACCTGTACAGATTCACATGAAGAAAAGCACCTGTGTTAAAGATAAACAATTGTTCCTGTTAGACTAGAGCAAACCCTTCGTGCCCTGTGTGAAAACCTGTTAAAGTGTTATTGTAGGGTGCTTTGGTATTAGTTTGTGATACCAAACAACAAACAACACCAGAGAATGCACATAAAGCTGGTGCTCTGATCTTTGTTTAAACAGGTCATGGTTTTTCTTTAATGCTGTGCGCTCATTACAGGAACTGTCAGCAGGAATGTAAAGCGGACTGGAGTTCTGATTTGGAATACATTGCCTATTCTGACATTGATGTTTCTGCTTCTTGAGTTAATGATTATAGTGCTGCTTGTGATCATATTTACCTAACCGAATTCATTGTAAAGAATTAGAAAAAAAGTCTATATTATGTCCTCTTAGGAAAGGAATACGATCAGATTTGCTGCCTCAGATGCAGTCCCTCTCACCTGAAGAGTTACACAGGAATGGGCTTTTCTCTATTATAGTAGAACATGCAGTGGTATATGGAAATGTTTCTGTTTTTTATGTCAGCTAGAGTTTTGCCACTGAATTATGAGGAACCTCAAATTCCTTAGACCACTTAATTGATGCAGATAGTTTCTTCTCGCAGATAGCATCGGTGAATAAAAACGTGAGTTTAAATTTGAGGATTTTAGTATTTTTGTACATGAAATCAGTTTTCATCTCAAATGATTAATAATCCCTGCAGTTCATTTGATTTCTGTTAAACCTTATTTCAAAGAATTGCAAGCAGCCAGATTCAGAGACGATATGTAAAATAATCTGAGGGAAGAGTCTTTCCGCATGGTACTGTTACATTAAGATGTATTAGGCTGTTAAAGTGTACAGTTTGAGGTCTCTCGAGAAGACCAGGTATACAGGTGGAAACTGTCATTTGTATATACACCAGGTTGGGTTTTGTGAACATTGTCCATGGGTGAGTTGGTCTGTGCTGCAGTGTATAAAAGCGATATGGTCTCTAATCGTTATTTCTAACTTAAATACACGTTCCTGTTTCAATCCTGAATCTTCCAGGTTTGTTTTGAAATACAAGCAAGGCTATTAATGTAAGGGAGTCCTTTAAGGACACTGGACTGTTATTGTGTGACTTCCTCTTAGAAGGTCATCCTTAGAGGCTAATGTTATTATAAATAAAATACATGTGAATGCAATGCTTGGGTAAGCTTGCAGAATGACAGTCCAGTGTAAGATACATTGCAAAAAGGAGCAGAGCTTTTAGTGTAATGACTGTTCACCTGCTTCTGCAGTGACCACCTCCGGAGGGTGAAGCAGTTCATCCTCTTGTGACTGCTCACTGCTTGACCTCATTGTTGAAACTGTCAACAAGTGTGACAGTTTTGCTGTGATTTGATGTGGCAGTGGGAATTATATTAGGATTAACAAATAACCATCATGCTGTATATGTAGTAACTTGCAGTTGTAGCTGATTTGGTCTTCATTATGCTAACCTAAATACAGAATGCCTTACTATTTAAAATACCAGTATTTACCATGGGAGTAAAATTGGGTTCATAATGTCATTTAATTGGTCATCTTATTTAGATTTTCTTTTTTAAGAGTTGTAATACATACAATATATTTCAGTTGCAGGTATTTGCCACGTACTGATGATGTCTTTTTAGTTTATACATTTCTGCTGTATTACTGTACTAAACATACATGACTTTTGCGCAAGCTGTTTTGATGCAGTATGCTCTCCTGACCTTTCAAGTTCGGTTATGTACCACATATGTATTCCAGCTTCTCTTACAGCAGGTGAGGGTCTTGCCATTCAGCCAAAGACTGGAGCCAGCAGAGCAGCTGTAGAAGCAGCGTACGAAGGAGACCAATGGTTACTGATATGTTTGACTGTTTTTTCTTTGCTTATCCTAATTGGTTGCTTTGCTCAGGATCCCTCTTTGCCAGCTCTTAGTCGCTTTACTTTGCGTTCTCTATGACTCAAACATCCTGCATGGCACTTAATTTTCTTATCTTTTTTCCCCTTTTCACTTGCTCTATCATACCTTTTTTCTTTTTTTTTCTTTGTGACATTAATCCTGTTTATTTTTTCATTGTCTTCAGAAATAAATGGAAGGAATGTAATGTTCTGTTGTTGCCTTGATCTTTTTTTTTTCTACATTGCTGTATCATTTTTGTCCCACTTCCTTTGTTGAGTTTTGGTAGACTGTAATCTCTTTGGGGCAGAAACTTTTTGCTGCTGTTTGATTGTACAGTGCCTAGCATAGTTTGTTCTTGGATTTCCATTGGTCTGTGGGCACTTGTGTAATAGTAAATAATAATACTGAAACTATGTCTTGTTTATGTGACAGCCTTCCTTCTGGTTTTGCGGTAAACCAAAAATATATTGCTCAAAGCTTATCTTCACAGTATCGCTATTCTGAGATACATCTCAGTTTTTCCCTTAGCACATGTACTGAATCCCTAGTGTGAGTTGGTTTTGGTAAAAGTTCAAGATACCTTGCCTGCTGAAGAGGATGGGAATGGATTAAGACCCAGCTACTGCCAGCAGTTAACAAAATACTAAAAACGGAATAGTTAGCAGAAGATCAGACAACACCAAAAAATACTCTGGCTTTACCAGATTGATCAAGTAAAAGGTAGAAAGAAAAAGAAAATCCAGAAATGTATAGTGGTTTAATTTCACTACTCTGATGTTTTCCTCCTAAATATTTTTTTCATTTTGGTCTCCCTTTACTTTTCACCGCTGGAACACTTGGCTTTGTTTTAGCATCTTTTGGGTCAAATGAGGATTTGTAGTCCGTCCAAATAAAATTGTCAAAAGAGTTTTTCAAACAGCCAGCAAACGAGGTGATGCAGTATGTGTGGCTCAGAGCCACAGTTCAGCAGCAGCTGGTCCAGCGCTTTGCAGTGCAAGAGCTACTGCCTGACTTACCTAAACTGGAGTGAAGTACTGTGAATGTGCTGTCTCGGTGTAGGTTTTCTCCTGATTTTTGTTTCTCTCACGAATAGCCTCTTCAGTTTTAGGGAGAACAGTGATTTGCAGCATCCTGTTGTGAAAAAGGCACTATAGGACTGGGTCTTCCTGATCTCCAACACTTTGCCTCAGAACTGTGTACCTGGGGCTTCTGTGTTATCTATCCTGTTTCCTTGAAGGAAGAGATTTAGTTATCTTTGTCTCAGTTTCCAGTGGAGCTTGGAGGGGCGCTCTATGTGTACAAGGAGTGAATTGTCCAACTTCTGTGTTATTTTTTTCCTATCAGTCCTGGGGAGGATACCTGGAAAAATAAACAGGGCAAATGCACTGACACTCTTCCTGGATGATCAGATAATCACCAGATAATAATCAGATGTCATGAAGGATTTCAGCTGAATAAATAAAAAGGATTGAAAGGTAGAAACAGTGAAAATAATGGGACAATGTACTTAATTTTCAAAGTTTTGTGTCCATATATATATATTAATATATAAAACTGTTAAAAAGATTTCTTGATTCCTTTTAATAAGATTATCCTTAAAGTAGTATCACTGAAGGTATATTTACGTGTGACCTGTTGTATATTCTGATTTACACATGTTTGCATGCTTGCACTTTGGCATTTCATTCATCTTCAGCTACAGGTATTAGACTGGCAACTTTTATTTTCCCATTCTTGTGTATTGACATAGAGATCAGCAACCTTTCAAGACTGTTCAGTGTTAGATATTTCCTGAAATCAGAGGCAAATGTCAGCAACAGAAATTCATCCAAATCTGAGCAATGCCGCTGGACAAAAAGGGAAGACTGTGAGCTGTCCTGCTGGCATCAGCATGCCTTTGTCTGTGAAAGACAGAGCTGCCTGTGAAGCAGCAACTCTACCTCTGGCTGCCCTCAGAATGTGGGAGCTGCTGCCTGTTTTGCTGTCTGCTACTTTTGTCCTCAGCCACCCTAATACCAGCACTGTGTACTGCTGACCCATGGTCTAACCGTACTGGTGGAGAACACTGATTTTCAGTGCTTGCTTTAGAGTGACCTGAACTGACTGCTAGGCATTTAGTATTAGACTTTGTCATATTCTGATAAAATACTGGTATCAGAGCAAGCAGGCTAAATCATTTGGATTTATTTTGCCCTCAGGTGAGAATGACCCAATCAGCTAAATTCTGTGTATCTATATGCAATTTCCATGGAAATCAGTTTGGATAAATTCTGTGGAACAGATAACTTGAATTTGACCTGGTGATGCTTGTCCAGATAAAGGCTAAGAAATTAATGTTAGGCAGCTCTCACAAAAGAGCAAAGGAAAAGAACAAAGTTCTTCAGTTACAGATTTAAACCAAACTCTGTCGTCTTAAATATATGATATTTCAGTACTTACATATTCATTTTCTAAGCAAATATTTTAAGAGATTCGAGAGCTTCATCAGATGACATGCCCAAATTGCAGGCTGAAATGTGGAATCAAAGCACTGCAATCTGAGTTTACTCCTATTGAAATGTCTATTTTTGGTAATGTTTCCAGATAACCTGTATTTTAGCTATTTTTTTTTTTTTTATTAAGATGACTACTGTCATTTTGGGACTTATAATTTTTCTTGTATGAGCTAGGGATCTTCAGTAGCATAGCAGATTTTGAAATACTACCAGGGATGAAAGCTAATTTTTTAGAGAGAAGAATGAGTTTTGTGGCTTTTAGATATATTTATTTAAAATTTCCTTCCTTAGCGGTAATTACTTAAATAGATAAGCTACGTTGGCAGATATTTGGGGATAAATAGAGCAACATCGAGCAAAGCAGTATATTTTTCAGGGAAAAGATTTTTTCCTTAAGAAAAATGAATCCATGTAAATATTTTATTCAAATGTGATGTTTTATATGTTCAGGCAAGATTGTATGTAGGGTTACTCTAAAACATTTAGCCTTGGCAAATGTCCAGCCTGTTTGTTGATCTTAGAGTGTTGCAGTGTTTAAAATGCATTTGGTGTATTGTAAAGTCAACATATAAGAAAAAGACAAGCCCATGTTATTAGTGGTATTTTTAAAATTTAATTGAATAAATTAACTGTTATTTGTATAGATGAGGACTTGGTTCAGAAAATGATACTCCTGATAATCCCAAATAAAATAAAATTTTCATAAATAGAACACTCAGTCATTGTGGTTTTGTTAACCTAGGTAAGTAAATCAGCACAAGTAATTTTAAATCATACAATCATCATTCAAAATAAGATAAGCTAAGAAGGTTTTAAAGTGATACTTGTTTTAAATCAACACAGTTAAATTTCATAGGCAAATGTATGAATTTGGTTTTCTGAATCCATTCATCTCTTTCTGGATGCCAGGTCAGAACTTTGACACGGAGTAGATACAGTATTCCTTTTGAGGAAACTCCAAAGAAGTGAATGTAAGGGCGCAGTTCCAAAAGACAAATTATCTCATTTCCTGCTTGCTTTGTCTATAAAATATTTGCATGACAGTTAAAGCTAACAAATACTAACAAATAGTGTTTTTTATTTATGAAGTAATGAGAGAAACGTGTATAATACTTGTGCTTGAGAGCAATGGAAGAAAACTAATCTGGAGTAAAAGTTCATTTCAGTGATGAATGTTGTCATACTGTGTTTGACAGGTCATTGTAATCAGCAAAGAAGAGGAACAATGTATTTTTGCATGGTGAGAGATAACTTGGGGGATTTGTTTTTATTTTTTCCTAGGGCATGTTAAGGTAATTATAATTAAAGAGAAATAAAAAGTCTTATATAAGTCAACAGATCTCTTCACATTACAAAACAGGTTGCTCTATAACTTGTAGATCTGCAGTTAAGAAATAAATGGTATAAATAACGAGACACCAAAGCATTCCTTGATAGATGAAATACAAGATTTGATAGATTGCGTCTTTCTTCTCATTGAAGTTGGTAGGATTTTGAGGCATACAGGTAATTGAGAATTATGTCTGCTTTTTCTGGTTATTTATCTGGGAGTAACTCTGACATCTGGTGAAAAGATACAGTCACAGAACTGAGTATTATTTGATAACAGTTTGCAAATTTAGGTTTGCTAGTGCAGAAAACTATCTCAGATGTGTTTTTAAGATGGTCCAAAGGGTCCCCTTAATAAATTATGGAGATAATTTATCTTCCTTACACATCTTCTGAAGTGAGCTGAAACTGGAAGGCAGAATGCTTAGGATGTCTATCCATTAAAGATAGAACATAAGAAGAAGTTTCTAAAAATGACGGCCAGAGCGTAGCAGAGCATATGTGCTCTAGTTAACAGGTGAGCCATAGTAGAGAGGCATTTTAAAGGTTTTATTCAGATTCTTGACCTTTAGACAACAACCACAAACATCAGTCAATATCCTTACATGTTGTGGCCTGAGAAGCAGACAAAGCAATGTATTTTGCCAACTCCGGGCCCTCACAGAATTAACTGGTGTGCTTGTTCCACTTTTATTCTGGTCTACAGAACTCATTCTAATGTATACGTCTATTTGCTGATTAACAGCAGAGATTTCTTGAAACATGTGACTTTGATGTGGTGCTGCCCTTCGGTCGTGGTCTCTAGTGAGCAGATCTGAGGCACAAAGGCAGCCCAGGGCCTCGTGCCAGGCCTGGTGCTTGTGCCAGGCCTCTGCGTGTGCCGTGGATCGAGGTCTGGAGGCTTGAGGGCTGTCGCCTTGGCACGCTGCACCAGAGCTAAACTGACATTTAGGAAAACTAACATTCTCAAATGCTGTCCTGCTTCGGTACCCTAGCGGGGCTAGCTTTCCAAGCAGGAATTCTAGCTCCCTGTATTCATAACATAGAACTCTGGGAATTTGGTAAGGGTTGAGGCATCGTAAATGACATCACACATTATAAAATGGCAATTCAGATATCCTTGAGGAATCTGTTGGTTTTTAAAATATCGTTTAATACTCATTGTTACAAGTTACATATATGTAAAGCAGTTGCCTTGGGGAAAGGAGGCTTGTAGGTGCATATTTCACTTCAAAACATTGCACTTCCATTTGTTCACTTTTTAAATGCAATTGGTACAAAACATTGTACTCATTTAGAGGGCCTAATAATCCCATCAGTAGAAGTGACATGACTGACCTTAGAACCCACAAGTGTCTCTATGATGATGCTGCCTTCACTTCAAAGTCCACAATTGTGTTAAGAGCATTCAGATTCCTCATTTGTCAAGTGAATTTGCTTGGTCTCTTAAGGGAAGACTGGGTGGTTTTTATTTGCCAGGACTTGCATTTCGTTTCAGAAAATGAAGAGAAGGAAGAGGAGAATGTATCACTTTGGAAAAGCTTTTATCTGCAGAGTGATTTGCTTGGCTCATCCTTTCCCACAGAATAATGTCTTTTTAGGATTGTTTCAGCATTCATTTTCTGATGATAGAACTGGAAATAGCAGCCTAATTCCATCGATTAGTATGGACTATGTGAAATGGATATTTTCAACAGGAAAAAGAATGGTTTTCAGCCTACTTCTCGTAGTAATCACTTTACTGGGTCCATTATGTTCACTTATTGCTGGACAGTCTGTAATAACCTGTTTGTGTTGGAGGGAGGAGGGATTTAAAACAAAAAATAAACATCAGTAATTTGTTATCACAAAGCCAGTGGGGGTTTTAAGAATGTTACTATGACAATTGGTACCAATGCTGTTGAATACCCTGTGGCACTTCCCCACCCACCTCCCCCCCATTTTTTAAAAATACAGAGCCTGCTTCTCTGTGTAGAACAGCCTGTGAAGAACAGTTTACCCTCAGTATAGGGGACAACCTGTACTTGGAGTGAAGCTCCAGGAGGGGTTTCTGCTTACCAGTTTCCAAGATTACCAGTATTCAGTTTCTATTGGAAGGTGTTCCCATGCTAGGGAGTTGGACTAGATGGTCTTTAAGGTACTTCTTACCTCAGACCATTCTACAATTCTGTGATTTGCACAAGAAGCACGTGTGTGACTATGTGGTCTATCACAAGCTCTCATGTGCTTCGTTAAGGTATTTTACTGCTGTTGTCTCACTGGCTCTCCCTGAAAAAATATAGCTTTGATGTTTTATAGCTGCATGAAGGTGCCTTTTTTTTACTACTACATTTTATTTCTTCATTGCGTCCCCAAATCCCAGCTCGTCATACTTTCTGAACAAAATGTGTTTTCTTTAGCTGCCTCTGCCACTGACCTAGTACCAGCTTCTCTTCCTTCTTCATGGTGTCTCACTGTTGCTGATGCAAAATCTGGCAGCTTCCCCTCTTAAGCTTTGTTGCTGTGATGTGCTCCAGCCATGTTAAGCCTTTTGATCTCCAGATTTTTTGTAACCTGGCAAAGTTCTTTGCTCAGTAGGTAACTCCATCAGAGTTCTATTTCTTAATTTGTAGCTTCTTTGTTCTTATCATCAATGTCATCATCACCATCAGTATTTTATCTTGATTTCTAATTATTGTTTCAGTGACGTCTGCTTGAGCTGTGTTGTTTTTAAGTCTAGATTCTTATATCCGAATGCTGGAATAATTGTCAAGAAGTCTCGGTATTGCTTATAGGCTTGAGACAAAGAGTAGATGGTAGCAATAGAGATGATGGAATAAGAGCTGATGAGAGACAATGGACAAGAGAATGAGCTGGAGGATGAACATAGAATGAAACAGAATCGGGGAGTGAAGAAGTGAGATTAAAATAAAACATTGCCCTGGAGTGGAAAAGAAGAGAAGAGAAAAGAAAAAGGGATGCATAGGACGGTTGTAGAATTGATGTAAAAACAAATAAGCTGGCTATACTAGAAATTCCAGACTGAAAAAGTAAGAAAATCTTAATGCTTTTTTTTTTTTTTTTTTAATTTGAGAACTTAATTCAGCAAATGACTTAAATATATGTCTGAATTGAAGCACCTGCCTGCTCCAGTAATTCCTCAGAATAGGTGGTGACCCATATAGTTTATGGCCTTATGCAAAGCCTGCTGAAGGCAGTCTAGCAGTGTCCATTCTATACAGCGGGCTTTGGATCAGGCCTCACGGAACCTCTGAGCACGTGTTAAAGTAAGCACCTGAAAGATAATGCATGGAGAACATTCCTGACATCAGTAAGGAAATGGCGTAGCTGGTTTAATAGCTTTTTCTCAGTCTGTGATTCTAACAGCCAGGTTTGTGATATTTATTTTAGTATTCATGTTCTTGCAGTCCTTTTTACATTTCCCTGTTTTTCTCTGGCAGACATCCCGCAGCTCCATAAGTCTGGGGGAAGAGGATGGTTAGCATGTTGTTGCTGTGGGGATTTGAGTCTTAGTGCTCTGTGTTGGTAATGCTGGGCATATAAATTTTAAAACTTGCATACTAGAGATGCAGATAATTATTTCCCCGCTACATTTTATACTCTGGTCTAGGCAAGAAAGAAATTTCAGAATATTAAAAGAGGAGAGAGTTACGATTGTGGGGACCATTGGAAATGGAAACAGAAAGAGGGGAGTAATGGGTGTCAGTCTAGTTATCAGTCAAGATAGAAAGAGACAGCTTGTTCTGTCGAACACCAAGAATGTTCGTAGTCAGCCAACCACTTATGCAGGAAAGCAGCCCTAGACTGAAAGGTAAGGTTCAAAGACATCTGTGTATGTTTCTGAAATGAGCTTGAATGAAGCTTGCTATTGAATTATGCTTACTGATTATGTGTGTTACAGTATTTGATTTTTGTTTAGCATAAGCTATTCATGCAATTGCTAGTTTTCTTATTTTTATTGCAGTATCTGTCTTTTTTTTTTCTCCCCAGCCCCCTTCTCTTGGATGCTTTTTATGTGTCCAGAGTTGACACTGGGTGATTGTCATTTGGCAGAAAACTTAGCAATGCTGTGGTGTCTCTGTTTTTTTTTTTCCCCTTAAGTGAGACATGTTGCCTCCCAATTTCCTACATGATCATGTGGTGAACTTCTTGCTGAATGTCTGTAGCTAGCATCCTCACAGGCTTGCCTAATGGTGTGATTCGCATGCTCTCCCATGTGCAAGGATTGATTCCCTGCTTAAAGGAACTCTTCAGCACTAAGTGGTGTGTCGGTGGTGTACTTGTCGTGCTTAGTTTTTGTTTGCAAACAAAGTGGAAAAAAACGTTATTTTGAATTAGTTTGTGTTGATAAGCACTGATTTCCCCTCACTTGGAAAGTGAAAGCAGAGTTTAAGAGTTGACATTGGGGTGCCAGGATCCATCTGCTTCTCCTCTCCTTTGATGTATCACTTGAGAGCAATCATAGAAGACAGGACCAAACAGGAGGGTAACAAAAACGTGTCTCAGCTGCTTTGGGCACTGAGAGTTTCCTAATGCCAATGGGAAATTCTAGGTTCTGCCGGGCAGTGCCTCAGTGCCTTTGCAACTTCAGTTCAGCTATGTCTAAGGTGGGCATGAGCCTTGAATTATAAAACACAGGGTGTTTTTTAAGGTAATTTGAAATCCTCACGTAGAGCTGTGGAGTCATATATTATTAATCATACTGGAGAATATTTCTAGAAGTCTCCAGTCCTAATGTTTTCTCTCAAACACAAGTAGGTTCACTAGGAACAGTTTACCCCCTATAAAATGCCTGACCGTGCCCATTCAAACTTCTTTACAAATGCTTCATTTGTTACAGGAAGCTCCTCAGGGAGGATTCTTCACATCTGCCATCATAATTTCTTATTTCCTAAGCGCTGCAATTTGTACTTGATTATTCTTACAAGAATCGTGCCTCCCTTCCCTCCCCCTGCTCTGGCACATTCCATTGTGCTGCTGCTTGTTCATGTAGCCTGCACAGAGCATCTGAGAATGTTTAAATCCAAATTTTTCTTTGCTGTTATTCTAACATTTCTCTACCTTACTCACTTCTGGGGTGGGGAAGGGGGGCAGCTGCTTTTTCGTTCTCAGACAGTTTTCCTGCAGGTTGTTAGCGACAGCAAGTTGTCGTCATTTTGTAGCCATTCAGCAAGTAACAAAAACAAGCTGAATCTCTCACTCCAGTTTTCTAAGGACAAGGTTTCCCAAAACAAAAATACACCACCACTTCTTGGAGCACTTAACATCTCCAGTAGATAGAAGGACTGAAGCCCAGGTTTTTGAAGATACTTAGGTGCTTGACTCCCACTAGAACTGAATTAGACCTAAGTACCTATAAATAGCTTTAAAACTTTGAGTGACTATGAAGACCTTCCTCATCCATCACTTGGCAGTGGTCCCATCAGAATGGAAGTAATTCATATCAGCAAGGTCACATAAAAAACCTGTAGTTCTGCTTTTCAGAAACTGCTCATATCAGACGAATTGCTGCATTCTACCATAGCTTTTCTTGAAATACAGCTTCTAAAGTAGATTACTTATATTTGCTAGAGGAAAAAAGTCCTTGCTTGCATGAAAGTAAATATTTAAGGCAGACAACTTTTAAAAAGGACACAACATTATACCGCAAAAATACCCACCTGTATTCCTTATAATCCATTTTTTATTAAAACTGAGAAATAAAAGTAAAATTCACAATTAAATTACTTTCTGCTGTTTCTAGGGGATACTCTTTACATTCCATTTGGTTTCACTTTGCAGTTCCTCTACCCGTTTTCAGTGCTGTTGTTATAGACATATTTAACCTTCAGAGAACATTTATTCCCAAACATAAAACCTCTAGGGATTTTACTTTTTGATATTTAATAACATTTACCTGTGTGTTAGCCTTCAAATAATTTTTTTTTTTCCCATTGAATCCAGATTTTGGGGCTAGTGCTAAGAAGAGAATGTGTTTGAAGTGGGGAGGTTGTCGTATATATATCAGGAGGTCCTTCAGGATGCCGCAGAGCCAGGATCATGTGTGTGGAAGGCTGAGTTTGTTTTATTCCTTGGGATTTGAAGAATAACCACTTTTGTTGCATCCCATTATTAAATGGCATAGACTTCCTTAAGAATTGGTAAATCTCATTCTTTTAAATTAGATCACATTTTAGTCACGCGCAGATGTGTATTCAGTTTTAGGTTTGGGGTTTTCTTGGAGGAAGACGGGATATAAACATTCAACAGTTCGATCAGGAAAAAAAAAAGAAAGTAAATGTGTTGATGAGACATTAATATTTGACGCACCGTTCTGTTTTAGATCTGTATTAAATGTCTGAAATATTTGAGCAAGTTGTCTCCTGTATTCTGTTGCAAGCTTACTTCCCCCACCCACTTTCCGCCCTCAACTGAAGTATGTTCATCAGATTGCTGAATTGGAAGGGTTTGTAATGAATTCTTTGAGCTCTGCCTCTTTCTCCTTCCTCCTTCCTTGATTTTCATCTCATAATAAATAAAGCAAATCTTAAAACAGATTAACTGTCAAACAGTTACGCTCCATCTCTTCCATCTACTTTTAGGTTTTTCAAAGAGAGGTGTGCTGATTAGATAAGATGTCATGGTCTTCCCCCGTCGATGTAGGAAGATAGCAGATATGATCGCCTGAGAAAGCAGAGCTACCCATTGCAAGCATGGCTTTCGCCCAGTCGCACATTATGGCAGCTAGAAGGCATCAGCACAGTAGACTCATAATTGAAGTGGATGAGTACAGCTCCAACCCCACACAGGCTTTCACGTTCTACAACATTAACCAGGGACGTTTCCAGCCCCCACATGTGCAAATGTAAGTATTATAGTTTTGTTATTGCTTTAGCGCAGCCTTCTGAATTGTTATTGCCTTGTCAATGTGGTATTTGATGGACCAGTCAAAAAGAATGCGAAGAAAACTGTTTTGCTGCCTTTCTAATAATAATTACTATAATGATACAAAGTCAGTCCGTTTGGGAAATATAAGTACTTTGATAGAAAGATCACTCCACTAGCATAACTTTAATACATAATAGTATTAAAAAAATAAAAAAACATCAAGCCGTGGTAATAAAACAAGAAATTCTACAAAGCTGATACTTTATGCAATCTTAATAGTTGTTTGTTTGCATTGTGCACTTGCCTATTGATGTAAATAGCTGTTGAAATACCAAGCTCGTATCTGTACAACAGATATTGTTTGGTTAGTTATATTACAGACACATACAAGGAAAAAATGACATCAATAAGTAAAATGGTGTGGGCATCCATCCGACAACTTACTTTCATACCAATGTGCCGAAGATGCCAAGTGCTTAAAGAGTAATTAAAATAATGTGTTTGTTTCTGACTTCTTATATAATGACAGCATCAGTAAAATTAACCGCTCTAAATGATTTACTTGTAATGTAAAGTGGAGAATTATAATTACGAAATGAAACCTGCCATAAAATTTAAAGCCAGAAGGAAGAGCAAAACAGTAAAGCTATTACAAATAAATTAAGTATAAAATTCTACTGTAAAATATTTTTATAGGGAATAAAAATGTCTGCACCATTTTATTGTGTTTATTAAAGAGAAAAGCAGCCTTATCTTTAGATGAGAAGACTGGTGTTCACTTTTTTTTTTTTTTAAGGAAAGTTTTTTTCTTTTACAAAGTCTGAATAAATTATCTCCTCATTCACATTTTTGATATTTAATATGAATTTATAATTTCCAGACATAGACCACGATTTCTGCAGTTGAAAATGTCAGCAGTTATGAGTGGTTGAATGCTGTGTGTCTGTTTAGTGAATGCTTATGTATATTTTTTGGCATAAATAGATACTGTGTAAAAAAAAAAATAAATCTGGAGACTGACATAGAGCAGGGTGATGAGCAAACACTTGCATTTTGGGGGCAGTATGTTAGCTTGTAATCTGTGTTGGGGTTTTTAGGTACTATTGAAATGCAAACAGTAGAATGAGTTGAGTGTCAGCAGTGGGAAACATCTTTTGTTTATAGAGCTGGCAAATGTTAGCAAAAGTACAAACAAACAAGTGTGGGTTCAGAAGTACTTCTATAAATGAAAATACTAGGTTGCTTTATTTGTCGAAGCTTAGCCATTCTTCATGTACATTCAGGCAGTTCCTGGGCACTTGTGAACTTGTTCTCCAGATCTAAAAGCTGAGTGTGTTTTACTGCACTGAAAATAGGTTATTTATTAGAATCATAGAATCACCAAGATTGGAAAAGACCTCCAAGATCATCCAGTCCAACTGTCCACCTACCACCAACATTTCTCACTAAACCAGGTCCCTCAAAACCATGTCTAAACATTTCTTGAACACCTCCAAGGACAGTGACTCAACTACCTCCCTGGGTAGCCCGTTAAAGAATCTGACCACCCTTTCAGAGAAGAAATTTTTCCTAACATCCAACCTGAACTTCCCAGGCAAGTCCTATCATGAGTTATGCAGGAGAAGAGGCTGACGCCCATGTCGCCACAATCTTCTTTCAGGTTGTTACAGGGAGCAAAAAGGTCTCCCCTGAGCCTCCTCGTATCCAGACTAAACAAGTATCCACTTGGTACTCAACAATACGCAGCTTGAATTTCTAACAAGTGGCAAACAAATCATATTACCAGAGGGCTGAGAAAATCAAGTGCATGATACAAGTTCAGCACCTAAGCAAATAGTTGAAAATAAGCTATCCTTAGAAAATTGTTCCTTAGAAGAATTTAGCACTCTCTTACAAATGATTAACACCCTTGAAGAAGCTTGTGCATATAGGAAAACAGGTTAAATAAAACATATACCATAATCTCACCTGCTCTTTTCTTGGTACAGAAATTGTAAAGAATGTTTCTGACTACCAGCAGGATTGCTTTTGCTTCCAATCAGTGAATAGAACAGTGACAAAAAAGGGGAAGGTATATACAAAATGTGTAACAAAAAAGCACCTTTATTCACATAATTGTTGGTGAAATCTCAACTTTAGTCTGTAGAAGTTTTGTTATTAACTTCAGAGAGGTGAGGGCTTTGCCTCATCTGTGTATAGGTCAAAATATTTAGGTTGCAGCCAATCACAAACACGCTCCAGATAGACCCATTAACATTTGAACTTGTGGTAAAATACTTGTACTGCGGTTATTTCTGGTACTCATCTGCTGAATCCAATTCTGGAGCTCTTCTCTGGTCCTCAGTGCAGTTCTGCTTAACTTTTTGGCATACTGACAGCACTTTCCTAGCCCCATCTTAGTCCGTCATTCCCATGCTTGTGAGATGACTGGATTGCCACTGACAAGAGGGGTGGCAAATTCTGACAACATCCTCAGGTTCATCAATCACTCCTAAGAAGTTCCTGTATTCTGTTTTTTGGGAACCTCCTCTAAAGTCTGGTCTAAAAACTCACTCTTATCACTGTTGTTTCTTTTTTTTTTTTCTCTGAGGTTTTAACTTTGCTTTTCAGTTTCTTTGCAAGTTTACACGTTGTTTTATAGGAAAATAGCATTTTGGCAAAAATAATCAGATCTTTCTTCCTCTGCTCATGCTGCAAGCAGTGCATCAAGTGTTGGTGTGACAGCTGCTGTGGCAATGTGTTACCCAAAAATATGGGGATCCAGCCTTCAGAAATCACTTCTAATACAACTTAGATGCATTTGTGAAACTTGACATATGTTTTTACCTATATATGGCCTCAGTGTGTGCATATCACTTCAGCATGAAAATGTGCATCTCATTTATTTGTGGGGTTTTTTTTTAGTATTGATATCTTTTCTCCATGAACATTGTCTGACCCACTGCATGGACTCTGAAAGTTAGGCGTACCTCAGCAACCAGGAAAATGCTATCCACACCTCCCCCCTCCCCATCCAAAGTATAAGAAACAGCAAATGTATTGCACACTTGGTTTGCTGTGATAAGTCCCTTGTTTTTCCATTCAGTTCTAATGCAGCAGCAAGGGAAATACACGCTACCCCCTTAGGAGGAACTTTGTGAACTAAATGCAGTACCCTTCATGCAGATTGCACCTTAAGACAACCTTCAGTCAGTAATCCAAAACCCACCATTCTCCATCCTTTGGTACCTCCACTCACAGTCCATAGAGCTCCCTCTGTGGCAGCTCTCATCCCTGGGAAACAGAGGCATTTTTAATACCTAGTTGCAATCATCTAGCTGCACTGTTTGAGGTTGTGACCTCTCATACCCCATCTAACTCTTTTCTGTGGCCCTCACACAGCATACATACTCCCTCAGCCATGCACATCATGTTTGCAGCTTCTGTGTCTCAGGGTCCAAATGTTTCACTTTTTCAGCTGAGTTTTACAGTTTCTATTATGTGCTTGCTTAGATGTACCGCTGACATGCACATAATGCTGGGTGCTCATTGAGTAGGATCTGATCGTGGCTGGCTTTTCTCCTTACTCACATTTTGTTATTTTCTGCTCAGAAATGGGAAGTTTGGAGAGAGAGTTGAAAGGTACTCATAATGATTTCTCCAGTATCCCTGTAAAAAAAAGCAATAAAGCCACCTCACAAATAGCTGATGCTTACTGTGCTGGATTGAAAACAAAACAAAGCCACTCCACTTCTTCCTAAAACATGGAAGAAAGATGAATACAATGTAATTTATTCAAACTGGATTTTTATAATTACAAAAAATAGAATATCTTATATATATTTGATAAGACGTGAAGTCTTATATTTTATCCATTTATCATGTGAAGTTAACAAAAATACCTCAGTTTACCCATCCATAAATTTAATAGAATTCTTCTCTCATATAGGGAAAAGACTGTGTGATTAGGAATGACTATCTTATGTCTCTCAAGTAATAATATGTCTTCGGGAAATTGCCCCAGTAAACCCAGGGGCAGTATTATTAGTAACAAAAATCTCTAACTTTTTTCTTTATATAATGGTAAGATCCTGAATTGAAGCACAACCAGCAAGGAATGTATTATATATGGCAATAGTGAACAAAACTAATTTTGTTTTTCCTTTCAGGATAACTGTTTTAAAAGTAAAATAATTCATAATATTTCTGTATACCTTTCTGGTTCCTAGTGACATAAATATAACTCTTGTATCTCTGACTTCTTGATTTTATTCCACCAGAATTCCCTAACTGGAATAGCAGATATGGTATAGCTGTATATCATACATTTGGTTCTGTATATTCTAACAAACTATAGCTTGAGGGTAAAAAAACTGAATGAGTTGGAAATAAGTATGCCTTACATACCAGAGAGGTGTTCTCTGCTTTCCTCTTCTAACTCATAAGTTGTAAGTCTCACCAAACTTGGTCAGATTGTTTCTTTTTCTCAGTTCCGAATACTGAGATTGGGTTCTTAACAATGCAACCTCACCCCTCACAGCATCTGATTTCATTTAGTATAATTAAACCCAGAAAGTTACCACATTTGTCCTGACAATAGTCAGACTTGAACATACATTTACAGCTGTTGTTGGGAGGATTCTTATCTTGCTTTGCATTAGCAGACTGAAACGTATCTCCAAAATGTGTTAATTAAATTTGCTGGAATTATATAACTTGCAGAAAAAAAAAAAGTTATAATTAAAAAAGTGCATTTAAAATGTATTTATGTATCTGAAATAAATCTTTTTCCCGTGTACCATGTAATCATATTTAAACAGTGAAACAGGATAGCACCGTTCCTTTGAATGTGTTGATGCCTTTGATTTATTTGTAAGTATTTGTTTTAGAGTTACTGCCACAGTTCGGTCTCTCTTGCTTAATCTCTTTAAGTTAATCCAACAAATACTGAGAATGTTGTGATGTGAACATCAAAAATTTTTACACCTCCCATTAGCGTTAGATTTGTTTTAATAAATCCCTTCCATCAGACAGATCTATAAGACTGTGTAATCTTTTGCAAAGGTAAAAATTAGTATTAGAATTGCAGAATAGACACTGGAAGTTCATAAGTACTTTATAACCTTGTTATGATGCATTTCCTGCAGGGTTGATCCAGTGCCTCATGATGCTCCCAAACCTCCAGGGTATACTCGATTTGTCTGCATTTCTGATACTCACTCGAGAACTGATCCCATCCAAATGCCATATGGAGATGTGTTAATACATGCTGGTGATTTCACTGAGCTGGGACTTCCTAGCGAAGTAAAAAAATTCAACGAGTGGCTAGGTAGGTATTGAAATCTGTGTGGATTTGAAAGTAAATTTGTTTACTGTATGCATTTGCCCCTTCTGCCTCCCAGTAAAAACCACCACGCAGTCAGGAATGATGAATATTAATTTGTCTTAAATTTGAATGGCAATGAGCAGGAATCAGATATTTATTTTTCTTTTTTTTTTTTACAAGGTTTTTTTTTTTTTTTTTTTTGCATTTTTCCAACGGAGCAAATAAGATTTGTGAGACTATTCATCTGTTCTGCCTTCACACTCTCAAGTGTACATTAAGCAACTTCGTGGTGTTAGCAACAATTTCAGTCAGTAGGCCTTTAATGATTTACATAAAACCTCCTACATACATTGTTATGGCTTTGCTTCCCTGCAAAAAAAAAAAAAGTTGTTGTGACTGAAAACATTTGTCTGTTTAACCCCGGAGGCTTATAGTTTTTTTATCTGGGGCTCAGCTGCACCGCAGCGATGAATTCCAAATAAAGCGAAACGTGTGCCCGTGGTTGCTGTCTTGGATGTAGCAGACCAGATGTAGATGCCTTCTGTAGGCAACTGTTGGCATTGGTAACTGAAATTCTGTTCCACTGGGCAAGAGAGTGGTGATTTACATGCGCTTCTGCAGTGTTTTGTATATTCTAAAAAAAAAAATGTCAGTGAAAACTGGAAAGCATTGTACTGTATCCAGACAAAAAACCCAATCGGTATTGTTCAGGCTGCAGCGTAGATACCTTAATTTCGAATAAAAACAAATTCTTGCTTCTGATACTTCATTATCTAAAAAAAGAGTCAGAGGACTTGGGAAGTGGAAGGACAGAGTTTAATGGGTTTTAGTTTTTAGAGTGATTATCTCTCCTTTAGTTTACCTTTTGTGCATTGTCCTTTTTTTTGTTCTTGCTGCATGCTACAGCGTTCCTCACTAAGAAGGCACAAAGCTGACAAACACACGTAGGCTGAAAAGGAATATAAAAAAAGGCAGGGCTACACAATTTCAGCAAATATTTACCAACAAAAAAACCCCATCAATTAAGGCTGATAAATATTTATTTCAGCTTGGAAACCCCATAACATGCCCAGCATGAAGAAACTGCATTGTTCTGTGGTCACTCAGTTAGGAGCAGCCTGTGGAAGTATCATACTCTGCTATAGTGCCCTCTGCTCTTCTCTGTCCCCAAATGGCACGGGTCTGTTGTGCAACCAAAAGCAAATTTGAATCTTATTTTGTAGATCTCTACCATATAGTGTAACAATGCACTGAAAACAACATATGAAGATGATACTACCATATGGTTAACCATTCTAAATAATACTTATTTTATTTGTTTGCTAGTGTGGGAAGAAAAATGCCTTGGGACATCACTAGTGAGCAAAGATAGGGCTACGCACATTGCTTGCTGCGCAGTTTTTGTGTCCTTAGTTCTCCATCTGCCTCTCTGCTGGTCACAGCTGTACAGTGTTCTGAAGAAGTCCTTAAGCTGAAATCCTCTCAGTTTGGTTGGGAGATTTCCCAAGGCATTTCTGTGATGGTCCCTTCATCATTTTTGTTCCAAAGGACGGCCTAATTTTCTGACTTCCAAAGTCTAATTTCATGGTAGTGTATGGTTTGGGAAAAGGTGATCATTTTGAGGTGTATTGTTGCCAGAGCATCTCTGGGACTGTCACAGAGTTAAATAGATCAATCTATGCCTGTGACAGGGGGGCAGTAGGACCCTGCTCCCCCCCCTCCCCCCCCGCCTCCACAAAATGGGAGGAAAAGGGAAAAGGAGTAGGGAGATGGGAGCTGGGCTCAAGGAAGGAAAAACATAGTGGCAACGATCTATGGAGGAAAACTTATTTTACTAACTATGATATCGGAATGCAAGATAACACAATATAATACAATCTAATTGAAATTGAGCCAAATAAATCAAATAAAATAGAAGAGAGAGAGAGTTCCTGAGACCGAGTCAAACCTGAAAAGCTTAGTATGACAAGGCAGTAAGAGACCGCCCACCCAGGAAGGGCCAGATCCCATGACTTCCACAGTGTACAGGTACAGGTACCTGGAATTGGAGCATTAACACTTTAACTCCCACATGATGTTGTGATGTGGGATATCAAAAACCAAAAATCACAAAAGCATGATAGGGACATGCATATTTAACAAGTAAAACAAATATTTATATATATATTTTTTGTTTTATTGACAATTTGAAAAAAAACAGAAAAGAAAATTTAGCTTATTTTTCGAATTAATTCTAAAATACCCAGTAGAATAATAGCTTGGAGTCAGTACGCAGGTTTCATTTGACTAGCATTAAAGGCTTTGTTTCAGTTAAAAGGTGTAAATTTTTATAATTACACTCAATCTGATTTCAAAGTGAAAGCATTAGCTTTTATTTTGAAGGGTTATTTTGTTTTAAATGAACAACTTATGAATTAATAATGCACTGAATGCTTACAAAATCTGTAGTAAATGATAAAATGGTTAAAAGCATTCTCTTTGAGAGAAAGATTTTTCCAGACTTTTTGCTGGTTGCCTGCATTGTTGGGAAAGGTGCTAGTCCATGACAGTTTCGATTTTTCTAGATGATTTTGCAGCTCTAATGCCCACAGCCTTATCTTTCTTCCTCGTCTGGACATTTCACTGGTGTCCTGAGAAAGTAATTGAAGCATTGACTAGGGCTTTTACTTCCAGCCTCATTCTTAACTGTTACCACCAAATTTCCTGTCTGTTGCTTCTTCCCATACCAGAGGACTGGCTTTCCCATTTGATTATTTTGTTTTGTTTCAGTAATGTGTCTTCTGCCATCAGTAGACTATGACCTATTTATTAATGCCTTGAAATTAAGAGTATTTGTTTGCTATGCCTTCCCTCAGCGTCCTCCAGGCAGTAGGTACACACCCTACTTCTGATGTTATGTGAGCATTTATTCCTCCCTTATGGCATTCAGTTCTGTCACACCCCCTTGGGTCTCTGCCACTCTGGTCTGTCAGCCTGTTTCATCTTATCAGGAGGCCCTTAAGCAAGTTCAGATTTTATCTTTCTGCTCTACATAAAATTTCTGTGCCTTTTTGATGCAAAATATATTTTACATTAACATCATTAACTTCCGTGGAGCTTATGCTTCTATCAAGCACATGCTCAAGTGTTGTGCTGATAGAGGCACATTGGCTTGCTGAGTCATACCATAAAATATGTTCTCTCTTTTTTAGGCTAACTGTAAGTGGGCACACAGGAAGGCCAGATGATATATCTCTGCAGCCCATCGTTGCCTTTGTCTGCCCCTCAGTCCCCTACTTTAAACTTTTAATCCTCTCACTCCTGTAGCCCTTTTCTGCATTTCATTTCAGTTCTTCTTGGTAATCAGTTGTTTACTTCCCCTGGTTTTGTTTTTGTTTTCTGAAGACTCCTCCATTTTTCTCAGAAAGGGATTTGAAGTTTTACCAATAATAGGTTGATTCTGAGCTCCGAGGGAGAGAAAAAAGGCTGGTGATAGCTGGGCCTGCATATTTTCTCAGCTTTCTTTGATAGGCAGTCCAAGGACTTCCTGGACCACACCATTAAATACACATATAGTGTATTTAATAGACATATATAATATGTGACTGTGTGAAGAACTTTGCGTATTTTGAACTAGTTGACTAGTTTCATTTGGTATTTCCTAATACTAGAAGAGGCAAGTAAACAATTCCATTCTTTATTCTGCTCCAGAACTTAGAGGCTCTTCCCATATTTATCCTTTCAATATTTTTCAGGCTGAAAGCTGTTTAGAAGTCCTTAAATGCCTTTGATCATCTTTGTCTTTCTTTGTACCTCTGTTTGTTCCTTATTATTTTAAAAGGTGGAGAGACTGGAATTGCACGTGCTCTGAACACACCACAGATTTATACCCCAGCATAATGAAATTTCCTATTTTGTTCTCCTTTTCTTTCTAATATTGTGGATTATTGTTTTTGTTGATGACTGAACAATGAGATTTCATAAAATTGTCTACTCTTATAAACTATTTCCCGAGCAGCAACATCAAGTTCAGAATCCATCACTTACATATGGTTGAGATACTTTTTCCAGCAGTTACATTATTCTGCACAAATTTCTGTTCTGTTTCATCTTTCCTATTATTGCCCAATTGTGCAGTACCGTGATGTACTTTCGTAAGTCAGATTTCCATTTTGCTACTCTTATTCCGGGTAGCTTAGAAAAAGAAGGGGAAAGGCTATGAATAGTCGAGTTTATAGAGTTTGCCAGTGGTGCTAATGAGGTCATTTCCCTCCCTTCTCTTTTGCTGAACTGACCTTTCTCCTATTTTTATGATTCTCCTTTCCCTTTTGCTACGTAGTTTCTTTTCTGACTGTATTTTTCTTCCAAATTTGTAAATCCAGGTATTGTGAATTGGAATAAAAAAAGGAAGAATAAAGCATGTATTACAGTAGGTGCAGTTGGGAGGCCATGAAGGCAACAAAACTTTGTAGTGACATTTTAAGGACGGATTGTGTGACAGCTTTGGACACACACTGGTTTTCCAGTATGTCCAGGGGATTTTAGTGGCATCACTTTAAACAGCTGAAAATGATTCAGGGGAATTGTTATAAATACAGATTAGTATGTAATCACAGCTAGATAAGGTGGATTATTTTTTAAGGTGTGTCATGCTTCGTATGCACTGCAGCTATCCTTGTAGTCAGATATTTCATTATTTTTGTTACTTAATCTCAACCTGCATATAAATCAAATGTGCTGTGGGACGAACACAAAGACAAGCTTTCCTGCACTCATCAGATAATGAATCTAAAACCATCTCTATTTCGTTCATCCCATATTGTTGGCACTGGAAATTGCCTGCTTGGTTCAGTTGCTCTTGCAATTCACTTTGCTAGAGTCTGTAATATCATTTCCAAATTTTGTATGCTCCAGGACCCTCTGTCACTTTGAGCTTGTGAGCAACTTTCCTGGAAACGTAACTGAATAGCCAATCTGCGGTATACGCTGCAAGCATACTTTCATATTCTCTTTGAGAACTGTCTTCTGTATGTGGATTGAAAAGCTTACTTAAACTAACACATTTTACACTACTCATTGTTTCAGCGTGTTTGCTTGGGATTTTCCAATGTCAAAAACAATCTTCTTATTTGAAATTCAAATTTAAGCTAAACTTGAAATAAAAAAAAAAAGAGAAGGTGGCTTTACATTGTAGTGGAAAACAGTAATTAGCTCTTCAGACTATTTTCCTGACAATATTAATCTTACTTGTGTATCATACACACAGACCCACAAAAATTGATAAATCATTTGACATGCACTTCAGAAACGGACCTGGGCAGACTCAGTTCAAAAGTTATCATTTTTTTTTTAGACCAAAAAAAAATGTTGTAGAGTGAAAATGTCTGCCCAGATTTAGTAACTAGCAATAGTGGAATTACCTGTTTCTGATGTTGCACTGAAGAACAAAGTCATCTAATTTTGGTCAATAAACATCATCCCTCTTTTTAAATTCTTAGTAAAAGATCTTCAAAAAAGCTTAAAACATGAGACTTAATTTCACTTTCGCTCTTGTGTTAAATCTTGTGAAATGGTGGTAATTATTTATCTTCCTCTCTTAACAGGTATTTTATATTTTTAGGTTCAATAATACTCACATTTTAAACAGATTAAAATTGTGTTGAAGAAGAAAGAAAATCAGCTTCAGAACAGGAAAAGAAATTGGAATTTATAAATTGTAGTCATGCCATTTTGACCATCGGTAATTACACTATTTTTATGTTAATGTAGAAACCCCTTGAAAGAAGTATTTAAGCACAAATTATCTATTTACAAAAGAATGGCTTTGGAAATGCAGTGAAAAACATTGAGCTGTGTAGGGATTTAGAACAGATGTCATTTTTAAAAGACTGGGCATACTAAAAGAATTGCATTTCTTAAAAGTATAATGTCTCAGATGCGTTTGTACATCTAAGGTTCAGACAGCGTGGCACAGAAAAGTGTACTGCAACACTCTCTTCCAGGATTTCTCCAGATCTGGGGGTTTAATATATCCTGAAGACTTCTGAACACTAGACTGGGAACTAGGAGTCTCAAGGAATATTTAAGTTACACTCCTTTATTGGGAAAATGTGCCAGAGCAGCTGTTTTCCAGATCTGCTCCTCATGCTAGTGATGAGAAGCTGTAGGAGCCCTAGGAATGGTAGATGCTGAAGGAGTTTTCCTTCATTCCCTCTTTCTGAACACAAAAATGCTTTGGGGTTTATTTTGCACTTTGTGCTTAGATTGAGTGTGCTGCTTTTCACTGATGGAGTGGAAAGCAGTCAACCTTCAAGATTCTGAGCCCTGTGGATGGCTCATGTAAAAATGTCCCATGATTTTCATAAATAGTGAAATGTCTGACTCCCAGTTTAAGTAAGTGAGTAAAATTACTCAGTGTTATTCTGGACTAGCAGACCAGCATCCCTTCAGGAGGGCAGCGAGTTCCAGAAGTACATAGAGCAACCAGGGAAGTGAAAAATCTGAAATATATTTCTTCAAACCCTGATTGCCTCTGACTGAGATATTTGAAGGAGCCTGAGGAAGGCGGGCAACCAAATTTGACTTAGTCCTCTTTCAGATTTGACAGCCTCTTCATCGTTCCCCCTTGTAAAATTGTGAGAATGATGCTTGATCCACCTACTACATGAATGTGTTGGAGGATTAATTATTCTCAGTTCAGCACTTGGTACACCTATTGCAAAGCAGTGTGCACAAACGTTAAATGTTGTTATTAGTGCTGTGCACCTCATCCAGTGACGCAACACGCAGCTCCTTGTAGTCTTCCCTTGCAGAAAGTGACAGCTGGGAAATAGCAAAAGCACCTCTGTGGGATCTGAAGATCTGAGCAGGAATCTGTATCAGTGCGCAGAGACATCTATGCAGGAAGTTTAAAGTATTTTTATGGTTATTTTTCAACGTAGTTCTCTATCTCCTTCGCATTTGTTGTCCCCAGATACATTTTGTATACCAAAACTACAATATTCTAAAAGGCTTAAAACCTCAGAAAGGTATATTGTTTAAACTAAAACTTTTCCAGGAGATAGGAAAAAAAAAAAACCAAAACAATTTATGAAAATGAATGCCGTGATTTGTATAGTTGTGAATTAGGGTCCATCAATCACCATAAAGTAAGGGAGCATAACAAGGAAAGGTTCAGCTTAGGCAAACCTTGCAGTTGTACAATTTTCTCTGCATCTGTTACTGACCACTAGTGGACGGAAGGTACAGAGCGACAATGTTTTGACCTGACTCCACTACAGCTGCTCTCAGCACCTAGTTTACAGCATGCGTGGGTTTGGTTCTACATAATTACTAGGCTAAAACAAAACCACATTTCCTTTAGAAGTAATTTGGGCCAATTATTATTATGTGTGTATGTATAAAACACAATTTATCAAAGAATATAAATTGGAGAATTATCCAATTTTTTTTTTATTTTTTTTTATTTTTTAGTTCTATTGCTTTTATCTACTATTTAAAGAAATCCTGGTTTGCAAATGTGAGCATTATTGTATGTGTTTGTTGTTTTAATGCTTGATATAATTACTGGCTTTTACAATGCAAGAATGTCTTGATCTAGCAAGTTACAGATGACTTAGGAAGGAGTGTTCATTTACAATGTTATTCCAGATTACAGACCATACAATAAGTATGTTAATGTGAATTTCCCAGACATCAGCCCCAGTGTTTAAACACAGAACTGTCAAAGAGATGCTAAAAAAGCAATCTGAGACAGTTATGCAGTCTTTTTACTATATCACTCACTGCTGTATTCTAAAAGGTTGAAATGAGAGGAAGAAAGCATTAAGTGGGCACTTACATGATTGTCACTGCTTTTAATGAATACTAAAAATTCTGCTCGGTACAATACTGGGAGAGAAGCAAAGCACATCTGCTCTTCAAGTTTGCTTTTTATCTCTTGAAGTTGTGAGTTGGTAACAATTGTAAGCAACAAAGGAAGTCACATTGGTAAAGATGCCTAACCTCTTAGTGCAAGAGGAGCCAGCAGTATAAACATCCTGCGTTTGCTTTTGACGTATTTGCGGTGTTTATCTAATATAAGAAGAGGAAGGCTTGCTGATAGAATGGAATGAACCTCTAAGTACACAAAATTCTACTTCGAACGAACTCAGATGCAGAGAAATGGCAAACAAAGGCACATTGTTCAGTGCTTTGCATTATGCAGTTTGTAGTTCAAGTGACAGTCCCCCAGCATTTCAGATTATTTGGTAAAAATTATGTTCACCATAAAAAGGACCTGCTGTAGTTTACAAGTTAAGAATTGCTGTAATAATTTTGTAATTGGTGCATAAAAACACAAAAAATTAGATGTTCAGTTGATTTTCTTAATTAGTAATCTGCAGTAATGAAAGGAATAAACAAAGATGTTACTAGCTAAACAAATATATACGTACATTCTCATTCACATTATATTACCAGAGCTATTATCAGATTCTTGTGTTTAGCAAACAAAGGCTAAGAAACTTTCTGTGGAGGGCTTGCCGCAACTGACGAAATCCCTACTCATCTAGTTAAGAAGCCACCAAGGTGAAAATGTCTTTTGGCTACATGTAAGTTAAGTATGATATCCCAGGCTTTTCAATAGTTAAAAAAAATCTCAAAGAATAATAAATGAGGGCTGCTGCAAAAGTAATGCTTGCTATTTTATTAAGTTGGCCCACCATGTCAGAGGCAGATGTTGGTGGTGTGGCAGTAGAAGTTGAACCTTTCTACCTATATTTCATTGCATTTTGTTGTCACGCGACAAATGGGAGCGGAGAGACGGTCTGACAGAATGAAGTCTGACATGAAAGTGCACATGAAGCAAAGGGGTGTCACTGAATTTCTCTGTGCAGAAAAATGGTGCCCAGTGATATTCATCAGCACTTCCTGAATGTTTCTGGAGACCAAGCAGTGGCTGTGAGCACAGTGGGGCAGTGGGTGGTGCATTTCAGCAGTGGCAACAGCGATGTGAAAGTGAAGCCATGTTCCAGATGACCACGCAGATCTTTACGAGCATGGCATGCCGCCTCTTTTTCAATGCTGGTGAAAATGCGTAGATAACAGTGGTAGCCACTGTTGAAAAATAGTGCTTTGTAGTTGAGATTTTTCTCTATCAAGTAGTGTTATTGTGCTCTTTGTATTTGATATAGTTTCCATGGAAATAAATAGGAGGCACTGCTTTCGGAGTTACATACGTATGTTCAGTCAGGAGATTTGGTACAGATAATTTTGTGTGATGAGTTGCTCTGAGAGTAGAGCTGCCTGGCTTCTTAGATTTTGTCTTGCAGACCTTCTGCGGGATCTCAGGCATCTCATAAGAGCTGTCATCCTTCTGAAGCCTCTCTTTCAGATTGTACATGAGTCTTATTAGGCACTTACTTCCGGGAAACTCAAAGGAATGTAATTATTCTTGAGGCCTCTACTCCTCTGCCTATTGTAGTAAATGACTTTTAAATCTGTTGGGCACTTTCAGAGGGATACTGAGAAACAAAGGTACAGAATTGTAAGGTGCAATGGTTTTGTATTTGTAAAAGTTAGAAAAATATACTCTTTTCTACTAAAGGGTATAAACTAAACTACTAAATCAATTACAAGAAAATGTGACTCTGGCATTTTTCTGCATACAAAGGAAAATTGTAAAAACAAAAAGGAGAGGGAAAAATGAGGCAGAAAAGATGAAGAATCATGTAGCAGAGGAGGGAAAGGAAAGAAAAATAATCTGTTAACCCATGTTAAGATAGAGGCTGAAAGAGTGGATCATAGCTTGGAGCCTCATTCCAAATTGGCAGAAAGCAAATACAGGATGTGCCCTGAAAGAGAAAGCCATGAAACCCAGGACTGATTTGGAGCCACTGTGTTTCTGACAGAATTTTGATGTCTAAGCATTTCTGTTGATTCCAAATCCAAATAGGATGAAATGGCTAAAGATTGATTATGGAGAAAAATGCTCTTTTATTTCTGACAAGTTAGGCATTCCAGGAGAGGGAAAAATTATTTCGAAGAAAAAAAAAAAAGTGAAATTTTGCTTAGAAGTGTAATTTTTATTCACCCCAAAATATTTTTAAATGACATTTTGTTTCATTTTGTTTCCTTGGTAATGTCAGAACCATAAAATGAATTTCCAAATATATCCCATTCCATCCAAGTGGTATTTTAATGATTTTAATCCGGAAAACTATTTAGGCAAAATTCTCCTATCGGTCTAGTTGTATTTCCTCTCCAGGCTATGGAGCTATTTTAGCAGAAGCTTTTCAGGTGTGAAGAACTTGGTAATCCCAGGTCTTTGGCAGAATAACTTGTCTTGATTTGACTAATCAAAATAAGAAATCATGAAAAAAAATTATATTTTCCCCAAATTCATAAGTTTTTTTTGTTTGGTTGGTTGGTTGGTTTTGCTTTTTTTTTGGAAAAAACATCTTTGACTCCCCTAGCATATGTTCTTGCATGTGTTTTTTGGCACTCCTGAAGAGCAGATCTATTTCTTACATGCTTGCTGACTTATTTCACAGGGGAATGAATTTTGTCCTGGATATGTGTGCAGAACTCTTGTAACAGCCATAGGTTTTCTTTAAAATCTTTGAATGCATAGAGTTCTTGTATTAAAATGAAATTTGCTACCTGCCCACCAGCAAAGCCATATGCTAGCATCAAATGTTAATTGGCTATCAGTCGAATATTTAGTCCTTCTCATCTGCTAAATGGATAATGCGAGAAACTTATACAGAAGTTAATGGAATATACTTTCTAGTCCTTGTTAAATTGCTTGTTTACCATAGATTTGTTTCATTAGAATCACAACATGGAATGAGTATCTAATTTCTTACAGCATTGCAGGCTCTTTAAAATTCTCATTTGTTTTCCAGTGTAGACTTAGACACACACAGGATGGAAGGGACCTCAGATCATCCTGCACAACAACCCTTGTTCTTCAGAAAGGGTCCCATGGCAATAAAAGTGGGAGCTCTGCTTTCAGCTTCTGCCGTACTCAGACTGATGATGGCATGCACTACTCCCACCTGAGCTGCTAATCCCCTCACTGGAAGGATTGAGGAGGTGCCACTGGGGCCCCATCTCCTTCACCATTACCTCAGAGCTCTTGGTCAGCCCTATATGCATTCAAAGCCACTCTGATAGTATCACTGGTGGCTACGTTGCTGAGTGGTAGGAACTTGCTATTTAGTGTACTACTGTTTTTGAAATAAAAGGGAAAAACAAAGAAAAAAAACAGCAAAACAGCAAATCAGAATGCTAGCCACTGCCTTTAGTAAGGCTTATTTTCATGGAATCTGTAAAAGGATTAAAGCTGCATTGGCTAGTTTGTAGCTACTACTGTCTTAGGAATCATTCTTGCCAAGCCATGAAAGCTTTCATGACTGTGAATTCAACATTCTTAGCTCAGCTTGTTCAACAAAGGACAGAAAGTTTGCCTGAAGTTATTTATACCCAGCTTGCCATTAGTACCCACTAGAAGGTGCAGGATCATGTGATCTGCCTGGAAGAATCTGAATTCAAGAGCTGGTGACACAAAAAATAATAGATGAAAAAGTGGTTGTTCTCAAACGATGGGCATGTATAAAAATTCCAGGTTACTGTGCTGTGTACTCTTGGAGAGGTCTCAGTCTAGCCATAGTCCGAGCCAGAGCTATAGAGTGTGCCACAATCTGTGCCTAGCATTGGAAAACCGTGTGTTTGTATTGGAAGGATGTACTAGAATAAAAAAATACAAAACTATTTAAATAGCAGAATATAACAAGAAAAGGTATTATGCTGTAGATCAGGAGAAGGAAAGAAAGTTGCTGTTTTAAAGTAGTTTTCAGGTAAATATCAGATATTTATAAGACTTGGTGGATCTTAAGGCCGTAGAAGGAACTCAGAACATTAAAAACTTTTCAGGATTGTATTCACACACTACATTGGATTGTGTTTCTACTACAGTAAGATGGTAGTGGTGCCTTTGAGGTTAATGGTAGGAGGATTGTGCCTTTAATGCACTTATGTGTAGTACTCAGTGTTGACTTCTGCATGTGGACTGTGAGCATTGGTAAATATTCATCATACTATAAGCAGGAAAGGCAGGAAATGTATATAATAGTACTGTGATCTGAGAGCTGAGGGTCTTATATGTCTTATATATATAGTTCATGACAGCAGTGCCCAGCCAAGAGCAAGGTTTCAAAGATTCCCTTCTAAGGTTAAGTTTGTGCTATAAGAGTGCTTGGTATAAAAAGTGAAGCATGTTTGTAAGTCTTCTAAGGACAAAACTGAAACAAAATACTGTTAAATTTATGTGCAAGCAGCAAGAATTACCTCAGTGTGTTAGACAGAGGGTAGAGAGAGCTAGTGGAGACAAAGGAGAGAAATTGGTTTAGCAAGTTGCTGCCTGGTATGGAATGAAAGGAAAAAAAAGAAAAAAAAAACCTGAGCTGCAAACTCATCAAAAACAGAATTGTTAATTGAAAAGCTGACAGACCTGTAACTACAGCAGTGCTGCTGGCCGCCACTATAATAAATGTAACTGTACATTTAGAGTAATTTGCTAATTTGCCTATGTAACACCCACAGACAGCAACATGACATAAATACATTAGTGGAAGCAACAACTATAACCAGCTCATACAGGTTCTTGGCTGCTAGATGGATGGATCAGATGAGCTGGAAAAGATTTACAAAACAGAATAGAAATGGAATTGTTAACAATGTTGTGGCTTGCAGGATTTCTTTTTTTTTTTTTTTTTCTCGTTTTCCTCAGAATGCTTTAAGTCCTGTAGATGTCCTTACATATTGCAGCACGTAAAAAATGTTTAAAATGTTGCTTGTATATGTGTACACACAAAGAAAATTTGTGGAAATGGAGTATACACCTGCAAAATGTGAAGCATGAAGCATTTCAGAAACAAAAATTGCAGTATTTACATTTCAAGAAGTCTTTCACATGAATAATTGAGTCTGTGTGTAATAATTAATACCCGAACAGAGTTTCCCTTAATACATTTTCTAAAAGCACATACGTATTGGGTCTACAAGCGGGATGGTAAGATCAATTTTCCTAATACAGATGTCAGAAATGTCTGAAATCTATACGAAGGAGTCATGCAGGTATTTTCATTCAGAAGACACCGAGTTCAGCCATTTATATACTTCTCTGGGCTAGGGCTTTCCATTCTCTCCTCTTTCTGGAACTCTGAATCCCACTGTTGGATTTTATCTTTCATCCTACTGATGCCAACTCCTACCACGTGTATGGACTGGTGACATAAATTCTCTGAATGTCCTGTCTCTGGGTTAGGCTAAGGATCACCACTAAAGGTGAATATATATAGAAACAATATGTTTTGAAAATTAAAAATGATGAGATTGCTATTACACCCTGTAGGTTTTCTCTCAAATGCATATAAAGCACTCAGCAGAAGCCTTCTAGGACAGGTGATCCCTGCTTTATGGGCAGAGTCCAGTTTATAACCAAAGTGGAGTCAGCTGGAAGGGTTCTTTTGCAGTATTGCTTTCAGGAGAAAACACGTGTGTGGGGATACGTACTCTTACCTTCAGCAGGAGGTTGCTGTTAGGTTTTTCACTAACTGTGAGTTGTAAAATATTCTTAAACATGAGTCACTTTAAATTATAGACCATGGATCCAAGGAAGTCAGTGAGAAAATAGAGCTGTGAAAAGCTAGGAATTTCTGGGGGATGTGGAGTTCTGACAGCGAAGCTCAAGGCCTGTCTTGTTTGAATTCTTGGTCTTCAAATCGGGGCAGGGAGGGCAGCAGATCCATGGGTGACCCAAGCCTTTAGTCAGTGAGACTTTGTCAGTGCAAGCTGGCAATGACCGCAGGGCTAGGGAATGAGAACTGGGATAATTTAGCAGCATTGTGGCTGGTTTCCTTTGAACCCTAATTTCTGTCACTGAGTTGTCATGGCTGTCACAGTAAGTGATACTTGCGACGCAAATGGCAATTAAAGGGAAGTAAATACTAGAGCAGAAGTCTGCAGACTGTTATTTAAGGATGATGAGTTGAAAGTAGTTTCAACACAATAATGCTAAGCAAGCTAAATCGTACTGTGCCCTGAAGAAGACAGCAATGTCATTTACCCGAAATCACCAGGAATTGTAGTAACACTGAGTAGGAATGTGCTCAATTGTTTTGACTATGTGAGCCTATTATAGGAATCGATAATAGTTTGTGAGTCTGCCTATTTTCTTTGATCGGATTTTCCATAAAACAAGTAATTTGTTTGTTTTTCACTGTTTTAGGTAGCCTGCCCTATGAATACAAGATTGTGATAGCAGGAAATCATGAATTGACCTTTGACCAGGAATTCATGGCTGACTTAATCAAGCAGGACTTTTACTATTTCCCCTCTGTTTCTAAGCTGAAGCCAGAGAGCTATGAAAATGTACAGTCTCTTCTAACAAACTGCATCTATCTTCAAGACTCTGAAGTGACCGTGAGGGGATTCAGAATATATGGCTCCCCTTGGTAAGCAGGTTTTACAGCATACATTAAAAAATATTGTTGATTGCTATCGCATCAGCCATTTTGTATGCATTCAGCCATATTTGGATTGCTGTGTTAGGAAGAAAAGTAGTACTCAATTTGATAAAGTTTTATATATTGTCTTGTAATGAATCACTCTTGTGACAAAATTATATGCTTGTACAGAACGGGTATTGTTAATAAAAAAATGATGGGGGAAAGATAGAGTACTCCTCTAGACTCTTACCCAGGAGCAGTTCTTTAATATAGTCCTTGCAGGTTTTTTTCTGTCATAAAGTATGTTTTCAACACTTAGTAAGTTTATATAATTACAGGTTAATTTTATTGCCAGGATAGATTCTTTTGACAGTTTCTGTCCTACAGATGATAGTTAAGGTTCATTAGTGTATACAGTAGTCATTTAACGCAGCAAGCTTGTTTCGGTATTTGTTCAGGTTTTTTTTTCCCTTTGCATCCCTCAGAATCCTACTTTCCTTTATACAGTACTAGCTTTCCTCAAGGTACAGCTGAGCTTTAAATTAATTAAAATCAGCAAATTAGCTGCAGCCTAGTATTTCATGGATTTTGCAGTACTGTGTGAACTCCTTGAAGTATCAGAGATAGATAGGCCTTGGCTTCCTGGCCCTCACCTTTAACCTTTCATGTGCTTCTTCTGTGTCACTGACATTACATTATAATGTTATTTCTGCAAGTAAGGTTATAAATTAGGTCTTTTATGAGCGTTCCATACACATTTAAAATAAGTTAAAATTTATTTTAAAAGACATGTTTTTAAGAAAATATATTATTCTTCCTTTTAAAATCATATCAGGCTGGAACATAGCAAGCAAGTTGTCAAACCTGATGCATATACCCCAATGTGAATTTTCAGTGTGAATAAACTGTGAAATCTTTTGGAATTTTTTTTTTTAATGAAAATTGGCATTTTCCCATTTGGTTACATGAGATGGGCATTAATTTTCTCCAAGCTTATTATTCTACATTCTCCTATATTAAATAGCTTCCCTCTTAACTGCACCCTTCTCTCTCTTCCTTTTAGTCCTCCAAATCTTTCTGTTGCTGGTTGTTTTTTTTGTGTTTTTTCAACCTTCCCACCTGCTGGTTGTAGTTCATCTTCTTGTGTCTACCGTGTATTCAATCAATATACAATTCACTTCATTTTCCAAATTATTAGGGAAGATACTAGATGGTATAATTCCCAATATTAACTTCTGAGAAATGCCACTTGGCATCTCTTCCCATTTTGATGTTCAACTGTAAATACTGTAATTATGCTCTGTTTACAATATGTCTGGCAACTTCATATCTTCATTGCAGTATTCATAACCAGGCACCATATTTCTAGTGTCAGTAATAATTTTCCAGGCAGTAAAGTACCAAAGTCTCATTAAAGTCTTGATAAATTAAATTAAAGCAAAATACTATCTATAAAGTAGTACTAAGTATAGGCAAAAAGAAACCATTTGAACTTTCTGGGTTTGATTAGGTCTGTAAAAATCTGTTAAAAAAACCTTTTTCCACCCACCAAGCCATAAATGTTTCTGTAAAATATGATCTGTTGCTTTCCCTTTGTGCATTTATCCTGTGATTTTGCACAAATTTTCTAGGCTGTCTGGCATGACCCATTGTTCTTGAAAAAGATCACTTCACATTTTTCATGCATTCATTTAGATTTACTGTCATACTTATTTTTCCGATTCTGTAGTGCTTTGGGTTATATCTTAGCTTCTATGGTACATGCTTCACAGTGCTGCTAACTCATTTCCCACCCAGTTATGGTCCCAGAAGGTAAGTGTTGCAGAGTCTTTTGAAGATCTTCACTTACATCATATGGGAGAGACTCTTTGTGATGAAACCTAGGCTGGGAAAGCTTTTCTGACAAAAAGACCTAGTGTCCACAGCATTGCAAACAGGTATCTTACAGAGACACTAAATTATCCACAGTGTTACAAAGGTTGAAGATGCCTCCCAGAATCTGATAAGTGTAGTGGGTATCCACTGATTCCCTTCCTGCCGGCTAATTCTATCCGTGGTTTATGGAGAATGTCTGTGGAACTGGGATGATGCTTAAATCTGCCTTTGCATATCCTGTGCTGTCTGGTTTCCATAGGGTTGACCATCTCTGTTTTCCCCCCTTGATTGACAAGATGTTTTTTCTTTTTGCCATTTTAAGCATTCCTGCACCAGCTCTGTTGAATTAGGCCTGACATTATGCTCCTGTTGTTCCAGCCAAACTGTTCTTTTTTTTGTCTGTTTGTTACTATGCAATGCTGAATGAAGCAATGTCATATCTAGTGAAAACAGCAGCAATAACAATAAGAACTTGCTCTACATAATTCTATCAGAAGGATGCGTATAAGAAAACTTGGTAGAAGTAACCAAATTCTGTCAGCAAGGCCACTGGTCAGAAAACTGAGGAAGAGAAAAAGCTGTTGTGTGTGGGTTAAACTGCCTGTCTGCTAAATTGAAGGCTGAGTACAAGTCTGTGCCTAATGAGCACTACTGTTCTTCAGCATTTCTTTTTGTTTCTATACCTCATTTGCCCAGAAAAGAAAGATGTTTTCATAGTCTCTCTGGGAAATTAATGTTTCTTTATACATCACAATAATGATAAAAACTAAAAGGTACAGAACACTGGTGAACTTTTTGTGGTGAATCTTTTATTGCCTTTACATCATGAAGCCAGTTCTTTATAAAAAGCTTACAAATCCAGTAAAGACTTCAAAATTTAGAGTTCTTGAACTGCTCAGAGCTCAATAAGAAAGCTAAGTTTCATGCAGTTGCTTGCTCAGTATCCTAAAATGTTTTCTTTTCCAGCCTTGAAAATATGCATATAGCTTTCTTAGTGGATTTGTTTAATTGGAGAACTCCCAATTAGAGTTTCTGTTTGTTGTACATGCATAACTCTAATTAGAAGGTGAGCTATGTAAAAACTGGGGCCCCAGATCCTGCCTTTCTGTTTCTGATTACAGCCCTGACCCTCAGCCTTAATTTACCCTGTGTAAAAATAAATGCAAGCTACAGATATCCCTCCTTTATGAAAAAGGCTGGTCATTGTTTGTAAAGTACTTTGAGAACCCTGGAATAAGGTCTGAGTGATGCCAGTCGGCATTAACTGAGTGTGTTTACCTGTAGCCATCTGTGTTTTTATATGTGACCTATAGAGAATTAGATTATATTTTTGGTTAAGATGTTTTAGTTGTGGAGTAAACCATGAAAGCTTGATTGGTTTGTATAACGTGCAATTCTCTAAGGCCTTTTAAGTAGGTACCATTTGTATGTGGTTAAATATTTTCAATAGCACTTGGATATTTTGACCTCTACTATTATCTGAAACTCAGTGGTTATTTTTAATTGCAGAGAAGAAATGGGACACTGTCTTGTCTTAGAAACCAGTGCTATAACTCTCCTGGGCTTCAGGGGCAAGATTTCAGCGCCAGATTGAACCTCTACTCGATAACAAAAATGTAACTGCCTTAAGCATTAATTACAGTGGTAGTATAATCAGGCAAGAAGCAGCCATTTTGATGCCAATATAAAAGCTTTTGTTTGAAAATATTTGCAACACAAGAGAGTTCAGGACCAGGGGACTATCAGTAAATATAATGAGGGAGAGGAGCATAAAGACATACATGCTTCATCAGAAACTTGAGAATACCTGGATTTTAAATATATCCAGAGAATCTTGAGTTTTAAGGGTTTTCTGTGTCTATGTTTGGCCAAGGAGGCTGGTGCTCTTCACAATGCACCTCACACTATTGGTTCACGTGTCTGGATGAGCAAACCATGAAGCAATTTGACAGAGAGGTTTAATTTATTTTTTAGCAGTGTGTAAAATCATAATGTATAGATACCTATGCAGCAAGCAGGAACAACAGGGAGATGGCAGAGCACCCATGCTTAGGTGTTTCCAAGGCTTAACACAGCAGTCGTGGCTGACCCTATCTAGTGACCGTTTCTGCCTTTCTTGGAGTGGTAGGTTGGGCTGAAAACTTACAGAGATCCCTTCTGAGCAATGTTGCTGTCATTGTAAATCCTGCAGTGGAGCTAGAGTGAGGTATGAGTGCTGATACCTGAAATGAACAGGTATTAAGATGTTCTTAACTCTAGGGAGCTTTTCTCTTGACCTCTAAGAGCCAACAAGCAGTGGACAGTCCAGACAAATGGTTTGCAAGTCAGGAAGCCAAAATAACACGAGAAGTTTGAATTTGTGGCAGAAGTTCTTTTCTGTGTCATCAAACTGCATGAGGATGTCATGCATGGACCCATATTAATTAATGATTAGCGAGCATTATAGGTCTTCAGCTTTCCATTATGGTTCCTTACCTCCATAATGTACAGTAAAACGTACTATTATTGCAAAGGTAAGAGTGTTAGCTGCATCCAGAATTAAGATAAAATCCACCTGTGCTGCTGACGGTTTTAATTAGTCATACACTGAGTTTGCATGAGATTCATTCAGTGCCCAAGATGTGTTATGCTTGCTGAATGGGCATCTATGTATTCTGTGCTCATTATTTAATTACAATCATTTATTTTTACATGGTGTTAAGGTGCACGTATGTTTTGTATTGTCATGAGAGCACCTTGCTGAGTTTCATACTTGCAGGTGTGATCCTGAGTGTTGCTACATCTGCTTCTCTGTTGCATGGGGTTCCAGTAATACCAGGCTGAAGCATGGCTGAAGCTTAACAGGCTCTGCTGTACTATGTTGTTTCTGTCGAGCTTTTAACAACCCAGTGAGTAAATAACATAGCCCTCTGTTCTACTCTTGCATACCGTAACTAATGAGAAGACTTGAAAATGAATGGATTGACCCCTATATCTGGCAAAGGTTATACTGCTGCTGCCTTAATGTCTAATATTGCATCCCTGTCTCATTTATTGGTAAGGTGTACATTTGCAGACGTTATTTTGTATTTATGCTCTGACCTTGTGGAAAATGGCAGGAATTTCTATTTAAAGGTGGACTATTGTGCATTAATGGCAAGGTAAGAGTATGTCTTTTACTTGATGTAGCAGGAGAAATGTAAGTGGCAGAAGGAAGGCATCTTTTTCCTAGCCATTGAATCTCCATAATGCTTCTAAGCAGCTGTACAGAGCTGTAGGAGAAACTTCTATCATCCTGTCCTAAAACAGGCATATAAAGTGGCAGGAGAGCATTTTATCTCTTTTTGGACTGTTTTTCATTTTCCACAATGTGGCAGAGAGAGAGGCAATCAAACCCCTTTTCCCAAACATGACCATTCCGTTATTCTAAGTGACACGTTGTTCTGGATAGCTTTAAAAGGCCCTCTTGGATGAGATTGCCTCCAGACTCATTATCCAGAGAGTGGATTTTTGTTTGGCTTTGATTATGTGGAGGAATCTATTTCTTTGGAGCAGACCCTCGTTTTTCTTTTTGCAAAATTACTTTTTTTTTCTTTTTAGTGTCTGTGTATTCATATTTCCTTCTTCATTTTTTTTGTTATAGCCCATCTGGAACTTCAGAAACTTTTATTTCCATCAGGGAAAATGGAAGAGCAAAGATTAATATCAGCCTAGAAAGACATTTGTGACCATTTGTGTTGAAGTGACAGATGCCCAGGCAGGACTCTTGGTTTTTTTTTTATTGCTTTTCTCTAACAGGACGCTGATTAGATACAGTCCTCACGTGTTTACAGAGGCCAACAGCTCTCATACAACATTTCTGTTCAGATAATGAGAACCTAATGAAGATGGTTAGGAGTGTGTGTCGGGGAAGTATTTGTTCTGTTCATTTATTGTTATTACTTAGCATCCTGGGTCAAGGATGGGAGCTCTGCCCATGTAATTTAAGCTGTGTAAGTGTAAGACACATTGACCTGTCAGTTGCAGCAGCCACCACCTCATCCAGAGTAACCTCAACAGAGCCTTATTCTCAATGTCATCACCTCTACTTAGGTGCTAAGGCTGGAAAGCTGTTCCAGCCTCTTGGCCCTTTCTTCAGTGCACTGCAGATGTCTGTACTATTATGGCATGCAGCGAAGTGCTCTTGTTCAAACTGTGTAGTCCAATGTCATCAGTAGTGCTTAGCCACAGGTGTGTAACATCCTTTTATTCTTTTCCTTGACTGATTTGGTTTTTTAGTTGCAAAGTAGGAGACTTTGCTATACTCATTTTCAGACTCTGTTCTCACGTGTGCACATGGGAATGAGCACGCTTTGGACAGGAAAATTGGTGAGCTCCATGCAATTGCAATAATTTCAAAGAGTATGCAAAGGGCAAAAGGAGGCAGGCTGATTTTTGTTTCACATGGAGTCTAGTCCATTCATAGCCTAGTCTCTTTTTCAGTGCCTACCTCCTCCATCTTTTCAAGAGCAGCTATAATAGTCTCTTTCATTCCTCACTGAACTCAGTTTCCATCAGTAAAATAATGTAACAAAGATTTATAGATTCATTTCATGAGAGGGACATGCTTTCATTTTGCCAGTGATGAATCATCTCATGTTTACTTTGCCAGACCTTGTACAAATCTTTACAGTCATTGAGGTGAACATCAATTAAAATGAAGCTGTATTAAAATAAAATACTGACTTCATTTAACATAATGCGCCTCCCAAGTTGGGAGCATGGCTTACTCGTGACAAAGCAGCAGTGATGCAAGATATTATGTTGCACATTTCATCCTCTGTAAAATACACAGAAAACAATCACTGTTCTTCTGCCTCAAAATGACCACTTTGATCTTAGTTCTTTTTTCCCCTTTCATATCTATAAAATAAACTATTCCATATCTTGCTTGTGATGCAAATACATTGGGAAGCATTATTGGACAATTTTTCTAGGTAAAATATCTGATCCTCATTTGTTCTCTCCTTTCTGCACTTCACTGTTAAAAGATAAAAATACAAAGATCTGAAGTGCAATTGCTTACATACTGGTTTGTAAAGCAGTGAAATACTATGCAAAAATTCTTGCAAATCTCAGAGTAAGTAGATTTTTGAGCAGGTAGCTTGTTGTCATGTCTAGCTGTGTCAGTGCTAAAGTTTACAGAATGCTGGGTGTGGACTTACTGGCAGAGCGCTGGGTTTTGATTGCTCGGAAATTTGTTTTAATAATGGTGGATATTCCCTGATTTTGCAGCTCAGGAGCTATTTGGAGCTCTTTCTTTATCAGTGATGAGGCAGGCAATATAAATGAATAATTTAGGTACACAGACGGAGTTTGTGAGGAAGAAGAATGCTGGCTGGGAGTGGGAGTAGTAGGCTCTGCTTGTTGTTTAGAATTGAGGCATCTCAGGTTTCAGAAATTTTGGGGAAGATGTTGGCATCTAAGCCTTCCTAATGTGGCTGTGTGATTATGGTTAGAATGCTGAAGATGTTTTATTTCAGGCGTTCAGTCAAAGGTAGGTAAGATGTGACAGATGGGTAAGAAATGGCAACGTGTTCAGAGGAGAGAAAGCGAAATTGATCATTCTGTTAAAATATATTAATTACAGTCTGTGGCACATAGATGCAGGTTTAATTGTATTTTAATGGAATGCTCGAGTGATATTTTTATTTCCTCTTCTGTACTTATCAGAAATTGTTTTCCATTTTGGAAAGTGCTGCTTCTAAAAACACTTAAAACTGCAATTCACTGTAGTTTAGTTTGCAACATATGGGAGATCGTAAGAATGTTTTTTTTTTGTTTTTTTTTTTCCTGCAAAATGGTTTTGATCTATTAAATTCAGCTGTTCAGGGGAGATGGTGGGGAGAAGTGTAAGATGTTGAACTCTTGAAGTGTAAAAGGTTTTCCAGTGACAGAAAGAAACTGAGACTTAAGAGTGCATTCTGGCTGTTTTATCATCAGAAATAGATCACTGAATATACATATGCATTTCTTTTACTAAAGGTACTTTGCTAAAATCAGAGCATTTTGTATGGTAAACGTGTTCTCTTTACATGACTTGGAAACAAAGGAAATGTGAGTGTCATTCAGTAGACAAGAGGCATACAGGTGTCATTGTTTATATGAGCAATCATAGAATTGAGGAGAGATCTTTTTAATGAACACTGCAGTACAGATTAAGTGACAGAAATGAATTAGTGACAATAATTAACACCGCGGAAAAAAAATGTTTATGAAAAGAAACTGAGATTTCTCAGACTGAAAGTGAATTTTCTGGAGCATGTTGAAAGAACGTAGTTGTTATTAACTAAATAAACTCTGCTTTAGGTTTTGTGAGTGAATGAGAGTGTAAATCTAGTTACACCTATCATAGTTCATAAAGATTGTCAAAAGGAAACCAACGTGATGAATTCTAATTGTTTTGTGCTCCTAAGAACTTTTACTTTTCCATTTCCCTTGGGATAGTTTTTTAAGTGATGGCAGTTTGAAACAGCCCTTTTTTCTTTTCCTGTTAATGAATATTCCAGAAAATGTTTTCTGTCACGATTTCTCCCATTGCCCAAGGCTAAGGGGCCTGGAACAGTTCCATCTTTGATGGTCAAAGGAGAAGAAAAAAGTAAGTCAGACACGGTTCTGTGCTGCTTACTTCATATATTATGGATATGGATCAATCCTCAAACACTTTTCACAGTGAGTGAGCTTAGTCAGTTACGAATCCAGAGGTCCTTTGCATCCACTCTGCATCTGTACAGGAGTGCAGGACGTGGCGCTGTGTAGTTGTGTGCATGTATGCTGAATATAGATCAGCAGTTATGTTTATTTCCCATAATGTTTTTGGGGAAGTGCTGTTTCTTGTAGCATCTGAATGCATTGTGTGGCTTTGTATCTCTGCCTGTGAGTGGGGATTTGCATTTGCTTGTTTTGCTGCAAATGTTTCTAGCTTTAGTTAAATCTGAGAGCAGTTGAAAAATATATTGCTTTAGTTTAATTAGCTTGGTAGAAAAAAGTCTTTTCTTAGGCAGTAATTATTAGTTGTATATTATTAGAATGAAGTAGTTCACGTTCAGTTACTTAGCAGAAATAATTGAATCTTCTGATCCAGTAAACTAGCTCACTTTGGATTCAGCTGGTTTTTAATTTAAGACCTATAGAAGAGGAGACCTGTAATCTCACTGCAGGGAATTGGTTTCACTTTCCTGCAGTTCATAAACCACGAGAGTGAATAGCAATCCCCCACAGCAGTTAGTTTTCTCTTTATTTTACACATTTGCTTACAAGTTTAATTTTATGAGACAGAGCTGATTTAAAACTTTAAAGTGCTTTTTTTGTTGTTGTTGTTTTGGTGCGCTCTTTTTTTTTTCTTTTTTTTTTTTTTTTTAATTTTAATTTTTTGCTTGAACAAAAGGCCCACCAGCTCTATCTGTAGTCTGGGCTGGAGTCTCAGACAGCAGCAATTTCAGGATGTTTCAAAGATGTAAACACAGTTGGGTACTGGATGAGCCCTTTGGCGATGATCCAAGAGAAGCACAAATAGCTAACTACTTTGGGGCGGATCCGTGTGGAGCTGATTCTCAGCTGGAGTAAACTGGCAGAGCTCCACCAGCTTCTGAGCTCTTTATGTGGAGTGAGAATCAGCCTCCCAAGTTCACAATCGCTTCCATGCATGTGTTTTCCATAGGTTTTTACACAATTGGTGTGTTGTGAAAAATTTTGCTCAAATGGGCTTGCTCAATTATCTTTATCCCAAAAAAAGATAGAGGAGAGTCTTTCTTAATTCAAATGAAGGGTGAATCCATAGAGACAGCCCCCCTGCAGGCTCTCTCAAAGTATCAGAGGAACAGCCCCCCTTTTATCCCTATCCCCAGACCACATTGTTACTCCACTTTTACTCACTGGCTGAAGTACTCAGAGTTAGAGACTTCCCAATATGCCAAATACATCTTCCCCCTCGTATGTGCCCCCCCCCAGTGTATCATACATCGCATGTGCAATTAACTCTAACTTTATTCTGCCCAGGGTGGGAATGTTGATATTAATTAGCTCATTAAGCCTATGCAGTAAGTTCAAAGTTCATACGTTCAAGTTCTTGGTTGACCATTGTAGCTTCTTGTTTCAACTGGCTCTTCTTCCTGATGAACCTTATTTGTAAGTACGGCAATCGAGCAGAGAGAAATTTGCAAGCCTCTGCGCAACTTGTTTGCAAGGACACTTTGTTCAGAAGCTTCTTTCATCTCAGGTGCATTGCTACATTGAGAAGTAGATGCTGACTTTACATGTGCTCTAAGGAGCTGTGGTATGCAGAGCTACCACCACTAACTGTAACACAGTTATCTCAGTTCTATTTCTCATGACCAGAATTTAAGAGATAAAGCAGTCCGCTGCCATTTGTTGTGAATCTGTTTAACATTAGAATCCTTCCTTTGGATTTGATGTTCAATATTTAATTTTATTTATTAAATTATCGTTGTTTAATATGAGCAGTTTTCTTCTCCAGTAAGAAAGTAGAATAAATTGGAACCAGTGTTAAAATGGAGAGCTGTATGCGTGTGTGCCTCATATTTCCAATTATGTAATTGACATCAGATAAGTGTATGATTTTTTTTGTAAGGATACCTCAGAATTCCGAAGTAGTTGAATGAACATCCGGATGTTGAAGCTGTACATTTTTGGCGTAGAAAGTTCTATTGCAGCAGTTGTTTTCCACTACAGTAGTGTGGAGTGAATTTAGGACTGCAGGAAAGCATTAGCGTGGAATTTAGGATTACTTGAATGTTTTTCACTTCAGGTAAGAATAAGGCATGTGAAGCATCATTATGTGCTTTTTAAAACAAGGAATAAGTTCATCTGTTGTGAAATTGAAAATGTTAATAAGAATACACTTTGTGCATATATACACATATGCTGTATTAGTGTATTAGTTTTGGAAGCATTTTCATGCTTGTTTAACTCAAAATGGCTTTCAATTTTTTTTTTTAAACATGAAAAAAAGAAAAAGGAAGAAAAAAGGAAAGAACTGGCAGACAGTTAGTCCATATGGCCTAATTACTCCTGGTGTTTTGAGAAAAGAATGCAGACCTGGTGAGTTACCAGGCTACTGTGAGGGCCTTTTTTATCAATTCTTAGTGTACCTATTACACATCCTATATATTTGAGTCATACTTCATGTAAGAGAGTCCCTCCAGGAGCTACACCGTAAAAAAGCCAAAGTGTAGTGTCTCCTTTCGGAGGGATGTTCCATCTTTTTATCTAGTTGAGTTCTGTAAAGCCATAGAGAGCTTCAGTGAAGTCCAGCTAGCCAGATGTGTGGAGGAAGAACATGTTTCTTTAGCTGTCTAGTCATTTGATAGTGGAAAAACTGTAAAGATGCCATGCATAGGTAAGGCTTGAATTATTTCTGTACTGACTGGTCCATTGGTGGCAAGTTTTGTATCTAAGAAGAGATCATGACTGTACTGTGGACAGAGGGACTGTTCACTCTTTCTCCCTCTTAGCCACTGTGATTCTCAGTTATTAAGATTGGAAGTACAGACTATGTAACCTACCTGTACCTATATTTTCAACATTGGGAATCAGACTGCGGGAACAGATTCGAAGATATCAGAAGCTAAACAATGTTGTTCTGCCATAAGTCTATAATACCATGCTGACTGTCCATACAGTTAGTTCTACATCTGCACCTCTAGCATTGAATCTCTTAGCTCATTATTCCAAATGAACTTTTAAGTTTGTTTACGGGGTTTATTTTATTATTTAAAAAATATATCAGATGGGATATTATCTTTTGGCTCCCAGCAGAATGAAATAAGCAATTTGTGTTTGGTGCTGGCATGTTTTAAATTCAGTCTTTCATTAATTTTTCTCTTTACCTGTTATCTTCTGTGTTCTCGTTATGAAGATAAAGTGGATTTCATTTTATTTTTCATTGTTTTGTAACAGATTAATGTTTAGAAATGATCAGTTCCTATTAGTCACAGCTCATTCTTTCTTCTTTCCAGTCAGAGATGTATGAAATCCTTTGCTAAACAAAAGATGAATGATTTTATATGTAACTCAAATTGCAAAAGAAATAATTACTGACAAAGGGCCACATTCTGATTTTTACACTTCTTTCCTTTTGTGAAAACAGTAATATAATTTGATTGAGTTTTGAGATTTACAACCTTGGATGCAAAGCAAGTAAGGCAAAAAACCAAGAACACTGCAGACTTTCCTATAAAAGAAATATACTGGAAATACACTTGTGGCCAGCAGGCTGATGGAGGATGCAAATTCAGTTTGCTGTTCACTGCAGAGCCCTAAGTAACACTGTGCAAGGCATTTAGTGCCTCAACTGAAGTTCTTAGCTTAGTTCCCTTCCTGCTGCTTTTGACTTTCCACCTGTAAGCTGTACTTGGTGGCCATGTGTTCCAAAGGATAATAATCTATGAGATTAATCATCATTTGCATTTAATAGATTTAAGTGTGAGGCTTTGGCTTTCACTAACATACTGTGGTTCTACTAAGAATAGGTTAAGAATAGGTGAATCTTAAGTTTCCTTTTTTTTTTTTTTTGCGTAATTTAATTGTTTCCATACACTGCTCTCATACCTCTCCTCTGAAAATATACCGCCCTTGTCACTTTCACATGAAAGCTGGTCATGATGTGAGTTACCTCATAACTCCTGAAATCCATTTTTTTTCACATCTTAGTTATACTGTTAACGTAGCAGATGCCATAATAGTGAGCACTTATTGAGAGCCTACAACAAACATGCCTTGCTTGTCCCCGCAATCACCAGTGGTCCAATTGCTCCTTTGGTTCCTGCCTGATTTAGATGGTCTTCTTTTGTGCAAGAGGAAAAAAAAAAAAAAAAAAAAAAAAAAAAAAGACAGAACAATGCTAGTTCACAACTCCTTTAAATGTAGAAACAACTGGTGCCAAATACATGCACATATTCACACAGACAAAAAAAGGTGACCTTTTTTGAATTTTTAGGTGGAGAGAAAACAGATTGAAAAGCTGCCAAAATAATGAACTGGATAGTTACTGAGTAAAAGGCTAAATAGACATTTAAAGAGATTGATTAAATTCAACTAATGCAGTGATGGTGAATCTGAAAATATGAAGGATGTGAACTACGAACAGATAAGGAAGGTATATGCCGTAGACATTACTGTATATCCCTGTTCTCAGATCTGTAGTGAGCAATAACAGGTTAAATCAAGAGCAGGAAAATTCGGTTTATGTGTGGCTCTACAGTTGCAATGAGGGAGCAGAGATGGGAGGATTTGGTCCGTTCTTTTCCCACTGAGCTTCTTTATAGGCACTGGCCACTATCTGCTTATTTTCCTCCGAGAGGAACAACTGTTGTGGAGAAAAGACTGAAACAAGTTGCATGTGTTCATGAACCACTGAAATTTATTTTGTAAGTGAAGGAAGGCTAGTTAGAGAATTTGACTTTCAGCTGCAAAAAGGCTATCTGTAGGAAGCTTTATGAAAATGAAAATCTGTAATGATTGTGTTCTAGTTATGTATTTTTTGCTATTCAGGTGTACACAAGATGTTGCCCACTGCTCCCTTTGATATGCTAATGGCTATTGAGTCTGTTGCCACCCATAGTTCTCTGTGGATTTTGGACTCTGTAAGAGAGTTTTCCCTTGAAGTCAACAAGAGTAATTGCGTGCCTACTGGTGGCAGGATTTGTCTTAAGCAACCGGACAGCCTAGCTGGAGCTGCTGCTGTAAATCTTGCAGCCCTGAAGTTCTTTTTGTGGCTTGCACTATGCAGGCACTAAGGGTGATGCTGTGCTTTGAGTATTTTTTCTAACTGCCCACTGGCTGCTTTCCATGGTCATTTGTAGTTTATGACTGCGTACCATGTAGAGAAAGGAAAAAATCTGTTCTTTAAGTTAAAACATTTAAATAGAGTCAAGGTAATGGAGATTTACCATCTTGTTGCATGCAGTAGAAAAACGCATGTACGTAGATAGTTCTTTGCCAGTCAAGTATCCTGTTCTTGTATTCCCTTGTATGTCTGATGAGCAGATTAAGATGTATACCAGTGGTTTGAAAATTGAAAACCTTCAGTGTTCACATAAATTACAGGTCAAGTCTTGTAGTGCATCACTGCCCTTTACAGTAAATCACATGTAAAACTAAGTTATGCCCCATTTAAATGACAAAAGAATTCTTGGACTACACAGTAGCTCCTTCCAGTAGTAGCTGAATAAAAGAAGGAAAACTAATAAATAATTAAGATGGTAATATGTTTGACCACTCTTTTTTTTTATATGACTTTTTTCAGTTATTATTGTAACAGAATTGCTCCTTTCAAAGACAACTAAAGTGCTAATGATAGCTAAGAAGGTCATTCATAGGAGGTTAAATTGGTTTAATTAGTATTTATGAGAAGGTTACTATAAGAGTGCAGGAAGATGTTAAGGGGTTAACCTATAAGAGATTACATTGTAGTCAGTGTTCTGTTAAAGTTTGAATTAATTTTTCCCATGGGTTTTTCACATTCTAATTTTCAACTAAATGAGACATCTGTTTCAGAAAAGGAAAATTTGCTATGGTTGTCATAGCAACTATCATTCTGTAAGAAAATTATTCCAATGGTTACTTTAGAACAGAAAGATAGAAATTCAGTACATAAAGCAACATCCGACTGCTAGCACAAATTCTGATAATTCAGCCCTTTTTGTATGGTGGATTATTTGACCTGTAAAACTTGTTCATATGTTTTTAACATAAGGTTAATTGTGCTGTAAACAAATTCACTTCCAATATATTTTCCCCCGAGAGTCTTATGTGTAGACAATTATTATTTTTATCATAATAATAATGCTGTTGAATTTCAGTAGGAAATGGAGAGACTGCAACTGTTCCATTTAAGAAGATAAGACCTAAATCAAAGTACATTTCTACACATGAGCACTTCACTTCAGAGGTGAATTACATTCATGATGTATGTCTTTAATTGCCAAATATGGTGGGTTTTTTGGTTGTTGTTTTTGAGAATAGGAGGTTTTCTCTTCGATGACATACAGTATAGCATTTTCTTTATAAAATGTGAACTATTATTGAAAAATAATTACAAAACATTATGCTTTTCATCAGCAACTAATAAGGGGATCTGGAAATTTTGTGCATGATACTAAGACTTCAGCTTAGCTTTCAGATTCCATCATAAATGGAAATCTTAGACCAAGTTGTCTTTGCATGACATCCAGGTCACAGACTTGTTAGTAGGTATTTGAGAACATTTTTTGTTCCTACTCTGAAACTTTGATAGCTGTTCTGCAGTAAATTGTCAGAAGAGGGGACCTGGGGGTTTATAAAAACCTCACGTGCGTATAAAGATGGTTTGGCTTTGGGGGTGGGGGCACTGAAGTGCATGATTTTTCTTCCTTCTCTTAAATAAAGCACTCTACTGTCCTCCACTTGAATCCTTCCTTGAACTCCAGATTTTTGCTTGAAACACTTCGGCCATTTCTTTCGATCTTGGGATTGTCACAAAAGACAGCATAATGGCAAATCAGGCAAGTTCGAACATTTTCCCTTCACAAAAGAACAGCTCCAGCATGCATAACTTACAGCCCCGCAGCTCGGGTGGGCGCGCTGCCGGCACAAAGGGAGGCAGGGACAGGGAAAGTGCTGCGGATCTTAATAAGCAGATCATGCCTATTCATAAGGGGAAACGGGCTCTTAACAAGCCGCGATGTATGGGCTGGGCCTAGGAGGGACAGGTTGAGGCCCTCGCGTCTGCATGGTGCCATTCGTAGTCGTTTGGATTTCAGTGGGATTAAATTGTGTTGACGCGACCTGTGACGGTCACGATTATTTCTCTTTATAAATGCTTCATTGTGTGCTTAAAATAATGATTCTGGAGGTTGTTGACCTTCTCTTCTTTGGCAAATATTGATCTTTCTCCTTGGGTTCTTTACAAGGGAGCAGCCGGTTCCTCTGTGCCCAGCAGGCTGCGGGCTGTGGGATGCAGCCTGACCCCACATCCCCTGGGGACATGGGGACTGTGTTGTCCTGGGCCACGGGTGGGAGCAGGGAGCTGCAGTCGCTGCGTCTCAGCTGTGACTGAAGGCTGAAGAAGGATCGACTGACTGACGCCACGCTTGCCTCTTGATTGCTCTTGCGAGTATTTTCTGTCAGTGACTGAAAAACTTGCTCTGGGCCTTAATACAGTTTGCCAAATAGTTGAGTATGTTCATCTTAGTGAAGGAAGCTGCTTGTCAGGAAAGGCTTGAAGTGTGATCCCAAGGCAGGGATGGGGAGTTTGGAAAAAACCTAACCTCTGTGTATTTTTATAAGGCCTTCCACTTCTGGAACATCTGAGCACCTTGCAGGCTCTGGTTTCTTTATTTTAACAGCATTTCTGTGAGACAAAAACACTCCCATTCTCTCAATAATGGGCTGAGCATATGGATCAGTCTTCCCAGGCCTGGATTTGGTTTGTGTGACAGTATTGCACGCCAAAGTTAGTTACTGCACAATAAGGCAATGAATAGACCGTGAGTGATCACCACAGCAGTAGGAAGGGAGAAGTCATGTTCTATGGGCCAGTTTGTGTTCTTGCTAGGACGAAACCGTGCTGGAAGCTGAACAGCTAACCAGAAATGTGGAGTTTGAATTGTGTGGGTATCTGCAGAAGGCAGCTACCCTGGTCTGAGCCACCTGTTTCTGCTCCATTGGTGCTGCTCTTAGCATCTCTTCTTCACACAGCTTCACCTCCCTCATTACAACTTCCAATGGCTGAGATATGCTTCTGGTCTCAGTGGAAGGTGTACTAAGTTTTTTTTGTTCTTTTTTTTTTCTGTCTTTTTGTTTCTCCTTGGGACACCTGTCTATCCAGGATGCTGTGTTATGAGGAGGTGGAAGGTGAGCTCTCTCCTAGCCACGGGCACCCCCACGGCCTTTGGTCACCTCTCTAGAAAAGCTGGGGCTTTTTTTGTCTGTAGAAGGAAGAATGGAAAAGCCCCCTTCTGCTTTTCCTTTTACCAGAATTTTCTTTTCTTCCTGTTGATAAGCCACATCACTTTATATTTTATCCAGCTCTAGATTTTAAGCTGTTTTCAATAGACATGTGCTTTGCAGCTTTCCAAAAGAAAAAGAGGAAAATATATCATCATGAAGATTGCAGACGTGCTAATTTTTGAAATGTTAGTGAAGCATCAGTAATGGAACAGGATGAATAATAGCTTCATGGGCATTTTCTTTTGTCTTTGCCATACATGATGTAAAGTATAGTTCAGAGAATTTGTTTAAAAGATTTCTTTCTGTCTTTTGATGCAGTGAGGGAGTGTAAAGCTTTCTTCAACAAAGTAGCATCTCAAAGGGAGCTCTGGTTTATGTGTATGTATTTATAAACACCAAGGCTGCAATTATCATAAACCTTATTAAATCACAGCACTCTGTTTGTTGTTCTCCAAATATGGATATGGCCAGAACATGTCAGTCAAAAAATTATTTAAAAACTCCAACCTAAAACTAACCCTTCAATTTTATGGCCTAGAATTAGAATATAGTCAGCAAGACATAATTTACCACTGTGATATAATTGCCATGAAATACTGTTTTTTAATCAATGGGACACCAAGGTACAGATAAATTGTGTTCTGACTGGAAGTGTTACAGTCTCACTGCTCCATGATGAGCCGCTCTATGACTACATTTTAAAAAGAGTAAATGCCCATATGTTAAGAAATCCTGAATAGATAATATCTTAAAAGCCACTCCACATACCAGAAAAGAGAAAAAAAAAAAACATATATAAGAAAAGTATCAGTGTTGTTCTGATGGGATGCTTCCAACTGGAGAAACAGCATAGGTGATGTCTCCTACTCTCTTCTGAGTAGGATTTATGGTTGTGCTGGGTTCTGACCCTGCTCAAATGATGGTGGGCTACAGCTCAAATGTGATGGGAGTGAATGCAGAACACTTACCATACATAGCTGTCTGAGGCAGGTGTGCTTCTAGATACCATGAGAATCTGGCATGCTAATCTGCAAGTGGGGGTCTTGGTACTCAGCTGTTGTAAGAGTTACTGTATACCTGGTTAGAATAATGCTGTGAACATTGTACTGTGTACTGCCATTGAATCTGTTAAGGGCTACGTGGATATTCCACACAAGTTATATAACATTGGTTGTACAGAAAGAGAGTTTCACTGTACACACACACGCAAAAAAAAATGAATGCTATTTGTGTCTCCAGATTCCATGCTAATAGAAAGTTTATCACCGTATTTTAATTAGGTAACCATACATGGAAGTAGCACTGAAGACATTCTCCTCCTCTCTTGGCAGGCAACCTTGGTTTTATGGCTGGGGCTTTAATCTTCCACGAGGCCAAGCACTATTAGAGAAGTGGAACCTTATTCCAGATGGGATAGATATTCTTATAACACATGGACCACCTCTCGGTAAGAAAGTATTAGTGCTGTTAGCTGTGAACTTCAAATGATTATACAGTAACTGTTGTCTGTCCTTAGACAAAGAGTGGAAACCTCACTTATGAAAGTCAAAAGTAACATCCAAGTAGCAGCACCAGAACTTCAGCTCAGGTTTATGTTTTGTGATTACTGACAACTTATGGTAGGGAATTAAATAACGGTCACAAAAATAAAGTCTTAATAAATTGGGTCTTAATGAGCTTTGTAAATAAGCGAGGTCCAGTTTTCCTGTGCATCTGCCCACTGTGCCACTGGTTGGTGAAATCAGTTGACTTGAAGCATGGAGAAGTCTCAGAGAGCAATGCAGGATTATTTCATAGCACCATCATTCTCCCTCATCTGCACCAGCATCCCCCCTATCTACCATGGATTTGCATGCTGACTTGATTTATCTCCTGCCTCACAAACCCAAATGCTGCGGTAGTTGGCCTATCTTTGGATAGGGTTAATTGCCTATTTTTAATACAGTAACACTAAAAGGCCTGCAAGAAACAGTTTTGCACTTGTGTTTTACAAGTAATAAACATATTGATGATACAAAGCAAGATAGGGGAAAATTTTACCTTCTCAGATAACAGTGAAAAGATCTGTGTTATTGAAATGAAATTATCACAGAAACTTGTCCTGATACAGTAAAGGCTTTGTTTTTTAACACATTTGTCAACAAATCTAACAGATAGCAAGCTATGTCTAATGCTTATATGTATTTAACTCTCACTAATAACTGGACATGGATGTGAAGCATGTACTGAAATTTTTTGCTGCCTCTTACTGCAGAATAGTGCTTTGTGCAAGATGAAGGCAGTTGGTTCCTTTAAACTTTTAGATTCTCTTCAGTCTTCAATTTCCTGAAGCTAAAATCCTCTTGTCTTCCACCCTTTCTCCTTCTCTTTCAAAATCTGGAGGAGAAAGTGTCCAAAGGGTTTGTGTTTTGTTGTTTCCTATAGAAAGACACGTTTGCATTCCACTGCTCACTAATCCTGGTGAAAGGGCTGCTTTGCAAGCTTAGTTTCTCACAGAGCAGGCCTGTGTGCTGCTGCTCCACCAAACTGGAGTCTCGTGCCACGTCACAGACTGCTCATAACCTGGACCTGCATCATAAAACTGGATGGCAGAAATGAGTTGTATAGGCCTTGATATATCTTCTCTAAATGATTAGTAACAGAGATAATCTTGAGATAATCTACAGCTTGAACTGTAACTGTGGATCTTTGACACTGTCTTGTTCATAACTCTCATGTTTCTAAAATTTCTGCAGGAACGTCAGCACTTTAAAAGCCATTTTTAAAGAGCCTTCAGCTCTTCCTAATATCCCTGTATCCCTGTTTGAAATCCATTGTTAAAAAGTAGAGAGCAGGTTTCACACCACTCAGTTCCAGGCGCTGTGGTAATTTAGTCATTTGTTTTTGTTATTATTAATATTATTATTGTTAATAATAAAAATAAGCTTGAGCTATCCTCCAAGGATTTTCCTTTTATCAAGTTTACATATCTTCGTATTTTTCGTATTGATACATTCATAGCACAGAACGCTCTGCCTGAGAACATCAGCTGTTGGCATCCCTAACACTCATGGCAACAAATACATGACACTTCAAAAGAAATTAGCATTATGCCCAACTTACAGAGCCTCCTTAATGTGTAGCTTTGTCCACAGACAGTATGGGAGACAGGATTTTCCTTGACCCTCCAAGCTAATTATTTTAACCAGAAAGCTGATTACTGTTGTTCTGATCTCAGATAGCAAGATCAGAGCTGTTCCTAATGATCATGTAAAGCAATCAGTTCTCTTGCAAATTCAATTTTTTTTTTTTTTTTTCCCAGCACGGCTGCCTAAATTCTGTCTGTTATTCATTTTCTCTGCTGCTTTCTTATTCCCTCACTTCCAAAAAGCATGCATCCTCCTAAACTAATTAATGTTACATTATTATATAGATTTAAATTTGCCCACTGTTTAGATGCAGAAGTAACATTAAGAGTTTATGGACTTCTTTGTGTTTAATGAAGATATAATCTTTTTTCCCCCAGAGCTTATAAAATATGGTATTTTACAAGCTCTAATGCTGATTTCTAAATCAGCATATTTTTGTTAGTTTTATATCCAGTGTAACTTTGAAAGTCCTTTCCCTGACTCCCAAAGATCTTCATTTATGATTCTTTCCTCTTCAGAAGTTCACTTCTTTTTTTTGTTTTTAATTTAATTTCATCCTTAAGTCTTCATTTCTAGCTGTCTGCTTGATTGTCTGTGACAAAGATTTATACTTTCCTGACAGCTGCAGAAACCTGTTTAAAGTAACCAAACATTAAAAAAAACCCTAAAATGATCTCTAATTGTTAGCTAGGTGTAATCAATTATTCTTAGTTTGTGTAGTCAGGTGTACATAATAAGCTGCTAACATATGGGAAAGCTTCAGAAGGGTGATAATGCATGTAAACAAAAACATGTTCAACATAAATAATGCTTAATTTAATGGAGAAGTTAATTTTATGGATTTTTGTTTGTGAAGTTTTTGAAGTGGAAATACTTTTTCCTTTATGTTCACCACAGACTTTCTGACAATTAACTGTTTCAAATCGTTGAAGTAACAAAGCCCAAAGTTATAACGTGTTTCCTCTGAAAAAAAACGTGAACTGAATTCCTGAGGAACTGCTGGTTTCACTGCGACATCTTAAACAGTTGTTATTTCCTACAGTGAATTTTGAAGTGTGTTGGGTGCATTGACCTGCTCTGTCTGTAATTCCGCTGGCTTTCTCTTTGTACATCCCGTCATTGGCTGCCAAGCAGCATCTTCAAAGATATCTGAATAAATTAGGAGCCAGCGTCCACTATGTGACATCTAGTTCACGACTGTGATAGCAGGGCAAATTTCTATCATTTTGATAAAACCCACTGAGCTCAGTTTCCAGGCACTCGCATCTGAAGAGGTATTTTTCAGTGTGTGAACCTACTCTGAAGCTCCAGTAAAGTGAAAGCTTTTCCAAGAGCTTGAATACTACACTTCTGGCCTTTTAAGCCAGCTGTTAGATACTACTTAGCCATGCTTGATTGCACCTCAAAAGTAAACATATGAAAACCAGGTCCAGACTCTGCACCTCTCTGACTGACAAGTTTTCTCAAAAGCACAATATATTCCTGCTGTTGCAGCAGTCTAAATCAGAGATACAGAGCTATGACAGGCACGCAGTGAGAGTACCAGAACAAATAAAGAAAAACAGAACAATGGTATTTTTCACATTTCCAAATTTGAGCCTGATCAAAAATGACCGAACAATGGAAAGGAAGCAAGAGGAGTTTCTTCCAAAGCCTCTAACACAATAACATCCTTCTTATTCAGCTGTGAAGAAAGCAACACACTTCAGCTGACAGCAAGTTTATGGACATAGAAGCAATTTGGTGTACATTTTTGTCTCATTTTGTTTCATAAAAAGTGCATTTTTATACACATCTATGGGAGTAAATACAGCACTTACAAATATATCTACTGTACAAAGGCTAAGTTTCTTTTGCTGTCTGAAGCCCTTACATTGATTCTACTTGAGGATGCTCTTAGATATGGTCTGGGTTCCTCACCTCAGTTCCACTAACGTAAGAGTTAGTGTGAAAACAACGTTGTTTTATCATTAGTTATACAAATTAATTATATTGGTTGAAGTGTTCCGTTTCAATAACTACATCCCAGGGCTGGATTTAAACAGCTAAGTGTTGATTTAGGTGTTTAACTTTAGAGACTCACTTTGGATATGCAGCTCTTTAATCTTCAGTCTCTTAAAGGAAGAAGAATGGATAAAGCACAGAGTTTTCCTGCTAACGGCAGTGAAAAAAAATGCTTTAATTGCAGTGATTTTTTCCCTTGAAAAATTATTGGCAAGAGTTATCATAGTCCTGTTTCTTCAGATGAGCTTTTATGTTTCCTTCTTTCCTCTTCTACTTACCAAAGCAAACACCATTTTTTTCCACGTCAGTTCTTCTGACTGCTTATGAGAGGCCATGAGACATTAAATCTCAGAAATGTTTTTGAATACTACAGCAGTACAGCTTTGCAAATAATCTGTCTTCTTTTAAAGCTTTTCTTTCTTTTCCAAAGGTTTTCTAGACTGGGTACCTAAGAAAATGCAACGGGTAGGATGTGTAGAGCTGCTGAACACAGTCCAGAGACGAATACAGCCAAGGCTTCATGTGTTTGGACATATCCATGAAGGTCAGAAAACATTTCTTTCTGTATGTACTTAAAACCCACAAGCACAGAACTTGTCTGTTTTAACCAGTATTTTTAAACTTGAATGTCTGCAGTAGCGCTTTTGGAATTCAGATACTTATTTAGCTGGAAATATGCAGATGACATTGGCTGATACTCACATTTCAATATTTGTACTTCAGCTTCTCTTTTAGTTTCTATAAAATAGAGTGATGCCTCCTTCACAGTGAGGCTTCCTGTTAGTTTTAAAACAACACGAGTGCAGTAGTTGCAGAAAGGAACTAAATATTAAGATCGATAGATTGTATTTTCCTCTGCTGAAACTCTGTGACTTAAGATAATTCATGCAAGTTCTTTGTGTCTCTGTTTCTGTGTTTTTAAAATGGGTGAGAGTTCTTTAGGGGGTACTTCTGAAGCTTATTCTTTAAGATTGGACAATAAAAGTTGTCTCTCCCTCTCTCTCTGTATGAATTTAAAATGAAGAGCAATATCACCACTGACTTGTGTAGAAGTACAAGGTGCTTATTCATGTATTTATGTGCTTCAGCAGGGGAAATGTTTTGTAGCTGGACAAAACACGACATTTCTCTTGACTGATTTTTAACTGGAAAAAATAAGTTTTCTTCACAAAGTCAATAAATATTAACAAATGTGTGCTGCTGAATTCAGGAACAGCAGGAGTTTGTCTCCAGGCAAGGGGTAAGGTGGATGCCCTCTGCTCCAGAGGAGTCTGTCCAGTACATGTACAGTGGCAGTAAGTCTTCAAGCATGCCCCCACCAAAAGAAACCACTGGGCTGTGCAGAAATGTGCCCATCAGCGTGTCAGCATGTATTATTAGCTACTCAGCTCTTGGCAGTGTTAACTGATTGGCAGGAAAAGGTGCTCCACAACTGCCAGTTTTTGCTTCTGAGATTGCTTCGGACTTCAGTGTAGGATATCTGTGGGTTTCAGCAGTGTAGGAATGAACAAATGGAAAAGCTGGAGTAACTGGCACTCCAATAGTTCTGCTTTTGTGAAAAATTGTTGCCTTTCACAAAAAGTCCCACTTGGACTTTCTGCTTGGAGTCCTGACCCATTAAGAGTGGTTAGAGGTGTGCTGCTGTAAAATTGACAGTGAAGACAGTGAGATCATTATTTTAGAGGGCAGGAATGAAGTTCATTCTCTCTTTCTCATCTGTGGTGACCTGTTAATGTCCAGACTGCTGTTAAAAGTACAGAGCAAACAAGCGGTGCGTAGGCAATATTTTTTCCTAACATCTTGCTGTTACAGCAGGCTTTGAGAATCTGTAAAGAGAGCTGGTGAATACAATTCAAACTCATTGTCTTTTTAGAAATGGTAGGCCAAGTGCGTTGCAGGGGAGGTAGGCAAACAGTTAGTGAGCCAGGAAGCTTCAGGCAGGTAAACAAAATCACATCTGCTAAGACCAAGCCCAGCTTTGGCTCCCGAGTGAAATGAGTGGCACCTCCACAGAATGGTATATCATGTGAATTAATAAATTGGCACAGGAGGTATCAGAACACAGAAACAAGCTACTCTTCTCGTTAACTACCATAATTTAGAGAAAACAAATGGGGAGCTGCATAGCCTGTTTTGCAGTGGGATGGCAACTCTCTGCAGAGGAGAATTCCCACTGCAGACAGGCTGTGCAAACGAAGCTGCTCTTTGTAGAGAGAATGCATGATTTGAACAGATGAGTTCCTCCCCTGACTGGCATAGCTACATCTGCAGCAGTCATTTACTGAACATCCGGGAGGAAGAGATGCTTAGAAGAAATGTTTCTTCCCTATTCCCCCTCTGCACAGCTGTCTCTGCCAAAAAATACCTCTACACATGGCCTTGCTGCTGATTGACGTGGTGGTGATGAGAAGCCTGGCAGGGGCTCCAGCTGAAATACTGCTTTGCCAATTACAGCCAGCGCTTGGTGGAGGTCAAGCCCAAGGAAACTCTGCTGGCAGTAAGGAAAGAGTGAAGACTGTAGTGTGATGAATCTTCCAGCAAAAAGAATGTATTAGCAAGCTTATTTTGTTCTCTCCAAATGTGTAGCTGAGGAGACAGAAAGTCCCAGCAGCAATGCAGACTGTCCTTGCTGCAGCCTGTGTTTTACACGGGACAATTGTTCTGTGGCAAACAGCACATGATGTAAAGAAATGTCTGTGACAGGAACCTGACAGAGTTTTCTTCCCTCCCTACACCCTAATTGTAATGTGGCTTTTCCATGGGGAGTCCAGGAGGCCCTGCATTTTTCAGGGTATTTTTAAGGAACAAAAAAGAAAGCTATTTGGCTACTGGATCTTTGTTTGTGAATGCTACAATTAACAATGCTTCTGTAAGACATGAAACTGCTTTCAGAAAAAGCAAGGATCCTATGTACTCAGGAGAGAAATAGTTTAACTCAGTGCACGTAGGTCACTCCGAAAGTAATGCCTCCTTTTTATTTCCATGGAAACTAAAACTGGTACAAAAAGCACAATAACATTATGTGATAGAGCAAATTCTCAGCTACAAGACTCTATTTTCTAACACAGTCACCACCATTAGCTATGCATTTTTGCCAGCAGTGAACAAGAGCCTGCGTGCCGCACTCATAAAAATCTTCATGACCATCTGGAACGTGGTTTGTCTTTCACATCACTGTCACCACTGCTGAATTGCACCACCCACCACCTCACTGTGCTCACATCTACTGTTTGGTTTCCATAAACGTCCAGGAAGTGTTAATGATTGTTAGTGGGTACCATTTTTTCCACTTTGAGGAATTCAGTGACACACCTTTCCTTCATCTGCACTTTCATGTCAGGTGCCATTTTGTCAGACTGCCCCTCTGCTGCCATGTTACACAATGTAATGGAATATTGTTGGGAAAGTTCAACCTTTACTGCCTTACCACCATCACCTGCCTCTGACGTTGTGCACCAGCATAATAAAAGAGGAGCAGCCCTTGTAGCCGTGAATATGTTTCACTATTAACTTTATTAACAGTAAGATTGGTTGTTAGTACAAAAGCCTTCCACTGGGTGATTTTCCCAAAATCATGTGTTTCAGACTGTGAATGCATTTCATGTTATTGATCATAATATTTGCATTTAGTTCAATGAAAGTTTCCAACATGAAGCTTTAGTGTTATCAAGCTCATGCTTTCATGCTTTCTCTTAGACGTACATGAAAATATTTTTGACAGTGGACAGTGTGTTTAATTTTCAGTCCAAGGGCTTTTTCTTCAGCTTTTCAAACAGCATTTCACTGCAGTTCTACAAGCTTAAGAACTGGAAGTTTGATTTCCTGCAGATTTAGCTCTGAGAGTGTCTTGAATGTCTAGTCAGACATGAGACGTAGTTAAAACTTTTTCCCTACTGGTAAGACATTCTGGAGGTGTTTTCTCCTATGGAAATGTTACAGTGTCTGGGGGGGAATTCACCTTGTCTGTCAGAGAATGTATTAATGAAGTCATTTTTCTCTTCCTGGGCTGACATTTTACAATCTTTCCATCAAATTTTATTGAAATTAGTCATCAAGATCAAACACATGGGAAGAGGTTCCTACAGAGACCAATCCCAACCATGTGTATATGCATACATCCTCCCCTTGGTCACATCATCCTTTTTCTCCATCAGTTGCTTAAAATATGTACAGCACAGCACGGAGAAAAAAGGTAGAAGAAAAATTGCCCAAATTTTGGTGCATGGATGCCTGCAAATCTAAATGAAGTATTTTTTTTTTTTAGTGCTGAAATAATCTAAGCTCTGTCTTCTTGTCCCTTCTAAAACTGGGGAGGTTTGAAGAAAAAAGCTTTTCAAAGAGAAATGCCAGTGTTTATAAGGAGGTTTGGGGAGCAGGCTGCCAGAGATGATAGCCTCCATCTAGTGAGAGTCAGTTTTTGTTTTCTTATGCAATATGGCAGAATGTTCTAGTGTAGAACAAAGATGACATTCATCTAAGAGACTTTCACATTTTGCATTAAGGTAAATTTTAAATACCTTCTGAGTAATAAATGTGCCATTCATCATTGTTATGTGATAAAGGTAAATAATAGAAATGATTTAAAGAGTGAATAATAAGAGTAATTAGAGCTCTTCTTTTTTCGTAGGTTATGGTGTCATGGCTGATGGAACTACTACCTACGTGAATGCTTCTGTGTGCACTGTGAATTACCAGCCACTAAATCCACCTATAATTATTGACTTACCTACTCCGAGGAATACATGATTATAATAAAGGATTTCATGTTGTGCCCAACACATTAGCAACTTTATATTGCTGGCTGAGAATCCCAGTAGGGAACTATTCAACAAGAAAAGTTCTTCTTCTCTTTTTCCTGCTAGCTCTTCACAGATAAATCTGAGTGACAAAAATGGATGATGAACAAAGACATTTTGGTGCCAGAAACAGATTAAAGACATATCACCATTAAAATGTTTGTGAACACAGAAAAGTGAATGCATTCCACATCTATATACATATACATCTCTCTCAAGTAGGGACTTTTGTATATACCGTACGTTATATTGGACTAACTAAAAGAACAGTGTCTTTCAGGGGAATGTTTCTTCAAGAAAGTTTGCAGTTTAAACAGAGTTTAGACTAGGATTTCTTCATTTCAGATGTTTCCCATTGAGCTCTTGATAAAAGTGATGTTAAAGATGTTTTCCCTTAACACAGGAAACACAAAAGATGCTTCATAAATGACCAGCCACAAGAGGAAAGCTATTATTTCAAGCCTTCCAGGTCTTGAGTCCTTCCATCTATTCCAAACCAGTGCAATAGAGGTCTTAATTCACTGTACTGAAATGAAGTTTGCTACATCTGACATTAAGGGAAAGGATGCATATTGCCAGCATGTTGTAAACAGCTCAGAATCCAAGAAGGGAGAAGGGAGACTGTGTTAAGTGCAGTATAAACTCAGGAATTGTAAGCTGGCCTCACCTGTGGGGAAAAAAAAAAAAAAGGAAAAAAAAGAAAAAAAAAAAAAAGATGACATTTCCCTTAAAAAAATGAAGAAGGAGTATACCTGTGTTTTCATATGGTAAGGCAATGCGTAATTGTCTGTATAAAGAAAAAGACAAAAACAACACCCAACAACCCATTGCTCAGTATTGAAATTTTAAATAAAACCTACTGGGACTGTTTGTTTAAAAATTGTTGCTGGTATATGCAGCCAATAGTGAGATTTCTGGTTTGAATTTGGCCCACATCGACTGTGACTAAATGTCATTGTGATCATTTTATCCTTTGGGAAACTTTATGGACCTCAAGTGGGGGGAGGGGGATCATCCAAAGGTGGGGTTTGGGCATTCAATTTTGGATAGCTATATAGTAGCATAAGTGCAGTGAGTGATGAGTACATGCAATTGGGTACAGAGCAGAGCTTGCCTAACAAAACCTGTCATGGCCATGTACCCATTCATGGGCAATGTTGAGGGAGGCCCAAGACAAAACCATAAACCCAGCTGAAATCTGTCTCTTGTGCTGTGTGTAGATGCATCCAGGCAAAGCAGGGGGTGTCACAGGAGCTGCTGGGGATAGGTAACACCAATCCTAACTGTGCAGCTTTCCTGCAGGTTAGCAGAGGTATTGAGTTTGCTGGGATTTCCACACAGTCCTGGGCAGAAGCTAGAGAATTGTCTACAAACTTGCAAAAATACTTGCTTCAAATGTGTCCTGCAAGAAATGGGTTTCTGACTTGAACTAACATCTCCATGCTCAAAGCAGCTTTTCTGCTTTGGTGGAGATCATTTAACTGCTGGAATCTGAATGCTGATGTTCTGTGTTTGGGGCTGACTGCATTTACGTATTGGTCTTTTTCACACAAATTAGGCAACTCATCGCATTATCAATACCAGATTGTTTTCAGCTCTGTGCATAGCTCCTATGTGCACACACTCAGTGGATGGTAGCATCGGTTACTTTTTGCCTGATGTATGGATATGAATGCGAGCTTGGTGTAGTGGCTGCATCTATATTAAAATTCCTGCTCTGTCAACCCAGGCTAGCAGCCACAACTCTAAGGGAGGCAGGCAGAAATATTGCATTTTGGGGGTTTCCTGCATGCTCATCCAATGGATGTTGGAAGCTGAGCAATTTGAAGCCAGGAACTGACGTGCTGTGGGCCCACTGACACCAAGAATCATGGCAAGCCATAGAGCTGTCACTTCCTGGAGCAGCTGGGTGACTTGGAATCTAAACCGATTTGCTGCTTTTTTTTCCGAAACAGGCAAACAAACAACAAACATAAAAATGAGCAGGGGTTTCCTGGAGTGAACAGTTCACAGCACAAGAACAGTCCGCCATTGAATTCTGCTGGGTCTACTTTTTGTAAAGTCCATTGGTGTAGAAATTGCAAGATCAGCTCCTAAATCAGCAAAGACTAAAATTCATAGCTTAATGTGAACTCCCACCATCGTTGGGAAGATGAACAATAGCATGCAGTTAAAGTGTCTAATCTAGTCACAATTTGAGCATTTTGAAACAAATGTGGCAGGAAATTGGCTGTATGTTAAAGAAGTCTGAAATGTTTACATTCACTCATGGCACTTAAGATGCTAAAATGCTGAAAGTGGAGGGAAGAGGTCCTTTTATTGGCCTCAACAAAATTTCTATGTCGACCATAAACTATTCTCTTAAAAATAATTTTTCCTAAGGTATCTTCAAAATACTGTGTATTTTTATGTGAAAAAGATATGAAAGCAGCTGTTACTTCAAAATATCATTTAAACTACTTGAGGTATGAAAGCTTAAAGGTTATTTAATCATTTTGGCATAACTTGATTGTTGTTGTAATTTTTGGTCAAGCATGTTAGACAAATAAAGTCTTAAAAGAAACAACAAAACACAAGGCCTCTTTATATCCTCCTGGTACATTCAGTCCCAGGTAATAGAGCATCTGCTCTATAGCTGTGGGAGCCAGCCTGAGGGTACTGAACTGGGGTATTGAAGCTGCCATCATGAATGGCTGGGGGCAGCTGGCACAGAGAGTGGGGTGTCCCGTGGGTCGTGCAGCCGACACAGTGATGGTCACTATGATATGACCAGCAGGGCATGGACCTTGTCCTGCTCTGTCCTGGTAAGTCTTGGTCTTCGTTGTCACTTGCTCAAGCTGCATGCTGCCCTTTGGGAATGGGCAGTGAACTGGGGGATGGACAGTTTGAGTGCTGGCTTACATCTGTACAGACACAAACTATACAGTTTGTGAGATAAGCAAGGGGATATTTTTAGTTTAGCTTTGTGAACACTATCAAAAGCCTGGATTTCTTGCCCCAGCTCCAATCTACCCCAGGTGAACAGGGCCACGAAAGGGAAGGTTTTGCAGTTTTGCAACTGTCAGCTCTGTTTAAATTCAGGGATGAGCTATCAAGATGTTTCCCAACCCCCTCCCCAGGGCTGACCTTCACTGCTATTTATCCAGGTAGGATCACTCCCAAAGGTGTGCTGGTGTGTTTCAGTAATAATGTGCGTTCCCATCATTAGGCAGAATTGTTACCGAGATAAATTTCAGTTCATTTCAATGAGGACTAGGGAAGATATTGCTGCACGTCAGTGAAAAAAGGCGAGATTATTTTTACCTCTCTCAGGCACATATGGCTGGGGATGTGAAATGTTCCTTGGCTACGAGGAGCGAGCAAGCAGGGATGCGGCACCCACCAGAGCAGCTGCCTTTTCCCCTATCCACCACAGAGCACCCCAATCTGGGGAGCTGGATTCGGGAAGTCAGATGCTGCTGCTTGTGAGAATCTGAAGCTAGAAACCCCTGAAACTTCTCTGACCTTCAAGGAGAGTTCTTCAGGGATCCAGCAAGTCACCTTTCTGGAGGAAAGGTGGAAATCCCTGTCTTGCTCAGCAGGGCCATGTGTAGAGACTGGAGGCCGTGCTGGGCAGGAGGCAGTGCCAGCATTCAAGCATTGCTGCAGTAGGCAGCTAGAGGGGATGGGGAGAAGTAGTTAATCTTCTGCAGACTCTGAGCATGCTGACAGCCAGTGTAAGTGTTTCAGAGGAAGGAGGAACAAGACATTCCTTTGAAGGAATTTTTGGAATAATCTGCCCATGGGGATCTTTCCCCCTCTTCATTTATTCTTGTTTGTATATGAATTCTCTCTTAAAAACTCGTCTTATTGCTCACTGCTAATGTAGCTCACGTTTAGCAAAGATAACTGCAAATGTCCTGTCAGGTACATTGCTGTCCCTCTCTGGAAACTCTCTGCATCTGAGATTTCATAGATATTTTAGAACAGCAAGTTCCCCGGGTGATGATGCACAGCGCGTTAGAACAACAGCATTTTGCTTATCCATGTAAGAGTGCCGCCATTCGACTTTGTTGACTGTCCCTTTGTTCTCTTTTCATATGAAAAGTGTGAATAGGAGTGCTTATATGTACTTTCTTTGTACCATTTGTTATTTTGTATACTTCCATTATGTTGCTTTTTCCTCACTTTGTCAGGAAATTAAAACAATTTCAATTGTAGCCAGGCTATTTCTAAACCTCTTTCCCAGAAAGGCTCTCTCCCTTTCCATGTGTCCTGTGGGAGCTGAGGAAAGCCAGGGACTCTGGAGGACCTCGTGTCCCTTCCCAACAGAGCTTCTGGGAACAACAATCTGCCACTTTCTTCTGTCCCGATCTTCATCTAACACTGTTCATTTGTTCAGGGTTTCTTGCTAATGGCAGGTATTTGCAGCCCAAAGTGAAGGGCTGTGGTGAGCTGCCCATGGCCCCAGATGGAGTTTTCCTCTAAAGAGATGGCAGCCTATCTAGTCTCCCCTGGTTTGCACAAACACCATCTATTTGAGGACATGTCCGTGTGGGAACCCTTTTGTGTCTCTGTGGGAATCCCTTTGAGTCCATGTCAGAATGCCTCTGCAGCCTTTCCCCTCTGGGGCCCTCCCCCGGCCCTGGTGGTTCACCCTGCAGCCATCCTCTCCTCAGGCCTGCCAGTGGCTCCAGGCTGTGGGGCCGGGCACACTGCTGTGAGGGGCTGGCAGCAGAGGGATGCCTGATGGCTCCCACCCCATGGTGCGGTGTTTCCTGGCATGTCCCTTGGCCGATGACCCTTTGCAGCCTCTCAGGAACTGCTCTTTGACAAAGGTCTCCATCAGGACCTTTGCGAGTGTCCACACCAATTATATCAGGTAGCTCTTGACAGGATTTTGATGTACCAAAGCTTTCAAATAGATTAAAGGAACAAGCTTTTATTTTCCAGAAGCTGACCGTGTTTTATTTCCACACACAGCAAAGTTCATTCTCCTCTAGAGCACGAGAAGCTAATGCTGAGCAGAGCAATTAACCTCATTGTCAGCCACTGGGCCTGTGCACAACGTGCCCTTGTGCTCCCACCATTTGCTCCGCCTCAGCACCACCCGGGTCTGGTCAGACATCTAGCAGATGGCTTCTGGCGCTGGAACACTGTGTTGAAGTCCCCGTTCCCAGCCTGAAGCCAGCCTCATGCCATGGGCCTCAGTGAGGAATGGTGATTCGGATGGGCTTGCTGTTTTCATTCAGTGCTTTCTGCTCTAGGGATGTCATGAGCCTTCAGTGTACTGATGGAGTTGTGCTGCAGAAACAATTCTGGCTGCCTTGCTGGAATTGCCCTTCCAGCAGCTGCTGCTCCTGCGAGGGAAACATTCATAGGCTAACAGAGATCTCCCCCCCTGCCTAACAGCTTGGGACAAAGTTTCCAGAAATAATGAACTTATGCAGGATAACACAATTTAAATTGATTGGGCAATTAAACCTTCATTTGTATTTCTTTTAGCTATTTTATAAGACCTTTGCATGGTGCAGCTGCTCTGATTGCATCTGTTACCTGATGTTTTACAAGGAAGGGAAAGCTGCTTTGCATGGACATGTGTTGGCTGCCAGTCACTTTCCTTTTGTCACCAACCCTTCTGCCTCTGTCCCCACCACTGTGTGCCACTCACTGGGGGGCTTCATGAGCAGCCCCCAGCATGGGTATCCCTACTCCAGACACATCTGTCTCCCCAGGGGCTGGAGTGCATCGTTATACGCAAAGAAGAGGAGATCCAGCTGGTAGGATAGCTGGTTTGCCCAGCAGGGATGAGACTGGATGAGGGAGGTCCCAGGTACTCCCTTATGTCCCACAACAAAGGTTGTGTCCCTGGGGTTGTGACACCCCATGTTTGCCACATTACTGTGTGATTTTGATCTCATGTTTGGATTTCTTGAAAGAATACATATTTATTTTAATGGCAGCAGAGGCATTGAACATCATCATTTAAATACTATTGTACTTCTTCATTTCATTCATTTAAAAAGTCAGGATTTACATCAGGCTGCACTTATGGAAGGAGCTGGGTTGGTTTAACAGGGCGCTTCCAGATGCATTGCTGAGGGCAACTCCTCTTCAAAATGAGCTGGTAATGCTGATCACATTACCCTGAGAAGTGTCAGCTCGTGGAGAGATGGACCATGTGACAGTGGCCAAATCACCATCATTTATGTCACGTATTTGTTTTCAAAGTTAGCAATGAATTGAACATGGCTATGGCATGAATAGTGAAGAGATCTGTGAGGAGCAGCACAAGTTAGTTTTATCCGATGGACAGATGGCCTTGCCTTTGAGCCCACAGACAAACAACAACGCCTTCTCCATCAGCTCCAGACAGAACCAAGAAGCCCAGAGGGGCTGAGAGAGGCAGATCCTTCCATTAAGGGTGAAACTAGGTGCTCCACAAGCTCACCTCAAGCTGAAAGACATAGACATGGAACTGTGGAATCACAGCATGGCTATGTTTGAAAGGGACCTTAAAGAACATCTAGTTTCAACCCCTCCCTGCCATGGGCAGGACTGTCATCCGCCAGCTCAGGTTGCCCAGGGCTCCATCCAACCTGGCCTTGAAGACCTCCAGGGATGGAGCATCCACAACTTCTCTGTGCAGCCAGTGACAGTGCATCACCACACTCTGAGTAAATAATTTTTTCCTAACATTTAATCTAAATCTCCTGTCTTTTAGTTTGAAGCCATTACCCCTTGTCCTGTCACTACACTCCCCATTAAAGAGTCCCTCCTTGTCTTTCCTGTAGAACCCTTTTAAATACAGAAAGGCCTCAGTGATGTCTCCCCTGGAACCTTCTCCAAGATGAACCAGATCCCCTAGCCCTTCCTCATAGGAAATGTGTTCCTGTCCTCTGACCATCTTCATGGCCCTCCTCTTGAACCACTCCAACAGCCTACATCTTTTCTTGTACTGGGGACCCCAGACTTGGGCATAGTGCTCCAGATGGGTCCTCACAAGAGCAGAGTAGAAGGGGACAATTACTTCCCTTCCCCTGTTGGCCAGGTCTGTTTTTACACAGTCCAGGATGCAGTTGAGCTGCAAGTGCACAGTCTTGGCTCGTGTTGAGCATTTTGCCCACCAGAACCCACAGTTCCTCTCATCTCATGTGTCTCACCTGTTTGTGAAATGACGATGGCTTCTGGCACCTGGATGATCTAACAGCATGCTTGATGTTCATGCTTATGCAGTAACAGAACAAGCAGTGCCTCTGGCTTGCTGTCCATCGTTCCCACAAGAGCCCTTGGGGATTCGTGCTGGGATTGTTGGGAAGCAGTTTTTTTCCCACATACACCCACCAGCACCTTCTTTCCTCACCCATTATTCTTGCAGAGTGTACATAACTGTGTTTATTGTTTGTTCAGAAAGAAATAATAGCTCTGAAGTGTTACCTATCCAGTTTGTTTCTGTGAATGCCCATAACAATAATTAATCATACATATTATTAACATGCGGTCAAGAGACTTGTCAAAACTGGAGCTCTTGTGCGGTAAATAGAGCTCACACAATTAGCAGCCACTGCTCTGAGAATGCTTGAATTGAGTCAGTGTTTCTCCCAACACAAAAGAAAGTCAAGGAAGTAATAAATCATGGAAACATAGACAATGCACTCAACAAACTATGATGAAGACACTTCATCAACTGCCTGTAGGACTGTGTCAGTGTATTGCACTGAGTCTGCAACGGTTGAGCCTGTTGCATTATAGATGTGTTGACTACATCATTAATGCTGCCCTAAACTTGGAAATACTGTGCTCATGCTCTCTTCTGTGTTAGAAGTAGTTTTATTTCTTAATTACTTTCAATTCACCTGCTGCTGAGCATTTGCTGCTCCTTAATACAGAGAACTTCTGTGGTGCAGATTTTAATCTGAAGTGCAGGACCTCAGCTGGGCCCTGGGGCCAAGCATATTGATGGGGCAGGGGGAGACCTGGCTGTTTAGGATAAGTCCTCTAATCAGGTACAGACACCCTGCTCATTGCAACTCTGCTCTGTTAAAGCAATGCCTTTCAGCTTATAAGAAACCAACCCTTTCTAAAGGAAAAAAAGAAAAAAGGACAACAGCAGCAGATAGGGTACGGTTCCTCCTAATTTTGAATCTAGTTTTATCTATTAAAACAACCGAAAACTCAAAACAAAGAGATTGGAAGAAAAAAGTTTTTGAAAGCAAATGACTGACCAGTGCTCCCAGATGCAATTGTAATGTTCTGTGCTCCCTGTTGGCTTCATTTCTGTTTCTGGGCTAAAAAGGATAGTGTCCTCTCAAGAACATTGTTGTCTTGTTGACCCCACACTCACATTATTGGCAGTGGTTGTGTTCTTTGACTGCATAGTGTTGGTCTAAAAATACCTGACTTGAATTATCAGGAAATCACAGCTCACAGGTAGAGTCAAAATAGAAAGCTAGGGTGTGTATGTTTTAATAAAGACAAAAAAAATTTGCATTCATTGAAAGTTCCCTATAAATGTAAAAGGCAATTGCTTCTCTGGAGTCTTCAGAGGCTTCACAGCACCTTCTACTCACCTGCTGGTTTTACTTTCCTGTGCACAAGGCTGCAGAGCTCTTCCCACAAGAACAGGGTGCTCACAATAGCAGGACTGAAAAACTGAGCTGAACCAGTGGAAGTCTAGGTCAATAGCCATTTTTCCTTAATGCAGACCAAACGCAGATCCCTCAGCCTGCACCGAGATGCCAGGTGCCCTGGATCCTTCCCCACTCTATGGCCCTGGGCTGGGCCCTCACCCCATGTGGCAGTGTCTTTCCAGTACTGGGAAGACCAGGAGAGAATGCAGGAATTCACACACAGACTCTCAAGTTCTAAAAAAACAGAGGAACATTTATTGTTTTGGTTATTTTGTGGCTTTATTATTCTTTTTTATTCCTGTTGGTTTGTTTCTTAATTGTACATTAAATATATATATTTTTTATTTTTAAAAATCTTCTGCTGTCCAAGCTTGAAAAAATCCTTCATGCTGAATGTCAGCCTTCCTACAGTCACAACCAAAAACTTCTGCTTCTCCACAGAAACAGTGGCTGTTCCTGTTGACCTTGGTCCCTTGGTGACACTTTTGACACCTTCTCCCCGGGCAGCTCAGGTCCCTCTGCTGGACTCTCCTTGTTGCTCCGGTGCAATGGCTCAGAGGCTGCCAGTCCCTGCCCTTCCTTCTTCCTCTTCATGAAGAAGAGATGAGAGGACTTGGGGAGGGACAGGAGGTGGGGACGGGAAGGATGGGTTCACAGGAACCTTGGCTGTCAAAAGAAGAATTCACAGGAAATGAATGTCTCAAGTAAGCAGAGAGGTCTGAAAGCTGGGGCTCTATCAGATAATGATAAACTTACAGGATGGGAGGATGAGGGCTGGCACCGAGGCGGCTATCTGCGGGGAGGTGGACCGGACCTCAGGCCACTCCAGTAGTAGGGGTGGGCTCTGGGTCTGGCTTTCCTCTGCCACTTCCTGAGAGCGATGGGCTGATGGTGGCTCTGCCCTGATGGAGGTGGATCCACCTCCATGGGCTCCTCATCGCTCTCAGGAGGGTCCACCTCCATGGGCTCGATGGTGTTGAGCCACTCTATCAGCTGCCTCTTCTTTGGAGGAGAATAATCCATTCTACCTCCTCGGCAAACAGAAACAACCACTCGGCTCTTGAGCTCAGTGCAGCCACTGGCGTCTCTCGCTCAGCAACTGGGGTTCTGGGACCAGGGTTCCCCTTTTCCAAGGGCTTGGGACAGTGGGCTGTGAGGCGACCTGTGACATCAGGAGGCCATGGTGATGCCATTCTTACAGTGTGCCATGGTGATCAAATGTCAATGGTTTATAGGTTGGTTTGTACTGGTTCCATGACTAATGGGACATGGGAACTGAGTTTTGAAGAAGAGAGGAAAGATATTTTTGTATAGGAAATAAAAACACAAGAGACCGAGATATACACAGGCTGCTCTGAATTTAATGCCTCCTATTTGTTTCCACAGACACTGCAACAGATACAAAGAATGCAATAACACTATCTGAGAGGGCAAACTCTCAGGTACAAAACACTATTTTTCAACATAGTCACCACCATTAGCTGATTTGTGCATGATCTGATCAAGATGCTCTTCATTTTGTAATGTGACAACTATGTATGGCCATACAGAATGTGGTTTGTCTTTCACATAGCTGTTGCCACTGCTGAAATGCATTGCTCACTGTCTCACTGTGCTCACATGCATAGTTTGGTCTCCATTAACATTCAACAAGTATTAATGTGCGTCAATAGGTCCCATTTTTCCAAACTCCATGTGAGACACCATTTTGTCAGACTGCCTCTCTGCTGCCATCTGTCACACAGCAACAAAACGTAATGGAATATTGGTGGGAATGTTCAGCCTCTACTGTCATCAGCTTAAAAATACACATATGTATGTATTCAAATGTATGTATGCAGTGTTTTCCTTACAAATATTGTAATTATTTCCAAAACAACCTTGAAATGATTGTGCTGTTTCTTTGCAACTGGCAATTTTAAAATCAAGATCTGATGTATATCAACAAACAAAAATTAATTATGGAAGCCCCATTAATTAGGAACAAGCTAACAAACACTCACATGGGCTCTTTTGGCTTATTTTTGAATCAGGCCTTGGCTGAACAATTTTGTAGAATGGTCAGGTGCTTCCACACTGGGTGCTTCCACACTGCTGCCTTGCTAGTGCTGAGCAAACCCATGGCACTGAGGAAAATGTTCCTTTATGTAGACATTTCACACTCTAGCAGGCAATTAAAATGCAAATTACAAATGTTTATTAGAACTGTTTCAGCATCTATTCTAATGCATAAGAGGGGAATTATGCACAGTGCATGGAGAAAGATGCATTGCTCCTCAAGTTGAATCTGAGTTCTGCCCTAGGCCTGGAAATAGCTGGAAAAGCTGATTCTGGTCTGATTCTGATCTGATATGGTGGAATAGTGGAATAAGTACCCTGAAGTCAGTGTAGCCACAAAGCTTTGTTTAGTGAAATGAGAACGTGGGTCCATAAACGTACTTACATTGAAAGCAGGTGCAGAAAGGGTATCCATAGCACAGTGAAATTTCTGCATTACACTGTTTTTCTCTTTACCCCTATTTTTAATCACAATTCAGGGATGAAGACAGATATAGCTAAAGTAAGGCTCAAACACACTGGCTTTGCAGCCTCAGGTTAACCTTGCGGCCATGGGGCCAGTTATAGAATTTCTAGTTGAGCAACACCTGCACAGGTTTGGAAGAGCCACCAGCAACTGGGCATAATACCAAGTCTTTGGATGCTCAAATTCCAGAACTCAACAAATGCAGTTAAAACTCTTTTGCAACTTTTGTCTTTCCTTCTTGGTAGGGCCAGGGAAAGAAAATGGCTGAGCACAGTGCTTGACCTCTGTAGCCCCATGCAGCACCCACACATGTCAGGAGCCCACAGTATCTCCCAAAGGACTGCTCTTCTTTGGCTGTGCAGTGCCTGAATTCCTCAGACAAGCAGTCTGGGAGCTGCTCTATGCACTTGGGTGTCACCTCCCACAAGATGAGCCATCAGCCCTTAGTGGGCAGGACCAGAGCCAGGCTTTTTAAGTTGTGAGTCTGGGTATGCATGCTGGCACTTCTTCTTCCTATGTCAAATTCATAGTTGCCCTATTAACATTCATCCCAGTGCAAGCTGCTGTTTAAGACAACTTGCTTACCTTTCCTATTTAAAATCTAACTACATCAAAGATGAAATCTGGATGCTCCCAGAGCTGTGATGAGGTTGTTTTTACAGGTATTTGAGCAGCGTGTTAAACCTGCTTATTTGAAGATGATGATATTTGTATTGTTGCTAAGAATTCATGCCAAGCATAATTTTGGGGCGTTGGGAAGGTATCATATTTGCATATTTTAAGTATTGATATAATACAAAATTCTTTTTATGTCTCTTTTCACAGCATAATAATGCTCTTTCCACTGCATGACAGCTTTTAGTATAGAAAAATTCAAAAACAGAAGAAAATTATTTTTTAGCAAATGGATTTTTTTTATCTGATTTTCATTTTGCCATGTTTGGAGCATCCTTTACTGCACATGACCTGCTGTATATCATCCACATAAAAACAGTAATTGCACAGAGATATAGGTACTTCACATGGTAATGCCTTAATCAAACAAATCAAATGACTGCATTCTGGAGGAGTTTGATTTTTTTCTAAAGCATGCTCTATTTCTAGCCTTGTGTGCCTGTAAAAGATGGGCTCTATGAAACTCCTTTTCTTTTCAGTCCCTTTGATTACCTTAACCCTCTCTCTACTCTATTTGTTCATCCTCTGAGCACAGAGAGACTCTATTTCTGGTCCTGCAAGCTCCATAGAATCATAGAACATAGAATTATTGAATGGCATGGGTTGGAAGAGACCTTAAAGATCACTGAGATCCAACCCCTGACATGGACAGTATTACCACCCACTGGCTCAGGCTGCTCAGGGTCCCACCCAGCCTGGCCTTGAGCACCTCCAGAGATGAGGCATCCACAGCTTCTCTAGACAGCCTGTGTCAGAACCTCCCTGCCCTCTGGGTAAAGAATTTCTTCCAAACATCTAACCAAAATTTCTCCTCTTTTAGTTTGAAGCCATTCCCCATTGTCCTACCACTATTAGGCCATGGAAAGAGTTACTCTGCTTCCTGTTTATAAGCTGCCCTGAAGTACTGGAAGACTGCAGTGAAGTCATCCTGGAGCCTTCTCTTCTCCCAGACAAACCAGCCCAACTCCCTCAGCCTTTCTTCATGGGAGAGGTGCTCCAGCCCTCTGAGCATCGTTGTGACCTCTTCAGGACCTGCTCCAATAATCTTGGAACCCACTCTAGCAGCTCTAGAATAGAAATAGCTGCCACAAAGTCTATAAACTTCCCTCTGCTAACTGTTTTCCATCTCATTTTTCTTTCCCTACTTGCTCATGCTCCCAGCAAGCAACTCTTGTACCTTGTGATTCTGCCCTGCCTAGGAAGAGCCCCCTCTTGAGTTGCTGCCTGCCCCAGGTCAGGCCCCAGTACTTGGCAGTGGTGGCCAGCAGGCCTGGGGCAGGGCTCAGGTACGTGCTAACAAGCAGCACATGCTGCTGGTGTCACAGGAGCTTCAAAGTGAGAGACGTCCAAGAGGAAGAGAATGCAGTGAAAGATATTCCTCTTTCACAGTCTAATTAGGTACAAAATTCATTTTTGTTTTTACTTTAATTGTTTGGAAATCCTACGGGGTTTGGCTGGCATGAGTTCTTCTGTTGTGCAGGCTCTGATCGTGCTGGCAGTGAGCGGTCCTGTGGGCTGGATGCTGCTCGAGGGAGGCTTCCACCACAGCACACATCTCTGAAGGTTTCCTTCTGTCAGTGGGTTTTCTGAGTAGGTGGATAGGTGATCTGGTAGGAACACGAGGCCTCTGAGGTGGCAGATTGACCAGCAACTTCAGTCTCTTTTGGTTAGTTTATTTTGTTCAGAAGTGGTTTAAATGGAACTTAAAGTGCTGTTAAAAGCACTGTTGAAGGAGCAGCTCTTCTCTATCCTTGGTGCACCTTACGCCTCTGGTACCCAGCAGCAGTGGCACCATTTTGGGGACAGAATAGCAGCAAAATGAGGTTGGGCAGAAGGGCTGTGGTGGGAAGCAGGATGTGATGCACAGCTGAATCACCCCCACAGACCCTTGACTTTGGTCCTACAGCCTTTCATGAAGAGGAGATGTTGCTCCAAACCCTGTTGTCCCCCTACCTGTGTTTCCCTCCCTGAAGGCTGCTCCTGGGATGGCAGAAAACAGGCATCAGTGTCCTCTGCTCAGCAGTGACATTTCCTCCCTTTGCACTGATGTTTTTTATTTTTATAACTGCCTCAGTGATTACGTGTAGCAGCAGGGGACTGTTACCAAGGGATAATACTCAATCCCACTGACATTATCTACCTCTTAGTGGAAACAAATGGGATGCCAGCAAGCCTGCCGGTGCTGGATGACTGGCCATTGTTTCTGGGGAAGGGTTGCTTAAAAATCTCTCTTCCATTATAAAGATCCATCCAGCAGTTTGTGATTTTAATATGAAAAATTACCTTAGTTATTTTGAAATGCTGGTAGTTGAAATTCACTTTGTTTTTTTTTTTTTTTTGAGACTGGATAAACAGTTGACAAGTGCCATCTCTGCCTTTAAAAACTCACTAAAAAAACCAGCATGATTTGATTTGTTCGTACAGCGAAAAGATTGTTCTTTAATCCCTTTGGAGTTGTTGGATTTGATACTCCTGCCAGTGGAACTAATGAAAAATCCTCTGGCACAACATGTCAAGAAGCCCAGGGATGTCCCTGGCCACAGCATGTCTCCTGAAGATGGCAGGTACCTTGAAGGTGGCAGAGCCAGGGACACAGTGCCCTCATCCTTTCACAACATCGCTCCTTGCCAAGTAATAGCATGGGGATGGAGACCTTATTATATTTGGTACAAAACTGGATCCAACTGTCAGATAGAAGGTGTTGGTGTATTTGAAAAAAAATACACAAAAACATAACCACCCAATAATTACTTAAGTAGTTTTGTTGGTTTTTTTGTTTTTGTTTTTTGTTTTTTGGCCATCATTATAACAGTTCAGTGAAATCCACTATTTAAAAACGAATCATTGTAGTATTTGTGTTACAATTTTAGGTTGTTCTGAACAGCAATTAATTCTTTAATGAGTATGAATGATTAATTCAGGACATAAACTGCATGAAATAATAACAGAAATTAAATCAGGCATGCTGCACCTGATTAGGGTTGGGGGAAGAAGTTGCTGTTAAAGAAGAGAGCAGTTTGTGGATTCACAACAGTTACGAAAATAAAACTAAAAGGCCAGACTAATTGGTTCTTGTATGGGGCTAAACTGAACCCCTCGTGGGCTCAAATCAGGTGCTGAAACACAGTTTCTTGCAGCAGCCTGAGATGACCTCAGACAGTGGGACATTCCTGTGTGGCTGGCCGATGTCAATGCAGGACCACCTGGAGATGCCTGGTGGGAACATCTAACATGCCACAACAGCTGTGCACCGAGACCCACCCTTTTCAGTCACTTACAGGTATGTGTATCCCTAAGATGCACTCTTTTCTAGCAATGGAACTAGGAATTTTTGTATTAGCTTAGTGTGGGAGGACAGCTTTTAATAACCATAGTCACAATCTCTTCTGCTAATCATCTAAGTATCAATTACAGGGATTTACAGATAGCCATCAGTTTTGAGGAAAAAATCTAGCAAGTATTCTTTATGTTACCATTTCAAATACATCCAATTCCAAATGTATTTATTTTATGCTGGAGTATCCTAAAAGCTATATGAAAAATAATACAGAACATCTACACCCCGCATCTACAGGTCCAATCAGAAACATTCCCAGTGCTTTTTTTTTTTTCTGTAAATCTCCTGGAAGCTCCAAATGCACTGAACCATTTTTTTCATAAAAACAGACATTCATAGAAACATAGAATGGCCTGGGTGGGAAAGGACCACAATGATCATCTAGTTTCAACCCCCCTGCTGTGTGCAGGGTCGCCAACCACCAGACCAGGCTGCCCAGAGCCACATCCAGCCTGGCCTTGAATGCCTCCAGGGATGGGGCATCCACAGCCTCCTTGGTAACCTGTTCCAGTGTGTCACCACCCTCTGAGTGACTGCATTAAAGTGGCCTGCGCTGGGAATCTTTCAGATTCATACCAATGGTTCACATGTTCACTAGAAACAATAAGAAAAAGAGGATTATGTTCTTCCATTTCTATTTGAAAGACTTCCGTATATTCATGTGTGCCTATGTTCATACATGCTTCTACAATCACACAGCTTGCTCTTTCTTTTCCTTTATTAATACTTCTAAACTTTTTTCTACTTTGGAGGAAGAGTTATGTCAAATAAGTACAGATGATAAGGACAGAGCTCTCCAGTGTACCAGTGAATATTAATTCAGGAACCCAACAGTGACATATTTACCTAACAAGTCTTCAGATCAGGTAATTGTTTAGTTGTTGATACAGTGCCAGGAAGCAAGCTCTGATGATCATATGTCCTTTAATTATCTCAGAAGTTCAACAATCAAAACAATTACTTTTTAATTTTCTTCCCAAGATCTGAGTATCTCACAAGATATTCAAATAGAATTTTGCTAGAATTGGGAAATCTAACCAAATGGCTTACTTGCAATTTACTGTTTAATTTATATCTGTACTCTAAAAAATAAAACCTCATGACTACCACTAGTAATCTATCTGCAGTTAAGAAGCCAATACTTGTTGCTGCCTTCTTTTCTAAACTGTTGACAGATGTAGAGGAACAGTTTTAATACAGTAAGGTGTGGTGTCAACTCACCGTTGGCATCTTAATAGCCATTCCAAATTAATGTCCTCGACAAGACAAATATGACACTAAGTACAGGAAAAAGAAGCACTGCAAAATGGGATGATTTTTTTGAATAATGATGGCTAATATACTAAAAGTAATACGTTTGGAAAATTACAATTGAGGAAATTGAATAGTATGTCTTGTAAACCTTTTCACTGAAATTAGAATATGCCATTAATAAAATGTGTAAAATTGAAAAGAAGAGTTTTCTTAAAAGAATAGCTTTTGGAGATGTCTTAAGAAGCCTTATTTTGACAATGTTAATTGTTGCCTCTTTTTTGATAAATGGATTATGCAAAATTAATTCTCTCGCTATGTAGATCTAATCCACAACACAGGACCACTCTGTCAGAATTTTAAAGTATTTTGAGTTTTCTAATGAATAGATACAAAAAGCCATTCTCAATTAATTTATTAGTTTGAAATTTGAAATTGTAAATCCATCACTGTCTTTATCTACAGTTTCCTGCATTTGACCAAATCCTACTGTAAGAATGCCCGGAGAAAATCATTATAGGATATTTTTGAAGATAGAGTTTTATCATAGTATTCCAAAATGTTAAACAGCTCTTCTTCTGATAGGTTGATTTTGTATTCATGAAGAACCTGTAAAAGACAGAAGCAACTTTAAAATGTATTCTTCCTTTGGTGAGGAAGAAATAAAAACACTGTTATGCTAAAATTTCTTTACAAAACAACTTCATGATTTAGCCCTATCCTCTCTTAGGTTTCTGAGAATACTAGAAAATCAAATCCTCTTTTTTATCTTTGACTTCCATGTCAATACTGGCTCCCTGTAATACATTTCTGAAAACCTGTGTATGCAGGGGGTTTCGTCCACGATCCCAAACAGCACTTGCCTTAGGGGGAGCACTGGAGATGGGGAGCCCCTATGTGTGTAGAAGCAAATTTACAAATAACGCATGTTTAGAGGGCTTTAAGTACTATTAGGAGATGGGATGGAGAGATGGAGTGTCTTCCTTTGTATCCTTCTTGGATGATCTACAGTCTTCACATCCAGGGAAACAGAAGGAATAACACTGTCACTCCAACTGTGCAAACCCCAATGGACATAATAAAGCCCACATGTACTCCATGTTTTTACTTTTCACAGGACAAATGCTTGGCCTATAGGCATACCTTTTGAACACTTCAGGTATTACCCAGTTTGAACAGGATTAATCTGGTTCACCTAACGTTAACAATTTCACTCAGTGCAAGCGAGCAAGACATAGCAAGACATTAATTTCTGGTTTCACTTGAACTTGAGAATTTGGGCCCTGCCAGTGAGGAGCAAAGCCATTAGTACTGGTATGCCATGCCACTAATCACTGGCTTTCTGGAAAGATCTTATTGCTTTGCAACTCCCTCCTAACAACTCAGCATCTGAAGTTGCTAATGGCCCTGTGCATTTAGTACAGCTGTAAATAGCAGTGTTACTGAAGTTAGGAGGGTGCTAATTTCCCCATTCCAATAAATTTAAGTTTCCTAGGAAATAAAGGGATCTGTACCTTCACAAAACACCTTACATCTTGTCAATGGCCGATTAACACCTTTGTAGCAGTATTCTGGAACTGGGGACAGCTTCTTCATCTAAGTCCATGAGGTGTTATTGTATTTATTTATTTGTTTATTTTAGCCTAGCTTAGGTCATGTTAAAGACGCTTGATTTGCAATTGCTGACGATGCTTTAACTTGGAAAGATAATCATCACATGTCCTAGAGGAATATGACAAATTAACAGGTCTGATCTTCATTCCTACTCCCCTAAGCTTGATGTCCTGAGGCAGTACCCAGGCAGGCAAAAAGCTGTAGTGACAGCCAGGGAGCCTGTGGCATGAAGATTATATGGCTACAGTGGTACTTCTCATCCCCCAGTCTTCACGTAGGGACTTAGGTTTCAGTTACATGGCTGTGCCAGGAAATATCATGTTCCCACCAATACTAAATAAGTAAGGATTTACAGAGGAGTTCAGTGACTGGTATAATCTAAAGGGGTTTAGGCTGTTCTTTGCAGTGCCAGGCAACAAGCTGGTTTTGTGCAGCTCCAGGGAAGGCAAGCTTCAGAATCACACCCCACGATTACTTATTGCATTTAAGCATTTGCTTGCTGTGATTGAGCATCCTGTCCACCAGTTTATCAGTTCTTTAAAGCAATAACAATACCAAGGGATGTCTCAATGCACGCAGCATTAAACGAGTTTAGGGACCCATTGTAATTTTTTCTTGCAATTGAATAGCGAATATTCACAATTTGTCTAGAACACATTGTGATTACTAATCCTAAATAAAACAATGTAGAATACATTGAAATTTGTAAAGATTAAACTGACTAAAAATCAGAATCCCCATAGATCTAGATGAAGAAGCAACTATTAATTCCAGACGTAATATACATTTATAGAATACACAGGTATTTGCTATTTGAGGGGATACAAGGTGCCAAAATATTTGCAGAGCTTTTGGATCCCTCCCCTAGTACAAAACTGTACTCCACACAAAAGAGCGAAGAGAGAAACCAGTAATAGAGACTCTCAGATGAGGACTGCTTGGGCCCATTTCACATTCAGAAGGGAACACACCAGTTGGAAGTCTACAGGATCTTGCAGCTACTTTCCACAAAGGACTTGTTTGGTTCAGCCAACACCTCTATTCTTATGCATTTGTGAAAGCTCTGTATTTAAAGGTTGTGTAGGAGCAGACTGCCCAGAGAAGCTGTGTATGCTCCAATTCTGGAGGCATTCATTGCCAGGTTAGATGAGGCCCTGAGCAGCTTGAGCTGGTGGGTAGCAAACCCACTCGCAGCTCGGGGTTGGAACTGGGTGGTCTTTAAGGTCCCTTCCAACCCAAACCATTCTGTGATTCTATGATAGGGACTAAGATTTTCTCTGCTTTATTTATGCTGTTATAGCAGGACCTCACTAAGACCCTCAGCCTGATGAGTGTATAATCATATGTGGAGAAAGATTACCACAAGTAATAGTCAGAGCTAAATTTACAGAGGGAAGCCAGGATGACTTTATACACCATAGTTCGGTACCATTTTCCAGAAAATTTTCAATCAGGAAGCTCACATTAAAGTACTGCAATTTTCTGACTGTTAACTGCTCAACACAGCTTACTTGTCTGAAATCTGCAACATTTAACAGTCCAGTACGGCTTTCATCATAGGATTTAAAAGTGCGCTTCAGCGGTCTCCAACAGTGCAAGATCTGGGGCTGAATTCTCAGCATTGTGCTGTAGAACAACACGGATTGTGGTCCAGGACTCATCTGTCAAAGTTGAATGAGAAAGGCAAGCATTAATACAATGGACGCAACTGGGCAGAACAATAATGCAGAATGAGAAGGTATTGGAAAGTAGTGCTGGCTTAATTGGCGAACTGGCTGCCAAGTACTTGTTTACAAATTATTGCAAGATACTGTTTACATAAGATAATTTTAACCTATGACATTTTAATATTCTTGGAAAGTGCAGATGGTATATTTACTTAATCACTGTCAACGCCCTAACTGTATTATTTGAAACTGATTCTGAAGTCAGTGTCACTTCTTCTCAGATCTGTGTTTTCACTTGTGTTATGCTTGTCCTTGTTTCAACTCCCTCTTTCAGGCATTTTTAATTCCCTGCAGCATTCATTTTCCAGAGTGAAAATTTTGCTTTAAAATGACTGAATGCATAATCCAACTATGGGGGCAGCAGATTTAAGAAAATCAAAACCCCACTCTACATTCTTCCCTATAGCTATAATACCTTGTAGATAGTTTTTTAACACCTCTGCAGATAAATAGCTGGAACATAGATTTAATTTTCCTTAGGAAATGTCTTTCCTTGTTTTAGCCTGGCTAAGCTCGTTACATGTTGTATGCTGAACACATGTGATCTGCAGAACTGTTACTGTAGTACTGCCATGAAAAAGAGACTTTGGGAACCCAAAGTCAGCAAGCCTGGAGCCACCTTCAGGGTCTGGATCTGCTCTGCTGCCATTTTATTTCTTTAGGTACATCTCAGGCTTCTCCCTAACACTTGTCATCGGTTAAGTCACTTATGCCACTTTTGTGCCAGGCACATGTGACGCTACAGTCTCTACAAATGTCCCATTGTGAAGGAAACACACAGAGGATGTTATACCTCTGTTAGGTGGACACAGGCAGACACAGGCAGACACTGTACTGTGCCTATATGTGTTGTAACAGGCGTGGTGGTCAGATACACCACTGCTCTGTGCTCTTGGTGCATTCTGCCTTCAGAATACGTAGCTGAGGAATGCATGGATACATGAATAATGCAATTTCCAACCCCAAATACTGAGTACTCTTGTGGGTTGAAATAAGGGAAGGAGCTTTTTACAGCAAATGCAACTTGGGTTATTTTCATAGTGTGGAGGCTTGATGCTTCCGTTGAAGCCCTAGGCCATTGATTCCCTCAGGCTTTAGAGAAAGAACTGTGCCTATGACATAAAGGAAAAGTTTATTATTAGTATTATGACCATTATTAATTATTATTCCTTTTGATGTGCATCTGTCTGCTTATTAGATTCAATGGGGTGAACAATCAGTGAGGAAATTTCACCTTGAATATTACATTATAGAAAGGTGCTCAAAATATGGACTGAGACCTTCATTGCATTTTCTGAACAGAACAAATAAAATAAAGTGATTTGAGACAACTACATAGGGACTCAAAAATTCCTTCTTTATCTACTCCAGTATACCGGGTTGAAATTTTACAGCATCAAATTTGTGTATAAAGGAAACCTTATGTAAGTTAATGAGGTTCTTTGATGCAAAACTTAATAGTTCTACCTTACTGTCCCTACTGGTAGTGAATACTTGATAATTCCTAATGATACTCTCTTCATACCTTGGTAGCAATCTGTTCGTTTCACATCTGAAAACAGTTCAGTAATGTAATTTCTCTATAAAATGCTGCTACTAACCATATCTAAACTAATTAGGCACAGTCAAAAAGAGCTCACTTGAATGAGCAGATTTGGATTTTGGCACTGTTCCTACTACATAATTTGATCGGGACACTATTGCCAGTGCCTTCCTTTCTGGGCCTCTACAGCCAATCTTCTACACTTCTTTTCATCTTTCCTGTCTTAAATCACTACTATAGGCATTTGTCATGTCCTGTCCATAAGGGCAACAGCCTATGACTAACTGTTTTGCTAGGCCTCTTTTGTCTTTTGGGGAATACGTATGTGTTAGAAGGACAGCTGCACAGATACAATGCGCTTGACCAGTCCTGGCTACAAAATGATTTTAGTGACTGGTAACAGTGGTGCCTCCATACATTTCCTACAGGGCTGAGCATGGGGCAGGGACACAGCCTGCTGAATGACGGCCATCCCATGACACATCCACAGCACTATTTATTCCTAAATTGATTTTTATTTAGTTCAACAAAAGCTCTTAAAACTTCGGGCCCTATTTTTCTTCTGGTACTAATTATTCAAATTTTAGCACATTTAGCCAATTTACCATCTAACTTGGATACACGGGAGCATGATCACAAGGAGTTAGATCCTCATACTGAAGGGGATACCAAATGAATACCAGAAATTAATATCATGGGATTAAACAAGAGAATGCTGGAATACTCTGTCACTGCAGCAGAAACTGAAAAAAATGTAATTTTGATTTTTATAAGCATTGTACGTACCGGTTTTTGTGGCTTCGGTATAATCACTCTTTGTAGCAGTGTGCTTTTCTGTGGTTTTAACAACAAGATACAGCTCTGAAAGAAGTCATAGTATGCAAATTTTCCATTTTTCTTGATATCGTATTTTGTTGTTATTTGGTTAATTTCTTCTTTGCTTAAATCCAAATGGAACTTCTCTGCTATAGCTGAAATAATAAAGAAATGCAGAAATAACATTTACTTTGTCACTCATAAAAATAGACAATCGTATTGTGTTCACAAGTTTTAGCAGGGATATGTTGACGTGTTCACTTTCAGTCACTTCTGCATAAATATATTCTACAGCCATTGCTATATGCAGGTATATACATATGCCTAAACTTACAGAGATAGCTGTTCACATTTCACAGGACTTCAGCAGACTAATAACGTTACTTTGATTTTAAACACATAAGAAATATGCCTTGATACTGACTGTAATTGATTTTCTGATAAGCTAACATATTTTTTTTTTTACCCAGGATTTTACATTTGATTACACAAGTGTACGTTGTCTTATCACACATGTGGATGGATGTCCTAACAAAAGCACAGAACACTCTCTCAAGAAGAGAACACAACATAAGAACAGCATAGCTCAATTCGTCTGAGAGTAAAATCCAGGGTCCTTTCAAATCAAAAGGTTTTCAGCTGTCGCTACCAGAAAAACCAGAAGCACATGCAAAATCACAAGGAAAAGACTGGCAAAGTTATTCAAACATCATCAGGAACACTAAGAGCAGTGTACTAGGAAGGTGAGGAGATGACTTGTCTATGAGCCGAAATTATCAACAAGCAAAGCAATATACTCCTTTTCTAAGTGGCAACTAATTCTAAATAGGAACAGGATTTTATTGCACCCAAAGCTACAGTAAGCTATTCTGCACTGCACTAGCAGGGTGGGACCTGGAACAACCATGCAGTGAATGCCACATGACTGAAGGCCAGACGTCCTATAGCCAGAACACCAGAAAGAAAACAGAACACATCTGAGAATTAATAAAGCACTTTTCAGATGGTAACAAACCTAGGAAGTCGGACACTGGGATTTCTCCTATCTTGCTGACATCCTTCTCTTGACACAGCTTCAGTATGTCTCTCCAGGAACACTGGATATTCTTTCTTATCTTATTTTCTATTTCTTCCCAGTTAGGGACAGGCGCAGAACATTCTGTTGTTGTCTGAGGATGGCTGGATGCTGATGTCTAAAACCAAGAGATAACAGTAATTTGTCTACCAAGTCTTACTGATTTTGTAGATAACCAACCAGATGACAAATCCGGATTCTGGCCTTCCAGCATTGAAACTAATGCACCATCTGAACCACTTCTGATTTGAATTGTTTTTGCAAAACTGTAGGTAGAAATGTTAGAAAACTCTTAGTGTTGAAATGACACTATTTGCTTACTCAGCCTTGACCGCTTTTTAAAAATTTATCTTACTTGTAAATCATTTACAGTTTCTCCAAACTTTTTATTTTTAAATAAAGAACAGATACTGTATTTAGAAAAGCTCTGTAATACCATCTCAGAACAAACAAAATAATGAAAAATCACTGAATAATTCAATAACGGTGCTTTGATTTCTTACTGAGAAAACTCAGTTCTGCAGTCTCACATGCAGAGCCACAGAAAGAACAATGTGAGAAGATCCCAATGCTTAGCGTCTTTTTGACTGCTGCCTCAGCAGTACTTTGGGTGAGCTGGATGTATAGCCTCAGCCTACTTCTATACGCTGGGTGCACAAGCCATAGTTATGGTCCTAGGTCCAACAAATAATCTCATATTTTCTGAGATCTCCCAGTGTTCCCACAGGAGTCTCACTGGTGCAGGATTGATGAGGACTCACATTTCCATGCAACGAATGCCACAGAGAAGAATCTTAATAGGTGTTCAGGCTGGCTGGGTCTTCCCAACAGCCATACATTCTGGGAGACTTACATTCCTTTCCTACGGTCTTGCACCATCCAATCTAGCATTCACAGAGAGTAATGAGAAATTTTCCAGTGCTTTCTCTGAGAACTGGATCGAAGCATGAAGGACACATGCTAATAGTCTGGCTTTTCACAAAAGAACCTACAGTTAATGCAATAATTGAGCTAGCAATGGGCCTATGTTTAGATTTACCAGCTGTGACAAATTGTTTGCATCTTTAATTTGCTCAATCTGTTATTTCTTTTTCAGTAGTTAAACATCTCTATGTAGAAGTAGTCAGAAAACTTAAGCATTTTATAGGACCTTAATAATTTTAATATTTTATTTTTCTTTTGTAGGTTTGGTCGTAGTCAAAGAACATGGTACAAGCACGTGCAGCTCCATAAGAGGATATCAAATATTTTTTGCCAATAATTATTTCTTAACATTTCTGTCAATTCTGCCACTAGCATAAGATGCCAGAATGGCAATTGAGGGGACCAAAGTGCATTACTAACATAGTAAGTACAGATAGGGATGCCAAAGTGGAACAAGACTACTCCCTTTCTCATGAAATTCTCTCATCTGTCTTGGATCAGTGGTTTTCCTAGCATGTCTACCAATCTGACTCCCAGCCATCAACAAATATAATTCTGCCAGAAAGCAGAGCAAGACCACAAGAATGTTTTGCACAGGCCAGCAAACTGCAACTACCAGTCCTGCCTGGCTTTGTCAGGCAAGCGCTTACATTTTTTTATGTTGCTTTGTTGCTTTTGCAGCTGTTGGGCTGTTGTAGTTTGGGCAGTTCACTTTGTTCTCAGAAATGTGACTGTACGTAAACAACAAAAGAATTTTTGCCATATAGATCTGATGGATGTGTCCAAGCTAATAGGAGGGAATGCTATTGGTATAAATTGATATGTATGATTTGACTTCAGAGGATTTACTGATTAGCCCAATTTTTGTCACTGTAACACAATTATTTTTCAAGTAACCCCATTTGTTTATTAACAGCCTTTGTGCCGGATCTCATGGGCAATCAATAGAAATACTGGCACTAAGTTCCAAAACTCTTATTTTCAGTCTATGCACAGGAATGAAAATTGATAAAATTCAGAAAACAACCATACTTACACTCTTCTGCCCCACTAGAGAAGATGATGTCTTGGGATGCTCAGGCTGAGAAGATGCATGGGTAACTGGCTTGGTAGAAGTGTCAGGACTGGTAGCACTGAGAGTGGTTGATGACATTGTTACATGTTCTGAGCTGAATTTCTTAAAAAATTTCTGATATTTCAATCATCCACCAACATTGACATCCACTGTGTTCCAAAGATTTTCAAACTGATGAAGAAAGATAACTGCTGTAAATGCTAGCTTTACAAAACCAGAATCCTCTAAGGTACTAAGGATATGACAAAGTATATTGAAAAGAAAGGGAGAGGATGATTTGGAACAGAAGGAATCCTAGGGTCCATCTTATTACAAAAAACATTAAAAATCACAGCTTCTCTACAGAAGCCTGAACAAGGCTGGGAAAACAATGAAAAAGGGATTTCTGCAGGACATTTTTTAATTGAATTTGGCCCTCGGTGTACGTTTAGACTACTAAGTCTTGTGATTAGACACAGAGATTAAGCTGCCATATAGAAGAATAATGTTTTATCATGAGATGTAAATCAAATCCACAGTGCACATGTATCCTAGCTAAGTACCATTGCGGCAAATTTCTCATGCTATCAGCTACACCTAAGTTCTGCAACCATCTCAGTAGGCCACTAAGGTTCTTCAGTTATTGTATTTGCATCAACAAATTATTTCACCCTGAGGGCATAAAGGAATCAGCAGGAAAGAATATAGCAGAAAATCTTTACAGCCTTTAGAATCACATATAGTTATGATGAACTGCTGAGAACCGTATCTGTACAATACAGACAGCCTATAGAAGTCCTGGGAGCAGCTGCTGGACTGAAAGCATATGTGGAGATAGGGTGTCTGCTTGGCACAAAGCAGGGCAGGGCAGCCCTGCTCTCTGAGTGATGCATGACTCTGTAAGGACAAGCCCGGGCTGTTTTTCATTGAACAGCCCTTCATTCCATTAGTAGCTGCACTGAATTTAATGGGACTACTCATGATATAAGCTACTAATCAAAGCAGGGATTATCACAGTCTGCCCTTAAATGAGCTGCACTCATTTTGCAAGTGTTTCAAGAGTCATCAGTATGCCTTTTTAGGGTCTTCATTATTGATTTTTAATATAAATCTAATTGGGAACCTCAGATTGCTTTTGATTTGATCTTTTTCGGCAGAGACTTAAACCCTAAAGGAAACTAGTCACCTCTTTGATGCATGAGCCAAGTTGCAGTCAAACTTCAAAGGGCAAAGGATACATTTTGAATTTCCTTTCAACTTTCCCCCATTGGCCTGGCTGCTACCACATTATGAATTATAAACAATTATATTTTGCACTTGTGATTACACTTCGCACTTCATATGAGGATCTCAAAGTGTATTACAAACTTCAATTAAATACAACAATACCCTGATGAGCTGGGTTAGCTATAGTTAGAAACTATTTCAACACTCAACGAAATTTGGGGGATTTGGGGGATTGCAAGTAGTTCAAGCACATCAAGGTAGTTCAAGCAGAAAGGAGAAAAGTGCCTGTAATCAAAAGGGGGGTGTCAGTTGGGAAGATATTAATCAACACCCCATTTGCCCCATCTGTTTGTACTTTTTACGAGAAAGGTCACAAAAATTCAGAAGACCAAGAAGCTAAATTGTAGGAAGAAAGTCTTCAGTTGTGACTTGATGTAGATTTCTTAGCCTTGCTAGCAGCAAACAGTAAGTGACTGTCATCCAGAAAAGGATAAAAGACGACGTTTTCTCTGAAGTCACCTAGAATATGATTGCTAGTAACACTGTTGTAACAACTCTGAGCAGCTATTACAGCCTGAACAGCAGGGTTTGGTTTAGCAGTGGCAAATCCTGCACCCAGATTGGAAGGCTCTCCTGGGGCATCTTCATATAGCTATACGTAGGCATATCCTTGGGAGGCCTGTCAAAATCAAAATATTTCTGAACATACAGGGCTTGAGTCTCACAGAGAGGCTGCTGCTTATATAAATGAGGCTCGTCAGGCCTGCTTTTCATTGCTATTATGGATGACAGTTTCTATCAGGAAGTTTTTTCTTAACTTGTCTGAGGTTCTTTCAAAGTATAAAATAGCTCCTCTGTCCCTTTGCTTCCTCTTGACTGTAAAGTAGACAGGATCTTGTCTGGAGGACTTTTCAGCAGGAGATGCCTGCCTTACTGCTTCCAATAAGGAAAGAAACAAGAGATTCTTCACAACATGGTTGGTGTATGTTTGCTCTCCTGTCTTGGCCTGTTCTCAGCCATAAGTCAACCCTAGCTCTTCTGCTCAGTGCTTCACAGAGATGAGGAAACAATATCGCTAAGTTTTCTCTTCTGCTTTTGTCTGGTTTGGAAGCTCAGGATTCACAAAGCCTTAGCAGTTGTGCTTGGTGCCTCACCAGCAGTATGACGACCAGGGCTGAAGCACACAGATCATTTGTTCTTTTATATTATTTATATTATTTTCAAGGGTGAAGCAGAAAATATTTTGCTATTTTTATTTTATTTGCTAATTTACACATGCATAGCAGTGCCCAAAAATACCGAAGACTGTACAATCTCTCTGATGTAATTACAAGCAGGCCCCACTCCTATTTGCAGTTTGTAGTCAGAAGTGTTGGTGAGAAATACAGAGCCAAAAAATAAGAGCACATATCTGCAATGAGCAAAGTGCAGAAATAGTTTTCTGGCTTGTAGACATGCACAAGACTTTGGAGATTGTGTCCTGTCTTTCAGTTTGCTGCCAAAAAACACTGACACAGTCACAGGCATGAAGGCTGGAGTGCTGTTAAGTAAAACCTTGTAGTCAAGGTTCACTCTCTCTTCTTTATTATTCACCTTGTCTTTGGACCAGCAAAATTCAAAATGAAACAGTATTAGCGAAGATAAAAAATGACTGTTTTCGCTGTTAGCTCAGAAGAAGCAGAATCTTAGGAAAGACAAAAATATCAGGTTCCTTGAGATTAGCACAGGATTAATCAAGTGGATTGTAGTGTCAGATTCACGTCATGATTCCAGTCACTGGAGCTAAATTCAAGGTTACGTAAACCCTGCTGGTGTTAATCTAGGGGAATCTTTAATTCAGAAAAGTAGCTGAGAGATGGCTGAGCAATGTCAAATACTTGCCCCTTTCTTTGTCCAAAGAGGGCAGAACAAAATATCTACTGAGAAAAAGGAATGTGCATTAGATCCCTAGGGAAGTATTCTCTGTTCTAGGCTGACAATGCCTTTTCCCTCCCATCAACCCTTGAAGTGAATTAACTTAAAACTGTAAAAAGAAACTTTTAAAATAGCAAATACACAGATGAGGAGCTGGGCAAAGAGAGCTGCTGCACTCTCAATTCACACCTTCATTATTAGCAATAGCATTTCCATGACCTTGCTTTGGAAAGCCTCTGATTATTACAGTTCACAGCCACAGTCAGAGATAAGGAAAAAAATAATCTCACACAAGTGCAGCAAGAAATGTTCATGGGATAGTCTTAAAACATTTTCATTTCTTCCAAACTGTTAAATCTGTATCCTATACACAATAGCATTCAAACACATATCTATAGCCAGAGCCAATTTACGTAGCTGTACACTTAAATTAGCAATAAGAAATAAAACAGTTGTCTTACTTGCTCTTCTGTCAGATGCTGAAAATGTTGGCTACAAATATTCCAGAACTCCTCTTTTGATATTGTGTTATCTTTTGAAGAGTCAATATCTTTAAAATCTCATGCAATCATGTTCAAGCGAGCGGTTGCTACTTCTGGTATCCGTGAGAGGATGCCTCTCTCTGACGGCTCCCAAGAAAATTTAGGCAGAATGACTTTTTGCCCTTCCTCAGTCTAGACAAAACATACACACAGAATCAGTAATGGATCTACTGAATAAATTATAAATCATGGTGTGGCACTCAGCCAGCCGAAGAGAGAGAAGTCCACAGAGAAGGCGGCCTTGGAGATCCCGCAGGCAGTAAAACCTGCTTCCAGGAATTCTGGCTTATACCACAAAAGAGAAAAGGGGCTATGCAAGTAGTTAAGGGGAAAAATAGACTCACTATAAACGTGATCCAACTGGTGACAGGCCAACAAAAGCACAGAATTCCAAGACTGATCTAAACTTTTACAAAGGTCTAAAAAATTGGGTGATTTTACAAAGAGGGCTATTCTGCTAATGCAGAAAAAGGGAAGTGGGCGCTAACTAGCCCAAATATCCCAAACGTATTCTTCTCATCTGAATAGTTCTTAGCACACAGTGAAAATCTCTTTGATTTACAAGGCACTTCAGTCCTGAAATGAAAGAGAGGGCAATTATTTCCCTTTCATTTCTAAGTCCCAGGTATATTCACTGCGGCCCTTTTTAATCTGGTCATCCACAGTAGGAATATGGCAGCTAAACATTGCAGCTGAAGACTGCAAAAGTACAGAATGTGTAAGGGAAGAGCAGAGAAGTGTGTTAAAGCTTGCACAAGGTGCGCACCGATCCTATTTTCCATGTGTTGCTTTCAAACTTAATGCCAGTGTGCTGCCTTTAAAATCTAGCACCAAAGCTTATTCCTGGTAAGTAAACTCCCATTATGCAGTGAGAAAGTCCACATCTTAGTAAATGCAGTAAAAGGTCATAAAGCAAGCAGAGACAGAAGCTACAAAATACAGTTGGTTAGAATAAACCACAGAATGAAGAACTGCTATGCTTTTCTACAGACATACCTGAAAACACCAGAAGTTTCGCTGTGCATGCGAAAAACTACATAAAATTAAACATCAATGAAGTCTATTCAACATTTGCATTCTGCCTCCAATAAGCCTCAGTTTTTAAAATGAAATGAAGATTTACTCATAAAATTAGTCTCAGGAACGGCACAATAATAGTAATTAAAAAGCAGAATCAGAATTTTGAAAATGCAGCTACTTATTTTCAGGAACGGAAGCCAACCTCCCACCCACCAGCACTGTCTAAACTAAATATGTAAAATATCTTGGAAGTAAAGTTTTCCTAAACACGAGTGGTAGCCATTTTTACTGCATGGTGGTAAGAGGTTCTGGTTTTAAAAACATAATAATCTGCTTTTGGTTCAAAGACACAAAGACATTTCTTTGTAACACGTTGAATGTTACTACTGTATTTTATACCTCCGTATTTAAGCGTATAAGCTTTGCCACCTTCTTGCTCTGTGCAAAGCAAAATTCCAAAGAAGAAACAGATGGCTTTTTGGTCCTGAGCTCCTGTTCCCTTGTCACGCCTCACATGATCGTTATAACTGAATGGAAAAGAAAATATGTTTCCTACAGAACCGCGAGAAGCCTGCCTCTCATCAGAAAAGACTCCCTTATTTTCAGATGCAAATAACACTTTTCACAATTAACCACGCTTTACATAAAACACATCTGCAGGATAGGTATTACAGCTGTGCTGCTCAGAGAAGAAACGCAAGAAGTGGAACTGTACATGCAGGCCCTTTCTGTTGTCAGGAAATGAAGACTGCCAGGCTCGGTCCAGCACTGAGTGCACCTTCTGCCTGCGGACTACCTCTGCTTTTAATTATTCTAACGAAGCCAAAGACTTAGGGAAAGTATTACTGCTCTGCAGCCCTTTAAAGAAATACAGTTGGAAAGTGGGAGCTTTCCTAATTTATTTAATTTCAAGAGCTTTCTGTTTATTTCATAAGACCTGGTACTCTTTGATCTTAAAATAGCTAGAGAGCCAATAAAAAAAAAATCACTTGTACTTCTTGGAAAGCATAGCTCAAAAATTAGAAAACCTTTTATATTAATTCATTTTTTTACGTTCATCTACTACATTCAAATAATGCATTCAGTGTATGCCATCAACAGCTAAAATAACCATCTTTGGTTGAAGTAGCAGTGCTGGAGCCTAGAATTTCAGACTCCGGCCTGGGCATCTATGTATTTAAATGTCATTTCTGCATCTGAAACAAAGCTTACAGGCAGCACAGTCCTTAGCTTCTGTCTCACTTTAACTGCACGACTGAGATGGAGTAACAGGATTTGGGGTGCCTTCAGAGGATCATGTAAATTCACTTTCCCCTCCTGCTTCCAGTGCTTTTCTCTTGGGCGGCTCTATGTAGATCACTAGCTGTTCAAAGCAGGGCTGCATTTTTCTTCTTTAGAAAGTTCCCTGCACAGTCTCATGTCCTTTTCTATAAATGGCATAACTATGCTGATTAGTAATAAAAGAAGGCTCTACCACCCACACCTGCTCAGCGAAGCTCCATCCCTGCAGCTTCTTCTTGTTTCTGGGAGATTTTTCTATTAAGAAAATTTTTAATTATAAAGTAAATCAGAACATCAGGATAAATTACAACTTCTCTGGTCCTGTCACATGTCTGACCTCTCCCCTTTCTGGGAAGGTTCAGAAAACAAAGGTCTTGGGAAACTGCTTGTGTAAGAAGCCTCTTGTATCTCCCCCGAAAAAGGATGCATTTCCTCTTTGTAAGTGAGAATGACCTTTGCCAGAAGTAATCATCCTTCTGACAATTTACATAGTTGTTGGGGTTTCTGTGCTTAGCCCATGTGCCTGTCCCTTACCCTCACAAGAAGTATCTTCAGGCTGATTTCCATGAACGATGCTCCTGCCTGCTATGCGACAGCCACGGTTAGTTGCCTGAATGGGGGGGTTGGTGTGGAAATGCATTTTGTTTCTATACTCAACATAATCAGTAACTCACCAGCCAGCCAGTTCTACCTCTCAGATTCTGATCAAAAAGCTCCAGTATTACAGAGAGGGTTGTTTTTTATCACTGGCATGTAAGTGGAGTTGTATTCTCATCTGGTGATGATCAATCTAGCTCCATTAACCTGAGTGCTGATTTAAGCCGGCTGATGATTTGATATCTGGTGTGCAACAAGAGCTTACAATAATAAACGCAATTATAAATAAAAGATGAAAACTCTATTGGGGCTCATTTTGTAATGCACTATTTTCCTCTTGACCAACAGTTTGCAACAGACATACGCAAGTTTTGAGGTCGCATTTGTGGGGTAAAACACTCTCTGTAGTGTTTAGCATTTGTAATGGCATATGATGATTTGACAAAATGATTTAACACAACGCTTCTGATTACTTGCCAACTTGATCTTGTCTAGAAAAATGCCACCATCCTCTACATGTAATTAAAATATCTGCTGTATTAAATAAGCCTAGGTAGAACTGGATAGAGAACTAGGAGCCACAGTGAGAATTCCCTACTCCTCTGCGTCCCCAGCAGTGTCTAGCCCATTAGTAGTACATCTGGTGGCCCAATACTGTGTTCCCAAAACCACTACCCCTCCTTTCTCCTTTTCCACTCCTCACGGTAAATACAGAGTGAAAGAAAGGCTTTCATTGCAAAGAACAGTTCATCATTTTAAAATCTTGCTTTCCAGCCTTAAGTAGGTGCACAAGCATCATGAGGGAAAAGGGGAAGAGCAGGGATGAAATTAAAATTCCAAAATACGCTGGATCTAGAGTGCCAGGGTAGTTTGTCTAGGATTTTATTTCAAGAAATAAATTTTCTGAGCTGCTTTGGTTGTGGTATCCTCTAAGTATATTGTTGGTTTATTACTCACAGTGGAGAAGGAGAGGAAGGTACAGCTTCAGGGTATCTCAGCTTGACCTGGCCTCTTCCTTCTCACTACTGGATTTGACACAGGTTTACTTAAGTGCTCGGCAAATCCCTTGACAGCCCCAGCTCCAGGAAGGCCATTCGACAAAAAGCAATTGATCCCATTCCCTCCTCCCCCCATATGCAGGTGTGCCAGTTTGCTGATTTTGTGTAAATCCTCGCTGTTGTAGACCTGACCAGCTCTCCCTCTACTATTGCTTTTAATACACTCTTTAGTCTTTTCCCTTCCATAACTGAAATAGCTCACAGTGGGGAAGGACGTGTGAGTAAATTCTCTTTTAGCGGGGGGATGTCTGATTCCCAACTGTACTTTGCGTTAGACCAGATTGCATTTTATTATTTTAATACAGAAGAGCTCCACTCAGGTCTTATTAATCATTAGACTGGCAGGTAAGCTTATTCCCAGCTCCAGAGTCTGGACTTTTACAAAAAGTCCTCTGAAAGCCCACTGGTGATTAATAGCATCCCACCCAAGACAATGTCCTCTCTGCCTCCTTCCTCCTTTTTCAGCTCTTCTTCTTCATATCTTCTGTATGGTTAGCAATATCAGGGCTAAGTGATATAACCACAGTTCTTTCTTGCCTGAATATTAAGCTGCAGTCATACGGCATAAAGTATTTCACATTTCTATTATTTCTTTTATTTATAGTTCTATTTTCATGTTGTGTAGCCCTAAAAGCTCTACAGAGCTGTAATTCAGTGGGCATCCTGCTCGTGTAAACCAGATTAGACATACAGATGCCATAGACTGTATTGTAGAGAGTTAATCAGAATGTAAAGCTTATTAGCATATGTCAAAGCCATCAAAAGATCCACGTGATGCATATAATATTTAGAAACAATTTCCACAAGATTTTAGCATCTCCTCTTATCCAGCTATTTTCTATGCAAAAAATGAAAAACCATTCTAAACCTGTATGGTTTTTGGGTTTGTGAATGTTTGCCTTTGTGGCTGTGGGCTTTATTTATGAGGTGCCATGTGAGACAAAAGTCATCCCAGGCTCATACTTTACTAGTTCAGTAAATTTTCCGTACTTTAATGATCAAGCTGCATACTTTACTTGTTACTTTTTAATATACTTCAGTGATCAAATTGTATAGCATAATGATCAGTTTTCCTAATGTGCCTGAATGAGTTGCATATCTCATTAATTTACATACATACTTTATGGGCCCAAACTGTAGCATGTTTGGATGAAGTGAATAATTTAACAACCAGACTTCTCCCTGAGCCTGCACAGGAGCCATGGAATACACGTGAACCTGAGGTGGGATGAAATTGCAAAGGCATGGGAGATGTGGGGTTGAACCCGAGTGGTTAACATGAGATTTGAGAGCATCTGGAAGCTGAACCAGTGCTGTGAGTCTGGTTCATATTTGTTTTGTCTTTCCAAAAATGTTCCCTTGTGGATTAATTTGGGGTTTTAATGATGGATTTATCCCTTCTACACCAACACAACATAGAAAAGCATTCAAGGAGAATGTTTGATTTTGAGAAAAGCCACACAGGCTCCAGTCTTGCCATGGACCAAATACTTCCTGAAAGATGTGGAGGTAGCTTATTTTTTGGTAAGTTGAGGTGGGAGGTACTCAGGGTGTTGGAGGAGTAACTGCTGAAGAGAATTCATATTAAAATGTGTCTTTTCAGAGTTTGAACCTAGGAGTGTGCAGCTTGTCAAGTTGTTATGGGAGCTTAGCACCTGTATGGAGGATGAGAATGCATCACAGAAAAACCTTCCCTAGCAAAAGCAGAAATCCTTTCTAAAGTCAGGATGAAAGCTTGCCGGCAGATCAATATTACAACACAAAAACATTCTGAAAATAATCATATGGGTGTATTTCACACAGTTGGTCCTTGGGCTGGGACAACTTGGTTGAAAGCAACTGAAATTATATAAGCATAAAGCAGAATAATGGGAAAATGCAGCCCTTTCTGACCTGTAAAAAGTATTCCAATGTTTTACATTTGAGAGCCATGTGATCTGTTATATCTGCTAAGGCTGCATTTTAATTTTAACAAGCTGAAAACATAAATATTTAAAAATTCCCAACTATTTTATAAATAACTATAATTAAATGTAGTCCTGCCACCAAGGACAAAGTAACAGTTGCACTACTATAAATATTAATGCTAAATTTACAGAGAATAAAATACATTTAAGTAACCTTATAAAATTTTGAATAAAGCTGCACTTATAATAAGCGCTATGGTAAATCTGTGCCTATTGGTAACTGACTTGCAAAAAGTCTCTAACACGCTAAAAAAGTCTGTAACACGGGACAAACTTTTGCAGCTGCTTGCGGGTCCTCCTGTATCGAAGAAGCCTGATCCCTCCTTTTCTTCTGAAGCACTCAAACCCTGGCAGACTTCTGACTCAAATATGAGGAGGCTAAAACAGAGATCTGACTGATTTTCCAGCTTCTGCTTTATGACACAAAATGCAACCACCGTATAGCTCTACACGGATTTGTTTAGCACAACGTTCTATTATTGCCATGGCAATGAAGTGTTAGGCTTTTTATATGGTTTTCCACTGGGTGATGATTATTATTTTCCACATTTTATTTGTGCTTCGAGCATACATTTTTGTAAATGAAACACAGTTACTTCTTACAATGTAAGATTAAAGCTAGTACTTGCATATTTAATTTTCTTTAGAACTGTCATCTACTTAGTAACAGGCCTTCAGCCCAATTTGGAAATGAACTGCAAGGTAATGTCATTTGGACACCTGTATATTCACTGTTATACCTGATTCCCGTTGGGAAAGGTAAAAGATAGATGGAAGAAACTAAAGGGAAGGGGAAAACTTTGAAATTAAAATAGGATAAAAACTTCTTTTACTTACATATTTTGACACACACCCGTAATTTACAAGTGCAGTAAGAATTTCTGCCTGACAAAAGGATGATGTGAGTATGAACTGAAGGATCTGTTCCTGCAGTCTGCCTCAAGTAAACTGAGACACTGTAGATACAAACCTCTGCCACAGAGAACAGCATCTCTAATTTGAATTATTCCAGCACATATATTCAGAGCACCAAAAGACACTGTCTATGGCTGCAGTCAAGATTTTCTCTGTATTTGGCCCATCACCATGTCTGACCTTCTTGCTGCATCCATACTGCTGTTACTGTTTGATGCCAAGAACCTGGTGGGCTTCCACTGCACTGACTTTTCTCTCCACCCTTCAATACATACAGACAGCTCAGGCATATTTGGTATCCCACATCCCATGTCATCCTGCTGGGGTGATCTGTCAGCATCTGTGGCCATGCTCTCAGCTTGCTGTGTGTAACCCTAAATCTACAGGAGTGCCAGACTTCTGAGAGCAGTTTGTAAGGAGATAAGGGTTTTGTGGACCTCAACAGAGATCAACTGAAAGATGCATGAATTTTGGATGCTTAGATAGCCAGTCACTTTTAATACATCTTATCTGTTAAAGAAAATAATAGCTTGGCGGCTACTGTTACCTCTGAAGGGAGGTTTATGTATTTTACAAAAACTTTCCAGTCTACCGTCAGCTCCTTGTAAAGGTTAAGGTTCTTGAGAAGGTTCCTGAACTGCTTGTGTGATAATTTAAAGCAGAAATGGTCAAGCACTCGCTGAAATCCTAGTGTTTTAATTACTCTAGTGTCTCCTTTATCAACTAGAGAAAATGCCCGAGAAGGAACAATTCAAAGTATTTAAGCAAATGTAGACAGTCCAAAAGAGAAGTCTGTTTTTGTATCCATTTAGCAGTTCCTATGGAAATGAGATCCACATGCCTTTCCTTACGGGTGTTTCAGACACAAAGAAACAAAAAACATTTTCCAGAACCTTACTTAGTTTGAAGTTTTCCATTCTTCCAAAAATGAAATGCAATTGTTGAAATAATCCAAAAATAGCCTGCATTTCTGTGCCACGTGTAATTATAAATATGCAAATAAACAACAACCTGCAGTAAAAACAACAAGGAATCATACAAAGCATCCAAACATTCCAGAACAGGCAGTGCTTAAGACAAGAGAGGAAGCGAACAAAAATATTTGAGGTCTGCCTAATATATTTTTAATTAGAAATACTCTAATGAAATTTGCCTGAGCATATTTGATCTGCCTTTTGTTCCCAAAAAGAGTTCCTAGTACAGCAAATTTATTTTCCTCTGCCTACTCCCTAAAGGACTCAGCAGTCCTTGCTTCTCATTAGTGTCAGCTCATTGTGAAGACTTGTTTGCTCTGTTCTCATTTTTCCTTACATGCCTGTTCTTTGTGGAATATTTTCACATGTTTCCCTGGGTAAGTAGGCTAGATCCAGCACAGTTCCAGCAGGTGACATGAATAGTACAGATGAGCAGCCAAAATGCTGAGGTCTGGACAAGTTGTGGCTCATACCCGCTCCCAGGTTGCCTGGATGCTACCAACTTAACCATGCCCCTTCATTCTGTTCTGTCCCTCATTAGTGATGCTGCACGTGTGCACCACTCATTCAAAGAAATGTAGATGATTACACCTTTCGAAACTTCATATTAAGGTCATACTGCTCGGCTAACAAGGTGTCTTGTTAGTGTAATACAGCAAGTTTTGGTTTAGCACTAGAACTGTTCTAAATAATGGGCTTAAAACTGTACATTTTAATGGACATGAAGCGTGCCTAGCAGAAAAGCAAACACCGCTATATCCAAAGGACATTGGATCCAAAGGAATCCTTTGAACACTAGAAAATCTTAAACTATTTGTTATAAGACTTCAGAGACTTGTATTCAGTTGTAGAAATGTCATGGATGGGATGGGATGTTCTCTCTTCTCAACTAGCTGGACTCCAGGAATTGTGCTTTCAGATCTGCCTCTTTCTAACAAATAACTTTCTTCTCAGCTTCTGTTGTTAGGGACCCCCATCATGTAGGAAGGAAGGACTTTTACTCAAAAATATGGCTCAGAAACAAAGGGAAAATTTACTTATTCTTTCATATAAAGGGAACAAGAAAAAGTTTTGCTTTTACACAACAGTCTGGCTCTCCATGGAGAAAATGAGTCAGTCTTTGCAGTGAGGATAACACCAAATGATATCCTGAAAGATTGAATGAATTATTTGTTCATATCAAAAATAATTTTCATCTCATACCTTCAGTAGACAAAACTGTGACTTTCCCTATTTCCAAAGCACCTAGTGCTGACAGTACAGATACTACTGCCCTTTTTGAAGCCAGCTGCGTCCCATTAAAATATAACCAACTTGTGCTATTGTATTTATCTGCTTCTTATCTCAATAATGCAGAGCACAGCAATGATATTTTTTTCCCTTACTGTGAAAAATGCAAAATAATCATGAATACTTCAGTGTCCTGTCCAGTGGTTAGTGGCCAAAAATGGCAAGACAGCCCCAGGAAGTTTACAGCATGACAGGGGTCTCCAAACATCATGAAAAGAGATTTCTGTAAAGAAATAGCATCTCCCATGGCTCTGTGTTCTTTTCCAGTTGTAGCTGTGACATCATTAGTGATGTCTTTGTTGCAAGCCTGTGTTATTTGTAACTGCAGGACAGAGCCCAGAGATTGAGATTTCACAGATGCGATCATCGATGAAAAGAAACTTCAACCCCCATCACGTTCCCAGCCACTGTTTCCTTCCCCTCCCTTGTGCTGGCAGCTGCTTTCCTGTAGCCACACACAACGTCTAAGGCTTTTGTCAGGCTGAAGCACCTAACCTGCATCACTGGGCAGGAACATAAGCACTGGCTTTGACACAAGGCCGATGGGAGGACCATTTTGCTGGGGATATGGGAGCAGTAAGACAGAAGCCTGCCCCTAAGACCACAAGCTTAAACTGGACCTGAAGCTGCAGGGGAGATTTCATGGCTTTACATTTCTTTGTGATAGGAATGTTTCCTACAAGGCCTTTTTGATTATTCTGTTCCACGCTTGAAAAAAATCTAACTGTGGCATCAAGAACTATTTACTCTCGAGGCTGCTGCATTTCAGTAGACTCCAACACAACAGTCTAAGTCTACTTAATAGCGTTTTCTCATTCAGGGCTTTCAAAATTCTATAGAAAATGGGTTATTTTTATCATCCTCATTTTACAGATGGGAAAACCAGGAAGCTTGCTGCTCGACAGCTAATGCGCCTTATCTGTCTGTGTCAGAGCCAGGAGAGGCCAAGCGCATAAATGCAGATAGCTGCAGAAGCCCGGCTGACAGGTGCTAACTTCTGCAGCCACTATAATGTCTTCTCATCTGATCATATGTCTGCAGCTTCTGTTACTACATGCTCTTTCATCTCACACTGATAAAGCCATAATGCCTGCCTGCAGTAGCGCATTATATCTACCTAAAGTAAGTTTCAGCTTAGGAAAATCAACAGAGATATTCAAAAGACTAGACATTCACAGGCCTGCCATGTAGTTTACAGAAAACCAGAGGAGGCAAAGGGGGTTTGGGGAAGAGGGAGCTTCAGATAATTTGCTGTTTTCTTCTTTTTCCTTTCCAATACTTATCTTCACAAAACCTTGAGGCTCCATTTGATTTGTTTGTTCTGTGGAGTTACCAGAATGGAATCATCAATTAAAAAGCCTGCAGTTGTCTGAAGATGCTGCTCCTACAAAGGCCAAGGTTTTTGGTAACACTCAATTAATAGTAGAATAGTTCTGAAGCCTTTGGACTAGTCTCCAGCCAGGCAGAAAAAAGAGAATTAAAAAAATGCAATGACCACGTGAAACTTACCTTGTACAACAAATCACAAGATGATGCAACTATTTCTTTTATCTTAATTAGGGTCTGCTCTAAGCTGAGCGCTGCAAAGCTTGCAGGTGGTGTGGCTTGCTTTTGTCTCTGTTGGTATTTAGATGCTCTGCCATCATCAATTGCTCTCAGGAAATCAAAATAAGAGAGCTTGCTGTCATGAATGCTGATTCCTAGGCTAAGGGAAAAACACAGACTGAGATATCAATGATTTTAAGTAATTATCTCACTGTTGTCTGCGCTGATTAATTATTATGATGTATTATTTGTACTGCAGCAGTGCTTCAGGATATGTTTGTGCTGTCAGTGTATGAATCCTGTTAGCTCCAGCCCAACCGCTTTCTCAGGTCTAAGTCACCAATCCTATCAATTAAATGCAAGTGTGCTCCCAGGTGAAGATTCCAACCCGTCTCCAGATGCTCGAGACCTGCTTTAGCCTGGGCCCAAGCACACAACCTTCCAGTCCATCCGTATTAACGTGGTGCTTTTGAAGCACAGCAGAGTATTTTGATCACAGTCTGCGACTGAGCTTGTCATCACCGATGTGGCCAGAGGACACAGGTTCTCAGCTGCAGCCTTGTGAAGCCCCATGATCAGTAAGGGATCCTGAGCAGACCACTTGTGGTCAAACAGTACCTAGAAGGCCAGCCCAAGGGCTGTGCGGACTGCATGCACGACTTGCTGGATTTATGTCTGCTGAAACATCTGCTAGATCAGGGACATTGGGGATTTTCTTGTTCTGTCACATCAGAAACTGAGTGGGTTACACAGCTGACTACAGATAGCTCCAGGTAACAACAGTGAATATATTTTTGCATCAAATATCACCATGGGAAAAGATGAGCTCTTGCATATGATTTTGGGATATATATTTTTTTTGTGTGCGTATGTGTGCAGAGAACTTGAGTTACCAAACTAAATTAATTTTTATTCAGTGATGGATAGTTTCCTGTAAAAAGTCTAGAATTAAGGCAAGTTTCACATATGCAGGTCGTATGTGAGAATAAGGGTTATTTAGCACGAAAGATTAAGATGAAATGAGTAGCATTAACCATAACATGAAAAGCTACTTTCCTGCAATGTCCTGTGACTCATGACCACTTAATGAAAAGACACCTGGTGTATTTTAAGCAAGGACTTCAAACCCGCCTAATGAGCCTGCAGAATTCATTACCACAAGGGAGTACAATAGCAGCAGCTTGCTCTACCCTTACCCAGTACAAATCCAGTGTAGTCAGCTTACAGAATTTTCTATCTTTCGAAGACAAGGAAAGTCTTCAGATTACAGTGTACTTTGGGACTTTTTCATGCAGGTTCACTGGCTTCCATGAAATGATTCCAGACTGATCTTAGAATTATCAGCAACAGAGAGGTCTTTTTTTAACAGACTTTAATCAAAACTGCAGATGATTTTCACACATGCATTAAGTAAGCAGTTCCTATGCTGCAAGGGAAAGGCTCGAGTTTTTAGTTTTGCATTAAGCTTTTTTTGGTCAGAATAATGGTCAAGGCAAGTCCTAGAGAGCCAAGCCTTGACAGAGAAGATATCTCCACTAAGCAAGCCTGATTTTCTTGTGTAAAAATGAATTACTGTAACATACTTTCATCATCTGCTTCCACAGTAAATCACCAGGGACCAATGCCTCAGCTACCAATCACCAGAATATCCAGTTACAAGAATGTCTAATTAATGGGGAGAGCCAGTAAAACAAAGAGGAAGCTTTATGAAACAGGCTGGAAAAGAAATTAACTATAGACCCCATATCTGCTACCAAGAAAAAAAAATATTCAAGAGCCCTGATTTTGCATCTTGCAGCTGCACAGCACTCCCACATACTACCCATGTCAAGCTGGCTCCAATATTGGAGACAGTGTGTGGAAAAGGAAATAATCAACACCATTTCAGCTGAGAAATAAATTGCCAAGTGGGCATTAAAATTTTAGTAATAAAACTAAATGCATATGCTAATCTACTCTGTATTATTTAGAAAAGACTATTTTGGATCAAGAAAGGAATAATCTGCACAAAATTACAATGAATGGAGGTGTTTATCATCAAGAGGTCTTTGAGAAAGAAACAAGCAGCAGATTCCTATTAAGGTTTCAATTCATAAAAAGTTGATCACCCAATTAAAGGTGAACTGTAAAAAGACTTTGTTAACATTGTTTCAAAAAAAGAGTCTCGTTTGACAGGCTGTGGAGGACAAAACTGAGTGCTGCCAGGCTTGTGGCCTCTGGGGGGCTGTTTGGGGCAGAGAACCCCAACTACCCAATGCTGGAACAGGTCCTTTGTGTTCCTCAGCCTCTATCAGGAGAATTTTCCTCTCATTTTAACATGCAGAATTAAAAGCTGCATGGCAGCAGTATTGGATCTTTTGAATGTTATTGCTATTTTATAACCTGATTAATTTCTGTTTTTGTTTTGAACAGGGTCCCTTTCACCTGTTTGCTGTATTACAGTGAAATAAATACATAAAACCAGCAAACAAATATGCAGATTCAAAGCACACCATCTGTCTGTAAGCAGCCCTTTTACTCTCATTACCTGCAGAGCCAGTACTCAACCTAAAATCATTTTTCACCCATATGTAGTTTTAAGCATGGGGCCTCTCCATTAGCTTTGTCAGACCTTCTAATATCCTTAACACTAAGTACAAGCTTATGGGTGTGACCGAAGTGGTGCTCAGGAGATAATCATACAAACCTATTTAGAAGACTGCTGAACTGATCATGATCAGGGTGATCGTTGAATTCTTGTAGAAATCTCTGTGGGTCACATGCTGTTACATAGCCATCATTATTTTTATCCATTTTATGAAAGGCCTTCTTGAAATCTTGGAAGTAATCCCTAAATTTATCCCAGAAAGGGAACAGATGTTTATTTTAGCTCATTTGTTGAATCAGATGAAAAAGATACAAAGAAATATACAAAATAGGGGTGAAGGGGCAGAGAAAGATTTTGATCTTATTCTTGTGTGGGAAGTTCATATAATTTATTCAAAGAGTGCCAAATTGTTCACAAATAAACCTCATCCCTCCCTCACCCCCTTTTAACTTGAATGTGGAACCGTGTGGCTAAAGCCTCCCCCTGCAAATGAATGCTACTTGAGCGATTAACTGGCTCCTCTCCTCATCCAGAACTGCAAATAGAAAATACACTCTTCTGTTTTAGAATCATAGAACGGCCTGGGTTGAGAAAGCCCTCAAAGATCATTTAGCTTCAACCCCCCTGCCATAGGCAGGGTTGCTAACCACTAGACCAGGCTGCCCAGAGCCACATCCAGCCTGGCCTTTAGAGCCTGTCCTGATCACTTACAAAACACTTGGTACAGCTGATAAAATTATGTTGAGCAGCATACTTTCAGCAATTGAAAGCCCCTGGAACTTTGAAATAGTAGGAAGAATTGTTTTAAGAGAGTCAGACCTGAGCAACACCTGCAGAAGTACAGGGCCTGATTCATGACCAAGGGAAGAAGCGCAGAGCTTCTGCTGACTCGTGGAGACTCTGGATCAGCACCTTAACATTTCTCTGACATATTTACAGCTTCTTACAAATGATTGAATCCAGGCCTGAAAATCTTGACTCTTCCTCTCACTTTATTTTGTCTCTTATATTTCACTGACATCAGGGACCTTTTGATCAAAGTTTGGAAACCCAAGTAATATCCCTCTCTGCCTTTTGATTCAACAGAAGCCTCTCCACATTTGGGCTCAGGAGGATAAGGCAGGCGCAAATATCTTTCCTTTCTGCATGTTTTCAGCTGGTGCAGTCACTTAAGATCAATGAAAGATCAAAATAATTGCAAACTATAGCTTGATGTAGATTACCAAGAATACATAAATTAGCTACATATATTCAGCACTTAGAAGCAAATACCCTTATGGTAAAAATGACAAGTTTTTATCTGGGTTAATAACTACAGCTGCACTCCATTTGCTTTGGGATTGCTCTTTCTGACAGCCCCAGGGTACAGAGAGCATGGAGTCTGGGTTCTTGAGGCAATCAGGATTTACAGTATAAAAGGTGTATGACAGTGATAACGAAGTACAGCTGTGTAGCACTGCCTCTGTTTCTCAGTGAGCTGGTCTGTGGATCTAGCAGCTCAGACTAGCTCATTCTGCTCCTTGGTAAGCTACCATCAATCATCAAGCATCCAAACCTTTACATCTTCTTTGTATGAATAAGGGTAACCTGGAACATGCTAAATCTTATCTACTTTTTAGTAGCACCCAGCAAGTCTTTCCTCCTCGGAGGCATTTGCTCTCAGCTCCAGTTGCTGGTGCTGTATTTCTTCTCACAGCATCACAGGATCCTTGATTTTCCATTTGTTTTCAAGAAGCTGTAAGTTTTGTACAATCCATACAATAATATTTTCCTTGCCAATTATTTCTCCTCTGAATCCATCCTTTTGGAGTTTACATTTGATATGAACAAAGAATAATTTCCTGAGGGTCCAGGAAGCACCACTGTGTATGCAAACAGCATACAATGTAAAAAATCTAAATTATTGAATGACTTCGGTGGGCTGTTAGCAATTGATTTTGTGTTTCAGACCCATCACACCCTCCAATGTTATATGGACTAAATTGGGAATACTGGGTCTCTCTGCTTAACAAAGTTTCAGCTGTCAACAAACCATTTTAAATACATTCCTCTCAAGTTTTGTGAAAGTATGGATCACTTCTCACCTTCACAAATTACTCAAACTGTTTTTTAACAGTTTTAACTCAGCTTGTAATTCAAGATATTTGAATTGTATGTCACGTCAAAATCCTTCATTCCATACAAATATTTTTTGGTCCGGGATGCTGAACAGTGCACCACTGCCAGAAAAAATTTCTGGGAATCCATACCCTAACAGATTCAGCATGAGTATATGAAATAACACACTCTGATGTTAAATTCAATCCAAATGCAATTTCAGGTTAATGCCCAAGTCGATTACTTACAACAGGTGCAGATGTACTGACATATGATGTTTTCTTTCACGTTTTTAAAAGGTCTCATGAGCCTCCTCTACTCTGTGAGGCATATCAGGTCATAACATATTGACATCACTCTGCTGTTTACCTCTAAACTGTAATGCCACTGAACACACAAAGCTGATCTGAGTTGGCTATGTGGGTCTGATGTGTAATGCCTTTGCTACCCAGCAGACGGTAACCTTCATGACGTTCTGTGTTGTGTCACCTTCTCCACATCTTCTCCAAACCCAGCCCACCTTCTCAAATAGGGCAATCATTGTTTTTAAAGTGTATTTCCAGGTGTTAGGTCATTTTCAGTGCTGTTTTCAAGAATAGATGCATTTAATGCTCTATAAAGTATGTTTTTGATTAGTAATCATCTTTCCAACCTAAAATTTATTGTAAAATGGAATGGTTTTAATTAAGGAAAAACACTAAATAGTCACACAATTTTGATACTTCAGAAGCTAGTTTGTGCGTGTTTTGTTGCTTGTTTGTTTTTGCCATGGCTAAAAAGTGATTTGTGTCAGCTACGATCATAGCAGATCAATAAAGGAATGTGTGACATTTCTTAAAAAACCCACAGCAGAGCCAGAGCTCAGCTCTCGTAGTCAGAACCTATAATAATAGTGTTTAGAAGCACTCTAGAAACACAGGGCACACATTTCTACTGATTATTTTTTCAGTGATACTACCCATAAACCATTTGCTGAAGACTGTGTCTATCTTCTACTGCCAATATATTTTTCAGTTCTGATACTTCTTAATGATACCTTTGAAGAGCATCTTCAAAATTTTCTCCTCGTTTTCTTTCAGGATACATAGAATGTCCTGCTGCAATTCTGATATTTTCCTACTGTCTCTTTTGAGTGTCCTAACTTTGACTGAACAGATTGTCTTCTTTTTTAACATCTTACTTTCCTCACATTTTTCCTGTATCTATCTGTGAATCTTTGATTCCAGACAGTACATTATTCCTTAACTACTTGGCTGATTCATTATTTGAAGATCCAACAAAATTCTTCAGAAGATTCCTCCTTCTGCATTCTCATATGTGTCTTTCAAAAGTTCCATTTCCTTGGGAATGCACTATTAAGCACACTTTTTGTGGCTGCATGAATTGCTCTCTTACCCTAGCTAGCCATTAAAAACATTGATAGATTCTACTCCTGTAATATTCCAGAAGATAGTTCTGAGCTTTCCTATGATGAATTCAGCCACTGCATATTGGTTTCAAAGCATGATGTGAATCTTTCCATGGAAACTACAATATTGCTGGTGTTTTTTAGAGGCTGTAAAGACCCCTAAAGAGTTATCACCTTTTTGCTCACTTTCAAATATCTTTTTTTCCAGTTATTTGCTTCCTCTTTTTCACTTTCTGCTCCTATTACCATGCAAGACTCAATGCAAAACTTGTACTGGAAGGAACAGGCTGAAGGAGCTGGGCTTGTTCAGCCTGGAGAAAAGAAGGCTGCAGGGTGACCTCATTGCAGCCTTTCAGTACCTAAAGGGAGCCTACAAACAGGAGAGGAATCAACTCTTTGAAAGGGTTGATAACTGCAGGACGAGGGGAAATGGTTTTAAGTTGAGGGAGGAGAAATTTAGGTTGGACGTCAGGGGGAAATTCTTTACTATGAGAGTGGTGAGGCGCTGGAACAGGCTGCCCAGAGAGGCTGTGGATGCCCCCTCCCTGGAGGTGTTCAAGGCCAGATTAGATGGGGCCCTGGGCAGCCTGGTCTAGCATTAAATGAGGAGGTTGGTGGCCCTGGATGTCACAGAGAGGTTGGAGATTCATGATCCTTGAGGTCCCTTCCAACCCTGGCAATTCTGTGATTCTGTGATCCTGTGATCCTACATGCACATTAGATGGTACCACTACATTCAAGATGGTTTTACTTTTTTGAATCTCCAAGTACCTAATTACTCCCTAACCAGCTTAGATTTCTTCACCCTCAGTTTTGAGACCCTATAGATCCAATATCTTCTAATTAGATCTATAGGTTTCAAGTTTCATTATGTTCAGAAGCCTGTAGATTTTATAACAGAGACAAAAATCTAAAATCTAATGGTAGGGTTTGCTTTTTTTGAGTTATTGCAATGTGCCTCAGCTTAAGAACTGTGGCTTTACAGAGGTTCCAAGGGGGGAACAGGAGAGGAGGATGGGTCCTGCGTCTCAGCAGCCCAAGTGACCAAGAGAATCAAACCTGGGAACCAGCATTCAGAAGCCTGAAAGCCAAAAACAACTGAGACCGGGCACTTACAAAAATCACCTTGTGCTTTGTGATTTCACTGAGATACTGATCTCCTCCATCACTGGACCACTGTTTAGCACTGCTCCTCCCATCTTGAAAGGGTGTGCTTTTAGGGTATGATATCATCTACATTGTACCTTCATTCCAGAAAAAGATGCTGGAATCCTGTTTCCTTCTGTGCCATACAGCTAAATGATAGCTTTTCATCACCACTGCTATCTTCCATTTAAATCTTCCCAAAGAAAGGAAAGGCTAGGGTGAAATCAAAACAGTTTTTGAAAATCATATTTTTGGAAAATTGAAGCATTCATCATTTTTGAACTGATTTAAAATTTCCACTCGCAGCAGTAAATATGTGTGTGGACAAAATGAGGATTAAAATCATAGAATAAGATACGTTGCCAAAAAAAAGATTATTTTCTTGCAAATGTTTTGTATTTTTCTTGAAGATCTGGAGAGCCACTGTTCAATGTCTGTTTCTAATTTGAGCAGTTTGTTCTTGTGAGTTACAACAAAAGAAGAAAAAAAGTGCACAGCAGTATGTTTTGAACTGTTAGAGTCCAAAGCTTTTGTCTGCCTCACTGTGCATAGCACAGGGCACTGAAACTTCTCCAAAGCAGTGAGGGTGAGGTTTGCAGCCCCTGCATAAAGCCAGAAGAAAGGATACGGATGAAATGCAGCCACTGTGCAAAGAGCGAGATCACAGAAGGGTCACTGGGTGTGTTCCCAGTGGTACTAAAGTGGGTCCTTTAAAAGTAAACTCATTGACATCTCATGCGACTGTCTCCTCCCAGTCAGAACTGGACAGGAATCAGTGAAATAAATTTGTTTTTCAACACGTTTAGTATGAAGTGGGGGCTGAGGCCCACTTGCATCACCAAAGTTAGGTTCTGCAACTATTGTATCCATTGACCAAGAGCAGATCTCCTTGTGCTGATTAATGTAGTAGGAAGGCACAGTGCCCACCTCCATTTTCCATATTTCAGCTGTCCTATTTGGTGTTGGAGGCTGACACTTGCTGGATTCCTGCCTTCATGGCCACTGTGCAGCTGGATTTCATTCACCGGACAATGACTCCAGCTTAAGTCATTTATGGCTTTCTCAGGTCTAATGTGAAATCTGAGGAGTTCAGAGTCCTGGACTCAAGTTCTCTTGCCCTTTCAGTTTTCCAAGAGAGAAAATCAAACAGAAACCACTATGACATGACTGCTCCCACTGGATGTGAAGTGGATGGGAAAGCACAGCAGACAAGGAGAATATTCAAGAGAACTGAAAGGTGACAAGAATAAGTAACAAGACTTACTTTTGCAGACTGCAAGTGGTTAAGATGTGAATCCATTCCCAGAGGAAGGCACAGATGCCAGAAATTTGAAGATTAAGAAGAGAACTGGATATTTTATACATACAAATCAAGGAAAGCCAGAATCTACCAAATAATTATAACATAATTTTTGAAAGTGATATGAAAGTCCTATCTGACAGGCTTAAACCAAACTTCATCATAACCCAGCATGAGAGAGCCCCAGCACAGGGGCAAAGTATTCCACATCCACCTACTAGTGGACTGCTTCACCTCAAGCAGAAACATCTGGCTCTGGTTACTGCCAGGTAAATGAATCCAGTTACCCTTGGCTCAGTCTGCCAATTTCTGTTTTGTTTCATATTATGATAAAGCAACCGCTAAGCACTTTTAGGTATGTACTTGTGTGTATTGTTGTCACATACATAGTTACATACACAATTGTTGTTATGGTGAGTTCTCAAAACTTCATAATTCTAAATGATATGGACCAGCCAGGATTTCACATCACTATTTATATTTATCCTGCATGCCTTCCCCATTGGATTAATCACCCTCCAGCTGCTTCAGAGTGAGTATTTGTATCTTTGTTATACACTGCACAATTTCTGCTTGCAGTACAGCATCTTCTTTATTTACTTTCTATTTATAGCACTAAAGGTAGTGCTTTGCAGTTGGCATTGCACTAATGGGTCAAAAGTTGGAGCTTCTAAAAGTTGGAGCTTCCAAAGCTGCTCTTCATCCAAGTGTAAGACTGGAAACAATCAGCTGCTACAACAAAAGGAGTAGGAGCCCTGTATGAGACACTTCAGGTCTAAGTTTCACATCAGATAGTTACATCTACAGTAATAAGCAAAGGCTGTAATAGTAGCTGCTTAACCATCTCTATTGTATATTGTGCAAATTTTTACAGGTGGAAGGCTCAGTGATATCTGTGGGTGTCATGAGTAGAGTTTACAATGCTGGGAACTGCAGTTCAAGTAGGAGAGCTGTGATGCTGAAAAGGAAGAAAAGTTTTGCCCTTGGTCCCTTCAGTCTAGCTTGGAAGCTGGCAAACAGTATTAAAAAAAGTGGGGTAGAAAGTCAAGAGCCTTGGCTAGTCTAACAGGACTTCTCTGTGGTGTTGTCACTCTCTCTCTCTCTTTTTTTTTTTTGTCTAATATTTTCCCAACCTGCCACTTTATTTGTCAGACAAGGCTGCTCTTCTTTTTTTTTTTTTTTTTACGAGTGTATCACCCTATCAACAATGTCATGGGGAATTATCATTATTATCATCAATAGTTTATTAGTTCCTACAACACCTAGGCACTTTCCAAGCACAAAAGAAAGCAAATTTGAGTTCTTGGAGGTGTATTTTTAAATGTGTTTTGCTCCTGAAGGTTTACACAGTCCTAAATAAAAATATAAAAAATAGTTCAAGAGAACAGTGAAAGCATGAATAGAAAGCATTATATTCATACAGATGTTGTCTGTCTACAACTTGGAAATACAAGGTTTTAACTGTGTTGTAGTGGGGCAAAGGATTCTCCTGTTGCCCCATTCTGGTGGCAGGAGTGGGAATCCCATAGTAGCAGCAGGCTAATCACTGCCCGCTCACCAGGGCAAGCATGGATCATTAGACTCCACTCAGAGTAGGATATCATTTTGTCATTTGCTTGTGAAATGCTCTTCTCAAGAGCAATCATCTATTAACTCTGAATGTTGATTTTCTTTGAGGCAGAGACTCTTCTAGCTTAGAGATGTTTATTTCTCTCATATGGAGCCAGGGTCTACCCTTGTCGTGGCTGTCTTTTGCTGCTTCTACGCAGTCATTTACTGACAATTTAAGTAGCTGCTAGAGGGTTGTGAAACCAACTGTGATTGTACTTGGCCCTTATCCAAGGGACAGGGTAGGATATGGGACCAAAGCATGCTACATGCTCAAGCCTTCCAGCTACAAGAAAAACACCCAATGATCATGATCAGATTGGTTTAAGTCTACATTGCCCGGTCTCAGACGAGACCTGCAGGGTGACAAAACTGCATTTGTTCTTTTCTCTCAACTTGTGCTGATAGAAGTGTTTGGACTGGAACCACAAGATTAGACTATCAACAAACCAGTCCAGGAGTGCTTTGGACATAGAGGCCAGCTGGCACTTCTCCGCTTACTGAACCTTCTCAGCCACTGCAAGAGAGCAGCTGCCTGCAAACAGCCTATTAGGAATAGTCCTCGGGGCATTCTTGCTCCCAAACTGTGCTGGGAGAGATCAGGGAAAGCATGAACTGACATAGGCCAAAGCATTGGAGGGGATTGTTTTGGCAGGTTAGCAGCACACATAGTGGTGTCTGACACTTTCTGGACACGGATTTCTCAGAAGGCATGCAGCCATGAAGTCTATAAAATAAGTCATGTACATTCGTGGAGAATATCTTAAGAATGAGGCACTGAGCTAGGCTTATCTCTGGTGAGTCAAAGGAATACCATTGTGCATAATTCTGGTCCGGTACCTACTGAAATTCCTTTTCAGAGACTTTTTTTTAAATTATGTTTGTTACATTTGTATTGTACGCAATGCCATCTTAAACTAAACACAAGCATAGAAAGTTACATACAAAACTCATAAATACCTTACTTGATCTGTTCCCTAACTTTTGTTACATGCAGAATTTTAGTTTGCTGTTGGTGCTGCTCTTCCAGCTTTGAATGCTTCTTTTGTTGATGATTACAGATTGTTTTTACATATGCATTGATGCCTTCTGTGATGAGTCTGCTGAGCCCTGTGTCAGTGGGTGCAAACTCCATCCTCAGTTTCTGTAAAAATTCCTGGTAAGATATTCTGTTGCATCTTTATCATACCATGAAAAAGAAATGCTCTTTTAAAATATTCATGTGTTCCTTCCTCATAGAATGACATTACAGATGTCCTTAAGTGCTGTAGCAGCTTAAATCTCATTGACTTCCCTCTCTTACAGAGGTGCCATACCACACGGAGAATAAGTGACTTTCTATGAGACTTGAAAGATAGGATTTAGCTTTGTAATCACAGAATCAATTCTGAAAGCACTACCCCTAGGACCAAATAGTCAGGAGTACTCTCCAGCTCTCAGAACTGCTGCCTTTTAGTGTCTGACTTGAGACACAGAGAACTGGACTCGTAAAAATTCAGACCCAGGTGTCTCAAATGGGTCACACAAGTCTGAGATGCTCAGAATTGCAATCATCCTTTAGAAATATGAGTTTAGATTCATAAACACTCTTCATATTTTCTTAGGCATAAACCCTTCCAAAGATTTTTCCCCTGCAGTTCCCCCTCACCCCCCACCCGTTAGTGCTCCAATGCATGGTAATGCCTAATTTAGCTTCAGCTTCACTCTAATTCCTTTATTCAAGTTACAGACATAACGGCACGAAAGAGATTTGAGCTATTCTATAAAAGGAGTGGCTGATGGGAGTGAAGTTGTGCAGCAAATAACTGCATGAAAAGGATACTCTTCACTGTGCCGTGGCATCCATAAGGAATAAGGATGGAAAGTAAAATCTAATGGAGTTGAAAAAAATTCAGAGATGAATCGGCTTTAAGAAAAAAACATGCAGTTAATGCAGTTTGAAACCAAGAAGCAAAACACTCAGGTTCTACACGTTAGAGAAGGTTATTATTTTTTTAAATAGACCTGTAACGAAGGCAAGTTTTAATATAATGTCACATACAGCTGACATCTATGCCTTCTTAAACAGTCTGTAGCACAGCTCCTCTTTGTTGAAGGCAGACAAGTATTTCTAGCCACTTCACAACAAATTGCTTGTCTATAAAAACATTTCAGGATATTATTTGCCATCTTTACACAGCATGAAATTACTTTACCCTCTTTTGTTACGTACTTGGTATGTAGCATTTTTCTTTTGACTGAATCATTTTTGTTTAGGTTGAAAATACTGTAAGCAAACTTAAGCGCTTTGAAAATGAGAGGCTGGTAGCACAAACACCGACTCTTACAGGTACGTAATAGACCCTCTAGGACCTCCTTGATAGAAGCTTTGTGTGCATTTCCCAGCTGACCAGAGACACCTGGAATTGACTTTCACTCCACACAAACTAAGGTAGGCATTTTGTGTGTATAAAACAAAACTGATGAAAAACAAGCTGGTGGTAGCTGGTGAGCTAAGGTGCCATTCAAGGAAAAAATGTATATTACATTAAAGGGATCAGTAAAACTGAAGTCAAGATAAAGTCTTGTCCTTGAATTCATGGGAAACTTACGGATCTAATTGTATTCCTGAGCTCAGTGTGATAAGACGTAGCCTCCTGTTAGACACTGTCATGATCTAAGGTCCCAATCATAACAAAATAAAAGATTTCTTGTGCAATGCAATCTATTGTCATTCACTGCACTACCAAAGGCTCTGTAATCCTATAAAAGATGCATTATTGCAAGAGCTAATCATTTAGAGTTGTCATACCTTGCCCAAAGCTTCTTAAATTCCTCTGGGGTGATTGCAATGCCAATCTGAACAAGACTTTTTTCATGTTCTCTGGCTGTATAATGCCATTTCTTTCACTGTCAAATTCCTGAACATTCTGGAACGTAAAAGAAATCATCTCTAACAAGAACCAACAAGTTTGACAAAATGCTTGATCTCCCTGTAAGCCTAATGAATGATGGGAATTGAAAGAAAAATGGAAAATCATGAATGTCTGATTTTCATTTAAAATTTTTTTTATCTGCTTTTTTACTCCTTCCTACATGAAAGATGTGCAACTCCCAAAAACCTTAACCGAGATTAACATCACAGGTGTTTAGGTGATATTCTCTGTGTTGAAGATTTCTTCCTGATGGCAGAGAGAGGGATATGAAGGTAAGAACTGCACTTGCAGATGTGGGTACACCCTGCGCTGAAGCATGCCAGCAGGAGATGAAGACATTGTAAAAAAGGCAGACCTGCAGATTTTCTCACCGATGTGTTCTATACTTAATATAAATTAAATTGTGCCTTTTTATTTTAAACCATTCATTTTACAAACTGACTTTATTGTCCAATTTACACAAACATTGCTCAAAAAAATTACATTTCGTTTTACCTTGTGCTACCTTACTGTCCAAGCATCGCAACTATTCAAAAAAAGCTCAAAAACTGTTGAAAAAGTTTTTGTGGGACAGTTCTGTGAGAGTCTCTTTGGATGGCGTAAACATCCCAACCAGTGTTTCACTGTGCAGGGCAACACTGGGCATCAGCATGGCAGTAGGTTTGTGGATGGGGCATAATCAAATGGGCCTCAGACAAAGCCTGTGACTACGCTTATAACAGAAACATTACATAAAAACAACAGAAATAAAATACAAAGAAAGTTTCAGAGATAACTAATAGCATCTACTATATAATTAACAGTACAAAAATTGAGCATTATTGAAATTGTTCATTTTTTTTTACTCCCATAGTAAGTTTTTATCATTAACGAGCTGTTTTGAACGGGTCTTTTTGAATATTTATAGAATCTGAAGATCAACATTGCATAATGTTCTGAAATCTATTAGTGCTGCTTATTTATTTAAAGAAAACATTCTTCTTACCCTTGCTAGGTCATGCCATCTGGTTCTTGCTTTGATAACAAGGTAGTAATGAGCCTGATCACAAGCTAGCTCTGCATCCGTTATCATGTTGTTTTTTTTTTTTCTCAGAAAAGAAAAAAATAAAATAACAACTACGTTCTATGCTAGTGGAATCTTTAATCTCCACAAGTTTCCTTTCCTTTTGTTGTTCTTCACGGTAGTGGTGGTTTTATTTCATAGTTTCTAAGATACCCATTAAAGACTGTTGCTTCACATCTGTGTAAACTTAATTCTTTAAATACTGCTTTATTTCCCTAGCTGCAGGTTAGCAAAGATGTTTTAAATTTTGTAATTCCCTATTTATTTTCAAATCAATGTTGTTCAATTCTCCCTCAAACTCAAGAGCCAGCATGGATCATCTGTACGCATACAAAGAAATGTTAATTATCTCAGAAACAATTATATCCTGGAGTGACTCCAGGAAGATTATCCTTGATTTACATCAATAGCATAGATCAAAAACGTCTTTGTGAATCACCAAGGCATGGCTAGTGAGTTTAGGGAGTAAGACCCACACTTGCAATCAAATTCAATCACCATTACAAGTGGCTGACTTCTGGGCCCTGGTGGTGCTGGTGGAGCCCATGTATTCAGGGGCAAATGGATGCCTCGATTAGCATCCAGCACAGCTGCTACACTATGCAGAAGTGACCAAATCCACATGCTATGCAAGGACATATTTAGAATTGAGGAGATCTTAACATTTCACCATTCTTTGAAATGGTGCACCTTCCTCTGTGTAAGAAGAGCCCTTCTTTTGGCAACCAACTCCTCTTAGATTTTTGAAGCGCTTCCAGTTAGAAAACTGAGAAAAGTCTGTTTGTTTAACACACAGCTACGTATCTCATGCTATTTCCTAGCATCAGTTTCTCTCTTGTGTATTTCTTTATAAACACGTATTTCAAGCACAAGGCTTCAGAGCCTGGGTTAGCTGTACTCTTGGATGTGCTCTCAAATAAGACACAGAGGAATACTGAATCTGAAGACCTGGCAAGATGAGATAACTACATCTGGACTACTTGCTGAGTTCTAGTACCACGTATGGCACACGCAGAACCATAATCAGGTCCTGGAGAACCACCATCCTGCAAAATCAGTCCCTTTTGACCTCCCAGAGACATCAGCCTTGGCTGAGGGCTCCATCCAGCTTTGGAAAAATGAATGCCACAATAACCTGCTTTAGGTGTGTGGGAACATGTTGACTTTTCCCTACTCTCATTGTTTAAGATAAGATTCCATAAACCTTAAATATTGACCAGCAGAAATGATTTAAAACTTAGCTGGGAAAATGCAATATGTGTTCTCAATGCTTTCAGTAACTATGTTTTTTAATTATTGGACTTCTAAATCAGTAACAGTATTTGAAAAGAGAAAATTTTGGACATAAATCCTAACTGTTTCAATTTCTAGCTAAGTCCAAACTGAAACAGAAAGGGGAGTAAGACATTAATTGGTCTCATGCTCCAACTGTTAGCAAGGCCCAATCACCACCAGTTTCCTTTCTCATTTTATAGTGATGTCCTTGATTCACTCAGTTGTCCAATTCAGGAAATAAGAAAAACAAACCAAGCAGATAAATATTACTAACATCAGAGCCAACAGTAATGCTGTAAGAGACAAATAGAAACTGGGAAATAAGCCTATGTGTATATATCACATCTTCATTGCCACAGCAGAGATGAGTTGCTGATCAGGATTTTTTTCAGTCCTGTGTACTACTGTATCTTGTCATTATGACTTTCTCTCTGTTTGCATAGTTAAGCAGAATTTCACAATGAGTGAATTAATTTCAGAATTAATTTTTAGGGCCCAAATGCTATTCATTATTAAAGTTGAGCTTAAACTTTAACATTCTGAACATTTTAGGCAGCATCACTTCTCAAAGTCAAAGGGGCTGTTGCAGTATTCTCCCTGTCCTCCACCAATACTGTCCCTGTCCTACAGCACCTCAGAATTTCTCTGCATCACACCTGATCTTGTCTACACTTAGTACCCTGATGGCATAAAGGTCTGGAGTGTAGGGTCTTGGGCTAAGGCAAGAGACTCTAACAATGTCATTAGTTTATATTTAACATATTGACTACATATTAAAAACAAAAACAAAAAAACCCAAACAGATCTTTGCTCTAGACTTGTTTTGACAACAGGCAAATATTTTAATGCAGTTATCAATACCATATTGAGAGGTGACTCATATCTACCCTTTGTCCTGCACATCCTTAGAAAATCTGTCATGAAGAGACATTATAGCAATTAATCTACAGCTGAGCATTCTCCCATTTAAAACAGGCATAAAATGCTCCAGCACCTTTCAAATGGTGCAGATCTACAGGAACCTGAAGTAATGTTGGTCAGTACAGTCAGCTTTGCTAGGGGTGCCCAAGCTGCTCTGAAGAGAGGGCCCCTTTCCAGATTGCTGATCTTTCCACTTCTCCCAGGAAATGGAGATAGAATGAACTGAGCAAAAGGCTATAACAACTGGGGGTTCTCTCCATTTGTAAAATGAGATTTCTCTTATTCTCTGCATATCTATGGTGGGATTTCAAGGAGTACATTCTAATGCTAATTACAGAAAATAATAAGCAAACATAAAAAAGATGGAAAACAACTCGACTAAAATCCCTACATAGACTCTAGGGACTAAGAACCTCTTCTTTAAAGCTCACTCTCGTGAATAGATGGACTGCTCCATGAATGAGTAGTACAGAGTTATTTTCTTCTAATTGCAGAATCTTTAATAGCTTTGCTCACAAGAAGGATTTTTTTTTTTCCTAGCAGAGACTGCAGAGAAGACAATTAGGGAAGAAGGAGTTTTTGATTGTATTTGAACTGGAAGTTTCTGAAGACACAGAATACGGTAACTCAAATATATTTTTCAGACTCATTTTTCTCACAGTTCCTCCAAACCAATGTTTAAAACTGTGATACAAACAATGTTTGTATCACAAATAACAACCAGCTTCACTGTCAAAAGCAAACCATGGCTTGATGTGCTTACCCCATAGACTTATGTCATCATTAAACTGACTGAGAAATTCCTCAGCAGTAATGCAGTGATATTCAGCATTATTTACTCTGTGGTTTGGGCTGTTTCTATTGTAGCTCCTGGCCTATTTGGCATCTAGAATAGCAAAATCAAAGCAGACTTTGAAAAGAACATATTAAATATTATCTGATAAATAGTACTTTAATATAATGAAAATAAAATGAAAAACTCTTCCATCGTGTTCTTTGCAGACCAAATATGACAAATTACAACAAGTGTATTAGTGGTGTCCAGCCAATTTTCAGCCACTGCCACAGCAGTTCTCCCAGTATGAAATGAAGAAAGTTCCTAGTGGATAATCTCAATTGAAGAAACCAGAGCGTAGACAAGGCCTTCTTCTTTTGCTTTACCCTTCTCTGGAGCCTGGATATTTTGAGGAAGAGAAGAATCAGACTGGAGAAGGAGGAAAGGAATACCATGAAAACCATTTTTTGTAGTCATACTGCCTCTCTCCATGAGGGAGTGCGTGGATAGAGGTGATATATATGGTATAGGTATGAAACTGCTGCAGACAATTAGTTTGTCACGTCCTTAACTGTGCATCACAACTACGGCATGCTAGACCATTCCCCCTGGAGTAATTCTATCATGGCTAAGTCTTCTTCTGCTCTGAAATCAGCATGAGCTATTTCAGGAGATCTGTCATCAAAACTCACCTAATTTCCAGCTCTTAGTGTCACCTCAAACTATTCTGCCTGATGTTTCTTTGCAGAATGATTCAGTCCTGCACAAATGGCAGCTTCATAATTTTTCAACTTAAAGTTTTGCTATAGCACAGCTCAGCAGGTTCAGGAAGAGGAGACAGCCAGCTTCACAGCAGGGCACAGGTGTACTTCTAGTCTTGAAGGGCTGCAGTATTTTTAGGCCATAGAAAAGCTATTTTGATAACTGTTCCAGATCTTTGTGATTCTCTCTGCACCTTGCACAGTGATATTCCAGGAATCTGTTTCATCATGGTTTTGGAGAGACTCAGAAATGTATTCTGAATTTTCTTGAGAATTTTAGAATTTTTCTGTGATACAGAATATATAGAATATATATATATGTCATAGAGGAGATACATAGCAAAAACTGAAGTGTCATGGGACAAAAAGTGAGGAGAATTTGCTGGGAATGAGCTCTTAGCTATGAAACCTTCACAGTACATTCCAGTGTTCCATCTCACTTGGATATACACACTGTTCATCAGTACGTTTGAATTGCTGAAAGGGTATTTTTACCCTAAATCTTTCCATATGTTGATAGAGACAGTAGTTCATGAAGACTGAACTAAATTAACCCCTAAAACTTAACAAGATGAGCCATCTCCTTGCAGCAAAGTGGTTTATGTAGAAAGATCACATTGTATAGCACATGGCCTCTCAGACCTTTGGATGAGAGACATGTCATCACCAGCACATCTTCCCATTGAATAAATACTGTTACCAGCTTGTAGGTATGGCTTCCTTCACATGTTTAGCAAACTTTGATTATGTTTTATAATGACTTCAAAGTAATTCACATCAAATTTTAAAATGGGAAAACTTGCAAAAAAAAATGTACATGTTGACATTTCACTAAACTGTGCTCCTGACGGATAAAAAAAATCCTAAGCTAATGGTCTGATGTAAAAGAGTGTTTTCTTTTTTTCTAAATGATTTACATACACCTCCACACAAAGAAATCCTGTACATACACCTACTCTGAAGAAATCACTAAACTGTATTCACTGCACTGTTTTTTCATTTCTCCAGTTTTGATTCTGTAAAACCTACTTCTCCATACTGACATGCACTATCCCTCCCTTTTTACAATTCCACTCTCTACTGAAGTCTAGTAAAGAAAACTTAGATTTGTGTTTTATTCCTACTAAAGCTTGTAAGAAGAAAATCACGTCTCTTTATCACCACTGTAAATACAAGCCAAGGGATCAGATTTCCCCCTACCCTAAAGAATTATCAAAAAATAAAAGTTAGGGGTTCTTTTTCTTTGTTTTCTAATTTTTTTTCTTTGTTTTCTAATTTTTGAAACTTAATTTCTATCAAATATTTGTTACTTTTCCTTTTACAGTGATCAGAGATAGTACCATCCTGAAAGAAAATCTTTGAGCCTCATAACTGATAAAAACAAAAGCTCAGATACAGGCAAAATACTGCTGATTCTTGACTTAAACCAAAGAGCTGGCATACATGCTTTCACCCAAGCTTACCTGTTTCAAACATCATTTATTAGGCTAGTGAGTGAAGGTGCACATATTTTGATGGACAGATGTTCAGCCAGCTGTAGACGCAAACTTCTAAACTTACAGGCCTGCATGAAGAAAAACCTGAATATTGTGTCAGCCAGCCAAAAGTCAGCTTTACCCTTTGTCTTGTTTATAAAAAAAAAAAATGACAGTAGAAAATAATAGTTACAGTATGGAAAAAGTAAAAGTGCACTTCTGAGAGAAAATAATAGATGAATAATACAGAATTTAAAACAGACCTTGAAGCCAGTGGTAAAATTCCCATTGAATTCAGTGGAATCAAAATTTTATGCAGAAAATCTATATTTAAAGCACTAAAGAGAGATATACAAAAGAAATGAGAAATGAACAACTACTGACTAGCTTTACCCAGAGTTCCATCTTAAGAAAATGAATTCAGATTCAATCAGATTCATTCTTAAGAGTTGAAAATTGAAACTCTTACTCACATTGCCTTGGAATCAGTGAAATTACTGATGGGGTAAGGCAAATAGTGGAAATTATGAATATATTCTTCTGGTCTGCTTTCCCCAGCAACAGTAAATCAATGGAGACCACATCCTCGTTATGGGTGGACTATATATCTACATCTATAAAAACAGTAAACCTAGAATCTCACTGGAATTCTTGATAATCCAATAAAACTATCAATTACTCTAGTAGAAAAGTCCCTTAACAGCTTTAACATTCAAAAGCACTACTTTAAATTAAAACCATAAACCAATAAGTAACCAGATCACACCACGGAGCTCCAGTTGTACATACTGCCACTAAAACTCATCACTAATGGCTTACTAACAGATTTTTCATTCCTGAAAGAAGCAGTTACTATCTTCTCTCTTTTTTACACAGAATAAAAAATGTTTCTGGACATCATACTACAAAATCATCCATTGTAATTTAGGACACAATATAATCCCAAGACTGTGAAGAGTAAGAAATGCTGGGGACAAGCAGAGAGGCAGAGAGATCAGTCAGTCACTTTTTGCAGTCTGTTAGTGACAACTCAATCATACATCTCTGTGGACTGTCAGTTTACATCCCATATGTTCCAGTTTCCCTCTGAACATGGGTTAGGAGTTTAACGTCATCAGAAATCAAAGATCTACAGAGATAAAGGTCATCCATGTGCTAAAAGTCACGTCTCTAGTCTCTTTCTTTCTAATTTCACCAATAATACTTCCTAGAAAGAGAAAAAATTCTGAATCTTCAACAAAATCTTGTTTAATGTTGTATTGGTGCTAAAATTCCTTTACCTTTCAATATTGCCAGAAAAACGAGGTAAGTCCTCTATCAACTACCCCTAGCTCTTCTGTTAGTAAATTGAACTGACAGTCATCCATGAACTGACAGGCATGCCATGATCTTCCAACCCTGTTAGAAGAGAAATAAAATAAGCTATACAATGGCCTATTTTGTTGCTTAATATACCATTTTGAATAGTAAATGTCTAGGTGTTTTATCCTATGGCTTAACTTGAAATTACTCTGAAAATTGATCTCTCTTTCTTACTTTCACAGTAAGCCATTTAAATATAAATCTATTCTGTACAATTTCAATTCTATGTAGAAAGTAAGAACAAAATTTCCCTTCTATTGAGGCTGGTATTTTGAGCAGAAACAACAAGTAACAGGCAATGACATGGATGTCCAAACTTATGGCCTGCCTGGGCCACTATGAATGAAGAGGTGGGCTGCATATATGTAAGTTGCTCTGAAAATAATGTCTCCTATTTATTTCTATGGAAACCGAACCGATACAAAAAGCACAATAATATTATCTAATAGAGATAATTCTCATCTACAAAACACTATTTTTCAACATAGTCACCACCATTAGCTATGCATTTTTACCAGCAACAAACAAGTGCCTGCTTATAAAAATCTGCATGGCCATCCAGAATGTGGCTTGTCTTCCATGTCACTGTCGTCACTGTCATCACTGCTGAAACCCACCATCCTCTGTCTCACTGTGCTCACACCCACTGTTTTGTCTCCGTAAATGTTCAGCAAATGTTGATCAATGTAAACGGGCCAAATTTAGTTTTATTAATGTGATTGGACATAGCCCATTCATGTAGCCTATTCATACCCCTATGCAGAATCTTCCTACCCTCAGTCATATCAGCAGTCCTCCATTCACTGTGACACTTTCAGCCCAGGCACCCACCTGCTTCTACAGCCAGTGAACTGTACACCTTGTCCAAGCTGTGAGCAGCCAGTTACTCCCAATGATGGCTGTGGGAAACCGTGTCTTGTTCCACACTGGGACAACCAAAATTCAAACCACATTCTGGAGACTGATGTCCAAAAGCTTCTTGAATTCTGGAAGGAACCTTTTCCTGATATCCATCTGTTCTCTTAGTCCTATGGGGCTCATCCTTAGGAGAAAGGAGCACAGCCACGTATGTGGGTGTCCCCTATCATTTGACTCCTATATACCTATAGCAGCATGAAAGTATTCCTAACATCAAGTAAAGAGCAAAGGGGGGGTGTTTCTGTTTCCTGTGCAGTGACTAAATTGCAAACAGTGTGCCAAGAAATTGAGCATACTGTTGTTGAACAACAATTAAGCTAGTTGTGTTGGTGTTTCTGTTGAGGGGTTGTCATGTCTATGCTACCATGGTGTGAGGGAGACCCAAGATACTTCCTTTTCCAGGATGCTTCCAATGTTTTGCTTTTGTGCACTGTATAGATGGAAGAAGTAACACAGACTACTAAACTGTCCACTGGACAAACAGAGGCAGGTATCCCCTCTCAGCTACTTCCTAATGTCTTTTCTCCCTTTGGCTCCTGTTGTTTTTTGTAAGGTTACCAAGAAGACCTAATCTCAAGAGGACTGCTTGTTGGTTCTTTGGGTTAGATTCTTTGCACTCAGAGTGGTTTGTGTTGTCCAATTCTAAAATTATCTAATCCCCCTGCCACATGCAGGGACATCTTTCACTAGATGAGGTTGCCCCAAAGCCCAACCTAATCTTGACAGGCTGAGGGAGCTGGGCTTGTTCAGGCCGGAAAAGAGAAGGCTGTGGGGTGACCTCATTGCAGCCTTCCAGTACCTAAAGGGAGCCTACAGACAGGAGGGGAGTCAACTCTTTACAAGGGTAGATAACAGCAGGACAAGGGGAAATGGTTTTAAGTTCATGGAAGGAAGATTTAGGTTAGATATCAGGGGGAAGTTCTTTACCAAGAGAGTGGTGAGGTGCTGGAACAGGCTGCCCAGAGAGGTTGTGTGCCTTGGCCCCTTCCATACCCTATAGCCCTGTGCTGGGCCCTCACCCCATATGGCAATGTGTTTCCAGTACTGGGAAGACTAGAAGAGGACGCATGAATTCACACAGGCTCTCAAGTTCAAAAAAAAAACCCCAGATGAATATTTATTGTTTCCATTATTTTTGTGGCTGTAGGTGTTACTGGTTTTTTTCTGTTTGTTTTTTGTTTGTTTTTAATTGTTTATATTTTCTACTTTTTAAAATCTTCTGCTGTCCAAGTTTGAAAAAGTCCTTCATGCTGAACGTCAGCCTTCCTACTGTCACAACCAAAAACTTCTGCTTCTCCACAGGAACAGCCACCCTCAGTGACACCTTTGACACTTCCTCATGTCCCCGAGCAGCTCGGGTCCTTCTGCTGGACTCCTCCTGTTGCATCGTGCAGCGGCTCAGAGGCTGCCAGTCCCTGCCCTTCCTTCTTCCTCTTCATGAAGAAGAGATGAGAGGACTTGGGGAGGGACGGGAGGTGGGGACGGGAAGGATGGGTTCACAGGAACCTTGGCTGTCAAAAGAAGAATTCACAGGAAATTAATGTCTCATGTAAGCAGAGAGGTCTGAAAGCTGAGGCTCTATCAGATAATGATAAACTTACAGGATGGGAGGATGAGGGCTGGCACCGAGGCGGCTATCTGCGGGGAGGTGGACCGGACCTCAGGCCACTCCAGTAGTAGGGGTGGGCTCTGGGTCTGGCTTTCCTCTGCCACTTCCTGAGAGCGATGGGCTGATGGTGGCTCTGCCCTGATGGAGGTGGATCCACCTCCATGGGCTCCTCATCGCTCTCAGGAGGGTCCACCTCCATGGGCTCGATGGTGTTGAGCCACTCTATCAGCCGCCTCTTCTTTGGAGGAGAATAATCCATTCTACCTCCTTGGCAAACAGAAACAACCACTCGGCTCTTGAGCTCAGTGCAGCCACTGGCGTCTCTCGCTCAGCAACTGGGGTTCTGGGACCAGGGTTCCCCTTTTCCAAGGGCTTGGGACAGTGGGCTGTGAGGCAACCTGTGACATCAGGAGGCCATGGTGATGCCATTCTTACAATGTGCCATGGTGACTAAACGTCAACAGTTTACAGGCTGGTTTGTACTGGTTCCATGACTAATGGGACATGGGAACTGAGTTTTGAAGAAGAGAGGAAAGATATTTTTGTATAGGAAATAAAAACACAAGAGACCGAGATATACACAGGCTGCTCTGAATTTAATGCCTTCTATTTGTTTCCACAGACGCTGCAACAGATACAAAGAATGCAATAACACTATCTGAGAGAGAAAAATTCTCAGTACAAAACACTATTTTTCAACATAGTCACCACCATTAGCTGATCTGTGCATGATCTGATCAAGATGTTCATTTTGTAATGTGACAACTGTGTGTGGCCATACAGAATGTGGCTTGTCTTTCACATAGCTGTTGCCACTGCTGAAACACACCACCCACTACCTCACTGCGATCACATCCACTGTTTGCTCTCCATAAGCATTCAGCAAGCATCAATGAATGTAACTGGGTGCCAATTTTCCACTGGGGGGAACTGAGTTGCATACCTTTGCTTCATACACACTTCTATGTGTGCATGTCACATGCTGCCTGTGGGCCATGTGTTAGGCATGTCTGGTTTAACAGCTGCAGTGGCCCAAAGTGACTGCAGTCTCTCAGTGTGCCCTTCCTTTTCATAGAATCATAGAATCATAGAATCACCAAGGTTGGAAAAGACCTACAAGACCATCCAGTCCAACCGTCTGCCTATCACCAACAGTTCTCAATAAACCATATCTCTCTAAACATTCCTTGAACACTCCAGGGATGGGGACTCCACCACCTCCCTGGGCAGCCCATTCCAGCTTCTGACCATTCTTTCAGAGAAGTAGTGAGGGGCCCAAAACTAAATACAATTCTTGAGGTATGGCCTCACCAGAGCTGAATACAAAGGTACAATTACTTCCCTGCTCCTGCTAGTAACAGACTGTATTTCTAATATAATCCAGGATGTCACCTGGGCACACTGCTGGCTCATGTTGAGCCATGCACTGATTGATACCCCCAGTTTTGTTTCCTCTACACAGTCTTCCAGCCACTCTGCCCCAAGCCTGTAGTGTTGCCTGGGGTTGCTGTGGCCAAAGTACAGGTCCCAACACTTGGTTTTCTTGAACCTCATCCTATTGGCCTCACCCCATAAATCCAGCCTGTCCGGATCCCTGTGTATGGTCTTCCTACCCTCAGTCAGATGGACACTTCCTGCCAACTTGGTGTCATCTGCAGACTTACTGAGGGTGCTCTCAATGCCCTCATTCAGGTCATCAGTAAAGATATTGAACAGGACAGACCCCAATACCAACCCCTGAGGAACACCACTCGTGACTGGTCACCAGCTGGATTTAACTCCATTCACCACCACTCTCTGGGCCCGACCCTCCAGCCAGTTCCTTACCCAGGAGAGTGTACCTGTCCAAGCCACGGGCTGTTAGCTTCTCCAGAAGAATACTGTGGGAGGCAGTGTCAAAGGCTTTGCTGAAGTCTGGGTAGACTACGTCAACAGCCTTTCCCTCATCCATCAGGCAGGTCACTACATCATAGAAGGAGATCAGGTTGGTCAAGTAGGACCTGCCCTTCATGAGCCGGTGCTGGCTAGGTCTAATTCCCCCAGTTGTCCCACACATGCCATGTGATCTCCCTCGAGACAAACTGCTCCACAGTCTTAATCTGGCACTGAGATCAGGCTGACAGGCCTGTAGTTTCCCAGGTCCTCTTTATGATCCTTCTTGTAGATGGCAGTTACACTGTCAAGTCTCCAGTCTTCTGGACCTTTCCAGTTGATCAAGAACACTGATAGATGATGGAAAGCAGCTTGGCTATCACCTCCAGTTCCCTCAGCGCTCTCAGATGGATTTAATCTGGCTCCACGGACTTGTGACAGTCCAGGTGGAGTAGTAAAGAATGGAAATTCTCATTGGCCTTCCTCTTTCTGTTAATATACTTGTAAAAGTTTCTTGTTCTCTTTTACTTCAATGGCCAAGCTGAGTTCAAGCTGGACTTTTGCCTTTCTAATTTTCTCCCTGCACATCCTAACAACTTCTTTGTACTCTCCCCATGTTGCCTGTCCCTTGCTCCACAGGAGGTAGATCCTCTTTTTCTCCTAGAGCATCAGGAAGAGCTCCCCGTTCATCCATGTTGGTCTTCCTCCCCATCCGCTCATCTTGCTGCTCAGGGGAACATCCTGCTCCTGTGCCTTTAAGACTTCCTTCTTGAGGAGTGTCCAGCCTTTCTGGACCCTTTTACCCTTCAAGACTGAGTCCCAAGGGATCCTCCCTACTAGTCTCCTAATGTTACCTGGTAGTTAATTGTGGAGAGGGGTCTCTGGTTTTCTCCTCCTTTTCTCAACTTCTGATTCCCTGAAAAGTTGTAGTTGCAGCCCATGATGCTGCTGAGGGCTTTCTACAAAACCTTTCATTTCTTTCAGCTGCTTTGTAAGTCTTGATTTAGTTGTTTTCCATTACAACTATATGGCACAGCTCTGTCTTGATGCTCCAGGTGTTCCTACAGTGATTTCTCTTGTTATTATATTTTAGTTAATTGTACAGATTAAAAGAAAAAAAAAGTCATTTAATGGCTGAACATGTAAGGAGCATTAAAATAGTAAGAATAATTAACAAATTGTCATTCGTTTCTATGAATGTAAAGCTTCTGGATAAACAAGTATATTTCACGTTCAGTTGAAGAAGTATCTAGCATTAGATCAAATGTTTAATAGTAGTGATAAGGAAATCTGGCCATACAAATCCAATCAAAGCTGGAGAGAATCAGTCACAATAGTAATGCTGGCAACGACAGCCTCAAATATGAGCATGTTCATCTGGAGAAAAAAAAAAGTGATAAAATTCTCCCCCAAACTGCATACAAGATTAGGTTATATTAAATTCCAAGATTATGTCATAGTCCTGTGTGGAATGGATCACAAAATGCATGGTTTCTAAGTTTTGTTTAAAGGAAGATGATTGATGACAACCTCACAGTGAGGAAATACTGTAATCCTTCACAAAAAAGAACACACACACACATAAGTTGTGGATATTATCCCAGGATACCTGATAAAATTTCAGTCGCCATCTTCCTCATTTTGAAATCTATGAATGATCATTCAAATCCCACGGTGTAAAGGCAAGGTTTGTGTCTATTGCCTCTTCCCCAGGGCAGCCAGGCCAGTGAAGCCAGAGGTGCTACACTGCCCTCTGGTAAGGGGCATGGGAGTTCTGCTTCTCCCCTTCACAAACTTCACACATTCAGTGGTGCACAGATGATAACCAGCCAATGTCCTTATGCTGTAAGCTGTAAAGGAAAACATGGAGTACTGGCAGCATTGGTATAACTCTAGAAAGGTGATTTTATGTCTGCAGTTTTCAGGTGTTAAGGCATACAATGAACTATTATCTTTCAGAGGAATATAAGGATGTATTCTGCCCTCCCCTAAGTGCTGCTCTAACTTCACATTATCTACATAAACAGAGCTTATCCACTTCTAAATTGGGAAGACAGCTTTTGCCCACTTCTATGACTTGTCCTGGAATAACAAATCTGAAACTAAGGGTCCTTGTGGTTTTCCCCTACCACACTATATTGTTTACTGTTTAAGCAACCTGCTACACCTCTGAGGACAAGCAACTCTGTCCTGCTGTACCTGTCCACTCTGGATGAGTCTGTAGATAAGAGCACACTTTTCAAAGTGTTGACAATAATGTAGGAAATGGTGTTGGAACAGCTGCCCAGCTACAGAGTCAAGATTTGGTTGAAGAACGGCATACAACGTAGATCATTTAACCTCAGTGGCACCTTAAAATGCTTCACAACCAACCCACCTAGACACAGCTGAGACAGGTTACATTGCATGAAAACTGGTTCCTAGTGCCATTGTGATGAGGTGATATATCCGAAACATTTATATGCAGGCAGCAGATGCAGATAACAGGAGTCCCATATTCTTCTCAGTCAGCAATTGGAGGCCAGGGTAGATTTCCCACAATGGTGGTATTTCTAGATGAAATACCACTGCTGAAATTTCACTAGCTCTGGGATGAAAGCAGCTGTGTTCCTAGACAAGTCAAGAAAGCAGCTGATGAACATCTTGGTAGAAATATCAGGGAAGTTAAGGCAGGAGCAATGTAAAAACTGCCAGTTGGAATTCTACCTAGACAACATTAAGTTAAAACCACTTTCTTTTGCAACAGATGCAGGAATCTTTAAGGACAAGTGATTGTGAATCAGTTTCAGTTTGCATTTCACCTGAAAACACATGTGCCCAGGCAGTTCCCAGAAACATAAGGTATTCAGTCGCTTCAGTTCTAACAGCAAATCCCTTTTAATTACCCTTATTTGTACAGAACTTTCATCCCCATTTATTCCAGAGTGGACTTATTTCACTCAGCACAAGAAGGGTAGAACAAGACTTGCAGGGAAACCTGTCCTTTTTGAATGATTAAAAGCAGAAGCAGAGCAGAGTTCCTGGGCAATATTCCATCCAACTGGACTGTGCTGACCTTGCAGGGTCCAAGAATACCACAGTACAGTGATACACATACCTAGCTGCAGGTATATGATGATTTTTTATCCTTTGTGTATTGCCAAAACTTCAGAAATGTGTCATCTCTAGTGTAATAAAAGAACAATGAAATCACAAAGACTGACTGTTCAGTGGCTTCTGATGTGATACAAATATCTTAAATGCGAGTTGTACACAGACAGTCAATGGAGAAGAAAAGCAGCAGGTAGAATAAGTTTGTTCTGCCTAATAGTGACAAAATGCACATTACTACATTAGCTGCAGGCAACATATAAGTTTCTTAGGTATCACACTGTAGTGTAAATTGCAGCAACCAAAGCCAGTATCCCAAGGGTATGTGCCACAGATATCAGATTTTATTGGTAGGGATGGGTTGAAGCTTTACACATTCTTAATAAATGTATACTATTAACAAGAAAATTTTAAGATAAATGAAAAATGTTTTATGTGTTTTGCCCTCTCTCTTTCCCTCCCCTCTCATTTCAAAGCAATTTTGCTTCCTATGCACAATTGCATAAAGCTATCCACCTGAGGGTAAGAAGATGTGCAGCTGGATGTAGGTAGTGTTCATGGGGGAACGCTCTGCAGTAACAAAGCATTCATTTTATCATATGATGGGGAGCATATGTCTCATGTGTCTATGCTGAGAAGTGGGGAAAGGAATGCAACAACTCTGCCATCCCCTTACATCTTGCACATTCTGCCCTTCAATGGTAGTTGATAAAAACAAGCATAGTCCACAGTACATGGATGGGAAGACTGCTGAATCACAGTAAAAGCAGACTGGGACAATATTTCCTACAGAACTATGCAGACTGTTTTCAGAGGTGTAGTTCTGTTTTGATGCTTGCTGAGTTTTTATTTACCTCAACATCTGGAAAAAAGGCAGAGTAAGAATCACTGACATAACACTGCTTAGCGGGAGCTCTTGCCTAAATGTAAGTAAACTGAGGAAATATTACTGCCCTCATGTTTCTTTTCCTGTCCATTGTCAACTTTCAGCAAAGTATTTTGCTTTGATAAGTGGAAAAAAAAGAAATGTACAGCTGGGCGCCATCAGCATCACAGCTACAATCCCAAATCCATGACCTCACCCATCTGTCTGAAGGACAGCATGCAGAGAGAGATAAGTGGTCAAGGCTGTGATAGGCCCTGGGAGCACCACATAAAAACATACCTCAGACAGATATGTACAAAATCCAATTGGAAGTCTTGGCAAGTAGAAACCAAACAATTCTAATGTATTCATATTGTGGATTTTTATTTATTTATGTATTTATTTATTTAATACTGAGATGCTGTGTCCAAATCCAACATCAAACAATTACTTTGGAAAATTACAACATTTTGTAATTTGGAAACTTTGGAAAATTACATGCTCAAATCGACTGAATTCAAGAGTTACAGAAAGGTTTTTCTCTCTTGCTGTGGACCAGTCAACATCCTGAAACGCTACTAGATGTAGCGTTTGAATGAGGAGATTTCTCTGACACAGCCACTGCAGGTTCCTTTGAAATAAGAGCAAGGGTGAGCGAGAAAGAGATCCAGATAGCCCAAGGAGCTTCTCCCATCTCCAGTATGATTACAAGCCACACTGCAGTCCGTAAGTAGTTCAGAGGAGGCTGAAGCTTAGAAATGTGAAAGATGACACAAAAGTAGCTTAGGTCATTCGTCCTAAAATTTCTGTTAAGAGACTTATTTTTCACCTAATCAAATACTGTTCCTATCAGCTAGCCCTGTAGAGTTACAAAGAGGGCTTGAAGTCTCTGAGTTAAGGCTATGTAATTCATCAGGAAACCTCCACTCATTCTGTGTAGGAGGTGTACTGCATGTTGACATTAGACCTCCAAGTTCCAGCAGTGTCTCATCATTCCCCGGTCATGCAAGTTCATTTTGACACCTGGGAGCAGTGGAAGCTTTTAAGGTAAGATGCTGCTACAGGACGACAATTTTATGTTTTTAAACACAAGCTGAGATTCCCTTTTATACAGTAACCTGCATGAGGCCTGTTTAGCTCGTCAGTGACTGAAACAATCCTAGAGGATTTAACTCTAGCTGTGTGAGCAGGCAAAATAAGACAATAACCATCCTTCTGGGAAAAGCACAGGAGAGGGAAAAATAGCTAACATTTTTCCTACCTTCTGCAAGCCAGCTTTACTGATTTTCCCATGTGACTGCTTGTAGGAAAAAAAGACAAAACCGTCTTGAAAAGTCACTGCTATCTGAATAATAATATCTGATACTGCTGTATCACTCTGTCCCTCAGCCTTTTAATTATTTCATCAACAGTTCTATTCTTGGAAAGTTTGTTAGCTTGATCTTCAATCTGCTTCTTTCTAAAATTGAAAGACTGTGCAGACAAGTTACTTATTTTTTAGAATTTCAAACATTTGATTCAGCAATAATGAACAAGACTAACAACAAACAAGATGTGGACATGGAAGAAGCTTTTTTGATGCAGAAGTAAATGATAGGTTGATTAAGTAATAGCACATCAATTTCAAGGCCTATATTGTGCAACTATTTTAAAATGTATAGCTGGTTATTAATAAAAGCTTGCTTTGTGATACTACTATGCAAAATTTATCTTGCAAATGGATATCTTAGACCTCCAGATCGTAGGCTTAGATTATAATGAGTCTAGGTTTCTACATCAGCTGCAGAGCCATCTTTATCCTTTAATACATACTCAGTTAATGTGAGTGGGCTAAGCCAACATAAAAGAAGTTAATGACTGTTTTCCACTGATTTTGAAAGAAGAAAATGTCTCTTAGGACATATTCTTTCCTCCTATGAAGGTGAAATTTCCTCTTTCTGGATCACAAGTAGGACACTTCCACATTTTTTCCTTTGTGAGCAGTAGTCAGAATACCTTTTTTTTCTATAAGAAAATCTACACGGACAGTATACTCTTACTGCTGAAATACCACAACCTTAATAAATAAGTCACTAATGTAAATAATGGTTAAATATTTAATAACTTTAAAAGACAGAAAAGAAATTAAATTAAAAGGTATGTAACATGTTCCACTTGTACCTATTTCACATCTGCTGTGGATTTACTATAGCTCATGAAATGGAAAGTTAGAACAATTACTTTTGTTAAATCTGTGCACATGTATTTCCATATAAGCAAAATGCAGAATTATTCAGCAGTCTTATTTTTATAGATTTATTAAGTATGTTTTATAGTATTCCCTCAGCTTGAAGATAATATTAAAATTTTAACTCTCTTTCTAAAAATATACTCATGAAAAGAGTTTTTCTTTGATCTGAACAGCATAGAGAATATTAACTCTAAGCATTCCAAGAGGGATCAAAAGATGACAGTGATTGGTGGCTCTCTTCTTAGGATGTCAGATGGAGTCATCTGCTGAAGTGACTTTGTCTTCTGAGATGTCTGCTATCTTGCCTGAATACAAGAGATTGCTAAAATATTATCAACTTCACCTGCCACATCCCACTGACTATTATATTTTCCTGTTAGTCCTGCGTTGGTACACAGAGGACGGACGATGAAGTTAAACTCAAATTTTCTTTACACTATTCCTCATTTATGAAATTTAAGACTGATGCAGAGGCAGTGTATATCCTGAAAATAAATGAATTATTACTCGCAGGATGTCATCTGGAAGACTATCTTCTTTGTCAGTGTTTCTTTTTCTCTTGAAAAGCTTAATAACCCACTACAGAAACCTTGGATTGGGGTTGAAGAAGGGAGCATTCATAGGAGCTCATGGGAAAGTATTAACCACAGCCATCTAGTAGAAAGCCTAAAACTACTTGGAATAGGGTTATACATATCTGGATCATACAAGAGACAAAAACAGATAGAATGGATTAAGTATGCTTTTTGTCCATGGATGTGTCAGCAAATTAAACCTTATTTAGAGTTCCACAGATAAAAGCCTAAGAAAACATGAGTATTAAATTACGGGATGTCTACTATGTCTATCACCAACAGGGAAAATGAGATTTAGATTCAAAGCTTTGTGAGATGTGGAGATTTTTTTTTTTTCTGAGCAAAAAAAGAAGGGGTAAAATCACAGGGTAAAAGAGTAGGTTGTAATCGGTTGGGTAATGATTACTAGCAGAAAATAGGTTGTTCAGCAGATAATCAGAATGTGTCAGTGATATCCTGTTGATGCTGCAAAATCTAGTGAAAGGAATTTTTTTCTAAATTTTATCCTAATTAACCCAGCGAAAGTGTTTGAAAACGCAAAATACAGCTTAGGTGGGACTGTTGATAGAATGACAGAATTTACAGTTCTTTTGAAAGGAAGGTAGGAGAACAGTGGGAAAAATAATGTAGATTTCTACATAGTCAAGGAATTAAGGCCCCAGGGGAAATGTGTCTACAGGAAAAATATCTTGAACTAGTGCATCAGTGGAACACATCATTGTAGTATAAAAGAGAAGCATGAATACATATACGACTAAATTTTAAGAGTAATTAGAACTCATCCCATAAATACTTCAGTAATGTAAGTGTGATCAAGAAATGTTTGGAGTTTCTACTTAATGGGAAAGAGAACTACCAACAAATTACATTAAGGGGAATGAAGCATGTAAAGCCTGTTTCTGTATCAGTAGTTGAAAAAAATCAAATACAAGCAGGTGGCTTGAACAATGAACACTAGTAAAAAATAAGGCAAGAACGAACTATAAAATATTACTAGGTATTCAAATTGGTACTTAACTAACTAAAATGGTGTCCCAAATTTATGCAGAAAAGCAAACACACCACCTAGCTTTAAAAAGAGGGTAGGAGAACTGTAGAATTGCAAGAAATTTATTCTTGCTTTCAGGCAGTAATTACAGAGTCACAAAGAGTTCAAAGCCTGTTAAAAGACACAAGAGCCACTAGGGATTCTTGCAATCTACCCAGATTTCAGGCAAGCTTATATTTAAAATTACACTACCCTCCAACCAGTGCCACTTTCAACTTGGTTTCCTAAAGAAATAAGCATAATGCAATCAACCTTTTAATCCAAATCTTTGTCAGTCTTTCTCCCAGATTTGGAGTCCATCTACCAATTTCATTTAAACTTGAGATTGGTAGAGGTCTTAAGAAACAATGGTTACAAGTTTTGCCAAACTGACAGTCATGAAAGGACAGAAACTGTTCATTCTCCTATTTGGAAAGACAGGGCTGTTATCTCTTCCATTTGTCAGCAGCTAGACAAGCAATCAGCACATGTTTCTCTGGGCTAGGCCCATGTTGTTTCTTGTCCATTTTCCAGCTTCAAGTACTCAGTGAAAATTATGTTATTTGTCTGCTTTCAAGTAATAAGTCACAAGTACATTAACCACCTATGTGAGAGCCTAAACCCTACTCCCTGCATATTCCCATCTCACTGGAGCTGGGTCTTGAAGTTCTTCATTCAGATCTGAGAGATGTAACTGAAGAGTTTGCTGTGGCAGTTGGTTTTGGAAGCATAATGCTTTTTGTAGGTATGGATATATCTCCAGATTTATCAGCAGAAGTGGAAGACAGAAATACTTACTAATGTGATCATTGATTTACCTTGAGTTTAGCGTGCTGTGTCCTACTGACTGTCTGTATTCCACGTTGGTGAGTCATATGCATTTTTTTATCTTGCTGGCTCTCTTGTAGTTTCTGTGTAAAAATGTCATTGGACATCTCAGCAAAGATAACTTCAGGGAACATCTGAAAGATCTGTTCTTCCCAGTGCAAAAAGAAAGCTCTCTTGACCTCAAGAACAGGATGGACAAACTCAGCTTGCAAAAGACAAACAGGCTGATTTCTTGACTGAAGTACAACTTATATTCTGCTTTGGGGAGAACTTGGAATGCACCTGCAGGAACATTCTTTCCCTAGAAAACATGATACAGAAGGAGCCAGTCAAAAGGTCTCAGATAACTCACAGTGTCTCATAAAAGGAAATTAAGAAAGACTTCCAGACTTTGAGACAGTCTGCTAAAAGTCCTGAGGACTAAGCTATAGCTAAGGCTATTGTGGAACAAGACCGCTTTCACAGATACGGGCACCTTAACCATCCTAATCTGCTAAAGAATTTACAGTGGAGAGTTGTGAAAATATAAAAGATTTCATCACTGGCAGACTGTTGGACCAAAATCAGCACTTCAAAAAGCAAGGGACTGGGCTTAATTCTCTGGAAACTTCAGGTAATATTCCATTTCCATTGAATGAATTCTTGCTCAGGAATGAATTCTTGCTCAAGACAAGAGCAAGTGTAACGTGGTACATGACAGTCAAACAGCATCCATTATATGACAAGCAGAGAGATAACAGTTAATAAATATTCTGAAGTTTCATTTTAGCAGTTGCAGGATGAGAGACAGAAGTCTTAAAACAAGGCTAAGAGGCACAGGAAGCGTTGACACCAGAGCTTACTTGACCAGATGGAGTGAACAAAGTTATCAATGCTACAACAGAACATCAACAGGATAAAATGAAGTGAAGGAATGGTAAACCACCATGTATACAAACAGGAGCAACAAATCTACTATGAATCCGAAACAGTGACCAGTTCCAGAGCTGAGCATCCAAAAGTGCTGTTTTAACTTCATCAGAACACTGAAACCAGCGGTTGTTAATGTAATTGTAAAAAGATCAGACATGGTGCATTCCCAGTATAGTCCCAGCTTTCCGCACATGAAATTAACTCACCTCTGTGCTGGTCTGGCATAGTAAAATGACTCAAGACATATGCTTGAGAACTTGCCACATATGAACTGCTGGCAGGTAGTCAGATGACACTTCAGTTTAGCTCCTCCCAATAGCTAGTGTCTGTGCTATACAAAGAGGTTTGAAAGCTGCAGAGCCAACAGACGTGCTGTTAAGAAGGTAAAGGAGATGGTGGTCTTCTTCAAAACATCCCAGAGGGCTTGCAAAGATCCCATGACATCATTAGTAGAAAAAAAGAGAAGGATGCCCCAGTGCCTGAGAGGCCTGCAGCAGACAAATAGCATGCTTCTCCTCTACTTTGCTTTCTTTACAGCAGAGCTTGGCAAAGTGTGATAAGCAAATTCTAGTGACTGGAAGCTGTCCTTCTGCAGGCTCATATGAATCCTCACATTGCTGATACAAATACAAAATATTCATCTCCAATTACTTTTACTTAATGACAGAAAAGTGAAGATCCTGGTGGGCCTACAGTCCATTATGTGAGAGCATTGTTGAAGGATGCATTAAGCATGGCACTGAAACTGGTATTCAGGGTCAGAGTTCAGAGCTATAGTTAAATGTATGTTTGATTGCCCTACAACATTTGGCCTCTTTTGAAAGTGTGTGGAGCTCCTGTGGCAAGGCTCTGAGACAAAAGAACAGACTACAGAAATCAGCTTTTGGAGCTGTAGGAATAAGCTGCCAGTTTTGAGGATGTGTGACAGCAAAGACAAGGCAATCCCAAGTGCTGCTTTAAAAGGTATGTTGGTGGGGACTTCAGAAGAATGGAAAGGTCAATTAGTTGGAGAGGAAACAAAAGTTTCAGGATGATATGGGATAATATGCATCATTAACAAAACTGCTGACTTCAGATATTCCTGTCTTGTGAACTGCAGTCAGAAATGTGAGCTTTGTTCAGGGTATCCTCTGCCTTCCTCCAAGCATGTATTAGAGTAATGTATTACTGGAGTTAAAGCAAGAGGAAATATGTGTCCTGAGCTGGAGTATACATCTTGCAAATATAAAATATATATATATTTTTAAGGGAAACAAAGCTCATCCCACTATGATAGGTGATGTTTTGGGGTTTTTTTTGTGTTTTCCTCTTGATTATGTACACATTTCCATGTATTCAAAAGTAAGAAGTGAGGAGAATCAGTGGTACATACACCTTTGAAACCAGGGTGCCAATATCAATGACACTGGCTGGTTCAGACAGATAAAGGCCATAGATCAAGGCCTGCAGTAGTCACAATCATCAGATGCACCACTGTCCCTGATCCCCTAAGAATGTTCAAATACAGTTCCTGAGTAATGAGCCACACTTATTTGATAGAGAATCACAAGCTTACTCCTCAGATGTTATCTAGAGGGCAAAACCTCAATTGTTGAACGATGCAGTGAGACATAGTCCTTATGAATTCTGTGAAGTGAGCTCAATCACTTTTTTACCTGAATCCTAGACTCTTTGATGAATGATCCATATGTGTTTGCTCTCCTGATGCAATGCTTTGAGTGTTGTACAGTTCTGAATATATCTCTGAGAAGTGAGAGATCAGCCTAGGACGGTACTTAGCATTACAAAACCAGTATGTACCCTCAGTCTTTCTGAAGGCCTCCTTTCTATACGTATTTTTTCGTTCCATTAAATAGAACATTGTCTGTATTAATAACAGCACCTTTTTTGAAAGCTGTTTGCCTTTTTTCTTCTCTTTGTTGGCTTCTCTTTGATATATGTGAGCTGATACCATTTAAGTCACTAAGAAGAACAGCAACTTTTAAGTTATCCCAAAGCATCTTATAAAAAATCCCATCAGACGAATTATCCTGACATTTATAGCATAACTTGGATAAAATGAGAATTTAAAAATAATTTGTGAGGTTAAGAACAATGCATATTACTATGTTTTAAGGCAAAGATGATCAAAGTAGCACACGTCCTTTCCATATAAAGTTAAGGTCATTATTCAGAAGGCTATCTTTAGGTATTGGAAACCTGCCTTCCTAGGCTCCTTCTGAAGCCTACAGAGAAAGGAGGAACCTTATTCAAACAGTACCTGGAAGAGCAACTTTTACTCGAATAAGCCTAGGGAGAAAAGACTCTCCAACCTGCAGTAAGCCTTTGTGAATATCTTGTGTAGTTAAGACTTGAATTATACAATAAACCCTTGAAAGAAACTTGGCTTACTCAAGATCAGCCTGTCAAACTTAGATGCACTGGTGGAAAAGGCAGCTAAGATCATAGCAACTGCACCACTAAACCTGACATAAATCATGAATGAAAGCCCTTGTTTATCAAAACTTGACATCTGGCATAGGAATGTAAAATAAAATCTTTAGTGGCTTAAATTAATACTCCTAACTGTGAATGTTGGCAGCCTGGAAGCAGACACACTGTTCAGCCTCCTCCATTATGTTGCAGGCAGAACAGGAGGTCAGGTGGGTAGCTCCTCAGACCTACTAAACCACCCTCTCAAATCATTCCTATATAAATGAGCAGAGGTCATGAATTAAAGCCCATGCCATCAAGCCCTCATTGCTGCTTTGCTGAACTGTTTATACTTCCAGGATTTCATTCATCTTCACAGAGCTTTGGGGCATTCCTGGATGAAAGCAGAAGGCTCCTGTCCTTATGCTGAGGAAGCATGGCATTCACTGCACTCCACTTAGTGCAAGGGCTGGACTGACACTAGAAAAACAGCTGTGGTAAACAACACTGGTAACTTAACATGCCACGTGCCTCAATACTATATACATCACAGGGGGAGAAAGTATCAGAAGGGCATTGAGAGGAAGAGAAAAATGTCTCCATTTTCTAGAATTTGTTAAGCCCTGCTCAGTTAAAAGAATACTCCTTTTCTAAGCCTTCACTTAGAAAATGGCTGTGAACACTACAGAGCAACATCTGTTTTGTGAGTGCAATCCATAAAAGGCTTCCAAATGCCCTTAAAAATTGTTCCCTCTTTTCTCCAGTCTGAATGTCATCTCACAGCCATCTGGGACAAGCATGCCAGCTATTCTGCTGCAGTGATAGCAGTATTGTCCTCAAGTGCCTCAGGATGAGTCACATCAATGCAAAAGTCCAATTATAGTAGAAGCCCCCCAAAGCAGAAGTATCATTTCAAATAAATAAGACTGATGTAGCTGAACCACTGGATTCAGAATGTAATTCAGTCACTCCATCACCTTTTGCTCAAAAGCCCTGCATCCCTTAAACCTGTGCTAAATCCCCAATCTCGATATGACATTCCCAGCACAGATGTGATAGTCTTAAGCCCAGTGTGTACGCATGTGGAGGAGCCAATAAGAAGTGGTTTTGATTATTATTTTTAAAAACAGCATTTTTAAACTTAGCATTTCTTACCACTTTAGAGCAGCGAATGAACAGTGCCATCCACTGTTCCTCTGCTTAATCCACAATACTTTCTTAGGATACTCTTAAATAAATTTCAACATTAAAAGAAAAAAAAAGCCACATTTACAACAAAGAAATAGACAGTGGTTAAAAGGTACAAGTAAAAAAATATTTTTAAGAATAAATCGCAGAATTGCAACTCTAAAAGCAGATTACAACAAAGTAGATTTTCAAAATCTCTCTCAAATGTGGACAAGCCATTCTAATTTAATTAGTTAGCTTTTACTCGTTTATTGTAAAACTAAATATTTCTCCTATCAATTAGGCCATCTTCTGCGGTGTTAAATATAAATTCTCTCTTCATCTTACTATAAGAACTACATTTCTTCTTCAGTGTGATCATCAGGTGTCTGGAACACGATATTAATGATACTGCTAAAAACAGCACTTTTAGAGAGGCTTACTGGAGAAGAATAAATAATACAGTGTTAATGAAACTGTATTCATAGATTAATATGATCAATACAAGACTACATGTTCCTGAATGTCTTTGACAACAGAATTCAAACTTTGCCTTTTAGATGTATATTTTAGAAGCCATTCCTATGAAGAGATTTCAAATGCATCCAATCTGTGGTGATGCATGTCTTGTTTGCTAAAAACAGGTAGCCACACACTATAACAGTGATGCAGTTCAGTAATGCAGATATGCTCTATGTTCTCCAACCCAGAAATCTAAAAGTATCATACCCATTTTTCCTGTTTGCTAGAACACAACTTCAGTGTCTAGCATTATTCCAGACAGATTTCACAATGCTTATCTTGCATCCATTTAAAACAAAGGTATAATATTCATTGACTACAATGATGGATGAAGTAAACCCTACCAGTTTGCCTTTCACTGCTTTACTCTATATTATTTTCTTGCAGTCTAGTCTAGTCATACTATCAAGTAAAGACCACTTTACAATTCAAAGTGACTATAATTCTGATTTTTCTTGCATTACAGATCTCTCATTGACACAAATAATGGTAGAAATACTATTTAGAAAACTGTGTAACTGCTGAGTCCTAGGTAATTCAAAGGATAATTACTTGTTCATGATCAATGACTGCTGATTATATGCTGCGTAGTGCAGAGCTATAAAGCTGACAAATTATAAAAGCATATACTTATAACACGCCGTACTGGCAACATGACTTTTATGAACCCAATGCATAGCACCCAAAGTTTTTGCCAAGACATTTATAGAAAGGAGAAAACATACAGTAGAATTGCTTTTACTGATCAGGCTCATGCTCATTCATATTTCAGGATCAAAGATTATTTTCCAAAAGCCTTTTCCTATTGATGCTGTTGTGTTTGCTGCTCACTCACAATGATCAGCAGGACACCAGGTTGTAAGGGTCAGACTGGAACTGATTTCTTTGATTTTCCTATTAAGTTTTCAAAGGTGGGAGAGAATTTCACGTCTTTCTGAAAGTCACTGGCTGTACCAAGAGAAAGCTAGAGCTCCTGTGAGAGAAGATTAGACCTGATTATAACTTCACTGAAATGTTATTGCAATAAAATATCTAATACAATTCCCTCTACATTGGACATAGATATTTTGACCCATTCTCCCCATTCTCTCTTGTAGCTGTTTAGATTCCCCAACTTGGGCAGCCTACTCACATTGAAAATGAGATTTAATGTTAACAATATTAAATTTCAATTTCATGTTCTTTACCACAATAGTCTACTGAGGAAAAACATAACATAAATTGAATTAATTTTTTATTACTTTGTGTTTGGAATTACTAAACAATGGCTATTGATAAGTGATAAGGCTTGGATCTCCAGCACATTCATAGAAGAGGCTTTTTTCCTACTGAAATGGTGAAATAATGCCAAACTCTCAAGCTTCCCACATGTAATTCTCATAGAAATAAATAAGAGATTTACAAGTTGCTCATATAAGGAATGGGTCATCTCTTCCACAAACTTCTTCTTTTCCATGTACTTAAGACAAACCAAAATCCCTAATGCCTCTAGATACAGCTATCACATTAAAAGACAGGAAAAAAATTGTAGTATGAAAAGAAATTATGTCGTGTATTGAAATTCACACATCTGTAAATTGTTGATATGTCAAAGAAGGACAACACAGGTGCAGGGCTTTTCCGAGATAATTTCTGTTAATAGTGCCAGTATGCTTAGGGTCATATGATTGCAAAGCCTTATGAAACTCTTTCCAATTTTCTGTGATTTTATCCGAAAGGATCTTCTCTATCTAACAACTGAATAAATCAGAAATGCAGGAAAGAACAAAAGCGCCCCTGAGATTAGGCATTGATAGTGTTACCACATCAAAAAATGTACTGCAGTGACAAACCTAGTGCTGGAAGACCAACACTTGCTAAAAATGCATCATGTTATTACTTAGAACATAGAACAAGAGGAAGACTTCTTAAATCTTTTTTCTACTACACCATTTATGAACTATCTAAGTTAATAGAAGGTTATTTTCAACTAAAACAATTTTAGTTATTGATCCCAAAGCATGATACAGCATCAGGCCCCAAGTTTACTTTTGGAAATGTTAGTTCTGAAAACTGACTAAAAAGTGACTGTGCAGGAAACTGAATATCTCACTTTGTTGATCTGCTCCCTTAAGTGACTGAAGAGTCACATCTGCTGACTGACACTGACGAGTTTTCACTATTTCCCCACAGTCCTATAAAACACATATCACTAAGACTGAATGACTTGCAAGAGGCACTCCACTTACTCAAGGCGTAATTTGAAGACAACAGGCTTCCACAGGAGAAAAATCTAGTTGTAGATGTCCCTGTTCAATGCAAGGGAATTGGACTAGATGACCTGTAAAGGTCCCTTCCAACTCAAACAGTTTTATGATTCAATGAAAGTAATGACAACAACTGTTTTATTGAAGTTCCTTTACGATCTTCCTGTAGCACTATCAGTTAGAAGTAGTTTTTCACTTGTAAATTGAGTACATTAAAAACAGAAAATTCTGAGAATAAAAACAGAATCACAGTTTTGATAGTAAATCTGAGATCTAACAGTAAAACTGCACATCTGACCAAGCCCTGTACCATGCACTTTCAGGTGAAAGGAAGGAGGTAGAGAAGCTTTTAGGATTGTCTTGTTTTCTGGAAGCGTAGATTGGTTTCAAGTTCTGCCCATTAGTTCTTTTAAGATTTCTCTGACTGAATATCTTCCTAAAGGAATGATGAAAGTGGTTTCTTGAAAGAGCTGTCCTCTTGTACAACCTTTAATCTGCCTTTTATATAAGAAGAGCCACAATGATGATGCCAGAGTTACCATTCAGAACACAAAAAGTAAGGACTCCCAGATAACTCAGGCTTACTTACAATTGTTTTCATCAAAACCTAGGAACAAATCAGCCATGTAGTCCAGAACAGATCTACTCCTCAGAGCAGAATCACTCACCAGGTTTGAAATTAGGGCTGACATGGTAATAGTGGCTACTGTGTTATCCCATGTTGTTTAACATTTACTTTACCTGCCTTTTACTCAAAACCAGCTAGAATGGACCTGAGCTGATGCATGAAATATTGCTATTGTTTGAAGCCATCAGAGTGGAATTCAGCTCCTCTAACATCAAAGACTTTCAAAGCAATGCACAACATTCGGAGCTGTTTAATGCAACCTTCTTTTTCTGCATCTAATACCTCTTGACACTACTATGCTCCTTTGATATCTCTCCAAAACACTGTCCAGACTACTCAACACAAAGCTAAACGTGGAGTTACTCAGCTGATATACTAAAGCAAACCTAAGAGATGTGATACTGAAAATTATGAACAGCTTCTTAGTATATAGAAGTAGACAAACCACAAACTGCAGCTAGGTTATGTCTTAGAATAATTTGCTAACCAAAAAGTGTATTGACATCTCTGTCAAAGGAACCTGGCCCAGTGAACTGAAATTTTGACTGCAGGATTCAGTACGTAGTCTCTATGTATGCATAGTGGATGGTTCTGGAGGAAAACATTAGGAGGCTGCAAATTCAGAAGATGTCAGTGCTGTTCTCAGGAAAATATACAACCTCTGCATAGCGTATAGCATACATTTTTAACACACATATATATATATTACAAAGAATAATAGATAAAACAAGTAACAGCAAAATCTCAGTGAAACACATCTGACACCTGAAAACTAAGAAGAACTATCCGTGTCCCTTGTCTGCAGTATACACATACATAAGCTAGTGATTCTGAGTGAGATTTCAAAAACTTTCAGTAAGCATGAGTCTGCTTCCCAACTGATGACTCAGAAGAAAGTGTCTAGAAGTACTGATTATGAAGAGGATTTATGTTGCTGGAAAGTATGTGAACATACCAACATAGACAAAGACTGTATGCAGAGTGTGAATTTTAATAAAACACAATCTGGCCTCAGTCATTATAGAAAAGACCCTTCCCACAAAATCTTTTAGTTCAAACAAACTGAAAAATTCATGATACCTAAGGTGTCCAGTCTGATCTGGATTAGCTCTTGGAAGTCTTTATCTTTGACTTGAGACACAGTGTCATGAGAAACATGACTAACGTTATTTCTTGTGATCTTTTCATCTTCTTTAAAAAAAAAAAAAAAGAAAGAAAGAAAGAAAACATGCATTAACATGCATTAAAAAGAGTAAATCTTTACCATTTATTAAACCAATGCTGATACTAACACATTATTCTACGTGTCTAGAACTATGGAATGAAATTATAATGACATTTCCATTACCTTGATGTAGATTATTTACTTTGCTGACCAACTGTGCCACCAGTGAATGAATACCTAAACTTGATTTGCACAGACCAGCTCAAATTCAGTTCAGCTTATCAGCTGCATTTCATTCCTTATCTGATCTGGAATCAGTAAGTACTTAGTGAACCTTGAGAAACTCTGAATCTTAACAGTAGTGTGTTAATTCAAAACATTTGAGACCTACTCCATGGACTCTGCCTTTCTTTTCTCACATTCCTCTTGCATCTTAACATGCAGTTTTTAAATCAGTTGTGTCACTGGGTTGGGTCTGTTGGCATTCTTGACCTGGCTACCAAGGGTGCACCAGCTTTCAGGGGGAATCTTTGGCTAGAGCTTGATGCCCTGTCACATTGTCATGCTAACGGATATGTATTTAGACTGTAAGGTAACAGGCAATGGATGTATTGATGCAAGAGAATCCCGATATTTTTATTTTGCTACACTTAAAACACAGGTTTTCTCTCAGTTCCCATGGCAAGTAATATCTGTAATTTATGTAGGAGAGTTTTAAATAAAGGTTTGTACCAACACTTATCTTTGATTGTCTCCTGCATTTTATAAACGTGTCCTTGAACTTTTACGTTTTTTTTTTATTATTAAATTGTTTGTTTATTTTCTCTGAAGAAATCTAAGGAAGGATAATGGAGGGAAAGAAAAAAAAAAGTGGAATAAAGTCTCTGGAACAATAACAGAAACATTAGAAGTAAATAGTTCCTTCAGTGATTCAGCTCCTGGCTAAGCACTAGACAAATATCTTTCTGTTCATAAAATTCACCCTAAGAAAATTCCATTTCCCTTTAGTCCCCCACAGAGATCCTGGGTGGCAGTAATAATATAGAGGATAAGCAATTATTTACTTCATCAGTTGGTCTGGGAAATACTTTAAAGTTTTGCAATCAAAAGATAATGGTCTTCTGAAACTACTTTCTGCTATTTGAATTTTCTTCAGAGACTGTTGTCACTGCATTAAATCATATGGAAACAAAACTTGATAATATACCTACCTCCCCCGGTAAATAAGTTAGGGAATCTGGTACCGAAGCTAGAAAGATAGCTTGTGCTTCATAAGAAACAATTATACAGTATATCTTATCCGTGAAGATGAAATATCTGTTATGATACAAATATTTTGTTTAAACCTTAGACAATATGGGAAAGCTGAGGTATACTGCATCAGTATTTATTGAGTTGTTCACATTTGTTTTTTTGGGCAACTTGAAGTTTAATTGTATTTACCTAAAATAGTTTAATTTTATGTCCCAGGTCATTATCTAATTCAGTTCCACACAGCATCAGCAGTGTGAATGGAGATGCACTAGTTCATTCTAACCACAAAACCTCATTACGTCACGTAGAAATATAAGCAATTCTTACAGGTCTTTCTTTCAGTGTAGGAGCCTCCGGACACTGGTGATTAAATGGTTGTTTCATCAGCTTGTCTTTCCTTTCTACAGTCTCAAACACCTTTCCATTTGTTAACAATTCCATTCAGTAAAGACCCAATTCAGTAAATGACTTAATATCATGTAGTAAGGAGCCTTACTGAATGATGGCCTGAATGCCTCAGTTGTGATTATTATCTACTGCAATCTATGATACTGATTTCTTTTCTTATAAAGTGCTAGGTGAATTCTTTCTTTCTGTGGTCATATATATATGTGTACAGATGATATACTGCAGAGCTAAGGAGAATAGTTTTTATGTAATTATATTAGAAAGGAATTGTGATACATCATCTATATAAAACTATCTAATAAAAAATGCCAACAGTCCTTCTGAAGATATGCCCAGTGCTCATTTTGCTTGTGTCAACCAGACTGAAAGCTTTAATTTTTTTCAGTCTATTATTTGCTCATTGGATTCAGAAATAGAGTCTTCAATTTAAGGAGCGCAATATGTAGCAAATCAAAGTAACAAAAAAAAATCCAGCTGTGCACTTCAGGGACGATCACACCATCCACTGCATGAGACATACATATCATGACATTCCATCAAAGCTGACAGAAAGGCATTTTAGCATACTTCTCTACACTGTGAAGGCCATAGAACTGGTGAAAATAGACAGTTCCATATCAAAAGTTCACGTTCTAAAGATAGACATAAAAAGGCAATTCAGATTACAGAAAGTCAGATTAAGTTATTTTTGAAAATGAACTATGCAGCAATAGGCTCGATAGCATGTCCGTGTCAGACATACGTTACAGTCTGTCAGATGACAAACTGCAAATGCAAATATGTAGATATATATATAGAATATAGTACACTATAGAAATGTGAGCTTATAATAATTACTGCACAGTTATAATTCTAATTAACTACACCTATCATGCTAATTTTATCCTCTCATCAAAACAGATTCCCTTTGTCTGTCATTTCTCCTATGTGCACAAGAACCATGGGGATATATATATTTTTTGCTACATGGCGTGTTTGGATGTACACAATTGTGGCATCACCCTTCTTTTCCAAAATGCTGCATCTCAAATTAAGGTGTAATGTTATCCTGCATATATTTATGCCTATCTTTATTTTAAACATCAATCACAACTAGTTGCATTAAGATACAATACTAAAACTAGTAGCTATGTATCTATAAACCTTGTACAGTTCTAGGAACACTCTGAAGTTTACCTGATGCCAGGCTTCAGCATAAGGCAGAAAACAATTTAGCTTCTGTTACGAATCTCATGCATCTAAGAACTCTGAGTTAGGAGACTTTCCAATAACAGCAGTCTTCCTTGCTCTGAGATAAACAATCTCTTTAAATTAAAATATATATATATTTTAAAGATTTTAAAATAATGAAACTTTGCAGATGAAAGATGACAACCCAGTACCGCAGTTCTAAATTTCTTACACACAAAGGGGATGACAATGAGTCTGAAAGAACAACAGTGTCACATTTTCAAATGGCACAAATGAGAATGCCTTATATAGCTGGGACACCACATGCAATCAAGAACAAGAACGATCAAACAGTGCACTCCTTATGGGGGGATGTATAAAGATAAGAATATTATAATAATGACTAGGAAAAAAAAAAAGCACAAAAAAAAGCTCAAAGCTCAACTAATGTATACTGAATATTGCCCACTCAAATTATTTTCAATGTTTTTCTTTCTGTGCTTCAGAATATATGGATAAACATTTTCAAAACACTCTAGAAGCTAGACAGTTTGCTTTACTATTAATTCCTTGGTGTTGAAACACTTGCATAACTGTTTTTTATTTTTATTTTTTTTATGAGAATGTCAGTTTTAAAGTAGATCACAAATTATTGCAAAACTTTACGAAGAACATCAAAGGGAAGTTCACTCATCTTTTATAAAATATCCATCTGATTCAACATTTTAAAGTCAAATTTGTAGCTATAGTTACAGGAAATATTGTGATTCTAGACGGTTCATTAGAAAGTGCTAGTAGTAGGTTAGGATTTAGTTTCAGAATATGGATTAACAGCAAGGATCTAGTGGCATTTTTTATTCCAACACGACAGGAATAGCTCAGGAAAAAAAAAAAAATTAGTTGGAAGAAAAAAGGCTGCAGGCAATTGCCCATGAGCTGGGCAGTGATACGAAGAATCCAGTGCTGAATAAACCTATTAAAACTTTTTAGATAAGAATTTGAATTTAAGTCCTGGAACAGAAGAAACTCAAGTTTAAATCTATTTCTATCTTCTGAAATAAAAAGAGAAAGAAACATACTTCTGTTAACTCAAAGACATGATAAAATTTCTTTACTTGGTTTATATGTTTTTTTTTACAGAAGCTGAAAACCTGCTCACAGAACTGCAGAAATATTTAAGAAAACAGATTCGCACACGTTTAGACATTAAATGATGAGTTCACAGGTGAGATCAGCACTCTGTTAGACTACTGCAAACAGGAGCTGAGCAGAATAGTAGTACTTGGTAAATGTTACTATGTGGACCTTAGCATGAAAAGGAAATACGGCGTCCAAAAAGACTTTTCTTGTGTTGATCACATGATATTCAACATATTTCATACAATTGTTTTTACACACTGAATGTCTAAGCCAGCAGCTATCACATTTCTTTTTACCAATATGGAAATCTTCTAGCATTCAGCATTTCTAGGAACTACCACACTTAATGAGAGATTGTGGTTGGCAGAAAGTGGCAGTGATCCACTTGGGCCCAGGGACAGCCCTAAGCAGGGAGAAAACTGAGGAGAGAGGAAACACAAAGACAGGCTTGGTGATGAATACTGCATAAACAGGACATAATGCCCAACACAGAAAAAAACTAATTGTACCAGGCAACAGAGGGATAGCAATAGCTGCAAACTGACTCCCTTGGTGGCAGTAGCCAACAAATATGTCTGGTCTCTATCTGAGCTGCTCTCCCGGGGCAGTCTGCTGTCCTGGGAACTGTATACCTTGCTTATGTCTAATGACATGCCTTTTGATGAAGAAATGAGAGCAGTATAGAATCAAATAGAAGATATTAAACAAACGTGATAGATAAACCAGATAACAGAAACTTCCACGTGGAATTGTAGATGATAATCTATTCTGAAGCAGTTCTGTTTTCAATGAGGTCTCGCAGCCACTGATCTGCACCCTTCTTATGCATACATATGCACATACTTGTTTCTGTGTGTGACTGTGTATAAACAGAGAAAACACAACATTCACGCCTTCTCGCACCCTCTCCATATGTATTTCTACAAATAACCTAAAAAAATAAAACTTTTAAACATGAGAGGACCATAGATAACTGAAAAACGAATAGTAAAATGACAAATGAAACAAACCAGGCATACAGCATGCCTAGGAAAAATAAGCACAAAAAACAAGATTTCTAATAAAACTCTACATTGAGAAATTGAGAAAATAGGCCAGAATCAAAAAGGAATCTTAATTATAAACAGCAGTAACTCAGAAAGATTTGCAGGTCATAACATACAATCAAAGCATAAATAAATTGCCAGCATGATGTTAGGCCTTAGGGACTCAAGCAATCCTTAAGTGTAGAAACAAGGGAACGCTTAGCCGTATCTGAAAAGTTATTTTATTTACTTTTCTGGTACCAGTAAAACTTCTATGAAAGCACCAATTCTCATTTCTATCATAACATTTCATGAGATATACAGAAAAACTAGGAAGGGCTCAAAGGGAGCCACAGAGATGATTAAAAAAAACCGGCCAACGTGATTTCCAGAGAAATTCTAGGAGGTCAATAATTTCTGTTTATCAGAGAGGTTGTTACAGATTATTTAGTCCCAGGTTGCACATAGCTATGTTAAAGAAACCTGAACAGCAGACACTGCAAGCTACTGTAAAATAAAACAAAGACTGGCAACCACTAGATTGCTTTAAAGCTGATACAGACACAAATGGTTAGCTGGAAGAGTGGTTAACCAAGGCAACACCTAAAAATAATTGTTCTTACTTCATCAGGCATAAGAAATGCCTGCTTTAAAGAGGGGTGAGCATCTGGGATGTATCCACACAGCTTCTGGAAAACAGTGTCACTGGAAAAAGCTTCATCTCATCTGGCTGGATTTTCTCTGCAATAGGAAAAAGACAGTCTTAGCAGCGCTTTCATGCCTCACTCTCTTTTCCTCAACATGTTCTTTCTAGACCTCATTAGGGCTGAGGGTTTGACAGGACTCCAAATAAGACTTTGCACTCAAAAGCACAAAGCACTGCCAAAAAAATTATTTAACTGAATTGAATCTAGGGTGATCACCAAATGGATATGCTTTCCTCATTTTCGCTAACCATGTATGACACACATTACTCTGAACTCATACAAAAAAAAGCAACTTCCTACTAATTTTCCTGCCTGTTTTCAAAGGCGTTTCCAGGATCTCTGAGTTTTTCTAAAAATTGTTGCCAAGCTATTTTACCCCTGGCTTTCAGTCCAAACCTGAGAAAAAGAAAGCAGTTTGAAAAGATTTTCTTATAAAAACACTGTGTTCCAAGAAGAATTTTGAAGTAGAAACATTACAACATCATTACAATATCAGCATGTGCAACATTCACGTTTAGAATAAACTTCCATAGCTTTTCTTTGTTACTAAAAACGTGAACTGAGCCAACTTATTTTCTCAGTTCCAAATGTCTAGCTGTGGAAGAACTAGACCCCAAGCGAGAATTCATCTAACCATATGTACATGCCTGCACCTGAGCAAGTCACACTGTCCCTTTATAGTCATCGGGAAGAACAGGCACTTTCAGGACAGAATTAATCTCATTCTAAAGTATATAACCAAAACCAGTTAGATGAATCCTGCCCGTTGTTTCTCTCCAGTGACTATAAAATGGAGTCTAGGAGGAGCAGTTCAGATGTAGATGTTCACATTACGGATGTCTAGAATGCATCCCTTCTCATTATTTACACATAACAGTGGAGGAACTAACTAAAGGGAATGTATGTTTGTTTTTTCTTTAATCTTATGGTGCTGACTGCATCCACACTTGAAAACTCCAAAAGTATTGGAAGTGTTAAACTGTGTTAAAAATCGTAGGAGTTTAACTAGAATCATATTCAGTGAATAATTACTTGAAAATTAATAAGGAACTGATCCCATGACCATCCAAATTATTGGCATATTTCCTATTCAGTTCCAATGGTACTGTAGAAAGGCCCAAGTGAGCATGGCTAAAAGCACTCCTACTTCATAAAGTTCTTCATAGGCAATTACATCCCTCATATATTATCAGAAATGTGCTGACTTGCTACTCTAATAATCTCAGAAAAGCTTTTAAAACTTCTATTGCTCCTTAGAACAGTGGCAGATGGTGTTTAAAGCATTTGCTAATCCAGAGTGCCAAGGACAAAGCTAAAAAATATTCAGACAAAATCAGAGGTATACAAGACTTTCTGGGTCTTTTACAAAATAAACAAACGAAGCAAACAATAACCACAAAATAAAACAACCTCGAGTTTCAGGACTATATGGCAGTTTCTCAAGCTCAATCAAGAAGGCAAAACACACAAGTTACTGGAAGCACAGAATTAACTCTGGCTGTCTGAAACTAAAGACAACACAGAGTATTTAAGGGGAGGGAAAGGAACTGGTCGGTATGAAATGTTCCTGCACAAGAATGGAGTGCATGCACCACGTTCAGCAGCTCAAGGGAGAAACACCTTCGAGTGTACAAGCAGCACGATTGCACCAGGGCCCAGAACAGGGACTGGGAAGGGCCAAGCATCGAAGTATCGAGGTAAACGAAGGCAGGGGCAGCGCTGGCATTTGCATTTCACCACCTCATTCCATCTTTGCCAACATTACTACTGAAGGGTTGGGTTATTTAAAAAAAGCTGTAGAAAGAAAAAATATTTCATCTCTGATTATTGTCTAGGATAAAAGAATATGAAACAAACAGTATGAAATAACAGATGATCTTTAAAATTAAGGCCAAGATAACAACTGTTATTTTGAACCCCCAGCTGAGATCCCATCCCACTCAAATGTCTGTGGTCTACTAAATCACTCAAATTACGCTGTAGAGAGTAATCCTGCATGAAAATGAGCAACTAGCCAATGTTGCATCTGTCAGAGCAACAGATCTCTCCTCTTCTACCTCCTTTCTCAGAAACCCTACACTCACCTGTTGGACATTGGCAATTTGGAGTTTGGCAAGTTGCCAAAATCTTGGGAGCTGACATAAATTTAGGAAGAAATGCTAATGTGGTTATAAGATTTGGCATGATTAACCGTAATTTGTGGTGCCACTGAGTGTTCCACAGGGTATGGTATGTTCCCCCATTCTGCAGATGGTTAATGGATCATGGAGCTCTTCAAGTTTAACTTGTCTTCCCATGGCAGTCCAACACAGCATTGCAAGTTGGAAAGGGATGAGTCAGGCCTGCATAGGGGGTGAATAGGAACTTCCCAGCAGTAAGCTTTGTTAAGGAAAGTCTTATTTAGACAAAGCTCATTAAAATCAGTGGGAATAAAACCTGAGGAAGGACATCAGTGTATTTTATTGATTTCAAAGCAATTCCTCTTTGTAGATGCGACACTGACCCTCAGATTTCCAATTGCATTAAAAAGGCAGTAATATGTACAGTACTTAGATGAAGAATACCCAACCTGCAGCCTGTGGGCCGCACGTGGCCTGGCATATCTCATAATGTGGACCACCCTGTGCCTCACGTTGTCAATAAATTGTGTCAGTGCACCCATTGACATTCCTTGATATTTGTTGAATGTTTATGGAGATCAAACAGTGGATATGGGCACAGTGAGGTGGTGAGTGGTGCATTTCAGCAGTGGTGACAGTGGCCTTGGGTCACCTCCACTGCTGTAGGTTTTGACATGCATGGCATGCAGACTCTTGTTCATTGCTGGTGAAAATGCACAGCTAATGGTGGTGACTATGTTGAAAAATAGTGTTTTGTAGCAGGGAACTTTTTCTATTAAATAGTGTTATTGTCCTCTTTACATCTGTCATAGTTTCCACGGAAATAAATAGGAGGCATTATTTTTGGAGCGATGTATGTATATTGGGCTCAAAACAATTCCTCTTCACTCAGTGCAGCCCAGCCAAGCTGAAAGGACACCCATTATTTAGATGCTATAGGTAGAATAACTGACACACAAAAAGATCATTCTGCTGTAGTGTTAGAAAAAGCACAAGCATTTTTAGAGCAGTAATCCAGCATTTTATCTACTATAATATGCCAACTTACTTGTTAAAGTAATTAGGAAAAAAAACAACACTGCATGCCTTTTTGGAAGTATACTTATGATTATATCCAAATGAAAAGGAATAAACTTCCAAAAAAAAGAAAAAGAAAGACAGATTAGAGCTGTAACAACATGGATATGTAACAAAATCATCGGATAAATCATCTCATAGTGATTTTTTACAAAACGTTTCCCACTGAAAAATTCTCAGTCATCACTGCCCTAACATCTGGTACTTTCATACAAGTTGTAAATCAAAGAAATAAAACATGAGGTTAACAGAAAAAGTTTTAAAAAATCCTGACAAAGTGACAAGAGTGAGTTTCTTTAAATCGCAAATGAAATTCACCAACTAGAAATCTGGGTAGAGTCAAGAAAATTAAGTCTTAGAAAACTCAATTCATTTAGACTGCCTTCATACTGGTCGTGTATGATTTGTCAACAAGAACACCATCCTGACCCTCCACCTGTGAAGGAATATAATGCACACCACTCTGTATAATTGCAAGTTCACCATGTTTTATTTCTGGCTCAGTTTTCAAGAGTAAAAACTATGGAATTCAAGGAATCTGGGACTCACTTTGGAGATGTCCTTCAAGTAAAGTACACTGCAGTGACCTGCCTCCGATGTATTTGATCTTGCTGCAGTGGGGATACACACTGAGAGAGAAGTGTGTAGGTAATCTGGTCCTAAATGAGTCAAGGATGAAATCCTTGCTGAAGTCTAAGGCAAAATTGCATCAACTTCAATGGGCCTGAATTTTTTAAGAGGAGCCCATGAGATGTAAATACCTCCAACATCCATAAAATGCTATAATGTTTTATTCCTTAAAAACAGCTCCCTGATACATCTCATGTCATGTTATTTAAATATAATCCTAAAATCCTTGAAATCACGTCCCTTGCCCATCAATTACTATTACACTTATTATTAACTATAATGAAGTTACTTTGTTTTAAGAATTAGATAACTATGAAGAACTTCTATCATTCCCTTGAACTGGTAGATCTTTGAATAACCTTTTCTGAGAAGTACCACCTGAGAGATACAGCATACACAGCCTTGAACATTTCTGTTTACAGCATCATTAAAATGTCACCATATTTTTCATATGCTAGAGAAGGTTCCAGTGGAAGAACACATGCAGAAATCTTTCCATTATGTAACTGCTTTTAAGAGCAAGATTTACGTGAAGATTTAAACATGAAAGTGACATGAATTGAAAGAACTATAATAGCCATTTTTTGACAAAGCAATAGTTGATCATTGTTATATCGTACTGTGAATGACTGGAAGCAAATACGATTTATCTGACAAACACACAGAGCAATATGGTTACTGCAGATGATACTCTCCGGCAGCACCTGCTGCTGTAAAACATATCTGCACTGAGGTCCTTACAGCCAACTATTCTATATAAAGAAAAAAAAAAATCAGCCCTTTATTTATATGGATGCTTCCATTATTCAAAAAATTTCCATATAAATTATGAACTGTGGAAACACTGAATAGCGATGCATGATATTGGCCTCCTCACACTCTGTGGTTTGGGTGCCTTGTCCTTGCTGTAAGTTCAAGCAGTATCTTGTAGTAAAAAATAATGTGTAAGAGTTAAGCCGTTCTTCCCTTCTCTTTGGCCATATGCCCTTGGCAATGTTGCCAAGGAGTACAGAGTGTATCCTGGAAGTTTCCTTCTCACAGTTTTTGCTTTCTGAGTATAAAGGATTAATCATGAGAGATCTTGGTCTAGACTTAGCCAAGAGCCACAAAAACATCCATTCCTGTGATATTTTGGCTTTATAAAGGAAATATGAGTTTAGGAAGCTAGTCTATATAAACAAACTGAAATAATGTTCAGGAAATCAGGTTCTGGAAAGTGTCCCATGGCCTAAACTCAGATCTGCTGAGATTCTCTAGGCAAGGCAGGAAAATGTTTTCGATTCATTTATCTTCTGTATGCTACACTGCCCACAAGAGCATTTGAGTTTTGGTAGTAATACTGAGAAGATGCCTGGTTAAAGTAAAATAGCATACTGCCTTTAATCCAGCAGTTGGCATTATTTCTCAATTGTCACAGCAAATGTATAAAAATATTTGCCTCATTTAATTTGCATTCAAATTTCCAGCTATGAAATTTATTCACTATGCTGCACAGGAGGGTCCTTTCGGTTGTCTTTCTCAGTGGCAAACAATGAACAGGGCAGAGTGAAAGCTTACAGCATTAGCTCTCATTCATTGCCCTTAGTTGTTGTTCTCCTTGTTTCTCTCTGTTGTTTGTTTCTTTTCCTTGCCACACTACTCTACTTTGAAAGGAGAGGCTTGCAGAGTCACACAATCACTGTGCAATTATGGTACTAACAGCTGTGAAGCTGTCTTCAAGCAAATTCTCACCATCCCACATCACTAATCATTCGAATGCAAGACAGTAATGCTCCCTTTAAGATATTAAATACAAATTTGTGAGCATATAGAAGTAAGAAAGCAGTAACTTAAAGCCTCTACTCCATTAAATCTATATACATTACTGAAGAAAACTACCAACAACAAAAACCCTAGGCTTTATATCCAGTTTTACCAGGTTTTCCCACTATGCCATATGCACTGCATCACAGGTGCAAGTAAGATGAATTAGTGATGCTGGTCACAAAATGCAATAATAAAGTTATAAAATGGTGTCACTAAAAATGTCCCCTAAGAAAATATAGTTCTTACCTATTCGTTAGATTTTGAAAAGTTTCATTTGGCAAAGGAAATACAAAGCTCTTTCTGACTGACTTCAAGTAATGCAAAGACACAAATCCACCCACTCACAAATCCACTGACATCAATTGCTCTGAAGGCTTTTTCAGTGTCCTGATAGGCCAAACACAACTGTAATGAATACAGTTTATGGTGTTTTGTTCAGAAAAATCAAGCTCATGAAGCTTTTAAAACAACAATGCATTTTTTACAAGACCTTTTCAAATGTTTCTCTTTGTGAACTGATCAAATAGGTTACCCTGGCATGCTCTGACCGTCAGATGTTTAATTAATAAGCTCACTGCAAAACAGTATTCCCAATCACACACTTTCAAATGACAAGTCAGACAACTTTTCTCAAATAATAAATCTGCCTCAAAATTCTAAGCTAAAAATACTTGGTGGATCAGCCTGCTTGATAACATCTCTCTTAAGTAACTTTAAAACCATCCATCGCATAACCTAGTATCAAAGTTCCCCTTATTAAAATGGGTCCTTAGCACAACGAATACTGGAAAATTTTAGGAAAAATGTAATAGTTAACATAGCTTGTATAAAAATATTACACATTTCTTTGGTTATTTCTTCTTAATTCTCATGCTGTTGCAACAGAGCTATGTGGATGTGTTTTTACTTGTGGGACCTGTGAAACGCCTGAAAGTTGACTTACTGCAGATTTTGATAAGGCTCGTGAAACAATAGGAGTCTGGTTTGTTTTCCTGAAACGTTAGCTCACACTGGGTTGTTGAATACTGCAAGCATCCCTGAGGCTTTTCTCCCCCCACCATTTTTTGACAAGTACCCCATCTGCTTCTAAGCTGATTATTGTTTATTCAGAACTGCCAAAATCACAGAGTGAAGATAATGTATGGAGAGATTTTAGAAAGCCCAAAATAAACACGAAACACTGGGAGTGCTTGTAAGGTGAGATGTACCATACTTCCAATCCAGGCCTTGACCTCCATATCAAAGATAGAAAAGACAAAAAAAGGTCAAGAAGTTGAATGTCCCTGAGGCTTGTTTGTCCCTCTTGTCTTTTCAAGGTTGAGAAAGCACAGCTACAGGTCTGTGTAACCTAGTTTGTAGTAAAACATGCAGTTCTTATGCACTGCCTGACTTCTGAGTCAGGATTTCCATGGCATGGAGACACATGAGTGAGTTTTGGAAAGCTTTTTTCTTTTCACCTTCCCATAAAGCAGGCAAAACACAGTAATACAGTGACAGATATGTTCATCCATCATACTCCACAACTTTCTTCAGTTAAGATCACATCTAAAATCAAAAGAGGTCATTGGTCATATCTATTCCATCTTCAATCTCAGTTCTAAGCTTGCTACCACATATAAAAAAATATGTGTTTCTGCAGCAGCACCTATCCACTAACAATTTATTTCATGTAAGTCAGAAAAAATTGTCAAATAGTGGTAACTAGTCATTACTTGGAGAAGTCATTACTTACTTTATCTGACAGAGCAATCTAGCAATTCACATTATGAAATACTTTAGCTATCAAGCTTCGATGCACTCACATTTTGTTTTAGCCCAAGGAACCTGGAGTTCTAATATTGTTTTTAATACTGTGAATCTAAAAAGCAAAATTAGAGCATGCAAAATAAAACAGAAGTTCTGCTTCTGCTATCTGGCTTTAGAAGCAAACAAGAAACCCTGTGAATGGAACACATGCATTCCCATGATGTCTTGCTCATCTTCTCCACTTATCAAAGTATTCTGAATTATTAATAGTACTCCCTTAACTTTTCTCTAAATGACCTCAGCGCTCTCCAGACCACACTCTGTTACAGAGCACACAGCTGGTAAATGCTGTCAAAAACTTTTTCCTGGTGAAGGTTGTAGAAAAAGTTTTTCCTGCTTGTGCATCTTCTCTTTTACCTGCTGGCAGATTAGAACTGATTTAGCAGAGTTGGTGTCAGTCTCATCTTCAAAGAAATAAAGCTACCTAAAATTCCTAAGGCTGTTTTTGTTTTTGCACAAATCATTATATATTAAAAGAATAAAAACAGAAATAAAACATTTGTATTTTCTTCTATTTCAAACTCGATCAGTATTTAAAATTGATGGTAACTTGTCTGTGCATTTATTGTAGTAGCTTTTCATTCAATATTACTTTAAAAACATTCTCTCAAATTCCTTACAATCTTAATAGGTAACTTTAAGACATTTAGTTTTATAAAAACATATCAGAAGGTTCTTCTAGAAACTCTCTCTCTTTGTCAGTATGAATCATAGAATCATTTGAGTTGGCCATAACAGAGAGCTACTAAGCAGGGCAGGACTTGCCCTTGGTGAAGCCATACTGGTTCTCTTATCACCTCCCTCTCTTCCACATCCCTAAGCATAGCTTCCAGGAGGATTTATTCCATGATCTTCCCTGGCAGAGATGAAGCTGACAGGTCACCAATTCCTGAATCATCACGTTGACTTCCCCGCCCTGCCCAAGTTCACCATCTTGTCACCATCTCAGAGTAAGTTATTTTTTAAAAAAGATGACCTACCAAACTTGGTATTATTGAGTACTGAGCGAAAAATGAGGTTCCCAAACGGTACAAGATTCCAAACTGCTAGAACAAACTCACTGTCTGGGATTCATGAGCATGTAGTGATGATTTAATTTTTTGTCACATGTAAAGTATTTTTGATTTTAAAGGCAGATTTAACACGCAGTTGGTAGAATTTTCCAGGCCAAGGGAGATTGTCTTTCTTCTCATCCCTATACTAGTCGGAACTGCTGAGAATCAGGGATGTAAAGTCCAACAAAATTCCAAACTAGATCCATCAAGACCAACAGAAATACTTCTAGTGATATGAATGGAAAGAGGAAAAAGTATGCAAGAATTCCACTCTTTTTCTCAGACATATCTGGAATTTGGTTTTCTATAGTGTTTTTTGTTTGTTTGTTTCTTGCTTAACCGTATCTGTACTTATGCAAAAATACTTCAGAAATTCTTTATAGTTCATCATATCTAGCATAGTAGTGGTTCCACTTTGAAGAGAAAAGTCCCAGGTTTTAGAGTACACTGCTATTCTATATTGCGCTTGCAGTGAATTGAATAAATATTTATGAAATCTTTAGAAAAGAATACATACATAAATAATGTGAAAAACAAGCAAATAATGACTTTTTTCTAAGTCCCTGTAACAATTTTTTTTCTGGTCTCTTAACTCCCCATTACATTCTTTTCTGGTCTCTTTTCTCTGCACAAGATTATGTCTATAGTATGTGAGCTGTCTGCATAATATCATTCAAATCCAAGATACAGTGCCATTTGGTTGGTCATCTACATGAACATGAATTTTAATATAGCTGCACAAGACATCCCTCTTCCAATAATATGAGAATATTATGGTATTCTTAAACAAAGTCTAGCATAACTTATGATAAATCATGCCTAAACTCTGTAGCAAGTTGTCTAGATGTTATAGTAGGCTAAAATTTTTGCAGCAGCTTCATTCAGATTAAACATGAATGGCACTTTGCAATTAGAACTCATTTCCACATGGTATTAATTTCCACAGCTTTTAAATTAACCTTTGATTGCAAGCAGTTATTTTCCAGATATTTCCCCTGATCAGCGGAGAAACTGTTAATGCTGTATACACTTGTCATCCTTAAATTGTATCCAATTGCTTGGAAGAAATGAGCTGTTTTCATCTTTCAGAATGACAGTCTGCTAGAGAACCCACAACCAGTTTATCACATTTTAGTGTGGGATTTACCTCCAATCCCCATCAGGCAACAGGGTTGTGACTCATGTTCATATTTTATCTTCCTAATAATGAATTCCAGAAATATGTAGCTCTTAAAACTAAAATTCTGTTGCATAAAGAGAATGCATAAACTCTGAAGTTGAAATGGTTTACCATTAGAACATCTTGTATATCACAGGCAGTCAAGATTATCTCAACTTCCTTTGCATTTAGCTCCATAATTATTATTTAAATAAAATTAAACTCATGGTCAATTTAAGATTTTCTGACAACTGCATCCAGCTAATTCTGATCAATTTGTTCTAAAAGCTAATAGCAGGAGAATTGCCTTTTTTTTTAATTGAATGTGTCTATTTAGTGAAGATAAAACACCAGATGATCTGGTCACCTCTTAAACTCCTTTTTCAAAGTCTAAATGGATTGTCTGCTAACATTAAGCTCTACAGCATTTGCATCATCCCTTGAATCGTGATGGTGACTTCTTTGCACAATTTTCCAGCATCCTGAGAATGAGAGTACCTGATGTGAAAGTGTTCAGGTTTTGACTCTGTCAACATATGAAAATAAAACCCCTCTTTGGGACAGTAACATTTTCACAGCCTCATAGTACAAGCCAACATCTCATAAAAAAGAGAAGAGACATACCCTGCTATTTACATCAGCATGGGAGGCCAAGATCTGCTGGTGATAGATTGATGTGACCATTGATGTGATAAAGAAGAACCAGGTTGGCCATTTTTCAAATTCCATTTGCAACAAGTAGAGAGAAAGCTGCACTGTAACATTCCTTGCTTACCTCTCTATTAACAAACTGGGAAGGAATAATTAGCTGCTAAGATCATCATAGTTTTGAGGGGTACTGAAAGAGAGGAATTTCTGATCCTAGTATTAGATTTTCTTAAACAGTTTGGAAGTTTTTGGCTTGCCTCTTGCCTCAGTTTCCCATCTGTAAAACTAGAACAATAATGCCATCCTAGCCATGGGCTGATGTTGCTTATCACAGTAAACCATGCACCTTTGTTTTGATGCATATAAGTTATGATTATATATTCATGGAGGTCTTCAATTATTCTCCTTAGTGAGAGGGATTCCTTCACATCCTATTTCCCCTCAAAACTTTTCTTAGTGTCCTATTAAAGGGTGAGGATTATCTGTGAATTTATTTTCAAGGAAATTTTAAAGGAATTAAGATTAGCTGTGAACTGTACATATGGAAATACAGAATAAACATATAGGCTGATGTCTGTGAAGTGCAGTAAAAGCATACATGGTAAAATGGATAGATTTGCTTCCAATTTGAACAAACTTTTCACACGTACATTCAAAATAAAAGGAATGCTTTAAAAACATCTGTGTGTTAAGACTATTTGAAGACTAGTAGCTCTATTTCATGAAAATGCCATGAGAAATATCAGGTTAATAGCATACTCCAGCATCAAGAATGATACTTGAGAATATTTGAGGAGTTCCTGAAATTCTGCCTTGTTCATAGCTCCACTATTGATCTACCAAAAAAATCCACAACCTACAACAAAAAACAGAGATATATATAAATTACCATGGCTTTACTACAAAATAGGAACATTCTCCAGTCGTTATCTTACTCTGTGCTCTGTCACGTGAAAACTGTTTCATTCCCTACTCTAGAAACTTCCCATTATTACTCTCGAGCAATTTCTGTTGTTTTGAACAAAATGGCTTATTATAGATCTGCATATATCAAGGCTGGATAGTCGATTCCATTTAGTAAATAGAAATACTGAACTAATTATTGGTACAAAATTGTACTTTTGCCAGTGTAAAAGTTCTTCATATTCCAGCCTCTAATACAGGAGCAAGGATCTCACCATCATGCAGTGGTGATGACAGTCAGCCACATCATTATCGAAGCGGTGGGATACAATCTGGACATGCAGTGCATGGAGACTGAGTTGGTCTGAGCAGTAAATCCCAAAATTGGACCAGAGCTTGTTTGGTGATAAGAATCAACAGACTTGCTATTGCCATCACATGGGCATTTAAGGAGAAAACACATTATGAAACTTCATTCTTGATTGGTCTATGTTACTATGCCTTAAAAGATCAATTATCAGCCCTTGCCATCACAATGATTAGCTTACTTGCATACATTTTCTGAAAAAGAATATATTCCCAACGACTACCTTTAAACACTGACAGCAATCTCTTTCCTCCTTCTCCATAGAGTGAAAGAGGAGAACAAGCACTTACACAGAGTGTCTCTGAAATCCACGTTATGATCCTCATATGCTTCCTCTATGGAGATGCTATCTTCCCATTTATGAGAAAGAGTAACAAGCTGGCAGTGTGTTGAGTTAGCCTTTGGATTCCTTTGTCCTTCTTGTTGTTAAACAATTTTACTATTTATTTCTATTCTCATCATATTCATTCCTGCATTTATATAACTTAAACCAATTCATAAGTTATTATCAGAAAAAAACATTGCAGTAATTCCTAATGTCCAACACATGCTTACATTTGATCACTGTTTCCTCCGTCCAGCCAAGATGGGAGGTCTGAATTGAAACAAGACACAAACAATGAAAGCAATGGATCAGATACGCATACATAATATACTCTCTTAAGATCTGTTCTTGAAAATACAGTCTTTCAGAGTACACAGATGACAGCTATATTTAACTTCAATGCTAAGCAGGTCACTCTGAAAGTAATGCCTCCTATTTATTTCCAGGGAAATCACAACTGGCACAAAGAGCACAATACCACTATGTGACAGAACAAATGCTCAGCTACAAAACACTGTTTTTCAACATAGTCACCACCATTAGCTATGCATTTTTGCCAGCAATGAACAAGAGTCTGCATGTCATGCTTGTAAAAATTTGCATAGCCATCTGGAGCATGGCTTGTCTTTCATATCACTGTCACCACTGCTGAAACGCATCACCCACCACCTCACTGTGCTCACAGCCACTGTTTGGTCTCCATAAATGTTCAGCAAGCATCAATGAATGTCAGCGGGTGCCACTTTTTTCCATTTTTTCAACCTCTACTGACATACCACCATCATCTGCCTCTGATGTCATGGGCCAACATAATAAGACAGGAGGCATTCATTTTGGAGCAGCTCTTCTAGTTCTGGCTCTGATAAGCTGAACCATCCAATCACATGCAGCTGTAATATTCTGGAATCAGTGCCATGAATACAGCTGGACAGATCCACAGTAGGAGATCTTTGCACAAGTTCTTAAAAATCAGAAGGCTAGCACATATCTCAGTGCTGACACAGTTAGGCAGAAGAAAGCTAAATATTGTCCTATAAACTTTAAAGTTTGAGCTTGCTTTTCATTTCAGTATATATTCCTTAAGCAATTCACCACCTGAAATTAATTTTAGTTAGTAATATTCAAAAAATTGAAGCTGACAGTGCAAATCTAATAAATGTAGAAATAGGTTCTGGTTTCCTAAGTATAAAAACAAGCTAATTGTAAACACAGCTATTAATTATTTTCCTACTTGCTATTTTTACACATACACAAAAATCCCTCTAATTGTTAAAATTGAAAAACAAACAAATGTACCCATTATACTTTTTATGAATCCAGACAATTGTTCAAGGAAAAGAAATCATTCTTTACACAAAGATTTGCTCTGAAATTGCTGCCAAAGAAAATAACCTAGAGTTATTTGCTGCATAACTGCTACGTGTGTACATTAAAGGTTTCTGGAGAGAGTTTTGTCTTGAGCACGTGATTTTTAAGAAAAAGGTTTTAAGTTCAATATTTAAAAATTGCTGCTATATCCTTTTTCTTTCCTTGATTTTTAAATTAACTCCAGTTATCACATATAGGAAGAAATCAGATGCCGTTTGTTCCTATGCTTCCAGTCATTTATCTAAAAATGAAGGCTCCTATTACCTGGCTGCAGTGAATTCACAATATTATTGGGATGTTAAGGAAATGGCACATATATATTTCATAAGTGCTGTTTCCCACAAAACAGGTAATGCAGCACTGGTATGAAACCTTAGTAACTTTCCAGACCATTAGGACTAGCTGATCAAGACTGCCTAAATGTGAAAGCCTAAAAGCTTCAGGATCTGGACCTCAGATCTGCTCTTAAGGAGAGTTATATTTTTCACATAATAAAACAAATCCTTAGATGGGAGGTCCATCTAAAAAGGCTTATGTCTTCCTAACAGAGACTTGGTTTCACAACTGTTAAACTTCTGGGTGTTTGGTTTTTTTGGTTGGTTTTTTTTTTTTTTTTCAGTAAAAAATTAATATATTTTTGGTGAGAAAAAACGATTGTTCTGTCACTCTAGGTTTGGGCTGACCTATTGAAAAGAAATGCTACGAACACAAATAGAGCTCTCTGGCAGGGTTTCTGGATCCAAAATACATCTCTGAAAATGAATATTTTCCCCAGATTGTACCATAAGCATCCCCAGCCCAAAAGATATGATCCTTCTACAAGCATCTTGACAGAAAAAGCCCTCTGAATAATTACAGGACGAGTCCAAAGTCCATTAGAGCTAATTGAGAGACTCGACACTATATCCCAGAACAACCATAGCAGGATTATGGGAAAAAATAATTGTTAATCAATCCAGGGCAAATATTCATCAGGCTCTGGCTTGAATCAGAAACAGCTGCAGAGTCCAAAAGCAGAAATAAGTTCAAGAGACCACACTTCAGTAGGAAGAAAAGTGGCAGCAGAATTTGGTCCAAGGAACACTATTATTTTCTTTTCCTTTTAGATCTGTGCAGAAAGAAGTATTTGAAGTGGATTCTATGATCATTTCATTCAATAGAAAACTGAAGGACAGGAGCGTCCCAGGCCCTATCACATGAGATGCATTTTCTCTAAAAACCACATTCACAGGCTTATGTTATGAAAGCTGTATTGTCCAGAGAAACAAGATCAACAAATATATGGAATAAACATGGGGTAGCAACTAGTTGAACATACAGAACCCTAAAGTATTAGAGGAACCACAGTTTTGAAGCGGGGTCCTCTAGATTTACTGAAACAACAGTGGGAACCTCTAAAATAGAAAATTATTTCTTTCTGATTAAATCAATTTTTTAGGCTACTGGCTTTGATATATGGCATTCCAGTCACTTGTTTGAGTGAGAGACTAGGAAGAAGAGGGCACAGATATATCTAAACAAACTAGAAAGACTGTTAGCATTTATTTCACCTACCAGATTATCTGCCTCCCGTGCACTAAAAATTAAAGAGAGACAGAGACCCTCACGTATTTTTGGTACAGGGAATTTCCTGGCTGGTGATTTGGAGAATCCAGATATTCTACTGGAGACCCAGAAATCTGGTTTACTGCTTGCTTTGGATTTCTGCCATTTCTCAGCTGTTATCACCACTGTCAACGGTGCACGTCTTTGGAGTGATCAAATGAAACAATGAGGTTTCCAATATGAGAGAAAGAAAGTATTGGTCTTGCTCAGTTGATCAGTATATACTCAAAAGAAAGCTGAGTACATTTAGATTCAAATTTCTTGGGCTGCCCGTGCCTTCCCAACCAAATAGGACGCACACAAAACAAACAGTCAGCCTGATCTAAGTTGCTCTCTTGGACAATATTCTTTTAAGGCATAACGATTACAGAAAATACAACTTTCTTATATTAATAAATGTGCAGACAGAAGAGTAGATTTACTGGTACTTATACCTGCTTTATATTTTCCTCGAGATTTAACTGTATCAGTGCAAAACTACCTGCACAGAAATGAATTTGACTCATGATTTTAACTACACTTTCAAAAGAAAACCATTTTATTCCTTCCTTAAATGTATTATTAAAATTAATGAACTTGAACTTTAGGAAAAAAACACACTGTCACTTGCTTTAAGATTTATCCATAATAAGAAATTCAGAGATATTTATTCACTCTCAATTTCCACTGGCTTCTTCAACAGAATATTTCAGTTAGTTTGTGTGATATTGTTAGTTGTGTGATGAATGTTACAATTCAGCTGTGTTATTTCTGATATTCTGTGGTTTCATATACAGGTGATTCTGTAGCATTCTTTTTATTTGATAAACTTCAAAAGTTCTTCTGATAAAATTTCATTATTTTAAAGCTTTAAAACTCCCAAAATAAAAATTTGTGATCGTTTTTATTATTCAGTACTTACGAAATGTAGTAACATTTTTATAGATTTATTACCTTTCAGATTGCAATGCCAAACACAAGGTTTATTGTCAAATAAAGCATCATCTAGGCTTTTTTGATTGCCTGCTTTAGAAAAGTATTGCTTCTGTTCTGTAATTGCCTGTACCAAATTATTTAATTGGTTTTGTTGATTTCTAATTCTGGAAAGAATCTCAACCAGAAAATAAACAGAAAGTGTAATAGCATGGCCAAGTCATATGAACTCACAAAAATTATTTTGGAATTTGCTCATAATGAAAAAAAAAAATCCAAATAAAAAAGCAACAAAGTACCATCCTAAATTGCTTAATTTTCTTTCAGATCCATTTCCAGTAAATGTTGTTTCTAACTGTATTTGATGATGGATTTCATAGTCACCACCAGATGTGACCACCAGAAGGTCATTCAAAATTATAAGACACTAAACATTCTTTGAAAATAGAGTATGGAGATTCAGTTTCGTGTTGGTTTAATGCAGCTTGTAGCTGATATCCATGCATGTTATCAGCATCAATTCACAGGCATTGTCATCACTCAGTCTCTTTCAACGTTTCCATCATGTTGGATAATAAGCACAATTTCACAAAGATGTTAGCAAAAATATGAAGGAAAAACTCCACATGCTCCTTCCCTATCACGCCTGGGCTGTTTTTCTTCCTGCAAGCTCTATTACAGGCAAATCTTGGGCTCTATCCCTTTCTCACACCTCTGCTCTGAGAGAGCAAGCTCTGCTAAGCTCCTGCCTTTGCAAACTAGAAGAGGAATGTCTGAATTATCAATTATGTCAATATTGGAAGAGTGTATATCAGTATACCCTCTCAAGATTAATACCTGTCCATTGCTCTGACACCAGGATTTTCTTGGGAGATCATCTCTTGGGACTCATCTTGGGAGTCCATATGATTGAAGATGGCAGAGTGATCCTCTTTCCAAATGCTTAAAAACATTAAGGTTCACATTGTTCTTCTGAGGTAAGCAAGTAATATTCCCTCATGCAGCTGTGCAAACTACAGCCCTAAAAGTTTAAGTGCATTTTTCTGAGGTTCCCAGTGAATCAAGTGCCAGGTTTAGAGTACTGCAGCACTGAATCAAGCCTCTCCTGGCTTTCTGGCTTCCATTCCAAGTTTCCATTTCACTGTATCATTTTACATCAAAACCATGCTAAGGGGAAAGGAAGCAAATCAGAGTACCCATGATAAAATATTTCCCTGTTCACTGCCTCAAGTCGCACAGGATGTGGAGATGTGCCATGGTAGCATCCTATTTCAAACAACTGCATTCTTCTGCCCTGTGGTTAAAAAAAACAACAGTCATATTCATGATACCTGCTGGAATTGAGCAAAAGCATGAAACAGGGGCAGAGCTGTTTCATCGCAAATGCAGGAGTTCACTAGTCACCTGGTTATCAGAAGGTATTTTCTAGAGAAAGGAAAGGATTCACAGCTTCCACCACTCTGATCTCAGCAGGAGTGGGACACCACTTTTTAGTTCAGAAGCCAACAATTTCAAATCAGCTGTAAAAGAGAGGAGGCCTGGTTCCAGTAGGTAATGTTCGCATAAACATTTCATCCTCTTCACCTGGTAAGCTGAATATTTCCAAAAGGTTTTATGTATATCCTACATCAGCCAAAGAAAATGAAATGGTCAAACAACAGGCTGTCCTAACACCTCTTATAAGCAGAGCAAGGAAATCCCCTCCTCTGTTCACCACACCTTCCTCTGAAAACAGCCTGTGTGGTTCTCACTATTTCTTCAGTTCAGCTTTTAGAACGGAACGAAGAGGCACCAGCATCTCCATTCAAACTCCTCAACCCTGCCATGATTCTGAGGCCAAGAAAGTCCACCCCAGATGAGACTGCAGGCAAACTGATTTAATCTGGGACAAATTCTGATGCTATACTATTATATACACATAGTCAGAGAAAGGCTGAAGGATTCAACTTTCATAAAGAAGATAGATGGGCAAATTAGCCTGCTGCATTCAGTCACTGTCACTCAGAACATCAAAAAAAGCCCATCATTTACTATTATTATTACTATTACCAAAGAAAAAAATTAGCTGTTTCTTTAGGGTCCTTCGCCCTAAAACAGGTGATCTCAAGAATTTTCCTTAGTCCAGATATGCCCAACTCGTGGCCCATGGGCAAGATGCGTAGTTCCCTGGCCTGTCCTGTGATCACCCCGTGCAATCGTTTTATAAAACCTTGTGATTCTATTTCCAACTGACATAAGTAAATTACCTGCAAATTTTCAAATGGAATGTACAAAGTTGCAATCAGATATTCAACTCAAAAATCTGATCATGTCTCCTTACCAGATTTTCATAAGACCTCTCTTACCAGAGAAAAAATATCACTCGTTTCTCCATCACACCTTATTGAATGTCACTGCTCTCCGGCACTATGTACATTTGTGAACAACTATTTTCAAGGATGAAGCACAGAAAGAATAAAATTTCTTAAAATTTCTCATATGAGCACCTTGAAAACTCACTAACAATTGCAACCACTGCCATCGAACCAGACTGATGCAACAGTTTCACAAAACCAAGGCCACATACTACACCAGTTTCATGGTTTTGTTGCCCTCTTTTTTGGGTTTTAATAAAAAGTACTAAAAAATAAAATAATTTTTCTTACTTACACACATTAACTATATTATGTATTTCAAAAAAGCTGCTCCAAAATGAATGCCTCCTATTTTATTATGTTGGTCCAGGACATCAGAGACGAATGTTGGTGATGTGGCAGTAGAGGCTGAACCTTCCTGCCAATATTCCCTTACATTTTGTTGCCATGAGACAGATGGCAGCAGAGAGGCAGTCTGACAAAATGGTGTCTGACATGGAAGTGCTGACGAAGCAAAGGTGTGTCATTAAATTCTTCCATGCAGAAAAAAAGACATCCACTGCCATTCATCAATGCTTGCTGAATGTTTATGAAGACCAATAGTGGCTGTGAGCACAGTGAGGCATTGAGTCGTAGTGACAGTAGATCATCTCCACTGATGCAGATTTTGACAAGAGTGGCATGCACTCTTATTCATCAGTGGTGAAAATACATAGCTAATGACGGTGACTATGTTGAAAAATACTGTTTTGTAGTTGAGAATGTGCACTACCAAATAGTGTTATTGGGCTCTTTGTATCTGTTGTAGTTTCCATGGAAATAAATAGAAGACATTGATTTTGGTGCAACTTATTATGTATATGCGGAACAAGGCAATTCCTCTTCACTCAATGTGGCCCAGGCAAACCAAAAGGTTGGACATCCATACCTTAGTGCATGTCTATGAATCTGTCCTGCACGGCTGTAGTCAAAAAGTCTGCAGCACTTGATAATGTTTTTCACATTCATTGCAATCTACAAATTACAGTTGATTTCAATAAACAAGAAGCTAACACTGACATACCTGACACAAATGCAAGCACTGGAAAACTGCTAACATATAATACAAAAAGCTATTTTATTGCTATTTTGATCATATGGTATTACCTTTACTGATATAGCAGGAAATGTTACAGTAACAGTCCTTAAGAAATGAATATTTTGCATTTAGTGATGGTCTAAGGCAATTTACTCTTCACATGGCACTAGTACGCTTCAAATCTCTTTTAGGCAAGACAATGAATTTCAAATACAATTCATATTTTTTAAACGTAGGCCGAGGATGATCTTCCTTCAATGACTAAGCTTAAAGATTTGCTAGAAACAAAATACCAAAGATGAAAGTAGGTATACACTTCATAGGTATCAATGCATTTCATAATACAAGTGAATTCTTTGTTCTTACATATATTGAGGCATTTTTTTTTTTCCTTTTCAATTCAAAAACTGTGAGAAATTAAGATTTAGGGCATTGAAAGAAAGAGTTTACATGAGATAAAATAACAACTAAACCTTTAAGCAATTGCAACTCTCTTCATCAAGTCTGTTAAAAATTTTAGCAAGCTGGACTTTAGAGTAAGTGTAAACACTGAAAACTGACAATAAAAATAATATCAAATCACGCTTACCTTGTCCTATGTTGAATTTTCTCAGTCCACAAGTATAAAGCCTTGTTTAAAAATATCATTCTTTGTAACTGCTATTTCTGCAAATACAGCCAGGGAATGGAAAGTCAGGCTGTGGCTGTGTTCCTTCTGGCCCACATAATGGCAGCAATCATCAAGATTCTGCCACTGCTCCTTTCTCATTCATTCGAACACAGCTGCCTGAGACAGAATTAAAGCTAGCTCAGTTGCATATGTTCTGCAGTGCTACCAAGAGTAAGGAGGAATAAAGTCCTTGGAGGAAATCCTGATCATAGCGAAGTCAAATTTGAATAGAGCCAAGATTTTATGCCTCAGTTTAATTGAAACAGTTGAGATTCTAAGTCCACTACTCCCACTACTAAGCATCCAAACAGAGTGAATAGGCCTATTTGTGGCACTGTCTATCTGCTGATGTAAGCAAAGGCTGCCCAAAGGTGGGAAGCTATGAATAAGCCAGATGTTACTGCTCCTAGGCAACTCTGCCTGGTGAAAAAGAGGAGAAAGCTTTTTATCTTTCTAAAGACACAAAGAACAAAAAAAATAGCTTTTATTCATAAAAAAAGTCATTTCCTTGCAGTGATAGAGAGAAGACAAGAGAAAGTCAAACAAAAAAGGAGTAAACTTCCTCAGAGTAAGCTACAATATCTTGTCTTGCTGTGATTGGCAAAATATTTCCACCACAACTCCAAGTTTCTCATGGAGAAAAAGTACAGCAGTCTTGATTCATTTCTCCCTGTAAACAGACTTAATTAAAATGTTTTCTTTTATGGATGAAACAAAGGTTTGGATACTGTGGTTCCTGGCATTGGTGGTGTATTCTTCTGCCAGTTTGACAGGAATGCTTGTCCTTACAGGTTAGATAAGCTAAGTACCAAGTAGTTTATGCTATCCATATCTTTCAGCAGAGAAAGGCAATGTTCCTGTTTGTTCTCCAGAGAATTAGTGATATTGCAGCACTTCTAGCAACCACAAGGCTTTGCCACAGTGTCTTTGGCATAATGTTCTCTGTTGTCACTGACACATGCCAGCTGGCTGCTGCTCCCCACCCCAGCAGTGACTGTATTTCAGTGGCGTTTATGCATATGAAGCACTCGGGGATCCCTTGGGAAGAAAGAATACAATTAATATTTAAAATATTATCTTATACTTCAAGAGAAATATTTTCTTAGACTTCAGGAGCACAAAAGATATCCATTGAAAATACATTTTCTACAGACATTGTAGCAGAAAGAAGTTTAAAACATATCTTTATGCAGATTTTCTGTCACAAATTACGAAGTTCATTTTGCTTGTAATGCAAGTATTGCCAACCACTGTATGTCAAAGCGTTTTCCTCAGCAACCACATGTCCCATGGATCTGGGCTTAGAAGGCATCACCTGCATCATGTGCTGCTTCACTCACACAGCCTTAAGGAACCACTTTGGTGTCTTAGGGTATTTCTCAAGGGCAGGAAGGAGATCTGGAAAGGGGCTTTCTTGAATTCCCATTACCTCAAAATCTTGAATTCTGCCTACAATAACACATGCAAACATTCTTTTGGGTCTGAGAAGCGTTTCAGGGAATCCCTGAGACAAGCAGGCCCCTAACATTAAAGTTAGGAGAAGAATTGCACTTTGCAGAGAAGGCAGAAGGCTGAATGGCAGGACAGAGAAGATCTGCACAGATGTGCTTCAATGTCTTGTCTCTTTAGGGAGATATGCATGGAGGAGCCTGGGGCAGACCCAGCATTTCCTCTGTAGGAAACAAAAGCTGCTTGCCCTTAATACAAGGATCAGAATCAAAAATCTATGTTCAAACTTGTGACTGCTGCTCCTCATAGGAGCTGCACAGTCACCCTAATAAACAACATATGGGAAATCTGGGGTTATTAGTTGCCAAAAAAGCAAAAATAGCAAAAATTTAATGGCAGCAATGGCATATTCTACAGAAACATGCTGCAAGGAATAATTTGGGGACAGAACAGTAAAACATGCTGCTTTCTTCCTTTTTTTTTTTTTTTTTTTTGTGAAAATGTGTCAAAAATGCATAAATTAGTAAAGTAAAACCCACAGTATAACACCTGGCGCTCTCTCTGGCAAAGGCACTAGAGCTCAGATGTGCTTTCAAGGCAAACCCTGCAATGTAAAACAGCTTGGAAGCTTACCACCCTTCCAACCACTCCTGAAGGGACTGTGCATGAGATCCAATCTCCAAAATGCCTTTTTAAAGACTGGAAGAGGTGCAGTCCTCCATGTTAGGGAAAATGGACAGAGCAGGAAAAGGAAGGGCCTCAATCATGCTGCTTCCAGTCTTCTACCTCAGGATAATCTGACAGTTGTTTGTAGCAGCCTTTGTCTGTCCCTTTCATTCAGCCCACACAGAGATATAAACTTGGATTTCTAGCCCTTCATGTCATCTTGCTGTAAGAGGAATGAGAGGAAGAAAAGGGATGAGGAAGAAGCTTTTAGAGTTATGGTTGTGTGCCTTATCACCAAATGGAAGATTTCAATGTGCAAAGATCTATCAATCTTACATATTATGCGCAGAAAGATGCATCAGATTTTGTGTGTTTAAAAGAAAAAAGAAAGAAAGAAAATAAATGCCTGAAAAATATTCTTCTCTTGCTATAAACACATCAGTGCTCATTTTCCCTATATTCTACTTTGGGCCATTTTGTGTAAAATCTTTAATTAAAGTTTTTCTTTGAAATTGTCATCATCAAACCAGAAGAAAGAAAGTGAAAAACGGAAGGACACAGCTGTGCATATATGAAGTGCTATTCAGTACCAAATGAATTGGAACAAAATAAGTATCGTGACTGTTATGCTCTTAGTTTTGGCTCTGTATTCTCAGTAGCACAGTCTAACTTGTCACTTTATATTGATTCCATCTGTTTACACTCTGCAGAGTATTGGCTTCCTACAGTGAACATTTCCTATTTACCAGCTGGTAAAGATAGGCCCAAACCAGATAGAAAAGAATTAGACTATTTTCAGACCCTCATAAACATAAAATCAAAAATTAATGGGGGAGGGGAGAGAAGGGTAGAGGAAGTGAGGAAAATATATAGGCCTGATGCTTGTTCATATGGATAGCTTTTTATAAGCCATTGGCAATTTTTAGAGACCTTGAAATTTGTGCAAAGAGTATACAAAATAAATCCATTTCCAGTCCCCTTTTACACTGCAATTTACATAAAGTGCTCTGTTATAAATGTGCATGAATCCCAGTACTTCAATAATCTTTAAAGAGAAATACTCAGGGTCTGAACTTAGCTAACATAAGATTCCCATTCACTCAAGCCAACCATGGGCGAAAGATCTCAATGTAAAATGGATATGCACATGCAGCAGAGAGCCATCTTTGCACTCTGACAATTTGAGTTTTCATGATTTCTTCTTCCTACTTGCTGGATTCTTCCTTAAGGAAATACTATGATTTGAGGAGACTGACTCCCTTCAGGAGAGTCCCTTTGCTGTCATAAAGCAAACAAACAAGCAAGCAAACAAACAAAAAAAAGAGAGAGGACAAACACCCTAGAACAACAACAACAACAAACAACAAAACAAAACAACAACCCAATGGTTCCAGGTTGCAAACCTTTCCTGAACAGTTTTATTTTTTAACATTCAGAAACACCATCTCCTTGAAGTCTAGGCTTCTTTCTGTGGTGACATGTCCTTTTTCAAGCATTACTGGGAAAGAGTAATACCTGAGTAATACTTGGCCCCTATATTTGGTGTCCCAGCAGTCAAACCAGCATGGAGCATAAAGAAAAAGAAGGTAGATTTGGCTGCTTAGAAGATAAGCTGCCCTTTATTGAAAAGGTCTCAGACAGGCCAATAGCCATCCAAAAGCATGGAAAATAAGGGTCTGGACTCCTGATACTATCTGTATATTCTGTTTCTTGTTACATACAGCACACAAAGCACATATATCCCAACATATATCCCAACTATACTGCTGCCTTACCTTCTTGAACATTCACTGAATCACAAGAAAAAGAGCCCATTCATGCATCATCATTTACTGTCTCAAGCTCATATCTGTTCAGCATTTGGCCCTCCTTCCCAGGCTTAGTTCTTAGCTTAGAAGGCAGCATGGGAGATCCTAAACATCATGGTCATTTTTCTACAGTTTGCTGTTACTTCTCTTTCCTGATATTATCATTTTTTTTCCCACTCCCTTCTGTGTTTAAATCTGCCCTTCCCAAGACTGTGATCTTCCGCAGCTGCATGTGACTAGAGACGATGAGAGAACTCCTATAGTCAAAACTAAACTTAGAGCTTTGCCCTGGCATTTGAAATATTCAGAGTCTTCCTGGCTTATCATTGCTTTACTGAGCAGGTAAGAATAACTACAGAGGCAGTAAGGCTTGCTTCCTGCAGATACAGTGAATAGCTTTGGTGCCATAAAAACATGCAAGGATAGGCTTGGATCATTTGATTAAATGAACTGTAGTCATGGCTTGAATTTCTGAGTTTAGAACTGTGATGATAAATCCAAGGTTGTCAGGTCTTGGCTCCCTTATGTCTTTTCACTAGCTAGAAGATGCTCTGTATCACTGCTGCTTTCTTGATCTCTTCATCATCATTAGTTACGATGTCTAAATCCAAGTATGTATGATAAGTGACCCTAATGTAGTTTTCTGCCTATACAAGGAGATCATTACTAATCCTTATTTTATTGAGGACATTAGTTACTTTAAAATTAAACAAACAAACAAACAAACAAAAAAACCATGAATGCAGATACAAATTCAGAACCAATCACTAGTATAAATGTACCCTTGACTGATGACAGGGATCAATAGAAGCAGAAAAAGATTTAGCTTAGAAAGAAGATGTGTAATATGTTAAAGGTGAATATCTAAAAGATTGTATGAACTCTTAGTGTCTGAATAATTATGTGTATGTAGCTCCTTTACACATCTTGTAGTACTTAGTTAACTGAATTGTTCCTCGAAAATACAGGTAGCAGTAACCTTGCCTTAAGTTAATGATGTTTTCTGTTAACGTACTAAAATATATATATAACTGCTGTATTTCACAAAGCTGTTAATATAGATATATAAACCCTGTAAATTTAATGTAACAAACCTCTAATTAGGACTTCGGAGGATATTTTCAATACGTAAATTCTGTAATAAGAATATATTTCAGCTGTTTCTTTTGTGATATGAAATACTTAACATGAAAACGTAAATGTTAATCTTCAGTTAGCTGCATATAGCCAAATGAATAAAAGCTATGGCATTAATAACAACTATACCCAGTCATGATTGATAGGCCTTTCTACAGTGAGAAAAGATTGTCTTGGATACAATCTGTCCTAACAGCCTTGCGATATGTTAATATTTTATTCAGGCTAGAGTGAGGATATATTCAGATGTCCTACCCAGTGGAAGGGAAGCAAATGGGTTGCAAATACTACTACAGCCCTGAGGTGCAATAACAGCTGTGAAATCAGAAAGATTTTATTTCCCCCTCCCAAATTACAGGCCAAGTCCATGCCAAGCTCAGCAGGAGGTTGAAATTTCCTTGAATTTTACATCAGGTTATGTTTAATGTATTTCTTCTTCTACGAAGTGTCTTATAGTAGAGGCAGTAAGACTGCCACACAGTCCTCTAGAAGGGACAGAATACTTTTCTGTGTGCTTGCAAATAGCAACTCTTACCATGATATGTGACATCAAATTAATCTGTAAATGTTCAAATGCAGAAGATTGTGATGCTAATGGACAGGTTTGCATGGCTCAGTTTCTTACATAAATTAGTAAATTTATTTTTCTCGTAGCCATATCACTTCCTCTTCTCCAATTCAAAAAAGTGTTTTCATGCTGTTCAGCAATGTATCCAAGATGTAAGAAGCCTGAGCTCTCAGGCAGCTTAATACTTTTAAGAATACAAAATGGTTAAAATGCAATTCTTCCAATGCGACTGAAAGTTCTACTTCAGTCTTGCAAAGGGCTAAACAATTACAGAAGTTGTACTGGTATGAAGAATCTAGTTTCATAGCTAAGTCAAGCCTTGTAATTCAAGCCATAAGCATCTAGTAACTAAGAAATAAAATCACAGTGGGAATATGCTAGTCCTATGCCAGAAGTTTATTGCAAGACTTGAATGGTTTTTGATGCTAAAAAGGAATTCACAGCATAGATTAGAAACAAGAAGCTTTTAAAACACTTAGTACTCTAGCATAATAAAAAACCCAGCACAACCAAACCTTAAGCATACCTATATGATAAGATCTTCATAATGCAACAAGCCAAAATCTTGTTACGTACATTACTAAATTGATAGCAATACATCGAGAGCAATACCTACTTATTATCTGAAATGAACTAATGAGGTTTCTATTGTTACCCTGGTCAACATACTTTTTCGGTGAGCAGGAATTCCAGCTGACAATGTCATTCTTTGGTAACCTTGGTTCAATAAACCAAAAATAATAAACCAAAAAATGAACATAAACCACAAGTGCATCACAGCACTGTTGAAGACCATTGCAAGGACATCACTGTGAGAGTTTTGTCTTAGCATGCAAACAAATAAAAAAGCTAGAAAGCAGCTTGATCCTGCCTTCATTCTGGCTGCTCTTCACCATTCTGCGCCTCTTAGGGACAAAATCACAAAATCTGTACCCCTGAGCAGGACAGATGTGGCAACTGTCTGTCATCCATGAGCATGATGACTGTTAGAGTGGAATTTTTTTTTGTTCAAGGATGCTTATTTTTATTTTTTGCTGCTGCACGGGACACAAACGGCTGGATCTCATCCTTGGGATGATACAGGAATCACATGGTCAAGAAGTAGCAGTGACACTTCTCCCCTCTTCCTCTCATCAAGTGTTCCTTAGAGAACTTTAAGCAAGCCTCCTCCCCCCTCCCCTGCACAACTCTCAGGTCTACCATCACCAGAAACATTTTAAATTAAAAATCTTTTTCAAAGTAGAAGATGTATTGCCTTCCCTTTACCTTTCTTTCCATAATCCATTGACTTGCACCAAGCAACAGGCCAGGTCAATTTCAGAGTCGAATACTATCCAGGCGTACTTTTCTAGTAGTCTTAGCAGGCGCCAAATCCTACTCTTTCCACGCTTGTCTCGTGTCTCAGACTTAAGTAGCTTTTCAGAAGTAGTTACTTAAGTACTATTGCACAATTTTATTCATATTGGTATCTGTGGGATGAAGTCCTCAAAGCAAACGTCTGCCATAATTTTAGCCTCTGATTTCAATGGAATTGGCAGATTTTTAAACAAGGGGATAAAGTCGTTCTCACAATCCCTCTTAGAAAAACTTTTGGAAAACAGTACCTGTACTGCCCTCCAGTGGTGGATGTGCAGATTCTATTTCTAACAGCACTCAATTCCACTACTACCTTTACTTTCCCATGCTGCACTGTTTCAGAAAAGATCCCTAATCAACGAACTGGTCAAAAGACAAGAGCTTCAAAGGATGGTCCCTATTTTCCACATTTTAGCGAGTTTAAAAGGAAATCAAGAGTAACATTCCCCTTGAACGTTGGAGGAAAATCCAACCCCGAGTGTATAAAAAGCTTTACCATTTTATTATATTCCATGTAATAAAGAAAAGATTAACCTTTTATTCCAGGAAAGATCCTTCATTTGTTATTTAATTAGTTTTCACTAATTAATTAGAATTTTTAAGCTCTCCTGTCTCTCTGGGAGAGAGTCCCTCCCTTTTTCTGCTTTTCTTTTGCTGCTCCTCTTCTTCCTCCTGCCTCCTTTCAAAGTCCTAATCCCATTTTTGTATCCTCAGTATTACACTCCTTCATTCTCTCTTTGTCTGAGAGTTTTCTTAGCTTTGCACTTGCTGGGAACAAAGTTGGACTGGAATGTACAGCATATTTTTTGAGGCCCAGATTATACAAGCCCACAGTACAAACTGAAGGAAAAAGAACTTCCCTGCAGATCCCCTTTCAAAATTACAACCTTTATATTTCGCTGGGAGGAACAGGGAGGGGTAGAAAGTGTGGTGGTGAAAAAATATTTAGTGCTTCACTAAGAATGCTGCTGTGAGAGCACAACTTTGTTTTTTTATAATTATTACTTTTATCCAAAGTGCAGATCTATTTTCCATTTTACTCCTCAAGTATCATCTTCCATTAAAAGGGAAGAATCCAGACTTAATCCTAGTTCACACAGAGTTGGCATCTTAGTTTTACTGTTGAAAAATTAATTGCACTGAAAACAAAGAAAAACGTGAGCTATTTAATCCTAAGGAATTGAATTCTGCAACATTTCAACATTCTGACTCCCTTATCTTGGTTTCTGCGTTTTCCTTAAAGACATCAACTTTAGCAGGATTCTTTTGAATCCTCATGAAACTGCATTGCTTATAATTTCTTTCATATAGAGTAATTTGCAGTGTTAATTCAGGGAAGAGACAGTCTTAAAGATTCATATTTTTCCAATAGCAGATCTGTAGCTTAAGAGACTTGTCCCTTCCCTTTGGCAATTAGTCAATATTCCTACAGCAATTACATCAATCAAACATATAGGAGAAGCATTTTTGGAAAAGAATTTATTGTATGACTATCTTACTAGAAGCTCACATCAGCAGCTAGATTCTGCTTTGAGAGTTAGATTCATGGCTACAATTTAGGAGTAAATTGGCTGCATAATATAGAAAGTTTAGTTTTTTTTAGCATGCTGCTACCTCCAACAACTTTAGTGAACTTTGACAGGAAATCAAGATAGGGCACAGTAGCTCTGCCAATATTTGAGATCTGTATTTCAATATACGTAGATAAATACATGCATAAGTACATAAATGTGTCCTTCATGCGCATAAACATGTACATAACATGCACATAGCATACATGTACATAAATATGTCGTACAACGTTCAAGTATTGGAACAGGTTGCCCAGGGAAACAGTGGAGTCCTCATCCTTGGAGGTGCACAAGAAAAGGGTAGATGTGGCACTGAGGGATATGGTTAGTAAGTATGGTGGTGTTAGATCGATGGTTGGGCTGATGATCTTAGAGGTCTTTTCCAAGCTTACTGATTCTATGATTCTTCAGTGATAATAGATAATTTAAATACTTCATTTGTATTACTAACTTATTATTTTCTTAGTAAAACTGAATTCCTCTTATTTTTTTCTTTGTTCTGTATATTATGCATTACTACTACTCAGCAATTTGTCTATAATTAAACAGAATATAAATGTAATGCCTCATAAATCCTCCAGCAAGAAAGTACAACCTACAAGACTTTCCATCAAGTCAGACAAATATTTCTCAACTCTCTAGCTCTGTGATCTTTCACATGTACATATGAAAGCAGATTCATTTCCTTCAGCTCCTTCTCTTGTTCAAAACGAGTGTTTAAAGTGTTTCAGGTGTGTGTGTCCTCCTAAGGGCAATTTATTGTTAGCAAGGAATTTTATAATAATCTTAGCTGAAATAGGCTTAGCCCATTAAAGACTAACTAGTATAAAATGCAAATATTATTATATTTAGTTCAAGTATGTTAGGGGAAAAAAAAAAGATATAAAACAATAGCCTACATTTACGGGACAAAAAATGAAGTGTATAATAATACTGGTACCAATTGTGCAATAGAATCCACCCTGTTTATGACCAGTGTCTCAGTTACAATACCATATTAATGCCCAACATTCCTTCAAGTTCAGTCTGACTTTGGTTCATTAGTTAACAAATCGCAAAGTGTGCTGACAAACTCCCCATCCAGACAGAAAGCATCTGGTCTCCATCTCAGAGTTCACAACCTAATCCATGTACGTTTGTAACACTGCATGTATATGAATTTAAGCTTTGAGTGGTGTCTCAAAGTCTGGTAGTAAATTGCAAATCTTTCAAATGCCACAATCAAATCTTTCACAAATCTTTCAACATGCCACAAACAAAATCTTTTTATACATAGGTCACTTTGAAAGTAATGCCTGCTATTTATTTCAGTGGAAAATACAACAGATACAAAAAGCATAATAGCTCTATTTGATAGAGCAAATTCTCAGCTACAAAACACCATTTTTCAACATAATCACCACCACTAGCCAATTTGCATGGATTAGCTATTTATTCACAATGCTTTTGCAGGTTCTCTATTACTTTCACTTGAACTACTCATATAAGTAGTTTCAACCATAACTATTTGTCTTGAACCTGCTCCCCTTGGAACATGGAAATTTTGCTTCTGACAGATAGGAATAGCCTTTAAATGGTTATAAACAGCAACGACTTAGCATACCTCTGCCAGCATAGCATCAAATTCAGATTCTGTCAGACGGATAAGAAAGGTTTCAGTCACTCTCCTGAATTCATCCTTTGTGACTGTCAGGGTCTGAGCAACATCAAGCATCTGAAATGCTTTTTTTCAGTTCATCTTCTTTTTCAGTCATCTTTTGAAGATCTGTCCAATGTTCTGGGAGAAAAACACAAGATCTAGGACAAAGCTCACAGATGTAGCTGTAAAATATATTACACAGTCATCAGATACTCACAGCTAAAGTCATATATTTTTTTCTGAGAATTCAACAGAAACTAGTTAATCTGCAGACACTACTTGCTACTGCTTGTCCAGTGATTTGCATAACTTACGGATCTTTCATTCCTGAAAGGAATAGTTACTATTTTCTCTATTTTACACACAATTAAAAAAAAAAAAAAGGCTTTTGCACATCGTTACTATAAAATCATCATATTCTAATAAAATATTCCAAGGCCTGTCTTTCTGAACTACAGCCAAAACACTGAAGTTTTAAAAGTTGAAAACAACAAAGTACAGTGCATAAGGGTGTTATATGACAGTATCCCATTACAGATCTCTTTGCCCTGTATTTTATTCAGTTACCGAGTTTTCTGTAGAGGCATCACATACTAGAGGGTTCAGCATTCGTTGTTTGTATGTTGAGCTTACAGGTGGCATATATTTTAGTCCATGTCAGCCTCTTTCCCTCAAAAAACTCGCCCAGCAGTGGAAAAAGAGCAGATGTTCTGACAGTGCAGTGTAGTGTAGTGTGCACAGATGTGTTACTTTAGACACCTCCAGCTCTCATTGGATCTGAAAAAGAACTAGAAAAGGACCAGAAGTTTTTGTCTGATGTTTCTTTTGAATTCGTAGTGAGTGAAATTCAGCCACAGCAAAAGCATTTAATTACCTGCAGAAATCTGAAAACAGAGACGAGCTCATCTGCATGTTTGCTCCAAATTTAATCTAGGATCTGCTCTTAAAGAAACTATAACTGCCTTCAGAAGAAACTTTGTTTACAAAAAGGAAAATGGCAAAATACAGGTTCTTGTTATTGACATCCTTGCTGCAGTAATATGGGAATTCTCTAGTAGCATTCTTATGATCATCTCTTTCTTGCCCAGAAAAGATACAATCATGGATGCCATGTATATTTAATTTCAACTCCTACCCCTTCTGACAAAGGAAAGAATTCAGAAAGCATGGCTGGATACAGCTTCAGTGAAATCAGAAATGCTATCACTGCTTACTCCTACTTGTACTCCCTATATCTGCAGTTACATGGCAGGAGAAGACAACATGACTTGTGCCATGACAGAGGAAGCCTTGCATGATAATAATTAGAAATTACTTGCAAAAGGAATGTCCACGTGGGGATTAACAGCAAATTCATACTTGATTGGAACAAACTATTACTCTTACTTCTTCAGAAAATTAACTGTAAAGGGAACAGTCATTTCAAGTGAGTACCAAGGGACAAGATGTGTATCATATTTGGTAATGTGTTATAACTGGCAACAGTGATCTTGTAAGTGATATAAGAATATAAATGAGAAAATAGTCCAAAGATCAAATGGACTTCAGAGAAGGGAATAAAATACATTTTATATTGTTCACCTACAAATACAGAAGCAATTGTAACAAGAATTAGATGAGAAGGGTCATGGTTCCCTCTTCCTCCCTCTTTCCAGCAGTAGATCCAGATTGATGTTGTTAGGTCTACAGCAGGAATGTACAACCTACAGCCTGACCCAGATCGTCCTGAGACTTCCCCCCATCCCACACCATCATGGTGGTGCCTCTGCCTTGCCATGCAGCCCAGCCGGGTCGCAGGCACACACCCATCACTCCACTCAGAAACAACCAACATCAGTGGGCTATTAACACTGTCTTGGCTGAAGCCAGGACATGGGGAGCATTCAGTGCAGTGCCAACTCAGGTTATGACAAATAACTGTACGTGTTTTGATACATTGGTTAAAAACTGTGCTGTGAGCAGAGAAAAATACACAGCCGTGCTTTCCATTTTGAGAAAAGAATTTGAGAACAGGTTTCAAGATTGCAGAAAAAAATCATCAATTTTTTTTTTTTGTATATTTGAAACTCCATTTTCATTCATCATAAATACAGCTTTCAAACTGAATGTATAGAGAATATAGAGAAACTGTGATATTCAATTCAAAATTTTGAACATGCCTCTTTACCAGACTTGTAAGAGCTCTCGTACCAGATAATATCCCTCGCTTCACAATCACACCTTATTCATGTCATCACTTTTGGCAGTACTTGGCATTTCTGAACAACTATTGTCATGGATGGAGCACAGGAAGAGCAACATTTAATTAAAAAGACTCTCTGATGAGCGCCTTGAGAGCGCACTAAGAATTACAACTACTGCCTTTGAACTGATGCATTTGTTTCACAAAATCAAGGACAAACGTCAGACCAGTTCTTTGTTTTTGTCGTTCTTGTTTTTTTATTGCTTTAATAGAAATATTAAAAAATAAAATGAGCTTTCTTATTTACGTACATTAATCATATTACATATTTTGAAAGGGGTGCTCCAAAAGTAATTTTATTATTTTGGCTCACAATGTCAGAGGCTGATGTTGGTGGTATAGCAGCAGAAGTTGAACCTTCCCACCAATATTCCATTATGTTTTGTTGCTGTGTGACAGATGGCAGCAAAAGGGCAGTCTGACCAAATGGTGTATGACATGGAAGTGTACATGAAGCAAAGGCGTGTCACTAAATTCCTCCATGAAGAAAAAATGACAGTTGTTGTCTATCACTGACACTTGCTGTACATTTATGGAGATTATACAGTGGATGTGAGCATTGTGAGATGGTGGGTGGTGTGTTTCAGCAGTGGCAACAGCGGATCACCTTCATTGGTGCAAGTTTTGACAAGCACAGCATGCAGGCTTTTGTTCACTGCTAGTGAAAATGGTGGTAGCTATGCTGAAAAACAGTCTTTTGTAGCTGAGAATTTGTTCCATCAAGAAGAGTTGCTATGCTCTTTGTATCTGCTGTAGTTTCCATGGAAATAAAGAGGAGGCATTACTTTTAGAGCAACTTATGTGGTCTAAGTCAATTCCTCTTCATTTAATGCAGTCCAGTCAAGTCAAAAGATTGGACACCCACGGTCTACAGGGTCCTATAAGCAGAGTTTATCTACATGAGAGGACTTCTTTCAAAGTGCTGAAGGAAATGTGCCCCAAACATTAAACGACAGAATGGCTCCTTGGCCGTCACAATTTGCTACACTGAAAGACAGCAATGAACCCCAACAAATCGTGCAGAAAGGACTGAGAGGACTATTTGAAGGCTATTCGAAAGCAAGTGGTGTGTCTGGCAACAGCAATGAGAGAAAAAAAATTATTTCTTGTAACGAGACATAATTTGCTGATTTTGACTGTAGCAGCATCCACAGATACTTTGAACTCCATCCGGTTGCTCCTAGTCATTAAGAGCTATCTCTTACATGAGCACTTTTATACACTTTAGAGCAGGAAACTAGCAGTAAACTAACATCTTTACCAAATGACACAGAATTATCAGTAAAAATGCTTTTAGCCACTATCTTTAAGGCTATGCACATTAATGCACTCCAAATCATTGAAAACAAACAAACAAACAAACAAAAAACCCAAAACACAAGAAACATTTTTCAATTAGAAAAAAAACAACCCAAACTCCTGTTTTATTAAACAGTTAAGTTGCTTAGATGTTTAGACTTTTAAGCTTTTGCAGGAGAAAAACATACATACCAGACGTCAGTTTATTACACTAATGAAGAGCTATTACTAATTGTTCTCACCAGGAAATCTGAAGCAAACTATATTGTAAGTATAAACAGAAAAGCCAGCTGGGAAAATAACAATCTACCAGGGACAGTATTGCATGGTATATACCACAGTTTCATAACTATGGCTCATTGGTGACCTAGGGGGCAATGTTAAGCAATATTAAATAAATATTTGCTCCATGCAACCATACAGCTTCAACAGGCGTTACAATTGCAAGCACTGTTACGTGAGCTTCTGGCAAAAATTCTGAGAGATGACAATGCTCTATAGCTCAGAGCTTTGGGAGCTGTTGCTCTTTGGTGTATTCAGATACGATGAAGCATAGTTTACACACTACTGTGCCCAGTTCTGAGCCCCACCATACAAGAGAGGCAGGAGGTCATTGGAAAGAATACATCACAATGCCACCAAGTGATTAGGTGATTAGGCTGGAGAGCAACTTTGGGAAAGGGATCTAGGAGCTCTGTGCCTTAGCAGACAAAAGAGTCATTCATACTCTGGGGAGCATCAGGCACATCACTGCTAGCCAATTTATGCTGGTAGTTGGACAGTTTCTGCACAGTGCCCTACAGCTTCTCCAGAAGAGAAAAAAAGGGGAAGGCACTGATCTCTGCTCTCTGGTGACAGCAGCGGTGCTCGAGGGAATGGCATGGAGCTGTGTAAGGGGACGGTCAGGCTGGGTGTTAGGAAAAAGTTCGTCATCAGGGGGTGGTTGGGCACCAGAGCAGGCTCCCCAGGGTAATGGGCACAATTACAAGTGCCAGAGTTCAAGAGCAATTGGACAATGCTTCCAGACATAGGATTTGATTTTGGAGTGGTTTTGTATGGAGCCAGGCATTGGACTCAATTATCGTTGCAGGTCAGTTCCAACTCAGGATATTCTATGATTCTGAGGGACTGGAGCATATCTCCTGTGAGTAAAGGCTTAGAAAGCCAAGCCTGTTTAGCCTAGAAAAAAGAAGGCTCATAAGTATGTACAGATACTTGAAGGGAGGGTACAAAGAAGACAGAGACAGCCTCTTTACAGTGATGCACAGTAAAAAGAGCTGAGGAAATCGTAAAACAAATCATAGAATGGCTGGGTTGGAAGGGACCTTTGAGATCTAGATTCAATTCCTCTGCCATTGGCATGTTTGCCACGCACTAGATCAGGCTGCCCAGGGCCCCATCCAGTCTGGCCTTGAAACCTCCAGGGATGGAGCTTCCCAGCTTCTTAGGCAGCCAGTGCCAGTCATTAAACACTGTTCAAATACAAAATTTCCTCCCAACACGTAATCTAGATCTCCCCTGTTTTAGTTCAAAACCATTCCCCCTTGTCCTAATCACTATTGGACCAGGTAAAATGTCAGTCTCCATCTTGTTTAAAAGCTTCCTTTACTACTGAAATGCCACAATGAGACCTCCGTGGAACCTTCTGTTTTTCAGGCTGAACAAGCCCAGTTCCCTCAGCCTCTCTGGAGTACCTGGAGAGGTACTCCAGTCTTAAGAGCTCTTCATGGCCCTCCTCTGGACCAGCTCCAACAGCTCCATGTCTTTCTTGCACTTGGGGCCCCAGGCCCCCTCAGACTTCAGACCATCTGCTGCAGATGGTGCCTCAGACAGAGCAGAGAGGGACAATCACATCCCTCATTCTGCTGGCCACCACCCTTTTGATGCAGCCCAGAACACAGTTGAATTTCCAGGCTGCAGCTGCCTACTGCCGGCTCATATCAAGTTTTCACCCACAAGAATCCCTATGTACTTCTCTGCAGAACTGCTCTCAATATGTTCCCAGATACACATGAGATTGCCCTGATGCAGGTGCAGCACCTTGCACATGTTGAACCTCATTATATCTGTGTGACTTCACTTCTCAAGCTTGTCCAGGTCCCCTTGGATGACATCCCTTCCTTCTGTTGAATCAACTCCACCACTCAGATTAGTGTAATCTGCAAACTTGCTAAGACTTCATTCAATCCCACTGTCTTGGTCATTGATAAAAGATGTTGAAGAGCACTGGTTTCAAGATAGACCCAAGGGACGACCTGTCACCACCTCCTCTGGCTATAGCCATCTAACCAATTCTTTATCCGCTGAGTAGTCCACCCTTCAAATCTATATCTCTCCAACTTAGAGATAAGGATGCGGTGTGGGACCATGTCACAAACCTTGCAGGAGTCCAGTAGGCAATATTAGTTGTTCTTCCCTTGCCCACTGATGATGTTACTCCATCACTGAAGGCCTCCAGATCGGTCAGGCACAATCTGCCTTTGGTGAAGTCATGCTGACTGTCTTCTTGTCTTGCATAAGTCTTAACATAGCTTCCAGGAGGATCTGTTGCATGATCTTCCCAGGCACAGAGGCGAGACTCACCAATCTGTAGTTCCCAGGTTTTCCTTTCTACCCTTCTTAAAAATGGGAGTGATGCTTCCCTTTTTCCAGTTACCTGTCAGCCATGACTTTTTAAATATGATGGAGAATGGCTTGGCAACTACATCTAGTTCCTTTAGGACCCTCGGATACATGTTATCAAACCCCATAGACTTGCACTTCTTCGGTCTCATCAGGTGGTCTCAGACTTGCTCTCTGCTTACAGCGGAAGGAATTTTGCTCCCTCAACCTCTGCTTACAGGTTCAGGGATGTGAGAGACATGGGAAGCCCGGCTTCCTAGTGAAGACTAAGAACTCACCGAGTACCTCAGCCTTCTCCGTGTTCGTTGATACCACCTCTCCCTTTTCATTTATCAGAAGGGATACACTCAACTTGGCCTTTCTCTCCTGACCAATGCACCTATAGAATCTCTTTTTGTTATTTTTCAAATCCCTTGCCAGGTTCAGTTCCATCTGCACCTTGGTTTTCTGATTACATCTGTACACATCCAGAGGGCATCCCTGTACTCTTTCCAGGCCACACACCCCTGCTTTCACCGCCTGTGCATTGACTTCTTAGCCAATAAAACGGCACAAGAGACGGTTACCTTCTAAGATAACTTTTTAATTCCCCTTCCCGCCGGACGACACGGGGCCTTTCTGTCACTCCACTCCGAGCGGATCCTGCTGCTCCCGGACGCATCTCCTTGCGGGCTCTGGCTCCGGCACCTGCGGACGTTACATGCCGCCCAGCGGAGGCGGGAAGCAGAGTCACCGGTGATGGCAACACCCAGCCCTACTTCCGCATTATGCTGTTGCCGGGACGCTGTTGCCATAGTAACGACGCTCCTTGCTCCTGATTGGACAGAGGGCCTGCCGTTGGCATGGCAGCAGTAAGGCGGGCCCCTATTGGGTGCGGGGCTCAGCCGAGCTCACATTGCTCTTGTAAAGCGTGGAATGGAGATTCGTAATATCATAGAATAATAGAATGGCCTGAGTTGGAAAGGACAGCAATGATCATCTAATTTCAACCTCCCTGCTATGTGCAGGGTCACTAGTCAGTAGACCAGGCTGCCCAGAGCCACATCCAGCCTGGCCTTGAATGCCTTCAGGGATGGGGCATCCACAACCTATTTTCCACAAGCAGGTTCAGTATGTCCTGACAGAGATCCTTCAGGATGAACGCTTTAAGAATTTGAGTAATAGAATCATGGAATGGCTTGATTTGGAAGAGACTTTAAAAGATCATATAGATCCAATAGACTGGCCAAAGGAGGGATGAGTGTGTCCTAGGGGAGCCTGCCATGCGCAGAAGCCCTGACTTCTGGCCTCTCGAAGCCTCCGTGGACCCTCCTTTGTGGGTATGGGTCCTACCTCCTTGGCAGGGAATAGTCAGCATCATCCTTCCTTTCTCTGGTACGTTTTTCTGTATTCACTGAGCACCACTCATTTGATAAGGCACAAATGAAATACCATGGGGCTTGAAATCCAGATGTTTTCCTTGGTTCTGTTGTTCTGATCAGACTGCTTGTGCCGAGTGCTTTGTGCTCACGTGTCTATGGCAGCCCTCTGCCAGATGTATGGAAGCAGAGGTAAAGCTTGTGAAGGCAGTGGTCACAGCACACAGTTACACTGGCTGCATTGCCACTGTATGTGAGGATTACGTTATTATTTTATGTTCAGTGCTGGCACAAGCTGGATTATGGGACCAAAACTGGTGACCATGGTAACATCCATGTGGTGGGTTCTTTGTAGCTCATAGCAGAAGAGTTATGATGATTTGAGGAGACTACTTCTGTGTGAGGTGCAGGACTGGAGGACATGCTCTGTCTCCTCGCAACTGCAGCCCACAAATCAGCCTACACTGAAACCAATGCCCGTATTGGTTTCAGTTAATATGTCAGACTGCATTACAGTAGCTGAGGAGGCAGCTCACATTTGCATCTGCTGTCTCTCCTCCACAGTGGCCATTTCTGGCAGTGAGGCAGAGAGGACAGCTGCAGGTGATGGCTTTTAAAACTGTTCTAGCATGTATTCCCAGAGCTTGTCATCTGTGCACAGGGAGAACTCCAGCAAAAGTTGTTTTGTGGCAATATGATTTACTAGCAGATGAAGCTGCAAAATCCAGAAAAATTATACTGCCAGTTTGTTGCAGGAACCTCAATTAGGTCCCTGTATTAACAGGAAGTGCAAAGGCTTCTTCTTGTCTCTTGGTATTAACAGCTTCATTGTTTATAAAATTAGCTCATGGTAAGGAATCCTAAATGGCTAACAGAATGATTCTCACATAGAATCATATAGAACAGAAAATCACCCTGCACTTTTGTAAACTTTTCTTGCATTCTTGCAAGTCCACACAGCTCAGATGTTTTCAAGATGCTGGATGTTATATGCAGCTGTATATGAGTTAAGCATGAGGTCTGGAAAGAGGTTTTGTTTGGTTTGCTTGCAGAATCTGTTGTAGCTTTTCCATATTTGTGAGAGGTTATTTATGTAGAGAGAACCCAAGATGGACTGGAATTGCTGCTGATTTCTTTGCTGCTCCCTGAAGACAGAACAGCAATTTTCATTAAAGTGTGACTCAGCACTTGAGGTCTACACCTCATTATGATGAGATCTGTTAAGTTTTATTTTTAAAAGAAGGTGTTCGTTTTGCAGGTCCCCTTTCCATTTCATAATAAAGTAGATGGCTGCTTGCAATTACTTCTGTCTTCTCTTTGTGATAAACAGCATTACAAGCAGCAGAAAATACACATCTGCATACGTTTTGTGATTCAGACACTAGAGGACAGCAGTCTGCAGATCCTGTGGCAAAAGAAAACTAGTAAGTGAACACACTAATAGCTGAGAAGGATGCAGTGAGATTACACACAATTGTTTCTGTACTATGTCCTTTCTGGGGGTCACTGAGTCTGTGGTATTTTTGTTAATATTATTTGATTCAGCTATTGAATCTATTTTGCCTTTGTATTCTGATGGGAGAGGCAAATGATGTGACTCCCTCTAAACCTTTGCTTTTAACTACTAAGTGACATTACTTAGAATCCAAGCAAGTCTGAATGGCTTATGATAATGATGATTTGACCTATGAATCTTTATTATTATTGTCAGAACTATTTATGTGATGTTGTATATACAAGTTTATATACAAACACTGAGAATCTTTAATGATCACTCATACACTTTGTCTTTACTATCCAACTTCACTGCAAAGAATACTGAAATCTTTTATATTCCAAACTGCACAAACATTTTTTATCTAGATCAGTTTCCATTTTGGTTCCTCATGCCAGCACTTAGGCAAGCCACTTAATGCTGCCAGCATTTTAGGCACCCTTGGCTGAAGCTGCAAGTGTAGATAGCCAGTGCTGACGAAGAACAGGTTAGAGGTTTTGGCCCTATTTCTTTGCTTCCATTTCTTTAAGAAGTAGCAGCTAGAGAATCCTGGCTAAGCCCTTTTGAGTGTTGCTTAATGTGCACCTGCTAAGTGAAGGACTGAGCCTGGGAGGTGTTGTATTGGGTGTGTTCATGAAGGCACATGACAAATGAAGGCCAATTTGTACTAATTAATAGTAAGAATACTCAGTGTTTTACGGGTCAACTGCTGGCCATTTGAGTACCATTGCAATGAAACCATCCAAACCCTCCCCCTGTATCTTGCTGATTTGTACCACTAAATGGTTTACCAGCTACATAACAATGATAAATCTCACTGACAGTGACTTCTAATTTTGTAGCAGCTAGCAGAAGAAAATTAGCAAATTTGAATGTCGAGGGAAGAAAAATAACTGTTAATTTTATTGTGTTTTTCATTTACACTCAGTTTATATCAGTAAGGCATTCTCTTGGGGCACTTGGTCAAGGGATTTGTACAGAGAGTCATGTTGACATTGATTGAGCTCTGAAGGTTCAAATTGTCAAAATAGGAGTTCACCACCTATTGCTTTTAATAGATTGAAATACTTGGAAAGACCTGATATCCAAAGGTAAAATTTCAGCATGGCTTCTATGGGAACGGGCTTTGGGCAGGCCTCTGGTTTGGATGAATTTCATCTAGCGGCTCAGGGCAATGAGGTCAAGGGACTGGAGAGATGAACTCTGGTTGAGGAGAGCCTTTCTGCACACAGTAACTTTGTTGTCTAATATATGGAGTTCCAGAATAGTTGTAGATACACAGTGGATTATCATAGAGGCTCTTGCTGTCTGTAGTATGTAGTTTTGGATTGCTCTAGCCATTCCTCCTCTAGCTTGTTAGCTGGTGACTCTATATACTAAAATTGACATTAGCACACATACAGATGTGTTAAAAATGTGAGCTTAGAAGTCACCAGCTTTTGTTTGAGACCTGAGGGTGGTTGTCTTCTGCAGCAAAGGAGATAGGCTGTGCTTGAGAATGGGAATATGATCCACTAGTGTCTTCAGAAATACAAGAAGCCTTTTAAGTGACTGGTAAGGATAAATTACTTGTATGTCCTTAGGTTAAAGCAACTTCAGTGGATTTTTTGTGCTATTGAAATCTTTCTTCTGACTCAAATTTACATTAAGTGTGGGGAAATTTTGTCCTCTCTGTAGCAAGACGCACAGGAGACAATTATTCCTTCTGCTCCTGCCTTCTTGAAGGTTTAGCAATTTGTGAGTTTTGGCCTTCTGTATGACAGACTAGAATTCCAGAATAGAGCTGCCTGAAAGCTGTAAGATAGAAGTGTAAAATCCTGAGTGGATGGAACAGTGACTGTATCAGCCATCACAATTCAAGAACAAAGGAACATCAAATTACACTACGTGATGACAGCCCTAAGCAAACAAAGGAAGTCCTTTTTCTGCACTATGTGTGGAGTCTATTACCACAGGATGCTGTCAATTCCAGCACAGAGGAAGAAAACCTCCACAAAGAGCTATTAGACACAAAGATGCTCACAGAATCCTACGCTCTCTACTACATTCTTGCATAGGCATTTGTTACTGGCTGTGTCAGAAACAGCTCACAGGGTCAGACAGTGGTCTGATTTGATACTGTGTTTCCACAGTTCTTCTGTCTTAAGTTTGGAGGTGTTGGTAGTGAAAAGGATCCATGACCCAAGATGACATGGCTCGAATAGGAGGTCTACAGAATAAGCAAACCACAACGCATGGAACACATCTTTTATTCAATAAGCGAGCAAGCACAGAAGTATAATGTGTCGTGCTTAATATTCATACAGTACTAAAAATATAAAAATAGAAATAAAATTTCACAGAAAGCGTTTTCACTCACAAATATACAAGGAAAAGTGCTGTCAAGCCACATCATGCTACACCACTTGCCAGCTGAACTGACAGCTTGTTTCCCAACAGAACTGAAACACCAAAAATCTGCTAGTCCTTCCTCACAGCTTTTGGTGAGATTGAGTATTTGACTAGCAAAAATGGGCCTCCTGCAGCTGAGAACCTAAAAGGCATTGTTGTCATTACCTAACAGAATAAAATCATTCTGGAGAGCTTTATAGTGATAGTAGCCTACTTCAGGCTGTTTGCATACCTGTCATAGAAAATAAAAAAGATAAAGTAATAAACTTGAATTCTGATTATAATCCAGACGAGTCATAGCTTACAATTACTGAAACTATCATGCATACAGTACTCCCACCTGGTGATGTATTTTTAAACACTCTTCCTTCAGTGCTGCTGTTTCCTCTCCCTACTTACTGTGTCACATACAACCAGCCTTAAGTTAGGTGTGATGGAGTCCAGTAGCACAAAGAATAGTACTGAGTGCTTTTAACTTTTGGTGGAACTGGAGGATATCCAGCACCTTATCTTCTCTTCCTGTATCTAACAGGTGAAATTCAGATCTACACAGGAAACCATTAGTCAGACTGATCCCTGGAGAAAAACCTCTGCATCAGATGTTATGCTTTTAAGCCCAGTTTTGAGGGACTGAGCAAGAGCTGGGGACTTATAAAGCTTCTGTTTTCTGACCTTCTGCATGGAGCTGAACTTCATCCATCAGGAAGACATCCATCTGAAACATGGGTGGGTTTTGTGATTAGAGTGACAATCACAGCTGTATTTCATAACAAGGCCTGTCTTGTAGAGTATGCCAGTACACAGAACCTACTCAGAAATTACACAGATATGGGTGCGCAGAACTTAGTGTGAACCCCACTTTGATCAGCTACTATTTTGGAATGGGATTTATTTATACTTGATTTACCAGCTATAAAAATAAATACGATGATTAACCCCTGAGATCATTCTAGCATACAGTTTTGGCCTGTTACTTGATTCCCTCTGAAATAATTTATTTGGTTTATGGACAGTTATTTAGGTTCTAGTGAAAAGCTTTTATAAAACGTTAAATAATCAATGTGGGGCTGAAAAGGTGTACATTCTAGTTGCATATATGATACATACCTTATAATGATATAATACATTCCATAACAGCTGAATATTCTAGTATTGTCTAGGAAGTTCTTGGGTGTGGATGAAGAATTAAAATACCAGAAAATAAACAGCTGTTTAGGATTAAAGATAACTGTATCTGCTCTGGTTTACTTAGATTGATTTTCTTTTTTTAATCTTGTTACACATAATAGCTACAGTAGTTTGTCCAGCAGGTAATAAATGAATGCATAAAGCACTTCTAGCTATATCTGGATATCATATGCATGCATTTTTTATAAATAAAAATCAAATGTGAGGTCACATTTTCCCATCTTCTGTTTATATACTAAATCAAATTTCTCATTCATTGAAACAGTGAAGATGTCTTTCCACAGCCCAACTCGACCTGAAACACAGAGAAGAAACACAAGTCAGAGAGCAGACAGGATACCAAATTTCTACAGTCCAGTTACGCAGGGCACAAAGTATTATTTGTGAAAAGCTGATCAGTATTAGCTTTTGCTGAAACCTCAGTACGACCTGAGGCTACTTTGTATCTTCCCCATTTGCCCACTGCTACAACTCTTGAAAAACCTTCAAGTGAGTACTCTACACCTTGCTGTCTGGATTTGGAGAGTATTACTCAAGAAAAAATCAGATTACAAGATTTTGCTCTAGCCTTAATGAGCATTCAATACAGATTTTGTTTTGGATGTTAACTCAGAAGTTGATTTCTGGTGTCAGTGCAAAGTATGGATGTTTAATAATCCCATCACCTAACAATACATTTCAAAATGACTGTGCCTTTACCACACATGGGTTGGAAAACTATCCAAAAAGTTCGTGGAATACAGAGCATTAAACAGATTATTGAATATCGATGAAATTTTAGCATAGCAAAATTTTATTATTTTACATTTAAAGATTAATTCAACGGATAACTTCATGTTTTTCAAAGCTGAGGGTGACAATTTGTTAAATACAAATACTTAAATTATATCTATTGAAAAGAATGTGTACCATACACCCAGTTTGTGCCATTTAATTTTGTACATAAGGAGCAGAAAGCTTTCAATGGATGTTCTATGGACACTGAACACTTTTTCAGTGTATGGAATATTGCCTACTGAAGCCAGCTAGAAACATAACTTGCTGACACTGCTGAAATCACCAGTCAAAAGCTCCCTTAGGCAACAGATTTTATTTACGTCATAGTCAGTCAGGGTTATTTGTTGTTGTCTCACTGATATTGGGTATAAATAAAGACAAAATCCAGGCTTGTTCAGCTGGAATGAATGAAAGAAAAACAGACTGTGGTACCACTGAGTTTAATCATAACAGCAAGAGCAAAACTACATGCAGGGAACTTAATTATGCATTTGATGCATACAAAGAATAACCATTTAATTTAATTACCATTGCTTTTATGCAGCAACTCTATACTTGAGCCCTAAGACAAACTTGTTTGAAACCTCAATAAATTACACATTTACATGATGTTGCAGTATGTGTGGCAAGGACCATTTTATGAAACCAGTACTGCCCTATAACTCCCAAAGGTATGACAGTGTTGCAGTCTGCTTTCAGGATCCAAAGGTCAAAAGAACATGAAAGTTACACAAAATACATCATATATATTTCTTTTGCAAAATTTGTCCTCTATCAAACAGACAGTTACAACATTTCCTGCAACCATAAGTATCTGATAATGAAAATTAGTTTTATTCCCACAACTATAATTGCATAAAAGCCCGTATTTCCACTTCCATAATGTTAATAAAACATTTTCTTCCTCTACTTGGGAAAGATACATTTTTAGTTTCTGAATCTCCCTAACAACACATATAAACAAGTCATAGGTATTATAAAGGGCATATGCAGTAGATTATTTGTAATGTTTTTTGTTACCATATGAATGGATAGGTTGTCAAAAAAAGTCACCCACCTGGTTTATGATTTGAATCATGCAACTGTGTAAACTATGATGTGATATGACTCAAATGTAAGTAATATATCTAATCATTTTTCTGCTTTCACAGAAGCTCAGGGTTATCTTCAGAGTAAAGATCAATGTGCTAAAAGAAAAAAAAATGAAGAACTAAAATAAAGCAAAATAAAGTAAATGTAACTAATGACAAATTAAAAATATTTGAAACAAATTACATTAAGCTGTCATGTTATTGCCAGAATTCTTTGTCACACAAATGAACAGAAGAACAAAGCTCCGTTAATGAAGCTACATTCTGAAGTAACAAAATATTGTAAAAGCCAAAGACAGTGAACAAAAGAAAATTCAAAATAAGAATATTTGTAATAAAAAGCACACAGAGAGCAAATGACAAAATATTAAATTTACTGCAGTTGCTGCCTTTCTTGTATATTACAAAACAGAGGGATCTTTTTGAAAGATTTGTCAAAGATAAGAATAAGAGGCTCAGACCTCTGGGGGTTTGCAGGCTCTACTACAAAACAGTGAACACTAACACTGCATATGGAAGTGTGCACACAGCAAAAGTGGGCACTGCCACATTTGTGTGGATGAACTGGGCAGTGGGGACAGTAGCTGACCTTTCTGCCTGCTGAAGGCCTCAGCAGCAGCTCTATTCTCTTTTCTCTGTTTTTTTTCTGATATTACAGCCTCACCTTCCTTTCACAACTGCCCTTCAGACTTTCACTAGACAAGAAGGAGGGATTTTAGCTTGCACAGCAAGTAGCTGTGGTGCTGCTCCACAGGTCTCTAAGGCAGCAGAGGCTAGTACAAACCTAAGTTTCTGTGTTACTTCACACAACTGAACAGAAGAGAATATGGCTCTGTTATTTGCAAAATCTTGCTTGAAACTCCAAGGTGCTAGGATGCCTTAACAGACTCATTTTTTGATCTTGTTTTCACAGCCAAGAAGTGGGCTGGTAATCAGACAGGTAACCTGCTGTAAAATTCTACTGTAAATGAGATGGTTTGTAGTTTTCACACAAGATGCAAGTTGTGTTACATGTTGAATTTTCAGCCTGAAGAAGCGGGGGGAGAGTAGAATGAGATAAGATATCTAACAGCAGAAAAACACACTACACGGTGGATACTCGACTGAAAACCAGAGGTCTTCCAGTAAAACTCCAGTCTTTTGTCTTTACTAGAATTTTAACTCAAGCTAGCAATCTTGAGATATTTATTTCAAGAACTCATCATTTACTATAACATAACTGCACTGGAGCAAAAGAGGTGCCATATCACGCTTACAGAACTGCTCACAGAAGTTCAGTTTGCAGATCTTACTGTAACAAGTGGAGTGTACAGCTTCTACATAATAATAACCTTTCCATGCCAGGTTCACAAATTCACAGATAAAAGCAAGGATGTCTAAGCAATGCCTTTTTTACAGTACGACATTCTGAAAAGTATGTGACAACATGCACAGAATACAAAATAGTGAGCGTCAGTTATTCTGACCATAGTCTGGGCAGGGGAATGAAAACTGGCATGAAGCTCTGCCAAAAAAAGACAAAGGCAGTATAGAATACCAGTAAACCTGCTTTCATGGGAAACAGATCCTCTCATACAAACCTGACCGAATGTTCATACGATTACAGTCTGACTGATTAAAGGTGATTGCAAAGATACAATGGACTTTTTTAAGGCATGTGATTTTAGTGTTTTTTTAGTACAATTATAAAATGTTCTATTGAGTTTACACAGAAAGTTTGAAGGAGCTGTGAAGGTGGCTTCTGTGAGGAGAGCTCAGGAGCTGCTCCACACATTGGACAGAATCAGTTCCAGATGGCTCCAAAGCAGACTCAACACTGGCTGACAGTGACTCTATGATAACAAATTCAAGGAGTAAACAGCTGTAAGAGAGGAGGTAGAAAAATATGAGAGAAACAACACAAAGTGAGAAAAAAAGGAGAGGAAGGAAGCACTGTTCCAAATGCCAGAGTGGCTATTTTCCTGCAAGTACATGGACAAGACCGTGGTGGAGCAGGTTGTCCCCCTGCAGCCTAGAGGACCATGATGAAGCAGATTTCCATGCTGAAGCTTGTTATAGGTCACCCATGCTATAGCAATTTTTTCCTGAAGTACTGTACCCCATGGTGAGGGCCCATGGTGGAATGATTCTTTGAGAACTGCAGCCTGTTGGAAATACCTGTAGTGTAACAATTCGTGAAAGGTTGTGTCATGTGGGAGGGACCCTCACAGTGGAGCAGGGGAAAAGTCTGAAGAGGAAACAGCAGCAGAAAGTAACTATTGTTAACGGGCTCCCCATTCCTCCTGTGCCACTCAGGGCTGGAAAGATGTGGGAGAATGAGAACTGAAGTCAAGACTTGAAGGAAAAGCGCATGAGAAAAAGGTGTTTTTTGTTTTGTTTCACACTATTGTACTCAATTTTTAATTGGAAATAAATTAAACTTCCCCAAGTTTGCTCATGATGTAATCTCCCTTTCTTTATCTTGACCAATTAGCTTTTTCATTCCTTTTGCTCCTCCAATATTGCTGAAGGGAACTGAGAAAGCAGCTTGGTGGATATCTTGCAGCCAGCCCCACATTAATAAATAAAATGTATGATAAATGGCTAACTCACAATAAGTAGTCAAGAAGGACTGATGATATTTGATGTTTTTATCAGACATGTAAAAATATGTAAAAAAATCACAGTTAAGAAAACTTGCAGATAACAAGATTGGCTGAGAGAAGTAATGTGGAAAGGACTCCTGCACAGGAACCTAAGAACAAAGTATACAGGTCACACCGCCTGGGTAAGCAACAATAACCTTTAAACCACTTCCACTGAAAAGACTCTGCAGCCATGATAAGCACAAGCTTTGGGTATGATGCTGTAACAAAAAGTGGCAACATGGCCACAGACAGACAAGGGGAACCGAAAGTTCCAATTAAAGTCGAATTGTATCAGTGGCTAAAGTGATTTCTTTAGTTTGAAATCACTTTGGAAAGGGCACTTGTGAAGCTGACACATTCTCCATCACTTTCTTAAGCCCTCATTTTCAAAAAGAGTTGTTAGGTGCTACAACAAATAAGTTGAGGGGCTTCTTGAGTTTACTCTTCTATGCTTATCAGAAAGAAGAATTAGAAAAGAATTGATTTCTTGACACTGTCAAAGGACAGACTTAATAGATCAAAGAGCACTTTGGATTCCTGCAGAAAGGCCTCAGAAGAACAAACATCTATAAGCTAAACACATTTTAGACAGCCAAGGCAGACAATGAAAAAAGCACATGAGAAGAACTACATGTTCTTGTCATTTGATGACTTCAAACAAGAATTACCTGCTATTCCAGAGAATCTCATACAAGGAAACAGAAAGGTTTTTAAGCCAGGACAAATTGTAAGAAATTGTACGTGCTTTGATATTCCAAATGTCAGAAGGAACTAAGTGGTCTTCTCAACATCAATAGCTTATTCAGTTGAATTAAACCAAAGACATCTTGTCTTCTTGAACAGAGCAGTTTTGATGGTGTTGCATATAAGATCTTGAGGTTGAATGTTTCTGTTCTTTTTAGTCATTTCTATCTTTATTATAAAACTCCCAAAATTACACCAAAAATCAGTTTTTCTCTCATCATTTATATATCAACATTTTGCCAACACCTTAACATATCTTGAAGGTTACTAAGCTGTCAATTGCTTTTTTCAATTTCAACTCTTAAGATTTTTACTGTGGGTTTTAAACGTACCCCTGCCAACAGGAAGTGCTTCTGCATTACAGCACTGATCAATGAGTTGATGGCAGTGTTCCACCATGGATTCCAGCTGTGCTTTGTCATAAGAAACTCCTAAGAACCTCACCAGTTGCTCAACCATTGTTGCTAAATCCTGTAAGAGAGCATTTAAAGATGAGTTTATTTTGCAATATTTCAAGTGAATTTATAAAATGATTTTCAATATTTCAAAACTATTTACATCATGATGAATGGGAAAAATACCAATGCAAAAGTTCCAGAAACAACACTGTCTTAAAATGTTGCCACGTTCTGATTTGCTGAGAATAAGCCCACAAATTCCAAGTAATTAGAGGAGGACAAGCAGGAAGTACAAAGATGCTGTGATGCTACCAGCTTTCAGCAGCATCCCTCAATGCACAGATGAGAATGAAAACATTATTCAAAATTGTGGGTTTTAAATAATTGCTACTAAATTATCAACATTATTCTGCTTCACTACATCTTCTGTCAAAAAGTACAAGAAAAATATGAGCTGAAATTGTATGTTTATTCAGCTTTATTGGATTTTACCTTGCTCTTGCCTTTTTGGAGGTTTAGATATAGGAGCTGAGTTCATCCTATGTCTGCATTAATTTTCCAGTCAAATATCATAGAAATCATAGAATGGTTTGGGTTGGAAGGGAACTCAAGGATCATCAAGTTCCAAGCCCCATGCCACCGGCAAATCAAGTACTAGATCAGATTGCCCAGGTCCCCTTAAACGCCTCCAGGGAGGGGGGCATCCACAACCTCTCTGGGCAGCCTGTGCCAGCACCTCATCACTCCCTCAGTAAAAAACTTCCCTCTGACATAAAATCTAAACCTCTCCTTTAGTTTAAAACCATCCCCCTTTGTCCTATTGCTATTTACCCTTGTAAAAAGTTTATTTTCCTCATGTTTATAAACTCCCTTTAAATATTAAAAGGCTGCAATGACGTTTCTCTGCAGCCTTCTCTTTTCCAGGATGAATAAGTCCAGATCCTTCAGTCAGTCTTCATAGGAAGGTGCCCCAGCCCTATGATCATCTTTGTGGCCTTCATCTGTACCCTCTCCAAAAGCTCCACACCATTCCTGTGTTGGGGGCCCCAGACTTGGACACAGTACACCAGCCAGAACCTCATGAGGGCAGAGTAGAGGGGGACAATCACCTCCCTCACCTTCTTGGTCACTCCTCTTCTGACAGAATCCAGGACACCACAGGCCTTCTGGGCTACAAGAGTACATTACTGGCTCATGTTAGTTTTTCATCAACCAGGGTCCCCAAGTACTTCTCAGTAGGGCTGCTCTCAAGGTGTTCTTCTCCCAGGTTGTATATATATCTGGGATTATCTCGACCCAAGTGCAAAACTTTGCACTTTGCTTTGTTGAACCTCATTAGGTACACGTGGGCCCACCTTTTGAGTTTATCAAGCTCCCTCTGGATGGCATCCCTCCCTTCAGCTGTATCAACTACAGCGCTCAGCTTGGTGTCATCAGAAAACTTGTCAAGGGTGCACTCAACCACATCATCTATATAATTGATAAAGATATTAAAGAGTACCAGTCCCAAGATGAACCCTTGGGGAAGAGTGCTCACTTCGAAAATTTTTATTAATTCTCAAAAATATATTACTGCTATATAGGAAATGGAAAATAGCGTTCAATGCAGTACTTTCATTACATTTCTGATTAAAAATAAAGTGGATTTATCAGCCAGCATGCTGTAACAACCCTAGAAGCTCACCTCATGCTACATGATCACCTCAAATTGTTTTTAAGACAGATTCACAGCAGACAGTAAGGACAACAATCAGAATAAATGTCAGATATGTAAGACAAACCCCTAATGAGAGAGACTTCAGTTCTCATTGATACAGCACGTACAGTAAGACATTTATTTTAAATGAAAGTCAAGGGACGTGTAGCAAGACCTGACAATTGCACCTCCCTGCTCTGTGTGAACTGTTGACCACTTATGCAAGCAGGTAGATTCCTGAGTAAATTACTAGGTTTACAACAGTGCTTATGGAAGCTATGATGCCAGTGCTTTAAGAATGGCATCAGACATTAGAAAGCCCAAACATGGGCACAAGAAACAACTTTTTCACTTCATATATTTTAAACGTTATGACATTTAAAGTGTTTAAAATACCTCTTTGTTACATCTAACCTACCTTGTGCATATCTTCATACTTGAGGAAAAGTACATTGGCATCCATATGATGTTCCCAAAACTCTTGGACATGTTCAAACCACGAACCATATCCTACTATAGATACAGAAGATACTATGATTGGCACGAGGAAAAATGAATACTGTTGTTATAAATTCCCCTTCAAAAATGTAAAAATAAGAAAATTAATCAGGGTGGTTAACAGCCTTAAGAGAATTGTCTGGTTTTGTTCCATTGCCATGCACAGTGACTAACTAAATTGAAAAAGAACATTTCTACCAGTTTGTAATATTCAAAACCTACCCTAAGGAAAAAATACTCAACTGAAAATGCAACCATATTTCACTATGGGCCTCTCTGGAGCTCAGTGTTAGTAATGCCTGACTACTGCACCAAAGTTGAGCCAATATAAAAATTACAGAGATATATTTGCAAAAAGTAAATTTTCAGTGGCTCTGACCTGTGTGAATTCCTGCAGTCGGCGTTATCACACTGCACCTTCCATTACTCAAAGCTATAGACAACATACATAATGGAAATCTATATATAGTGGAAAGTTCCATAAAGCATCTGCTGTGATGGACAAAAAACTGCTAACAGCCATTATCCTTTCTTTATTACATAAGTATTGAAGAAACACATATATTAATATACTTCACTGTCATTCTCAGAATACTAAAGGTGTACCAACAGAATATTCTATTTATCTTTTGCTTCCTCTAAAATCTAAGACTTATTCCCTTCCGTTGTTACTTTCTTAGCATTTCCATGCAATCTACATATGTATGCCAGAACATGGTCTCAGATATACTGTAGCTAAGTTGGTACACCAGGAGGGCCCATGTTCCCAGTACTGCTGAGGCAGTGGTTAATGGAAGCTCCAACCCCCCCCCCCATTTTTTTTCCTGCTATATTTTCCACTTCTCTGATAAAGTCCACATTTGGACTGATTTTTGTCTATCTCTGTGTGTAGCAGAGGTACAGACACTGGCATTTACTATCTAACGAGTATGTTTTGCTGCCAACATTATCAGAAAGGAAAGCAAAGGAGAAATGCATTACAGAATCACAGAATTGCATAGGTTAGAAGGAACCTCAAGAGATTATTGAGTCCAACCCTCCTGCTAAAGCAGGTACCCTAGAATAGGCCGTACAGGTAGATGTCCAGATGGGTCTTGAATTCATCTCCAAGGCAGACTCCACAACCTCTCTGGGTAATCCATTCCAGTGCTCTGTCACACTTACTATAAAGATCTTCCAAATACTTGTACGGAATTTCCTACACTCAAGTTCTCGACCACCAGTCCTTGTCCTATTGCTACAGACCGCCAAGAAGAGCCTGGCTTCATCCATTTGCCTCCCACCTCACTTTAGCAACTTATAAAAATTTATCAGATCCGCCTCTCAGTCTTCTTTTCCCCAGGCTGAACAGACCCAGGTTACTGAGCCTTGCCTCATATGGAAGATGCTCTAGGAGCTTTATCATCTTTGTGGCTCTCCACTGAACTCCTTCTATGAGATCCCTGTCTGTTTTGAACTGTGGAACCCAGAACTGGACACCTAGCACACTAAATGTGGCCATAACAGAATAGAGCAGAGGAAGTGGATTACCTGACCTGCTGGCCATGCTCTTTCTGATGTATCCCAGGATACCTTCTTGGACACAATGGCAAAATGGCACTCCCTCAAAGTATCTCAGATAATCAAGGCAGAAGCTAAGCAAATACAGTTTTTCACATTTTCTCAGTATTGACATTTTTATCTTTACAACAAAACAGCCTCAGAAAAGTATTAAATACCATTTATATTCTTTATAATTTTAAAGAAATTCACGCATGAAGCTTACACATCAGTCAGGCAAAAAATCCTTTTCCTAGCTGCTCTTAACTGCACAGGGCAAGAATCTGTTAACATTGTGGTAGCAGAGTTTACCTGCATTTTATGGAAGAAATTCCCTTAAGCTCCTGAGGGTAGTAACAAAGAATTAGCATATTCAAGATTAATCCCCCGTTCAAGAGCTAACATGTACTAAATCTGTTTCCAGATGGACAGATATAAGGTAAAGGTAAAAAGAATGGGATTGTGTCATTTGGATTTAGTGCTTCTCCTTCTTTGCACTACTTTGAATGCTTACTTTTTTTTGCTTCTATACTGCTTCCATGAGATGGAAACACTTAAATAAGTGCTATATTTACTGTATTACAAAATACTCACTTTGCATAATTATGGACACAGAACACGCTGACTCTAGAAGGTAATGATAAATCACAGCTGTTATAAGATAAAGATCTGAATAGCTCCTGGGATAGTTACATGAAAAAGAATGCAGAACCTTCCTCCCATCTTAGAAGAACCTATCTTTAATATTTCTCCAATGTAGAAGCTCCTGCTCATGGGTTGCAGACAAGATTCCCATTCTTGGAGAATGCAGAAGAAAAAGTTGAAGGTGGGATAGGAACGGAAGGAGATTTACCCTCCTGCACAAAAGAAAGTGGCAAGGGTTATAAAGCCTGTTAACTAACCTCCATTGGCAGGCTTTTACCTTTTTCTTCCCTCTAGTACTACACAGCTTCTTTAGCATCAAGTCCTCCAAATTCCAGATTGAAATAACATTTTCTGGATCTAGAGGAGATCCTGGTCTCAGAGCAGACCAAGGTGTCTAGTGACTTCTTAGCATCACATCAGGGTACATAAAGAAGATTTTATAGAGAAAGAGAATGCAGTAAAAAAACCTGCATTGTTCGGTGTTTTGATCTTGCTACAAAGCATGGCAATCCATTGGCAAAAAGCTCAGTGAAAGATACTTACATGAGAACAAAAGCCTTTGCTCCTTGTAAGGTTACTAAGTTCTTGCAGTGGAGCTACTTAAGATAGTGCAGCCTGAAGGAAACACAGTGGGTGGGTATGTAATGAAACAGCCTTCGCTCACAGGAGTTAATGAGCAAGCAGCTGATGAGCTGTTGTAACACAAGTTACATTACAGTAGTAAATTTTCAGCCTACAACTACCTTCTTACAGGTAACTTACTAACATATTCCTACTCATGTGTGAGCTCAGTCTCATGCAAACTAGAATTTACCTGAGTGAAGTAGAACACAATTGATCCCACAGGGTCAAATATTGTAAGGCAGTTATTTACAAGGTATGATCACAGCTTGCACAGGCAAATCTAAGTTCATGCAGCACTGTATCTCTAGTAACCTCCTTGCAGTATAAACAAAATAAATGCATCTTTATCCACTTCATTTTTGTACTTGCAGAGATGAAAATAAATGTGTAACAACACGTGCAGAGAGAATCACTCCTTACACTTGTCATTCATAAACCTTCTGCAGAACTCCTGAAATGTTCCTCTGTAGCTCATGGTCCTTAGGGAGCGGTGAAACTGGTAATAAGACACCACCAGGTCTTTGGGGTTGCGAGCCATGTATATAACCTACAACAAGGGAGGGAAATCATCTTAATGAAAGTTTGTTTTTTCTGTTTCCCTAAGTATATAAACAACTGTTGCCGGTTCAGTTAAACAAGCATGAATTAATTCTTACCTTTGAATTGCCATTATGGAGGTCTGAAGGTAAAAAACGATATGGCAGGTGGCTTTTTATGAGGCGAGGAGATGTCAGTTCCTAAAATAAAGCAGAGAAACATTTCTCACAATGTATTAGTTTTTGGCACATCCTGAGTTCTCCTGAACTGATGTCCTTTACTTTACTGAGCCACATGCAGAAATTCACTTCTTAAATTAATAGGGGTCTGGACTAGAAATTAGGTCAAAGAATTTCATCTGTTTTAAACCAAAAGGGTGGATCTTTGAAACTACTCCAATCTGTAGGATCCTCTTAGGAGACTAGAAGGGTTGAAGATTCTTAGCATAAAACTGACCTTGTTTTCACTGATGCTCCCACTAAAATTCAGTGAAAAACATTAGAAGGGCTGAATGAACAGCTTCAAAAAACACTATCCTTAATTTACAATTTACAATTATAATCCAAAGCTTATTTTAGCCTCAGAATTAGACCCAGACAATACAAAGGTTTATCTGAGTATATAAACACTTCTAAAGGTATTTTTCTATCACAATTTGGAAAAAAAAATTGTCTTATGACACAGATCATCTTCCAGTAGTTAAAAGCTGCATAAACTACTACTGGATCGAGCTGTTAGCAGAGAGCATCCATAACGCGTGATCTCAAACTAAACCTCTCACTATTTTCCTGCTTATTTGTGTTGACATATCACTGAGGTCTCACTAGACTAGGGTCACAAAGCAAAAAAGGAAAGCAATCTCTGGCCCCTGAATACCCATTCAAAAGAGGGCCAAATGCTGCAGTAGTAAGTGACTGAAACCAGCTTAGATCTATCCATACTAGCCTTAGCTAGCTCAAATCAGCAAGCACTGTAGCAGTTCTCAGATGGAGCCCGGAATTTTGCATATCTTGAATGATTAGGCCTGTATCTAAAGTAGTTAGAGCAATAACAAGATCACACTTAACATGCCATACCACTAATCTGAGTAACTCTTAACAATGTCAAAGTCATTTCATGCAAAATACTTCAAACTCCTCTAACTCCACTACAGAGTTCATAGATCCATAGACCCCGAGTCTCCTGGGAGCTGTGTGGAAATTCAGAGTAGAGTGCCTACAGATTCACAGATCTCTGTATTTGTAGTTCTTCTGCAAATTCAGAGAAGGGATCAGAGCAAATCAGTCTCATTTGGAGAGCTTCCACTTACGTAAGTAAGGTAGGCTTTTAACTCTTTTATTCAAGAAATCTGTTGTCAATATATTTAGGACATTGAGAAATATGTTTTAAAGCACTGAAATATAATCAAGATTAATAAAACCAACTTCAAAATAACCTAATAATACTCTGAATCATTCCAACAAACTGAACAAGGACAAGGGCACAGGATGAGATGAAGTGATAAATATGGAGCCTACAAAAAGATATCCAAATGCTGAGTGAGTTTCTTTGTAATAAATTGTACCTTGATGATGTCCAGACCAGGCTGAGGGTACTCTAGGACTGGAAGTTGTTCATCTATATTCATTAGTCCAATCTCATCTGGATCAGCTCCCTGACTCACTAGATAAACCACTTCCTGTAGCAAGCCTGTGCCTGCATAAACCAAACAATGAAAGAGAACAGATTGTATTACAGTCCTTATCTAAACAGAAGCATATGAAAGCAGACCCAGACAAAGAAATAACAACTTTTTCTTCAACAGTCTGCTCTGATCTCAGTCTACAGCTACTGTTTTAATGTAGTATATCTGCTCTCTTTATTTTAAATACATGAAAATCTCCTACCGCATCAAATATCTGAGATTTTTCTTTAGCAGTAACTCAAATATAAATGTTTCTGAATCCCAATCCTTTTAACCTGTGAATTGGAAAGCATTTTACATATACTGAGCCTTTCACTATGAATGTTAGTTAAGCAAATCTCACTTTTCCAATTCTAGAAATGAAAGAAATGAAGCAGACAGAGGTCATCCAAGTTCACAAAATGCATTAGAGGCTGTACAGGGGAACAATCAGTGTCCTCTATCTAAATGGTAGGCAATCCTATGTTATGTAATGATTTGAAAGTCTATTTATACTTCCATTTTATAGATTGGATAAACCAATGAACACATCAATGCACAGTGAGTTAGAAACAATCTTTAGAGGCCTCCATTATGTACCACTCTCCAGTCTGAAGACACTTACAAAGCAACCAACAGATAATATAGCCTTAATGACTCTGCTTTGGAAAGTTAAAAGGTATTCTAAATAGCATTTGAGCAGGGAAACTATGATAGTTGGTCCAAAAGTAATGCCTCCTATTTTGTTCTTTTAGTCCATGATACCAGAAACAGATGATAGTGACACTGCAGTAGAGGTTGAACCTTCCCATCAATATTCCCTTACATTTTGTTGCTGTGTGACAGATGGCAGCAGAGGAGCAGTATGACAAAATGATGTCTGACATGGAAGTGCAAATGAAGCAAAGGTGTGTCACTGAAATCCTTCATGCGGAAACAATTGCACCCATTGACATTCATTGATGTTTGCTGAACATTTATGGATACCAAACAGCGGCTGTGAGCCCAGTGAGGCGGTGGGTGGTGAGTTTCAGCAGTGGTGACAGCAGCATGAAAGTCCAGCCATGTTCCAGATGGCTGTGCACTGCTGCCACACCATGAAATTAAGAGAGTCTCTATCAGCTTATCTGCTCAAATCAGCTAATGGTGGCAACAACGCCAGAAAGCAGTGTTTTGTAGCCAAGAATTTGCTCTATCAAATAGTGTCATTGAGCTTTTTGTCTCTGCAGTTTCCATGGAAATAAATAGAAGGCATTACTTTTGGAGCAGCCTATATATTTTAATTGATTTTACCTTCAGGCAGATAAATCTAGAGAGCAGGAAATTCTCTAAACAGGCAAACAAAAATTCAGAGATATCTGATATTAAAAAGGGAAAGGCACAGGCTTTTGGTAAGATGGAAGAATAGAAAGAGCCAAGATCAGTGAAGTAATAAGCAAGAGACTCCATGGTTTAAAAGACAAGTTGTGCAGACATTGAAAATCCTGGATGCTGCAATAGACTGACCAATTATTTAAGAACTGTGAGTGGTAAGGAAAAAAAAGCAGGATTTTTTTTTTTTTTTTTTTTGCTACCGAAAGTACCGAATAATGCAAGCCTATCTATTTCATATCCTTGGAAAGATAAGCTAAAAATCCATAAATCATGCCTTTTGGTCCCATTTATGTTTGCAAAGAACTTGCGAGTTGCAGGTAACTTGTAACAGTCACCAGGTAACTCATGTTAGCCAGTATAATCATATACAGCAACACAGACACATTTTGCTCCAAATCCCGCAAACAAAAGAAAAATTTGAGTATCATTATTCAGATTTTTTCTTTTTAATTTAAACTAGCAGTAAGGAAAAAAAAAAGAGAAAACCTTCATGTACTGTAGGTACTGTTCAGAGGGAACATGGTCTGGATGCAATATGAAAAAACATACCTCTCCAAGAACTGATTGGAAGAATAAGTATTTTAACACTTCTGTGTTTCCTGACTGATTTTTGGGTAAATTAAAATGGCTTGGAAAAAAAGAAACTTTCACATTATCATCACCGACAGAGAGGGCTGTCAGAGACTTAATATACACTTGCCCTTGAGGCTGTTCACTCTGCATTTTTAAGTTCAAGCATGTATTTTATATATTAAAATTAGCATATGTATGGTACTTCAGTATCAGTCCTTGTGACTTGGAATGAGCACAACCTTGTTCTCATTAAATATTTATCCTGATAGAAGACATCCTGGTTCTCTATAATTTATTTCTGTATTTCCAATTCTGCTTGTAGAGAGAAATGCTATCACAGCAATCCTCTTCCATGAAAGGAAAAAGACTAATTGTAAGGATAACCACTAACACCAGTGCTTTCTGAGTCTTAGTGTTCCCCTGCTCAGCTGAACCTTGACAGAAAGACACTATCTCTGTGGTGCCTCTGAATACAGGATGGATGCTGAAGCAGGACTGCTGGAATTTCAGGAGAGCAGCATGCTCCCTACCAGCTCTCCACCAGGTCAAACAGAACTAAGAGGTAAAGTCTGGGGAGCAAAGCCTAGTTCTGCTCAGATCTGTGGACCTGAACTAGGTCCATGCCAATGAAAACTGGGAATTTAACTCTTGAGGGAATTCTGATTTTTCGTTTTATTTGTCATCCTTTATTATCATTCAACTCCACACACACAAAAACCATCACGTAAAAAACGATCAACTTGATTCCCTGTGTTTAGAAAACAAACAAAAACACATTAATTTGATTAAAAACAATAACAAAAAAAATAGCTGAGCCTTTATAAAAAATTAAATATATTTAGTTTCTTCACATCTTTACTAGGATTAAGAAAAACTCAAAATTAAATTACAAATATTAACAGAGTTAAATGCCCATACAGCTTAGAAATGTTGGCTTATCCTAAAAATAGTCAAATGGCAGCCCAAATCCCAGCCCAAGCTCCTAGGGCAGGGTTTTGTAGTCCCTGGGAACACCAGCTGGCTGGAAACCCAACCAACTGGGATACTGTACACATGCACATGATGAACAACCCAGACCTAGCCTGAGGCTTGCAGAGTTCATTGAAATTGTGGAAGGTGAATGAGACTTCTGGCATAGCCTCCAATTTCCCAGCTGGATGTAAAGCATCCAGAAATTGGCCATTTAAATGAAATGAATGACCTTCTCCTTCTATCTCTGAATGCATGAGCATGTACATGCATGCCTCACCTGACATTGTACAGAAAGAGTTAACAGTCACAGACAGATTAATCTGTCAGCCTTTGGGCATGAGGCACCAGATGCAACATTGATAAGTACCCATCAATTTCACCCTTCCTTCTTGCAGCTGTTGCAAATTCACATTTCATGCCGGAGGAAGAACACTGTCCCTGCCAACTCCAAGGTCATACTGCCAAAAGAGATATCAAAGCCATTTACATCTATCCAGTTTCAACAATGAACCCAGTCAGCACCAGGGGAACGTCAGTGCACTGTACCTGAGAAACACTCTACCCTGATAAGCTCTTCTGTTATGTCTGTACAATGTCTAAGGAGAAACAGTGTCCCTGTTTATCACATAGTATCTGGAAGAGATGGGATGGGAAATGGTAGTGATAAACTACTGTCAGAATCGGTAGGTTTTTAGGAGAGCCTTCTAAATTATCTGTGAACCTGCACTTCTACTCTTTGTAAGAGCATCTACAAAAGAAGCCCAGGCACAGCAGTTTGAAACTGTGCTAACTGGGCTGCACTGTCCTTTGCAGTGCTGCCTAATGGTACATAGAAATAAGGACTTAGGAGTCCTTCCAGACTGTAATCTTCCCTACAGGAGTCCCTGCAATAAATAGGAACTCATCATTTGTACCCTTTTTCATGGTTGATGCCTCAGCAACACTAGTAAAGTTAGCTCATAGACATAATGCCTCTGCTTATCAGTAAGGCTCCAGCAGCAACTAGACAGCATAGCAAGGCAGACAAAACTGTGAAACATCTCACAGTTATTTCTTTATTTCTATGGAGGGAGAAATACTCTGTACTGCAGCTGTTCTCTGCCTCCTCTCAATGCTTTCTGGTCACTGATACGTTCACATGCAGCTACTAAGCTTCACAAATGTGGTCAAAATGAAAGGGCAGAAAGATGGATGCTTCCTATTAAATTTCCCTTTCCTCCATTGTTCCTTGAGTCATTTATTTCCATTTCGTCCCCTCTGCATCACTAACACTGGACAAGCCTGCAATTCAAAGATGTGAAGGACTATGGTATATTTCTTCTATTCATCTCTTGTTTGGGAAGTCATACGGAAAAATATAATAAAGAAATACTTCTGTTAGCATTAAGAATTTTGTAGCACTCCTTATCAATTTCATCTCACTTCCCCAACCAATACCTGATTGAGTTGCAGCTAATACAATGCAACAGACCATTATGACTCAATTTTTTTTAATAGCATCAATAGATATGAGCACTCATTAAAAGTGAGGGTTGCAACAGCTGTCACAGATCGGTCTAGCAAATGCTGTAAAGCAGTTCCCCACCTAGTTCTTCCAATTGCCTGCAAGCTCATTCCTCTTTTACCAATTTCACAGAATCACAGAATTGTAGGGACTGGAAGGCACCTCCAGAGATCAGTGAGTCCAATCCCCCTGCAAAGCAGGCCCCCTACAGCAGGCTGCACAGGTAGGCGTTCAAGTGGGTCTTAAACACCTCCAGATGGGCAGCCTCCCTAGGCAGCCTGTCCCAGTGCTCCGTCACCCTCACTGGGAAAAAGTTCCTTCACATATTGGTGCAGAACTTCCTATGCTCCAGTTAATGGCTGTTTCCCCTTGTCCTGACCCCACAGATCGCTGAAAAGAAGTTGGCCATGTCCCTTTTTCTCCCACACTTAAGATATTTATAAACATTAATAAGATCCCCTCTCAGTCTTTTTTTCTCAAGGCTGAACAGACCCAGGTCACTCAGCCTTTCCTCATAAGCAAGGTGCTCTGGGCCCTTTACCATCTTCATGGCCCTCCACTGGACTCCTTCCAAGAGATCTCTGTCTTTCTTGTACCGGGGAGCCCAGAACTGGACACAGTACTCCAGGTGAGGCCTGACAAGGGCAGAGTAGAGGGAGAGGATCACCTCCCTTGACCTGCTGACCATGCTCCTATTAATGCACCCCAAGATGCCACTGGCCTTCTTGGCCACCAGGGCACACTGCTGGCTCATGGCCAACCTGCTGTCCACCAGGACACCCAGGTTCCTCTACGCAGAGCTCATCTCCAGCAGGACATCCCCCAACCTGTACTGGTGTGTGCAGTTATTCCTCCCTAGGTGCAAGACTCTACACTTGCTTTTGTTAAGCCTCATCTGGTTCCTCCCTGCTCAACTCTCAACTCCAGGTAAGTATGGCAGATTCATCTTCAGCCTGCAATACTGGAGGGAAAAACAGATTTTTCCATTAAAGGAAAAGTAATTCTGATCATTAAAAAGTGTCTTCTCTTGACCTCTCTTGAAGTCCATGTGTACTAGTTCTCCTGCTCTGTGGAATTCCAACTGGCTTACGAATGTGGATTTTCATTTGCACCAGTGTTTTAATAATAAAAATAATTTATACACTTTGATACCAGACTTTCCAATAATTTTGTTCCCAGATGTGACTCCTGGTTTAGGATAAAAGTTTTTTTTTTTTCATGTTATTTGTTCAATATTTTTGACTGTCCCACCCCATACAGATTAAAAGCCTTGATTTTCAGAAGTAACTGAAAACTCATCCTCTGAGATTAATGTCCCTTTTATGTGGCATAAATGTCCCCAAATTCAATAGTCACCTGTCAAAGGAGTCTGTGGAACACAAGGAAATTGAATACAGGTCTTCTGAAAATGATGGCAGTAGCTTAAATAAGATTGGATTTAAAGCAAATATTAACTGAATGATTTCCAATAATATTTAGTAAGTAGGGTTTTGACTTGTTAAACTTATTAATCACTTTATTTTTCATTTGAAGCTTTAAAAAACGAAAACTATTAGGCTATATTCCTCTGGTCTTTCACTTGGCTTACATGATACAACACAAAAATGGGTCCATTAGGTCTGTAAACAGCAAACTATGAAAATGGTATTCTATTTAGACTAAAATGTACTTTCTGTTTGGTAAAACTAACTAAATAATAAAATGCACTGTCTCTGAACTGATTATACACATATATTAGAAATATTGCTAATATATATAACAGTATCCTAAAGCAATACCTTATTAAACTGGTTACAAAATAGCGTTATTTTCAGTTCATGCAGAAGCAGCTCCAAAGAAGGACTACTGACACCTTTCAGGAGGATGGATCCTAAAGCAACAGCAGTAAATAAAACGCATCAGGGCCTGTTCTTTGGAAGGTCAAGAGGGGCAGGCTGGACCCACATCCACGGAGATTAATGTGCTAGACTTGATAAAACCAGAAAAAAAATAGCTTGACTCACATGCTCCCTAAACAATGCATCCTAACTATGCCTAGGCCAATCTGCCACAAGAGGCACAAGGCCGGCCTCTTGTTAAGGACAGCTGGCACAAAAAGCAGTTCCCTTCCATCCCTCTCAACCAGCCACAACATCCTCACAGCCAAGGGAACTGCAGCAAGGAGTAGGTGCAAGCTAACAGCACTAAGAACTATGGGTCAGGTCCACAGACTGCTTTCAATCCCTAGATTTTGAACAAGATAATACTGCTTTGCCTTCTGACTGATGAGTCATGAATTGAATTTTCAAACTTGTCTCCACATCCATGATTCCACCATAACTAGGTCTTACAGATTTTGTACAGGTCTTTCACTGACAGCTGATACTGGTTGGTAGCTGATATCCAAAGGGGAGAAGTATTTTAATTGTGGACATTCTCTTTAAGCTTTAGCTATGTTGGTAAAATATTTCCCTGTCAGTAGATGCTCATCACATCTGTAATATATGTCACCACCAATGGAACAGTTTCTGTGAAGTTGCCCCAATTCACTTATCTGTATCAGATAAATTAGCTTAAGGAGCTTTATCTTTTAGGCATAAACTCACCTACCTAATTTTGCTGAAGACAAACTAGAATGCATTCACACATAATGCTCTGCAGGCAATGCTTTAAGAAGTGACAAACAGCAAGCTAAGGACACTAAAATTTTGCGCTACTGCAGATGGTTATAAAAGAGGACATCTATCTGCACCCTTAGATTAATTCTCTCTCTTTTTGCTCACCAAATTAAACATGCTCCCATGGTATAAGGCAGCACAAAGAAAAAATGTGCAGTATAACCTCTCTGAAAGGAAAGTGAAAATAAAAGATAAATGAATTAAAGCTCCATTCTTGCTTCCTGCCTTACCACACTCTGGCAGATGGAATTACATCCCTCTTTTTACCCTTTCCAAACTTACCCAAGGTTGATCAGGTCAAAAGTCATCCCAGTACATTCAGTTGTTACCCTATTTCCCTGGGCTTCACTCTTTGAAATTCCTCATGATCCAGAGACACAACTCCTTTCATAACAGCATACGAGCACATCGACTCATGCAGTCATACCAAAGGGTAGGCTCACCAGGACAGTAATTCATGGAGAAAAGAGTGCTTTCAGTTGGCTAACATATGCTACAGGGCATATCCTACCTCAAACAAGAGGAAGTAATCTGGCAAATGGTGGCCATGTAAACTGGCAATGGCATTTCCTCAGGGTATTCCTAGATTTTTCAAATCCTACCTTCTCTCTGGATAGTCAAGAAGATGCAGGTCCTTACCCCAATCTTACCTCAGCTGTTCCTGCTTCTTCCTCTAGTAGTCTCATTCCCTATATGAAAAACATGCCCAAACTGCTTAATACATTACCCAGCAGGAGCTCCAGTAATGTCTCATTTCCCTCCATTTTCACCCAGGTAACAACACTGTTCCAAAGGATAGAGCAGAAGAGAACGCAGCTGTAATGACAAGTCATTGTTTTTAAAATTCACCCTCAAGGACTTCATTAAGTTACAGCAAAGTGCTTAGTTATCCTTAGTCACTGATTTCCTAGGACAACTATAGCACTGTGTCCTGTTCTACACTGTTGGAATACTGGTTCATGACTAAACGCAGAGCAGCACAGTGAGCTCTGCTGATTGAAAGAGGATCCGAAGACAGGAGACAATGGGCCATCCATAATAGAAACCTGTGTTGAGGTTGTCCTCATAACCTTTTGTTGTGAATCCGTTTCCTTCCCCTACGATAAGCATATTCTGGAGGATGTCTGTCACCTCCTGAAGTGCCTTGGTCGGCATTAAGAGTTGCACAGTGAACCAAAATGCAATTCCATGCCTTGGTTTCAATCCCACAGTTTCCCAGGAAAACTGTTAGACAAAACATGCCTACACATTTATCTGTGTTTGCATATATTAGGCAGTTAAATCACAAGAAGGCAGTTCACCAGTAGTATCACATGAAAGCACTGCAAATATGAGATGTGAAAAAAAAAAAAAAGAAAAGAAGCTGTTTCAATAAACATTTTTAATCTATGCATGAGACTACATAGCCTCTTCAGTAGGCTAGTGTAAGACCAAGGAGGAAGCCATTTGATGTCTGACAGCATCCTCCTCAAATTACAGTTGCCCATCATAAGAGCTGCCCTGAGCAAAACCATTGCTTGCATGGTACCCACACTCCCAGTCAAATTAAACACACTGTCATTCCTTCTGTATGCTAAATTACAGAACTGCAGTTCTAGACAAGCTACAGTCGTTTCTATTTTATTTCTGTTATTGCTCTTCATGGAATCATAGAATTGCTCAGGTTGGAAAAGACCTTAAAGATCATCGAGTCCAGAATCAGAAATGGAAATAGATCTAATCGAGAATACAAACGGGCATCTGCCAATCTGCGTCATCATGGATTTACTTAGTACTGCTGCAAAATCCTTGAAAAGAGCACACTGTCTCATAGATACTCACATTAATCATTATTAGCGTGCACTTCAACTACACACGCATAAAGAAATCCAATTTTAGCAATGCCTGTAGCTGTTCTGTGCTACTCTGGCAGCAGCAGTAAACAGGCTTTAACTGAATGGTTAACCTGAGTTTATGATTACCTTATATCAACAAGACACTGCAAAGCAGCCAATGTACTGATCAATCTTGACTGCTGTGCATACATCCAGTGTTTATCTTCTGAACGTGTCTCATTTCACTTGCTTCACACTTGTCTCATTTTGTTGGCTTGGATGAATTTATTACTCATGCACTTGGACACAATAAAGGGCTAATTCCACACCACTGTTTATATCCCATATGGATCTAATGTAATTACACATCACCCAGAACTTTCATCCTTCCATCGGATGATGGCCTTCACAACCAGCACAATAAATGGTGCGCGGGTAACAGCACATGAAATCAGCTTGCATTTTTAAAATTACAAATGTGTTTTGATATCTAGTAACAAAAATCTCTGCTTAGTTGGTTCTCCAGTGGTGTTCCTTTTCCTTTTTATCTTTTACTGTCCCAGTCCCTGCCTCCGCTAGCTAAACTTTCCTTCCACACTTTTAGTCCCCAATATGCATCTTTTCCTAATGTTCCTCAGTACACCCCATTCTCCTCACAGTGGGTCTCATGAGAGTACACTCTCATTTGAAATGGTATAAAGACAGTGTTTCTTCCGCTGTGCTGTCTTGTCTGCACACACACATTTTTTCTTGCTACAGAATGTGCAATATGTTAAAGGATTAACATATGACATAAATGGTCTATTTATTCTATAGTAGTCTGTAAAAGACTTAGATATACAGATTCTTTCAGGTCTTAAGCTCCATCTCTCTGGGTTCCCTAAAGCGTTGCAGAAATTCTGAATGGGGTAAAAATGATGACACGCTGGGTGCTTCACTAATGCTTTGCTTGTTGCCCCCTCCCATCAAAAAACAAACAAACAAAAACAAAAACCACAAAAAAACCCACCACCAACAAAAAAGAACACACGATGAAACATTCCAACATACTGGCATTCTTACGTGTTCAGCTTTACTACCTAGATGCTTACTGCTAGATTATCTATAAAAATACAGACAGTAGATGACACTTTTTGTCCAAGATAGTTTTTTCTTGCTATGTGTTAATTCTGACAGAGACTAAATTCATCCATACACCTCAAATGGAAAATGCAAATGAAAAGATTAAATGACTTCCACAAAGTCACAGAATCTCTAGAGAAGTCGTAACAAATGTTACACCAAACTCTGCATCATTTCTGATGGGACAAAACAGGAGGTAGTTTCTTCACTTCAGTATAAGGTGTCCATTTTAGCGGAATTAGTAGGGATAAGAGAAAAGTCATTTAATAAAAGTCTGCATAACAAGAAGGAAGAGTCATGTGTGCTTAATCCAATTAAGTCCTATGTTCAAGCATTTTGCTTCCTTTCATTAACATCTTCACTATGGAAGATGAATATTAACACAAAACGAGGACAACCATTTGTTTGGTTTCACTTATTTACGTTAATTTCCTAATTCTTCAGTTTTTGAGGTCATTTTCATCTAATCCAGTCAACACTGATTTCACTTATGTCCAGAATACATACTTTAGGCAGGGTAAAATCTTTTTTCCGTTTTCTTTTCCTGAGCCAGCTTTCACAAAGCAAATTGGTTGAGTTTTGCACTACTTCACAGTAGGGAGGCAATTATGCTACATTTGCAGGAGACCTGCAATACCTATTAGGTAACAAGAGAATTCTTCCTCTTCTGAATCATTTGTTCCGTCTCCAACAACACATCTTCACTGTCTTGATATATGGCTCATGAGAGAAACACTGATAGCTAGATAACCAAAACAACTTTTCCATAATGACACATTTTTCCTCCCCACCTTTATTTCCTGCTGTAGGCACTTATGAACCTATTCAATTCCATTCCCACTGAAATCAAGTCAACCACGTCAGTGGCAAACTTTCAGTTGTCCTCAATTACTTGTTATATGAAGTTTTTATTTATCATTTCTTTGCCTAGTGACATTTGGGACTGAGTCAATAGCAGCTGCTATTTTGAGCTACACGTACACTGAACAAAAGATAATCCCATTTCAAAAGGGCTTTCAAAGCACAAGAATCCAAAGGCCCTGACCCCTACAAACACTGGTGTACAAATCTAACTTTCTGCACTTGGGTGGTCCTCAATGGAGTGCATTTGAGAAGCAGAGTATTTACTCTTCCAGTAGTTGAAAAGAACGAGATTTGCGTCACTAAAACCAAGAGCATGAAATCAAATTCAAATATGAACCCTATGTATCAGCCTTGAACAAGACATCTCACAGGAAGTATCTCTATCACCCAACACAGTTTGCTGATCCTTTTCAGTTTGCACAATTCATTTCTTTTTTGTCAATTGATATGAGAAATGAAGCACCTTCACATTGTATTAAAGAGATATATGATACCTGAGCTTTACATATGACTCAAGATGGAGAAACTGAATAACCATGATGTTACTGGAAAAGAGAAAAAGTACCAACATTCTGATTCCCAAGACATGAAGTTGTTCATCCACATTCACAAAACTAGCAGAGGCCAGGTATCTTTTCAAGTTCTTCCCTGTGACCTGTAAGCTCACATAATGTTGCCTCACAAACCAGAGGGCAAAGGTAAAGAATCCCAAGTGTATTTTGTTTAAAAATCTCTTGATTTTTAAGTCAATTTTGTGACTTTTTAAGGCATGCCTCCAGGCCAGTAACATTTAAATTCATTCTTTAGATGAAAACTGATAAAACTCAAAGCACCAAAATCCTGCATAGAGAACAGAACTAGCATAGTCTGGCTATTCTGCAAGAGAATAAACTTGTAAAAAAATATGTAGGCTGCTCCAAAAGTGATGCCTCCTATTTTTTCCACGGAAATTACAAAGAGCACAATAACACTATTTGATAGAGCAAATTCTCAGCTACAAAACACTATTCTTCAACATAGTCACCACTATTAGCTATGCATTTTTGCCAGCAAACAAGAATCTGCATGTCGTGCTTGTCAAAATCTGCACCAGTGGAGGTGACCCACTGTTGCTGTCACCACTGCTGAAAGTCACCACCCAGCACCTCACTGTGCTCACATTCACTGTTTGGTCTCCGTAAATGTTCAGCAAGCATTGATGAGTGCCAGTGGGTGCCGTTTTTTCTGCATGGAGGAATTCAATGACAAACCTTTGCTTTGTTGGCACTTCCATGTCAGATGCCATTTTGTCAGACTGCCCTCCCGCTGTCATCTGTCAAATGACAATAAAATGTAACAGAATATAGGCAGGAATGCTTGACCTTTACTGCTACACCACCATCATCTACCTCTGATATCATGGGCCAACATAAAACAGGAGGCATTTCTTTTGGCGCAGTCCTTGTTTAACAACAAAATTCTTGGGAAGAATTCCTTGTAAGAAGACTGAAAATGAAGGCAAATCAACTAATTTAGCACATACATCCACGTGGAGGGTCCTTGCTCCCTGAGGATCTTCAGCTACACAGCATAAGGCCTTCTCAGCCCTGCCATTAACCAGGGTAAATCTCTGTGACCCACTGCAGCTATCTCACTTCCCTGTGTCTGAAAGCTCTCAGTCCATAAACTCCTATAGACAGGGCATAACCTCAGGCAACCTTTCACCCTATTTCCTCTCCTTTATGTCTGCACAAATCAGGACTGACTGTCAGCATTGTTGGGCCTGCGCATATCTGGCTAGGTGGGAAGAATCGTGTTCCTCGTGTTCACGTTTGTCAGACATTCTGGGTAGCAACTGGAACATGTTTGCCAGTTAGGCAGTAAGCCAGGACTCTGCAGAAGTACAGCATACTATGCCACAGCTGGGTGTACTCATGGGTAGGCAGGACAGACGCTGTGAGTCCCTGAAATAGCATGTAATCATTGCAGCTCTGTGCAGATCTGTCACCTACTCACTGACTGCTATGGCAGGTAACTGCAGATACATTAGCTAGTGAGTTAGATGAACACAAAGTGTAGGATGCACCTGCAAGCATAGTTTATGCAGAACCATGTAATCCTAGCTAAGCAATAATACTCTCCATGTTGAAGAAGGGTGTTTTTGTGCAGTACAATAACACTCAACCAGCAGGACTGGTTCCTGCTTCAGGTATGTGCCTAATAATCCTGTCAATAAATTGTATCATCTGAGGACAACAAGCAGGGTGGGATTGCACAAGGCAAAGATTTCCACACAAAGTAGACTCGTTTGGTACACTTTCTTTATAGTATATTAAATTCAGATATTTTTCTAACCTGTTTTTGTAACATAGTCTCACAGAGAGTTAAACAGAAAATAAAGGGGAAGAAATAAGTGACCAGAGATAAGAAGTCCCTGAAAAATTTCACAGCTAGAGGAAAAGTATATGCAGATGCATCCCTCCTTTTGTCTCAAGTATAATAGCTTGAGCACTGACTCTGATAAAGACAATATTCTAGATGCTTATGAGCATAAATCTGCTAATTTTATGTGGACAATCAGATAGGTGAGAAAAATGGGGCTTACACTGAATGCTCTATATCTGGCTCACAGTCCAGAGATTTCCTCCACTGTTGTAACTGCCAATGGATCAAAGAGCTTCCTCCTATAACTGAAAAAAAAACCATGGAATGCATAGCAACCCTACCATGGAAAGAATAATAGAGATTACGGTATGAGAAAAATAGGCTCTTGAAGAATGTACACAGAGCACCAATATTTGACAAGGGAAAGGGAATGGACAGTACAATAAACCTGAGCTCCTCCTAGTCAGAGATGGCAACATCCCAGCAAGAGAAGATGCTGCATTCAGGAGCACTGGAAATAGAAGAGGTTAAGCGAGTGGTATGCATGCGGTGGGAGAGGCACGGGCAATTGGAGCAGGAAGAAGATCAGTGATGTGTGCAACACATTTATCAACAGATACAATGAGAAGCAACCTTCTTCTGTACATACAGATTTAATTTAAGAAAATAAAATAGTGGACAACTCAAATGAACTTTTTCTGGTTGACTTCATACAAGACTGAAGGTAAATGCTAAGCAAGAATTTGAAAGATAAGAACATACGCATAGGAAAGTTGTTCCTGAACTGATCTGCAAACTCACTGTTGGCACTTTATAAAACCTAAGGCTTATAGTGAGCCATCATATTCCCTCAAGTCAGTGAGTAGTGATAGAAATACAGCTTGGCAAGGAAAATTCAAAATGCTATCTACAAAAAGACAGACCTCCAGACAGGTGAAGACCATACCCAGCGCCTGTATTCCATACCAAACAATAAGTCAGAAGAGAAAGAGTCCTCACTAATTGACTGGACTTAAAGATGATGTCTGCCACAAGATTTCAGAAAATTATTTGGCAAAATAATCAACACTGGAGAGACAGCTTTGTTAATAATGTAAATAGTTCACTTTAACAAATTGCCAATTTTGCAAAAGGCATTAATCTGTGGGCTCTGACCCAAGAACGCACAATGCATATTCCTTCAGAACAAATGCAATATTAAGAAAGCTAGCCACTGCATACCACTTAGGAGTGAAGCAAATGGACAGATCACGTACAGTCAGAATTTGGCATCGTAAGGCATGGCAAGAAAACCCTAAGTGAACATGGAGTCAATACTCTATTTTAGGCATGGGTACAATTCCACTGGAATCACTGACCTTAGCCAGTAGATGAACTAACTCTTGGCCACAGGTCACTGTGGAAATACCACGAAAGAACTTGCTTCTTCATTAATTTTATACCTTATTAAGTTCATAGAGAAGAATTTTAATTTTCAAGCAAGGTACAAAAACCCCACAGGATGAGAGGGTTCAAGGAAAGCTATTACAAATGCAAAGTGTACTTCCTCTGGAACAATGCATCTCATCTGAGAAGCAGTCTGTTGTGTGAGCCCCAGTTATTTAGTGCTATATAGAATGATATTACTATACACTTGCAGCTACCATAAATCTCAATGAATACTGTACAGCTCTGCCTATTCTGTACTACAAAAGTTGCATGAAAGCTTGACTTAAGCTTTTCAACAGAGTAGACACACATCTGATTTTAAACTGTGTACCATGCCAAAAAAGTTTCTCTATAATTACTGTTCTAACATATACATATGTAAAAGCATACATGCACTGACATTTACATATGTCTGTATGTAAATGAGCCTCAAGGTCTTATGTACAAGTTTCTCCTAGTCCAGCAGCTACCAAAAGTTGTTACCATTGATTGGGTGCAAGTGTTAGGATTAATTAATGATACAAGGAGTATCATTATTCAGGCCTCCATCAGTGGAAATTACATTAAAGCAGAGTAATTTTCCATTAAGCTTATCACATTACTCCCAGTAAGGCCACTGGAACATTCAATTTTCTGCCATTACTGGATCAGCTTCTTCCTTCCCAAAGTACCAATGTAATTATTTCCAAGAACTCATCCAAGTTTCCGTCTCTCATTTAGGGCAGACTCATCCAGTCTTCCAGAGTATGTCTGCAAAATGGTACATGAGCTTCTTCATCAGTCAGATAAACCAGCACACGGTCAACAGCTACTGATGGAGCCTTTTGATTTTACACTGGAGTATTACACAGAGCTCAGTAAGAGGTAGGAATTCTGGCCTCCCACATTTAGCAGAAAGACTTGTTAGCATATTCTTTCCACAACTTGAGCAAAAGCTGGTGGAACAATAAAGAAAATTCATTTTCATAACAAACGTTTTCCATTCAGCTGATGTGAAATAGGTGCATTTTTCTTTTCTTAAATTTCTGTTGTTCTGCTTTACATTTAAAAATTCCCCAAGAATGCCAAAGTATCTCATGCCAAATTCATGGGATTAGTATACTTTGTGCACAAAGTATGTTTTGTAAAACTGCTTTTTGATCACAAAAATTCTCATTACCTCCAGTTAACAGAAAAATCTTTCTCAGCGCTTCTGAGAGACAGGAGGATGGACTGTAGTTAAGGTAATAGAGAAGAATATGGAGTTCTGGATGTAATGTCTGGTTTTGCTGTAAATTTTTTGCATGACCTTGGGTAAATCAATGAGAAATGATACCAGGACTGTCTAACTTCTGGTGATAGTCCTGTCCGTAGTCATCAGACCCTTTCACAGTTGACTCAGAAAGCCTAAATAAGGCACTGAGCTGTATGCTGTGTAGGATCAGCAGACAGTGCAAGCTCCAAGAGTTCCAAAAGCACTCGGGCCACTTGAAAGTGAATGTTTTCTCCCGGAGACTGCAGATATTATGGCTGTGTTTGAGAGCCTGTTTCCATGACAAGAACATCAGATACCTTAAGACCCACTCTAAATACTCTCCTTCCTGGCATCCATTTTCATTCTGAGGCAGCCCTCTACCTCCTCCCCACACCACAGTATCTCCAGCTTGGGTATCCAGCTCTTAGTCTTCTATCTCTTTTGCTTTGAGGCTGTCTATTAGTTACTCTCTTGTCATCCTCTAGCTCCGTAAGCAAGCAGGTGCCTTGCACTGACCTCAGGGCTGCCCTGAGAGACCTGCTATATTCATAAAGTAACAGTAAATCACATCAGACTCTGCAAGCTGGCTTCCCATAGCCAATTGCATAGCCATCAGAGCTAATCTATTGCCAGGTGCTGTATCAGAGCTATTTTGTGCCTGAAAACCGAGGTTAGCTGAGGATATTTAGCAATGTGCCAAGCTGAGTGCTGTACTAGCACAGGAATCCAGCTTCCCAAAGCAGAAATTTTAAAAGTAAAAGAACTGTGTTCTTTCTGCACTCTGCATGCTAAATATGTCTTTAAAAGAACAGTATGTCTGTGGCTGTCTCCTCCTAATCACAGCATTTCAGGGACCACCCACCAGCCCATAACTTGTCCCTGGATGCTTGGTGCATCCATCAAGCTTCAATTAGTAATGAATTACAAAAAAAAAAAAGTGAAGACAAACATTTCAAACTCCTTGAGAAATGGTAATGTAATAGATGCTGCATTTTTGCAAATGTGCATCTTTCCGAGGTGGCACACCAAGGGGAAACAGAAAAGAACCATTTTTACAATGAACAGCGAAACGATCACACCTGGTCGGTAACTTGTGATATTCGGGTATTTACAGAGCTAAGATCAGTCACCTCCAGCAGACTTTGAATTTTCTAGAAAGAGATCGTCCTATTGCCGGGCAGCCGCTCAGGAGCGGGCTTTGTAAAGAACCTGCTCGCTGCTGCTGGCGTCACCAGGTGCTTACAGAGCTACCATATTGCTGCCTCTCTGCAGACAGCACCGTACCCACGTTAACTCTACTTCAGCATCTTCGCACGTTAACGGGGAGGATAAGAAGAGAAGAAATACGATATGTGAAGCAGGAAGCGAGGAGGAACGCACACCGGTGGATCCGGCAGGGCTATCTGCGGCCAGCCGGCGCAGCCACAATGCGCTCGGGGCACATGTTCGCAGCCGCCTCGGGGAGGCGGCACGGCGGGGCTGCGGAACAGACGACAGGTACATCTGGTCACGTCAGGAATAACGCGTGCCGTATCTGTTCCCACTGGGCGGCCCTCTTCGCGCCTTCACCCGGCGGCGGACGCCCTTCCCTCGGCCCCGGCCCCACCTCTCCCCCGGTGCCGCCCCGGGCGCGGCGTTCCTTCCCGGCCCGCAGCGGACGGTCCCCGCCCAGAGGACTCCCGTTCGCCGCCCGCCCGCCTACCTGACTTGGGGTAGGTGACGATCCAGACGTCGCTGTCCCTCACCGGGAAATTAGCGATCTCCTCCATCTTCCCCCTGCAGAAGGGCGGCAGCCGCACCCCATTGTACTCGAAGTACTTGCTCTCGAACTCCCCGGGAGTGCTGGGGGTCTCCGCTTCGCTTTCCGCCATCCTCTTCCCTGCCGGCCGCGGCGGGGCGAGATGCGGCGGCCCCGGACGCTCCGGCGGGAGGGCGGGCAGGCGGCAGCGGGCGCGGCAGCCGCGGCCCCGGCACGCCCCCACGCCCAGCGGCGCATGGGCTCCGCGCGCGGTGATGTCATGCGCGGCAGCCGCAGCAGCGCCGGTGAGGGCCGCGGGGGCGCTGCCGTCTGTCCGCCCGGCAGGGGCACGGCGGCGGCAGGCGGCAGGCGGCAGGCGGCAGGGCGCGGAGCGGGGACTCGCTCGCAGCCCCTCGCGGGGCGGGTGGGGTCTGCCCGTAGATGCAATAGCAGCCCTAGCGAGGCCCGTGGGCTGGCGGCTCAGGTGCTGCTGCTCAGCGTGCGTAAGGCCTCCTGACGCCTAACAGGAGAGTGGAAAAGGTTCAGTCTCTGCTCGGCTGCTTTTATACTAAAGAAATGGCGAGTGCTGTAGGTCTTTGGTCTGCTATGGATAAAAGCCAGTAGTTCAGCAGGCGCCTCTGCTGGACCTCTCTTAATTCCAGAGAGGTCAGTAAAGAGTTGAGGTTTTATTTGCTTTTTATTAGCTTCTAATGGCTACTTTATTTTGTTTAATGGTGTATGTTTTGCTAGTGATGTTAAACTGTACTGTTCTTTGGAAGCTTTAGATGTGAAGCGTCTGCAATAAGCATACGGCTTAAAAAAAAGTGAAAACAACAAAGTAGTACAGGAGGATACAGTGAAATGGAAAATACTTTCAAGCACCAAGAGAGCAAACGATAGCTAACTTCAGTTTAGCACACTGAGTTGTGCTGAGCAACCAGCCTTGTCAAGCTGTCCCTAGCATAGGAGCACCCTCAAGGAAAACAACTATGCAGATGGCTGAGAGCAGGAACTGATCCCAGCCTTTACACTTTCTTCCCCCGTGGTGTGTAAGTCAGTGCTTTGACTGTAGTTTATTTGTTCTTAACAGTAATAAACGGCAGATGTTAAAACTGTAGTTACAGCAGCTATGAAGAGTTCATCAGAAACTATTATAAGAAACACAGTTTCATTCAATGAAAATCATTTGCAGCGTTGCATCCATTTGAAAAATACATGTATTTAGAGAGAGCGATTCACCCCAAAGTCAGTAATTGGTTTGCAAGACCTGCTGTAGAAACTGATGCTATATGTTCAAGTCTCTGTCATGCCAGGTATGGTTATCAGTCTATTTCTGCAATGTACCAAAAGTAGAATTCTGTAGATGTCAAAAATAACTTTTCCAGTTTTTTTTAAAATACATATTCATAAAAAGAGGATTGGAGCTATTATCCAAGGATCTGGTTGGTATTCTGTATTCAAGATAATATGGTGAACTCAGAAGTGGTTGGAATTCCGGAACTGGTGCTTCTTTTTCTCTTCCCTATGATGTTTTGAGTGGTCAAACTTTTCATTCCTTGCTTTAAAAAAAAGTTCAAAACTGCTGAAAGCTGAATTGTAGGATTTTCTAGCTAATCTTCAAGGCAGAATTTAGTTAATAATGTTTTCTGACAATTAAAAGCATTGTCATATTGCTAATGATTTCAAAACCCAACAAAATAGACGAAGACTTGGATTTTAGTCTCTGTTGCTATTTATTTAATTTTGTTTCTGGAACTCCTCACTTAAGCCTCAAGTGTGCATATTTTGCTCTATATATCACATCAAAAGTGCTTCATTGACAATGGAAAAACTTTTTCTGTTTTCTCCTCAACAGAATTTGTTCAAATGTATCTCAGAGTAGAATCTCTTTAGGCAGAGCAAAAAGCCAGGCAGGTATTGCCAGAAGGGATACAGCAATAATTGGAGCATCTTTTTAGCAGTGGATGTTTCCAAATGAAAGAGCAATTGGAGCTCAAAGTGGCTGAGAAACCAGGTGCCCTGTATTAACTGCACCTGGCAAGATCAGGTACAGTCTATTTGTTCTTAACAGTAATAAATGGCAGATGTTAAAACTGTAGTTACAGATTCCTAATATAGGCATTTTGGATCTACAGTGTGCTACTTGCACAGCTGATGTGTGTGTGTGAATTTATACATACTGGAATTACTGCAAGTGTATGGCTCATCTGCCCAGTGCTTACCCAGATCTGACATATAAGACTTGCTGGAAATTCAGAGTGCTGAGCTACAAAATGCATGGAAGCATGTCAGTGGATCACCCTCTGTATAACTTTGGATAGGACTTGGAAAATGAGATTTTAGAAAAATAACGAAATGCTTCATTATTATTTTGTCAGAGAAAAGATTTCATTTTAAGATCAGAAAGAAGTATTTAACCCTAGAAACGGATTCGCTGTTCCCATGCTGTTTAGATACATCTGTGTTTTTGAGGTCTGTACCTACAGAAAGTACTCCTATAGACTCCTGAAGAGTCAGGAGATATGTCCTTGTATGTGCTATTAAAATTTGTCTGTTTATCACATGAAGCTGTTGTGAAGAACATCCTTATCCTGAGGGGTGTATGTGTACTGTTACAAACAAAAATAGTCTTGGTTTTCAAAGTCTATCTGATGAAAAGATAAATTTGGCAGTGTTCTGCCTTACCTTTATTAAACCTTTGTAACAGCAACCTGCATCAAATTTGGAGATATGAGGATATTCAGAATGGAAGAGTTCAAAGGAAGCTAGACTGTTGGCACATGTTGGAGTGCCAGCTGTTGTTTAGATTTTGACATCAAACCTATCAACGCTATCGCAGGTATTAGAAGAGGCAGATTTAGTGAGATATTAATAATGGTACATAATACTGTATTAATGCAGCAAAAAGCTGTGCAGTAGTTAGATGTTTATAAAACATTGCTTTTTGCTAGATATTTATTAATGTTCAATGTAGAGATGAGTGATAGTCACTTGGGATTTGTGCACGTGATCTTAGTACAGCATCTTAATTATTCCAGGGAATGTGGCTGATCATCAGTCAGTCTTGGTTTTTGTCTCTGGTATCCATCAAGGAATGAGGACTGAGTGTGCTGGCTGCACAGCCAGGACAATAAGAAATTGGGTCTCTTCTTAGATCCCTGTGTAATGGTAACTCAATCTCCCCCATCCTTCAATTTCCACCTCTAAAACGGTGGAAGTACTTACAAGGCTATGTAAATAGAAATCTCTCATTATTTAAGTGCAAAATTCAAGGTCTTTCTTCTAGGAGGCAAAGATTGATGCAAAACATATATTTCTGATGCAGTCCTGATTGATACAGCCAGAATGCAAGAGTTTCTACTTCTCCAACGTGTTCGTAAGTGATACTTGACAGAGCCAGTTGCTCAGTGTCCCAGGTTGCAGAAGACCAGCCAGTGTTACATTTAAAAGCAATGTAAGTCACCTGGTGTTCCACTGAGGGCAGGGTCTTACAATATACCATATTTCACAAATATAACGTGCTTATGAGATGATAATGTGCAGAGTTTCAAATTTAGCAGACTTAGATCATGAATACACATAGACTTTACGTACAGTCTTTATTCTTAGTACTATGCTTCCCAGCAGGCCACACAGGAGGATGTGTAGACAAAATGAGCCTGTCTTACTGTCAGTCTAATTGGTGTGAGGAAGCATGTGATCACCTTGCTGATGAGTCATATGCATCAAGCTTGAAATGAGGGCAGGGACATAAAAGGCATGTGAGTAAAACCAATCAGCATGCTGTGGTATCACCTCAAAAGTACAAATGCAAGAGGCGCACAAATAATAATATTAAGTGAATCAAAGCAAAGTTCACATGAGAAGATGATCAGGAAACAAGTTAACACTGCAGATTAATGGCTTTGCTTTTCTAAAACGTCAGAATTGCAGTTTTGTGAATTACATCTCCACCTCTCCCCAGCTTATGTAATGATAATTCCGCCGGGTAAGAGAATATGGGAATATCACACATATGTGAACTAGCCACACTCTCAGTACTTCCCTAGAGGGCTATAGATTGCTTTTGTGATCAGCATATTTTCAGCTCTGTTTTATCCACCCAGAATTTTGAACTTGGTGCTATTTTTAACACAGTTTTTATTCAAAAGAGTGCTATTGGTAGATAACTCAAGGCACAAGTTTGCCTGGGACTGAACCATAAGAAAAAACAGTTTTCTACTTAATCTGTTCTGTTTCAGTGGAAACCTTCATAGAAGCCATGTGGCCTGGGACTTAAAGCTGCCACGGGTGTGCATCCATTGTTCTGCAGGAGTCAAACCATGAGTGTGATCGGCACTGTCTGGACTGGAAGTAGGGGAAGGGGTGGGCACAGAGTAGTGCTGTCTTTTCCTCTGGTGCTGTTTGCACACACTCAGTCACAGTGAGCCCCGTGCAAACTACACGTGGCATGTGCTTGTGCTGCTTGTTGAGAACAATGCAGTGATTGCCAGTGCTAATATTTCAACCAGCCTACCTCATGGCATCTCAGAAGAAATCAGAACCCAGAAAAATTCTGGATGAAGGAAGAGTGTTTACCAAAAAATGGGCAGATGAGTACTTCTTTTTTTTTTTTTTTTTTTTTTTTGGTCAAGACAGATAATATGGCACTATGCTTAATTTATAGGGAAACACTGTCAGTTTTCAAAGATTACAATTTGAAAAGACATTATCTTCAAAAATATGCTGCCAAATTTGCTGCATATTGAGAAATGCTTCGTAAAGACAAAAAAGTAGAACTAACAAGTCTGTCATCTTAGCAAAATTGTTTTTAAAAAGTTAAAACGCAGACTGCTATTAAAGCTGGTAAAGGGGTAGCAAAACTGACTGCAAAAAAAAAATCAAAGTTTAGAAAGCAATGTTTGGAAAGTGTGGCAGATACAATGTATCTGCTAATATCTGATATAGCTACTGATAGTGCTCCAGCGATGCTCAGAAAAAAGAGGAACTTATGAAATTAATAGAAGAAGATGCAATTGCCACTGGCAACTCATGTTTGATGAAATATCACTGCATCATACATCCAAGAAAACGTACGCAAAATGGACGTTGTCATGCAAAACATTACAAATCATTGGAACAGGTTGCCCAAGGAGGTTGTGGATGCCCCATCCCTGGAGGCATTCAAGGCCAGGCTGGATGTGGCTCTGGGCAGCCTGGTCTGCTGGTTGGCAACCCTGCACATAGCAGGGGGTTGAAACTGGATGATCATTGTGGTCCTTTTCAACCCAAGCCATTCTTTGATTCTATGACTACCAGCACTGAGAATTGCATAAACTCCAATGGATTGAATCATCATCAGTTCCAGGAGTTCCTTAAAAGTATGGATTACAAGGACATCATTTACTTTTCTGAAGGATAATGGATAAGTCAGAGTAAAATTCTAAAAAGGTCTGATGATTTGTGAAAACAAGTCTTTTATGGAATCAAAAGGAAAATTTGTGGCAGAACTTGAAGATGAAAAATGGCTCACAGTTTTAGCATTTTTGGTGGATTTGAATGCTCATTTAAATGAGTTCAACATGTGTTTTCAAGGTGAAAATCAACTTATCTATTCTATGTTTCAAACCATAACAGTGTTTGAAATGAAATTTAAATTATAGCGAGCTCAAGTTGTGGCAAATAATTCCATGCATTTTGATGTGTTAGCTAAACACGGGCTTGTGAACAGTGAGAAATATGCAGCCTTGCTTTCAGTTTTGATAAAGGGATTTGAGAACAGGTTTCAAGATTTCCAAAAAATTCATCCATTTTTTGTGTATTTGTGACTCCATTTTCAGTTAATATAAATATAAATATATTACCTGCACATTTTCAAATGGAATGTATAGAGTTGCAATCAGACATTAAATTCAAAGAAAGTTTTGATCATGTCTCTTTACCAGGCTTTTATAAGGCCTACCTTAACAGCGAAAAATATCGCTCACTTCACAATCACACCTCATTCATGTCATTGCTTTTTGGCAGTATGCACATTTGTGAACAACTGCTTTCAAGGATGAACCACAGGAAGAGTAAAATTTCATCAAAAATCTCTGAGGAGCACCTTGAGAAGTCACTAAGAATGTCTGAAGAAGCAGCAGCAGCTTCCATTGAATCAGACATAGATGCATTAGTTTCACAAAAGCAAGGTCAAATATCCCACTTTCTCTCTTTTTTTTTTTAATGTTTTAATAAATATATATATATAAACATAAGTTTTATTACTTACACTCGTTAACTCTATTGTATATGTTGTATGGAGCCCAAGACAACTCCTCTTTACTTAATGTGGGCCATGCAAGCCAAGGGTTGAACACTCATACTCTTGATACTTCCATAGGTGAACTTGGATGACTTACTTCAGCACCTCTAGCTTCATTCAGCCTCCCTTATACAGGACAGATACAGTTTGTCATCAAGTATAATTTGATATCAGTATATAACAATGCTATTGATTATTATTTGTGTTGTTGTTAAAGTTGAAGGCAAATGGGTTGGGGACAACTTAAATGGTCTCTTAAGCAAGATCAGGACTCTGGATATGGATGGCCTTTTCGAGGCAGCAATTAATATGGCTTTCACTGCATTCTTATGATAACTAATTTTAATTCTCACTGTATTAGGAGAGGCAGATTACTGAGTAGTTTTGGGTGTACAGGTTTCACTATCCCTGCATAAGAGTTGTCTTGTATAATATCTGTTTACTTTAGTGGAACCTGATTTGAACATCTCCAGTGGTTAAGTATCACAAAACCAAACCAGTTCTACAGGAATTTTAGCAATTAGAATTGTTAGCAGCTGACCAAATAGAAGGTGAACTGGTCATGGCTGTTTTTTGAGTTAGGGGCTCAGTTTCCCAATGCTTCTGAATTTAGCTGATGTTGTTTCTCAAAGCAAACTGCTCTAGAAATGGGACAGATGCTGTTGTCTCTGAGAATTAGTGAGAAAATTACCAAATATTTTATGTTTCTAAAAGTCTGTTAGAATTTGTTCCTATGTAAAAATTGGCATAGTGGTGTGATGATGGATTTTCTTCAAATCACAGGACTTAAACCATTTGTGACCTGCGTGTTCCTGAATAAACTTTCTAGTGCGTGCTTTTGTACGAGTTCTCTTCTGTTGAAACAGCTGCAGAATGTCATGCCCAGTTAGCTGGGTGCATGTATACCTGAAAAGACAGCGTAGCTGACTCCCCACAAGCCAGGCTGTGGCATAGCCAGGTTTGTGTTGTGATACAGGGAGGATTCACTGCTTCCAGACAGCAGCTCAGCCTTCCATTTACAACTAATTAACTGTGTGGATTTAAAAGCTTGAGATGGTATTGGACAAGGAACTCTGCACTGTACCTACCCTTTAGGCATTTCTGCAAAGCCATTCAGAGGCCTGATGAATGTCTTAGTAACTAGAGCTCTATAAATCTGGCCTCTAGACTTGAAAGCTGAAAAGATGTGTTAAAGGGAATTAGCTGCTCCTGCTGTGCAGTCATTTTCATAGTGAGGATATAGATATCAGCAAGAGGCCATAGAAGAGAAGGGAGCTGCTAACCTGGACTTCTCAGGAGTATCCAGAGATGCTTTAGTTATTAAAACAGGTGTTGATCATGGTTTAGATTACTTATCCCAGAAAGCAGTAAATATGTCATCTTCCACGGTCTCTTATGTGAATGCAGAGATGTACGGAACAGTCTCCCCTACGGGTTAATTACAAACACTGCCTCAAACCAACACAGAAAACAAAATGGATATGCACAGCAGTGAGTCAGCTTTCTGCCTCATTTATTAATGAATTTGTGGGAGAGGAAAGGGCAAAAGGAATGGATTGACGGGAAGGCATTAAAAATAGATAAACAGACCTCTGCTACTGAGGTGAGCATGTGAAAATGACAGGGAAGGAACAGGATTACCAGAGAGAGACAATATGAAGGTAGTGTATGTAGAAAGAATAGTAGTGTTTAACAGATAGAGATGGAAGGATCTGAATGCTGCAATGAATTGTGCCAAGTGCTTTCAAGTCTGGGTGAAGGCATTGCATGGCACTCAGCCTGTTGTAGTCAGGAGCATAAAGGTCTCAAAAATAAAACAAATTGAGGATGGTAGAAGATGAAAGACCAGACAAGGGGCCTGGAGGAAGGTAAAAGATTTACACAGTAATCTCAAAATAAGCTTGTCTAATGTTGACTAGCACTTAAAATGCTGACAATGAACTGTATGTAACCTGAATTATGTAATCCTTGTCATCAAGAACTTGGCTATTTACACACTTCAAATGACCATAGGCATCATTACTTTATTACATTGAGTTAAAGACATTAAAATAAGAAAACTTAAGTGGAAACTGGTAGTCTTGGCACAACTGACGAAGCATTCTGTGTGGCACATGCATACATAAGTAGTTATTTACTACTTCAGAGCAGATTTGTCAAGCTAATTGATGAATAGTTGCTACTGGTTTAATTCCCAAGAGTCCCTGTGTCAAGTTATTGTTTTGTTTCTCTACTTTATATTCTGTGAGCATGTGAGCACATACCTATGACAGTTGTCAAATTTAGACTAATTCTCAAAAGCATTCCCAGAGTGGTATTGTAAGTTAAATCAACTGATCCTCAAAACACACCTCAGGAGAGATGATGAGAACCTTTATCTGAGACACTGAGCAATCGGCCAAAATTGTTCTCACAAGTATTTCTGCTTCTTGCTTCTTGTTTTTAACTTCTGAGGCAAACCTGGGCTAATAAATATCTTCATTTCATATGAGACAGTAAATAGCAACTTCTGTCATGTAGACAGCCTGTTTATGGTGCAGTAGAAAACTGAATGTAACTTTTACAGACTACAATCAATGAAAAATCTTCCTTTCTTCTCTTTGATTGGAACCTTTGGGCTTGATGTTTGGAACCAGGTTGGGCCTGATGCATGTTATCTGTGAACTTTAGATGTAACAGTGCTTCCATACAAGAATACCCTCAGCTGAATATCTTGCATTGTGAACAAGAAACAGGTAGCACCATGTATGATTTAATCATACAATTTAGCTTACTTCTTTCTTATCCTTAGAAGAAGCTTTATTTTTTTTGATTGCAAAATTTTGGCACCTCAGCTGTGTCCTTGTTACTCATTTGGTTCATAGATGTGTGGAATGCATACAGAGGAATTGTAAAAGACTCTTTTTCATTCCTCATCTCTAATTCTAGGGAGTCCAGGATGAGAGATTCTACAGAGCTAAATGTAATAGAGACCTACCAACTTCTGCTGCAGCTGAGGAAAAGGGGATGCTAGACTCTAACAGAAAACTCAGCAGGAGGAAAACAGTGGTTGGAAAGAACTTGAAGATGCAGAAGGAAGCGTGGTGACAGATGCCTTGAGTAAGGTACTTACTCAAAGTATCAAAATGTCATTCCTGCGGCTCACACTAGAGAGCACAAGTCATAAGTGTGGACTGTTCCCTTGCTGCCTGGTGAATGCAGGGCAAAGTAAATCTCCCTCTCAGTTATTCCAGATGTTTGTGCTGTAGCAAGCAAACACTGCTGAAAAAAGGGAGATTTTCTCATACAATTTTTGAACTATGCTTCTTATCTGTGTAAATAACAGCAGACAGAACAGCTGCTAGCACTTGAGAAATTACGTGCTAGACTTTTCCTGTGCCTTGCTAAGGCTTATTGTGTAAGTGGCAGCAGCCACTTTATGACATCTCTCTAATACCATCTGTTGTCTTGTGATAAGTGCACTCCCCAGAGGCCTGTGTGGAGCAGGAAGGAGAAGATGGACTCTCTCTTTTTTCCTAACACAAGGAATCTGTTCCCCAGGGAGCAGGACAAGACGTGAGCACTGTCTTCACTGGTGCCTGCATGGATTGTTTAAGGACTGATGAATGACTACACAAAACTGACAGCCTTCCCTGTGTAAGAAATGCTGTGACTAGTTCTGTGACACTACCAGTATTAATTCGTAGTGGCCAGATGTATGTAATGGAAATTAACAAATCATGTTATTAGTGTACATGCTATATGACAGGCTTCAACACCACTCTGCCCTGCAAATTCTGAAGTGATACACAAGTGGAAGAGCTTGGCTGAATATCATCCAGTGGCACTGTTCGAATCACTGGTAGCTTTTGGAAATGAAACAGCTCATCTTTCAGTTGCCAAATCCACATGTTGACAATTGCAAAGTTCAGAGATTTGGTTGCAGGCCATCTTCAGCCACATCCTGATCTAGTACTTACGGATAGCAATACAGATCTTCAGACAAACAGTCACAAGGACTAAAGCACAGTATTGGTTGGCATGCTGGTGGTTTCATGATAATACTGGATGTATCATCAGTTGCATCAGGAAATCACCTGTGAATAGTTTGGATGTCATGTGTCTTCTGCAAATGGTTGCAGTCATTTCCGGTGGGTGGATCTGTAATGAGGATAGAGGTCACAGTGTTTCAAGAGCTTGTCACATGTCCAGATGCAATTCAATAACTTGACTGGCCAATAGCCTTAGATTCTTTTTAACACTATGCATTATACCTTCAGTAGCAAGCCTACCTGCTAAATATAACTTGAAGCCTTTGAAATATAGCAAGCTGGTAGTGATCCTTACCACCTTTATTACTATTGTTTAGGTACCAAGTGCTAAGAAAATATAAGGGCTAGATTAAAATAAGTAAATAAATAAATGCTTAATCCTTTTTTGACTCTTTTTCTCACTAATTCCTGTGTAAGCTATCATATGAATCAGGAATGTAGACTTCTCTGATTTGTATTGTTTCTCTTTTTAGAAGTTATATTTCAGGAAAGTTAATATTGTTTTACCAGCACCTGGCTGGTAAAAAGAGTTCTTAATTTCTTATCCCTGATTTGCTTTTATTAACCTTTCCACTCATGCTTTTCACTACTTATGAAATGTATGGAATACTTTTGTTTCAGGAGTTTTTGTGATGGATTTACCAAAGGCTCTTCACTTATAGCAACATCTTCAAAGCTAAATGTAGGAGTGTTTACCATGTGTCCATTGCTATGTTCTTTCTGCCACAAACTGACTCATGTTACTTCATTGTTGTTTAAACTTCAGCCACATGGCAGGGCAACAGACTTCATAAGAATACGATAACTTCTTTCTTGTATGTGTCTTTTGTTGTAAAGCTTAGTTTCGTACCTCCCTCTAAAATTATTGTAACTCTACCAGCAGGACATGTATGCGTGTCCATTTAGTGAACAGTACACATCAACTCAGGGAACACTAGATGCCCACACATAGTTTACATAAGACAGGAATAATGTATTGGATTAATTGGAGAAATTAGGCTTCAGGGGAGCTACTTCTGAAGCTAAGAAAGCTGAGCAAAAATGCCATTTTAAGAGAGGCTGCTGTAATAAGCTTATAATTAAAGCCTTCTCGGAATGATTTAGACAAAATGACATTTGTTTGTATAAAATGCTACCACAGAGAAGACAATGGCTGGGCAAAGAGATTGTTGAAGCACTTGGCCAGAAGTTCTGCACTGGGAGATTTGAGTTTGGCCTCATATTGCAAGCTGTTCTGGTTATGTCCAGTAGCTAGTGTGATAGGAAGCTGTTTCAGGAGCAGATGGCAAGGAGTATGTGTGTCTGTGTTCCAATGGCATCTAAACCTACCACACTAAGCCTAAGGAACAAATCTGGTTTTCTTGCAGATGAACCTTTATGTTTACACCAAAGGAATCTACATGATGGACTTGTTAAACAAGGTGCAAAACATAAGTGAGAGATTCAAGTCCCTATCATCCATCTTCTTGGACTGTAGCCCAGTCATTAGTGTACACTGAATAAGAATGAAGGGACATCCTATACATCCTATGGATGCTCTGGACTAGAAAATTCTTGTGGCCAGGAGGAAGAAAAGCTTCAGGAGTGTCTCGCAGGAGTCTCTGGCTAATTTCTTTTGGTACTGGACAAACAGAATGCTGGAGACCTCGTTTGTTTTAGCAACCTAATTCTCAGCAGGCTAGGAATTAGTTCACAGCTCTAGAGCTCTGCAAGTAATGCTTCTTACCATGTTAATTATTTTTTTAGTTCTATTTATTCTTAAAAAATCATGATAGAGTTCCTCAAACTGAATGTCTTGAATTTTACTGAAGAGAGTTCTAATGAATGCAGCTCAGACATTTTATGCATAACTGCAGATATTATCACACAGAATCACAGAATTGTAGGGGTTGAAAGGGACCTCTCGAGATCATCACATCCAACCTCTTGCTAAAGCAAGTTCCCTACACCAGGTTGCACAGGTAGGCATCCAGACAGGTCTTCAATATCTCCAGAAGAGAAGAAGACTCCACTACCTCTCTGGGTTCCCTAGGGCTCCATCACTCTCACAGTAAAGAAGATTCTCTTCTCAAAAGATTAAATAGCAGATAGAAACCAGGTCAAATTCAGCCATCACTGAATCTTTCTCACTACTTTGAGATGGGTAGTAAAGGAGATTTCTTTGAATGTGTAGGAAAAATTAACATGCCTAAAAACACTAGGTACACTTATTGAGCATAAAGTGCATTGCTTTTCACCTCTCCTATCACAGGAGTGAAGCAGTCTTGGATTTAAATATGTATTTTAATGCTTTTTCTTTAAAAAAGGATACCTCAACCTAAGTAATAAGTGCAAAGAGAAAGCGAACAGAAGTTCAGCTATAATATTCTGTTTTCCTCAGCAGTTCTAGGTACTGCATGACCTAACTCTTCTAACATTTGTTCAAACTACTCTTTAAACGTTGCATTTGCAAAAGCCAGGCACATGTTCAATGGGACTGTCAGAGCATCTTCATGCAATCATTTATTAAGAAATTCAGCATGATGGATTTTGAACATCTGACCTTAAAGGGAGTGTTTCTTCTTGCGTGACAAACAGAATACATTTTTAGTTCTCTTGCTCATGTTTTTTCTCACTTGCCTAAACCAGCATTGCAGTATATCCTGTTACATGCAGATGAAACAAGAAAAAAAAAAAAAAAACTAGCTTAATAGATCTATCTTTGGATTTGAGAAACCAGAACTACCATTGCTTATATATATGTATTTTAGCTGCTGAGATTGTAAACCAAGCTTTCAGAACAAGACTGCATTAATCTGTGCTGTACTTGCTTTCTAGATTATTGCATTTATAGGAAAAACTGAAGAATTAGTCAATGATGGTTACTGGAATGTTTGTTACATATTTACTTGTAAGTACTGTATCATGATTCACTTTTTTGGTCTGTGACATTCCAGCTCAGCTAAATATTTGAGCACTGATTTCTAGTGAGATATGGGTCATCAGATTATAACAAATCTTTGTTAGAAGTACCAGCAAAGGTCTGTATATGATTCCTTGTGCCTTGCAAGAAGTGGTTGATTGGTTAGATCTGCTTTTTCGTTTCCCTTCTGCAAAGGAAGCTAACAGTTAGAATGAGAAAAATACTGATTTCCTGTGCGTGTAACAAATACAGAGAACATTCCATGATGCTTTGAATCTTGAAAATGTAACTGGATCTTATGATAACAATGCTTTATTACTATATGTATTGTACTTGCAGATTCATATACCCTTGATGTATGCTTCAACTTGTGAAAATGACTGCTGCAGTGCAGTGTTTTCCTGAATGCAGCGTTCTCTGTTCCATCATCTCTTTCCTGATATTTTTGTTTTAAGGGTTGCTTAAGGATTATAGGTTACTCAGTCCTTCTTTATACAGCACTCTTATCTATTTGAGAATTGAAAATTTGACAGACTTGTTTGCATTGTCAATCTTTGCAATGTTCTGAGAATAAAACTCATTTTGCTGTTCCTGGGAACTGCAAATTAAGGTTGACACAGGAAATTTTTTAAGCAAAAGATAAAATCTATAAATAGAATTAGGATGGTTACTTAAATTCAATTACAGCAGCTGTTTTGTGCATTACACTTAACCATTCATATTCTGAAGCAATGACAGCACATGTCCCAGATCCCATTAAGATTAGCTTATGAAACAGCAGTTTTCAGACATCCACTTCACCATACTTTCTCTTAAACAGCTACTGCCCTATGCCCTCCCTCAGCTGTTCATTCTTGCTTTTTTTTTTTTTTGCTTCTGTGCCAGCTTCTCAGTGGTGGTGTTTTGATCTGCTTCTGGAGAGGATAAGCTGCAGTCTTCTGTAAGTGCACAGTTTATTGGGAGGAGGAGATAAAAGGTGCAAGGAGGTTGATAGGAAGTGCTTCAGTGAGAATTATTTTCAGTTAGGGAATCAGGTGTGTTGATAGAATGTCAGTAAACTAATCATTTATATGGAACATGAGATTTTTCTTTACAAGAAAGAACAGCAATACACATATTAGGAACCATGCACCATAGAAATAATTCCTATTGGTACTGCAGAACACTGTTTCTTAAATCTAGAGCCTGTGCATTACTGACAAGCCATAGTACAAGAAAACAAACAGAAAACCTTGGAAGAAATGAAAGCAATCTCACGTGATTTGTGTTCTGGGAAAATTAAAACATTTTGTAGTCTATTATTTAGTTGATACCACATGGTGACTGTGATTGCAATACTGCACAGATTTTCTTAAGTTCATTTTGTGAATGGGTAAGTACTCACCCACTTGGGTTTTTTTGGGCATTTTTAAAGGTGATGGAATCTGGCCACTTACCTGCAATTGGAAATCACAGGGAGATCCAGGGATGGTTTCGTTTCACCTTTTCCTTAGTTTTTTCTTAGCTGAATCTGAAGTGTGCACACATTCTTCAGAATGAAGAATACGTTAATGCTTCATTTGGAAGACAAGGTATATTTTGAGGATAGTTTTGGTCTGGTTTGACTCCTCAGGAAAGAAGAAAGAATAATGGTGTTGCATTAAGCAGAAAAGTAGAACTGAAGTTCTGGGTTCACTAAAGTTAACAATAGATAATAAGGGAGGGAATGGATGCATCCCCTCAGTGGACACATCACAAGAGCTCACAAGATTAGGAGCAGTGGGAATGCTTTTTTAGGTATTGATTGGATTTTGAGAGGTTTGTTAAGATCTTGGGCTGAGAGCCAATAGAGTTCTCTACAGCTCAGTGCAAATAAACTGCTTGAGTAATTTGGAACGTACACTATGCAAGATGTATAGGTCTCCCACATGTGACCTTCTTGAATTGGACCTTTTTGTGCTTTATCAGTGAGGGATTAACAGCTGGACAGTCAAGAGCTTCCAGTAGAACTTTCCCATCAAACTATGAGGTAAAAAAACAGCATACAGTTTCTGTGAGACACAGCATGTGGAACATAAATTATGTGAAACTGTGTTTTTTGAAATGAACAGTGACTTGTAGCTAGTTTGAAATGGTCTTTAGACATCTTTTCACCTGCCTGATTTAAAAGACAAGTGTGGCTTGTCTTAACATGCTCCTCATCAGACTTATAGCATTATAACTAAGCTGAGTTGACCCATCAGTGATGACCTCCATTAAAATACTTTCAGCGGTAGACTTCATAAACCTCTTAAGGCCTCTTAAAGACAGCATCAATGTAAAGGTTTGTTGGATTATTTTTTCCATGGAGTGGACAGTTCTTGGAGTATGGGTTAAGGGCTAGTTTTCATAGCTTACACACCGCTAACAGATAAGAGGAGATTTCTTGTACTCGACAACAGGAGCAAGTCCCATATTTAATATTTCCTCTTTGAAAAAGTCCTTTGGTCAGATTAATAGGGACAGAACTGTAGCACGTGCTGGAGGAAGGTCGGAAGGCTGCCTGTTGTTAAGGCAACAGAGAAAGTAGTCTGCTACCTACACAGTCTAAAAGGTGAAGGAAAATATTTACCAATGATATGAGATACATAAAATACCACATAGAACATATGCACAGTGACATGCTACGACATATGAAAAAAAGGGGACATTCAAGGACAGGCAGGAATATAGACATTAGCAGTCCTAATACCTGAAAGATAGTTGTCCTGGTAACGTTAAGTCCAGTTGGTGTCACCTTCTTCTAAGAGTTGCTGTAATGAGTCACCGTAAGACAGCAGCTGATGAGTCTTGAGCAGGTGCTTCAGCTTGTAGAGCCATCTGAGGTCATGGGGAGTCACCTGGCTTGCCACAACAAGCTTCATAAGCTAGCTGAGTGTCCACAAAACAGTGTTCTGTAGATTGATCAATTTGTTTCCAGGCTACTCTGTCTTGCCTTCTGACCTTCATCTTGTCCCATGTATAGCTTTGTCTAGCTAGACTTGTCATTATCCCAGCTTCCTGGCTTCTTACATGCACCTGTACGCCTTTTCTTTGTGAAAGGGCACGTGGATGTCAAGTACCTCTTTAAAAATAACCTCTCGTGTTGGTATAACAATTAGAAGTGGGAACTTTAACTTCAGTTGTTCCCTCTTACATTGTTTATAATGTTAACGACCATTTCAATCTCAGTAACTACTTTGTGTGAAATGCAACCATAAAATAGATACTTATGGAGCTCTGAATACACTTGCTTTGGGATTCAGTATGATCTCCTTTCTGCTTGTATGGCTATGGTCAGAGAGATCTGCCAAGACTGAATTAACTGCTCAGAAACAGCTAGTGGACATGGACTGAGACAAATTGTAGTCATCTCTGTGGCAGCTGATCATGACTGAATCTTGGTATTTCCAGATATTGCATCTTGCTGTTTGAGACCAAGTTTTCTATGGTAGGAACATGAAACAGCATTCTCTTGATACTCAAAAGGCTGAAAAATGTAAGCAGGCACCAAGGTTAGTATGTGTCTTAGCATATATGTGCCTATTTAGTTAAAGCATTTGTGCTGATAATCCCAGCTTTGTCACACAAAGCTGACACAGGTATTTGAATACCCAGAAGGAAGTAACATCTCAGTCTATAACACTGAGGCAGTGAAGGACCTAAAAATGTGTTTCAGTACTTATGTTCTTAGTTCTCCTATAAATGTATTAATTTCTGTGGCACTAAGGCAATAGGCAAAGCTATATGGAAGTCTTCTCTGCGCGAGGAGAATAACAGCTTATTCTGACAATAAACTGAAACTTCCCATACATGAAGCATGATTATCTAACTGAACTTTGAAATATACCCATAAAATCATGCAAAGCTTCTAGTTTTTCTTGGCAAATTTGATACAAGATAAAGATGAAAACTACCCAGTATGGTCTTTTTGTTTTCTAAATATGCAGAACTTGTGTTTATGTTGATCTTGGCAACAAATGAGGTTAAAAGAGGTAATCTAAAGTTAAGATTGCTTAACTACCTGTGCTTTTTCTTTCTTCTAGTATTCCAGTTAATCTTCACTTGTAGTACTGAGTAGCTTGGGGGAAGAAAAGTAATGATGTTTTTCCTTACCTAGTTTAAAATTAGCTTCCCATTTCCATGAACATGGAGAAATTTTGCTGAGGCAGGGAAAAACTGTTCTTGTGCTAGAGGGTAAAAAGTGTAAGAATTTGCTGTAGGAGAGGGAGTGTACTTCCTGGCATATGTTGCTGTCTTTACAAGCTTCCTTTGCCCTTGCTGTGTTTTTTGGGAGTAATCAGTATCATCTTAATCTAGTGTGCAGAGATGCATAGCCACATTGAGAACTGACAAAGAAGGGGTTAATCTAGGTACCAGGACTGTGGTCTGAGTGTTATCTTTGGTTGAAATGGGAATCGCGGTTCAGATGTTGATGGGAAGGGTTTTGGTCTATGTTTCACCTATGGGGCTGAGTAGGAAGTCATCAGACAGCAGACTGCAGACAAAATGCTTTCTTGAAGAATGGGAATAGAATAGAGACTTTTCTTATTCAGAGTTTGACTTCACTGAGACAAAACTTTTTTCTTTGCTTTTAAAATTGACTGAAGCAAATATCTTGCTCTTGGCTTATCAACACCATGCTGTAATATTATTTGTTTAGGGGAAGGATGGTCATTATATTTACTTCTATTTCTGGAGTAGTGTCATGCATTCCATGTGACAGGTCAGGGCCACATCTATCAATTGGGTAAAGTTGAAGTTAGGAATTTATCTGAATATACCAGTTGGAAATTAAGATCACAGTCCAATTGTTTCACAACATAACTGACATATCAATCCACAGCCAAATTTCCTTCAGCAAGTCGACATTTGGCAGCTAGGGAGGGATAGAGGAGAAACATAGTGACCTAGATTAGTCAACAAGAATGGATTATGGGAGAGAAGAGAGACCATGACTTTTTGGAAAAGAATTTAAGGCATGAGACAATGGTGAAACTTACTGTTGTGCATGACTTAAGATCACTAAATTTTAAGCAGTGTGGTCTCCAGTAGAAGTATATAGAAATGTATCTGAACACGTGTGGGTTAAACAGCAGATCTGTGAGTAGAAGGGAGGAATAGATGAAAAAAATCCAATTTTTTTTTTCTTAACATTTTTTCATCGTGCCAGAGGCTTCCAAAAGAATGAAGGTATATAGCCGTCTGGTTTTCAATGGTGTGTTTCTAGGAGTGAAAGAGGGCAGAAGAAGTAAATGTTAGTCAATTCTCATGCCAGGCACAGCTGAATGACTAATCAACTTTGAATGGTACCATGTTCTGTCTTCTCCTTTGCACACTGAAGGAAGGGGAAGGAAGGCTGCCCACAAATCATGAGATGATAAATGTGCATCAGCGTCCACAGCCTCACTGCACTGACCCCAATCTTAAGGTGAAGTTGTGTTAGACACAGCCAAGCAAACAGCTGGCTTCTGCCAAGAAGGGAAAAGACTGTCCCTGGTATTTGCTATCTAGTTTGTATTAAGCCAGTTCAGCTTTTTAAACCAACAGTCTATTCACTCTTCTTGTTCTGAGTCTAGTTAACTGAATTGAGTAATCCTAAGATCAGAGAAATGTCAGAACAGTGACAGGAGAATGAGGAAAGGATATTAGGCACATGAATGTGAAAGCAGATGAGGAAAGTATGCAGAGATTGGAAGGATAAGGGGCAATGGGTTGAAATGTGGAAGGATCAGAAAGTTGAGGATCCTTAGTCTTGTACTAGAGTAGAAGTGGAAGGATGTCAGTACTCCTGGTCCAAAGGAACACCTAACAACAAGCTGTATAATTACTTACTTAGAATAAGAAATCTGTAAGAATGAAAAGGGGTTAAGGGGCTTTGTGCAATTCTGGCTAAGAGAATGGACAAAGTGACTATTATCAAAAAAGTGACAGAGAAGAGATGATAAACAGCACTGGTGTGTCACAGGAATACATTCACGTATTTTTGTTACAAAAACTATTGCTATCCATGGATGCCAGTGACTCTTTTTAGTGAGGAAAAGATAGCTGAAGAGTAAAAAAGGCCATGACTTGCTGAATGTGGTCTGAGCTGAATTGTCACTAGTCTTATCTACATGTAAGTACATGTACAAGTACATCTACATGTAGTCTTATCTCAATGAAAATCAAGAGGTTTAAAAGTTCAGCTAAAGTATTAATAGTTAATAATCAGTTTATGTGAGTTCCAACTAAATAAAAGACAGCTCAACTTCATGGAAATGTGACAATTTCAACAAAATTGCCCTTACACTTGTATTTAACTTCAATAACCAATTTGCTTCCAATAATGTAAAATATTTCATTTAAACCCATTTTAGTTGCATATTAATATGATTTTTCATTTAACATAATTGACTTGGACATGGAAAAATAGCAAATGTACAGTGGCAGTTTACATGCATTTTTCTCTTGAGAAGCAGCAACAAAAATATCTGTAGCAGACAGTAATGACTTTTTCTTTTGTTTAAAAAAATGCCTCTAAAATGAATTTTCTGCATATACAAAATCAAATGGCTGGATCATGCATTAGTTTCAAAACGATTCATTTAACAGGGAAATGAAATGCTTGTATTTTAGCAGATGTATCTTAGGATGGTCTGTAAATTACAAAGCTTTGGTCTCCATACTGTGTTAAATGAGGCCTTCAGCATTTTCCTGTGGAGGCCAATAGAAGTTTCTCTGATAGTACAGTTTCTGCTACATTGTTTATGCAAATTTTCTCTAGCCAAAGAAGTGGCCTCAACTATAACTATGATACTAAATACTTAAGTCACTCTGATAGTAATGCCTCCTATTTACTTCCTTGGAAACAACAACAGATACAAAACGCACAATAACACTATTTGATAGTGTTCTCAGCTACAAAACACTATTTTTCAACAGTCACCACCAGTAGCTATGCATTTTCACCAGTGATGAACAAGAGCCTGCATGCTGTGCTTGTAAAAAAAATCTGCACCAGCGAAGGTGACCCACTGTTTCCCAGCTGCTGCAATAGTGTTGTTGCTAGGAAAATGTTGCCCATGCAGTCCATTTTTCATCAGGCTGAACAGATGGAAGGTACCAAATCCAGACTGTACAGTGAGTGTGGTAGGACAGTCCAGCCAACACTGGCAATGTGCTCTGTGGTCTTCAGAGTGGTATGGGACCTGGGTCTGTCTTGTTGCAAGACAGCTTCTCTTCTTCTCTGGCCTGACTGTGGGAGTTTGAACCTTCAGCTTAGAAAGCATCATGATATAGCAGTCAGATTTTATGGTTTGTCCAGGTTCCAGGAAATCCAAAAATAGAACCCCTTCTTTCTCAAAAGATAGTGTGCATTACTTTATCTGCTGAGGGCTGCATCTTGAATTTTTTCTTCAATGCAGAATTCACGTTGCAACTCCATTGACTGCAATTTTGACTCCAGCTTGTAGCGGTGACACTACATCTCATCAACAGTAAAGATGCTGTTCAGTACGCCTTGACAGACTTGCATATGATGTTCTTTCTGTTCCTGTGTGAGTATTCATGGGGCCCACTTGGTACAAACTTTGCAATATTCCACCATCATTTTCAATACATTGAAGTTGATATTCAACTCTGTGCACAGTTCTGTGCCTGGCTGCTTAGAATGTGCCTTTTCTTTCACCTCACTGTTGTCACTTCTGTACCACCCGCTGCCTTATGAGCTCACATCTACTGTTTGGTATTCGTAAATGTTAAGCAAGTGTTGATGAATGTCAATGAGTGCCATTTTTTATGTACGGAGGAGTTCAGTGACACACCTTTGCTTCTTCCACACTGCCATGTCAGACAGCACTTTGTCAGACTGCCCCTTTACTTCCATCTCTCACATGGCAACAAAATATACTGGGATATTGGCTGGAAGGTTCAACCTCAACTGCTGTAGAGCCAACATAATAAAATAGGAGGCATTACTTTTGGAGCAGCCTTTGTATTAATGGCTAGAGGGGGCAAAAGTCCATCTTCCAGTTGTCATCCTACATGCTCTGAAATCCTTTTTCAATTTCTTCAGCTGTGTTACTTACAAGATTGTTGCACAACAGTGTGAGAAGTAGCAAGCCCAGACAAATTCTTGCTTTGTCAAAAGATTAGTTATTTAACTCTCTCTTCACCATCACATTCTACATTCTTGTCATGTGAAACCCAGGTCTTAATCTTCCAAAGCCTTATGCCTGTACTTAAAGGATATGTTCCAGAATCCTTCGTCAAAGGAAAGACTTCCACTGACTTATTATAGGATTACAGAGTGAGTTTGAGTACAATGAGAAATTCCTTCTCATACAACTGCTTCAGAATTGATAAGGGGGTTACACTGGTCCAAGCACACTAATCATGGACAGGGGACATTGGGTGACTTTGCCTTGTACATGTTAGAGAGAAATGATGTTGTTAAGCATTTCTACTCTCACAGTATGCCTCTCCTGTTCTTCTTGGCTGCTCTTTTTCCAGGTCATGTGGAGCTACAGCCCCTTTCTCTTAAGTTTCAATGACAAAAGAGAGATGGTAGTCCCTGTCACAGCTCTCTCCTCCTCTCAAGCCGTAGAACTACATGCAGTCCTTTTTCTAGTTATCCCTGGTCCTCAAATGAAGTTCTAGCAGACTTACCACATAGGTGTAAGTCACCTGTCATCTAATCATTGCTGTCGAGTTTTATGGATATAGAACAACATTTTATCTTTCTGGTACAAGTTTTATAGTACTTCTCTCAGAGAAAAAAAATCACTTAAACAAATGAAGACCTGTTCAAAGTAAAGGTTTTACTCCAGTGGAGTGATTTGCTGTTTTTCAAAACTACATGCAAGTTCACTAGCATGCAAGTTCTAGATTTGAAGAATATGTTGATTTACAGCAGTGCAAGATTTGGACCTGGTATTCATTTTAATTGTAATAACAACAGATAGGTAATTGATTTACAATGGCACTCAAACACCTAATGACATTGGAAGTCCAGAGTAAAATTCTTGCTGATTGTGAGCTTCTGTATGATTCCTGGGTAAGCGAGGAACATAGAAGTTTCTCAGTTTCTGCTGTGCATATCATATGCGTACTGAACAGCTAAACAATTAGATATTATCTAATGTCAGCTATATTAAAATGAAATAATTATATCTGCAAGAGGAGTGGGGTGTACTGGCTGTTTCAACAGCTACCTGGAAAAGCTTGATCCCCTGGGATAAAATTTACAGCCCAGAGTTTAGGCTATGCTTAAATTTCCTGTGCAACAAATGGGAAGAATTGTGAATTCCTCAAAAAGGGATTTGCAACAACCAGGGCTCAGCACAGTTAACAGCCTAAAATAACCGATAAGAGAATGTGAGGATGGATGTTTACTTTAAGCCAATGAGAGATGCATAGCTTAGATGCATTCCTCGCTGAGTTTAAATAACATCTTCCCTCTGTAAACAATTAGAAAAAGCTCTCTATTTCTATTATAGGATGAAAAGCCTTGCCCATCACCCTCCTTACATTAATTCAGTAATTAAAACAGAGGCTGAGGCTGAAGAAAGTCATTTAGGACCACTTCTGTAACATCTCTTTGGCCCACAGATGAAGCTGTAGCCAGCTGTGATATTTTCAGCTACTTTCTCTAGTGGTATTCTCCACTGGTTGCTCCAAACTTCCAGCTCTTCAGCTTACTTCAGGGTCCTCTGAGACCTTTTGGGAAAAGGCAGACTCTACAAATTGCCTTTTTCATCCTCACATGTAGGAAAACTAGAAACTAATAAGCTACAATATGAAACTTGGTCATGACACACAGTATGATCATCTAACTTCTCTGGAACACCAGGATAACTTACAATCCTACCCTATTTATACAGCACAGTTGTTCTACTCAGAAAGGTTGCTAAAAGCTGCATTGCATGCGTTGTGCATTGCATGCATTGTACATCACATGCACCTAGTCTATTTCCAGCCTCAGCTTCCCTCCCCCCAATATCTGCAAGGAATGCTCCTTCCTTCTCCTATTTCTTGTACGGCCCTTTTCCCCAAGTCACCAAGCTTGCAAAAACAGCAAGAAAGCTTGACCACAGTGAGGCTGTGAGTTCAGCTGTCTAGAAGCAGAATTGCTTATGTTGAGAAACACCCCAGAGGAGAACCAGTTATTTCTTGGTGCAGTAGTTCTTCCAGTCAGTCAACTGTACACAGATGTTTGTATGAGCACAGCAAAGAGCATTGATTTATCAGGTAGATATTGCTTTCCAAAAGCTCAGTATTTAATGTATTGAAAGACTAAAATCGTCTGAACTCTTTTGGGTAACCTTCTGTGGCACTTTGCAATCCCTGCTCCCATTATGCTCTCATTATATGGTTCTGTCATCCGGTCATTTGCAAAGTACAACTGTTTTGGTATCCATTTCTTCCCTTCTCCAACCGGAAGAAATAGAGAAATTTCAAATCTGTGATATTTAAAGAATCAAGGGAGGTAGGACTACTATAATAAACACCTGCATTTGTACACAGTGTTTACTGTTTACACCCACATACTCTGTTGACAGCATCTTCACCTATGCTCATCTCCTTAATCCTCTCTCCAGAATTTCTTACCACATTTTCAAATGTTAAGAAAGGGGCTAATGCACGATAAGCAGCTTACTGGTTACTAATTATACTGGTTCCTACTTACACAAGCAATAATTTCCTTTTATTACAAATGCTAGTTCCACAATTTTCTGTTTTCATCTCTCAGTGCTGTGTGAAGGATCAGCTGTTTCTGTAGCCAATTTCTGTACAGAATGGAAACCTCTGTAAGTAGGTGAATACAAAATAATACAGAATAATCTTAATGTGGATTATCTTGAAATGTATCATAAGTCTTGAGAAGTTTTCGGCTGGATAATTCATTATCTACACATCTATCTCTAGAGCAATTTCTGGAATACTGTTGGTCCTAGAGTTGGGAAGACAAGTACCTAATCTTTAGAGCAATAACAGGTTTGTTTCTTAGGTCAAGATCACAGAGGAGGTCTTGTGACACTGTCTCAGCAGTTGTTGTAAGATGTTGATTATTAGGCCTTTTTATGACAAGATAATTAGGTTTCTAAGTCACAAAATTATTTGCCACACAGCAGTTAACACATATAGTAATAGCTAGAATTATTATTTAAAAATATTGTTAATGTAGAAATGACACAACTTAGAGAAAACATAATTCCAATAACTCCATTACAAGTAGAAAAAGGAACTTGTGCTTTGCAAGACAAGATTTGAACAATCTAACTCTAGTGGAGGTCTGAATTTTCCCTTGAGTTTGTTAGCCATACCCAATTTTATTAGTTTCCCATCTTAAAAATTCCTAGTCCTTTAAAAATAACTAATGAGAAAAGCAAAGGTTGCAAATCAGCAGTGGGCACAGGCATTGCTGTTTCTCATTTAGTATATGTAGGATATATAAAGCAGCAAGTGGTCTTTTGCAATAGACTATTGCCACATAGAAATCAGGCCACAAGGTTAGGAAACAAAAATGCTTTGAAAATACAGCAGACCAATTTTTGACCATGTTAATGTGAAATAGCATTAAGCCATTTGTTCTGTGTAATAATTATGAAATTATGAAGAATAAAGGCAACAGCTGTGGTATCAAGCTGGAGAAGTAAATTGCTACTCTCAAGATTTATTTAACCTGGAGGATGAAAAACAGATCACATGCACAAGGAATTCAAGATATGAAAACTCAGTGTTTCTTCTATCAGAACTAGTTATACAGATTCCAGCCACTCTCCAAATATGAAAATATGGACAATTTTAACTGATTTTTATTCAGTCACTGTTGTAATTCCTTTAGCATGAGGTGAATACTTGTACTTTCGATTATAACCAGCTCTTGATTACTGGTAAGTGGGTTACATGTGCTGCAAATTAACTAGACTCTTGCTAACAGCCCATGATGCAGAGTGCGTGATAGCATGTGTCACTTACATCATACCTAAAATCTGTTCTGTTTCTTTACAGAGACCTGCTGACAAACAAGCTAGTCAAAGGTAAATGCACTGAATGTTTTGTTACTTAGCACATGTTTTGAAAACTGAATTAAAAAAAAAAAAAACCACTACATTTTCTCTCCCCACATGACTTTTAGTGAAGGTTGGTGGTACAAGGAGCATTTCAGCAGGTAGTGTATTTAGATGAAAATCGCTCAGAAGATCTCCTGTTTGGAGATCCAGCAATACTTATAAAATAACTTCCTTGTTAGCAGCCAAAGTAACCAAATAAAGTTCTTCTAATATAGCTTCCAGTATTGGCCTTCAATTTTCCAAGAGCATACAGCACAATATACTGCACTGAAATTTTCAAAAGCTGGCTCTACTATCCTCATGCTTCAGTCATTACTGGGAAAACAGGAGTTCATCCCTACAGAATGACTTAGTGCTGTATCTTAGCAAAAGGTATGTGAAATTGCTGTTTTATTTTCTAAAGTGAATTGCATGCTGTTGTTAGGTGTTGTTTGTTTGTTTGTTTGTTTTTTCCTTAAAAAAGATTATGACAGAAACCCACAGAAAACTCCAGAGATAGCTTTACCTGCTTACAGATTTTTGTATTGCTTCGGTCATATAAATCTGTATGATTGCTTTCCCATTGCCTAAACCAGTGTCTGTTAGTCCACTGCCAAATAAAACTCAGAACAGGCCTCTCAGTTTAGTTCAAAGCATACATTAGAATTATGAAGTGAAGCTTGGAAGCTGCATTGAAACTGCTTAGAAACTGTCAGCATCTACCATTAGCTGTGTACAAACCAATTTTTGAGAATATATGCTGAAATTTGTGTAGGTTTATTACTCCTTACTAAAATGCCTTAGGAATTTATTCACAAAACCTTAACCCGAACCCTAAAAATTTTCTCAGAGACTAGCAAGGTCAGACCCAAGGAAAAAGTAGGTCAGTGTCTTTCACTAAAATGACCTACTTTCAATCTCTTGCCAGTGAAACCTGAGCAGTTAACCTGAGGCCTCTGGAAGCCTAATGGACCGTGTGAACAGAAAAATATTGCCATAAACTATCTGTTGGTCGATACAACTGTTTTAGGAAGATCTGGAATCCAGTTGTTGGCCAAGAATTATGTAAAAGACTAACAGAGTAGAAGGTAATTCAGCTGGTGCTGCTAATAGATGAAAAACTATAACAGGCTATTTTCAGGAAAGTGTAAATAACATTCTCAGTGCTTGCTCTCCTGAAATAAATCTTGTGGCAGAAGTCAGTGAGCAGAGCAGCAACACGTGTGCATGTGGAGCCTTGGCACAAGGAATATAATGGGACTCCTTTCCAGGTTATGATTAGTATTTGTCCTTAGCTCACTTCCCTCTGTAAAGCAACACTTCCTTGCCCTGGCCCTGTGGTTCCTCCTACGTTTTTAACAGCCAAGAATTTGGACTTCTGACCTCCATTTTAGAAGATAGCACCCAAACAGTAGTAGGATGTGCCCAAATAACACACGTTGACTATAACATGTGAAATCCATCTGTTATTGATTATAACAAATTGGCATATTCAGGGTACATAAATGAGAATTATGGAATAACAAAAAGACCATTTCTCATACCATTTCTCCCCCCAAGATCTTAGACCTGATTACTTGTCACCTATCCAGCAGTGCTCCTTTGTTGCCTCCTACTTATGCTTTGTCCTATGTGGTTCCTCTATCTATAAATGATATGCCTTCAGTAAACTTAGTACTTCAATGGTATCTTTCTTCTAAGTAGTGGTAAGTAATGTAGAAATACTTTTTTTTTTTTTTTTTAACAGTGGATTTAATCAGTCTCTTAGGAAAATGGCACACCTAAATCATAATTCTCATTGCAGCTAAGTGGAAAGGATTAAGGGAGAAGCTTACAGTGGCTACATAATGGACAGATGGCATGCCTGTTGAAGCACTGGGTTTGGTTGGCATCTGTAAGCAGATGTTCAAGCTGCATGCACATTTCCTGCTACTCCATCAAACTACACTAAATTTCTATTACTTTGCCTGAGGCCTTTCTTCATTTCCCTGTACTTACTGAAAAAAATGACTATGGAGTGGATTCAGTAAAGGATTTATTATGCCTGCAATACTGATTGCAGCATAGTATATGTGAGATATGTGATATGTGAGATAAAATAAGACAATTTTGAAATTGCATATTGTACAACTGCAGTAAGGTTAGTTGGCAGGGCTTGTGAAGAGGTTGCATCAGTTTTCTCAAATGGCCCAGTTTTCAGAGCTAGCTTATAGGATTTTTATAATAAAAAGCTATGAGGTTCAGAACAGATAAACCTGTACCTGGGATTAAATGAAAAAACTTAATGTGAACAACAACAACAAAAATTGAACAGGTTTTGAGAGGAAGAGCAATTATCTTTATAGGCCTGAAGATAAAAGGGAGATGAGATAGGCAAGTGATTAGCCAAAGGCTCAGTGTTTTAAACAAATCTACCTTTTTGATGAGACAGCTGGTTTTCCAAGCAAGGGAAATAAGATCCATCCTGTCTACATGTACCAGTGGTGATATTTTGCATGAGAAGCTGTTTAAAAAGCTAGAGATGATGTAGTGGAGAAATTATAAGATCTGTTGCAGAGCAATCAAAGGAGATAAAAACTGGTACTGAAGAAAGAATAGGCATGTGCAGGAGGGAGGAGTACAGTGTAGAGAAAACTTGGTGTTGTGTAAGGAGGAAAATATTTCTAAAAAAATAATAAAATAAATATAACCACTCCAAAAATAGCAGCAACAACAACAAAAAATCACCAAACCAAAAAATTTAAGCTGCGATGAAGAAGGACTTGGATGTATTAGTCAGTCATATAACTAATCACAATTAGAGATTCATCTTCCCCAGTAAAGACTGTAACTTATATGGCTTCAGTGGTGCCCTGTCCAAAGGACTGGTTACAGGACTGGTCAGGGCACATTTGCAGCACCTGTCTCATGGCAGAGGGCTGGAGGAGCCCAGCTACCTGAGTGTGTCACAGACGAGGGCTGGCAGAGAATGCATCACTCTGCATTGTCAGTGAAAGAGTTACTAAAGTAAAAGAACAGAGTATAAGAATAGATCATTATGAATGGCTGCGTATCACTGTACAGTAGAGATGCAAAGACTTCTAACTATTAAAGAAATGAGGTTCAGGAACAGACTTGTAGTGACAGCTTAGGGCTAAAAATAATTTATAAAATGGAGTTGATCTCTGCCTGCAAAATTGAGATTAGCACCAGAAAATCTCTTGATGGAATAATGCCCTGAGAATCCCTTGCTCCCCTGTTATTTAACTGGCTCTCCCTGTCCAGTTTCTGCAGCTGGTCCCTCTCTGAACACTTCAGTGCTTCTTTTTCAAAAGCGTGGACTAAGAAATGGTACTTTCTTTATGTAAGCTCTGAGTAAATAGTGTGAGAGCACAAGTGGATAGAATATAAAAACAAACAAACAAACAAACAAAAACCGCCAAAACAGAAGAGATGGCTCTTTCTTTTAGATGAAAACGGAGGAAAAAGTGGTCATTCACTTTTAAATTTAGGAAGTGTAGGATGTGGCTCCCTCTCCATTTTCAGCTCCTTCCTTCTCTGTGAGCTGAATGAAGAGAAGCACCAGAAGGACAGGTAGGATTGGGTTGAGGACACTTTCTGCTCTGCTTATGGAAGTGGTGAGATGATGAAAGAATGAAGATGCATGAGCCAAGCAGATGCAGGTGGCTGGAGAGCTGTTAGAGACAGGGAAACTGAAAATATGGTCCAGTGCTTATGGTGTTCATTTAGAGATAAAATTCAGACTTCCTCATGATAGCACATATTTTGTCAAAGGATTATTCAAGATCTTGCTGGTAAAACTACCTTGTGAATTTTCAGAATTGACTTCAAGCCATCCAGGTTGAAAAACAGCTTGACTTTTGCTCTGTCTTCCTGGCAGTGTGCCCTGCAAATAAATTGCACAACACAACCTCCCCTAGGTGTGTTTTTGAAAGTGTGAACTCCTCTCTGTCACTTTTAAGATGTTAGGATGTGATGGTGCATGCAGGTGGCTGAATAGATTTCCAGCAGCCCTGACAGGCAATTAAATCCTAAAGGTTTTCAGATGCTGTTCTGTTTTTCTTACAGCACAGCTTTGGGGAACACATTGTGAATTCCCTTCTGAGCCACTCGCTTTCTACCAGCATTACAGCAGGATCCTGATGGAAACTCCGGGATTTGTGGAGTTGGATAGGAGTCACATACAACTACTGGTTCCTCTTATACTATGAGAGGAAACCGGTGCCTTTTTTCAGGGAGATAAATCCTGCCCTAGGTGCTTTTGAGATTCCCAGAGCACTTGAGCACAGAATCATTTAGAGCATCTCTCAGGCCTGCAGTGCAACTCTGCACAGAAATACCTGAGCTAGCGGTAAAGAAAACTCTCTGCAGACCTGAAAGTGTGATGGTATTGCTACACCAGTCTGGGCGTGCTGACTCAAGGATGGCATCTTCTTAATCTGGGCCATGAGGTAGCTTACATAGCTATGAGACAGCTCTTCCACAGCGCTGTGCTGGCAAATGGGTCTGCTCCCTGGTGAGTTAGTGGGGTGACACAGCAGTGCACCATACAGCGCTACGCAGATCACAGCAGGTGGTAATAGGAGGGCATGGGGTGGTGGTGGGTCTTGGTAGGTCAGATGGTTGGTTGAACTTCGTGATCTTGAAGATTCTTTCTAACTCTGTGATTCTATGGTGATGTATTAATCATCTATTGTCAAGCAGTGCTGCTGTGCTACAGAACTTCTGGAGGTGTTCGGGCACGTGGAGATGCCTGGCTCCTGCTTATTGCTTGGGCTTTGGATGAATCGAGCTGCTCTCCTTGTACTTGTTTGTAGTGTCATGAAATGCTGGTTTAAATCACCACACATACACTATGATCTTTTGAGCCTCGGAAAATGGAAAAATTGCTAAATCTGCACTTTCTACCCCATGCACGGGGTCCGCGGCTGAGCCACGCAGAGCTGATATTTCCCACCAAGCTATACGGTACTGACCTGGACCACAACACAGCATTCACAGAATCACAGAATGACCAGGGTTGGAAGGGACCTCAAGGATCATGAATCTCCAACCCCCTGTCACATGCAGGGCCACCAACCTCCTCATTTAATGCTAGACCAGGCTGCCCAGGGCCCCATCCAATCTGGCCTTGAACACCTCCAGGGATGGGGCATCCACAACCTCCCCCCTCACCTACAGACTAAAAGGCGCGGGGCCTCGAGCGGCCTCCCGGCCTCGGCGTGCCGCAGCCGCGCCCCGGGGCGGGGCCTCCTCGGAGGCCGCCCGCGGATTGGCTGCGCCGCCTTGTGCCATCGCGACGCGGCGAGGGGCGGCGGGCGATTGGCGGGCGGGCGGCGCTGGGCGAGGCCGCCATGTAAAGGCGCAGAAGGGCCCCGCCAGCCGAACGGCGGGGCGACGGCGCCCTGCCTCGCTGCTGGCCATGCTGGACCGCGAGCGCGGCTGGAGCGTTTCTTTTGCCGGCTGCGGCTTCCTGGGCGTTTACCACATCGGCGCGGCCACCTGCCTGCAGGAGCACGCCCCGCACATCATCCGCGACGCCCGGCACATCTACGGCGCTTCGGCCGGGGCGCTGGCCGGCGCAGTGCTCGTCGGAGGCGGCTCTCTGGGTCGGAGCGGAGCGGGCGGGGACGGCAGGGCTGGATGCGGGCGGGACCGGCGGCGCGGCGGTGGCGGGCGGGCTGGGCCGCGTTCCTGCTTGGCCGACCTTGTCCGTCCGGCGCCCGCCGAAGCGAGCGGTGCCGGCTGCCCGCGGTTGTGCGGGGGTCGGGGCGGCGCTGTGCGGGAAGCGCCCCTCGCGGCCCGGCGCGCGGCTGGAGGCAGCGCACGGCGCCTTGCTGGGAAACGAGCGCGTCCCTGCTCCCTTTAGCTTTGCGCTGGAGTTTCAGTTAGCTTTGCCCTGCTGCCCCTATAGCTTCCCTTCCCTACCCTTCCCTTGGGGTGAGGCTGAGTGAGGTACGATCAGCGCTGACGTTGGCTTCAGCGCGCTTCTCTTCTCTGGCCTCCGTATTGCCAGCTAGACAGTGGGTTGGTTAAGGTGGTTGGTGTTGATTTAAGGCGGTTGATGTTAATAGGTTGTTAGGAACAGCTCCAGGGGGAACGTGGGCACCGGAACAGGCTCCCCGGGGTCGTGGCACCGAGCTGCTGGAGTTCAAGCAGCGTTTGGTCACAGCTCTCAGGAGTGGGGTTTGGTTTTGGGTGGTTCTGTGTGCAGCACTGGGTTGGACACCGTGATCCGTGATCATGTATCACTGTGAGTCCCTTCCAGCTCAGGATAACTAGATGTTCTACCGGTCTGGCTGTAATTTAAGTAATCGAGTTAGTGCTGTTTTGTGTCCGTACCAGATATTTCTTGATGATAAATGCTAGTTTGCGAGTAAATGCAGTCTCTCTTGTGAAATATTGCTTGCCTGGCAGTGTGAGAAGTGTACGACGCTTCCACCTATTGAGGGCTTGTGAGAACCCCAGAATATTGGCCTAGTAAATTTGACATGTTGAATTGTTAAAGCAGCTTGATACAATAAAATACTAAGCTGTTTTAAATAGTGGCTAGAATGTGTTTTGAGAAGTGTATGAAATTTCTGCGAATCTGTTAATGATTTTCCTTTTAAAACAAAAAGATCTGCTGCATAAAGACTTGTGACTCAACAGTGACAGTGTTTGTTCGTGGTACCCCTAACAGGCTTAGAACTGTAAGGCTGTGTATTTACATTTTAGACAGAGAGGAGGAAACAATGAGAACATGTTTTGAACTGAGAGAGCGTTTGCTTTTTCTCTTCAGAATTTTGGGGAGCTCTTCACTAAAATGACAAAAGATCTCTGCCTGCAAAGGGCTGATGTGGTGAAATGTTTCTTCCTGCTGCTCACTCGCTGGTCTCTAACACTTCTCATTAATTTCTTCAAGGCTTTAGCAATACACTTGCACTACTTAAATGTTTCAATTGAACCTGAAGGTACTAATGTAACACTTGAGTTGTTATGAGCTTGACACTAGCTTTTAAAACAAATGATGTTTGTTCACAATAGTGATTTAGTTTTAGGGCATGGCTAGTATTAAGTTGTAATTAGTTGTAGATTACTTAAAAGGTCTAGGAAGCTGTCTTGAGTGTTAGAACTGCTTGTAAGCTCAAAAACAATTCATATTGCTTACCTGAAAATATTTGATATAGGCAGCTTTTAAGAATTTTAGTATTTTAATAATTAAGACTCACAAACTTCATTTTATTCCAGCATCATCTCTTTCTTATGTGCCAAGTGGAATTACCTGTAAATAATAGAATAACTAGTGTGTTTGTGAGCACAACCCCTGGGTGAGAGTGTCTCTCCTAGAAACTATCTTCTCTAAAGGCACTTGAGGTTATTAGAAGACATATCAGAAACAGCCACATTCTAAGATCTTTGAATTATTACAATAAGAGGGAATACCCACGTTAATTCTGAATCCTTTTAGCTGCTAATTTTGTATGGCTCTGAAAGCAGAGGATCACCGTTAAGGTCTTAGAAATGTTATAATAATTTCATATACTTCACTAGTTTGTACAGTGCAGCTCTTTTACACTGATGTTGTATAATACACAGTATTTATTTCTGCAGTTGTGGCTGTACGTCCCACATGTTTCCACAGTTGCCATTCACTGTAGGAAGGAAGATAGAGTCAGCTCTTCTGAGAGATGTGTGGTGGAAGGGTGAGCAGCAGGGGCACGGCTGGAGCATGGGGAATTCTGAGCAGATACTGGGAAATATTGCTGATGGGCAGACAGTTGAGCTGGATGATCTGAGAGCTCTTTTCCAACCTTGGTGATTCTATGGTACAAAGAAAAGAAAATCCCCATGGGATGGGGAAAATGTAGGGATAGGTGTCCATAGAGGCAGTAGGATCTCTTTCCTTGGAGATGTTCAAAACTTGACTGAACTCAGTCCTGAATTCATGTCCATGTCTCTGCACATAAAACTATGGTTGTGTACAGGATTTCTGACTTAATTTGACTTGTATAGTTCACCTTTTGGAGGTCTGTACCTGGATGTTTTAAGTAAAGGCTTTCTTCCTGCTTTTTGTTATCTATTGGCTAGAGTATGTAGCTTGAGTTAATGTAAGCAGCCACTGAACATGGGGGGTGGGGGAGGAGGGAGAAGAGTTCTTTGCTGGACTGAAGGGGAAAACTTTCTACCATGAGTTCAGGGAAAGATGAAAGGAGGAGGTCGGAGGTGGCTGTACTCGAGAGGGTGATGTGCATTTTAGGTTGATCCAAACAAGGGCCATTGAGGTGCTCACAGCTTAGATCTTCTCCATAGGTGTCTTGGATACCTGATATTTTGGTGATGATGTGGTCACCCACACAGATGGTCATGCTTAGAAGAAAACTGTTTGACTTAGTATGCTAAGAAAGGTTGGAGTATTGTTACGTGAGAGGAGAAAATAATACTGTAGAAAAACAATATTTTCAAAAAAATTGAACTCAAAAGCTTAAGCAAAGTTCTTTCTAGTGCAGTGTTGATGGATAGCTTGGTAAGTTGAATCCTATCTGTTCAAGAAAGAAGCTATGCAAGTTAAAATCTGCAGCTTCTGAACATGTTTGTGGGTGACCTTGTAATGTATCACTCGGGTTAATGACCTGTTACTTTGACCTTCCTTCCCCTTAGTCCCCTTCCGTTTCCAAGCTGACTGGCTTATCAGGCAGTATCCTCAAAGTATGCCCTGGAGGAGCAGAATAGTCAGTATTTAAACAAAACTTTGTCAGGTGGATGAGTTGTTATGTTAGTCTTGCTAAACATGACTATGTGTGTGTGATAGTTAGAGCAGTTTAGGTGTTCTGTAGGAACGATGGTTCTCTGGAGTGGTTTGCTCTAGTTTCTAAATGCTGATTTAATTGGAGAAAATTTAAGCCAATATGTAACAGACATCTTATTAAAAAAAAAAAACAAACCCTATTTAAGTGGAGACCTGTGTTGCAAATCTCCACTGTGTTCCTTACCTATTGCTTTAAAAACTTTACCTGCTGAGGTTCCCTACCTGAATTTTCTACTAAATGTTTCCTTTGTTTGTGTCCTGTAACAGTATGTGTTGTTAATGTCAAACAAATGTTCATCACAGCTAGTAACCTTCTTCAGCAGAGATAGTGTGGAACTTAAATCTGTGTGTTATGTAATTTTTGTGGATGTTGCATATGGAATACGTCTGTGCTGGTGGAAGGTTACTCATCTTTGTTTCTTCTTAAAGAACGTGTTTCCATAATGAATAATTTTTAATTGGAGTATTTCACGTGGGTGTTTTACATCTACAGTCTCTATGGTAATAACAAATATAAATAACTTAGTGGCTGGATCCTCACCAGAACACAACTATGTGAATGTCTTAATGACTCTTTTTTTTTTTTTTTTTTCCCCCTCCTCTGGAAACTCAAACTCAGTTAAACACTGGGCTGTTAGTTTCTGTGTTAAAAATCTCTTGATGTTTTTTGTCATGCTGACAAACAGAGCTCTAGACCTGCTTTAGTGATGGAAGTGTGGGTTTTGTTTGTTTGTTTTTACTTCCTTCCATCTTTTAAATGAAATGTGTTTTATTTGCAGCTGAAGCGTGTGCAGATGTTCTGGCATTAGCCAAAGAAGCTAGAAAGCGGAATCTTGGTCCTCTTCATCCTTCATTTAATGTGATAAAGATAATAAGAGATGGCTTGATGAGAAATCTGCCAGAAAACACTCACCTGTTGTCATCGGGCAGACTGTGCATTTCACTTACTAGAGTCTCGGATGGTAAAAACACACTGATATCTAATTTTAATTCTAAAGAAGAAGTTGTCCAGGTATGTTTATTTTTGGCAACTTTCTGAGCTTTTGGTAGCCTTGAGTCCATTTAATGTCTTCTGTTGTGTTCTGATTTTAAACATCTTAAGTCACTGTTACTTTGTGCTTTAAAAATTAATTCAGACTTTATTATGACACTCATTTACAAGTTTTTCCAGTTAATGTAACTATGAATGGAGTGAGTAAGTGTGCAAGAGATCAGTCTTAAAAGCAGATAGGCCTTTAAAGTGCTCTCCATCTAAAGCAACTGTATCTGTCATGAAGAATATTTTGCAAAGTTCTTCGTATAAAAGCAGTGGTCAGGAAGCATTAAAAAGTAGCTTTTAAAAATTATTTCTTAATATCAGTGTAAAAGCTAGTACAATATCATTCCTCTGGAATCATGCAGGTGTCCTGAAGTGGTTACATGGTCTACTCAGAAAATGTGTACCTTGAGGGAATTAAAGTAAACTTTTTCTTTCCAATTAATATTTCTACAGATGGTCTTCTTGTAGATTTTTTTTTTTTTGGATGAAATGTGATTACATTAATAACAAAATTGAATGTCCTCATCCTTTGTATGAAATAATTCTTGATTATAACTTTTTTTTTTAGTAATTTTAAGAGTACTTCCTATGGTTTTTTTGGTTGCTTGTTCAGTTGGCTTTGCTAGCATCTGAAGAGATGAATGTAAATGATAATTTCAGTAACATGGCAGTTACTGTTTAATTTACATAATCTTGTTTTCCTGCAGGCATTGATCTGTAGTTCATTTGTCCCAATTTATTGTGGCCTAATTCCACCATCATTTAGAGGTGTGGTAAGTCTCAGTTAATGCTGGAATTATTTTTAGATCTTCTGAAAATAACAGAAGATGGTGTATATTTTTTTTTTTTGTTATCATAGTATAAAAGAAATCCATTCATCAAAGATCTTAGTACTCTACCTATATGTTTGTTATAAGTTGCTTGTCTGTCTCCATTAATGCACATAATCTCATGGTTACACAATCTCTTGATACTTCATGGCTATCCTGAGTTTTTTACTAAGTTATATTTTCTTTCCTTCCAAATTTCATTTCCTTTAAACAAGGAGAGGGGAGGAATGCAGGAGAAAAAAAAAAAAGAACATTTAAAAAAAAAAAAAAGGAAATCCTTAAAAGTGGTTGGTTACAGTCTGTTCTGGAGACTATCTGTAAGTACTAAAAGGTCAAGGATAGCCATGGAATGCTTAAATTAAAGCAAAAGTGATTAGAACTGTATGGGGACTTTTCTTTATCTGCACTTCTAAACCTTGTATGTCTTTTTAAACTCCTCCAGATTAAAGGTGTTATGAAAACAGGACGTTGGACTGAATCCAAGGTTTAGGTGGATCCAGGATTATCTGGCTCTTCAGTCCTTGTCACCAGACAACAATGTTATTTTAAAAGACCTCATTCAGAGTACAAACATGCACAAGTGATGCTTTATGTGGCCCTATTTTGAGGGGAGGGAAAGAGGAGGGACCTTATCCTTCTGTTATTTGTAATGGCTTTGGTATCATTTTAATGCTTAGGAGACGTGTTGTAACTTGGTAAGAATACTACATTTGCATATGCTTGGTATGACTGCTGTAGGGCTTAAATACTTTAGAATGTCCAGTATTTAAACTTCATAGATTCTTGCCATTTAGTGGCTTGGTGCTTCCTGCACATAATACAGAGACTTGTGGGAAATGTTTAGTAAGTGTGCAATGCTAGCAATATGCAACAGCTCTTTACCTGTGTGCATCTGCTGCAACAACTGAAGTTTGGAGTATTTTCAGAGCATTACCTTCCAGACTGTGTTGCATTCCATCTAACAGGATGACCAGCATCAACAGAAAAAGCAGACTTGCTGAAGGACTTCTTAATATAAAACAGCTTCAGTTCTAGGCTAGCTAAGTGGTAGAACTGCCAGAGGCTGGTTTCTGTTGGATTTGAGGTCCTTCCCCAACATGAAGCTTCTTTCTGCCCTCTTTTCTCCCTCCTATTTTCAGTAAGAGACAGTTACGTTGTGACAGGGCACAAGCTGTGTGCATCACCAGGCTTGTGTGCATTTACCAAAGTGAATGACTGAGATCTACCAGTCTTTCACTCACTTGCTGTGTGTGAGAAAAGGGATCTAAATAGAGGTCATCTTTTCACCTAACTGCCAGCTGTGAAGTGTGTTGGGTTGATGCTTGTTGTTGTATTTTGTCTGGTTTTCGTTTTACACCTTTCAGTCATCTCCATGGGTTTAGATTCAAAGCATATTAAGGGGATCAGATAGGCAGAAACTGCAAACAAAAAAGGAAAAAAAGAAAAAAAAAAACAACCAATGAAAACAATGACAACAACAGTCCCCATTCCCCCTAAAAAACAAACAAACAAAAAAAAACAGTGAAAACCAACCAACATAATTCAGGCACGTGCTTCTACTTCTGAATAATTTAATGAGAAGGTTGCATTCTGTGGCTGTGCATTTCCTTCTCGGCCAGACATCTTATGATGATTCCACAAAGGGTTTGGTGATTGCATTATATGCCTGTAGGAAGTTGGTCAGCAGCTGCTTGCTGCTGTGTCTAAAGAGTGTCCAAGAAAGCTGACAGGTAGGAACAGGCCTGTCTAGAAGAGTATGTTGAATAAACTGCTCTGAGCTGTCCTTTTCGTCATTCCTAGTTTGTTTCTCACAGCACTTGGGGAGCAAGTATCAATCCATATTAAACTGCTTTGAGGAGATTGCTCCAGCTCAAAGCCACCTTGCCTTTCCATTTTATAAAAGGACCCACAGGTTCTGTCTGATGCCTGGTTAGGAAGGAGGAAAATGAAGCCACTAGAACAGCAAAGTTGGTAAGGAGATGATCTTTGGATGCTGTTAGAATAAACTGTCTAAAACTGGCCCCACTGGAGAGAAGGGTACTGTGAGTGACTGGTTAAGTTTTGCAGCTGCTGCATTATAGATCTGTTACCTCAGTATAGAACGTATAGAACTTCTCAGGTCTTGGATCCTGAAACGTTTGAGATGATGGTGCGTTAAAACTATGGTCGTGGGCAGCTGAACACACAAAAAAGTTCAATTTGGGACAACTTCTAAACTTGTGTGCAAAGATTTTTTTCACTTTTATTTGCGATTTCTTAATGTCTGAATATTTATCATCCTTTGATTGCAAATTCTAATTGCAAGAGCAATTAAAAGCAACTTTTTAAGCAGAATGTTTTAATAATGAGGAACTTAAAACTTGGAAGTGTAGAGCTATTCTCTTCTGTTCTTTCTACAGAAGCACCATGGTACCTCTTAGGTTAGTGCTGTCCTTTGAGGAAGAGGAGACAATTGTGCCAGTTATTTTAGAGCACATTGTGTGGGATTATCGTCCTTAAAATGGATTTGCTCTTTCTTAACCATACAAAGAAATCCCAAATAGAACATTCTTAGATTTTTCTGTGGAACTACAGGACATAAAGCATACTATTCAAAATGTTTAGTCTAGGGGCATAGCAGAGACCGTTCTGTTAGTTGTAAATGCTACTTAATTCCTACATGGGAAATCTGCCAGCTAGAAAAAGTCGGTGTTCTTTTTACTTTTAATCTTTGCAGCGCTATGTGGATGGAGGAATCAGTGACAACTTGCCTCAGTATGAATCTAAGAATACCATCACCGTTTCACCTTTTGCTGGGGAGTGTGATATCTGTCCAAAGGGGAATTCTGCCAACTTTCATGAAATGAATGTGACCAACACCAGCATTCAGCTCAGTTTGGGGAACCTTTATCGTTTAACACAAGCACTCTTTCCACCAGAACCTAAGGTAACTCACTGCCTTCATGTATTTTTAGCAAAACATTTTTCTGTACAAAAACTTTTCTTTTGCACAAAGCTCCAGGAATCTCAGTGCTTTATCTGGTCATATAAAGTTTTCTCGTGACACTTCTTATTTGCATTATTCATAGTGTGTTTTAGTGGGTTTTTATTTTTTTTTTCAGTCTCTCTGACATAAATTGGTGTTGTCTTGCTCTGTTTCTTTAGGAATTACCACAGAATTCTATTGTAGAATCCACGCTGGTAAATTAATAACTGTCAGTTTAGAGTCTGTTTACTGCTAACCAGGTTCTTCAGAACTTTGCAGAAGTTCTAAACTATTTACACCAAATATTAGTCTTGCTAAGCATTTAATTGCAGACTTGATGAGGGAAATCACTAGAATTGCAATTGCTGAAGCTGGAAAAAATTGAAAAAAGATTGCCAGTTGACATGGGATACACTACAGAGAAGTAATGTTTTGATCGCTGTAGATGCTTTTTTTTTTTAAAACCACTTGGAAATAGAAAAACATTAAATTCTACTTATGTATATGTTAATTTTTTTTCTTTTGTCCAGGACTACTGTGCACATTAGTAGATGAGCTGGTGTTGCATCTGCTGAAAGATGTTTTCATGTGGAAGGCTAAGTTTGAGCTGGAACATGAGAATTGCACAGCTGACCTTTTGTAGTTCTGGGAATTGGGAAGCATGGGGAGGGAAGAGGGGAATTGACATATTCCACCAAGCCACCCTGTTGCTTTGTTACTTGCTTCTGACATTATGCTAAAGACATGAAATGAGAGAGGAAGTTCTTCTAAGCCATTAGAATGCTGTCCTTTTTACTGAATAATTCAGTGCATCTGTGAGAGATGACAGATAAGCAGTCATGCATGACTGTGTGTGTCACACAGTAGGCCTACTAACCTGAATCTATAGGATTATAGCAACTGTAAGAAAATTTTACACTAACAAGATAGTTGTAAGTGGCTTTTTATTTTATAAACTCTTGCTCTGAATTTTGAATTACTTTTATTTGGTTATTTGGCTAACTTGTTTACTCTCTGCTTGCAGGTACTAGGAGAGATCTGTGAGCAAGGATATTCAGATGCTTTTAAATTCTTGAAAGAGAATGGTATGTTACTCTTGTGGATAATTATTGGTGATTTGTTGTTAACCTGTGTGGTTTTTGTTGCTTTTTTTTTTTTTAAAGGGTTGAGGGGGAGCAAGGGGTTTTGTAACTTATATTCTCATTCTGAATTTCAGCTGGTAGAAATCAGACAGTTTTAAACTACTTGCCTGAGGTAGTTGTCACACAAAAAATGCACTTTTGGGTTTTCAACATTCTTGTGTTAAGTCAGTACTATTATCATTTAGTGAAATTACCAAAGAATTCTACTCATAATTCTAGAAAAATTATCAGTTTCTTTTGCCTTAATACCAAAGGATAGGAGTAGACTACACTCTTGTGCAATCTGCATCATCTTATTTCCTCTCTTGTACTGTCCAAGTAAATTTGTAGGAAAAACATTACAGTTCAGAACTGGGAACTGTCTAACAATAGTATTAAATAAGTAATGGATAAATCCTTTGTCTATATCATGAAAGACTTTACGAGTAGTCTTAAAATGTAGCAGTTACTGGGATCCAGATCAGTTTAGGAATAACAGAAAGATCTTCTCTTTCTCTTGAATCAAAGTAAAATGTTTATGAATCTCATTCCTTGCTCAATTTTGAGACAGACAAGTTAGAAACAATCATTTACTATTTAGCATGAAGGTAACTGTATGTATGAGATGCTATCCCCATACTCTTTGGGTGCAGAAGCAAATAGTGCTGGGTCAGAGTATAGGAATGGAAATTATGATGTTTGTACTATTAGAGTTAGTGCCAGCTAATGTGCTGTAATGTGCTTGTAGCTTCATGTGCTCTTTGCTTATACTCACATTTTATTCCTGCTTCCTTGAAACAATTTCTTCATGTTCAAGAACATCCCAGTTCAGCTTAAGAGCTTAATTTCTAGTAATATTGTTAAATAATTAAGAGAGTCCCACTTTAGATCCTTTGCAAGATAATTAAAAGCACAAGCTTTTGCAGACACAAACATGTCTATAGGTTGGAGCTGCCTGTGCTAAGATAGGCTGTGTTCACATACTGCACCTATGAGTTTCCTGTGTGCACACTTCCATCTGACACTGTATCTGAGATTGCTTGCAGGTCTTTCTTGGAGTTTTCCCCTCACATCCCCTATGCATTGCACTATTTGTCTTCATTTTCATACTACTGATGTGATACTTTTGTTCTTGGTGTAGCCTTTCCAAACTCTTTAGTTATGCATCTACTTTCTTGTTAAGCTGTTACAACTGTAGGAGCTCCTATTTTTTTTTTTCCCCATCCAGAACACTTTGATATAGATAACTTCTCTGCTAAAGTCTTTTATATGAACTTTTGATACTTAACAGCAACAAATGCTAATTTAGTTTCATGCTTCGAATGTGTCTTAATATTTACCTCTTTCCTTTTGCACCTTATAACAGCACCTCAAAGCATTCTTATGATATCTTCTGTGTCAAATTTGTCTGATGCATTGTAGATGTTTTCTTTCAAACAAAAATAAGTCAGTTTTTCTCATCTCCCTTAAACCATTTGCTTTGCTGCTGGAAAACTACTTTGGCAAATGATTGTATGTTTCAGATTCAGTCTCAGTTGTTCACTTTTTTCATTTGCTTTAGAATTTGTTTTAAAGTAAGATCTAAATCTGTACAAGAGTAGTCATAATGATGAATAAATCTTTGTCTGCTTATAAGAACAAATGTATTTGACATTAGGTAGATAATGTTCCTTCAGGGTAAGACCTCCTGTAATGATAAACAAAGTACAGGTACTCTGAAGATCTGTGGATTGAGCCTAAGTGGAAGCTCTTGACTCTTCCAGGTATTCTGAATGACTCAATTTATGTCAGCTTGTCCTTCACAAAAACAAATCCTCATGAAGCTGCACAACACATTGACTATATGAAGAAAAAAAATATGTCTGAGAACAATAGAGTAGAAACTTCACAAGTGGAAGTACTTGGTGACCAGCTGAAGCAAAATCCATGGCCTTTGGAGAAGAGCATATTTGAGAGTTTACCTCCTAGGCTTCGTAAAGGTACATTCTTCAGACTGTGTTCTGTAACTTTAAATGGCAAATAGTGATTTCCCATCTTACCCCCCAACCTTACTCTAATCTTATAATTTGCAAAAGCTATTTTATTTAATTGTATTACTCCCTATGACATCAGAGGTTAGCTGAACTCAGAAATGTTCTCAAAGTCCTAGAAAATGGAAACATGTATCTTGATTTAGCTACAAGAGTAAGTCTGAAACAGGACAAAGGAGTCACTTTGTGGAGACATGAATTAAATTCTCATGTAGTTTTGAATTTAGTTTGTAAGTCTACAATATCTTTGTAAGTGTATATTTAACAATAAAGTTGAACTTCAAATTCAAACACTGGTTACCCCTGTCTTATTTTTATATCATACTTCAGTAGATTTCTAATTGCCTGGTTTTCCTGTTGTCTTAAGGTGTTAATAGACCAGGAACACTTCTGATATTTCTTAGTCTATAATTCTTACCAACATTTTCTTGTGGATGCTGATCAGTATTTTCAAGATCTGAAATTTGTAGTCTTAGTGACTTAGGAGAATAAAATACAAAGTGTGAAACTTCTGAAAGCTATACATAACTGGAATATGTGGAACTCTAGAATTTAACCTCCTTAAAGTTCCACAGTCTCAGACAAGGAGAGAATGGTGTCTAAAATACATAAGGTTCACATCTCCAAAAATACTTACATCTCATATGAAGTTAATACTTAAATTTACTGCTTAACAGTTCTGAGTAATGTCTCTTTATTTCTGTGTTATTAGCCAGTGCTTCCCATATTTTAAAATAGCATTGAGAATACTTATGATAAGTGCCTTGAGATTGCTTTTTCCAGTTTCTATGTGAGCCTTATTCAGTAATACTTGATCATATTGACTGAAGATTACCAAAACTTGAGTGAAATAATTGAACAGTTTCCAAATAGTCTAACATCTTTCTCAAACACAATTACTCTTAAGCGTTTCAGGAAGCTTGTAAAGAACCAAATGGATTCTATGCTCAGTTCTCTAAGCTCTTCCCAATGCGGGTGATATCCTATCTGATGCTACCATATACATTACCTGTGGAGTCTGCTTATTCTGCTGCTTTACGGTAAGAAAGTTTTCATGAATCACTTCGTAATTGCACTTGAGTGTAATTGAATGCATATTCAATTTTATAGATGCTCTGGTACTCTCTAATTCAGATGTTAACTGTCCAAAGAGAGTTATTTCTACCTACATAAGGTGCGTCCTCCTAAAGCCTCTACAATCTATATAAATAATCCTACTAAGAAAAAGTTTAAATAATAAATTTACTGCCAAAAGCTGTCTTTTTAATTCCTCAAAAGAAGCACCCTTAATCCTGTGATTGTACAGACTATTCACTACTATTTCTGTATTCTGCAGTGGTATTTGAACTCCATCTGGAGTTCTGTGCTTTTGCTTTTTCCTGAAGTCAGGAATGAAATCTAAGAGCTTATTTGCCAAATAAACTTTCTTATTGAGTTTGCTTAGGTTTTCTGAGGGCTGTTCTCTTGAAATAGTGCTGATTTTAAAGGTTTTCTGACTCTTGAAAAGGAGGAACTGTACGCCATGAGGCCTGAACTGTTGTTGCTTAACTGAATTCTAGTATTTGCACTACACGTGCTTTTACTTTATTTAGAAACTACTAGAAGAAATCAAATGTTCTGTAAACAAATCCAGGTAAAACTCCAGTAAAATATTTCCCTGTGTCACTTAAAATGATGCAGAAGTGCCATGTTCCTCAAATGAGAAGCAATCAATAGAATTATGTGGGTTTTTCCCCTCTCCCCGTCCTCCAGTGTAACTGACTTGTTAGCATCTTAAGGGGAAAATGCAAAAAACATTTGTAACATTATTCTATGTCTGCCTTACTTGTTCTTCCATTGTGCTTTTCTTCTGTTCTTGTTTCCCATGTAACATTTAAACTCACCAAGAAGTTCCTACTACACAGAGGACTCAAAGACAGGAATTTTTTGTAGGCTACCTAGAATTTGGTAGAATGCGTGTACTGGTCAGATGCTCAGCATAAATCAGAGACGTAGTGATATGTGCTGCTCTTTTCTTTAGGTTGTAGAGAAGAGATGAGTGAATTAGATGGAAATCTAGAGAGGTTGTGAAGATCTGGAGATGTTGTTGAGGGTGTTAACACAGCTGTTGTTCTCCCCAAGCTGCTTTGTTAGATGCATTATGTAGGAACATAATATGAGCTCTGTTTACAAACTAACTTGTATATTTTGATTGTAGGTTAGTAAACTGGTTTCCTGACATGCCTGCTGATGTTCGATGGATGCAAGAACAACTTCTTCAGATTGCTGGTACAGTTTATTCCCAGGCAAAAAAGAGGCTGTTCTTTACATCCAGGTAAACTGGTGTGCTGCTGCATGCAAATTATGTGTTTTTAAAAGTTCCCTCTTAACAGAGTTTCCAGTACTAATAAATTTCCCTCTTAAAAGGATTTGATGAGTGACAACTTGCCCTGGTACAAATCTAAGACTGCCATTTGTTTCACCTTTTGCTGAGGAGTTTAGTATTTGCCCAGGGATCTTGAACAACTTCTACAAAATAATATGACAGCCCACATTTTCCATTTAAAGTAGACTTGTTGCTGTAACAGTGAGTTGTGCAACCATGCCAGAGTAGAGCTGGTGTTTGTAGGCTGTCTCTGAAGTCCAAATGGTTATAAAAACCATCTCCTAAGATTTGGTTTGAGAAAGCAGCAATCCAGACTGTGATGTGCTTTCCTACAAATAGCTAAACATCTGCCTGCTGATGGGAAGTAGTGAGTGAATCTTTTGTTTTGGTTGGCTTGTAACTTTTGCTTGACCTCGTAAACTGTGTTTATCTCAATACATAAGCTCTCATGCATTTCTCTCTCCATTTTATTTTTTAACCACCCACAGCTAGTGGCTGTGTAGTACTTGTCTGCCTACTGGGGTTAAAGCACAGCAATGATCACTACCCACAGAATCATTTACAGTGTTAAACTTTTGAAGTTTTCTGAAGCCTTTCTTTAAATGGATTTCCCCTTCAGATGGCTAGGTCCAAAGGCTGTGTATGTAGAATCCTGCACTATATTCTATAGGTGACTCTTTGTGGCTTGTACTGTGTTTCATTATTCATCAAGAACTTACTGTTGCTCTTCTGAAAAGAAATAATCCCATTGCTTTTTCCTCTCTTCCTCCTATGTCTTCAGATCTAGCTTCTCTTTTGCAATCAGACTTAAATCTCATGGAAGCTTGAGCTGTTTGCGGTTTAGGCATTCTTCTGGGAGCTTCACCAGCTGGGATGGTATCTTCTAGTGCATCTGAAATTCAAGTATAGAAACTGATGTTGAAGCATGTGTATGGGGAGTTTGTTTAGAGGGGAGTGAATGATGGTATTCTGTTTTTTCCTTTGTTTCCCTAAAGGCACTGCAAGGGATGAGAAAGAACCTCTAGGGGGGAAAAAAACTGTATTTCCTGGTGAATGTTGAGACCATACTTGTTAATGTCCAGTAATTGCTGTGATTCATGAGTGGGTAGCTAGGGGAGATTAGAACTATTCAAGTAATGCACCAATTGGGTCTCCCCTTTTAAAAATATTAGAACAGTGTGGTGACTTGTAATTAACAATTTTATATATATACTTCTGAGGTAGGATGCTTTTGTTCTAGATAAGGTTGTTTTAAGGTCTTTTTCCTGTTGTTGTGTCCTAACTCATTAAATACATTTAGAATTAACCTTTTTCCTATAGTGTTTGTCATGAAGATTCCGTGGAAGAAATCTGAGTAGTAATAGAGACATCATTGAAATGCTACTGATTTTTATCCTTTTCTTTTTTTTGCATTCTTTCTTAAACAGGAAAGACAATTACACACCACTAAGAAAATGTCAGACTGCCCCATCTACTGTGGAATTTCGTTCTTCATACTCTCATCTTAAAATGCCTCATTCTTCTGCGGATATTGAAACCTGGCTCTGGGAATCTTCATGCTACATGGACTCGGTTATGAAACATGCTTCTCCTAAGACAAAGGAGCAGTCAGACTTAAACTCTTATCCTAATTTTCTCCCAAATTCTGATGAGTCTGGTTTGGAAATAGATTTTGACTCCTCCTCAGAGACAAGTTTCCAAACTGCTCCAGAATATTAATTTGGAAATAAATTCCACACCTTCCAAAATTCTAATTTGGCAGAGAAATTGAAATCCTAAAGGACTAAAGGTTACTTTGTTTATTGCCAATAAGTCTTGGAAAAATGTTTACAACTTCCTGAGAAATCTGCCTTTGGAATTCTGCTGTTTTATGGATCATTAAAACAGTGGCTCCTATAGGAAGAGACAGACTATGTGTCTGTCAAAGCACCAGCTCAGTAAACTATAGTAAGGTTTGTAGTAAACAGTGTCTCTGTGGAAATGAGATTTTTGTTTTTTAAATCTACTTTCAGGACAAAAATGTAAATTCTGTAAACATCTTGGTAAACAAGCATTGATAACAAAAGCTTTTTAAAAACAGGATTCCCAGTAACATGTTTGAGGATCACTTTTATAGCACTTAATGAAATTGGATTTGTACTTCATAAAGGGAAATACACATTTGTGCTTTTTAGTGGCCTCCTATGTCTGTATGCCTTATGTTAAACATACTGTTCTATTTACAGAAAAGTTGTCTGCATGAGATAATGTAGGAACAGTGTTGTCTAGGTTATTGTCCATATTGCACAGCTGATAATGACTGTTCAGGTTCCTCTATGGCTCTTTCCCTTCTTAAATACTTCAGTGGAAAAAGTCATGAGAACTGGGATGCTTTTACCTGAGATGCAATCAGGTAGTTTCAGTGACTTCACAGAACTTCTGTGTACTCAGTAAGAGCTTAATACTTGACTAAGTATTGAAAGGTAGGTAAAATAGTGGCTGTGATTAGTAATTTCAGGTGTTAAACTTTATGGCAGATGTTAACGTACTTCAGTTTATATTGAGTGGTGGCTAATGTTTTGGTCTTCTCTCTAATTGCTGCCCAATCATTCTTGATCCATTTATTTCACTTCCAGCTCAGGACGTTTTTCTGCTCTTCTTTCACTTTCCCCTTGCTGCAGGCGAGTTGGGGGGAAAGAAAAAACGGTCCTTTCTGGCTCTGGAAGGCCTGACAGCCCCAGAGAGCTTTCCAGGAACAGTTGTCAGACAAAGCGAATCTGTAAGACTTGGTGGAAGCGGCAGTATCCAGGGGCTGTACAAAGGTCTCAAATAATGGGTTGAAAGTGGACTGGATCACATCTGTATTGAGTGATAAGTGTTGTAAACACTTCCCTCAACGAAGGCTCTGTGTAAATGTAATAAAGACAATGTATCAGTGTATGAATACTTCAGGAAAAGTAGTACCTGTTGAGATTAACTACCATTTTTGCTGTTTTAGTGTCATGTCTTGGATGTGTTTTTTCTTTTGAAATGGAAGGAAGCAGCTCTGTCTTTGGAGGTCAGGTTGCCATGTGTTTGCAGCAGGTGTGTGATGTTTGTAGGCTTCCTGTGTGTGGATATGAATTCTAGGCAACCCTGCAGTGGCTCAGGGAAGAGATGGAAGGTGCTCAGGGGGAGCACTGCAGGGAGGGAGGAGCAGGGCTGAGTAACGGGATGTAAGGGAGAGAGAAGGGGATGTTTCCTTCAGGAGTTTAAGTGTGGGTACATAGAAGTTTCCCAGGAGCAAGTGTTTCTGCATTGGACCAGCCTTTAAGCAGTTTTTCAGCTGCCCATCCCCAAGCTTGTAGTACTAAATGGTACAGCATGAAAATAATATTTTGCTGAGGGCCAAACAGCTCCACTGTCACGTTCTTGTTATGGACACCTGGTGCTATTCTACTTCACCTCTTTTGTCCCAGTCTAGTGTGTATGTATCCTCAAATGGAAATGTTATTGAAACCACAATTAAAAGATGAAATGTCCGGGTTTGGTGTCTCTATGCGTACTTTACTCCTGCGCCGCACGCAGTCCCTGGCGCGTCACCCCAACTTCCGGCCGATCTGTCCCGCTTCCGGTCCCTGCCCTCTCGCCCCGCCCCTTCCTCCTCCGTCGTCCAATGGGCACTGGGGCGGGGTCTCCTGTCATGGCCGCCCCCGTGCCGCGGCCTTGAGCGGAGCGGTCCCGCGCCTGCCGCCTCCGAGCGCCCGCCAGCTCGCGCCGCCATGGGCACCGTGCACGCCCGGGTAGGTGAGCGCCGCGATGAGGGGAGGGAAGGGGAGGAAGGGCCTGCGGGAGAACGGCCTTGGGACCCCGCTCTCCCGGCGACCTTCGAGAGGGTCGGGGCGGCGGCTCCTGTCTGGCGGCGGGGATGGCCTGCGGGCGCTGCCATTCTCGCTGGCCGTGCGGGAGCCGGCATGGGGTGAGCGGGCGGCCCTCGGTCCCTGCTCCGCCGTGCCGCTGGGTGGAAGGCAGGCGGGCCGCGAAGGAGTCGGGCCGTAGGGGTATCGGAGGACAAGGTGGGAGAGGCTGACGGTACTGCTGGATCATAAGGAAATCAGAGCAGATCTGCACCCTGCTTGGTAAAAGGGAAAGTGAGTTTTGCTTAAGCTGCTTTCCCCTTAAAGCAGCCACGGGGAGCTAACCTTGAGGCCAACACAGCGTGGAAGCACGGAGTACCCCAAGTTGGAAGGGATCCTCAGGGATCATCGAGTCCAACTCCTGTCTCCACGAAGGGTCATCCCAGTCCAAACCCTACGTGTCAGAGCATTGTCCAAATGCTCCTTGAACTGTGGCAGCCACTGCCCTGATGAGCTTGTATTATGCTCCAACTTGGGACCAAGTTCAGTTCATTCCAGGGTCTGACCACCCTGTGGGAAACAACATCAGTAACCAGGTGTGGTCATTGAGCAGCCAGCCTATCTGGGGCACAGAGTTCATCTGGGGGGGTTTCTCCAGACCCCAGGCCCATCTCTCTTCTCCACACACCTGTAGAATACAAGAAGGCTTTTATATGGCACTTAATCAACTGAGAAACGCACTGCTCCAGAGAACTCTCATGGTTCCAGAGCATTTAATTGCCATGACTAATTTCTCATATTCTTAGTTTTGTATTCATAGAATTAAAGAATGGTTTGGGTTGGAAGGAACATTAAAGCTTCACCCAGTTCCTACCCTGTGTTGCGGGCAGGGCTGCCACCCACCAGCTCAGGCTGCCTAGGGCCACATCTAACCTGGCCTTGATTTCCTTCAGGGGTGGGGCACCCACAGCTTCTGAGCAACTGTGCCAGGGCCTCACCATTTGATTTTATTCATCTGCTGTATGTATCGCTACACAACATTGTGTGGTTGCAGAGCATTTCATGTTCGCCTCAAAACTTGCGAGCTAGAGAGGACACCTTGTTTGTGTAACTTAATTCTGATGTGTGACAGCAGTTTATTACCCCAGTGCTCCTTAAATAATTCAGCGTGGACTGTATTAGTAACTTAAGTCTAAAAGTGGATTTACTGAGTTACCCAACCCCGACCTCTGCTTCTGCAGGTAACCCTGCCTTCACTCGTGCTTGAATCTGTCATCTTGTGATAAGAGTCTTACTTTAGGACTTACTCAGGTGTAGTAAATAAAGCCATATTCTTTAGAAACAGTTCTAATTAAAACATTCACCTTCAAAGCTCTGATGGCTGGGACCTGAACATCACGTGGAGGGATATTTTTAAATGGCATTAAAATATAAAAGCATAGAGTTATACGTAAAGCAAAACAGGGCACTGAAAACACCTTTTTTTCCTTCATTGTTCATCATGCACACTCCTCACAAAAACCCAAACTAAGTATTGGCTCCCTGATAAAAAAAAATAAAATAAAATGTAGACTTCATGTTTAACACAGAAAGCGTGCTTTAAAAATAAGATTATTCTTGGAAGAGCTAAGGATATTATTTTTGAGAGATTATTTGACATAGAAGCCAGTTAGCTTTCACTGAAACTGACAACAGACATGTAGGTAACAAATGTGCTAGTAACTCCCCCCATTTCATGGTTCTTTTCAGCTTTTTTCCCTGATAAGCATGGAATGAGGAAGAGTCACCTTTCTCCTTTGCAGAAGATAACTTGCAAATCACATACTTAATAAAATGCCATTTCCTTGTGTCCTTCCAGAGTTTGGAGCCCCTTCCAGCGAGTGGGCCAGACTTTGGGGCCTTGGGAGAAGAAGCTGAATTGGTTGAAGTCGAGCCTGAAGCCAAGCAGGAAATTCTTGAAAACAAAGATGTGAGTACCCAGGCAACATCTTGGTTTTTTTCTTAACAGGTGCTGCTCTTCACCATCCCTCATAAGAAGTAACCTCATCCACAGTGCTGTTTAGTACTGAGCCACGTAACTGCCCTTAATCTTCTGGGGTACAGTACTGGCATCATGCATTATCTTTGTTTCTATATAATTTATCTTTCCTTTATTCTATAGTCTATTTTATACAGTTTTAATAGAGTTTGAATATTTGTAATTTGTGGCGTTGTGTTGCTTGGCTGTTTTTGTTGTTTTAACTCTTTCCATATGCGTAGCAGATAAAACACATGGTAGCTACAGCTACCTACATATTCTGTCTTAAATGTCTAAATATCTTGATGTGATTTCTGCAGTGACTTATTTGTTCACATAACACCTAAGAAATCCCAGCAGCAATAGTCTACTATCTCTTCAGCTTGAAACAGTATTAGATTTGGTATTAGAGCCTTCTTCTCTTCTCTTGATAGAGGAACAATTTTCCAGAATTGTAGGCAGCACTGATTTCTCATAATATAGATTAGCAGTAATTGACATAGGAATCTTTGGGTTTTTCATTTGGACAATAGCGTGGGTGATTTTATGTAGATTTTTTTTTTGTGCGTGTGTTTATTTTATGTGTAGATGGTTTTGACATTTGTTGTTAGATGCAAATTCAGTGTTTGTGCTTAAACATGGGTTGCATTTAGGTGGTTGTTCAGCACGTGCATTTTGATGGACTTGGAAGGACCAAAGATGACATTATCATGTATGAAATCGCAGATGTTTTCAAGGCTAAAAATCTCATTGATGTAAGTACTGTGGTGATTAACAGACATACTGTTTAAAAATTCAGGTCATGATTTTCTCTCTCTCTTTTCCTGCATTGGGCTGCTCAAAAATTTGCCAATTTTTGTAATGATTTTAAACTTGCCAAATGGAAGCCAAACTGAAACAGACAGTACTGGCAAATACTGTATTTTCTGATGTATTCAGCTCAAAGGTGTTGAGAGATGGCAGACAGCACTCCAAGATATTTTCAGGTTCACCGTTCCTGTTTGAGAATTGCTAATTCCACAGGTGACACTTTCAGTTAATTTGCTTAAGAAAAGTACTCAGCACAGACGATCAGTGCCCATAGAGTGGCTGCCAGGAATTGTTGTCCTCTGGCAATTGCCCATGTAGTCCATATTCTTCTTTTGTATGCAATTTCTTTGCATATGTCCTCTTGTAGTGCTTGGTTACACTGCTGAATTCATCATGAAATTCATTGAGTTTTATCTCTGGATGGGATAGAAAAAGAGTGTGTGTGTGAAATTAACATGCTACTTTTTTATTTAGGGCATGCCTGCTTTCAGAACTTTAAGTGCAAAAAGGAGTCAAGACTTTACCTGTAAGCTAGTCTAGATTTAAGTGGATTAATGTGTGTATGTGTTTGTTTTTTGTCAAAAGCACGGGCCCAGTAAATAGGTGTATAAGTTCTAAGTACTGAAACCAATTTGAATAATAGGTTTAAGCATCTGAACAGTTAGGTTGCAGGCTGGGTAGGAAATCTAGCCAAATGCTCTTGGTTTAATTTCTTTATGGATTTGAGTGTTAAAGTAGTTGTGATCTGTTTTGAAAGAACATAATCTTTGTATACATAATCTGTGAATATTGTGTGATTTATCAGCATCTTAACTATTTCATCCTAGTTCTTTTCAGTAAGCTGAAGGACTGAGCTACTTATCTCGTCCTATAGGTAATGAGAAAATCGCATGAAGCTCGTGAAAAGTTGCTTCGTCTAGGAATCTTTAGACAGGTAGAGGTTCTGATTGATACCTGTCAAGGTATGTATTGCTTCAGTAATACTCACCTGTTTTACATAAACTCCTATAATGTACATTTCCCTGTGTCACAGGTCAGATTGGTTTTGTTTATATAATTTCCAAAGCTCTCTCATATACCTTTATATATTTTATTTGAAAACATAGGTGTTCTATATATGAGAATATGTGTGTCTATATCCACTATCTGTATGAAAGTAATGTATTTACATCCAAATACACGTACAGATTGGGCAGCAGATGGCTTGAGAGCAGTCCTGAGGAAGATTTGGGGATGTCTGTTGATGAAAGATTCATCATGAGCCAGCAGTGTGTGCTTGCAGCCCAGAAGGCCAACTGTATCCTGGGTTGCATGAGGAGGGTGACCAGCAGGTTGAGGGAGATGAAGAAACTCTTTACTGTGAGGGTGGTGAGACACTGGAACAGGTTGCCCAGTGAGGTTGTGACTGTCCACTCCCCAGAAGCATTGAAAGCCAGGCTGGATGGGGCTCTGAGCAACCTGGTCTAGAGGGAGCTATCCCTGCCTGTAATAGGCTGTTGTATCTAGATGATCTTAAAGCTCCCTTTCAATTCAAACCATTCTATGATTCTGTGATTCAGTGTGACTGCATATATGTGTATGTGTGTAACTATTACTTGAATATATGCAAAAATGAGTTAACTACTACAACTGAAATAATTATGGTACCCGTGCCTTAATCCAAATTTTCAGCTTGAGGAAAAGCTTGAAAATACCTTCTGTACTTTCATTTTACGGGTGGCTTATTAATCAATTTGTTGTGCTTAGAGGAATTATTAGTAGTTGTATCAGTGCTTCCAATTAAAAATGACCTTATAAGATATATGGGGCAGCTGAGTGTGTGCAGATTCCTCATTAAGGCAATAATTGCATTTTCTGTCTTGTGGTTGCTTTGCAAACTTGTCAGTATTCTTTCCAGCAAGTGAAAGTCACACTATTGAAAAGGAAGAGTACTGCAGTCCCACAGGCTGTTAGCAATGGGCTGCTGTCCCAGCTGCTTCAAGCAGAATTAGGTACCCTTGACATCTGTGTTTTGGAACAGCTGCCGCATCCAGAGCCTGAAGGGAACCAGGCAATTTCTGTTGTTTGACATTTAGCTGTAAAGTGCTGGGAGCTGTGCTCTAGTGACGGCATTCCTCTTGCTACGTCTGGACCACTGTACAAAATTCTGTATACACATGCAAATGACATAGAATCATAGAATATCCTGAGTTGAAAAGTACCCACATGAGTCATTGTGTCCAACTTCTGGCTTATCATTCAAAAATAAAACCCTATGTCTGAAAACGACCAAACACTTTAACTCCTCTCACCCTGGGGCCACACCGTCTGCCCTGGGCAGCCTGTTCCAAGGCCCGACCACCTACCCTGTGGTGCAGCCCCTGTCCCTCACCCCCAGCTGCCCTCCCCTGACACAGCTCCATGCCGTTCCCTCGGGCCCTGTCGCTGTCACACAGAGCAGAGCTCAGCGCTGCCCCTCCGCTCCCTGTGAGGAGCTGCAGCCGCCATCAGGCCTCCCCTCAGCTCCTCTGCTCTGGGCCCAGCACACCAAGGGGCCTCAGCTCCTCCTCAGACAGCTTATCCTCCAGACCTTTCCCCATCTTTTTACCAAACTGTTTTTCTTTGCAGTATAGTTTCTTTATAATCATTCAGTTCAACTAGCTTTCAAAAAACTGAAGTTGTCTTCTGTCTGTGTTTATTTGTTTTCTAAATAGCTCTCCACAGATACTGTTTTTTCTTTATTTAGGAGATGATGCCCTTCCAAATGGTTTAGATGTAACCTTTGAGGTGACAGAATTGAGAAGGCTAACTGGAAGCTATAACACTATGGTTGGCAACAATGAAGGCAGTATGGTATGGATCATTTCAATTAATTATTAATTCCTTTTGATAGCCCTCTTACTTCCATGTTTTTTCTTCTCAGTCAGAATGCTTTATATTTGACTTAGAAGTTGTTTTTGTTTTTCACTAATTTCAGCCCAGTATCAGTTGTTTTGGGTTGCAGAATACTGGGTTTTTCACAACCACATGAATTGTGGAACTTATTTCCACTTGATTCATTTCAGAATCTTGTGTGAAGAATATTTACTAACTGAAAGAAGAAGTAAATGTTGTGCTGTTTTGTTATCTTAATGTTAACAGTAGTGCTAGTTTAAGTACATCCTGCTTTCTTATGCTTAGTCCTGCTCCCATTCTACCTTTGCATGGTGCACAGCGTGGTTCTTCCTGGGTCTGGTCCATAAGCCAGATCAAGGGACTCATCCTTTTCTTCTTAGAAGTATTTTTAACCTGGATAAGTTACTGCACGAGTCAGGTAATGGTGTTATGTAAGAGCAGGGAGAATTGGAACCAAGTGAGTTGAGAAATGCTTGTCCAGCTATACTGGTGGGAGCAGTGTCCAGGATGCTGCAGTCCAAAAGAAACCAGTAGGGAATCCTACTGGAACTGGCTTTGTCTGATCTCAAGCAGCTTCTGGACGCTTCTCATTGAGACTAATCCTGCAGCCCCCAGCTGTGAAAACTTTGCCACATAAATCCAATACATGGTTGTAGTGCATTTGAAAACAGTCTTAGAGCTGCCTTTTTGTACTCAGCTTCCCTTTCTACTTGATGTTATTTTGTTCTTCAGAACAAAAATACCAGTGTCGCTCTGTATTGATAATTTTCCATTGGCTTATTGCTGTGGTTCCAACGATCCCTACCTGGCAGGTCCCTCTCCCAGTGATCTGCTGAAAAGTCTGCAGTTGCCAAAGATTTATCCGGCCTTTTAGATTGGCTGGGAGATTTTGCTGGAAATAATAGCAGTACTAATTATATAGTGAGAACACACAGTGTCAGCAGGCACTGCGCAGCCCTAAAAGTTGGGTGATGATATTAACCCTAATGTGTGGTATCATGATGGCTGTTGCTGCCACTGCAAAGAAAAACCTATCTTATAAGAAAAACTTATTCCATTACTAGCATATTTAATGCCTATTTTTCTCATTCTCAGGTTAGAGGTACCTATCTTCAGCATGTGATTAAGACGCAGCTTAGCAAACTATGAAATGGTGTTTTGGTGTTTTTTTCCCTAATTTATATAGGTACTTGGGCTGAAGTTCCCCAATCTTTTTGGACGTGCAGAAAAGGTAACCTTCCAGTTCTCCTATGGAACAAAGGAAACTTCATATGGCCTGTCATTCTTCAAGCCACAGCCTGGAAACTTCGAAAGAAAGTAGGAAATACATTTCTGAGTATCTCTTTTTTTATGAAGAAATATGGAACAGTTAGTAAGATCTTTCACTGAGTAGTAATCCAGTCTGTTCCTTTACCGAGGATCTATTAGTCTTAAAGTATCAGAGCTGGTTTCTTAATTTTTTGTGATAATGTAAAACTCCACCTACTTAAATAGTTTCACTTTGAAACCTACCAGTAACGTTGTGGTTCAGTTTTTCAGTTAACCTGTATAAAGTAACTGGACAGTTCCCTTGGAGTTCTCTTCGTGAAACTGATAGAGGAATATCAACAGAATTTAATGTAAGTGTAGCACAAGTGTTTGTGGAGCACATGCTTCATTTACATTTAATTCAGGTCACAGCTGGCTTTCACAAATATCTGCTTTACTTTCTTAATGACTGAAACACTTTGACTTGTGCAAATTTGTCATTGTTTGAAAGCGACCTTGGAATGTTATTTTTACCATATAAAAATGCTACTGCATTTTTCTGCAAGTTTTTAATGCTTAAAGCACTGTTTTAGAAAGGCAGATGGTTGTATTGCTCACCATATTAGCCCACTTCAGGGTATTTTTCATCTTGGCTAGGTGGGGTAGTTTGCACCTATTGGAGAAACTTTCTTGGCTGGAGCAGAATTACTCCAAAATGAAAAATTATTTCTCTCTGATCAAAGAATTGTGGAAAGAAAAAGTGTAGGCTTATGTATGAATAAGCTTGAGAGAGAGAGAGTTTTTTTTCAGGGAAATGTTTGTTTTAATTTTGTAGCAAAACTGTCTTACTGTCTTAATTCTCTCTCTTTTTTTTTTCTTTTGTAGTTTCCAATCTGGAAGACCAATCACACACTGAAGTGGGAGGGTGTGTGGAGAGAGCTTGGCTGCCTTGCTAGAACAGCATCCTTTTCTGTTCGAGAAGAAAGTGGACACTCTCTTAAATCTTCTGTATCTGTAAGGCTTTTTCCTGTCTTAAATGGGGCGTATGTTATTTTGAGTAATCGCATTCTTATGAATGATTCCAAAGGAGTTTTTTGTCTGGCTTTCTTATTAGGTACTGTGTTTTTCTTCAGATACGTCTTCTGCAGTGCTTGGTCATTCACACAGTCATCCAGGAGATCCAAAGAGAAAATATTTTTTATTTTATTTTATTTTATATTTGTTGCATTTTGACTGTTCTTTCTTCAAAACCGTATAAAAGACCCTCCTTGTCATCTAGCATCTATTGTTGCAGCATTGGTTACTTATTATGTGCCAGCACTGTTAACCTCTGCATATAAAGTTGAATTGTTGCAGAGTAATGAATAGAGCACATCCAACAAGTTGTTGCTGGGGATCTTGCAAGGCCATATTTCATTATCTTTCTGAGCACTGCCATCTTACCTCCCTCATGCTGCACCCACTTCTTTACCTTGAAGAAAATAGGTTCAGCAGCCTTTTTCATCCTACAGTTGCTGTGCCATTTCTAAATACTGTTTCCTATAGCATTTTTTTTCTGATTTTTAATTTGTAGGTCAAGTTGTGGGTTATAAATTGTTTGCAGGCTAATGTCACAAAATTGGTGATACACACTGGGGCACTGTTGCTGCTATGTGCATATCATAGCTGAAAGTTATTACTAATCAAAGAAACAAATGTATTTATTTGATGTGGCCTCCTCTGAAGTTAAAACTAAGTTAGACTGCTGAAGCATTTTTCTCAAATCCGTGGAGCTGCGCAAGCCTGGAGCTGTGGTTGTCTCCCTCTGTGTGCACAGGTTGTGTTGGAAAATAATGGTATCACTTTGTGATATTCAGTGGATATGAGAACTGAAAAATAATCGTTTGATTCTTTCCAGCATGCCATGGTAATTGATTCCCGAAACTCTTCAATCTTGCCAAAACGAGGTGCTTTGCTGAAAATTAATCAGGTAGGATTAAATCACTTCCATTGTTACTGGATATTATCTGTATATGTAATCATAAACTGACTAGGATAGAGTGATGATGAATACTAACTTTTTATCTTTAGAGTGTGCCATTTAAAAAACATGATTTTTTTTCTTAATGGAAGCACATTTTCATTTCTGTGTCATGCTCAAACAGTGCAGTCAGTTTCTTGCCATTAGCACTGACGTATTTATTAGCAGAGGTGCGTTATCACAAGACAGTATCTCTTCTCCACTCAATAGGCAGTAGTGGCTCCTTGTTTTCACTTGATTCCAGAAGTTTCCTACCACTATACTGTAAAACTGCCAGACTCATATTGCTACTTGAAAAGTAAGAAAGATGGGATAGAAATAACTCTGAGTGGTGTACACATGGTTTCTACTCTTGTTGCACTTAGAGCTTTTAGAAAACCTGTCTCTTGTGCTATAGGGTTTAGTACTTCAGAAGCATTAACTTCTGCAGGGCTGCAGAAGCAGATTGCTTTGAAATGCTATTTAAACTAGAAGTGCTGCTGCAGCAGAGAATTCCTCTGAGTGAGAATGGCAGTTATAATTCAGGATTTAGTTAACATTCCATTTCTTAGATGCTGCATGTAACACCAATTCAGTCATTTGTTATATTCAACCACGGTTTGTGTAATACTACTATTTGTATTTGGTTCTTCAGCCCCACTTTAGCACCTGAGAAAATTTCATAGGTACTAAATAAACATCAGAGGTTTGATTTTGGTTGCTTTATTTTCAAGTATTTTTATATTGTGTTCTTGCTTACAAGAGGGCTTAGAAAGCAAAAGCCTGATTTAATATTTAGGAGAAAGATAAGTTCTGAGAGTCAGGTGTGCTATTTCATTGGTCCAGAATTCATTTGTCTCAATATCTGATACGCTTCTTACACAGAAAACACTGCTTATGCAGATGCACACATGATGAATTTTGCGTGGGAAGAAACATGTAATACCCAGCACAACTCTAAATTTTGTTGTCTTTGCAGGAGCTGGCTGGATATACAGGTGGAGATGTGAGCTTTCTAAAAGAAGATTTTGAATTTCAATTGAATAAGCAGCTTCTTTGGGACTCGGTAATTTTTTTAAAAGATATTTTAGTATTTGAAATAATGGGTGAGGTGACTGAATCTGTGTCTTACGGTGACTGTGGACTGAAAAAAGATGATCAAAATGAAAGATGGATGGTAGAGATCTTAGTGTGGGGTTTTTTTTGGAAGTGAAATACTCTTATTTCTAAACTGATGTTTCTCCCATCTCACTTGAGAATTGGACAGTTTGGGAAGAAGGAATTGTCCTACAGTTCCCCGTAGGAACTATTTTCCTTTCAGAAGGAATGTTGGGCATGTCTTTTCTTTGTAATTTTTCTAAGATTGACTTTTGAAAAACTGTAGCCTTTGTTGTATGTTTTTCACCTCACTATGAATAGTTTGGCTTCTTTAGTCAGGTTTAGTTAGCTTTCACCATTTGAAATTAGGAACATATGGCTACTGATTCTCGAATCATGTATTATATGATAATTATCTCTGATATGTAAAACTGCTGGAAAAGAAAGGAAAAATGGTTTCACTACAACACTGAGAGCAACTTCCATTATGAAGATGTAAAAACTGAGGGGGCAGTAATTTCCACCCCAATATACAAAACTTAAATAAATAATGTTTATAAAGTTGAGACAATCTCTGTTAATAGCTTTCTAAAAATGATTGTATAATGAAGAGACTGGAAATATGTTATGCCAGTGCTATAACTGGAAAAACCCAAAGCTACTTTCGTAGTACAGATATTAATAAAATGGTGGTTCTGTAAGGGTTTGCTGTTTCATGCTTATATTCTGAGGAGACTCAGCTCAGTGAAGTTCTGGGTTAGATCAATGAGGCCAACATAGAAAGGCATTTTAAAGCAATTTGGTTATACCCCTTTCTCATTACATCATGTGGTGGAAGAATGGGCATAGCATGATGAGCGTGCTTTTAGTCATCTTACATGTATTTGCTGACTTTCCATTGAACAAAACAGCATATTCTCCTATGAAGTAATTTAATAACTTCTTGGCTATGCAAAAAGGACTTCCTTCTTTCTCAGTCATGACTAACTAATATGGCTGCATCATGAGTAAAAGTGAAGCAAATATCATCCTAAGATATAGACAATTTAGTGAGATCTGTTGCTTTTGAGTATGGACTAGTGTGCACCTGGCCTTTGCATATGCTGTGTATACTTAATGAGATGTGTATGCACTTGATGATGGGCTCATCTCTGATCATGATACAGAGATGTGTTGGGCCTCTGGGGATGGAAGGTAACAGGAGCAGGCTGTACACCACAGAAATTGCCCAGCACCTGTAGCCTAAGTGTTTACAGTAGAGCTCACCGCTTGGTACTTGTACTTTGTACACAGACAGCAAGCAGATGATTAAATGTATTTAGTACACTGATCTGACTTCCAGGAGTTACTGTATAGATAAGTAGTAATTATATGGATGTATTTGATGCCAATATAGTGATTTGTGGAAGATGGTTTCACTTAGTTGTAAGGCTAATTTACAGTCAGGTGATAATATAAAATTATTTCTATTTTCTGAATTTAACCTCCTACTGGTTTAAAATTGCATGGAGTAATTTATATCAGCAGGGTTTGTCTTATTTCAAGGCATGAAAAATTGTAGGAAAGTCAGAGCTGGATGAGTGCTCTCTTTAGCTATTGTGGAAGCAGCGCTTGGTTTAAAATTCCTACTTTAAACTTCAAGGTGCAGCACTGCAAAGCGTAGAAAGAGGGCAGCAATGATCAAGAGTTTCCTAAAAGTGCTGTTATTGAAGATCCATGCATGCAGTGTGATCACCTGAAACTTTTGGTCAGACTAAAGGGAGCTGTGCCTTTACTGAGCAATGGCATTTTACTAATGATTTTTTTTAGGGAAATAGAATATTAGATATTAGTAAAAAGGAAAAAAGAGAAACAACAACTTTTTTTCTCCAAAGGTTTTTTCAGCATCACTTTGGGGTGGAATGCTAGTACCCATTGGAGACAAGCCATCCAGTATAGCTGATAGGTAAGGTTTCTTTTTAATGTCTCTTAATTTCTTTCAGTCAACCCAGGTAATGTATGAGAAACAAATTGTGCAGCAGAATGGAGAAGGAGAAGTAGTTCTGATTTGGGGGATAATAAAAATAAACTACTAATCAGCTTTATGTGCATGTTAATAATCAAGACATGCTTTCTGGTTTTTATTTTCATACTGGGAAGGGATAATTCAGTAAGTAGTAGCTCTGCCTACCAATATTTGCCATTACTAAGAGGTATTTACCATCTTCAACATTTCATACTGGGCATAAATAACAGATATTTTTAGAAGTAAAGTCATGTAATAATTTGGCTTTTTAGGCAATTTTGCCCTCCAATGCCTATGTTTAAAGGTCATCAACAGAAGGCATTTAGACTTTAATTTATTTACAATAAGTACTTATTGCCAATTGTGTTAGCTTTACATGTAATAGATCTTAACTAGTGTATTTCTATCAAAATTCTTATAGCAGACTTTACTAGACTTGTTATGAAGTCATTTCTAATTTTGAAAAAGAAAGTTAAAAGTATGAGTAGTTCCAAGTGAAGCACTGAACTAGATTTGTTTGTATTTACTAGGTTTTACCTTGGTGGACCAACGAGCGTGCGAGGATTTAGCATGTACAGCATTGGACCCCAGAGTGACGGTCTGAAACTTTTAAATCCTGTTCTTCTTCAATACTGAAAATATTAGTTCGTAATGAATCCTCAAATTCTGTCCTTAAGCTTTCTGTAGCTTTGAGATAGTCGCTCCCTTTATGTTCTTTGATTCTGAGAGGAGTTATGTCTCTGATCTGTCATTATATATTATTAGTTCACAGTGGAACAAAACCCAGTAGTTCTCAGCTAAGCTGTAAGTACTACAAACCAAGCCTGCCTTCAGGTTACTGTTACGTTTGTTCTTTTTGTATTAACCTCAGACCTTTAGCGTATATAGAATACACGTAGTTTTCTAATGCTTCTTGAGGTGAATTTCACCAGTGCATGGCTTTACCTAAAATAAATCAAGGATATGCCAGAACTTTTTTTTTCCCCTTTTTCCTGGCACCTGTTTCTTTTACTTTCAAGGCTCAGAACTTTTAAAACCATATTTTTATCTCCTGGTTTACCTGTGGTCTTTAGCAGGGATGAACAAGTTTCAAACTTCCAGTATGTCTCTTTAGTAAGCCTTTGAGCTTAGAAAAAGTCCTGAAAGATAGTAATAATGGCATTAAATCTCTTTTTGATTCAGCGTATGTTCAGGGAGCTTAAGGGAAAGGCAATCTGATCATCAGAGGTGTTTTGAGAGCCAGGAATTTCCTCAGTTCTATTCCTTACTCTTCTGACTTGCCATTATTATAGACTATTTGCTTAGCTGTATCGATTTGCCATTCTTACAACTGAGGCAAGTATGTGGAAGAGCTTCAGAAGGTAACCTCTGTGAACTGCAGGTAGGTGTGTGCCACAGGTGAGGGCGTGAAGAAAAAGATTGATTCACTTGGAAAGCATAAAGAATGGTATAAGTCCTAACTTCTACTTGATAGTTGTGAGGTTGGAGAGAGCTAGAAGCAATTGGCAAAAGCTGTGAAAGGGTAGCAGTGCAGTGTAGAACAACTTAAAGGATGTATTCTTGTCTCTTTAAGACCTGGTTCTTTTAAGATATTCCACAGTAAATGTTTTCATTTACAACATTCATTTCAACATTTTCTGTAACTAGGTGATTACTTAGGAGGGGAAGCCTACTGGGCTGGAGGTTTGCATCTCTACACTCCTCTACCTTTCCGACCAGGCCGAGGAGGGTTTGGAGACCTTTTCCGAACACATTTCTTCCTCAATGCCGGAAACCTCTGCAATCTTAACTATGGTAAGCTTCAGAAGAATTGTACATAACAAAATCTGCTTCTCTCTCTCTATATATATATATGTATATGTGTATACTCACCCTATATATAAAAGCAAAAAGAAGAGAACTGCTAAGGGCCTATTGGCTCAAAAGCATTTTGTTTACTACGTATATTTCAGTGGCTGTCAAAAAGCTATTGCTATAGACTTGTGTATTTGACATATTGCCAGTAGTTTTCTTAACTCTTCACATAAATTATAGCACAACTAGTAGGAAAGAGAGCTGGCACAGTAACAGTAGTAACTTTGTGGTGTTCACAGGTCAGTGTGATAATTGATTAATTAATGTTATAGTGATATTATAATGGTTTTTGGAGTTTACTAAGTAAAAAGTGGTGGCATAGATGGTATAGATGTGGGCATATAGATGAGGGTGTGGTGGCTGATGAGAATTTTTTTTTCTTCCATAGCCAACTTTTTTCAAGATGTATTGCAGTGCATTAGTAAATGCTTTTCCAGTATCTGTTTAATCAGTTTTGGGAGGTGATCTCAGAGGTCCCTTCCAACCACAAGCATTTTGTAATAAGTAAAAGTGGAGGGGGGAAAAAAAAAACACAAGTGATATAAAAAGCAATTGTTGGCTACCAGCTGTCCTGTGCCCAGCCAGGTGCTGAGGAACAGCAACTCATGGCAAACTCCCAGGCAGTTTTATTGCTGAGCATGGTATTGCATGGTATGGGCTATGCCTTTAATCAGCATGGTGCAGCTCTCTTGTGTGTGTTCCCTTCCAGCCTCTTGTCCATCACCAGCCTACTCCCTAGTGGGGATAGAGTTGATTATAGAGAAAGCCTTTGTGATGTGCATGCACTGCTCAGCAATAGCTGAAATATCAGTGTGTTATTAACATTGTTTTAGTCACAAATCTAAAACATAGCACCTATACGGATTGCTATGAGGAAAATTAACTTTATTCCAGTGAAAGTCAGTACAGGGGTATAGTGATATTTGATACAGAATATCTTGCTTGATGAAGAGGGATGACATCCATATGGGAGTGAAAATCGGATAAATCCTCTATAAAACCAATAGAGGTCTGCTACAGGATTTGGATAAGGCTTTTCTACTCATTTCATGCAAGTAGGTACCTATGCTGGGAAATGAAATTCAGCCAGAGTCTTAGGAATGGGTAGTTTGAGTCCAGTGTCCTTGGCTTTTGTGAGAATTGTGGGTAATACACTTTTAATCTACAGGAGGTGCTCCTAAGTAATCTGGCTTCTAGCTGTGAAAATCCAGCTAGCCTTTGAACATCTCAGCAGTCCCCTCTGATTCTTTGTTGTCCTGGTCTTTTGCATTCAGGTGATGGTCCCAAAGCTCACCTGCAGAAGCTGGCAGAGTACATCCGATGGTCTTACGGTGCTGGAATAGTGCTCCGACTTGGAAACATTGCTAGATTAGAACTTAATTACTGTTTCCCCATGGGAGTACAATCGGGTGACAGGTTTGTTTTTTAAACTGATTCCTTTAGTAGTAACTAGTTTTAAAAGTAACTGCACTTCTGTCTGATTTTGGAAGAGAAAATTGTTGTCTTTTGTTTATTCCATGCCAGTTTTGAGATTTTTTTTTAGCACTTTATGCTCTTTTCTTTCAGCTGGCTATGTCCACGTTTGTTTCACAGTACTTCTTAGTTTAAGACTGTTTATATCTCAGGTTTCATAGTTCATTGAGCTTGAGATCAGCTGTTGAAATGTGTGAATAGCTGTGTAGCAGATTTCATTTCTTTAGGAGAAATGATCACTCAAACAGCTCAAGGGATTTTCCTAAGCCTTCCAGAAACAAATGATTGGATAAATCACAAGTTTAATGTCTTTGCTTGAAAAATGAACACAAGTGTAATTACAGAAAAAGGGAGAACAAATAATTTGTTAGCAACCAATTATTCTACACCAAGAAAATATTATAATACATAATAAAAAAGCTTAAGCTTTATGCCTTTGTAGTAGCAAAAATACTGTGTGAGATACTGCTTCATATAGGACTCATTTATGTTTCTACTTGTCATTCTTGTGAATTGTGAACAAATAACAGCAATTTGAAAATTATGGACTTTATTTTGAAAATGTAAGCACTCCATATGTGTGACACATTGACAAAGCATTTATTTAAAAGAGCCTTTGTCAGCTAAAGTTTGAACTGTAATCTTCCAGATATTGAAAATCTTGGAAATTGAGGCACAGGAAAATTGATTTTTATCAGTACCTTATTTTTCATTTATGCTGTTTATTATTTATTTCTTCTCAGGATATGTGATGGTGTTCAGTTTGGAGCAGGAATCAGATTCCTCTAGTGTGGAAACAATTCACATCAGTAATATGAAGATGAGCTCTCTAATGGAAATCAAGACTTCAGAATAGCTTGATACGGTCTAATTTTTTTCTTGAAATACTGATAGACATCTGAATGATTTGCATCCAACTCCACAAGAAATTACATTAAAAAATTATGCTCTAATGGTTCTTTGTACCTCTGATTCTTATCAAAGATGAGAGAATACTTGTGGGATCCTAACTATTTTAATTTACAGTTTTTACTTAATATTTGCTTCTTAAAATACCAGAACTGCATTGAAGACTGGTTCTTGGATTCTTTTCACATGGTTGTAGTTGTCATTGGCCTGTGCAGCCTTCGGACTTTTAATTGCAAGTCTCACGAGTGTTGGGATGACTGAGCATCTGTATGGTCAGTTTTTTTTTACCATCATCATAGTGCATAAAAATGATTTGATGCAAAATTAGTGATTATAGGTAAAATGAAATGTGCTGTTTCAAATATGTTTCACTTCTGTAAAATTACCTGTATAAGTGCCTCATACAGTCTGAATTGCATACTGTAAATGTTCAACTCCAGCTGTCTAGCATATTAAGTACTAAACTCCAAGAATATGACATGCTAGAGGGAAGGGATACAATCCAGAGGCACCTGGACAGGCTTAAGAGGAAGTTCATGAAGTTCAACAAGGCCAAGTACAAGGTCCTGTACCTGCGTCAGGGTAATCCCAAGCACAGAGAATGGCCTGAGAGCAGCCCTGAGGAGAAAGATTTGGGAGTGTCGGTTGATGAAAGACTCAACATGAGCTTGCAGCCCAGAAGGCCAACTGTATCCTGGGTTTGCATCAAGAGAAGTGTGACCAGCAGGTTGAGGGAGGGGATTCTGCCAATCTACTCTGTTCTCTTGAGACCCCACCTAGAGTACTGCATCCAGTTCTTGGTCCCCTACACAAGAAGGACATTGAGCTATTGGAGCAAGTCCAGAGGAGGGCCGTGAAAGTGATAAGAAGGCTGGTGTACCTCCCCTGTGAGAACAGGCTAAGCGAGCTGGGGCTCTTCAGCCTGGAGAAGAGAAGGCTGCAAGGAGACCTGATAGCGATCTTCTGGTACCTGAATAGGACCTACAGGAGAGCCAGGGAGGGACTTTTTATAAGGACATGCAGGACAAGGGGGAAGGGCTTTAAACTGGAAGAGGGTAAATTTGAACTAGATATGAGGAAGAAACTCTTTACTGTGAGGGTTGTGAGACACTGGAACAGGTTGCCCGGTGAGGTTGTGAATGTTCCCTCCCTGTAAGCATTCAAGGCCAGACTGGCTGGAAGTTTCAGCAACTGGTCTTAGAGGGAGTGCCCCTGCCTAAAGCAGGGGGTTGGAACTAGGTGATCTTAAAGGTTCCTTCCAACCCAAGCCATTCTATGATTCTAATTTAGCACTGACATTGCACTCTTTAAAGAGACTACAATTGTATGCATTACTATTACCATGGTATATATTGCTGTTGCAGTAATACAGCGACTAAATCTGGTCCTGCTGATAGCTCACTTTCTAAAATACAAAGCTCAGGATATGTCTGCGCAGAGCTCCAGTTAACATCCTTCCCCTTTTTATAAAGTTTTATTAATTTACATAAACAGGATCACAGATGTTCAAAACAAAAATTTGTGTGAATGACAGAAATCAGGTCTGTTTCAAACATTTTATATAAAGAACATCTTTTCAGTGTGTGTATCTGACAGCCTTTATAGCAAATTTGTTTAACAAAGCATTTCTGATTTTTTGTTATTGTAAGATAAGAGATGACACTATGTTAAGAATGTCAACAAATGCTAGTTTTTTTCTCCAACACCATTCCCATTTTGACATAGAGAAATATTTTTAGTGGGAAGAATGGAAATGTTTAGATACCACAGTTCTGTTAGGATTTTCTCCCGGGAGTTCAAAGTTCATTTTGCTCATATTGATAAAATTAGATGTATTTTATTGCCTTTGGAACTTGGGCTTGTGGATGTTGCTATTAAGGTCTGCGCAAGTTCAGTCCTTTAGATTCCTAAGCTATCATCACTTGGCCATTTAGAGGGCAAGGCAGCCTTCCTGAGTAGAAATAGTCTCAACTTCAGTCTCTGCACACTAGTAAGCTGGTCCACAGTTGAGAAAACTGTGATCTCTGCAATAAAAGAAGGAATGGACAGGAAAACTTTGTGAAAGGCTGAAGAGGCGTTTTAAGCACATCCACTGACAGCCTGTGCTTTACCACACACTATAGAATTACCAGTAATAATAAACCGAGGAAAAATCACAAGCCTTTACCTGAGTCACTGTTTCCCTGCCTTTATTGCACTATGTTGAAAGATCACGTTTTCCTATGGCATTCAAAAATGCACAAAATAGAGAGGAATGCATTCCCATATTCCTCTGGAAGCAACAGCCAAATCGTGCTGTTACTTGAGTATAATATAGATATGAAAAATTTAATCCTTAGTCCTATCTGAAATTTGTTGCAGATGTTTGTAGTTGGGATGGATAAGATAGATAGAAAGCAGAATCCCTGCAGAACTGGCTGTAATGCTAAGCAAAACCAGTTAGTGCATTTCTGGTCAGAGTAAACGACTGGAAAAGAATAAATGGTGTAAGGAAGGCCTGTTTGCTTAAATGGGCAGTCTTGGATACCACAGTACTTGCAGAGAAATTGAGCTGTTACTGCTTTTACAGCCACGCTCTCAGTTTGTGACAGTGAGGTGGTGATAAATATCTGCAAGTGCTGTACCTGAAGCTGGACCTCATGGCTGCAGGCCCTTAATGTAGTGTGAACAGTGCTGAGGTGGCAGGTACCATCTGAGGCAGTTTCTTCATCTGTGTAATTACTTCAGTGCTTATAGTTCCTCCAAGGGGCTGCAGATGCATGATGGAGCTGCATCCCCAAAGCTGATCTGCACACAGCATACGCTTTGCAGATGTAGGGCCACTCAGCAGCTGTGTCACTGCATGGCTGTTGGCCAGCTAGATTGTTAAAGACTAACAAACACTTGATGAAGTCCTGACATAAGTTCTTCATTTCCTATTTAGAAGATCACTGTTTGTTTGAACTCCACGTTTTGCTTTGTTTTTTGAAGTGTGATCTTGCTTTCTTTTGCCATAGATGTTTTTTTTTTCTAAAACAATCCAGCTTCCTTTCATTTTGCAATAGATTGACATGCTTTTTATTTATGCAGCAAATTGAAAAGTTTCTTCTATAAACAAACAAGATACCAAAGTGGGAGGTGAATGGATGTTTCTCTGTAGTTTTCTTTCAATTATTGACAGATATTTGCATGTAGGTCTTTACATTTCAAGTGCTATACTTCAGTCAGTTCACTGGACTTGCATAGCTTGTGAACCAGCTTCTGCTTTCTTGGTTGGAGTTTGTACTCAACTTTTCTGATTACAGTTTCATAAAAAAAAAAACATGCTATGAGAAGCGATTGATTTTTATTTTCTCTAGAGGTTGGATAACAACAATGCCTTAAAGCTAAGTGTAAGCTAAGACTACAGCGTTAATGTTATGACATGAAACATCCACCGTGCAGTCCTGCTGCAGATCAACATCTGTGTGCCTCGGTGTGACCTGTAATTGCTGTACATGTTCAGGTTATTTTGGATGCACTGGAAATTACATCTGCAAATGGTCTAACCTGGCAATAGAATGCAAATGACTTCCTTGCTAATTGTTTAATTTTGCAAGATATTTTTTTTCTTCAAAAAGATGTGTAATAAATGAAACAGGAAATTTAACAATGAACATCATTCTTTGGCATAAGTAAAGCTACTGCTTATTCCCACTCCCCAGTCCCTACCTGATTTATTTTATTGTGTGTATTTTTTTTCTGCTCACCCAAAATATCGACCTTAATGTTAACTTAAAGAGTGGAAATAACAGCAGGGACTATTGGTGTCTGTGGAAACAATGCATGCTTGGCCTTGAGCTCTTTGTTGCATAGAGTTAATTTTACACAAGTGCTTGTTTTGTACACACAAATCCTATAGATTGTGGGTGCCACTCAGTGAAGATTTTTAGAGCATTCCAAAATCTGCAGGAGCTGTGTTAGAATGAACTTACTTAACAAATTTTGCAACACTTAACACTCTCAGCATTGACACAGCCACTGTACATGATGCAGGAATGCTTTGCTGGTCAGCCTGGTGCTGTGGGTTTAGGGTATGGACACTCTCTGTGTGAAGGATGCCTGTATTTGCACCACATGTGAATCTGGGTGGCAACCTTGCATCTCATTAACAGCTCCAATGGTTGAGATGTTCACTGGAAAAAATGTGTTCTAGTTGAAGCGCATGTATTTGAACACAGGCGAATACTTGAAGTTTTTGGTAGGAGAACCCACTTTTTTTCACTAGAAAATGCATGGCATAAAACTCCCCTGCCATGAGCAGCACGCCTGTTTGAGGAAACAGAACATATTTGTTCTTCCAAAGAAGGAGTATTGATAAAAGGTATTCATCAAAAGGTCCTTCATATGCAAACACAAGGCGGTTTTACTTGCTGTGAGGTATTTGCAGGGAAGAAGGTGTTTGAGGAAGGCAGGGGTTGTCTAATCCAGAACAAACTGCCTCATTTTTAGTTCATGTTTACCATAGATGACAAAATCAAGAGTAGCACAGCATAAAGCTTACAAATTGTTAAAGGCATTACCTTTTAGTTTCTGTATCAAAGCAAGGTATGAATGTCTGGTGCAGCAGTAAAGACAATCTGTAAAGACAACCTGAGCAGGCTTGGGGAAGGAGGTGTGCATGTGAGGGGGCTGTCTAATTAGACAAGGAGCCAGAGTGATGAAGGTGAGAACATGAAGACACTGCTGTTTGCATCAGCTCCACATTAAACACTGCGTGCAGATGGATCCTGATAGCACCCTCTCTTGTGTGCCCCATGCAACACAGATCACAGGACCTTGCAACACAAAAGATCAGAACCAAAGGCTGCTGGCAGGCCTGGGACACTGAGGAAACAGGAAGAGAAGCTGAACTTATAACCGATGTCTTAAGCAGGATTTCCACTTATTGAAATTAAAATCTGAAATCATGAGTAAGAAATTCTAGAAAGGAATGAGAAAAAAGATTTTGCGTAAAGTTTCAGGACTGATCAGTATATAGAGCAACAAATGAATTAAACATGCCCTGATTTTACACTTTGAACACCAGTTACTCACATCACTAATATCACTTTTCGGTTATGCTGCTCAGCTTGTGCAGCTCTTAAATCTGGCAAGGTGGTTCTTGTTATTCCAGGGGGTGCAACTCATCCTACAAAACTGCATATTACTCAACACCACTGTGGAAGTGCTTTGCATGGGAGATGTGGGAGAGCAGGGCAGCTGGCAGGGCAGGCTGGGGTGCCTTACCTGCAGCACTCTGTAATGAATGGCTGTCACAAAACCAGTGCAGTGCTAGCAATGTGTCCACGATGGAGATTGATCAATCGGTGAAATACACTCAGGTTTAGGGTCACAGGTTGCCCTGATATACATTAAGGCTTGCTGTGCTCCCCTGCAGTCTCAAGCGTAGAGTCACAGAATCATAGAATGGCTTAGATTGGAAGGGACCTAGAGCCCACTTAGTTCCAATCCCCTTCCACGGGTAGGGCTGCTACCCACTACATCAGGCTGCCCAGGGTGACATCCAGTCTGCCCTTGATTTCCTCCAGGGATGGGGCATCCACAGCTGCTGTGGGCAGCCTGTGCCACTGCCTCATTGCCCTCTGAGTAAATAATGAAGTCTCCCTGGAGTCTTCTCTTCTCCTAGCTTAACAAGCCCAATCCCTTCAACCTTTCTTCACAGGAGAAGTGCTCCAGATCTTTCATCTTTGTGGCCACTTGGGGCCACTGTGGACATCCTATGAACCTATGGACCATAAAGTGGCCACAATTTGGTTTTTGCCTCGCTTGTTTTTAGAGGAGTCAGATTCCGTCAGAGAGGCTTTGCCCGGGTTTTCCCAAGCTGTTGGTCTGACACCAGTCCATTTTTAAGCCCGTGTGCCCGGGGCTCCTGGTGGGAAACTTAGCAGGGCAGGATCACTGCTCACCAGCCCATCTGGAGGAGCCTGATGCAACAAATCTGGCCTGCAGGGACAGCTGCTGTTGTGAAGATCTGAAATAGACATTATTTAGTAAAGTATTTTACTTAAGCTGTGTGGAAACACACTGTAGTGGTAGTGTGGGGCTGGAGGAAATTCCAGATGGGGCAGTGCTGCTCAGAGAACCTCATTCATCTGAGAAGCAGCCTTGGTCCAAAAGCCTACGATGCAGGACAGCACATGGCCAGTGCTCCTGTTCCTGGGCTGCTTTGGGTGCTGGAGCAGAGGCACATGATAACCTCTAACCTAATCCATTAAAGACCAACACTAAAAGCAGCTGCAGGTGCTGCTCCAAACTTGTAAGTGCAGCTCGGATTCAGGCTTTGCATAGTCTTTGTCACTCTCCTGTTGATTTGCAGAATGAAGCAGGAGGTGTGGAACCCCTGAGGGGACCCTGTGGTTCCAGTGCAGATAGAAAACCACTTAGAGGCACATTGAAGTGAGAAAGAATGTTTTCTTGAATGCCGTTAGTCACTGTGTAAAATAATACTTCCAACAAGGAAAATCAGAGCAATTCCATGCAGATGCACTGGTAAGTAACGGTGTCCCTGTGCTGCAGGGGACTGGTCGAGGTCACGGGCGCAACTTTAGGTATTGCTTCAGGAGTTAAGTACGCGCACAAGAGCTTGCAGGGTCCAGTCTGACGCTAAGAACTCTCGTGGGTCTGTTTTCAGCTCTGTGCATTTCACAGAGCCCCCGTCAGGCTGCCCCGCAACTCTCCGGGATCTCCCGTTTCCGTGCCCGCCCGCTCCGCCAGGAGCTCAGCGACTCTCCTCAGCCCTGCTTTCCTCGCCGCCAGCAGCACAGCCGGCTAAAACTTCACGTTTCTAACTATTTTAATTGCGTTCCTCGAGGCGCTCTGCCTGCCGGCGCCGTGAGGAAGCAGCCCGGCTCTCCCCGCGCCGTGCCGGCTCGCCGTGCGAGCCCGCCTCCCGCCGTGGCAGGGCGCTGCGGACGGCGGCTCCCAGCCCGCCCCCTGCCCTCCGCTCTCACGCCCACCGCCACCCGATCCCGCTCCCCGCCGGCTCTTCGCCCTCGCTCGCGGATCGCCGGGCGCTTCCCCCGCTGCCGGGCTTTGTTCGGCTCCGCGGGCCGCTTCAGCCCCCCTCGGGCAGGGCAGAGATCGGGCGGGCTGCCCCGGGTGGAGCCCCATGTCCTCCGCTCCCATCCGCTCCCCGACGCTGCGGCCGCACAGGATGAAGAAGGACGAGTCGTTCCTGGGCAAGCTCGGCGGGACGCTGGCGAGGAAGAAGAAAGCCAAAGAGGGTGAGTTCGCCCGCGCGGGAGAGGGCAGAGAGGAGAGCGCACCCGAGCCCCCGTCCCTCCCAGGCAGCCCGCGGCGGGAGCGGCGGGGCTGAACCCCCTTTGTTCTCCGGGCGCGGGAGGGCCCCGGCCGCCGCGGGTGGGCGTGGAGGCGTTGGGGCGCTTCGGTGGCCGCTTAGCGGCGCCGGTCCCGGAGGGGAACCCCGGCCCCTGCTTCTGTAAAATAAACTTCTGGGAATAAAGGTGACTGTGGGCGTCTTTATTTCTCTGTAGAGGCGCGAGAGTGGTAAAGCTGTGAGGGAATGATTAAATCCACCTGTGTTTTGTTCCCGGTCTACCCGGGGCTTTTACAGCTGTTTCTCCCGGTGCTCTTCCATAGAGACGCGGCCACAGTGCGCCAGCGTGGGTCGTGGAGGGCACGAGGGTGCTGGCGTTCCCCGTCTGTGGAGGAGGTCTGACAGTAGGGCTGCGCCCGTCCCCGGGCACGCAGCCTGGCGGGCCGCCCCTGGCACGGCCTCCTCGCCGGGTGCTGTTGCCGCCGCGTGTTTTCCCCAGCGCCTGTTCGCCCCGAAGGCTGTGCAGAGATAGGACTGCGTGCTCCGAAGCGACGCGGCTCCCTATCTGCAAAAAAGAAGTTGTCGTCTTGCCAGTGGGCTTGATAAAGATGGCCTGGCTCTGTGTGTGTGCAAACTGTAACTTTTCCCCTAAGTGTCTGCTCCTTCAGGACTGCGCGCTTGTCGCCCTCTGATTCCCTTACTGACCCAACGCCCGCTTCTGTGGTGGAACTCATCACCTTGTTCCAAACCGTGGCCATCTGCACATGTGAAATCCGAGTGTTGATTCCATATGCCGCGGTGCAGTTGGGCTTTCTGGTGGGCTAACATCAGCCTTGGCTCATTCCGGTGCCTGGTGGATGTAATTCCAGTGTCAGTCTTCTGAGCAAGCATGCTTTGCCCTTCATCTACTCATTGCCCCTGATATTAAGAAGGCATTTTGGTAATATTTGGGATAAAAATGCAGCTTGGGGAAATTGCTTCCCTTCTCATGGCTGTTTTGGTGTGGCTTTCTGGTATTTCCTCTGTTATCTATTTTTAATCAAGTTTCTCTGTTGTGGTTGAAGCAGCTGTGCGTTTTCGGTGATGTCACTGCTGAAGGAAGGTGATGGAGAAAGCCCATCCCTAGGAGGGGATGGTGGCACGTGCTTGGAAAATATACTTCACTTGGAACTGCTTTTAAGCCTGAACAGGTTGACAGCTTCACTTCTTCAACAAGAAGCTTCAGCGTGGCAAGGTGATGTTTATTAGAGTATGGTCTGAGGCCACTGGCTTGGTTTGCTGAGTTTGCTTACTGCTTTGGCAACCCGTGTGGCCACAGCTCCCTGTAGCTCTGGGATAGCAAGTTTTAGCAGCTGCCTTTGGTGCTCTTTCGGGACTTGTAGCTTCAGTGATAGAAAGTGTGGTCATGCTTTAGCCAGTGTGAAGGAAATGGAAATGTGTGACTCAGCTTTTATCAGAGTATTCCTTCCAGTTTCACAAGGGGAACAGAGAAAAGATGGCGCCTATGCCTGAAGACCACCTCCTCTGCACAGTTCATGACGTTTATGCACAGCACTGTGGTGCTGCTATTTTTAGGGGAAATAGTTTACTAGTGTAGGTTCTCCTCTGTTGGAAGTTTTGAGGCCTGTGGAAGGCATGCTCTGCACGTTATTGCGCACCATAGTGGGGTAGCTCTGAAATGCGGGCCATGGAGAACACAGCTCTGACCAAGGGGACGAAGGGCTCAGCTGTGAAGAGGTGCTGGGCTGGGATCAGCATTGGGGAGAGAGGCTCTTCCAAAGCTTGCACTGGGACATGGACACAGAAGCAAATTGCAGGGCTGGAAGCTCAGTCTTGATATGCGATTGTGAAGCAGAAGTAAGTTGGAAGCTCACTGAAATGGTACTGAATTGAGTTGACTGACCACATAAGAACTGTATGGGCAACTTTCTCCTGGGCTGCGGAACTGCTCCACCCCTGGGGACTTCCTTGCCTCCCTTCAGGCAGCTGCCGCTCAGCTTCCAGTGGACCAGCAGAGGTCAGTGATCTTCTGAGACTAACTACTGTCCTTCCCACCAACTGCTCTCCCCAGTAGCAAGATGAATGGTTGGCTGCTGACTTGCCACAGCCAAACCATTCTTGCCTCTAATAGCATGAGAAGTAAGCAAGCCAAAGCTCTTAATAAATTTTGCTTTCACTGGTGTGTCTTTTGTATCACAGCATAAAGACAAGCCTGCTATGTGATAGAATAAGGGGGAATGGTTTTAAACTGAGACAAGGGGGGTTCTGGTTAGATATTAGGAGAAAGTTTTCCACTCAGAGGGTGGTGACACACTGGAACAGGTTGCCCAAGGATGTTGTGGATGCCCCATCCCTGGAGGCATTCAAGGCCGAGATGATCATTGTGGACTTTTTCAACCCAGGCTATTCTATGATTCTATGATTTTACTGCCATCTTGACTATGTATGTATACAGACCTTTAAACTGGTCCATGCAGCAGTTATAGTCCAGTTATATTAATCCTTTTATTGTTTGTGCATGACTTGGCCATGAGCTGTATAGCTGAGAGAGCCATAGAATGATGCTGAAAAAGGTTTTGTTACTTAATAGGGGTTTCTTTTTTAAATCGTGATTGGCAGCCATGCCATAAACAACTGTTATTTGTGGCTATCAACCCATAAGCAGTGGAATGTAAATATTTTGTGGCGAAGTTCTTTATAACATGCTGTAATCTACTTCTAGGGAACTTATATTCAAAGAGGTGTGTTCACTAGGCTTATCAAGGCTGCCGATGTAAGCTTGTAACTTTTCTTTACAGTGGGACGGTAAATACAATTCCTGGGTATGGTGGTGATAGTAACTATGGTGGTATTCGAGGTATTGTCTGTGGCTTGTTAGTAACTTTGCTGCTACTCCTGCTTTAGCAGCGTGGCATAGAGCTTTGTTAAGAGGTGCCTGGAGATGAGGTAGGGTTATGATTTCAGGTCCAATTCCTCAACATTTTAAGAGTAAAATTCTGTAAGTTGTTTAACTGCTTGAGGAATACTTGGAATTAGTCCCTTGAACCTTTGCTTTACACCACTGCTTCTTATACTTTTGTTTCTGAATTGTTATGACTGAACCGACTTATTAGTCAACGCTGACTTAAAAGAAATAACAACCACTGTTGTTCATTGGGAAATCGTTTTTAATCCAATTTCCTACAGCCATGGCGTGTGATCTCACTGTCTGACTCCTTCCTTCCTCTTCCTTCCCAGGAATGTTTTTAACCCATCGTTTGGCTAAAAATGAGAGAAAACTGCCAGCCATCAGGATTATTAAATGACCACAAACTTTGTCAGAGTGAACGACCAGTTAGAACAGAAAGACCTCAGTGGAGCACCAGTGCAGGAAAAGCTATGAGTGACCTGAACCCTTGTAGGATAGGAAAAAACCCACGTGGAAGGGAAGCTATAAGGGAAAAGGGACTGTCTATGGGGAGAGTGCTGGGCGGGGTTGTGTATTTCTTGATGTTACAATAGGTTGTGACACACATTTTGAGGAAAGCAGGATGTGTTAATTCCAGTGCTCATGTCACCACCTGGATTACATTTTTTTCCCACATGAGGTTATATGGAAATGTGCATAAAATCTACATTTGCCTGGTGTTACTGTGAAGTACCTCTGTCTCGGTGTATCATGGGCTTTCAACGCAGATCTGTGCCAGATCAGCTTTAAGTAGCTTAGGAAACTATTGGGGTGCTGGTAGAGCCCCACACAACAGGGTGTGTGAGTAAAAGTAACTGTGAGTTACTTTTCAGACCCTCTAAAATATACTGTTTTGAATATTGCTGTATTTTATCTTCATCGATAAAAGGAACTAAAAAATACATGTCTCCTTTTTCCTGTTGTTAAGAGTGATGTCCTTGAACTGAAATAAAGGAGCTATTTTGCTGTAAGTTTCAATGCTGGGTTATTTCCAGTCCTTTGATTTCCTCACGACACTGTAGGAAAGACGTGGGCAGCAGGTGTTTGGCAAAATAAACTTTCTATTATTATCTGTGTGTGTATCTATACATAGGTTTTATGGAGGAATCAGCCAGAGAAATACAACATGCTTAATTGCTCAGTGTTGTTTCCCAGTGATACAATTGAGGGTGGACGTAGAGATTAGGAAAATGCTCCAGAAAAGATCAATGTGTGGTGCTGCCACGCCAATGCCATCAATGGTGGAGAGAACTGACTGCTGCAGATTAAAGGATTGGTTTTAGGGTCTGTGCCTCTGTGTAACAGTGAGATGCTGTGTCTGGGAATATTTTCCTGCCTCTCTGGTGTTGGGGTACTTGAGCAGAGGTGCTAAATTACCAGCCTGTTTCCAGCAGCACTGTATAAGTTGAAGGTCATCTCCAGATTGTTCAGATAGAACTGCTTGTGCTGCCCAATCCATTTCAGCTTTCTCGAGGGAAGAACAGGAGGAAATAAGCTCACAAGCAGAATTAAATTGGAAGAAATTGTTTCTTCGTAGTTCCTTTAAAATTGATGGGGCTGCTTGTGCAGGTAATTGCTCTCCGGAGAAAGAATTGGTTCAGAAACATGTTCCTTAGATCTACCTCATTGCCTCTTTGTATGATGAGTACATCTCAACTCCAAGGCGTCCCCTTGAACACAACAGGATGAGAGAATTGGAGTTAGCTTAGAAAACAGATCTCATCATCTTTCATTTGAACAGCATACGCTGAACGCTGTTAGAAGCTCTCTTTTCAATGCTGTCTATTGCATAGTCTCCAGAGGTGTGTCAGTGTGAATGCGCTGCAAAAAATTGAACTCCTCTGTCTCAGTGTGTTACAGGTTTGCTTTAGTGGCTGCTTGAGACTTCTAACAGAAGTATTTAGCTTTGAAATGATTCTGAGAGGTGCCTTTGATGTAGATCCTAGAAAGATACAAGGCTGTAAGGCAGTCTTAACTTAATCTTTGTTCACCTTGCAGGTGGCACTCATGCTGGAAGTGTTATTTATGTTGGGGATTTGTCCTGCTCTCAAGCATTCTTTGCCACGTGGATGGCTTTTTGTGCTGGCTGCGCCCATGCATCCTACCTCATAAACTGGTGCTGGAGGAGTAATTGCTTGAATTGCTCTGATGTGAAACTGGCCTTTGGCGTTCAGATGGTGCCCAGAACGCTCAGGACAGAGTGTGCTGCTGCTGAGTGCCTGTGCTATGCTCCTGAGGGGCATCTGCATTTCTGACAAGCAGTGAAGTGCTGAGTGACCTAAAGATACCTGCTGCTCCTGCATTTCTCACCTCAGAGGAAGCAAATCTGCCTCCCATAAATCTCTGAGATACAACGTGATATAAGCTGCTTCTGGTTGCTTTTGACTGTCTGCTGACCTGATAATCATTGTGTTTTAAGGCTTTTCCTTTTAATAGACTGGTGATAGAACGTGCTCCATCTGAAGTTACTCTCTGTGCTTGCAGTGTGTGGCATCGAGTTTGCAGCTGGATGAAGAGTGTGTAGGGTCGAGTTCTGTGATCCTGGTTCACTCAAGAATGTTTGCTACAGTCTGAGAGGATACTTGGCGGGAAGCACATTGATATCACAGAATCACCAAGGTTGGAAAAGACCTTCAAGACCATCGAGTCCAACCATCCACCTATCACCAATAGTACTCATTAAACCATGTCCCTCAAAACAAAATCCAGCCATTCCTTGAACACCTCCAGGGTCGGTGGCTCCACCACCCCCTGGGCAGCCCATTCCAGTGCCTGACCACTCTTTCAGAAAAGTAGTATTTCCTAACGTCCAGCCTATATCTCCCCTGGTGCAGCTTGAAGCCATTCCCTCTGGTCCTGTCATCAGTTACAGGAGAGAAGAAGCCGACCCCCAGCTCGCTACAACCTCCCTTCAGGTAGTTGTAGAGAGCAAAGAGAGATTTGTGCATCATCATGAGCTGTTGCTGCTGCAGTACTTGATCAGAAGATGAGATGGATGCTGGTTAATCAGAATTACTTGCTTTTAAAGAGAAGAATTGGAAGAATTGGCATATAACGATATTGAAGCCACATACCTTTCTAGATAATGCGTACACATCCATATGTGCAGACATAAGCAAATTCAAGTTGAACTTTCTACTGTAAATTTAAACAGAAAAGAGTACTAAATTTCCAGTCAGAACCTGCAGCCTAATTGCTGAGTTTTCCTGTAGGGCTCATTTGTGCCTCTGACCAGATCCGCCTTCAGTCTTGTCTTGCTGATTCAGTTCTGATGTAGTATTCTCTTCTGGCAGACGTTTTACTGTAGATAGTTTATGTCAGTGTCTCCACCAAGAAAAACTTAACGTGCACAAGAATAATCTTTTTAACAGTGTCATAAAAAAGCATGTTTTACTCTTGTAACCATGTCAAGGCGAGGATGGTTTGTCCTACACAACTTTAGGCATTGCGTTTCACTGACATAGTAGAGTTTCCAATTGTTTCCAACAGTTGAAAGTTTTTCTTCCAGATGGGATGCAGCTAGAGTATGCAAAATAGCTCTGCTGCTCTGTGATCTTGATCGAAAAAAAAGTGACTTGCTGTTAAATAACAAAACCAGACATTCTAAAATTGCTTTATTTTTGAAGTTAAAACCATTAAAATAAAATTAATTGTAAGAATGCTGGTATATTTTATCATAAAACCTTCGCAAGGTGCTTATATGTGCTTTTAGTTTTCCAAAGCCAGATTTCAGTTTCTTAGAAATACTAATGCAAGGAATTAGAGAGTGACTTCTTTTCTCCTTAAAAGCTAAGCTACCTCACTTCAAGGCAGTTGTCCAGCGCTATCTGTTTCTCTTCATTTCTTCTAAAGGATTTGTTAATGTTGACATCTTGGGAGAGACTTCCGCACGCAGGCATCTGGCAGTTTCTGTTATGAGGAGCATATGGATGAGCCCTGTGAGACTCTGATGTATGGAGGGCTGCACGCGGAGCTGATATGGAGCGGGGGAGCTGCAGGGTTTTGCGTGACCTCATGCAAAGTCTGTGCAGATGCTGTTTGCTGAACAATGTGAACGGAGGATCCCTGATCCTGCTGGTGGGTCTGTGCAGGGAGATTAGGTTGTGCTCTGCAGTGCCTGTTATCACACTGTTTTAAGTGCTTGTTTTCTCTTTAAGAGTTGTGGTACTTCAGATCTCTTTATAAATACAAGTATACCCTACTGATTTTGCACGTCGGCAATACAGGAATCTAGAAGACTAAGTATAGCTGTGCATAGCAATGCATATGTATTTTAAGAACTGCTACAGGCCAGCTGATCCAAAAAACACAAGAAGCTGCTCAAATTTTTCAGCGCAGTGCTTTGAGCTTTAGATCATACCTTGATGTTGGAAGATCAGGGAGATTAGCTGGCAAGCTCTTTTCATTGCAGAAGCATGTCTGAACAACTTGTTGCTAAGGGATCTGAGGTTATATGGTCTGCAGTGAGGCCAGCAAGAGGCAGAATCTGCTGGTTAGAGGGACTGGTGTTTCAACAGTTAAGAGTTTTGCTATTTCATTGAGATGAACATTTTGTGCAGTCTGTGTACAGTCACCATAACACAACTGAGAAGCCTCAAGTTTGCAAGGTGTAGAAGCACTGTAGCTGGTACTTGAAAGCTGCTCATGAGGGATTTGCTTTTTGTTTTCAAAGGGAATCATGTGGTCAAATCTCTGGAGCACCACTAGAAGTCTTGACTTGCCAGCATAAACCTATGAGGGGTGGTCTCTATTGGGGTTCCTGGAAAATGGTATGTCAGTGGGGAAATAATAGTACTGATAGATAGATACATAACATGAACAAATAAGGAGGAAGAGTCTTCTTCATGTGGCATAATCTGTTTTTGTTGTTGCCCATGCTGCTGCTGATAACGCTAAAGGCTTCTGCCTTTCCTTATAACCTTGGACTCTCTTTCCATTTTTCGCCTTTCTGTGCTCTTACGCCAGTGAGTCTTAGTCTTCACTGTACCAGCAAGCTAAAGACCATCCCTCAAACTCCTCACAATTGCTTTTGGAGGCCAGAAAGCTGGTAAAAAGGAAGGAAGGGGAGATGGTGTCTTTTTTTGCGCTGACCTCTGCTCATTATCACAAACATGCAGGTTCCTTGTGCAGATAGATGTTTGATTGAAGAAAGCAGCAGTTTAAAAGTCAACCACATGGCTCCAGAGGAAGATCTGACCTATTATCAACCCATGCTAGTCTGGACTTGATTGATGGTATGGATTCTGTCATGGTACAGAGTGTCTGTCATGGTGTTCGTTGAAAGATGCCTTACTCTGCACCACGCTCCAGTTGCACTCTTTGGTGTGGTGGCTTTTATGTTTGCTTATCCGCTCTTTTGTACATTCTCTGTCTGCACTGTGAAATGTGCTGTATGTGTGCATTGTTACTGATGAAGCTTAGCTTCTCCCTCAGGGCACTGCAAAATCAGGTGATGCAGTTCTCAGAGCCCTTGGCTGCAATTTGCAAAGTATGCATGTCTGCAGCAGGTTTTTCCCTCAGTATAGGGCAAATACATGCAGTGGCCCTTGCTTTATGTGCCACCCCTGTGACTGTGGTGTACGTGCCTTTGGTAGTCATCAGACATGACACTGGCTCTTCCCTAGGCTGAGGATGGGAGATGAAGGGAAGTATGGGATGTGTGGTAGCTAAGAGGAGAGAAGGTGAAGGGCAGGGTGAGCACTGGGTTGGCTTTTGAGGCCTCTGCTGCATGACAGGCTGCCCAGGGACAGTACACACCAACCCCACCACTACACCCTGGGCTGTGGGCAAGGGAGCTAAACAAGCCTGACTGATGTGGATGACAGTGACCCCTGTTTGCCTTTGGGAGTGGGCTGAGTGTGGAGGGGAAACAGGAACTCTGTATTGTGCACCGTGTAGGTCAGTGACCAGGGGATCTCTCTGAGGTGAAGTGCATTCAGCCTGCTCTTGCTGGCAAAGCAGAAAGCTGTGAGACAAAATTTTTAACTTCCCTTGTTATATATGTATAACATATTTTTAACTTCTCTGTGTCATACATGTAGATATAATTAAAGTGGAGAAATATTATGGCTAATACGTGTGGTTTTAGTATTACGTAGTTTGAATCTGTCTAAGTCTTGCTCTGAAAGCCAGATGTGGAGAGAACATACACACCTGGCAGTGTGTGCTGGCCTGGAGCTCTGGGCGTTTAAATCACTGTCACTTCCTCATGGGAGAACATACATCTGCACAGCAAAGCTTCTAATTATAAGTGCTGGACATGTAATTTGTTACCATACGCCAGCTGCGGACTTCTCTCCAGAGCCTTTAGGCTCAGGAGGGAGGCCTTAGCATGTTGTTCTGGTTTTGGCTTCCTCAGGGGCAGTTGAAAGGATCTTTGGGAATTCAGGTTTACCTCTCAGTGATTTTTTTTCTCCAACCTGGCTTCCTGACAGTCCCTGAAACCTGTCTGGTGATCAGATATAGTTTATGTTTTGTTTATAAAATAGGCAAGCTGCTCTGACTCCTGGAATTCCAGTTCCTTCTTCAGTTCTTTCTTTCAGTAGTTGAACCGTAATGAAATACAATGGAAAAAAGAAATAGTGTTTTATCCATTATAGCTGCCATGTGGCCTTATTACAGATCTTTTTATTAGCTGAGGTGGTTGCATACATGGTCTCTTTGGAGTAGGAAAAGAAACTGTGAGAGCTGGATGAAGAGGAGAGTGATGCTGATGTCTTCATGGTGCACAGAATCTGGCTTTAAATAGAAAAATGTGTAATCCTCAGAAAGTGTCTTTCCACCAGGTCTGTTTGGCAGACGTGTGTATATACGTTGTTAAACAGATACAGACTCTTGTCACTTTTAAAATAGAATGGTGATGATTGGTCTGAGGCTTGCCTAGTCCAGGACACAGATTTAGGGACAGTGAAGCTTTGCAAAATTAACAGTGTTTCCTACAGAACTGGTAGAATAAAAGAAAGTACCAGGGTGTACAGGCTTGCGTTTCCTGATTAATATTCTTCCTCAGGACCAGGGTTTTAAAGTCGTCCCTCATGGCTATTGTTGACCTTCTTCTCCATGTGTTGCTCCCAATACACTTGTAGTGAATTGATTCCACTGGAAAATTAGGCAGGATGCAAGAGTGCATAGCTGTGTCTTGAGTCTGTACTGAATTCTGTCTGTCAGAGATCTTGACTGTATAATGGAGCCTGATGTTTGGGAAAATAGATTTTAATAGGATGCAAGATGTCGTGCTCAGATTGGTCCTGCTGTGCCAGATGACTGTATTTGTCAGCAAACCAGGCTGCCTCAATTGCATGTCCAGCAGTGTCTGCTGCATGAACTGTTTAAGGGTTTTTTTTGTATGTGGAAGTGGAGGCACAGTCTCAGGTAATCTCATTAACATGGCAGTACATGTTCAAACTGGACCTCTGCAAGTCCTTCAAGCAACATTTTTCTGAATCTGTGGAGCTGAGTCCTTTGAGGGTCCCTTGACTGGGGCAGAGAGATGGTACAGGAAGGATGAGAGACACTGGCCTTTGGTCCTCACTATCTACTCAGTGGTTGAAGTAGAAGGGTATAAACTTGCTTCCGTGAAGTGTCTGGGATAAGTGGGTGCTTGTGAGATTTTCCTCTTACTACTCACACAGATTCAGACTTACAGTTTTCCCTCTTGGCCATTTACAATATGTCAAGATTAGGCCACAGTCTTGAAAATGTCTGCTTTTACTGCAGTACTGCAGATGTAGTTGTATTAACTCAGTGAGGGGCTGTAGCTTAAATAATCATTTTGGATCCTACGTATCGTTTAGTTTAGCATCATCTAGTTTAAAAAACGTGGTGGCTGTGGCTGTTCTCTGCTGACATAATAGCTGTAAGAAGGCTAAGGAATTGTGTTTGACTGAGCCATTATTTTGGCATTTAAGATGTTTGTTTTATATACTGTCTTTTCAGCTGTGTATTCCTGATTCCTTAATTCCTGTCATTTACATGTTACCAGACAAGTCATAGGCACCAGTATCTGCTGATGCAGTTCAGGATCTGTTCTTCAACCAAAAAGAAGTGTATATTTCTTTTCTGTAAGTATTGTGTATATCTTTTCTGTAATTGCAATTTTTAGTGACTTTCCCTTCCATTCATGGTGTTATATGCCAGAATCCTGGTAGAAGGCATCCTCACTGGGCTCCTTTGTTTGATAAACAAAAGTGATGTTGATCCAGTAGTTGGTAAGAGGACTGTCAAAGAATGAAAACACAATTACTGTGAAACCACCTGAGCATGTGAATTCCACTTATACGCTGAATGCACAGGCAGTAATGAGCACTGTTGTTCCAGAGAGGCCAAACAATTTGCTGTGTTGCAGCACAGCTATCCAGATGATTCTACAGAGCAAGATTTGGAATGTGAAAGATTTCATATGTATTATATTGGAAGAGCAGAATAACTGATCCATATGCAAGAAAATGGGGTTAAAGATCCTGTGACCTTACACAGAGTCTCTGCCTGGGGGGGCGGTTCTGCTGGGCAGGCACTCAAGCTGACCATCTGCCATGCAACAAAGATGGCAGGCTGTCTCCTGTGTATTAGCAGGAGGACAGCAGTAGGTTGAGAAGAGTGATTGTATCTCCCTGCTCAACACTTCCTAGATCCCAGTTGAAGTACTGTGTTCAGTTTTGGGCTCCTCAGTACAGGCTGTACTTTGGAGCACGTTCAGCAGTGGACCACTAGGACTGGAGGGTTGGAACATTCCTGCTGTGAGGACAGGCTGAGTGAGCTGGGCATGCTGAGTCTGGGGAAGAGGTGAATTCAGGGAGACCTTCTATAAGCAGCCTACTAGAACCTGTGAGGAGATTACTGAGAAGATGGAGCCAGATTCTTCATGGTTGTGCATAGTGGAGAAAGGAGACAACAGGAATAAACTGAACCTGGTGAGATTTAGACCGGATAAAGGGAGAAACTTCTTAATGACGAGGACTATGAAGCCATGGGACAGGATGCGCAGAGACTTTGTGCAGCCTCCTTTCCCAGAGGTTTTAAGATGTGGCGGGATAAAGCTGTGGACAGCCAGGTTTGATCTCAGAGCTGGCTCACACAGAGACCTCCTGAGATCCATTCCACTCTGAGCTTTTCTGTGATCTTCTGCGGCTTCCTAGGAAGTTAGATTCTTCAAGGGCTGGAGTAAGCGCATTTCATGAAAGGCACAACAATGACAAGTCTATGGCATAATGATTTCTGAACATGTGGGTGTACAAGGGAGCTATGTTTTCCCGTCAGGGGCCTTTGACTCTTTTTGCATAAGATACTAGTAAGAGTACAATTTTTTTCTCTCTTTTTCTCTGTCTGCCTTTCCACCGAGAAGGAAGACATGGATTCTACCACCATGCTACACTGACTGCTTCTTTATGTGAGGGAGTGTCAGAGAGGCAGTGTAGTTGTAAACCTCTTGGGACTGACCAGAGCTGAGTTGAGAGGTCTTCAAGATGTCTAGCCTCACTGGAAAACCACCTTTTCTAGCTTGGAAGACCTGATATTATCTGTATAAAATCTTTAAAAGAGACCACAGAAAACTGCATGGCACGCTGTATGAAACATTGTCGTGCTAACCAAATAAACAGATAATATGACTGCACTTGTTTTTGACACTTGGTGAAATGTGACGTTATCTTGTATTGACTTTTGTTTCATGATCACATTTTGTTTTTGCTTGAGGACTGTGTTTAGGAGAGTGAACTGGAATGGCAATGTGAGGCCTGGCTTCTTTTTTTCAGTGTGGTCCTCAGCAGCGTGGTTAAGAAATAATAGTGTCTCATACTTAAATCAGGCAGAGTTAAGTGTCTGAATAGTCTTATTGGAGCTATTACTCTCACTGTACTTCTCCCTTGTGGACTGCTTTGGGCTCTGAAGTGTGGACTTTCTGTTACTGTGGGGTTTGTAGCTCTTATCACTGAAGTGGTTGCCTTGGCAGTCTTCCTGTAAGCAACAAATGAAATAATTTTCCACATATCACTGGTCTGGAAACCACTGAGGAAACTTCTTTGTATTTTTTTCAGTTTGCCTGCTTAGTGAGATCTTTCAGTTCCTTTCCAGTACATATGTTTACTGCCTTGGATGCAGGTAGGTAGGAGCAAAAAGTACTGCAAAATGTTGTGTTGGCTGTTTAGAATAAAGTTTGAAGTCTGAGGCACTGCAAATCCCCTTGTTAGTCCTGTATGTTCTGTTGAACTGAAATCTAATAATCACCAGAAAATCCTAAATATACATGTTGCAAACACATAAATTTTTTTCAGAGTTTTCCTTGTCTTTCTGAGTGACATTTGGGCCGCTCCATCAATTAGGCACATGCAGTTTTTGTGGTTTCCAGGATCATTTATCTCAGCTTGCTCTTCCTGTAGAATCAAGCTGCACTAGCAAAAAAAGATGCTTTTTTTGAATTGCAAGTCATAGCTCTAGCCTCCTTTCCGTTTGTGTAGAGCTTGTTTGTTGAGTTCTTTACCATCAGCTGGAGAAGACAGTGCCTTTCTGTTACGTTGCGTGTTTATCTGCCATCACTGCCTTCAAAAGTGAGTCTGTTCCTCTGTACTGCTCTTGACATATTCAGAAAAAGAAATAAGATGAAATGTTTTTGTGTTTGCACAGTAGACTGCTTTTGGTGGTTGTTAATCTCTTTGCCCCTTTGGAGAAGGATGTGGAGAAGGTGGTAAAAGCAGGTAAAACTACTCTTGCTGCTAGTTGGCTATGTGGGTTTCATTCAGGTATCTACAGATGAAGTCTCAAATCATGAGGGAAAGGCAGAAGGAAGGCAGTGGAAGGATGGAAGTAAATTCAATTGTATAATGAATTAATTACCATGAGCAACAGTAATGACTTTTTTGATACTGAGCTTGATGAATTTTGAGCTGTTGGATTTGTATATGGGATCAGAGAAAAAGCATGGAGGATGCATTAAACTTCAGTGCTGTTTTCTCTGATTTTGTCAAGTTGGAGAAAACAAGAATTGAAAGAATGGACTGGGCATCTCTATACCTGAACAATAGTTTCAGCTCTGCTACTGGCTCTCGGTGACTGGCTTTGGCAGGACTCATCAGACTTGCATAACTTAATGAGTTGATTCTGCTTTTTGGAGTTGGTTTTGGTTAAAGAAGTCTTTGTGATGCTTGGCGCTCCTTGAAATCAGTCTGCTTAGGTAGGGATCTCAGACCAAGCCCCTAGACTGTGAATGCGTGGTTCCCTTATCTTTGGTTTTAGAACTTGTGACATTTGCAGTACTGTGGGATTGCTACTGTAATGTCAGTGCTGGGAGACTGAAGCAGAGCTGACTAGTTTGGCCTGTCTGCACAGTATGCTACTGAGTGCCACTTTTCTTACTTGAAAACCTGACCTGTAGCTTTATAAATATTTTAAAACATCATTCTTTTCCTCAGTCTTATTTCTGCCATGTTTTTCTATTCAGCCAATGTGTATCTGCACAGTGAAAGTTAACTTTATTTTTTCCCTGTCTCATGGTTAGTTTTCAGCCACACTGTGCCCATGCTGTGTCGTAGCACGGGTTCTGTGCTTGAAGAGGAAGGGGTGTGTGGCAGCAGGGGATGGAAGCGAAGTCTGGAGTGCCCTTCTGCTGGCAGTCTGCATGCCTGCCCAGTGCAGACTGCTACTTAAGCATGGCTCAGCGCTATAATTAAGGAAACAGGAAGCAGTGACTTGCCACAGAAACGATGAGTCCCAAGGTGGAGTTTTTGTTTTAGCTCCACAGCTCTCTATATGCTCTGTTTAAGCATGCATCTTGCTTTTCTGCCTTACAGAACCTATTTCTTTGGGTTCTTGATTAAGTGTTTACTGAGTTGGTGTTAGACTTGTTTGATGAGCGAAGCAGAAATGCACTAAAATAGACAAGATGAGTTCTGGCCTTGTCCTGTGCAGCTGCAAGACTGGAGGAGGGTTGATAGGTCTGGAAAGACCCAAAGATGTACTCAGTGACTCTGCATCGATATTGTGGGCTTACCTTGGCTTTTATCACTGTCAATCTGTGCCCATGCAGCTGTGAGTCGGCTCCAGTTTTGTCAGGTTTTACCAGAGCCAAATTAATACTCACATAGGGGTCATTTTTTGTTATTCAGCAGTACAGCAGCACTCGTCAATTGGCTGCTGTGTTGCTTACAGCTGATAGTCTAAGGGGAGGTTTCACAGTGCAGTTTGTGGCTGGATGTGGGCAGGAGGTTCCTTCTGGCACGGCAGCACCTGTGTTAGCATCCACGGGGCTGTGCAGAACATTGAGTTGAAGCAGAGAACTGGTTCAGCAGGCAGCAGCTGGCTTCATGTAAGATTCAGCTTTCCTGTTGCATTAAAGTGAGACATGCCATTATGGCTAAAAATCTTTCTTAGTAATAACAGATTCTCATTTTGTTTGGTTTGGTGTAGAGTTGCCAGTGCTGGCAGTGTTGTAAGCTGCTTGTGGTTGCTGTGGTCTGCTTGGAGCTCTTCTCACCCAGGTTATGTCTTCCCACCCTTAAGGTTGCCTTCCTCATTCTGGGGTACTGTTACATATGAATAGCTTGCTTAGGACAGCCATAGCAATGTTGGTATTGTCTCAACACAGGTGTCACCCACCAAAAATGCAATATTTTTTTCATCACCACAACTAAAAATAGCTCGCTAGGTAAGAATTTTCAAGGTAGAAAAACTGAGAACAGTATTTCTCTGTCCCACACAAAACAAAGCTCCATTTTTTTGTAAAGGACTGGCTGAAAATACTGCCTGCGCTAACATTGCAACAGATACTGTTTTAACACTGACAAAAATATGGGTGATCTTTGTTCAGGCAGTCACCGAATAGGCCGCGCTCATCCTTGTAAGTTTAACTTGTCTATATCCGCAACTTTGCTTGTTGAGATTGAAGCAAAAGGATTATTACAGCACTTCTCCAAAAGCTGTCTTTAGCTTTAAGTTTCTACAAGTGGCAAAACTTTGCTGTTGTGGGTGCCTTTTTTGCTTGCTGGGGCATACAAATAATTTCCCTTATTACTGTTCTGTTTTGAATGCAGTCCCTTGGTGCAGTGCCTTTATGTGGATTTGAAGCAGTCTTTCCCTTTGATCTGCCTGGGGATTATTAATTCACTGTTGTAATTAACGGAGGCTTTGTCTTTCTCTTGCAGTCTTTATCAAAAGATCTCAGAGCCTTTTGTAAATGTTAAGCGATTTGAAATGCGGCAGAGGCTGGTGAGTTGCATGTGTGGTTCATCCCTAGAACAGAGACAAAGAGTCTCACTGTATTTCCACGCACTGTGCTTGGGGACTGTTTGACATGTGCCAGTACAACAGTCTTCTTGAGAAATACCAGTTTTTGCAAAACTATCTTTTTTTTTTTTTTTTTTTTAAAAAAAAAAAAAAAAAACGTTGGCTGCTCCATTAGGAGGAATTATCTGGTGTGTACATCCCTCTTGGAGGTGGGAAGGAGTGTTGTGACACTGGCCTGCATGGGACACCAATGGAGTTTTATATCGACTTTCCAGTTTTCAGAACTCTCAGGATATGAGTTGCAGGCGAGCAAGTGGCTGGTTGAAAAAGTACCCCTGGTCCTGGTTGTATCTCTGTGAAGAGCATTAAGACTCTGGGGGCATGAGAAGAGCTTTCTGTGCAGCGCTGGTTGTACAATCTGTGCACGTTTCCCTTCTGCATGCTGCTTGTACCAAAGAGGATGACAGTTACTTGAATAAGTCGTGAATAGTGGAGCCAAGAGTAACAGAGCAGCACAATAGCTTCCAAAGTTAGGGTTTAATCACGAGATGGAAGTATAAAATGTAAAAGCTGTGGTCCAGCAGTGCTGAGGAGAGAGCTCAGCATTGGTTGAGTTAGAAGGAAAGCAGTGTACCCGGAGCCCTGTGATCGTTCTGTGGCAGCTGCTGCTTTCTGTGGGGGAGACTGAACCCTGCAGTCAGAAATAACCAGGGCTAAAATTAAGTAGCATTTGCTTTTGTAAGAGGCTGAAGCTTGCGGATGGCTTTTGAATAGCAAAGCAGAGACCAGTAAAAACTTGAGAGGTGAACTGCAGTATGTTGTTTATATACATATACATACATATATATGTATATATATATATATATATATATATATATAAGACTAGAATTATTAAGTTGAAGGAAAAAAGGATGAAATAGTTGCCATGTTTGCTCCTTCTCAAAAAGGAGAAAGCAGAGACTTCTTTCAGTGCTCCTGCTGACTTTAAAGGTCATTTCCCTACTGCTAGAGACGCTTGACAGCCATGGTGGTGCTTCCAGCATCCTGCAGCTGATTGCTGCTGTTCTGTGCAGTTTGCATTTAATCCCTTGCACCAACACAGCTGCCTGGCTTACAGATGTAGTGCTGTTTTGCATGTACGTGTGCAGTCTGGTTGTTATATTAATTTTTTGGAAAGGCCAGTGCAGCTCCTGCCGTGACAGAAATTGTGTTGACTGCTGGTACTGCCAGGGACTGTTAAAACGTCAGAGAGCTGCCAGGAAGCCCTTGCTGCTTTCCAGGGGACTGGTGGAGAAGTGACCTTTTTCTTTTGAATTTGAATTTCTGGATGAGGGAGATGCTAGGGGCTTTGGCTGAACGCCTTGGCCACTTGCCCATCCATCACTGCATTTGGACTTTGCTAGAGCTGGCTGCCAAGGGCCCAAAGGGGTTGGGATGCCTAGCCTGCTAGTTGAGCATCAGCTCAGAGAGGGGGATCCCAAGCCAGACGTCTGGGAGGAATCCCAGCTAGTTCTGCCAAAGCTCTTTCCAAGGCACTGTCTTTCTGGACCTGTATTTACACCTGGGTTGCCCTGTGCAAGTTCACAGCTTGGTCATTAGACTGTCAGCCAGTGTTACCTTAAGGCTGTAAACATTTAGCAGAGCCTGTGCTGGGAGTCAAAGCAGGGGCACACTGTCTGTGAGCAGGAGACCATTTCCTGGGTGCTAGGGCAGCTCGCAGGAGATCTACTGGCATGGCTGAGTGATGTCTGCCGTGGCATGCTGTGCTGGTGGAGCAAACAGACCAGCTGCTGGAACCAGTCTGGGCTAAGCAGTCACGGTCTCTGTCTGTGCTCCATCTCTTGCCTCTGCTGTTGCCCCCTACTACAGGTTTCCTGACTGCACTGTAAAATGGAATTATTGGGCTTTAGAGAAAGATGTTTGATGCAGATTTCACTGAGAGAGCAAAGAATTACTGCAGTGCAACAGGAGAAAAAAGAGCAGAGGAAAAGAAGAGGGTCTGTGAATTGGCAGGTGGATAGCAGGCAAGAAGCAGCAGCAGTACCTCACGTGGGGCTTAGTGTGGCTGATGTGCAAGTCCAACTCTGATTTACCACAAAAATGTGCTCTTGCACGGGCAACTCCTTTCTTTACTGTAAGTATAAACCTTACACTGAAAATACTGCTTCTGGTAAGTTGCAGAGGCTAGCATTTGCCAATCTGGCCACAGGAAACTCTTCGCAGAGAAAGTGCCGAAAATGCTGTCTGTGAAGGACTATTAGTGTCCTTGCCCTAGGCAGCCAGCAGCCAGCCACCCCAGGCACTTGGCCATCTGCAGAAGTGACAGGGACAGGGAGGATTCCTTGCTGGGAGCTAGTCTCAGGGTGCCTGTTCCCTTCTTCTGGCGCCTGCCTCCACCAGACAGCTGAGAGCTGCTCTGATATCATTGGGCCCAAATTAACAAGGCGTTGGCAGCCTCGAGGCGTCAGCCTCTCGTCCAGTTGCTGCTGCCCCTTCAGCACTCAGCCCATCCGTGCCATTTGTCTGCGGATGCGTGTGACAGACCTGTGGGTGCTGGAAGGGGCAACATGGCAGGACTTCTGTGTAAGCGGCGCAAAAAAGGAGGTATGTGAGGTTACATTTCCAGCAGGAATCTTTTCCTAAGCTAAGGAGGTGGCATACAGGCTCCCTGTAACACATGCTCTCTGGGCAGCAGGTTTTGGGAGGCTTGCTACTGATGGAACGGGGGAGGATGCTCTGGTCCTATTGGGGCAGAGCCTCGCTGGGTTTGAAGGCAAGTACAAGGGTTTTATGTGGCTCTCCATGTCATGAGGGACTGTTGAGGGTAGAGGCTTAATACACACATCCGTATCGATGGTTTTTTTTTGCTGTTATTGTTTAGTAAATTGTTTAAGAATGAGATTTGTGTTAAGAAGGGTTCTTCTTGATATTTTTAAAAAATGAGCAAGTATAATATAATGGAACTTTTGAGGATAAAAACAGTTCAGCTGCGTTTAAAATTTTTATGTCTTGAGGTATATGCAGTAATTTGTTTCTATAGCACATAGTATGCATTCCTGGCCCTGAGAAGCTTAGGAAATCTCCTATGCATTTGTAGAACACTAGGTAAACCAGTACCCTGACCTTACTGAACAGCTGATGTTCACAGATAGAAGAAAAGCTGTAAGAACCATAAGAAAGGTACATCTAGAAGGAAGTGTGATTTTAAGTGGCATGTGGGCATTTGTAGTTAAAAGAAGGCTTTAAAAATATTCACCTCTGGTAGCCAGTTTCCATATAATTTCTCTTATGCTTTCTTGTGGCTGTATTCCTGTTGGCAGGTCCTGTAGGAGCTGCTTGAGGGAGGAAGCTGGAGTTGGGAACATGCAAACAGGGCAGGGTAGGGCATGCTTTGAAAGCTCTTTGACCTGATGACGGAGGCCGCTTAGCTCCCTGACCTTTGGAGAGCTTTCCCAAACTAAGAATGAATGCATGAAAGGGGCAATTAAGTGTTTATTTAACAATGACTTTTAATCAGGTGATTAAATCTCAGCCTGAAGATGCTGTGTTCAGTTTGCAGTTGTGAACTTTACTCTGCTCCCCTTGCAAAAGCTGTGCAGTGTAGAGAGCAGGCCATGCACAAATGCTTTTAGCCATTGCTTACACAGAACTGTCACTTAATGAATGAGTTATTGCTGTCTCTTTGTATCTCCTGTTTCAGATGCATGTTTTTTTAAAGGTTCACTGTAAGTAGTTGTTTTCTGTGTTTAAGGGGAGGTAAACCTCAGAGAACATAGAAATACTATAGTTCTGCTAGGACTTTCCTTAGTGTTAAGTCCTATGATACTAAGCAATTGGTTTAGTTACTCCCATGTGACATTATGTAAGGAGGTATTTTAATGTCCTTCTTAATGATGCAGGGTTCCATACTAACTTTCCAAACTGAGAGCTGTATGTTTGGGATTGTGAAAGATTCCAAATTTGTCTTCACCAGACCATGTTACATCTATTTTTCAGCTACTGGCAATGCAAGAATTAAACATGTTTTCATTATTTGGTAGGATTCTCTGAGGCTTTTAATGAGGCCAGTAGCAAATAGTGCTGTTGTGTTCTGCCGTTGGAAAAAGTGGTGATGAGTGGTGGTAGTGCTATCAAAAATGAATTAGATTTTACAGTTAATTATCTGCTCTAGATTGGGTCATTCTGCAGCTCATACCCCTTCCTTCTGGAGAAAGAAGCACTCTGACATTACTTTTACCACAGAGTTGATTTTTTTCCAAAATATTTTCAGCTGGTAGATTGGTGACTCAACTCAATTTAATAAGAAACTGTAGATGAATGTTCCTTGGATTTTATTTTCCACTGCAGCTGCAGCCCTTCATTCTGTAAAGTTTGGGTTCATTTTGAAATGGATCTACAAGATACTTGCTCTTATTATGTCTCTTCTACCTCTGCATATCTGCAAACTTTGTATTTATTTCAGTCTTCCTATTTTTCCCTTCTCCTCAGTGAGTGACCTGCAAGAAGAAGGTAAAAATGCTATCAATGCACCAATGAACCCAAGTGCTGTCGACATCCATCCAGAGGATACTCTCTTAGGTACAGTATGCTACAGACCTTGACTATGCAATTACTAATGAAGGTGGCCACTGTGACCCCATATTGATTGCTTTGCTGTTCATTACAGATTGCTACAGATTGAAACTGGGAGAATTGGGAACTGTTGAATGTCAGTTGTTGACTAGAAACTAGAAAGTCTAAAATGGAATTTAAAAAGCAGCGCCAGCTGTGCAGCTGTTCTTAAAGTAGGTAGTTTATAGGAAAATTGACCTGCTCAATGAATTTGCAGAGGAATTCTGTTCTTCTCTGATCATCCAGAAAACAAACAGAAAGTTGCAATTTTGCAGAGAATTAAATGGAAAATAGTGCTGGGATTGTCTGCTTAAGAATTGCTTCAATTTCACTGGGTTAATGTCCAAGGACATCTCACTCTATTTTTCCTAACAGACGTCTTCCTTTGGTAAAGAAGTATCTTTACACGTATAGGTGGGGAACTGAAGGATCAATTCACAGAAAGTCTGTAGCAGAAGAGTGTGTTGTGGTTCCTATGGGACCATTAAACTGCCTTGACTCAAACGTATGCGCTTCACTGTCCTTAAGTAGTACGTGTTATTATTTTAGTTACTTTTGCCTATTTTAAGTGATGGTGCAGCAAAATGGGATCTGATAATCAACATATCAGCATTTACGATGCTGAAATCAGTAATTAAATATGATTAGGATGAAACTATGTGAAGCAAGCAGTGCTTTGTAGAAAGAATATAAGTATTTAAATTCCAGTTCCCCTCCCCACCAAGTCTTTTAAACAGCATAATTTTATAGATTTTATAGATTATATTTGATTCTCAAACAAAACTTTGTGGTGAATTGTGTACTATTATGGGTCAAATCTTGTTCAGGATTTCAGTTAGAAGTTTCTGGGTGTGTAGTGGGTGTCACTTCCTTACAGCAAGACTTCTTGACTCATCCCAGGCAGTAATGGGGAAGTAAAGGAATGCGGAAAAAAAGCAACAGAAAAAAACCCAAGTTTCTCTTTAGGTTTTTTGGAAATTTGTGGTGTGTCTGGATAGAAGGATCTTATTTTTTTATTTTATTTTTTTAAATAAAGAATAGGGACACTGCAAAATACTGAATCCAAATGACTGGGAAAAGCCTAAGGTAACACAGTTAGACGGTATAGTTTATCTGAAGTGTGAGTGTTATATTTGTCATCTGAGAGTAATGAAGTCTAGCACTGTGATTAGAGTTGCTGTAAGACTACCTGGGAAGTTGGTTAGGGAAGGAACCGAAATGCTCCTGTAAGAGCAAGGTGCTGTAGATGGATCACTGTTGGATTTTAAGGAGTTATTCAATCCAAAGTAGCACTGACCTGACCTTTGGTCATACCAAACACCTATTTTCCTTTGTTGTCATGAAGGAAGGAATTGGGAAATCAAACAAAGTAGAATTCTGTATTACTTCTCAAGATAAACTTAAGGGTTCTATAGATAATTTAGTAGGCAGTGTTTGCTGTTCGCTTGAACAGATCTAACTTAGATCACAGCTGTCAGTTGACTACTAAATGAGGGGTGCAGGGAGAGGTCTACTTCTTGAAAGCATGCAGCAAAATTCAAAATATGAGACTTGCTCCAGGTGTTTCTTAAATATTAATATCCATATCTACGGGAGCATTTATATATGCATGTGATGTATCTGTCCACACCTGCTTTTGTAAAGATAATTCTGCCACAAGTTGGTTAGTTGTTAGTCTTACTGAGCTTAAGCTGATTTTGCTTCCAGGCGTTCAGTATTGAGTCATCCATCCTAAATGTTAATCTTTACATTCTTGCCTCTTGTGGTTGTTTTGCTGGCCATTGGAAAGCATTTCTCAGATCTTTCCATCTCACAGTAATGGAAGAAATAGATTATTCACATGAAAAATGTATTTTATGTTCCTCCTCCAAACATAAGTTGAACTGATGTAAATTTGGGTCACTTTCATTTCCTAGATGTTAAGTAGTTCTTACACCCAAGGCCATGTGCATGTGACCCTTGCTATGTGCCAGGTTTCAGGGAAGCAGAATGTGGAAGCACAAACTGTCAGCCAAGGTCTCAGCAGCTGTAGTGTCATAAGCTTGCTTTGCTTTTCAAGGTCGTGCAGTTTAGGAAAGGTTTTTTTAAAAAACAAATTACATATAAATTGAGGTGAGACAGGAAAGTAACTGACTGCCCTTTTTGGCATGTTAATATTACCATGCCTCTCAGAATGCAGAGGATGGTGATTTTTCTGATGTGTTCTGAGCTGGAGAAGGTCAGTGGAAACAGTCTTATTTTAGGAAGTTATTATCTTTCTGTGTCTAAAAATGCTTAACACTCTGATCACTGGATATTCCCCTGCCAGCTTGATGACTGGACACAGTCATTTCTGTATCAGCTGGCAGGCCACCTCATGAGCAGTAATTGTTGCAGTATTTCAAGTGTACATTTCTTCTAACTAGTTTCCCATTTTATTTGGACAGAGGAGAATGAGGAACGCACTATGATTGATCCTAACTCAAAAGAAGATCCTAAGTTCAAAGAACTGATCAAGGTAGGATATTAGTTCTTTGTCTTTCTTAAAATTCTGCAGTACTGCTGCCCTGAATGTAGAAAGTGACTTTGATTCTTTTGTTTTGCACAGTTCTGCCTCTTATTTTTTCCTTTTCTTGATTATCCCTGTATTTATATTTTATGTGGCAAAGAGGTAGGAAGTAGCCAGTAGTTTAACCATAGGCTAGGGCAGGAGCCACAGTGTCCTGAGTGTGTGTTGTGGCTGGGGACACCTGCCCAAGATGCTAGCATGATGATAATGTGTTCCCAGCTGTGCTGTTGTGATGTATGGCTTCTTCCCTCCTGGCAGTGCTTATAGTTTCTGCCAGGTATTTGATCACAAGTGCTGGCAATTCTGAACAAACACGATATATTTATAAGAAGTGTTTTCGCTTATGATTCCTGCTGCAATTTCTCTTTGTTAATTTAACATCATTAAAAAATACATATCTTTTTGTTGGAAACAACAATGCAGCTGTAGCTAGATGTGTCTGAAAACTTCAGATAGTGTGTCCATCACCACATAGAGGACTGGGTTGCAACACATTCATTTCAGGAAACCATGTTCGCTCTATCTACAAGCAAATGTTTCACAAAATGTCTCAGCAAACTGTTCATCTGATAAATCTTTAAAACAAGTGGAACGATCTATTATTAACATTACAAGGATGTGTTTAGGATTACAAAACCACATCAAGAGGAGTTTAGCAAGGTGAAGGTGTTGCCCTCAAATTTTCTTTGTTATTCTAATTTACCTGGGATGTGTTCTGTTTTTTAAATTAGGTGAATTTGCACATTCTTTTTTTTTGTTAATTCTGAAATCCATTAATTCTTCCATAAGGTGCAGTGACCTTGCACCACTCTTTCAAAATAAACTGTGGTTTTGTCGCTAATAGAGCAGAAGTACTGTAATGAATAATTCAGATGAATAAGAGTTGTTGCAGTAAAGGAACCAAATGCACTCTATGATGCAGGAGACTTGGTAGTGAAATCATCATTGCTTTTAAAATTGAAAATTTTGCTATTGAATTTAATATGAGGTAGTGAGTTTTCCCTGGATGTCGTAGTCTATCAAGGTTATACTTTTCTTTTTTGAAATGCTGAAAACCTTCAGGAGGAGTGAAAATCAGACCTAGAGCCTGAGTGTTTCAAATGTACTGCAGAATCACACTCCGGTTCAGTACATCAGTACGTACTTGCATGTAGTGAGGGTGACTTACTACCAGTTAAACTGGAGCAGCTGATGCAAGGAGCAGCTTGTAACCTCAGATGGTTTCCTTGGGATCATCCCCCAAGGAAGGAGATGTGTCCTGTGGAGTGCATACTTGAAAAATGATATGGTTTAAGTAATTTATAAGCATTTGTATACCTCTCAGAGTTTTTACAGAAGCTTAGAAGAGAAACCTTTAACACAGTGTTGGTGTGAATCTGTTTAGGCAAGGAGAGGTTTAAATTATGTTGGCAAAACCTGTTTTGTGCCACAGAAGAACACACACACACGCATGTGCACACACACATGTGCGCACACATACAAAACAATTTATTCTTTATTTTGTATTCCTTGGTTAAGGAATACACAGGAACTCCAGTGCTAAACAAGAATTAGCCCCATGAAGTGCTACACAGCAGCAGCCAATAGAAGAGGCTTTGGGCCCCACAGAGCTTGAAATCAAAGATCTCCATGGAATAACAAAGCATCAAGGAGTTGAATGGATTGGGGTTTTTATAGTGCGAAGTGGTTCTCTGTCTTTTCCCCTCTAACAGGAATGTGTCAATAGCAGAAACAGGACTTGATGCGTTTTAAAACTTGGCAATATGACTAAGCTTCATTGGTGCCAGCCCAAATCCCTTTCAACACCATCGTATGACATGCCAATGGTTTGCCATCACTGATTTTGAGTGTTTCTGTTCCCCTGTCAGCCGCATGCAGTTAGGGTAGGTGGAACTTAGTGCAAAGAGGAAGCAGAGATATCTTTTGCTGACACTGCTGTGATATCTCTTTGTCTCCACAAAATATTGTTTTAATTTCTGCTAGGCCTGGTGCCATAGGAATTATATGCGTAGTGGATTAATCACTACAAGCTTTTGTGAGCGTTTGGAAGTGATTTTGACAGAGCTGTTGGGAGAAAAGCTGTGTACTATTGTGGTAATGCAGAAACCAAAAGAAAAGAAAAAAAAAAAAAGCAGCCCAATTTCTCATTTGTACTAAAGCAGATATACAGTGAATAACCTCACAGAAGGCTGTTTAATTGAGGTTGCAAAAATACATACTTTAAATCTTCTTGCACATATGAAAATCATCAGTAACTGAAATGATGCCTTAAAGTGTTGTTTGTTATCATATCACTGTTATCATATCACAACGAGAATATCACTGTATTCTTGTTGACAATTTGTCAGTATGAAATGATATGTTCTGGTGTGTTCAAATAAGTTATCTCTGTGGCCAGCAGCCTTTTCTTCATCACTTCACATGTGCCCTGTGTGTAAATACAGTTTGGGGAGTGGCTGAACAGATCCAAAGCTGAAAATTCAGGTCAGGGAAAGAGAGGAGTTGTGTTTTTATTTATATGTATAAATAATTTACACAAAAAGTACTTTATTTCTAGTGTCTGAAATGCGTGAGCTTCTTTTCCTCGTCACTTATTTGCCAAGTGACAAATGACCAAGGTTTCAAGTAAAACTAAATGAAACCTTGCTTCCTAAAAGCTCACTAGTCTGCTTTTAAAAAGAAGCCTTCTCCCTCCTTTCAGGCCTGGCAGTGCTTTGTGTGTAGTTTCCAAGGCCGAATATTAATTTCTGATGCTCATTTCCATTTTCAACCCTAAAGTCAGTTTAAACTTCTGTACTTTTGATCTGTGCTTCCTAATTCTCCCAGAAGTCAAGGGCGAAAAGGGTCATTAAAATCAGGGTTTTCTTTTCTCGCTGTTTTGGTGAGTGGGTTTCCTGTTTTCCCATTGTGGCAGACTCATTCATGTAGTTTGCTTTGTTTTTCATGTTATTCTTTGCTGTTGGAGCAGTGGCCATGGGGTCCTTATGCCCTTGAACTCTGCACATTAACTCTGACTGTGCCTCACTGCTGTGGGAGTAGCCAGCCTGTAGAACAAAAACACTTCACAAAGCTAGTGAAGTTTGAAGTGAAAACCCATCTTCCACAAATTAAAAAGCAAACAGCCAGGCAGAAGACTCATTTTTACTTCTAGATTTCTACCACTTTTGAATTTCAACTGTCTCCCTCACAACAAAGTTCAGTTTTCAATCCAGCGTTTAGTAATACACCGTGGCTGATTTAATCAGACATATGCATTTGGCCAAAAGTGATGTAATAAGTGTCAAAATTTAGAGCACCGCTGGAAATTTTAGAACTATAAGCACCCATGCCTGAGCATTTGTTACAGTTCTGAGATGTTTTCCATGAGCGTGGATCTGCATGGAAAGGCAGGCATGGCTTTCAGGATGTGCGAATATTACACTAAAGTTTTAAAATCAGTGCTAATCCTGAATACATAGAAAAGCAGATTTTTTTTTAAAGATGTGATGTGGCTCAGAGGCATAAGTATTGCTGTGTATCTGTATACTGCTTTGTGAGTGTATCCAAGTGCTGACCAGGGTGAGCCTCAGGTACACAGAAGATTGCTAGCGATCTGTGGGATCTGGTGATGACTTCACCAAGTCATTACATGTAAGGGGAGGCATGTTGCAGGGGCTGACAGTGGGACAACAAGCTTTGCAGTGAAGCTTTTCCTCAGTTCTACAGTGTACCTGTTTACATCTCTTATTTAATGCAGCAAATATGGCCCTAACTTAGTTGAGCATATTCTCACTCACTGGAAAAAAAACTCTGGCTGCGCCTTAGGTCTGCTTCCCTCCAAGTACTCCATGCCTATGTCAAGCTGTTTAGATTTTTAGACATTCAGGTTATTGAAAGCTTTCAGCTTCTCTCTTTGCGTGGAAGAGCAGCTACAAGGATCTGGAGTATTGACTTCGTGAGAAAAGAGTCAGACAGTATTTCTCTGCATTAATCATTTCAGTCAGCAAAACAGTGCTTTATATCCCTTGCAAAACTTAAAATAGAAATAAAAATAAGTGCAGAAAAATTTTCCAGGCCCCTAATTAAGACGTGATCAGGAAATTAAGAGGTAAGACAGTAAATTTTGGGAAGGTTGGGGGTTGTGGTTGTTTTTTAATTGCAACATTTGTCAGTCTTCCAGTGCTGTAAAAATATTTGGATTATTTATTTATTTCTAAATACAAATTGCAAATTCAATTTGCTACCAGAGCTGGATCTATAGTCTGAGTACTAAAACAGCCAGAATGTTCTCTGGGATACTTTTCTTTCAGCTGTTACTCTATTAAAACAATAAAATAACTATGGCTAGACCTCATACAATTTGTATCTTTGGAATGTAATTTTTGTCAGATGTTTTTCAGCATTAAGTTTCTCAGAGATGTTTAATTATACATAATGTAAATATTTCCATTTTTTTAAACAACCTGTACCTATATCAAAGTATTTTCATAGCTGCTTTGTAATTCTTCTTTATCTACAGTCTTGAAGATTCACTCCTATGTTAGGAAGTGCTTCCAGACTTTTATTTTAAACTCCTTGACATTTTCAGTATTCTGACTGCAGTACTACTCAGCACAAGAAAAAATGGTCCATTAATTACAGGTTTCAGATAGTTTAGCATCCCAAGTCTTCTATAAAAAGAGAAATCTGACATCTTCATATTAGGATTTTAAAGGGATTTTGATTGTCATTTGATCGTTTCAGCTGAACCTCAGGTGATTTTTTTTTTTTTGAAAGTTTACTCTTTGAATCTCATGGATGACCCAAATCTATATATAAATGTGATTTCTTCAGTTGGTTTTCTGTTGATGTCTACGTGTGTAAAACTTGTATCATTTCAGAACTGGGTAATCACTTTATTGAAAGGCTTCTGAAATCTCTCGAGGTGATGTCTCATTATATTTAGGAGCTGCTTTTCGGTACTATTGGTGAATAGTTTTTGAGGCCTTCTTGTCTTTCAGCTGTGGCAGTTTTTTTTTTTTTTTTTTTTAAACTAACTTGCCTGTCTCTTCAGCGCTTTGCCATAAATGTCCTTCTGTCCCCTGAAAAAAAAAAATTGAAAGAGACAAAAATAGTTAATAAGAGTTTTCTCTCCAAACGTGGTCATGATTTCCCACCTGCAGAGCAGAGTTCTGTTGCTTTATTTGGGCTGCATCTTCTTGCAGCTGGCTTTTGCTGACTGTAATCTCTAATGAGCTAATTGTGTTAGAGGTTTTCAAAGGAAATGCAAAGTCTGGGTGCCCTGTTCCTGATGGTAGATGACATGCCATAAAGTTTTAAATCTAGAAGAGAAATGAGCAGCTGAGAATTTACCTGATTTAGAGACAGCTGAAGAGGCATCTCAAGAAGTGCTAGAAGATGAAATACAAGAAGATTAATCATCTTGATGTTCTCCTCTGTCTCCATGTGATGTCTCTATCAAGAGCAAGATTACTTAAATATCCTTGTGACCTATATAGTCAAATATTCATGTCTCCATGAAAAGACATGTTTTTCAGTGCAGTCCTTTATTTTGTCTTTTATTTCATGATTTCTTGAATATTAAAATAGAACAAAGTTCTTAGCTATTATAACTGCCAAGAGGCAGAATTATAGGATCAAATCAAAGAGTGAATTTGAAGAATCCACAGTTTTACATAGGTTGTTCCAAAAGTAATGCCACATATATTTCCATGAACACTACAATAAATACAAAGAACACAATAACACTGTTTGATAGAGCAGACTTTCAGCTACATAATGCTATTTTTCAGCATAATCACCACCACTAGCTATGCATTTTCACCAGCAATGAACAAGAGCCTGCATACTGCACTCAGAAGCCTGTATGGCTGTCCAGAAAGTGGCTTCTCTTTCACATTGCCATTGCCAGTATGCACCACCTCACTGTGCTCACATCCACTGTTTGGTCTCCATAAACATTCAGCAAGCATCAGTGAATGTCACTGGGTGCAGTTTTCTCCACGTGCAAGAATTCAATGACACGCTTTTGCTTCATTTGCACTTCCATATCAGGTGCTACTTACTCAGCCTGCCACTCTTCTGCCACCTGTCACACAGAAGCAAAATGTAAAAGAACGTTGGTGGGAAGGTCTGTAATCAATGAATATACAGATGTTATAATTAAGAAATATACAGAAGTTAGGCTAGACAGGTTATCGCAGTAAAGAAGAATGGATGAAAAACTTACCCTTAGCTCACTGAGAAGACTCTGAGAGGAGCAATTTCCAGAAGAGATCCTTCCCTAGTGGAAGTCAGCTCTTAAATGGGGTCTAGGAGAAGTGGAGCCAGGCTCCATCCCTTCCAGTAGCAGAGGAGAATTGTCTTCACCTGTGCTCCCAGAGCTGACTCATTGCTCGCCTCAGGTGGTCAGTCAGAGGTTCAGGCTGTGATTCAGCAGTTCCCATACAGTTCCCATACAGAAGGTTCAACCTCTGCTGCCATTATCACAAACATCTGCCTCTGACATCATGGACCAACTTAATAACGTAAGAGGCATTACTTTCAGAGCAGCCCTTCTGTATGAAGCAAATAAAAAAACAGAGCTTTTTAATTGAGGCACATTATTTTAGGTGGCTCTACTTGTATTTTTCATATCTGTGATTGGTGATATTCTTCTGCCCTTAGGAGCCAAGGATTTAGTTGACATCTCTTCCCACAGAACTGTATTATTTCACAAAAGGCATTTAATTTTCCAAATAATAAATGGGAGGAAAACATTACTGCCAACTTCAGTCAATGTTTTTTTTCCCATAACTGTTTGGAAGTTATTATCTTTGGCACCTGGAAAACTTAAATCAATTCCTTTTTTTTTTTTTTTAATTTTTAAAGGGTTTTTTTTTTATGTTTGTTCTTGTTTTACAGATAGTTATGGTTGCCAGTGTATAGGGACTGTTACTTACGTGTGTTGCAGAATGCCCAGATGACCAAAATTATAATTACAGACTTCTGTATTTTGTAATACCTGAAGTTAAAATGCCTAGCTGCTTAATGGCAATAATTTCCCTAATGAGTGTGTTTAGTTCCTCTCAGTGGGAGCATTCACTTTTGCCCCTCTGAAGCTTTTGTCTCTTCCCTACCACTCGTGACTACTCAGAAATGACAGTGGGAGTGCTGGGAGCCTTACAGGTTCAGGGGGCTGTTGTTGTCTCCTGGCAGGCCTGCTGGTCATTTAAAACAGGTAAGGCATGAGGCTTGAGACATGGAGAGCAGGTTTGCTAGATATTGGCAAAGCTTGTTGCTACAGAGCCACTGGTTACTACTTGCTTTAGAATTGGTGCAATAAGAAGATATAGTACAAAGAAATACAGGGCACTAGAATTGCCATGTTGCTAGACCTGAAATAAAAGCAATAACAGCAAAAACATTTATTTATTTGTCTCTGTAACTTAGGAATACACAAATATAGTTATTCTTGTTCTGTTTTCTGTTCCTGGTTACTGCCTGAAGGAACATACTTTGGTGGTTTTTAGACATTTGCTTCCTCTTTCTGTACTCCCAGGTTCTAATTGACTGGATTAACGATGTGCTGGTGGAGGAGAGAATCATTGTGAAACAGCTTGAAGAGGACCTTTATGATGGGCAGGTACTGCAGAAGCTACTAGGTGAGTTCATACAAGAGAAGGCGGCTCCAGAAAGTAAAGGAAGCCCCAAATTAAACCCTTTGAAAGATGTGGACTGTAATGAGGCTGTGCAGTAACTCACTGTCTCACTGAGGGTACAGTTTGTTTCACTCATAGCTACAGTGTCAGCTTCTCATCTGTTCTTCTCAGGCACTTTTCCTTTGAAAGGGGAGGATCATTCTTAGGTAGCTCATTTGGGAACTAATAGTAGTCCAGAGAGCTGAAATGTGGCAGAAAAAAAGTTGAAGAGGAGGTCAAGCAGAAGCCACGTGGTCCAAACTTTTGTCTTCATAGTTTGTTCCTGAAAGTTTTGGGCTGAGAGGTTTTTTTGAGAATTACTTTTAGGAATAGAAAAAAAAAAAAAGAGAGAATGCTTGACAGCAGGCACATACTCACAATGTGCTTTTAAGTGCAAATGATACATAAGGATATATACTTAATTAAGCAGTTCTGATTTTGCAACCTTTTTGCATCTTTGCAGTGTGTGCTTTTGCAAGAATCAAACCCAAGAAAAGCTGAATGATAATGTAGTGGTTTACCAGGGTGTTTTCAGCAAAGAGACTTGGAGCTGCAGGTACTCATTGTAGATCCCCCCTGTTTCTTGGGGACAAATAAGAGTTGAGAGCTGTCTGCCTATGACATGTTTTCAATAGTTGAAATAGTTTTCAATAGGGTTGAGATGTGGGATATAAGTGTCAGAGTAGAGAAAGAGGATTTAGTGATGCTAATTCCATTGGTGGTAACTGAAGCTACTTATGAATTTTGTGCACATATTCCTCAACTAAAATGCATGCAGTGTTTTGGCAAACATAAGCTTTTAAAACTTGTAAACAACAACTTGTGTGCAATATTTGTGTGAATACAAAACTGTTCCCAATTTGGGATAGGATCTGGTAGCTTATGTCACTGTAAGAGAACTTTCAGCTGACCGTTGCTCTGGTGCTGTACTCCTAAATAAAGGCATTCAGAAAAGGGAGCTCAAGTCTTTCACTGTTACTTAAATCTCTCTGTGAGTTGCTTTGCCAATCTTAACACCAGGGTGTGCACCTTCTTATTGCATCTTCTCTGGAAGCTCTTTGAAATAATTGGGGTAAGCTGACACTGCTCCAAGTTCTTTCTGGGGTTTAGGGAAAAATAGTGGAAATGGATTTGCAAATTTGTCTCACTGCTGAAGGTAATAGACAGCGTGTGACATCAGTCTCATGTCAGAGGATAATAAGAGGGCAAAATGGTGCTTTGGATATGTACATGCTGGTATTCTGGCAGATGGTAGTTTATTTCATTGGAGCCATTTGTCATTGGGAACTTTAAGAAATCAGTGCTCTCTGTGGAGGCCGTGGTTTCTGCCGTCAGGCCTGCATACATTTAGAAAGTGCTTTGTTGTCCATACATGCATGACCAGTTGGACTTATCCAGGAGGAGAGGTGGGCATGTACATCTTGCAGGCCTGAGACTTTTATTTAGACTGACTTTTTTTTAATGTTCTCCCTTTTTGGCTTCTGACTGGAGAGCAAATGCTTCTTCCCTGGCCTGAAGCTCAGACCCAGTGTGGTGTTGTCTCAACATGAATTTTTCAGTGGTCTCTTGATTTATTCAGCAAGACCTTATTCCTGAAACTTTTCATCTTCATGCCCTCTCAGTGATGCGAGATGCAGCAAAGCTTGTCACGCCTGGCGGTGTGCTCCTGATCCTTGAGGCCTCATGATTAAGACAATCCTCAGTTTTACAGCAAAGTTTTCTTTTCTTTTGCCTACAGGAAAGGCTAACAAGTAGGGTTATTAAACTTCAAGTAGCAGTTACCATTCCTTGTCTGTGAGAGGTATTTAAGAATATCTGTCTTGATGGACAGACAGAAAAATCTGCCTTGATGGGCAAATGAAAGATAACAGCTTGTCAGTGGGGTTACTTTGAAGCTGTTTGAAGTGAGAGATGAGCAAATGATTATCAGAACAATTTAGGTAGGGCTCCTTGCTTGGTTGATTTTTATCAACAAAGTACAAGTAATGCCAATGAGAGAGGCTGTGGTAGTATAGTGCTTTTGGTGTCAGGGTAAAGGGAAATTAGTTTGTGCTTGCTGATTGGAAGTTCATGTGGGCTGAGAATGGATTGGAGCTATAACTTGTGACCAAAAAAAAAATGAATCTTGTAGGATAGATTATTTTTTTTTTAAGAAAAGATCTAAGATAATTTAAAATAATGCTTACATGTTTTGGCAGCCAGCTTAAAAAAGGCTCACAGACATCCTGGCTAAGGAACGTTTTTTCCATTAAGATTATTCAGATACCGATAACAAATTCTTAGATTGATGGAAATCGTCAAAACGTTGAAAGCATTCATGAATTGATAACCTGCAAATCTCTTCTGTTTGGGTTATTAAAGTAGAGCTGTATTTCTGACATTTAAAAATATATATACAGCTGTGTAAAATGTCCAAAAGAAACACTTTCTTGAACTTGAGACCAGAAATATTTCCATTTTTGAAATAGTATGTTTTGACAACTTCAGAATGTTTCTCCAGCCCATCCTGTGTTGTGAAAAAGGTTTTGATGAAGTGTTTTTTTGTTTTAAAGACTGGAATACTTAGTTGTTATATGTTCATCCAGTCCTGACTTGCTAGCGCAGTGAGTTTGACCATTTTTTCTCCAGAGTGAAGAGAGAAAAGAGATCAGCAGTTTCCATTGCTATGGTGGATGGAAAACTCTATCCCACCTTCCTCAGCTCTCTTCTTTGAGAGAAGGACGTTCTACTCCTGCCTTTTTGGCAAAGACCACAGTGCAGAAGAAGAGAAAAGTGGCTTATCTATGATTTTTACAACAAATAATTTTATTATAGAAAAAAAGTTAAAATTTTAGTTATGTCATTTTAGAAAATAATGCAACGTTAGTTCATTTTTGGGAGTAATCAACTGTGACAGTATTATGACAACACGACAATGTTGTTACAGCTTACTTATTTCTTTAAATCACTTCCAGTACATCATTTTGAATCTATGACTCTCTTGATAGCTTGAAGAAGCACATATTCTTTAGTTTAAATTCAGCTAGCCCGAAATAGATTTAATTAAGCTGAAGAAATGTCCACACCAGCCTGTCCCTTCTTTGTCCTAACTTAACTTCAACTATCAGAAAAGTCCATTAAACTGATGGAAGTTCCTTGTGTAGGGAAGGCTGTGTTATGCCAAATGTTTTTCAGCAATGAAAGAAAACAGGAGGCACAGTAACCATTACTGCTAACTCGTTCCCTGTCTTAAAGTTACTAAATATTTTGTCACTTGCTTGGTGAGCGTGTTCTGCCAGACCTTACTTGTTTTCTGTCGCAGGGTCTATTGGAACTGACACACTTTGATAAAGGTTTGCTTTCAGTTGTTTTGCTTTCTGAGGAAAATCATTCTGTTGGGAAATTTCTAGCAGAGCCCAGCTCTGATCCCAAATACTCTGCACTTGTTATTCTCACCCAGCTCCTTTATCAATCTGGTATTGCATGTTTCATTTTGTTGTTGCTTTCTTCAAATACAGAAAAACTGGCTGACCGTAAACTCAATGTGGCAGAAGTGACTCAGTCTGAGATTGGTCAGAAACAAAAGTTGCAGACGGTCCTGGAAGCTGTCCATGATTTACTTCGACCCCATGGCTGGACAATCAAGTGGAACGTTGACTGTAAGGACATTTCTATGGTTTCTGTCTCCGCTTCACAGACAAGGATTGTGTGATAATAGGGTACTTATTTGCATAGAAGATATTACCAAATCCATGTGTGAATTGTAACTGGTACCACCTTCTGTAGACTTTAGAGACAGGCATATATGGCTATGGAATAATTGGAATGCTATTCCTTTAAGCATATGCTTTTATTAGAAAGTTATTTGTTTGCTTCCTGAATTTGAATCCTACAAATGTGAGAAATTCAGCAGTCATTCAATTACTAGAGGGTGATCTAAGCCTTCTGGCCACTACACTGTCCTGTTTAAAGATGTAGTTTCTAAGAGGCTAAGCAGAAAGTGCCCCACGTTCCAGGTTGGCCATTTATGATCCAAAAGTGAGAATGGAGATTGAGAAGATGTTTCACTGAGGTAGAGAATGTTGTTTGTCTTTTACAGCCAGGAAAGCATGTGTTAACACTCTGAACATCATCTAAAAGCAGAATTCTCCAGTACAGTGGAAGAAAAGTGATTGATTCTGACTGTTTTTATTTCACTGACTAGAGAGGGAGCTGAAATGATTGGACTCCTAAATTAGTTACGTAATCTAAAGAGAATTGAATCTAGGCTCTGCTGCCTTTGTTAATTTAGGAAAAAGAAGGGGAAGGAAAAAAGAAAGAAGATAATCTTCACTGTAGACATTTCTCAGTTCTTCCACCTTTCCCCCAGAGATGTTTGTTTAAAATAAGATGCCAATATTCTTCTGTTTGCTTGCTTTTCCCTGCAGCAATCCATGGCAAGAATTTGATTTCCATTCTTCACCTTCTGGTAGCTTTGGCAATGCATTTCCGGGCTCCCATCCGACTGCCTGAACATGTGTCTGTACAAGTGGTGGTTGTACGGGTGAGTATGAACTTTGACAAAAATTTTATCAGAACAATAATTCTCCATTATTCTGACTTCATGCTGCTGGGCTGCTCCTGTCTGTTGCTTTCCTGTCTCATTTAGAAAATTCTTGTCCTAGTTTTTTAGCGAGTCCCAGTCCTGGGGACGCATTTTGTGTGATTAAATATGATTGCAAGAACATCCTCTGTCTAATATGTTTAGGACCACTACATGAGGAAATGGCCTAAGTTGCATGAGAGGAGGTTTAGATTGGGTGTCAGAAATAATTTCTTCATGAAAAGGGCAGTTAGACATTGGAGCAGTCTGCACGGGGAGGTGGTAGAGTCTCCATCCCTAGGAGTATTTAAAAGATATGTAGATGTGGCACCTAGGGACGTGGTTTAGTGATGGACATGTTAGGCAGTGGTTGAACTTGATCATGGTGAAAATCTTTTCAAACCTGTTTTAGTACATGATTTTCTATTGCAATATGAAGTTAGAAGTGTGATGTAATTTTGTATAAAAGAGAGTCGTGTCTGTAACTTTTGGCACTTCAGAAAATGTTTTTTGCCATGCATTTTTATAGAGAAACCACTGAAACACAAATAGCACAGAAAAGAGCTTCAACATGTAGAATCTCCTCAGTCTGTGAAGCCTGTTACTGATGTTGTTTTTCCCCAATGACTTATTATTCAGACTTAGATGCGTTGTTTTCCTTGGCGCACTAGTGTAGTTTCCATCATTTCTTGCACAGCCTTGTGTTTTTGTTAGCTTTCCTTAGATGTGCAGAATAGATTTCATCCGAGGAGCATTGACTTCTTTCCTCCTGCCCTAGATATTGCTATAGTTACTCCTTTCTCTGCTTGACATCAACAGTTTCCTTTCAGTCTACAACATCTCTACTTTCAGAGCATTTCTACTCTTGCTTTTTATCTTCCCTTCTATTCCAACTGAATCTCTCACGGCAGTACAGTTTGCAGCATGTAAACCCAGCTTTCCTGAACAACAGTTGCAAAACCAGGCAGATCTGTTGCATCTGGTCATCCTCTGATCATGCCATGACTGTTTGCTGTGGTGCTCAGAGCTGTTGTTGCAAGGCAGGCTCAGCTGCTGGTAACAGGCTGTGGAAGTGCCTTCTGTACATTCCACTTCAAGAAGATAAAGTGATCTTGTACTTTGCTTTGCAAGTGTTGATACCATTACAAGATTGCATCATTGTTGATTAGGCAAGCCTCATTTTGCTTTATGTTTAAATAATAGCATTTTTCAGGCTCCATACCTGAATGATCTAGAAGTACAGAGTAAGTGGGTAATTGACAGATACTCCCTACCTCACAATAAATGTATATGTTCTTTTTGAGACAGTTTTGAATTGCTTTCAGACTGCTGTAGTTCTTTCATTTTAGGAACAGTGAATTAGGTATGAAGTAACGTGAATGTAAATAGAAGACTAATTTATATTTTAGTTTCTCTTGACTACTTTAGAAAGGAAAGGGAAAAAAAACGTACGGTGGTCAGCAGTCCTCTGACATGCTCATGCTAGAAATCTCCTTTTGTCTTTTATAACTCTGATGTGTCAGAACAAAACCCTGGGGTAATGAGGGAAAGCTTGCCTTTCCTAGTCTGTACACAGCTTTAGTGGATAGAAGTCTTCGGAGAAATTTTTCACACGTTCTTTTCTGCTGGAGTTACAGAGAGGACACATACAGAGAGGATCTGATTTATCAGAGTCCCCGAATCTGGAGATTAGATAGGGCTGAGATGAAGGCTGACCAGAAGTAGGAAAAGGAAGGAAGGAAGAGGAAAGCAAGAGAAATGTAAACGAAGAACTCCCATGCCATGTACAAGGAGGTTTATTTAAGCTTGAGAAGTTGTAAACTCCTGCTCTTGGACCTAGAGTCTAGGTCCTGGAAATGGTTATGGCAACTGCTGGCTGTGAGCCTGTCCCAGCTGGGCCTGTGCAAGAGGAGGCTTGTTTTGTTGCTTGTCTTATTCAGCTTTATTTATTTAAGTGGAATGCAAGACAAGGTATGAACTGAAGTGTGTTTCTTTTGCAGTGTTCCTGCAGAAGGAATTACTTCTGCCTTATAGTTTGGAAAAATGAATTTTTGTAGTTCAGCATTTGTAATCTGGTCTAAAAATACATGCTCTTTTAGTAACATAAATCTCTGTAGATGGATTGTATTTAGCCTTTTTTACATTGACAAAAATAAAAATGGTTATAAGGTTAGCACTGTTCTCAATCTAAGTAAGAAAACTATTACAATTATCAATTTTATTGTTAAATCATTTCTTATCCTAATAATTGTTAGGATTCTTTCAAACTAGGTCGTAGTTAATGTAAGATTATTATCTGAATATACATTTAAGGAGATTAATCAATAGTTTGTAAAGTGTAGAGTAACTAAGCTTTACGGAATTGATCCCAGAGCAAGAAAACCTTGGAAGATGTGGGAGAAATGTGCAAGAACACACCAATACTGAAGTTTTCCAAAGTAGTTAAGTCTCACTTTCATGGGTGACTTTGGCACTTTGAATTAAACTTCTCAATTTCTGTGTTTACATGGTGAAAATAACTGTCATGCTGGCTTAGAATGTTGCTACTTAATGAATGTGTATGCATTTTTTAGCCAACCCAAGAATGGTACAGAATAGTTTTTATCTTATGTAAGTGTTGTGGGCTTTCTCTTCTCTAAATTTTCCTCTGATTTTTAGTGACCTTATCCATAAAATGAAGTAGTATTATGATAACACCATGCTGCATGGGAAGTGTTTATCAAGATCTACACAGACCAGCAATGATTTGGCATTCTTTTGAATTCTGCCCTTCTTTTGGAGTCCTAAGGTGGCAAACTGAGACCTTCCTCAGTTGCTGTTCTGAGAAGAATCTGTACTTGGATCAGTATCTTCACACAACATACTGAGGTCTTTTGGTCCTGCAGTGTGTATTTTGCTCAGAAAATCCACAATTGCTTTTGAGAGGGCTTTCTGCTTTAATTTCCCTGTCCGGAAGAACCCTTATCTGTGTACCTGTCTGCCTACAGCAGCAACAAGACTAACCCAGCAGAACAACACTTTTGCTTACACTGTTTTATAATGGGCACCACGAGGTGCCTCTCAGAAGTGGAACTCCTGAAATCTAGTTAATTTCAAACCTGTTTTGAAATCAACACCCAAAATTGATTTTTTTAGATCTTCCTTTCTTCCGAATAAAACAGAAAATGTGAGCATGGCAACATAAATCCAAATTGTATATGAAGTATCTGAAATCCAAATTACATATGAAGTGTCCTAGCAGAGCAAGGATTTAGGTGAGTCTTTTAGTTAAGATTCTGTTGACAGCTCCTTGAAGTGCTGAGTCTAAAATTGTACTTGTTTTAATAATGGTGTCAGTGTTTCCCTTTTGTTCCAGCCCTTTTTAATGAGGGCAAGGAGGGTTGAAACTTCATGGTTTCATTATGAAGCTCCAGTGAGAATTGGAAATCCTGAGATTTTTCTTGCATCTGACTGTCTCCTGATATTTGAAACGTGAGCTTGCATGATGAAGAAATACTGTAATTCAGGAAAACAAAAATGTCTCAGAAGTGAGTGTGAAGATTGTTTGTAAGGTTCCCTGCCCCTTGGTTATTTTTGCAAGGCTCAGTAATTGCTGTCTTTTGCACTCAGCTTTCCTATTCCTCATTTTTAAAATTGCTGCATATCCCACCTTGGTGCTGGTGGGAGATTTGAGGTATTTTTTCAGTAATTCCTCTGTAGCCTGAGATGCAGAAAGGTCAGAGGCAAGGCAGCATGAAGAAGACGTGTCTGGTGGCAGTTGTGCAAGCAGTCTAGTTTTATTGATGGATGATATTTGTTTTGGAATGCAAGGCCAAGGGACCTTGTGTGTGTGCTCAGCTGCCTCTGAGAGAGCTGCATGGAAGTGCTGCCATTTCCACCCACTGGGAAATCAGCGTGGGTATCCAGCCCTCTGTCTCATCAGCAGTTTGGAGGCATTATTCACTAGTCACCTCTTATTGAGGCTTTGTTCACAGGGCACACAGTGACCAAAAGATCCAGAAACTGATGTGAGTAAAGCAGGATCTCTGTGGGATGGAATAAAGATAACATTGTTTCATACACATGAAAACACTGCCCTGTCAGATGCTTCCTCATTTTTTCACCCATGCTGTCTTTCCCTAACCTTTGGCACCATTCCTGTGGCTCCCTGGGGGGAGCAGGGTTAGATATATTCATGATACAGAGGTAAGGTGTTGGGAAGACATGGCCAGAGGGCTGGATGCAGCTCTAGGCCAGGCTCAGTAGGGAGCTGCTGCAGCACAAGGGTGGGAAACAGTGGCTCCCACTCTGCTCTCACAGGGCTCCCTGGGTGGCTTGGGAAAGCAGCACTGCCCTCATTTGTTGAATAGGGAGTAGAAAGGAACAACTTCTTGTTACTGGTTTTTTTTTTTAATTGCAATTCTTATTTTAGATTGCTTCTGGGGAAGGATGTGCTTCTCTTCAAAGCTATTCTGCCTAATAAGTTCTTGTTTGGAGTTCAGCTGGTGAAAATGATTGAGATTGTGTATGTGCAAAGAGCTTGCGCCTGAGGGTGGCAGTTTTCCTGCTTACCAGAGCTAGCAGCTTTCATTATTAACTGTGTCTTCAGTCATTCTGACAGGACCTGGTTCCTAGATGACTGCTGATATTTGAGCTCCTGATGTCAGCTTTTTTAATGTAGAGGAAGGAGGGAAGAAAATAAAGCCGTGTGCTGTAATGTTGTAAGAGACCATAGACTCAGTGAAAAGAGATGCTGAGAAGTTTTTCTGAATCAGATAAAAACAGTTCCGGCCTCAGAAAGGCATCTGCCAAAACTCTGGACTGTTGGTACCTCTGTATTGAAGTGCTGTGTCTTACCAGAGCTGAGGAAACTGGATTGAAATGGTCTTAGCAAATACTAGCTCTCTGTTGGATTAAAGAGTTCTTGCTCATACAGAAAAATATTGTAAGGAAACAAAATCCAGTAACAGGGAGATGCTGTCTGTTGTGAAATCACTACTAAGGTCTTTTATGTTCTCTACATTTCTGTGGTGATTGCTGGCAGGAGTGTGACTGGTGGCTTCAGTAATGTGTCTGCTCTCAAAGAGCCTCCCTTGTGCACTGAGGGCTTTGCCAGCACAACTGGCCAGGGGATGACAGTCTGTTCTTCAGCACTAGACCTCTCCTGAGAGCCAGGCTGCCGGTAGTATCAAAGTGTTGGTTGACCCTGACCAAAATAAATAACCCTGGGGCATTTAAGATGAGGCTGACAAACTCTCAAACGTGCGTTCCAGGCACAGTATCGACTGTGGTCTCAGGCAGAGAATTGTTAGTGAGTTTATTGGCTGCAAATGTATATACATTTCCCAAATACTCATTTGACTGTCAGCTTGATAAATGCTACTGTTGTAGGAGTGAGCCCTTTTGTGTCAGCTGTTTCACCTCTACCAGTACAAAACTTTGCCTTAGCAAACATGGTTTACGCAGTTTTCTCCTCTGGGATTCTGAAAGATGATGAATGTTGTTGAGACTCTAGTGAGCTCTTCCTGTATTAATGCTATCTCTGTTTCTAACTCCCTCTTCACTTCCAGAAACGTGAAGGCCTTCTTCAGACAACTCATGTTACAGAGGAGCTGACAACTACAACAGAGTAAGCACAGAATGCTTTAGTTTGTGTCTGTGTCTGTGAAACTTTTCATAGGGACAAAACAGAAAAATAATCTTGTCCTCACCCCTGCTAAATTAAGAAAATTCTTAATGTGTAGCTTTTTAACTACGTAAAAACAGCTGTTCCTGGAAATACATTACAAAGGAGAACAGCATCTTCTTGACTATCTTGTATCAAAAAAGCTTTTATCTGAGTACCTCATTGGAAGTGACACTTGGGGGCCTTTCTTCCTCCTTCTGCAGGTCACCACCATACATAACTCATTTCTGTCTGGAGATGTCTCTCTTAAGTAAAGGACTAGTGCAGATATTCTGGGGGTAGATTACTTTGATGAAAGACAATGACTCAAAACTGAAGTTGTAATGATAAAGTTGTAAGAAGAGATGAGGTCTCTTATTTTCCTAGAGTACCTGAGGGCTAGAGCTCAATAAAAATAAACGTCTTTACTCTCAGTTTTTGCAATGGGTTTACTCTGCTTTCTGTTTTTACATTGCTTTTTATAAGGAAAAGGGAAGACATGCATTTTGGCTGCAAATAAAAGCTGAGGTTCTCCTTCACGTGGCCTGAAGTCAACTTTTCTAACAGGGGTTACACGAGCCCTCCTTCAGTCTTTCTGCGTATTGGCTCCCTGTGGAGTTGGCTCAGCTTTCCATGACTTTGAAGATAAATGAAGTACCATGTGGCTTGCTCAGTGGGGAAGATATTTCAGATGGAAACATTCAAAAATGAGATCATAACATCTCTGTGTGGATGTTAAAGATCCATAGTGTTCTTTGTAGGATCTGAGCTCTGCTTCTGTGTTGTGGACCAAAATTCCTCCTATACTCTTGAACAGTGTAGTTAGCTTGTCCTCTCCTTCTGATGTGGTTTGTAAGATGGAATCTATGTAGTAGGGTTTGGACGTTTTTTTAGCAAGAAAGATGTTTACAGTTACTTCTGTGTGTTTATGCATGTGTTTTGCTAAGCTACTTAATGATATATAAAAAGAGGTTACTGTTTAATGTGTTGCATACCTGGACAGGTACTGAAAATGCAATAATCAGCAGACTCCAGCATTAATTGAACACTTTCAAATTCCTCTGTGCAAATCAGGGCCTGATGCTCAGTTGATAAACATCTGTGAGGTGATGTCACTGGGCTGTGTATATATTTGATGCATGGCAGTATTGTTTACTTTCCAGTCAAATATGGTGTATGTTTTCTTTCTTCAGATAAAATAGATTAAAGTGAGCCTTACTCTTTCTGAGCCACGCGTTACAGTTTGTACTGACTATATATATGAAAACTGTCCGCAGAAACGTGTGTTCATTCACTCTTTATCATAAAAACTGTGATGCATAAAAAAAATCACAATTCTGTATAAAACATAATTTCAGTTCATTTCAAATGTATCTCCCTGATATCACTGGTGATCTACCGGGGACACTGCAGCACGTTGCATCAGGTCTGCAACATGCCCAGCCTCCTGACATGATAGGAGCGGTTAGCCCTCGGCATCTTGCAGGAAAAGACCTGTTAAGCCCATGGTCTTGTCTTTTCAAAGTGATTATTCATGAACTAACACAATTTTTTTTAATTTCTCTGACTTGCAGGATGATGATGGGAAGATTTGGTAAGTAACGAAGTTGACCCTGAATTTTTTTGTTTGTTTGTTTATATCCAGCACAGAAATCTTGTCTGCTTTTTCTCATTAGTTCAAGATGCTGGATTGAGCAATGCTACAGGGTTGGAGTGTGCTGAGGGGTTAGATTTTCTTACCCTACACATAATGGGTAAAATCAGATCATCTAGTGCACTGCCTTTGTTTTTTAGACTAATCCTTGTTAGTCTGTTTTCAGTCTTATGTAATAAATAGTAAAAATGCTACACAGGGCAGTATTTCTTACTACCATTATTAGTGTCCTGCAAAGAAAAATCTTAGCAACCGCCACCAGTAAGTTACACCTTCTTCAGAGTGTGACTGCTTAGTTTAAATATAAATGGACACATGGAAATTAATGAAGCAAAGGTACCTGGTATGAGTACAAAGAAAGCTGTGTTTATCTGTCTGTCCATGTACAGGCACTGGTCCTAATCCCTTTACATACAGTACTTTACTCCACGTTCATCAGATTTGACAGACTTTACCAACCACAAGGTCTTCTAAACAAAATTTAAGTGTTTCTAGTGATGCTTTCCAGAGGCTTCTCTTTCTTTTTACATATAGTTTAGTTAGCAGCACCTACATTGTTTACTATTCACTGGAGAGGTGTGAATTTCTCTGAGGAACTGTGTGGTAATGGACAAGTCATTTAGTTTCTCAGTTTCCCAGTCGTAATACATGAACAGTTCCGTTTCCTCTATTGTAGAATACCTGCATCAGTAAGGAACTGTACTGTACTGTAATTGTAATGTACTGTACTGTGTCCAGTTCTGGGCTCCCTAGACAGGGATCTCTTGGAAAAAGTCCTGTGGAGGGCCACAAAGATGGTGAAAGGCCTGGAGCATCTCCCCTATGAAGAAAGCCTGAGTGAACTGGGTCTGTTTAGCCTTGAGAAAAGAAGACTGAGAGGGGACCTTATCCAGGTCTATAAATATCTAAGGTGTGGGGGGCAGAGTGGCGAGGCCAGACTCTTTTCAGCAGTGTGCGGAGACAGGACAAGGGGAAACGGCCAGAAACTGCAGCATAGGAAGTTCTGCACAAATGCGCGCAAGAACTTCTTTATGATGAGAGTGATGGAGCACTGGAACAGGCTGCCCACAGAGGTCGTGGAGTCTCCTTCTCTGGAGATATTCAAGACCCCCCTGGACACCTATGTGTGCAACCTGGTGTAGGGAACCTGCTTTGGCAGGGGGGTTGGACTCGATGATCTCTGGAGGTCCCTTCCAACCCCTACGATTCTGTGAATTAAGTACTCAAAAAATAAGTAATGAAAGGGAACTAAATAACATATCTTTATATATCAAAGGAACTTGGAAAATAGATATCTTTATTTAACAATATAAATCTATTAAAATGTGTTTAGTAGACAAAAAGAATTTGAACATAGGAAAACTGTTGAAACTACATTGAAAAACTTAACTGCTTCAAACTAGCACAGTTATCTGTTTTTGATTTCTTTTTAAACACAAATGCAATTGTTTAGATTTTTAGTTTTTCTTTCACTTGTTTCACCTAATGATGACAATTCAATTTAAAACGTCATCCGAACAACTCAGGGTTTGGAAAATTTGTCAGCCCTGAAATGCCCGTGTGGAATGTTGCATAAATCTTTTCATGTTAGTAGATTTTAGATTGGATCCAATGCCATTGTACAATGGTAACATCTAATTCCTCTACAGTGATTTAAACATTTATACTGCTCGCAAGCTCTTTGTTGAATGGTGAATCACGTTCTACTTACGTGTTTTAAGCTTAACTGAAGTCAATTGTATGAACAGTAGGAATAAAATTAAGTATATGAACATCTGATTTTGAGGCTGACCTTTGGGCATGAATTTTGCTATGATTATGGCTCTAGCGTACCATCAAGTGATGTTTCAGTATCTCATCAATTAAGATATGGTTGGGGAATGGTCAAAATTTGTTTCACTTTAGTTTTTCTTCCACTTATATATTTTGTCTACCAATTATGAAGGGCAAGAATGGGCAGTCAATGTATTTGCAGTTAACCCTGAAATTTCTAGTGCGGTTTGCTCTGGTGTTTAGGTAGACACTAAAACAAAGTGATTACTTTTAGCTTGGGTCTCTGTTGTGCATCTTTCTCAGACAGGCCCTTAAGCTTACAAAACATAACATACTTCCTGTACTTGGCTATTAGAGGTGTATTCATTTTAATATTTTTTTTTCCTGTAAAACCAGAGCGTGATGCCTTTGACACACTCTTTGATCATGCGCCGGACAAACTCAGCGTCGTCAAAAAGGTAAAAAAGAAAAAGAAATTCAAATTTTATTTTCTTCATTAGTTTCTTCTTACATTTTTGGAAAAGGTATCTAGAGAAATCTGAAAGTGGAAGAAAAGGATTTTAAAGTAATAAAAAGAATGTTTATTCCCAAAAGATCTCTGCTTCAGAGACAGGTGGTACCTTGATTGATCAGCTTCAGTAAGGTTCTTGTCTAATTACTGCTGTTTATTGTCCCAGGCTTTTCTGTGTAGTGCTGATAGAGGCATTGACAGTTTGCAGCCATATACATTGTTTTCGGCTGCCCCTAAACAGCCAAAGATCAGTCCTTCATGTAATTGTCTTATTGTGTTAGCAGCTACTTCTTTATCTGATTCAAAGTCATGCAGGTTAGAAAAAGCCATTTGCAAGTATTTGCAGTGATCCAGATCATTCTGTCTGGACAGTTGTATATGCTTTTACACCCCAAGAGCTGTCCTCCAGCAAGAAGGGGATGAACTGAAGGGTAACGAGCATCAGGTGGTGGCAAAAGTCTCCAAGAAGTGTCTTGTTAAAGCTAATAGAGTTAAGTTAGCTCTACCTGTGCTACAGAAGTGTTGCCTTCAGACTGTGTGTCTGTCCCTTTTGAAAGCATTCTAAGCAGGCTATTGGATTTCTGCTTTGATATTTTAACTGGCTAAGCAGGATTTTGCATGTGTGAATAAAAATGCACAGTACAGATTTGGGTTAAATCATGACTGCTGTTTAAAGCGCACATCACTCCAGAAACAGAGGTGGGAACAGAGTTGTGTGCTGTTGGTACCGTCTGTTGGGAGTCTTAGCTGAGTGTTGCTGATGCCTTGCACTCAGTGGAGATTCTGTAACAAACGGAAAAGACTGGTGGACAGTAAATGCATCTACTGCTGACCTCATCTTCACAAAGAAACTGCAAAAGAACCGATGCCATCACAGCTTTTCCCACTACACTGGATTATACTTTATGTACTGGGATAGATAACAAGTGTGTAATAGCACCACCTGGTGACTCCTGGTTTATGTTGCAACAAAAGTGATTATACTACTCAGTTGTTTTCTTTTTTATGTACTTACGTATTTAAAAGCAAATAGCACACAGTTGTTTTTATTAAGCTTAAAAATGTCTATATTAACCCTTTAACATAGGCATCACCTATAGTTCTAACATCGATGGTTCTGGTGTTTTATAGTCTCTGATCACCTTTGTGAACAAACACTTGAATAAACTGAATTTGGAAGTAACAGAGTTAGAAACTCAGGTAAGATTTTTTTTTTTTTACGTAGTCTAATATGTAAATGATAAATGTAGACCCTTATTCCATTAAACTGTGTTATGGAACTGCTTCTCTTTGAGCATGGATATTCACTATGTCCATTTTAATGACTTTAGAATACCTTGGATTTCAGGGCAACTTGTCTCCTGGATCAAAGTGTTATGCTGTAAAGCTGTTGCTATAGTTATGGATGGATGGCAGATTGTGTCTTACTAGCAGTGAGGGTTCCTAATGAGCTGGTGGGAGCTCTTAATAGCTGGCTGCCTGGGGCTCTCAGGAGGAATCTGGCCTGCAGCATGCAGTTCATCAGAGCGATATCCATGCTAGCTTTGATCACATCAAAGAGAGACTGGAAACAATTTTGCTATTGCCACAAAGGCCTTTGTGTCCTCTTTATCCTGTGAGTGCTTCTCAGCAGTGTGGATTAGCAACTCTGAGCTCATGTACTGCCGTGGCTTGACTGCTGTTGGTATCTAGGTTAGTTTGTTTAAAGCTCACTGGGGTAACCATCTACCACCACAGTCAGCTCTGTAGGACCCCCCCACCTCTAGAACTGAACTGGGTACAGAATACGCTTCGAAACATTAAGTAAGTGTGAATTGAAATGTCACTGGGGTAGTTCTAACTCTGGAGGTCAAATTAAGTGATTTTCAGGTTGACTTTTTGGCTGAGTTTTATAAGCAAAAACAAGTATTCTTTGTAGAGTTCATAAAACTGTGGAGAGGTTACCTTATTGTACTTGCAAAAAAATATAATAAAAAAATCATGACATCTAGAGAATTATTCCTGGAGTACTGGTAGCTGATTGAATGACTTGGTTTAGTACCAGTCATTTGCTGATATTTTATATCTTTGCAGAAATAAATGGGTGACTTGATCTTCTCTGTCACTAGAAATTGTTCCTTAATGTCTTGGAAGTATCCAGCAACTTACTTTTGAAAAGGTTAGAAGATGTCACATATGCTGTATCAGGATCATAAGTGAGAGTTCTGTTTGAAATATATAGCATCTGCCCCCCTCCACCAGCCAGTAAATAGTTCCTGTCTGGTAGGAATACAGAGCAGTACTGCTGAGAGTATTTATTATAGTAGTATTTATGGATACTGTGAAGAGTCTATTTTGAGCTGGAGCAAATTCTTTATGAAGCTAAGGTTCCTATCTGTGACAGGTTTTTTTTATTTAAAGTTCTGATTAGAGGCAGAGTGTTGAATATACATGACTTGAGGGGAGGGACTGCAGTTGAAATTATTATGTACTGTAGAAATAGGACTGTGACTATACGGTGTGAAATCATGTTTTCCAGGAAGTCTGGTTGTTTTGTTTGTTTGTTGTATTTTTTTTTTAACTTCTAATCAAGAAAGCTCCTTTAAACACAGTAAAGTTGGCAAGGTTCTTCAAGAAAATCAAAGGAGCAAAAGATCATTTTTAAAATGAGCTTTTAAATAAAGTAATCACAACCAAGAACAAGCTTACGTACTTCTATCTCATCCCGAGGTATTCAGTAGCCTAATAAATGAGGATGTTGAGTTTGGCCCCTGCTTAGTCAAATTCAATACTCAGCACCCCTAAGGAGTGGTAGTTGTATGTAACTCCCAGGTAAGTTGTTTCTAATTTCTACTGCCTGGAACTATTTACAGGTTATAAGTGATTTAAACATTACTTGACAGATGCTCTTGAATGGGTTAGTGTTATAGCTTATGGGCTTGTTTTATTCAGGAAATGAAAGTAGATGAAATAATGCTACCATATGTAGGGATAAAGCCTTGTATTATCATATATGTACATAGCAACACACTTCTAAGGAAAGAGTGATTAAGTTTGCTCAGCTGTGCTGATGATTCCAGTGGTATAGGTGAATCCAGGGAGCAGATGAAACAAAGCCCAAGGTGCTAATTGCACTTGCCATCAACTCCTTGCTGTGCATGAAAGGAAAAGTCGGTGACTCTCAAACTGTCTTAAGCCTCTGTGCTAGCAAACAACAGTGGCAGAAATTAACGTACATCATTTGGACCAAGCATTAATTGTTCCACTTGTTTGTGAGTGCTTATTTGAAAACAGATGCTTTCACTTAAAAATGTCACCAATATTTCTGTTTAGTTTGCAGATGGTGTTTATTTGGTTTTGCTCATGGGTCTCCTTGAGGACTATTTTGTTCCACTTCACAACTTCTACTTAACGCCTGAAAGTTTTGATCAAAAGGTGGGTAGAAATTCCAGATTGTATTCTGTTTGCTTTGTTACCGCATGATATTTTCCAGTCATTGTGTTCTTTCTCTTTGTGCCTACATTCTTATCTTCAGGAGCTGTGGCAAAGGTATACCGGCTGTGGCACTTGATAGTTAATATGATCAAAAGTTGCTTGTGAAATTAACAGGTCAGTTCCCCATAGTTGAGCAAGAAAGCATCATTTGCCACATAAAACTCATGAATATTTAGAAGAGATAATTGATAATATGATCAACAAGTCTTTGTGCTGTGTAATACTTTGCATAATTAAAACGATTTATTAATTTGCCGTACAGCTTGAAGTCTTTTTGTGCTCAGGGATTCTTGATTGTGTTAAATAGTAGAGCTGATGCCTGGCATTGTCTAGCATTTTCTATGTAAATAGGCAAAAAAGGCAAAAGTTGAGAGACAGGAAGCTCTACTTCATCTGCATCCCTATACAGTAGGATTGACATAGAGTTTCTTCCCAGAGTAAGTCAGTCCTAAAAAACAACCCCTCATCTCATTAGTGTCAGTTGCCTAATGCCTACTAATCCTTTTTCTGTAGTTTATGTAATGGTTCTACAAACGAAATATCATTAATTGATACATACTTGATACACTTGATATAGTGTAGTAGAAGAGGTGGTACCCAGGCCATGATCTTTGGTTGACCTGGGGTTAAAAACTGCGTGTTGAGAGCTCGCTGATAAAAAGTTTTGTAGCTGTATAAAGCCAAGATGCCCTGATCCTGCCAGGTAAGGATCATGCAAAAAGTCACCAATCAATTTCTGAGGACAGATGTACGTTTTCATGTCCAGCTCCTGGTAGGGCATTACCAATACTGCTGACTTAAACTTTTGAGAGAATGTATTAGCTTATGTTTTTTGGTGGTTTCCTTCTATCTAGTAGGGATTGACAGAATGAGTATAATGGAAGAAGAGTGGATTATTTGAAGTCTTAGATTGTTTTAATCAGGACTGGAAGGGAACAAAATAGCTGTCTTGATTATTTAGCCCCATTGTCCTGTATAATTCCTAACGTTAGTGATGAAAAGAGTACTTAACATAGCAAGCATACTTTGCTATCATAACCAAAAGTTTGCCTTTTTCTACAGTTGTCCTTGGACTTGTGCACATATCTAGATATATTCATTGCCTACTCTGAACCTGGTTGTAATTCATTTGTCCCCTGCTCTTCATTCTGCCATGCTCTTTAGTGGGGACAGTACTCATCTAATGTAGGCTGAACTAGAGCAAGAGGTGATTAGGTCAGGAAACACTGCAAAAACATAAAGGATTGAAACAGTTTTGCAAGATGAATGCTCGTTTATGTTTTGTATGACTTCAGTGCACACTTTAGCAACAGTAATACTCCCTGAGAGAGAGCACTTACTGCTGATAGAATAACCCAGCTTTGCCTGAGTGGATCATCTCAATGTTGCAGGAGTAATTGGAATTGTACCAGGTGAGCATTGTTACAGACTCAACCTAATGTGCTGAGCATGCTAGTTCTGTAAGTTACATAGGGCTTGTTGACAGCCTTTGTAGGTGATTAGTTGTTTGGGAGCTTAAAGGGGTTCCCTGAAGGAAGGAAACCAGGCTCTGGCAAGAGAGCTTGTTTAGGTGTTGAGTTTCTAGATAGGAGGGGAATTAAATAATTCTGAATGTTCTATGATGTACAGGAACCCAATAGATGAGTGGAAAAATGTTGTTATATTACCTTCTAAACAATTTTGCTTTCATATCTGTCTCTTGCTTTTTTTTTTATTACAGTAGCTTGAGTTTTCTCCCTTTCTAGAAATGCTGAGTCATAGTTAATGCTTGTTCAGTCAAGATTTTGTTGTTAATGGTTTAATCCATTATTCCTGAAGTAACATTTTGTTTCTGTGTGGAGGAAAAAGGATTTGTAACTCAAAGTGAAGAGGTAAACTGTCTTTTGGGAAGGGAAAAAAATATTTTCATTTGGAAAATGATTGGCTTTGTCACAATGAATGAGGGGAAATTGGAGCAGGTAAAAAGATTAATAAAGTCCTGAGCAATAAAAGTCAGTGGAAGGGGCCTTTCTTCCTTGTTGCAGGGGAGGTTTGCATGCGGAACTCCCTGATTTCCAAGATGAGTAGCTTTAATTAAATCTCTCCTTTTTGCTGTGCATCTCCAAAACTGTCACTTACAGGGATAGAACTGCACAGAATTCATAATCCAAATTACTTTGTTTATGGCAGAGAAAGCTGCTGTACAGATCTCCTTAAACCATAACGTTAATTTCTCAATGAGTATCTCCTTTTAATCTATCTTTCTTGTATTTTTACTTCTTGTCTGCTTTCTTTTCTCTGATTTTACATTCATGTGTGGTCCTTGGAGACTTTCTCAGAGAGCTGTCTACCTTTCTGCACAGCTGTACCTAGCTTATTTTGCAACACTGGTCTGCTTAGGAACTGTCACCACGAAGTACTTCATTTACCTCTATTTGAGAAATCTGATTTGAATTTTATCACTTTCCAAGTAGAGGAAAGTAAAGCACCAAGATGCCTTGTTCCTTGATGATGTGATGCTGGTGTTGCTTGGAATACATCTGACAATAATGCAGAAAAGTCTAATGTTAATCAGAAATATTCCATTTAGTGTCCTTATTTCTCACACACTTGTGTGTATTTTGTCATCTCTAGTTATGTCACTTCTGTTACATTCTATTTGCCAGGATGGCAACTCATCTTTTGTATTGTACTTGGAAATACTGAGCTTGGGTATGAGCAGGAGGAGCTCCATAAAACACAGCTTTGTTCCAGTTGTTACTGGGAGCTTCCTGGCCTCTGCTATAAAGACTGAGATCAGAGCTTAATGGACTTTCCTGATTCCTGTGGTACCCAGCTGTACAGTCAATAAGTATACAGAGTCTAGGCTTGGTAAGGTTATCATGGTGGAAAGATAATAAAAATAAATGAAAACACTCACCAGTGATGTAGGCTTGCAGTAAACTCCACAAAGAATAATCTTCAGAGAGAGATCCTTCCTCAGTGGCAGTCAGCACTTAAATGGAATCTAGGAGAGGTGGAGCCAGGCTCCACCCCTTCCAGGTGGCACAGATGAGTTGCCTTCACCTGTGCTCCCTTGGCTGACTTATTGCTTGCCTCAGGGGGTCAAGCAGAGGTTCAGGCCATGATTCAGCAGTTCTCATACACTAGCCATCTTTTTATATCTGGAATTCTGAAATTACTTCCTGTATAAGAAAAAGCCAGTCTTTGACCTGCTTTGATACAAGCTTTCTTTTCTTAGTTCCTCATGAGTACTTTCTGTTATGCTCAAACTTGTAGATGTGTTCAATTGGTTTAAATAAAGTTATCATTTTATATATCAAGTAAAGTAGAGAGACTAAGACATCTTTTAAAAATTTGCTTAAAGATTTTATAATGCCTGTGTAACTTCAGGATTCTAAATAGTTCTTTTTTTCAGGTCCACAATGTTTCCTTTGCCTTTGAGCTGATGCAAGATGGAGGACTCAAGAAACCAAAAGCTCGTCCTGAAGGTATGGACATGACACATTTCTTTGAACTACATATGAAGATATAATATCAGGTGCATTTTAAGTACAACTCCATTTGAGACAACAGAGTAGTATTTAAAAAGTGGAGCTGTAATGTGCACCTTAACAATTTTCCAAAAGATTAATTGTCTCTGTCTAGGGTATATACTAACCTGTGTTTCTTATCTGGAATAGGTTTACTGAAATTTGCACATCAAGTTTTAGGGAAAGATTCAGGAGCTATGCAGTGCTGTGTTATAAATTTGAGTGATATTCTTGAGCAGGAGCTTTTCGTGGTCTAATTCTCATAGTTACTACTGTTAGTTTGTGTTCTTGGGGTCAGAAAACTGAAAGGCTTTTGTCCTTTATGAGATCTGGTAACAAACTCTTCTTGATTTATGCAGTACTGTCTTGGGCTCTGCTTGTCACTGTAGTTCCATCAAACCCTCTATAGAATTAGCATCTTGACAGTGCAGTCATGTAATACATATTTCTTAGAACAAGAATTTATTTTGTCATAGACTCCAGCAGTCTTTAGAAAGTGAGTATAGTATTCTTTGTTAATGCCAAACTGATCTATTATTCTTCCCTAAATAGGCTGGAAAATGTGTTGGATGAATTCATGTCCTTTTGTTGGAATTGTATTATAAATGCCTCTTAAATTAGTTTTAGCCCATGCTTTCTGTGGTGCTTTCATGAAAGAGGTGGTTTGATGTTTTAGTGTTCCTTTGTACCAGAGATATACAAAAAGAGGAGCACACAGAACTCCTTCTCTCTGTTCTTCCAGCTCAATTCAATAGATTGAAGCAGAACTTGATGCAGAGTTATTGCAGCAAAACTGTAAAAATCCAGTGTTTTACTGGGTTAATTTTTTAGCCTTTAAAGGAGTTGTTATGGGATGTGAAAGTTTTAAAATGATGGAATGTTTTAAATATTTTCATGATTGACAGCCACTTCCAGTTAACACTTTATTAGTTGTTGTTGGGAATGTTATGACTGTATGCTTCGTCTTAAAATAAGAAACGTGAGGCTGAGAATATGCTTACTTCTGGGAATGCCTGCAAGACATCAATAAGGAACACTGTAATAACCCACACAGGGAGGATGCATCTTAGAATACCATACTTTTTAATGTAGCAAGCAAAGGCATAACAGGGTCCGGAAGATAGGAAAATGTCAAAATAGAATTACAGTGTATCTTTTGTAACAGTGGAGGTAATTAACCATCAGTCTGAATTGTCAAGGGATGTAGATGGAATTTCTACTACTGTAAGATTTGAAACGAAAAACAAAAGTCAAATGTTAACCTTATATTTTAAGTTCAGCCATCAATTGGTTAGTAAGCTCAATGCAAGATTTCGAAGGTCAAGTTCACAGAATCACATAATAGCTGGAAGATACCTCTGGAGGTCTGTCCCTAGTGCTCAAGCAGGGTCAGCTAGAGACAGATACTCAGGGCCACATCCAGGCTTTTGAAGGTCTCCAAGGAGGAAACTGCACAGACTGTGGGCAGCTTGTGCCACTGCTCCATCACTCACACAATAAAAAAAAAAAAAAAAAAAAGGAAGAAGAAAAAATATATTTCCTGATGTTTAGAAGGAATCTCCTGTGTTTCAATTTGTACCCATATGTCTGTTGATTCTGGTCATGGCACTGGGCACCACTGAAAAGAGCCCGGCTCTGTCCTCTTACACCCTTCAGGTATTTGTACACATTGATAGGATCTGCCCAAGCCTTCTCTTCTTTGGGCTGAACAGTCTAAGCTCTCTCTCTTTCCTCATATAACAGATGCTACTGTCCTGTAACCATCTTTGTGGCCATTTGCTGGCCTCTTTCTAATACGTCCCTGTCTTTCTTGTGCTGGAAAGCCCAGAACTGTCTACAGCATTCCAGGTTAGGCTTCAGAGAGAGGAAGAGTCACCTCCCTTAACCTGCAGTCAGTGATGCCCCTATTTCAGCTCAGGATACCATGATCCTTCCTTGCTGCAAGGACATACCCTGATGACTGAACATGAATTCAAATTATGTGACCACAATCATTTCTTCTGACTCTAAATCCACATAACATTGCACTGCCAAATAAAAGAGCTGGGTCCGCTCCCTCTTTTAGCAATAAATACCCTCGCATACTTCTGATTCTTCAGAATTATCAACACAGGTGATCAGCAGCAGTCACTGTAGCTCACAGTGCTTCTGGAGATTAGAGTGAGTCAGCCTTAAATGCCTCCAGCAACACAGTGAGGGCAGGTGGCTGGTGTCTGTCTAGCACAGTGCTGCTGGTTTGGTCTCTTCCAGCCCTGCCTGTGTCATAGCGTGATCCTTAGCTCTTGCTCCTGCTCTGTCCTGCTGCCGCTTGCTGCCAGCACATCTTAGGATGTGCCACATTTAAGCAAATGCAAAACACAAAATTGTAAATGATACAGGTGAAGTAATACAGGAAAATTCTGAGAGGTTATTGAAAATTCCAGATGAAATGTGAAGGATATAAGATTGTTATCCAGTTTAGGCGGGAGGGTAGGGTGGAGAGGTCCTGGCAATGATTCTTCAAAACAGGCAGTAGCTGTTTCCCCTAGACCTCATGTTAATTGTACTTGACCTGTTAACTGTTCGCAGTCTTTCTAATTCCTTGTGTGATTTAAAAAAAAAATCTATTCTTGCTTCCTTCTCCTTCCATAGATACTGTTTCCTGTGTGTCTTTTGCTTCTTCCACTGTTCCTTCTTTGCATATTTTACCCAACCTTTATTTTCACCTCTTCAGCATTCACTATCATCCCTGGATTACTTGTGGCATTTCCTGGCATTTTATTAGAGTAATAGAATGGGAAGTGTTGGTGGAAAAGCTTTTTTATTGGAATTGTTTTGTTCCCTGGTTTAGCATGGTAAGAAGGATATTGGGTAATAGAAAGCTTAGAGTCTGCTAAAAGAATTTAAGATTTGTGGAGCATATCACTGCTGAGATGTGGGTATCATAAAATCATTTGAGTTGGAAGGGATCCTCAAAGGTCATCTAGTCCAACTCCCTTGCAGTGAACAGGGACAGCTAGATCGGGTTGCTGAGAGCACCATCTAGCCTGACCTTGAATGTCTCCAAGGACTGGGCACCCACCATCTTTCTGGTCAACCTGTTCCAGTGCCTCACCACTCTTACTGTAAATAACTTCTTCCTCTAGATCCAATCTAAATCTCCTCTCTTTTAGTTTGAAACCATTTCGTCTTGTCCCATTGCAACAGACCCTGATAAGGACTCCGTCCCCTTCTGTCTCATAGACCCCTTTAGATACTGAAAGGCTGCTATCAGATCTCCCCGGAGCCTTCTCTTCTCCATGCTGAACAGCCCCATTTCCCTCAGCCTGTCCTCATAGGAGAGGTGTTCCATCCTTTGCATCGTTTCTGTGGCTTGCTTCTAGATGCGCTCCAGCAGGTCCATGTCTCTCCTGTACTAAAGACTCCACATCTGGATGCAGTACTCCAGGTGAGGCCTTACCAGCACAGTGTAGAGGGGCAGGATCACCTCCCTTGACCTGCTGGCCACACTTTTTTTTGATGCAGCCCAGGGTATGGTTGGCTTTCTGGGCTGTGAGGGCACACTGCTGGCTCATGCCCAGCTTGCTATCCATCAGTACTCCCAAGTCCTTTTTGGCAGGTCTGTATTTTATCCTTATACCCTCCAACTTGTACTAATTGTGGAGGTTGCCATGACCCAGGTGCAAGACTTTGCACTTGGTTTTGTTTGAACCTCATGAGGTTCACCTGGGCCTACTGCTCAAGCCTGTCTAGAGTATGTGAGGTTCAGGATCTTTTATGATGTACGTGGGTACTGTTTGCTTCTTCTGTGGCTGGTAATGTTGGTGGAAACTCAGATAGTCCAATAGGAGTGATGTTGCCAGGATGTAGCATTTCCCACATCTCAGATTGAAGTAGGCTTTATCTGTAACTAATTTTAGATGAGGGAGGAGAAGGGGATTATCTTTCTTCTGTTTCCCAGAGATGTTAGCTGTTACTGTAGTGTTATGAAGGTGTTTTGAAATGTGTCTTGTATGATACTGAAATAGCTTGGTTTGTGGTGATTGGAACTTTTTTGTTGCTATTCCTACAGGCTCGGAGTTGTGAAGATTTGTATTCCTTTGAGGGCAAATGGTGGAGAACAAAATGCAAATTAAGGATTTTTCCTTTTCTTCCACAGATGTTGTCAACTTGGATCTGAAGTCTACCCTCAGGGTTCTATACAATCTGTTCACAAAGTACAAGAATGTGGAGTGATCCTGGAAGCTGCTGAGATCTTCATCTTACCGATCTTCTTAGGCAAAAAATCCAATGAAAACACCCTCTGCACATTCCCTTTGTGCCTTATGCTAAACTTAATGCATTCTTTCCAAAATTGCTATGATCTCTGTAGCTGTTTGTATGACAGTCCCACTAAAAGTTATGCATGTGTTATCTCTAGGTCACTTAAAAATGTGTAGATATTTTACACTTTTACCAGGAAATATTCTTGAATCTGTTTGCTATGATCAAGAAATATTCTCTTGATAAAGGAAATATACCACTAACTTCTTTAATTAATAGGGAAAACTTGAGACTTTACTCATGACTGTGGACTCTGATTCTATAATAACCTTTCTTTCATTTGATGATTTTCCAGACTTAACCATTAGCATTAGAAACTATTAACCATTAGAAAATCAGCATTGAAATTTATTGGGAAGCTGTGCCTTTTTTATTAAATAAAGTTTAATATGTTGTATTGAGTGAGTGAGGTTGAGGTTAATTACAGGCAATATCTGAAGCTTCAGTTTTCATGTTAACCTCATACTACTCTGTTATTTCCATTCAGTGTTTACACAGAATGAGACTTGCAATGGCATAACCATCTAGTCTTTTGAGGTCTCTTTTTATTTCATCTCCTTTCTATGAAAAATATGTTGCTAGAACCAACTGTCATCCTGTAGGTATGCAGTTTCAATCAGGTCCGTCATCAGGAGCTTGTCAAATATGCCCAGGTTGGATTAATGCTTTCTGTCCCAGTCCTTTCTGAGATGTGTGTGGGGAATAATGAGCTTAACAGTTCAAAGGCTGGCACTTCATTTCATGTAACTAAGATAAGGGGTTGGATTCCTCTTGAAGTTGCTGGCACCTATACAGTTTTGGGGGTCAAGCATTTATAAGCAGTTTTTAAGTATTTTCTTTCCTGAAGATTAAAAGTGAATTCTTGTGTAAATAAGAGCTTGCCTCGTTGATTACCCTGGCTTCTACAAAATGCAAAGTGTACTTAGTGCAAGCCAGTGGTTAATTCTCAAAGTTGAAGCTTTTCAATGATGTTTAGTTGTGCTTCAAGCTAATTTCAAGTTGTCCTGTGTCATCCCAAGAACTGAATTGTAGAATTTTACAATAGGCTTTTTCTCTTTTAATCCTTAAACATTTTTTTAGTCTCAGGAAGAAGGGAAATGGGCTTCTGCTTCTTCATTTCTTATTTTGGGATTCTGAATTCTAGTAATGAATTACTTGTGCCACCTCCCCTCATGCCTCCAAAACAAAAGTGAAAGGAAGCTTCTCTGTTTTTCCATGAAAAATTCAGGTCCATGTATTCTGTAGGATTCTTTGGGAGTCATTGTTTGTACTTAAGGAGCAACTGACCTCTTCCTGTTTATACAGTGCCTAGCACTATAGGACTTGAATTTCTGATGAGACCATTGGACTCTATCATGGTGCTGGTAGTTATTGCAGAGGAGACTTGTAGAAGCACTGAGACCAGGTGGGTCAGCTCTCCTGGCAAGTTAATTAAATTGATCTAACTTTTGTGCTGTGAAATAGGCTGGAAGATGATTTATCTGAAATGTCTCTCAAACTTTTTGTTTAATGCAGTGCATTTGTGGGAAATGAGTCTGTAGAAGATCCATCATTCCACTCACCCCCTGGATGGGGAAATGGCAGGGCTATCTTTATTATCTGAGATGTTGGGAAAGACCTCCAGAGAATCTAGTTGTGAAAATACTGGCTATATTAATATAAAAAGCAAACAGAAAATAAGAAGAGGAGGTGGATGAGAGCAGTTTTGATTTGAGAAAAGGAAAGGCTATTTCTGAGATGGGAATTTACATCTGATATCTTAATTGCCTGTGAGCAGATGTGGATACAACAAATTTTAAGAGTCTCTGTTTTGTTCAGTTAGGTGTTTGTAGTTGCTCTGCAGAAACTTGAATCCCTCCTCTGCCATCTGAGGCATGGGTCTCTTCTAGCATTTCTTATGTTAACATCCCAGTTGGTCAAGACACATTGGGCATGCTGAAGGCAAGTGTCATATCCTGTGCGTTTTGTTATCTTTCTTTAAGTCTGTTGGTACACGTTGCACAGGGAAAATGCATTTTTCATTCCTTAGCTGTTGTATAACCAGGTCACTCTTCCTGAGAATGCTGTCTTTACTGTTGACCAAACTGGGAGAAGGAATGGACCTTAACTGAACTGGAGCTTCATTGCAAGCAGAATAGTTTACAGGAAGAGCAGTGTAGGCAAAACCTTCTCTAAACATGTGTTTTTGTCATGACTTTGTTACATATGCATGATACTTATTCTCAAAAAGATAAGTCAGTGTTTAGAATGTTATTCACAAACTCTTTGCTTTACTGGAGTTTTAGATATGTTCCCCTGGACACCAGTGGGGTAGATTTGAACCCTGTTGAATTCACCTGGAATGCTGAATACTTTGCAATGCTAAAGTTTCCACATCTTTAAATGCTTAATGAATGTCTGTCTTTTCCAGTTCATACAACTTGCCTTTTAGGTGCGTTCGCTTGACATACTGAGATCCAGTGAGCTGTATTACCACAGAAGAAGCTCAGATATTCCTTAGCTGCATCCTATTTCTCAAGATAAAAAAGCAGCAAAGCAGATTTTATTTTTTTGATCAGTTAAAACTTATGGGCCTTCTCACCCCTCCTTCTCAAACCCCAGTGCTTTCAGTATTAATGTATTTTTTTAAGAATCTTTTCTACAGTTTTTAACAGTGTTTACTCTTGATATCTTACTAAAAACTAGTCTTGCAAATAAAATTCTGGACTTGTCATTTGTGACAAGAGTTGTGTACTGTAAGCAAGTTCCAATGCAATGCTATGTTTGCTAAAGATAACAGCAGGAGTGTTGTGCATGGTTTTGTGATTGTTGTACTATTTATTCAAATAAATAAATAAATGATGATCACATGGTTTTCCACATCTCTTTTTTTTTTCTTTTTTTTTTTTTTTCCTGCTAAGCAGACAAATCAGTGGGAAGAACCTTTGGAAGATAATGGGCTTCAGCTGTCTTCTTTATGAAGGGTCCTAGATGTATGGTGACCCATGTATACCTAGCAAAGCAGTGGTCTCAGTTTGCTGGCCTTGGTACAGGTGATGTGATTTTACAGTTAGACACAAATGTGTCTGATTCATTTGGAGGATTCATCAACAGCATTTTTGTTACTGCCCTGCTTGATCATGTTGTTCACCTTCTCCCTTCCACAAGAGATAACTGAATTATGCTGTCTGATACTTTTAAAAGTCTCAGGGCCGAGTTGTTCTGCAGCTGAGTAGGAGGGAAGCCAGGCATGATGGAACTGGAGTCCTGTATGAACCTGCAGAGCACTTGGGAAGCCAGGAGCCCAACGAAGTGTGGAATGACACTGGAAATGCCTGTATGTTTGCTCCGGTATGAAGGGGACAAAGGGCGTCTCTTCTATAAAGCAAAGCCGTCTTGGAGAGCGGGAAAATATAGGATCAGAACTTGTTATTGGTGGGAGTACCACCGATTCCGTGGCTATTTTTATAAGAAGTCTAGGTGTGTGTGGTTGTGTGCATGACACATGCTTTGGGAATGGATGGAAAGACTCATGGGGCAAGATGCAACTCTGGCACAGAATTTACTAGTGCAGTTCTGCAGAAGACTGGATGCTTCATGCACTGCTGATGATATTTTGGAAGAAAAATATGCCCATCCACCTTTTGAGACTGTTCTTTGCCCTGTCTTGCACTGCATTGTGTCTGAGGCTTTTAAGAAAGAAACATGAGTTGCTAGTTGAAGCAGGGAGAGACCTAATAACTACAAATAAATTTCCCAAATTTTAGTTGTTTCTACTCCCTCTGCCTGCTGATAAGAAACTAGATTTCAGAAGTGCAGCATTTCCATCTGTACTTCTTTTGGATTTTACTCCCTACGTTTTTAGGCTGTGGCGTGCACTCCTATGTAGATCAGAATGTACTCTTGGTGTTTTCTGAGTTGACATAATGTGCTTTTTTTCTGCTTAGAGAATATGGTACGTTTGTACTTCAACCCCTTGATGAAAGTTTTGGAGTTAATTTCTCAGTTATAAGAATTCATAGCACCTGGAAGTCTGTTTTCATCTCACTTTCCTTTACCCTATTTAGCTCATGCTGAACTATTAGTTCTCATCTATGGTGTGGAGCTAAACACAGAAGTCAGTCCCTTAATAGTGTTAAAACAGAGTGGCTTAATTAGTGTGGCTGTCTCCTGTCTTGTTCTGGGATTTCATGGAGGACTGCAGAGCTGTTGCTTTTTTATTCTGGAAGACTTAACAACTGTAAGTGATACCTGAAGGAGATGTCCAGGGAAAGTGATGGCTGTGGAGAGCTTTCTCTCTTTAATCACTGGTAAAAAAGGGGAGGCAGAGTATCGGATCTGCCTAGCAGAGGTAACTCTTGTACCAGATGAGCATCTGGGGCACTGGTGTGACTAACTAGCTGTCCAAGGACAAATGAACTCATTTCCTTCTGCCTTTCTACTTCTGCCAGGTAGGAAGAAAAGTGCTGATCTGCCTTATAAAATGCTCTGAGGACCATGAGTAAGAGGTGTAATGTAGCATGATGATTTTATTTGTCACTGGATCTTTTATTAAAGGCAAAGAAAACATGCAGTGATGTGGACTAGCAAACGATGTGGTGCTATGAAACAATGACAGTATCTTGCTTAATACCTTCTGGCATTTCAAGAGTTGTGAGGATGCATGCTTCCTGCATTTGTATTTCTGTTTATTACAGTCTCCAGCAGGAACTGAGCATGCAGACAATGAAGTTCCGCTTATGACTCTGGTTTCGTTTTCAAGTACTGTCAGTGCTGTGTGGTGCAGCTTCCACCACGCACAGTGTCCGTGCTTCGTGCTGCCCTGTGCAGGGGCTGCAGTGGAACCAAGCCCCTGAGCTATTGCATCGCGCTGCTGTGAGAAAAGCTTCTGGAGAAATACTGAAGAATTGAATAGTAAGTTTGGGACTCTTTCAGGGGAAGTTTTGGTGGTTTTTTTTTCAGCTGTAGAGCTTCATGCTTCTTCACGCTTGCGCATGGATTGTTCTTGCTGAGACAGTGTCTCTTCTGATGCTAGTGACTAAATATTGCTCTTTGAAAAGTCTGATGCTAAACAAGGAAGTAAACATAAGTTTTAAACTGGGTGCACAGTGCATGTTCTCTCTCTCTTTTTATTTATTCTGCTGTTTTGAAGGCAGAAGTGTTATCACTAGCATTCAGAATTGTGTTTTGTTCCCCGTTTGTGTGATCTGTTTAGAAAACTGTTCCTAGGAAATGTGTTCATGCTGATGCAGAGCAGGGCTTTTGTCTTGTTCAAACAGGAAGTTCAGCAGCTGAAACAATTTGGTAACATCGATGAGTGCCTGTGTATATCCTACAGTCAATTCAGATGTCCTCTCACCAGTGCTTTATATCATACATCAGGGATATCTGGGGGTCAGACTATGAGAAGACTTGAAGTGAGGTGAGCTGATGTGGCTCACTAAGAAAGTGAGTTAGTTTATCTGTCATTGTTGCAGCATTATGCAATAGTCCAGTTCTCGGCCTACCAAAAATTCACCACGGCAGGTGGTGCAAGAGGAGTACAACTGTTGCTTTTAAAGTGAACAAGCTGTGACTTCTCAGTAAAAGAGAACAAAGGGCCACATAAAGCAATTTCATTTGAATAGTCAATAATTAAAGCTCAATTTTATTAAAAAATTCCACTGTGAAATGCCACTACAATCAGTATTCAAACAGTTGTCTCCTAGAATGATCTGTCCTCCTAATAGTGATAAATAATTCATGCAGGAGGCCAGAGAAAAATAGCACGTCACTAACAGTTCTGGATAGTGAATTTGAGCGCTAGACTACAGAGGTTATGGGAAGCATGGAAGCTTGCAGGTGAGAACCAAATCTCCCATCCTTTCCAATTTCTCATTAAGCAATTAAACCCAAGGAGGAGTCGAAATCCCATTTTTTCTGTTTCACGCTGTTTCTGCAGCAGGTTAACTTTTGAGAGGCTGCTACGTAGGATCAAGCCTCACAGCAATGAAACTTGTCACAAGAGACTACTCAAGAGCACTAATTATTAGTAACAAGTAATGAGTCTATTAAATGCTAAGCAGCTGCAGTTCTTAGCCTCTGAAATGGCAGTTGGAAATCAGCGTAGGTGAATGCAAAGTGAAACACATAGTGGGAAAACAATACTGGTTCTACAGATACGGCTCAGAGGAGGGTGTTGGTATTTAGGAATAAGATCTTGGAGTTTTAATAGATACTTCTGTTAAAGTGAATGCTTAGCAGTGATCAGTAAAGCAAACAATGTTAGGAATTAGGAGGAAAGGCATGCAGAAAATTGCAGAGGGTATTGTGGGCACCGCCCTAAACCTGTGCAGTTCTGCTTCCTAGCAATTCAAAAAGGATGTGGTAGCATTGGAGAAGGCTCTAACAGGGGTGGCTCGGACGATCAAAGTTACAGAATGGCATCCTTGCAAAGGACATAGGGTATGCTTCTTTGTGGAAAGAGGTGACTGTTGAGGGTGTACTTAGCAGTGCAGTAACATAAAGATGTGAAGAAAATGAAATAATGGCTCTCCACTTAGGTGTAGTGGGACGCTTCAGAGGAAGTAGCCTAGGGTCAGAGAAAGCAGAAGGGAAGTGTTACCTCATACCAAGTGAAGCTATGCTCTTCAGCTCCTCCTGCTGAATGGTGAGAGAGGCATGCATTCGTGGGCAGGCTGGAAAGTTCATGAGAACTAAGTATTTTGACAGCATCAAATTATTAGGACCCCAGTTTTGGTTTAGAAAGGCTGAGCAGCAGGGTGTTGAAGCTTGTGAGTGTGTTTTAGGGAAGTAACTTGTGAATGCTTGCTCTATTTTCTTTTTCCCTAAGCATCTGGCTTTGGGTGCTGTAAGGGGCCAGCAGCATCCAAATGATCTCTGAGATCAGGTGAAACATTTTGTCTCACCCAGGATGGCCATTTTACCATTCTGGCCAAGCACAACACACAAGGCCTAGTCCTTGGAGTACATTAACTTTTGTTAGTGTAAATTCTTAATTTCAGACCTTTTCCTATAGGCCTCCAGATGTTAAAGGTAGCTTTCTGATGTCCGAGTTCCTTGGCCAAACAGATACCAAGGATGTGGCAGGCAATAAGCCTTATTTTAATGTGTAAATATTCAAAGGAAGTGTAAGGGATGTGCAAGTTGAATATTGCAGTGAAGTTGAATCGGTAAGTTGTGGTTTACGTGGATTATTACGTAGGGCTTTAGAGTAGAACTTTCCAAGACAAAACAAATGCCAGAAACCTAATTTAAGTTGGACTTAGGTTTCTCTGTATTAATTACCTCTTTCCTCCTTGTTTCCTCCTCTAGACAGTCTCATCTCAGATAGTTCAGTTGCTCCCCAGGCACTAAATGACTCAATCTCTCCTAAGTATCTTAGTTTATTATCCACGTTTCTAGTGACGACATTCAGTTTTGCAGCCATAATGACAGTAATTGCTTTGTGACTCTTCTTCCTTGGTGGTTTGTTGGGCATTTTGTATCTAATTTGTTTGCAAGACTGAGATGCAAAAGTATTTAATTGCCACTTCCTACCAATAATCGTGGCTTGGCAAGGTCTGTGTTAAAATACACATTCATAGTGGACTTTGACTGGAGCCTTTAATGAACACTGAGAGAGTCTGCAGGGGACGATTATACATTTTGGAGTGTAGAACTACCAGAGAAATGCTGGAAACTGTCTCTGAGCAGTTGTGCAATGGCATTTGCAGCAGCTCTCTTGCTCCAGAACAAAGAGAAGATTGTGAAGGGTCTGGAGGGCAAGGTGTCTGAAGAGCAGCTGAGGCCCCTCGTATGCTCAGCCCAGAGCAGAGGAGCTGAGGGGAGGCCTGATGGCGGCTGCAGCTCCTCACAGGGAGCGGAGTGGCAGCGCTGAGCTCTGCTCTGTGTGACAGCGACAGGGCCCGAGGGAACGGCATGGAGCTGCGTCAGGGGAGGGCAGCTGGGGGTGAGGGACAGGGGATGCACCACAGGGTGGTAGGGCCATGGAACGGGCTGCCCAGGGCAGTGGGCATGGCACCAAGTGCCGGAGTTCAAGGAGCATTTGGGCAAAGCTTTCAGATATAGGGTTTGGATTTTGGGTAGTCCTTTGTGGAGCCAGGAGCCGGACTCTATGATCCTTGTCAGTCCCTTCCAACCTGGGATATTCCATGATTCTGTGATCTGCTGAAGTTAACTGATCCTTGGTTTAAAGAAGAGCTATGCTTTTTGTATAAACTTTTAAAAGAGACTCAGGTTCGTCTACTATTCTTTACTTTAGTCTTTGCCACATTAAAGCATCTTAATTTTCTTAGTCTTGTGGACTTGGCCGATCAACCTTTACATAAACATACAGACTGCAAAAGCAAGCACTTAAATTGGAACATTTCCTACCACTTAAACATCCTGTAGAGCCTGGCTCTGTCTTTTGTGTTTTGTAGGCATCATGGAACAGACTTATGTATGTGTGGTTAAAAAATCAGACTTGTCTTTGCTTGTACTGTGGTTTAATTCAAGAACACTAGGGGACATATTTGCCAGCCTCTTCTTCATAGATCGTTGCTGGTGTCAGAGTGAACTTCAGTTTGGTAGGACATATGTAGAGGATTATACAGCCTCCCCACCCTGTTCCCACAGCTCCATTCTCTAGCTTCTGCTGTCCTTCTGTGCAGCTCCTAGCCATTTTAGAAAAGCCTGCCTGTAGTATTGTTTGTTGATAGAGTATTTTCATCTCCGTGTTGTGTATCGCCGTTCTGCTTTCATTCAAAGACGGCTAGGCTGCGTAGGGAAGTCATTCTCCAGTCTGTGTTTAAAGTACAAATCGTTGAGAAGCTGTGCAACTTAATTTAACATGAAGTTGAGGTTGTATACCCAGAAGGAAGCTGCTTTTTTTTACACGACCGTACCAGATGGTCTAGTAAAGGAAACTGCTTGTATTTGTAAGCTTGTATCTAATTTAACTACTGCATTCTTGATTTAATAGTTCTTAAGTATCGATCGTTTTTATATGTATTGATATCTAGAAGCTGAAAGCTTTTTTTTTAATGTAAATTGAAAAAGGATTTTACTAATGAATTCAGATGAAACAATTGGTTGGAATTAAGGCAAGTTTTTGTGCTTTAGGGCTTCCTTCCCTACATTCTGATTATTAACAGAAAAATTGAAGCTTCTTTTTAACCTTACTTTTTTTTAAAATACACATTTAAATATTATTTTCAGATTGTTTTTACAGGTAATCCATAGGTCATTAAATAATAACTAGAAAAAAAAAGCGCCCTTTCATTTGTTTTCTTCCTAAGACTTATTTTCTTCTATTCATGCCTTCTTAACTCATGTTTCCTTTCACTCTGTATCTTTTATCAGGTAACCAGGAGTGAAAAAATACAATGGACGCAGACTTCTTAAATGCGTTAACACAGCCTGCTGCCCTTAATCAATTCCTCGTTGAGAATGTCATCACTCCAGGTACGTACTTTGTAAACCAAGACAGAAAAAGGTCCAAGGAGTGACCTGAGGAGACAAGCGGAAAAATTGTAGTACAAATGAATCGCGTGTTTTTTGACAGTAGTCTCCTGGCTTCATCAGCAGCAAGTAAATGCTGTGTTGTGCATGTAGTTTGGCCTCTGACTCTTTTGAAGCAGATAATGAAGAAGCAACACAAGTCCTAGCTGATTCCTTAACTGAAATTGAAATTTCATACATAAAGGTCTGCCTAACTTTTGTTTGTTTCCAGGATTGTCCCTCTAGATTTATTGATTTGAATTACATTGAAATATAACTTCTGACAGCAGTCATTAATGTTTTGATAAGCCATTTTCTTCCTTATGGGGAAACAACTGAAATAAAAAATGGCGATTTCTACATATGTCAGTTAGTGATACTGCAGATTTTATGGAAAACTTGCACGAGTCGTATCTGATAACTGTAATTAATCTTGTTTCTTTCCTTCATAGGAGAGAAGAGGAAACTCATAAAACCCACCTCAAGCAACAATCCCAAACTGGAGGAATTAAAACTGGTACAATTTCTTTTACTATAGTGTTTAACTCTTAACTGAGATTGTTGTATCCTGCCACACTGCTGCTCAGTCATGGAAATTACTCAGCTCCTTGCCCCCAAACCCTCACTCTTTAAGGGCCTGGGCATGCCCTGATGCTGGCACTTAATCAAATACAGTTCTACGCTATATGTGCTGACACCCCACAGAGTGGTCTCTGTTGTGCATAAAGTGGAGAGCTGGTTTAAAATCTTGGATTCTTCTTACATGACCTCTCACATAACTCAGAACACGTGTATGAAGTAGCCAGGGGCTACTTGGCTGTAGCAATAGTGTAATGGCAATAAGAATCCATCCAAGACAGCCAGCTGTGATTGAAAGGAAATCCACGTCAACACTTGTTATGACTAACAGGAGACGTTCAAGTACATTGAAGTTGGTTCTCCTGATCCTATGATAACAGGCTGTGGAATTGCTATGATAATGGTCAGCAGTTTTCTCTTGTCCTCTGCCTTGTGTCTGCAGCTCGTTGAAGGCAGCTGGCTTGGCGCAAGCTAAGGTGCAGCCTGATGGGTTAATAAATAACAGAATAAGGAGGAGTGAGGATGTGCAAGTCACCAGTGAAACTGAAGAGAAAAGCCCTCAAGCTGTTGTGCAGTTCATTGTCTGCTTGAGGTAGCTGTGACAGATGAATCCTATTTCACGGGAAAGTGCTTTATTTCCAAGTAATTTTGAAAATTCCCCCTGTGCTTTCAATCACTGTATTTTTCTAGTGGCATAGCCCAGGGGAAGGCGAGCATACTGAAATTTCCTGCAAGAAAAGTGGTGTGTCTCTTTTGAGACTGGCACTTCTCGCATTATGGAGATACTAAAAGTGTTAGAAATATTACAAAAACAAGCTTAGGCTTTGTGCTGTTGTGTGTGTTATATGGCATTCATAAATCCATAAATATGTGTGCTTCTTTATTATGTTTTCTTAAACCTTCATGCACATTTGATCAAAAATATTTAATTTCTGTCTCAGGCTTTCACAATGTTTTTATATGAAAGAGGAAATCTTGAAAGGTGATGCTGCAAAATGCAATTATGTTGTCTATAGAGACATTGCATTTGTTCTTTTCAGACTGCCAAAAATGAAGAGATTCCTTACTATATGGAGATTTCTGTGAGATTCAGTGCTTGATTCTTTTCCTCTCAGAAACTCCTGAAAGAATGTTTGTTGTTGTCTGTCTTCTCTGTGGAAGATGGTGAGGTGCAAATGGGGACACAAAGGAGGGCATCCTCCGTGTGCCATCACTGCCACTGCTTGCCATCTTGATCTGAAGTGTTTGTGGCTCTTTGAGAGAAGAGCTTGGGATGGAGAGGGGGAGCTGTGGAGATCCTTACTTAACTTGGAAAAAAGACAATCTTGCATTACATTTTTGTTCTGAAGGGCATCTGGGACCTAAGAAGTGTGAAATGACTTGCTGTAGTTACTGTAAATATTGGAGAATGTGTAAAAGAGAAGATGGTTGCTTTAGAAGCCATTGGCAAACATCTTTAGGTATTCCTTTTCTCTTTTCTCAATTTATTCATTTTTACACACTACGCTCTGCAGCTGAATGGGACCCCAGTAACAGGACTTGAAAGAGTAGTCTGAGCTGCACGCTGTGGTCGTGGCTTTGAAGAGCTGAGATACCCAATGAGGGATCTCATAAGTCTATACTTAGCAGTACTTTCTGCTTTTTGGTCTTGCCTCTACCATGACTCTTGTTCTGCGTGTCTAGCCCTTGCCCACCTAGACATCACCAGGTCTTAGCCTGCAGGAGCAGAGCTTTCTGCTCTGGAAAACACCAGTTACTTCTTTGATGAGGAAGTGTGCTACAAATGTTTTTTCAGCTCCTCACTTCAGGACGGTGCCCAAGCTGGGCATTTTTTTCTCATGCAGTTTCAAGCACCCCAGAGGTCATTATTTTTATTTTTATAAACTGCTTCTTACATTTTTGTTACTGCTGGCTAACTTACAGGGACCTGCTATAAATTATCTCTTATATTTACATCAAATGAGAAGGAGATCACCCATACAACATACTCCAAGCACTCACTTACAGCAGTAAAAATAGCAATACCAGCAATACATATCTTTTTTCAAGAGATTCTTATTGATAACCAGCTGGGGCTGCTGCTTTTTAATTCTGCTTCAGCAGGTCGTCTTGCCTTTGTATTAGCATATGTGACTAAATAAGCAATGAAGAAATGCTGAGGAGCTCCTTTGGTCTCGTGCATACAGGATACAACCCACAGAATAAGAGAAGGCTTTCACAGACTTTTTGTCTGTGTTTGAATTCTCTGATGTCTAATAAGGGCAGGGGTTGGAGGTCTACTGTACTGCCTTCTCCCTAATGGAAGTGGCAATAGGATCTGCCTTCTTCCGTGTATAGCTATTTCTACAAAATTCATGAGAATATAACTTAGGAGGCACCTGTCTCACTTAAAAGTTTGCCCAGAAGTGGCCAATGAGCCTTGTATTATTAGAAAGAACCAAGTGACACTTAACTTCCATTTTCTTTAAAAAGTAACCAAGAAACAAAAAGGAAGTAGAGGTTGAGAGCAAAATGAAACACGAAATAAGAGACTAAAGAAAGAGGTGAAGCATAGCATAGCACTGAGGACTTGTCCAGGTATATAATTGTCAGCTGTTTTGTTTTCCTCTGCAGCTGCTGATTGACTGGATTAACACGACTCTGAAAGAGGAGCACATAGTAGTTAAAAGTTTGGAAGAAGATCTGTATGATGGGCTGGTACTTCATCATCTCTTGGGTAAGCTGCCTCTGAGTTAAGCTTGCAAATAAATAACAGAAAAACTTTACAAAGATAGGATAAACACACTCTTGAATGGAAAGAGCTGTAGATAAGTTGTGATAAAGGCAACTCTGAATGGATGCCTGGTGATCCTCTATTGCTTTATATAAATATAGTCTGTCTTCTCAGAAAGTTTTAGCATCAGCCAAGAGCACAAAGGCAACTTATGATGTTACCCGAAATATCAAATGGGATCAGCACAATGTTTTCCAGCTTTCTTGTTTTGTTTTCTTTTTAAGTTTCAGGTCTAATACTCTGAATTGATGAATATAAATTTATTAAAGATGTGATCTCTTGGAACAGCCTCTTGGTCCATTTGTTTCTTCATTTTTCCTGTCCCTGCTTTGTTTTTCTTTTTTTGGGCACTCCTTTCAAATCCCATCTCCTTTTCAAGCTGAAGACAGCAGAGTGAATACGATTGGTGTATTTTCATAGATTGCTTGTCTGAGCAAAGAGCTGGGATTTCTTCTTTATGTGTGAGTTGGTATGGCCTTTGTGCAGTACCTACAGGAAGGATTCATGTGTTGAATTCCTGTACATTCCCCTTGGAAAAGGAGTGCTGTGAAGTGCTGGGGATGGGAGATGCTGCTGTAAGGGATGGGCTTCAGAGACCTTCAGAGTTTTACTGAGTTTACTTGAGGCTATCAGAGAGAGTGGGAGTTTGATAAGGCATATGCTGGTGGGCTGTGGGTCTGAGGTGTGGAAGCTGTTAAATAGTACTGGGCATTGAAAACAAGACTTTGTGTACTTTGCTGTGATTTTATATTGATTTTTTTTCCTTTCTGTAATGGTGTTAAATGCCTCCATCTTCTTTATGTGGGCTCTCTGTCAAAGAAAATCTAGGATCTCTCAAGCTGGATGTTGACAAGATAGCATTAACAGAAAAAAAACAGCGTCAGAAACTCTCTGTGATTCTGGAAGCTGTGGCTAAGTGTTTGCAACTGGAAGAAAGTCAGCTGAAATGGAGTGTGGAAGGTAGGTGCAGCTGTGAAACAGGACAAAATTAACCATCCCGAAGATTCGTCTGCTGTAAGACTGCTGTGAAGCAGTGGAGTGCCAGAACAGTAATTAAATGACCTGTTTGCAATTATTAGTTGAACCACAAGTGAGACAAGAATATCTGTCCCTGACTAGGTGCAGCTGTGTCCTCCAAGTATGTGGTTTAACAGCCTTTAGCATCCATGTGAATATCTCACAAAAAGGACTTTTAAGATGTGTTATTGCTGAATTGTGATGTGATATAAGCCCCAACTTGATGTCCCATCTGTGTTACTGTGACTTTTGGATGCTCTGTCCAGGAAGAACTTAGGATATTACAGTGAAGTTTAATTGTTCTGCACAATAAACTTTGTATTCTTTCTTTACATGGTATAGCTATTTTAGCAAAGGACTTACTGAGCACGCTGCATCTTCTGGTCGCAATAGCAAAGCACTTCCAACCCAGTCTGGCTTTTCCTCCAAATGTTCATGTGGAAACAATCACTATGGAGGTATTTATGGCTTTAATATTTGTCACCGAATATCCTAAAAACATTTCACAAGACTTAGTTTTATTTATAATTAAGGAGACATGTGTGTGCAACAGTAAATGGGAGACTTATTTTCAGTGAACTGTGTCTTTCAATTTAATGACTAGACCATAATTTTTGAGCTTAGTTCAGATGCTGTAACTTTAAAAGGATAGAAACACTATGTTACTTTTTCTCTTTGATCAAAAAAAGGAACAGTCCAATCTGAAGGCAGCTATTGATATCAGTAAAAAAGCAAAAGAAGAAATTCATTTCCTGCTGCCTCTAAATGTTTTAAAATAGAAGTTTGCGCTTACTGAACATTGAATATGACATTAGTTTCCTTCTGTAGGAGGAGTCCTTATTGTCCATTGGAGTCACATTTTGATATTTTTTTCTATGAGCTGAGATTTGCATGCTTTCTTTCTCCACTGTGTTTCTTGCAGTCAGCTCTGGAACTTCAGGAGAATATTCAGAAGCCCACGGTTTGACATACAGTTGCAAAAATCAGCACTGCTACATCACAGTTTTAACAGTACACTTGCCATTCTGTTGTGTTTTGAGCCCTGAACCCTGTATGGCATTACCTAGAGTTTTCACTCTTCGAAGGATGATAACTGGAACTGGGACCATACATACACTTAAAATACATTTTTCATGTCTGGAGGATTCAAAGTGTCTGGGAGGGACAGCCTCTTCAGGGGCCATGTCCCAGCTTAGCACTCAGGAACAAGTAGACTCTCTGATTTCTTAGAATTACTCTAATTACTTGTTCCTTTGCAGTGCTCAGATGCTCCTGTCATGTGAATCCTTCCCACCAGTGAAAAGTCAGACTCTTTATAAAGCAGTCCTCCTACTAGTGCCCTGTGTGGCTGCAAGTGCCTCAGTGCACAGAAATCAGGAGGGATAACCTATAAAACCACCGCATCAGAAATGAACGTTAGCCCTGAGAGAGAGAGGGCCATGGTAATGGAGATGGTGGGGTTTTGATGGTGAGCTCTTTCTTCACAAGAGAAATTAATGCTTCTGAAGGGAACAGGTCATTCTTGGTTGAAGAGAGCAGAAAGGAGCAGCAACCTCTCAAAGTGCCTGTACTAATTGTACTGGACTTCTTGATCAATGCTCTCTGGTAGTCATTTAAGGCAGCAGCCAGTTCATGAAAGTGTCACTAATGCTTTCAGATTTTTTTGCATAACAAAACCAAAAATACATATTTTCTGTTTAACAGAACACCTCCAAAGGATTAAAGACAGCAAATGGGGTGGAATATATCACAGGAAGCAAGTAAGAGTGGATATATTTGGTTTGTATGCTGTCAATCAGAAAGGAAATATTGTGGGTGTTTTTACCCTTAGAAACAAAAACTATCTGATATTATGATGATGACAAAAATCATAAAACCAGGCATGCAGATCCATGTTCTACTTTTTATTTAAATTTCTCTAAAATAATGTATATGAGTATTTATGAGGTTGTTATTGCCATGGAATATAGTAATAAAAATAGTAATAAACATCCAGTACTCTAAATTCACTGTAAAATAAACAGGAAATTTTATAAAGCCACAGTGGTTTATATCTACTATTCATTCATTTCTATTGTGTCCATAAATTAAGAAAATGGAGGCAGTTTTTTGCTTATTCTGATGTTGATGAAATAAGGTTTGGGCTTGCTGAGTTTGTGAGGTGTTGTGGTTATTAAAGATCTGGCAGGATACCATTTTTACAGCAAGAAAATACGGCCATCATTCCAAGAATCAGAAACAGACTTTCCTACTGTCATTTTTTATATGCTAGAACATCTTCAAATTCTAATTTCACGAGCAGCTTATTGCAAGAGGTTATTATGGGTTGTGTTTATAAAATAAATGTTCATTGGTCTGTGGGCCAGTTAAATTCTCATATGTTTCCAAGTGTCTGCACGGATATACAGTGTGCTTAAAAGTGTCTTTTGGAATGTTACTCGGACATAAAGTTAATGGCACTTTGTGCTGTATCTCCTGCTTTACAAGGTGCCTGATGGCCCAGATAAGCTTTGCTTATGAATAAGATTAGTTCTGTTGAATGCTTTTTCTAATTCTTTCTTTTTTATTGCATCTCTAGAGAGAATTCAGAAGAGCAGTCAAGTAAGTACTGGCATTGCCAAATCCAGCATTTCTCCATTAAGTATTATTATGCCCCAAAGTGGGATCGATTTTTACCGTGTGATAAAATCATTATGTTTCCACTAGAATTAGTGAGGACTCATTGATTTCTCCTGGCATTTTTCTCCAAATGTCTTCTCTTAAAGTCTGTATATTAAGCACAATATAGCTTGGAAGCTGGACAGTCCCTTTGCCTGTGGGCTGCAGGTGGGAGGTGAGACAGGGAATGATGCAGTGAACTGATGACCCAGCAGAAAAGCCCTGGCTGGGGACAAAATATGCCTTGAACTAAAAGAAATAATTAGTCTGTGCTGATCTCATTCTCTCTGTTGGAACTACTTATGAACACAGTGCCATGAGAATTGTGTTTTTTCTTGCCTCAGTAGTTTCAATGTCATTTCCTTTCTGCAGCTTTCAGATAGGATTCTGAAATCTGGTGCTTGGTTATGGATAGCAGCTCACTAAAGCAAGCAGCCTCCTTGGAGATTTTACCTTTAGGGCTTTTGAGGGCTATGAAACACTTGAGGTGAAAATTGTCCATGTGTGTGGAGCCTACAGAATGTCTTGGCACTGCCCAAGCTTTGGCTTGAGGCTTTTGACTAGCACACCATGAGCTGCTCCTTGCTGCTAAGGAGCATTCTTCATCCCCAGTGAATGGGTGCAACTGTTTTAATTCTCTGCTGAGCCCTTTGTATTAGCATTTCATACTTTGCAGAGGTGCAAACTGTATCATTTAATACATGTTTATCACTTATTCCTCTGACTGGCCTCTGGCGTGGGCTGAAATAGTGAAAAATACTGTAATTGAGTATTTCTTCCAAAGGATTGATTCTCCTGGAAAAAGAAATCTGAAATTCACTCTTCAGAATGCTGTCTCCGTCTATTTTTAACACGGCTTGCTTAACAAAGACTGAAAGAAGTCTCATAGCACAGCTCCAGAAGAGGGCTCTCTCGTTTGTGAGACGGCTGCAGGTTGCAGACTGGCTCTGAGATGTGATGGGATCCATCCACCTGCTTCCCAGCAGGGAGGGAGGGCAAACTAGCTAAGCTCCTTCACAGCAGAGGCTGCTGACTTTCCGGAGGAACTTTTCTTAAGCAGAGTTGCATTTGCCTACCTGCACCCTAGAAATCCATTCCTCATTCGGTTTTGCTGCCAGAACTGGTGCAGTACAAATCTTGAGAACATCTGCAGGTAAAAATTACAGAGCTGAATGAATTAAATTTGGTATAATCAGGCTAAAGAGAAGCCTCTACCTCTGTCCTGTGTTAAATCCAAAAGCAGGATTTTTTCCCTTCTCCCTAAAACATTTTTCCTCCCTGGTTTATAAGGTTTGATTGCCTTTCTCCTTCTCAAAGGATGATCTGACAGTTTATTCCAAACAATATCAATTAATGTTGTTTTGATACAGCGGATGATGCCTTTGATGAATTATTTAGCCGTGCTCCTGAAAGACTGGATGATGTAAAAAAGGTAATTTATTTATTTATTCCTTAACAGAATCAAAATAGGTTGGGTGAAACATAATTCATGACTTCACTGAAAAGAGTGCTCTTTTATTCCTCTCCTTCTGTTTTCCATAGGTGTTTTTGCAATTCGTCAACCAGCATGTTGGAAAATTGGGATTAAATGTGAAAGACATGGAATCTCAGGTAGCCTGCACTGAACTGTACCTTACCATTTTCTGTCATTTACCTGAATGTTTCCTCTTACCATTAGGATCCCTCCTTTTTGTTGTATCAGTTTTAAACTTAGCAACATAATGATTGTATTTAGCTATATTTAGGGTTAAGCTATAAGGCTTCAGTCTCTGAAATTTGAGAAACTTCTAAGAAATGGAAAAATATAGCATTGTACTGAATACTGTACGTTCCTTCTAATGCTACAGGGAGTCATTTTCAGAGTCGACTGAACTCCCATCTTTCTGAAGTAAGGCTGATTTCTGACAATTACACTGAAAGTCAGGTTGGTTGCTGGTGTTTAGTCTTTAATGCAGGGTTTGCTACAGGGTAAGAAGGCTTGATTTTCTTTAAATAGCAGAACTCCATCCTTTGAACATCGAGCTTCCTTAGTGTCCATCAAATTGCAGAAGTGCTCGCTGGGCAGCTCAGGATCACCTCCCATGCACAGGAAAGAGAGGCTCCACCACACCTTCACTGTTCTTGGGGACAGAGCAAGGGGTGGGGAGATGTCTCAGGGGTGTCCCTGATCCTTTTTTCTTTGCTTCCATGGACACATACACTATAGCAGCAGGAGAAATCAGCCTGTGAGAAGGGAAGTTCTGGGAGGCTTTTGTCGTAAATCTCAGTGCACAAGCGTATTCATGTGTTTGTCACTTGTGGCTATCTGAAGTCTCGTCACATCTGGAACAGTTTGTTTTAATAGCAGTCCTTTCATGAGGTCGTATTTTTTTTAATATGAGCTTAGGAGCCTTATGTAAGTATGTACGAAGCGTGCTGTCTGAGAGGTCGAGGAGGATGAGTCATTGAGCTGTCTGGTTGCCAGAGTACCGTTGCAATTCCCTTATCACTGGCGTGGTGTTTATCTTCGGAATTTACTAAAAGCCCACGTAATAAATAATATTCAAATCATTCCTCTTCCAGTTTGCAGATGGAGTTATTTTACTTCTGTTAATTGGACAACTAGAAGGTTATTTTCTGAATTTAAGGGATTTCTTTCTGACTCCAGCTAGCACCACAGAGATGGTAAGTTGTTATTTAATCACTTAGAACCTGAAGCTTCAAGCATCTTGTGTATTTATTGCTTCCATATGTCAGAAGAGCTCTGTGTCTTGCTGTAACTGCTGCTGCGTATAAAACCATATACATGCACAGTGTTTGCTGGTAATGCTTTGGGACAGTACAAATGCAGGTAGTAGGTGCTATTCAAATACTTTGGGACATGTTGTTATCTTCTTCAAAAATGTATCGTCTTATGTGATGTGAGCTATTGTTAATTGCATTTATTTATGTAGATGCATTCTTCTGAAGCCTTCCAGTTAAAATCAGAGTCTCTCTGCAGCAAGGAATTGGTGTGCTATCCTCCTACTAGTCTGTCCTACAAATGACATTGTTAAACGGATGACATATCTTGCATAACAGAATTGGATTCATATAGCTTTCCTTATGCCGTCCTAAAAATATACCATAATTGAGACATGACCAGAACATTTTGAAAGCCCCTTCTGTACTTTAGAAGCTCTCAAGAATATACCTCCTTTCTTCCCCCAAGGCTGGGAGCTGTAACGTGCCCAGCTGTCCTTGCCATTCTGGCTCCATTCTCAACCTCTACCAGGCAGATTTTATCAGAACTTCCAAAGAAAATAGTAGTATCAGCCAGAAGATAGTGCATGCTGGGTTACTGGTGTGAATGCTCCAGCCACAGATCCAGGATACTGAAATGTTTTGAGGCATCTGAGATCTTTTCAAATTGTTTCTGATGTTGCTAAGGTCATAGGTGTTTCTGATGTGGCTCAGTTGCTGACGCTGGTGGATCATGCACACTTCCAGGAAGCTGACCATGAAAACTGTTATTTATGTTGATGATTTTGTATATGCACATGCACCATAAAATCCAAAAAAACTTTTTCCAATTGGGTCAATGAATGGCTTAGAAAATCGTAGAATTATAGAATGGCCTAGGATGAAAAGCACCATAATGATCATCTAGTTGAAACCCTGGATGTTTTTCCTGGGCTGTATTTGTTTAGGTCTCTGAAGATGAAATGTTTCATATCCTTTGTGCTCTAGAGATATCTGAGAAGGGAATCTCTCCTCTGATGTGATTTGCATTCAGGGTTTCCCACACAAATGTTGATTCCCAATCTCACTGCAGCTCATCTCCCCAGGCACTATTTATCTGTGATGAAAATTCTCAGAGATCCCTTCTTCAATAATAAATACTTCTGTGGAGATCATCAAAGCATTTAAAAGTACAGCTGTCTGAGGTGTAGGTTCGGATTTTGTCAAAATTAGTTGACTGTTAAAGGCACTAGGAAAATTCAGACTTTATATCTAAGGTGATGGAAAACAGATTTTGAAAAGTTAAATAAAATCAAAGCTTAAAATCTTTCCCTTTCTCCTCTACTCAGTTTTCAAAACTGTGTGCTCTGGTTCATTGAATTAGGAACAAACTTTCAACATTTTCAGTAACTTCCTTCAGAAGAAGTCAATGAATATTTTTTCATTTAAGATTTTGTAGATAATGTTTTTCTTTTTGTATTAGCCCTATTCCAACTTGCACGGATCTCAAGAAATGAGATGCCTCTACATTTTAGGTACAAACCAGAGCTTAGAATTCCTAGTTCTTACCCTGCTTCCAATGGTCACTAGCCCCATATGAGGTTATAATGGGACTGTGTACTGGTTCAATTCAATACTATACATCCCAGCAATTCCATTTTAGCAAAATTACTTTCAAGAGCTGTATTTTCTGTTGAATACTTTGCCAAAGTGCTATTTACTGTTATTCTTGTCTGATGTTTATTACAAGAAAGAAAGCAAGCTGACAGAACAACTAAAAATATTGAACTACCATGGTTCAGCTGTCATTTGAACATAAAATATGTCTTTCAATCCCCATGTGCTGTCTTACTCCCTGCCATTTTAGACGTTAATTGCTACAGTAAAGTATGAAAACATAACCTTTGCTGATATTTAAAACATGCCATTCATGTAATAAAAGTGTGACAACCACACGCACCACTGAGATCAGTGCAGTGCACCAATTTGCTCTCAAGCTGGAAGCTTGTAGTTCCAAACTGATAAGTGTGCCTCATGATTCACAAGGAGAGGAAACTGGAATGGAAGTTGTGATACCAAGAAGGAAGATAGAAACAAAAAACTAAAGGAGATAGGGAGGATGGGAACTCATGTTGCAGGGGCAGGAGAGCTGGACAAAGTGGAGCCGAAATCCTGGAGACAACCAGCCTGCAGGTGCAGCAAGTGGGTTACTTTTGTTCAGGTTTTCTGGGTGTCTCTTACAAACAGCAAGGCTTATAAGCAGCTGTAAATAAGGTCTGGTTCTTGGTGCTCATGTCTATAGAAAATCATATATCATGAGATAAGGGATAGAATTATGAAATTATCAGGCTGGAAGGAAAGGTGAACTTTATGTGGCCAGGTGATAAGGCCGGGTCTGGGCCCTTGTGCTTATCACAACTGTGCAGACTTGGTTTTTTTTTGTCAAACCAGTCCCAGAGCTGAAATATGCCAAGCATTCTGATTGCTGTCAGATTGTAAATCCTAGAGAATTTGCCATCTCTTTTGAGTGTGGAAGTGCAGCTGGAAGAAACAACTTACTTTTCTAGGTTGCATTTCTTAGGTAATTATCAGTATTTCTGTCTGAAGATTTACTTTGAAATCTGCATGTTTCGTTTCCTTGCAAATCTCATATGCTTTAGGAAGGAAAATGAGACCCTTTCACCTGTGCTGATTCAATAAGAAAACATTTAATTTATTCATTCTGATCAGAAAAAGTGTGTAGATTGGTATGAGCTTAAGCTCTCCTGTCTGCTGAGCATGAGAGGAAGAAAACAAGCTCAAATTCTGTCAATCTCAGTTACTCACAGAACCAGGTAAAACATAAATCTATCACTTCACTTGAGAGCACACGGTTTTTGCTTGGCTTATGCATGTGGGACCCCAGTGCTTTTTGTCAGAAGATAATAGGGAACAGCGTGGCAGCATTTAATGTTGTACCTCTTGAAGGATAAATTGCTCAGTAGCCTAAGGAACATACAAAGAAAATTTGAAGTTCTTACAGGCCTTGTTACATCATTAGAGAGCCTGCTAATTACCATGCAAGTAAATAGCTGCCCTTAAGCTGTAAGGAGCTAGTAAATTGAATGCTATATTATTCTGAAATATCATTCATCATTACTGCATATGCCTGTGGTGCAACTTTCATGTGGGAAAGTGAGAGAAAAACAAGTGAGGAAAAACTGGGAAAAGAAGCCCAGCCTTTATTCATAGAGGTATGCTTAATTTCTCAGGAGTAACATTAAGGGATATCATCACTACTGTTACATGTATATATATCTTTATAAGTTAAAGCATAAACCTCACAAATGTAGCTGATCAGAAGATTTCCAATCTTGGTAACACTAAATGAAATACAGACATTTACTTACATACTTTTTTGTTCCAAATATGGTAACCATATGGGCATTGTTTAAAAAAAAAAAAAAAGTATAAATAAATTCAGTGCATTTGTTAGATCCAGTTGTGAATCTACTCTGCTTTCCCTGTAGAAACATCCATTAACAGAAGACTTTCTCATGCAAGGTCTATTTTTAAATAAATGGATTGTTATTCCCACCGCATGGGTGGGATGCATATTGCTGGAGATGGATTGTGCATCTGATTTTATATGATAAATGGTAGAAATTCTGAAGAGCACTCCATCAAAAGTAAAGAGATGAATATTAGTGTGTATTTATGAATCAGTATCTTATTCCAGTTACTAGAGAAATACTTCTAAAACCATGCTGGTTGTTATGCTGTTAGATGGACAGTATTTTCTGTTACACTGATGTCTCTCTTGTCAACAGCTTCACAATGTTAACCTTGCATTGGACTTGCTAACGGATGGAGGTCTTCTCAATTCTTCTGTGAACTCTGAAGGTGAGTCATGGCATGCTGAATTATCTGGAGTAGCTCTGCTAACATCCTGGCTAGCAAAACAGGGTGATTGAAGAAAGTAGCTTCTGCAGTGTGACACCCGTGCATTTCATTATATGACTGACCCATTGTTCCTTGTTCAGAATGAATAATAATAAAGCTGAAAATTGTTTTGATTTTTTTTTATTTCTGTGCTAAAGATGTTACAGTATTACAGATGTACCAATTACACTGAATTTAAACTGTTTAATAAGTCAGCGTTTGTCACAGATTTAGAAGAGTGGCAGTTCTTATTGAAAGTACAGCAGCTGAGCTGGAGGGAAAGCCATTTTCCTATCTCATAAGAAGCTTAAGTGATACAAAACCAAACTTGTTTTATATGAGAACACACCTTTCAGGAAATATACTGAGAATCAGCAAGACTGACTCCTTTATCCAAACCCAGAGTGGCTGGTGGGTCGATCTCCTGAACACGACATTCATAGGTCTCGGTTGTTCTCGCTCTGCCTAGTTCAGACCTCTGAGCTGAATCTTGATATCCATCATTTAAGTGAATGCTTATATTGCTGAGTCAGTGTTTTGTGCCTGATTTTACTGGGATGTACGTTTCTGTTCCTCTCTCACCTTGCCAAAAAAAATCCCCTTGATTGAGTCCAACTTTCCAACTAAAAAATTGCCCGACAGAACATTTTTGACCAGCTGCTCATCCATGTGCAATGGGAATGTGGGATGCAGCTGCATTAATGAGTTCTCAAATAGCACAAGAGAGGGCTGTGTCTGCTCAGACTGACTTCTTGCAGAGGACAAGGCATGCATCTTCAGCCTGTCATTGCTTCAACAAGCTCAAAATCTTTTTGCTGAGTAAGAAAAGCAAGTGTTTGTTAAAAATAAAAAGAATTACCTCTTCCATTGTTAGTTATTCATCAAGTCTATGTCTGTATTTAGTATGGAACCTAGGGCATCAAAGAGAGGGAATGACAGAATATAGGACTTCCTATGTTTTCATTTTTGTTTTCTTTTTCCTCTAACACTTTGGTGATTCTGGAAATTTGCGTGATGAGCATGTATGAACTGTGGGCCTTTTGCCATATGGCATGGAGCTAGGAGTTGAGAAAGCTATTTATATTAAATATGAAACAAGTAACTGGCATGAGCTCAAATCTCCATGCTGGGATCAACTTTTTATATGAAAGGAGTTAAATCCTTGCTTTTTTCTTTTCTCTGACTATTCTCTACTGCCTCAAATACGTATTTGATCATTAAAAAAACATTGGCGCCAACGTCCACAGATCCTTCAGCTTCATAGGGAAAATCCTCAGTTAGTAATCGATTTTAATATGATTTAGGGGTACTACAGATATGCTACTTACTGTTCAAGGATCTTGCCTAGTGGTGTTTCATTGTTTCTTCTGATTTACAACAATATCAGAAGAATAGCAAACCCTCTCTATTAGTTACAATCTTCCATTGCAATTATTAAACATAACAGAAGGTTGCATAACATGAATGTAGAAGCTGAAAACTAAAATCAAAAAAGAAAACAACCACCAGCAGCAAAACATGTTAGAAACGTGACAAAAAAATAATATCAGGCAATTCCCAGTATGATTCATACCGTAGAAGAATCAAAAACAACGAAAGGTGTATGAAAAATGAAAGGTGTAAAGTCCTATTAAATTATCTTCTTTGTTCTATCAGAGAACAAGAGAGAAGAATTATTTAATTATTATTAATTATCCTGTCTTCCAGCAAGATAGTGCAGCAAAGGTTCTTTTTCCTTATGTTCTTTTAATAAATAAATATTTTTCTGAATTTGTTGTTCCTGTTTTGCTTCTTGTTGCAGTTAAACTATGTAAGTTTGCATTATAATTGGGGAAAGTTGGAAGATTGGCTTTGGCAGTGGCAGAATCCTCCAGTCCTCCCATTAGGATTGCTAACATTTCCCATCTGGTTTTGTTCCTTCTTGTGTATCCACAGATATTGTGAAAGGAGATCTGAAGACTACAATGCGGGTTCTGTACTGCTTGTATTCCAAATACAAGGCTAAAGAAACATGAAGAGCAAGGCCAAGAGCTTACATTGCCTCTTTTTCTTCTTTTTCCCTTTCTTTCCTTTTCTTCTTTTTTTGTGCTAGCATGTCATGGTCTGGTTTTTGAACTCCTAGCTCTGTTTGCCACTGTATATGCATGCACTTTTGTGTGACACTTGCTGTATTAACTCTGCATTTGCAAGTATTTGCAAATATTTGTGCAAAGTTTTACATACATGGCCTGAATAACTGGAAGTATGTGCATGTCCAGGGCCAGTGAATTGTGTAATTGTGTGACTGGAGCAAGAGTTTGTTCCTACTGAGATCTCCTGATGCTGCAAAGAAGTGTAACGCATGCTTGTTTGAGACTCTGGATTCTTTGCTCCCGAAGATGAATGTGGAACTGTTATTGCAACCTCCCTGCTTTTTTGCTTCTTGTTCACTCTGAAGAGGGAGAAGGCCCACCATGGCATCTCTGGGAAGGTTACAGATACTACAGAAATTCAGTTTACACAAGTGGTCACCTGTTGTCAGATGGAGCATGTGGACCAGACACCGAAAGAACAAGTAGCCAAAATGAAGTTGGTATTTACCACAGCATGTGGTGAAAGCTTCATCACTTGCCTTCTCCAATCTGGAAAAGGAACCAAGGATCACATGCTGCCATGAGACGGCAGTAACCAGAGGGATCTCCTGCATAGCTATGGAAGAATGCCATGGTTTCCTTGACAAGCTAATGCCAAACTGGACAACTCCAGCCTGTTGCAGCCCTAATGTAATGTGTCACTGGTGGGAGTGCTAATTGCCACACCAGGCACTTTACAGAAGAGACTGACATGACTGCATTTCCCTCCAGACAGAGGTGGCAGGTGCTGGCCAATTCTACAGCTGGTAGAATTAGAGACCATCATGGATGTGTGGAAATAAAACTCTCAGTTTCTGCCACTTCCAACAGCATGCTGGGGGCTTTCAAACTCCTCTGGGACCCTCTTAGCAGTGTTTGTCTGACAACAGTCCCCACGCATCCCAGCAGGATCCTCTGCATGCAGCCTGCTAACCACAAATCATGTGAACCGTAACCCTTCTCTTCCTCTGGTGTTTTAAATCAGAACTCTTTCAAAACCTCCGTCTGCTCCCTTAACCTTAAAGTTATGTCATGTTTGTATTGCATAAAGCTCGAGATGTAATTAAAAGAAAGTTTTGATATTATTTTGGCTTCTCTCTAAACTGATTTAATTTCGTGCATTTGGTGACTCTGACACTTGATCTCCGAACCAATCCTCCATCTGTGTAGTAATGGGAAACTGAAGCATGCTGAGTGTGAGTGGTGACATTTAAAGATGAGAATTTGTTGTGTCTAGTTCCTGATCACCCAGACAAAGAAAGATCCTTAGATAGCAATAATAAAAAGTCTTTAAGTCCTTCCTTTGAAAGTAGTAATAATGCACAGCAGCTAGAGGAAAGCATTCTGCAAACTGCCATGAACGTAATCCCTTTTGTGATAATAATAATCTCATTATGTCTTCACAGAGAAAAATCCAATGTGTGTTGCCAGTGAACTACAAGATCAAGTTGCTTCCCTAACAAAAGTTGTATTTGCTATTTCTAAAGATTTAAGTGAGAAATACTTGTTCTCTCATGTGCATTTCTCTTATGTCTCTTGCTTTATTCCTTAATGGGACTCAAACAATTGGCTGAGAAACCTTAAAGTCTGTTCTTGCTTTGCAGACCCCTTCTGCTGAGGCTGTAACTTTGCAAGCGAATTGTGCAGTAGGTCGATACTGGGCAAATAAAACAGGGATGTTGTTGATGGAGGGCAGGAGCGAGAGGCAGGAGTGCCTCTGGGCATGGCATGATGCAGCACAACCTCCTCCACCAAGGAGCTTAACCTGAATCTCGTCCCTACTGCTGGTGACCACAAGTTGTTTCCAGTGTATGGCTTTTATACAGCCTCTGGGCTGTGGTGTGGGATGAATTGGTGCTGCCCAGCTAGGTGGTTATCAGGGCTTGAGGAAATGCAGATTTTTCTTGGCATGCTTGGAGTTTTATGGTCTGCTCCTCTGGTATAAGTAAGTCTGGTGCTTGTGTTTCTGCAGATTCCCATCAGGGGAAGTTTGGTTCTTGGTATTTAATAAAAGAAGGGGACGTATGCTCTTCCCAACATCAGTTTGTCTAAACCCTGTTATAAACAAGTCATTCCGTTGAAAATATTCCAGGGAAAAAATGACTAAACAGCTAATGTGCCTGAATCAAAAATACTGCAAGATTGAGTATGAACATTTTAATCTTTTTTTTTTTTTTTTTAAATGCAGCGAGCCAATTTATAACACACTTGATGTCTCTGAATGCTTTGATAAAGAGCCCATGTTTGATTCCTAAAAGACACTGCAGAATATTACTAATCCATCATGCAGGCACCCATTTCATAGTCCAGTTCAGAATACTCAAATATGCACTATTTACATTTGAAGTATAGTCACAGACTTTGCATAGTCTAAATTGTAAAAACAGATAGATGGAGTATGAAGCTGGAGAAAATGGGAATATGTAATATTGTTCTCAGATGTTATTTTTGCCTTACATCAAAATATCTTGTTTCTCTTTTCTGTTAGAAGTATAAGTTAATGAAAAATAAAGCTGCTCACTGTTTAATCTGGCAAATAAACTATGATAATTTGAATGAACTAAGTTGTCTGTACAGACCATTTCATTGCCATAATCAAGTTTACCATGTTTGTGTTTAAATCCTAGACAGTAAGCCACACTGAAATCCTAGATAGGTGACACACTGGAACAGGTTGCCCAAGGAAGTTGTGGATGCCCCATCCCTGGAGGCATTCAAGGCCAGGCTGGATGTGGCTCTGGGCAGCCTGGTCTGGTGGTTGGTGACCCTGCACATAGCAGGGGGGCTGAAACTAGATGATCATTCTGGTCCTTTTCAACCCAGGCCATTCTACGATTCTGTGAAGCCATTTTTGATGGAAAAGCACAGTAGACTATTAAGGTATTGTGTTTCTTATTTATAGTGCCTGTAGCTAGGTGTATGGTGATTGCTAATTCACTGCTTGAGCCAGTGATTGAGCACCTGGCGAAGGGACTCAGCCAGCCCTGGGAGCACAGGTGAAATTCCTGGTTCCACCCCTCCCTAAGCCTCATTTAAGGGCTGGCTGCCAAAGGAAGGATCCCTATCTGGATATCTCTTCTATTGGAGTGTTTGGTGAGTCCTGATCCTTAGGATGGGTAAGTGACTCCTTTCTTTAACTGGTTTGTGACCATCGTTCTTTTTTGGGTGATTTAGAACTGATTGTTTGCTATTGCTTTTCCCTGTGCTAGGTAAGCAAGTTTACCTGCAGTAACTTCAGCTTTGTGATGGGGTTGTTTATTGGCTGTGTTAAACTCTTTCTGGGGAAACAGTCTGTTTCTTTTCTAAAAAGCCAATGTTTTGTCTGGGCATTTCTGAGCTAGAGGAAAGTCCTGTAGGAGCTTCTGGTGCTGTCCTTGCCCTAAAGGTATGTCACTTGCAGCTGTGTAACAAGGCTGAGAACTGGAAGAGGTCTGAAGTGCTTTGACTCCTACTTGATTTCATTTTTCTGTTGTCCTGTCTTTCTGATGTGCTCTGCTTAGAGTATAGGTCACCTATAAAGTAGACATGAAGTGGTGAAGGTCTGTGGAAAGAAATGTGGATGCAAGGGTAGGGTTACCATGATGACGCAAGGGAAGTAGGAGACTCACAAAAGTTTGAGGCATGGGATTAGACTGTAGACATGAGAGCAAGCTGGAGCTCTGCCCCTGGGGTCTGGACCTCTCCTCCTGCAAGGCTATGTGGCTGTTTCTTCATGCCCTTGGGTGGGTAGAGCTCTCTGATGGGCACCTTGCTCGTTGGCCTCATTGGGAAGTGAGCAGTTTCACTTCAGAGAGAAAACACTGACAGACCCTGAATGCTGCTGGTGGAAAGGAGCAGCACCTATATGCTCTTGAGGGGTGCCTATTCTTCATGTCTGTCTTCTCCTGCTGCTTTTTTCCGTCATCTTATTTTCTTACTGTGATTTCTATTGTGCTGCATCTTCCATGGGGACATTCCCACAGTCAATTTCAAAAGGCTCTTCAGCAATTAAGCTTTCAAACCGTGAAAGCAGCTAATTCAAATTCTTTTTCTCTGTGAGCTCAAAGAGTGTGTGCACGTGTGTGAAGAGATCTTGCTGCTCTTTCAAGCTCCTAAAATCACCCCGAAGAATAAAAGCCATTGTCAATGGCTTTCACATGCTTTTTATTTTTTTTTTCTTAGTCAATTAATGTTGTGAGAAAGGGGTGAAAGTGTTACTTTACAGGCTACAGCAAACAAAATAGTATACAGCAGACCATCTACTTGCTGTGGAGATAGACAGGCTTTCTGTGCTACTCTAAATCTGCTGGGATTGTGACAAGGTTAGCAGGGCACAAAGCGTAAGATATGGAGAGGCATGTTTTGAAACTAATGAAAGCCAGACTAGGAGAGCAATACTGTAGGCTAGAACAGCCTCTCCCCTCATCTTTTCTGTCAGTCAGTTGTACTTTCTGGATTTTTAAAATAAAAAACCCTATATCTCTATTTCTTTAGCATTTCTAATCAAATAAAACAGTGCATCAGGGCACCTCCTGCCCATCTTCCCCATGGTGCTTCTAGATTTATAAGCTTTTTCCCTCTGTGCCACAATAAGAGAAGATGTCTAAGCCATTCTGGTCCAGCTTCAATTAAAGTTTTCAAACTTTTTCCACTGATGTCCTTTCTTAGGCTGTACTGATTTCACGTATCTCATCAGGAAGTCAATTAAGTAATATGAAATAGGTACATGTTACAGGAAAAGAGAGGAGCTTGGTTGAAAACTGATGAATTTCATCTGTAGAAGAAGGGCTCTTTGTTTAGGGTGGGAAATGGCTCAATTTGGCTCTTAAAATCTTCCTGTCATGTAATTCCTGGGAAATCACAGTTGAGTTGCTTCATGCTCTTCACTTATATCACAGGTTCCCACCAAGTTCTGTCTTCTCTGGAGAGCTGCAGCCTGCACTGAACTCTCCCTCCTCACTGAGGGGCTCCACAGCAGTTGAATGGCCTAATTTTTCATGGGAAATGGAGCCCAACTGTAGAGTTGTGCCTTTGATGGGAAAATGTAAAATTGAAACATAAGAACTAAAATGTCTGTGGTGTGCTGCAAATGTTTCTTTCTCCATTGTTCTTTTTTTTTTTTTTTTTTGCCTGTTATCTCCCTCTTCTTTTCTTCTTCTGTGTTTAAGGAGTACTTTATCCATAGGGGAAGCACTTTATTTTTGTGTAAGATGTCAACCATCGCGTTCAGTCATCCCATTCCTGCCAGGAATCAGTCTCTGGATTCTAAATTGTAGCACATACTTTCAGTTTGTCCCTGAGCTTGGATGTCCTTCTGGACCACCTGTTGCATAGCCAGTTGCCAATCCCAGGCCAGAGAACGTGAGAAATATTTTCGACTCTGTATGCACAGTGCTACTCAGGCTTTTAGGGACAAAAGCCAAGAGAAATGAAACGTATAAAGTCAAAGCCACAATTTTCAAGGTGTCTCTTAGCATGGATGTTTCTACTAGAAATAATATTATAAGCCTATTGTATGATCTTCAATTCCAAAGAAATGTATTTCTAGTGCAATTTCACCTCTGCATGTAATGGAAATGATTTTTGAACTCATTAATTTATGATACTGTCAAAGTAATATAAGGGCATTTTAGTGAAACAAGGTCTATGTATTTTTGTCAGGTTATTCTGCAAACAGGTCAACTAAAATCATGCAAAACAAACAACAAAACCTCAAATTACAGTCTCCTTCTAGCATCTGACTTCTGTGTGTTCCTCCTTCTTGTTTCAGTACTTTAGCACTCTGACTCTTTATTCCCCAATTTTCTTCTCTTGTGTCCTTAGGTGTTAATTGCCTGGGTGGTCGCACAGCTGCCTTTTGGCAATGCCTGCTCCTTTCCTTCTCCCTTCTCAGCACTGCTGAGATGTCCCTGGGAAGGTATTTTCTGGAGAAGTCACATTTGCAATGCAAAAAAAAAAAAAAAGCCGTGAAAAACTTCTGGAAACACCACCTGGCTGCTGTGTATAAGAATTTAAAATGTTTCTCAGTGAAATGCAAAAAGAATTCCTTTATCCTTCCTCTAACATTTAAAAACAAAACAAAAAAAAAAAAAAAAAACAAGAAAAAAAAACAAACCACAAAGGTGTAAGTCATAGCATTTTGACCCACCCAGTACATCAGGGATGTAGAAGTACATCCAGACCTTGATAACAAACTAACTTTCCATCAGTGTTTTATTTTCTGATGCAAGGCAGCTAGCATATGTGTGTGTATGTGTAGGTTTCCTTGATGTGTTTTCTTTTTGGCAGGAAGATGTTGAATAGGAAGGTTTTGAAAAATTCTGGGTGTTTGAGAACTCCAGCAGATTAGACTCCTTTGATGCAGCTGTGGTATACCAGGATTTCTTGTGATTGCCTGTGAGATTTCTGGATGCTGGTCTCCCACTTGGCACTGATGGGTCTATATCCTGTATTATTATGTGTCATAGCGTAACTTTTGGAACGGTTTGCAGTGTGCAGGTAGGATTAGATATGTGTAGAGTGTATTTCAGAGCTGAGGCACTTCCAGCTTACTGTATGCACTCTGCAGATTTTTTTTCCATGTTTCTGTGCAAGAAGTCTTGTAATGACAAGGGCCTTTATCAATAGCAATCGATGATAGAAGGCTGCACATCTCCATGGCACAGCTTTGAGGTTATTACTGGGACAATTACAGTGCAGACAACGGGATTACAGCTCTCACAAAGATTCCTCCAAATTAGTGTTGTAGGTGAGAGAAATCCAAGCACGTAATTTCCTACACAACTACCTGTGAAGCTTTTGTATCCTTACAGAGTTTGAAGAGCCACAAGTTTGTTGTCAGTGCTTTCATAATCCTTAAAGTTACTCAGGAGATCACTAGTGGGATATGCTTTGAAACAAGTTTTGGTTCTCCTGAGATTACAGATTCTGTAAGGAAGGGCAAGGAAGTCTACATGGAAAAGGATTTTCTAGGACATGAAGCCAAAAGGGCAAGAATTGTTGATAAAAATTCTTGAAGGGGATCCCCGCTGTGGAAGTGTTGACTCTGGCTCTTTGCAACGTCTAGAAACCGTGTAAAACATGTACCATGCACTTTATGTATAGCAGATGGTACAACAGGCTCTGCTGGTTGCAGTGTGTCAAATAACAGATTGTCTGGAAAAGTTTGCTTGCTTTTGGCAGACAATTTAATTCAGCTCATGGTATGTTACTGAAGTTCATAGCGCCTCTATGCAAAAGTAGGCAGTTGACACATCTTGTCATCTGCTATACCAAAAGTTCCTTAAATAATAAAAATGTTAGAAGTTGTGTCCCTACTTGTGCTCATGAGTGGAGGTGGGGAAAGGAGACTTGAGAGTGTGAGTAGAAAAAGTAGTCTGAAATCCATACATTTGATTCATGTTCCAAAGCTGCAATCTCCTTTCAGTTGGTACAAAATTGTATTTTGATGATCTTTTTATATACATTTTGAAATAGTTCTTTCCTTCATAGTGAAGTGGGAGTGGCATAAAAAGATCACAGACTTCGGTGAAAAAGATACTATTTCTACAACTCCTAATGTCTGTGCAGGATGGCATATTAGATTTGGCACCAAGTATGTTCACACAGATTCAATAACCCATAAGAGCTAAGCATACATGGATGTTAAACTAATAATAAAGAAGTGTATGTGTACAGCTTGATGACAGTGAGCATGGGTGATCATACTGCTAAGAGATCCTAGGACAGACTGCCTTATTCAGGTCCTTCTCTGTGGGTCACTGCATGTTCTCTCTTCTCTAAAAAGTTCTTGAAAACACCATAATGTAATCCAGGTGGAAGTACACGGTTGAGCTGACTGTCACCTGGACTGGTATGCTGTGCCCAGCAAGCACATCAAAGCATTTCTGTCTCTTGGTATCTTCTTTTAGCTCTGTCAGATGGGTGACAATCTGAAGTTTCTATCAAGTCACCTGCTTGTCCTCCTGGTGCTGAGGTCAGCTTGCAGTGAGGTGTTTGCAGCCTGTGGTTGTATGTGATACCAAATGGATATGATAGCATCTTTGAAGTGGACTTCTTTAAAAAAAAAAACAAAAAAAAAAACCACCATATGTGAATTAGTATACCTTTCACATTTCATTCCCTTGTTGTACACCTTGTACATTAAATTCATTTGTTGAGGTGTCTTCTGTATATTCTTTTGTGCCAAATGCTGAGACAAGAAACCTATACCACGTATAGCTCCTCAGCACAAGCCCTAAAAGCTCATCCTTTTTGTTCTGCACACCACTTGTTCTGCCGCTAGTTGTCTAAAGCAGTGACTGTCATGCTGTTGTGTGCTGTGATGTGTCTCAGGTGCAAGGTAATAAGACTTGTGTTGGAAAGGATAAGGATGGGAAAAGGAGGAGGTGTGCTGGCATCTTTGCTACACCCAACTCCCACAGGCCTCAGTTTTTCCAAGACAGACAACAGCAGGTTCCCTCCATGCAAATCCAGCCAGACGACAGACTAGACTGTTGCCAGCTGGCATGGTTTTACCATGCCTTTTTTATTAATCATGATATGCTGTTTTTCTTTTGTTCAGCCTGCCTGCCATTTCTTGTTATCACCAGTGGTGTGAGGGGACTGCCTTTTTCTTCAGTTCTTTACTGTGGTTGTTGCCACCTCTTAGGATTTCCAGGGATGGAGAACGGAGCCTACGCTTGTGTGGATTAGTGGAGATGATAATTATCTCTCTGAGGATAAAGTTTGTGAGGAGCAGCAGACTTCCACTGCAGACATGAGCTGTAGTATGACAGCGAAGGCAGTGGACTTAAGGGCTGTGGGATGCTTCTCCTGGAAGAGGAGAGTAAGGGGGCACAGGTGGTCTGAAGGAGGAAGACACTCAGCTGTGACTGAGAGGGAGGCTGGAAGACACGAGGGAGATGTAAGGAAAAATGGAACTAAGACCATTGCCTTGGCCCTAACGGCAATAACCCCCTTCCATGTATCCTCAGTGCTTGAGAGGGTAAAGGAAGGAAGAAGGTGGCAGCTGCAGAGTGAACCTCTGTGAACCTGACAAGCATGTGAGGCTGAACACCTTGAGGAAGCTTTCAGTTAAAAAGTACTATGTGCATGTTTTAGATGCTTTACTGGGATATAAAAAAGATCTGTATTTTCATAGTATTGTTACAGTTTTCTGCCTTTTCTCCTCAAAGGAGATAGTGACTATGCAGGACACAATGATATAGGCAGGAAACCTGCCCAAATATTGACCCAGCAGAAGCAAGCTGGGTGCTTGGGAACCTTCAAGAGAGCTTTCCATTAAAGCAATGGGTTAGTGACCAGCTGGCCAAGCAGTCTGCTTTAATATCAACTTGTATCTGCTGCTATGGTCCTCATCTTGTACTGCTTCTGCTGGCTGGAGCCCAGGAAAGGTGTCTCATCTGAGCCTTTGCCACAGTCGTACCTTAAATAAGCTGAATTTTAGTGTGCTCATGACAGTATCATTTGGGGAAATGACTGCAGACAACCAGTACTTCTAAAGGGAGTTTTAAACTCATTTATTATCACACATGGCAAAATTCATCAGCAAATGACCTTAATGTACCAGAAAATTCTCCGTTCTCGGACTTCTCACTACCTTGCTATGTGTCAGCTTACTCCTGCAGAAACTGAGTGTGAAATGCTGCCAGCACATAAGAGTAGTGATTCACAGTCACCTCTACACAGGAGTTGTGATCATGCAATGTTCAAGGCAGAAGAGAGGGAAGTCTCTAAGGTGTGGCCATGTGCAAGTGGAGATGGAGGAGGAGACACTGGAACTTGCAATGTCTCCTGTTTTCCCTCTGGCCAGGGGAAGAACTGTCACTGTCCAAGACTTGTACTTTTTGGGTCCTGGAGATGATTTTTCTTTTTTTTTTTTTTAAGACACCCACCATCGACTTAACTGTGAATTTAGTGGGAGTAAAGATAAATTAGAGCACTTCGGAATATCCTTTTCAAAATATGTAGTCTGTCATTCAGAGGGATGTTGTCTGGATGTCTTCCAGAGCAGCTCCCAGGCCAAAACAGGACCGTCACGGAATGCTTGCGAGAGTGACAGACTCCATCCGTTCGACACAAATGGAAGCAAATGTGGGATGAGTGTGGAACCTGGATGCTTACCTGCGAAGGGGGGGGAGCTACTGGCGTGGGTGCTGGAGGTGATCCTACCTCCTCCTCACAACTTTCCTCTGGGACAAAATCTGTTATAAACCTCACGGCTCTAGAAGATCCATTTGTTGCTGTCAAACCAAGAAACATTCGTTTGCAATCCTAGTAGCAGCACAAAATGTTCACTTCAATTTTGCTCATAAGCTACTTTTGATTAAGTGCAGACTTTTGTGCTTACTTTTCAGCTGCAGCCTATTCATGTACTTAGCCACATTTGCATGTAGCAAAGGGTATTGGGCATGAACAAGGACGTTTCCTTGCTATTCTTCAGTATCTTGGATTTCCTCTCATCCGAGCACAGCAGTAAATCCAGTATTAGTGGTTTAAGAATTAATTGTGTATCGGGCTGCTGAAGCAAACAGTTTATGGAAATATTGTTTGCATTATCTTTAGAGAAATGGCTGTAGAAAACTAGTTCTTCCAAAAGAAGGGGAATAGTTTTTAACTGACTGAATATCAAATATGGCAAAATCCATCAGCAAATAGCCTTTCTTAGTGTACTGGAAAATTAACTAATAGCTGGAGGTGTGTTCCTCTCCAGAAGTTTTATTTCTGTGATTGGACAGCTCTAGTAAGCCAATTGCTGCTAGTTTAATTTCATATTTATCTGTCTGTGAGAATGTATTTTAACAGTTGCTTTTGCCTGTTGCCCTCAAATAAGGATTTTTCTTCTTTTAAGGGAAGGTGTTTTGCAAACCAGATCTTTTTTTTTTTTTTTTTTTGTAGCAAAGAATGTGCTGGTGAGGACATTTGATGTCTATGGACAGGGTGCTCCCTTTGCCCTGCCCTGGGGTGAGAGTAGCTGGGGAGGCCCAGCAGTGTTTTGGGTTGGTGGTAAGGGCTGGGAAGGTGGAGAATACCATGGAGGTGGTAAGCAGCCTTGAGTAGCATCCTCCAGGCTGGGTCCAGCAGTATATCCCCAGTATGTGCTGAATGAGAAGCAGCTCCCAAACAGTGAGCTGCTCTAAGCAGCAGTGCCTGTTAGTGTGTCCATTCAGACCTCATTTTGATGTGTCTGCATGGGATGTGAGTTTGCTGGGTGAGAAAGCAGCTGCAGACTTTCACCTATGGAGTCTCAATGGGCACACAGAGAAACGGGTCAAGTAACTTACTTTTCATGTTATTTCAGGTTCTGTTAATTTTAAAATGTTTTTTTCTCAGGTATCTGTAATATGTGACATCATGTATGGCTACGTGCAAGTGCAATCATCTGTCTTTCTGCATGCTAAATTCTTTGTGAAATCTCATTTCAAAGCATCTAATTGAAGACTAATAATGAATAAACCAGTACATAAGACATTTCAGTAATCATTTTCTGCTATGTGAGGTGAGAATCTGAGCAAATGCATGCAAGATTAAAGAAAACTTCCTAGGGGAGAGATACCAAGTTTACTGTAAAGATTATATGTAGATGCAAATCCACGTACTGTAGTAATCACAAATCGAGGCAAATACACCCTTTTATCTGAAAAGAAAAATAGTGCTAATGTAAAACAATAACAGAATTGCTTTAAAGTGTTTCAGTGTTAGATGCTTAGGGGACAGCTATATTTGGGTAAAATCTCTGTCCCGTCAGAGATGGGAGAGTGGCTTGTGCCCTGGCGCATGGAATATCATGAATCTCTCAAAGCAAATGTTCTTTGCCTATGAAATCAACCTCCCTGAACATGAGAAGTGAAGCCAGCCCAACTCTTTTAGCAAAGACTGAGGTAGAAAGTTCTGCAATCTGCTGAGATAAAGGGTTTCAACCCTGGCAAATCAATAGGGTTGGAAATACTGCGAGGTCTAAACAAGCCTATTGTTACTGTATGTAGATTATTTTTAAGGCCACCTTTCTCCATTTTTCCAGTGTTTCAGATACATTCCTGAAAATTACCATGGGAGAAATCATAGTAATATTGTGACCCCCATATTCTCTTAAAATAATTAAAAAAAAAAAAAACTTTGAAATAATGATTGATTTTGATTTTTTTAATAAGTATTGAAGGACTGCCTCAAATGGATGGGGCTTACAGGAGAGCAAAATCTCAGATAATGGATCTAGAAAAAAATAAGTGTTAGCAACTTCTCTCAGTGATTTCTAACTGGAATTTCTATGCTTATCTGCTCATAAAAGATACCCGAAAGGTTTGCTGTTTAAAAAAAAAAAAATGGATTGGAGGGGAACTTTCCCACTGAAAGTCTAATGATATTATGGTCCTGTTCAATCAGAGGAATCCCAGAACACTGGAGACTTGAGAATGTGATGTCTGTATATAAGAGGGGTCATAATAAGGATCTAGGAAACTGCAGGCTTGTCAGCCTGACCTCTGTGCCAGGGAAGGTTATGGAGCTGATCACATTGAGTGGGGGATCAGGCTTACCATGATAGGTAATTGCTTAACCAACCTTATCTTTTTCTATGATCAAGTGACCTGCCTGGTGGATGAGGGAAAGGTTGTCAACATAGTCTACTTGACTTCAGCAAAGCCTTTGACACTGTCTCCCGCAGTATTCTCCTGGAGAAATTAGCAGCTTGTGGCTTGGACAAGTACACTCTTTGCTGGGTAAAGAACTGGCTGGGGGGCTGGGACCCAGAGAGTGGTGGTGAATAGAGCTAAGTCCAGCTGGCAACCAGTCACAAGTGGTGTTCCCCAGAGCTTGGTATTGGGCTTGTCCTGTTTAATATCTTTATCTTTATTGATGATCTGGATGAGGGCATCGAGTGCACTGTGTCAGTAGGTTGGCAAATGACACCAAGCTGGGACAAAGTGTCCATCTGCCTGAGGGTAGGAAGGCCATTCAAAGGGGTGTGGACAGGCTGGATTGCTGGGCTGAGGCCAATGGGATGAAGCTTATAAGACCAAGTGCCAGGTCCTGCACTTTGATCACAACAACCCCGGGCAATGCTGCAGGTTTGGGACGAGTGGCTGGAAGACTTTGTGGAGGAAGAGAATCTGGGGGTGTTGGTTGATGCTTGGCTGAACATGAGCCAGCAGCGTGTCCAGGTGGCCAAGAAGGCCAGTGGCATCCTGCTTGTATCAGAAATAGTGTAGCCAGCAGGAGCAGGGAGGTGATTGTTCCCCTCTACTCAACCCTGGTGAGGCTGCACTTTGAGTACTATGTTCAGTTTTTGCCTTGAGGTAGACCCTGCTTTCAGTAGCGCTCTCCATTAACCAACTCTCTCATTAAAAAAGAATTTAACCAGGGGTTGCCCAAGCAGAAATTCCTGGCGTGTTTCACATCCTGCAGGAATATTTTCACTACATTAACTGCATGGGAACTGTCTGACTATACTTCCTGACCCCCATGCCATGTGGTACAAATGACATCAGCATCCTCTGCAAAACTCTAATCAACTGAAATAGGAAGGAACTTCCTTCAACTTCAAATGGGAAGGAAGTGGATGTTAAGGTTATTTCCTCTACCCCAGCCTTGACCCTATGCCAATATGTGGGCAGCAGTGAACACCCCATAGACCACACTGTGGGACTGGCTGATTGCCACAGATTTATTTCTGGGAGGCACTTGGATTGTAGCATTGCCCTGCAGGATAAAAGCCCTGCAAGAGACTGATCAACGTGGGATTAATGTTTCATGACAGGAAAGAGCCAGGGTGTCTCTCTGTAAAGGAAAGAAACAGATACGTCAAGTGCAACAGAAGCAGCATAGTAGGCATTGATCTCAGAGTCCTCACACATGTGCCTTCAGTTTTTTTTAAGACTGGAGAAAGCCTAAGAACCTCTTCCTGAGCTTCTTTAGAAAGCAGTGGTGAGTAGAGCTGTGTGCAGCCAGCTTCAGAGGATGGCTGGCTACACAGCTATCTATCATTGGACTTTGTATAGCTGTACTTGTTTAAAAGGAAAAGCCAGTATATCTGGAACTATCATACATGTAGATCTTTCTACGATCTTGTAATCAGACTGGAAAATTGTTTTTTGAATCATAAAATGAGTGCTCTGTTGGAGGTCTGGATGTGGTGAAGCAAAAACATGCTGTCATGCTTCAGAAAAGCAGGAAGCCTGACCCAAAGTGCATCTTTTGTGCAGCACTGCTCAATGACAACTGAAACACGGGTCTGCTATCAACATTGTCTCTATGCCAGGGCCAAAGCAAGCATCATAGAAAAAAAATCAACTCTGATGCAGCTGCAACCAGGAAAACTTAAGTCACTATTGGTCATATTTGAAAAATTGTGAAGTCCTCAGCAACTGGAAAAGGAGAAACATGCATTTCTCAAAAAAGAGTGAAAAGAAAGATCTGGAGATTTGGATTTGATGAATTTGTATCAGAAGTAGTGTGACCAGCAGCAGTAGGGAAGTAATTGTCCCCCTGTACTCAGCTCTGGTGAGGCCGCACCTTGAGTACTGTGTCCAGTTCTGGGCCCCTCACTGCAAGAAAGACATTGAGGCCCTGGAGCGTGTTCAAAGAAGGGCAACAAAACTGGTGAGGGGTCTGGAGCACAGGTCTTATGAGGAGCGGCTGAGGGAGCTGGGATTGTTCAGTCTGCAGAAGAGAAGGCTCAGGGGAGACCTTATTACTCTCTATAACTACCTGAGGGGGGGTTGTAGCGAGCTGGGGGTCGGCCTCTTCTCTCGTGTAACTGGTGATAGGACTAGGGGGAATGGTTTCAAGCTGCGCCAGGGAGGATTCAAGCTGGATATTAGGAAATACTACTTCTCTGAAAGAGTGGTCAAGCACTGGAATGGGCTGCCCAGGGAGGTGGTGGAGTCACCGACCCTGGAGGTGTTCAAGGAACGTTTGGATTTTGTGTTGAGGGATATAGTTTAGCGAGAACAATGGGTGATAGGTGGATGGTTGGACTGGATGATCTTATAGGTCTTTTCCAACCTTAGTGATTCTGTGATTTTTTTGATGGATTTGATTTTCAGTGGATAAGGAATTGGCAGTAAGGCCAAGACAGCACAGAAGCCATGAGAATGATCAGATGACTGGAGCACCTCTTCTATGAAGAGAGGCTGAGAGAGCTGGGGTTACTCAGTCTGGAGTAGAGAAGGTTCTAGGGAGATCTCACTGTGGCCTTCCAGTACTTAAAAGGAGCTTTTAATAAAGATGGAGAGGGGCTCTCTTTACTAGAGTGTGAAATAATAGGGCAGGGAGTAACGGTTTTAAACTAAAAAGGGAGCAGACATAGATCAGATATAAAGAAGAAATTCCTTACTCTTAAGGTAGTTAGATACTGAAATGGGTTACCCAGAGAGGTTATGGACATCTCCATCTCTGGAACTGTTCACAGTTAATGAGACTGAGAAACTTGATCTAGGGGAAGGTGTCCCTGCCCATGGCAAGAGAGTTGGAACTTAATGATCTTTAAAGGCACATAGTCTAGTTGGAAGCCTGTAGCTAGTGGTATTACCCAGGGATTGGTACTAATCCAGTCTTGTTTAACATCTTCATTGGTGACAGGGATGAAGGGATAGGATGCATCCTCAGCAAGTTTGCTGATGGTATGAAGCTGGGAGGAGTAGCTGACACATCAGAAGGCTGTGCATTCAGTGAGACCTGGACAGGCTGGAGAGTTGGGCAAAGAGGAAACTGTGAAGTTGGAACAATGGCAAGAGCAGACTCCTACACCTGAGGAAGAAAAAAACTGCATGCATCAGGACAAGTTAAGGACTGACTTGCTGGAGATGACCTTTGGGTGTTGACAACACATTGATCGTGAGCCAGTGGTGTGCCCTTGTATTTATTAGCAGCCTGTAGTAGACAGAATACACTTACTTTTTCTTCTACCTTCTAAGTTGCACCCATTTTGTATCCTACCACACTTTTTTTTTAAAGTAGAGATGCTCAGAACACCTACCCTCCACTCGCTGAGCTTATTCTCTAGGGCTTTTCTTTGCTGAAAATGGCCTGTGTAGAGGATTTCACAGCATAATAGATTTACACGCACGCTTCTCTTTGGAGTTCTTTGCTGCTTATCTTCAGTTATTTTACACGCGTTATGGTTTTTCTTGGGCCTGCCATATGCATATGCATAGATAAATTTTTCATAAGAAACAAGCCCAGTCCCTTTCTGAATTTCTTCAAAACTTGGTCACAAATTTTATTCCTGCTTCACAGGAGACTTTCTACTTCAGCTGAGACTCTAGGAGGGAAGGAGATACAAAATGTGTATTCTCAGAATAATGAAAGGTAATTGGAAATATTAAAATGCATAATTGGACTGGAATTGCTTTGAACACCTGAAAGAGGAAAAAATTGGTTGTAGGGGGCTGTTTTCATTAAAAATGAAATTTTCTGTTTGACTATTTAATTATGAAATTACAGCTGATTTAGTGGTCATGGCATTTTGAGGTGGATTACTACAAGATACTTTAAGGCCTTACAGTGGTGTAACCCTTTACTCATATAAAATCATTTTTTTATATTTTGGTAATGCAACAGAAAAATAGAATTGTTTTATAGAGGAAAAACAACACCTTGGGAGTGAGGGTGAAATGTGCCTGAAATCACAATCACTTTCTATAGCTGAGCTAATGACGTTATTTCATCAAATTTCTCATGCAAATAGATATTTTCTCCACTATCACTTTAAAATAGACTAGTACACTCATTCGCTATCATATTAGCAGAGGTGAAAGTGAAAAGGATCCAGCCATAATCAAAGCCGATTATCCGAGGATTCTGTCTATCTGGTTCTTTTTTTCTCCAGTGCTTATCTGCTATAGTGTGAAAGATATAATAAAAGTCCTTCCTCAAAGCCTGTGCATTTTCAAGGGCTTAGGGACAAAGTTCTGTCCAGTTTCTCTACTAATTTGCAGTAAATTATTGAAAAAAGTTGCCTACCTCAGGTACTTCAGTTTGCTTAGCTTGTAAAATGGATGAACTTCAAAATACTGCTAGTAGTTTGAATTGCTATTTGCTACTCTTTTTTGAGATTTTCAGGTGACATCAGAAACGATTTGCATTCAATCACGTGCACCTGTTTTCAGGTTTCTAATTTTCATATAACTTGGATGAAAGTGAAAAGTATTGTTTGTATTCAGCATGTGAAGAGGAGTTACTATTGCTGCAGCGCTATCGGTAATGATCCCTTTCCATTGCTAGGACTTCCTTTTGAATATATTTAAGTAGGACATAACTTCGCATACCTCAAACACTTCACACCCATGCTATGGGAATCCATCCAACTTGTTGGCATCTACTCACTGGTAATCCAGAGAAATCACTTCAACAGCAAGAGGAATATTTCTATGATGGTGCCTTATGTCTCAATCAGAACAATCCTTTGGCGTGCTTTCAGAATCTGCAGTCTTATGGAATTAAGTATTTATAAACATGCAGAAATAGTATCTTGGCTTAGATCTCTCAGTTTTTTGTAGAAATGGCTTGGAATGAGGAATGAAAATTTTAAGTAATAACAGATACCATTGCAACATCAGCAACTCTAAACCGAGAGGCTCAAGGCATCTGAAGATAGCTTCAGGATCTTTTTTTCACCTAAATTCTCAATCTATTCTTACTGTTGCGATGATCAGTAGAAATTTTAGGTGCTGGTGGTCAGCATGACGATCTGTCCAGTGAAAGCTGACAGTCACTCAGGTGACCACGTTCCACCACGTTCCTAATCTGCGGGTTAGGCAGTGAATCTGATGCTTAACCCGTGACATACTCTTTTTTGCAGTTTTCCCATAGCCAGTCATTAATTGTTGCTTATTTGCATATACACATGCACATATATATAATGAATATTTTTTATATAAAATCAAACTATATATAGTTTTTCTGTGATTGAATTATTTTTTTCTGTGAAACGTTGAAATTTTGGAATGGTCATGGTGAGTTAGGCTACAGAAGTTCAAGTAAAGGCATCTTGGTGGGCATGTAAGCAACCTTTGTCTTATTTTTTTTTTAGCTGCATCTGCCTGTTCCTTTCCCCAGCTACTTTCACACTGACTGTGTGGTCAGCAAAGGCATTGAGAATAGTCTGAGTATCAGAAACCTGTGCTGAAGGATGTGGATATCCATCAACTTCTTTGGTGGGTAACCCTGATATTCACTTTTTGAGTTATGGTTTGTTGGGAACAAACATAAATAACATAAATAACGTTGTTATTTTTGTCCATATTGACTTTCATGTTTAAGCTTTACTTATAAAATTAGAAGTTGTTTCAGAATAGGACCAGTCAAGACTCCTGTTAAGAGTGGAATTCATCAGAAAACTGCAACTAATTGAAGAAACACCAAGTTAGGATTAAGAACAAAAATGTTTAAAGTCCCAAAGTCAAGGAATGCTGTTGTTTAGGAAGCTTGCTGAATTAGCATGCTGGTTTCTGTGTGCAAACTACAGAAAAGCTCTCATAATCCCATGAATGTTTTTTCCCCTAATGTAGAACTTGAGCAAAAGAAGTAGTCATGCATGTGACCCTTGTGCATTTGTTGGTTAGTGAATGAAGCAGATGATTGTCTAATTGTGGTAGTGTACTTACACCCTGAATTCTGTCTTTTCCCATGGCAAAGCACTGAAGGACCTTGGTTTCCGTGATTTTTGAGATAAAATGTATTAGCTTCTTAATGTGAAATGGCACTTTTGTTTAAAAATTGATGTATAATGAATAAAGTTAAAAAGATTTTCAAAATATTTCCCCAAAATAATTAAGCAGATTATTTCTTCCTGGAAGAAATAGTGTAAGGTGACCAGAAGAAATTGTTTAAAAATATTGGTGTAAATTTTTCATGTGTTCCAAGAAATACTGATTTTACGTATGCCACTCCTAGCTCTAGACACAAAAATATAATAATAAACATAATAATCATCATTATCACCATCATCATCATCACCATTGAACAACTGTTCCTTGCCCAAGTCTCTTTATATTTGATCTTTTGATCAGACCTTTGGCCGTCTCTGAAAATCTGGCTTTAAAAGATCAATATGTCCTCATTTGAGGCCCTCCAGTCTGGATTTGCAGAGATGCTGAGCACAGCTGGAGTCAAGCAACTCTGTGTGATTATTACTTTTTTAATTCATTCACCGAGTGAAGGCTATTTATTTAAAAATTGATACAGAATCACTGGTGGTAATGTGCCAAAGAACCCCTATGAGAAGTAATTGCTTTGGGTTCAGCCCAAGCTGAACCACTGCACTGATTGGTGTGCACAGAGCCTCGGGGCAATGGTGGGGAAGCAGGATGGCTGCTCATGCAGGCAGCCTTCGAAGGCGATTTGTGGGAAAACTGCTATGGGATCAGATATTTAGAGACACCGTCCTCATCTGTATGCACAAGGGAGATGAATTCAGATTGCCCTCTCTGCCTTCAATTTCACACATCCCAACTTTTGCCTGCCTGCTTCTTTGACTCCTAATATCCTTTTTAGTCTGTTTTTGTGTATTTTCTGCAGTAATGAAAATCAAAATGTACACTTCCACCCCTTACACTGGAGAAAAACACAGGCTAACTACTACAGGTGCTTTGGCCTTCCTTACTTTCAACATGGGCTGAATAAGAGTCCCGCTGCTGCCATGAAGCAGGAAGCAGAAGTTTGTAAAAGAATATCACTAGAGACAAAGACATTTCCCATTCGCAAGTCCATGTTTTCAGGAACAAGTAAATTATCTTGTCTCAAGCTTTAAAAAAATAAATATCTCCTTAAGGAAGATGCCCAACATCTGTCTAGATGGCTAAAGTGAGGCACAGCTCTATGAGCAGCAAGCGTAGCTCTATGCAGGCAATGCTACGTAATTTCTCTAATAGTTGGTATTATCAACCCTGCCTCCATACTCAATTTGGGATTACAGTGCAGCACTGTTCAGCTGCTGCTGAGACACAGAGAGAGAGAGACTGCTGTTATTGTGCATTTGAATTATGAGGCATGAAGATTAATGATATGCAAACTAGCAGCGCTCGGCTACAATTAATTTTTGCTTTCATTCTGCACTCTCATCCCCGAAAGCCAACGTTTGCTTACATTTATAATGTTCCAGTGGAATATTAAATACCAAATTAAGTACTGACTCATCTAATTCTCGGTGCTGGAATGCGTCTAAAACAGAGAAAGTTTTTGCTTCTGTGAACCTCTGCTGCCCCTATGTCTACAATTTGTATCAGTAAACATTCCCAACATCGTGCAGCTTTATTCAAATTGCGGGGATTCGCTACTATCTGGTGTTCCTGAGCTTCTCCATCAGAGACACTATTAGCTCCGTCTGCAGGTCATTGTCTTCTCAGTAATGCTTGCTTTATCATTATCTCATCATAATTTTCCATGTTTGCAGCATACCTTGGATCAAATGACCTTTCTTCCTGCGGAAAATATAAAGAGAATATTGATTTGACTGTCACTACAGACTGCTGCCAGGTGTTTTTTACCTTGCAGTGCAGCTGGGAAGTGTCAGCAGTTACCCTCTTCCCTCTCCTCTGATCGCGTTGTCTGTGGCAAAGGAATACGTTTTCTCATCAATTGCATTGTTAACCCATTTTTGTTTGTTTAGTTATTTATTTATTTTTTCTTCCTTTATTTTCATTCCAGAGCAGATGGTGTGTGTCCACATACGGTGTTTGAAAATTACTGAGGTTTTGATTCTGGCTTTCCTACGTAAAGAAACAGTTTGCTTTCTGGAAAGAATAATTACTTTCACTGGGACTGCACAGGCATAGCTACTTGACCTAGTTGAAGGTAGCAGGATCTGCTTTGTTTTGCTACTAGTTTTAAAACAAATATTTGTTAGCTGCTGCTCAACGTGCTTTCTGTGAGAAAAGATATGCCTTGGATGTTAGTGCATGTTCCTTAGCTCTGGAATTTTCCCTTGAACACATTTCTATCATGTTCTGCTGTCCAAAGGGGCCAATTTTACTTGTGGTGCCAGAGTTTGGCAGTTCTCAAGGATAGCCTTTCAGCCCCTTGCCAGTGGCATTTTGTTTGAGCAGTACCTCTTTTGTTTTCTTTGCCTCCAGTCTTGATGCCAACGCTTCTCCTGACAACCTGGTTGGGTCGGTGCCTACTGCTCCTCACTCCCTGCCCAGCCTTTCCTTTTGGGTTTGGCCAGAGCTAGGAGCATGGAGGTGGGGCTGATCTGCCCTGACAGATGTGCTGCTCCTCTGAGGCTGGTTTGATGGGCTTTAAAATACCAGATGTGCAGTAGGTTTTACCATGGATTGGCAGAAGTCAGAGCCTTATCTCTGATGTGCCTTGGTCAACACTTTATAAAGAAACACTGACTTTTAAAAGGCTCTGACCAAAAATGCTAGTCTGGAAAAATATGGACAATGTATATATTTTTAAATGAAAATGGACTTCGACTTTATATAATCAATAAGGATGTAGCTGGGACACTGCATCTGAATTTTGAAAACAAACTGCGCATCAGATTATAAACTATATTCAGGGATACATATACACAAAATCTTGGTTATTGGGCAAGGCTAGACAGAAAACAGACTGTGATAGTCTAAGATATAACTTATGTGTATTTGTGTATTTCTTTTTAAAATAAGTTTTAAAATGTGTCCAAGAAACAAAAATTCAGGGTAAACTTGGGCAGCCAACCCAGGCAGTTTCCTAAAAGAAGGTGATAATCTCTTCAACAAGACATGCACATTTCTGAGTGTGAGACAACTGAGAGCACCTAATACCAGTCAGATATGTACGATCTAAAGCGGAAATCAGGTGACTTCACCAACCTTTGGAGAAGACAAGCATCTTAGGAGGGGGACTGATGTGTAACTGAGATACTATTTTTCTCTAATTTCTGAATTAACTTTGAGTATGCATGCCAACGTTTCCACTGGCTTCAAAAGGAGGTGATGCTGGTAGTTACTTTGTCGTGTTATGATTTTTCTCTTCTGATCTCTGATCTTATTTTTAATTAAATCACTGGAGTTGTGCATTACTTGCATGACTAATGATGACAGAGTGTATTCCTAGCAGAGAAGACACCTGCTGAGTCAATAAATCAAGGAGGGAAAGATAGCCAAAACAAGTATGTGAGCAATCCTGTAGGAAAAAGCAGCACTGTTAACAGACTTATCTTGTCCTACAGCAGGAGCATCACCACACTTGGGTGGTGATTTAGACTGATGGTTAAAAACATACATTAATAAGTCTCTAATTTACTGCACAGGCTGCTGTATAAATAAACTTGAAAAGGAAGGAACACTGTTTTATTTTCATACCCGAGTCTGAACGTGCAGAGTTGGTAATTAGAAAAAAATATGCTTACTTTTGTGAACTGACGTGAGCGTTGCTGCAGAAGCAGGTGAAAGGGCCACATCTTTGGAGCAGAGCCTCCCTTTCAGAATTAGCTCCTTTTATTGAGCTGTAGGTGCTGTCAGGGGGTTTCCTTACCGGATGCCTGTTTGTGTGTGGCTACACCAAAGTGAGCCTATGTAAGTCCGTGTGCAGCTGGAGTTGTGTTTTCAGTCAGTGCCTTCTTAATACATGTAATATTTAGTTAATTTGGATGAATTAAAATTCAGCCTAGCAAGAAGATTCTAAGCTGTATTTCATGGCTTCTGGGCAACCAATACTTTACTATCATGCAAATTAGCACTAATTAACATACACCCTCTAGTCTCCCCCCCTTAAGTTCAGCCATCCTGCAGGATAAACAAGCCAAACATAGTTATTACCATTTTAATTTGATCATATTGTAGGAATGTCAAAATATTAGCTGGGAAAATGAACTCCTACAATTCAACGTATGTTATCCTGGAATTAAATCAAGGGTAGAAGGGAATTAAGTTGCTTCCAGTCCTCCCACAACACTGCAGGAGTTCCGCGCCAAAAAATGTAACCAAAAGGCCCTCATGCATTTACCTGGCAGGAAGTCAGAAGATACTAATTTTGTTCTATGACTTTCCCAACTCCTTATCTAATGGAAGCACAGAGACAGCAGGCTGCCTGAGTTGGTGGTGGGCTAGGTGGCTACCAGACAGCTTTTCCAGCCTGATGCAGCCTGTGATCTTCTGCAGTGCCTTTTTGTTGCATGGGGCTTACAGACACTTACAACCCAATTTTAGTTAACTAGCTGAAAGAAAAGTTGGATATTTTAATACTTGGGAAGATGGGTGCTTTTCCCTTGCAGCAAGCAGTGTGAGGGGGCAATCTGAGTGTGATGTGCCTTAACCTCCTGTCTGCACACAGCAGTGCATGCTGCCTCTGCCTGTGGCACGAGAGCAGCCCCTGCCACTGAGCAGCTGCTTTGCTTGTCTACGTGTCTAAAGAAAGATTCTGTGCCTCATTATTTTTCCACACAGAAGCCTTTACAAGTGGGAGCTTTTAGCATGTGTTTTTCTCAGAGTGCATAATTTCTTTCTGAGTCAAGTGACAGACTCTCTCAAGACCACATAAACCCTTGCTCATTCCTCCACAGATATCACAGCTGCTTCAGAGTCCAGTGTACTTTGCTCCTAGAGGTGTCATAAATGTGGGCTTCTTTGTACGCGTTCATTATTTATTGGAGAAGCCAGTACTTGAAGCCAAGCAACATTAACATTAAAAAATCAAGAATACCACATTAGAATGTCATTCAAAGTGATTATAGGGTTACATGTCAATTAGGAAATATTTGTTGCGGAGACAGTGCATAAACCTTATTACACATGGCACAGCTGAACACAGTGTGTTGTAGGAGCGCTGTCATGTTTCTGATCAGGAGCAAGCAGGAGAGAGTCAGAATGCCCCTGTGGAGCTGACCATGTGTTGTTTACATTATATTGACACGTGCTTGTCTGAGCAGTCAGTGCAGGCAGAGATCTCGCTGCTGACGGAAGAGTTTTTGCCCTGATCAAACAGGAATAAATCCTCTGTTTTCAGAAGTGTGCGTATATTCCTAAGGGTCTGCTGAGGGCATACAGCCAGTGGTCTTTCTGTGTTTTGGGTACATATGTGTTTGTAACTCGGGCATCTATGTTGTGCCATGAACTTGTGTGTTGAGTCATTAAAAATAAAGAATGTTATTAGTGGAGTCTGTTCAAAGAAACATTACCTCCTGAATTATTTTTACTTGCATCTGTATGTATGCAAAACATCTTTTGCAGTATATTTACTTTTTTGTGAGATGTTTTAATTATCTGTTAGGTCTCTGCACCAGGCAGGACAAACAGAATATGAATATTGAAGTCATCATGCCTGCACGTGGACTCTGCTTTAGGGAAGTTGCAACCTTCAGCCACTGTGGCTGGTGTTGCCAAGCTCGGTCTCAGCCCCTCTTTCTATCCTGTTGGGAAGTTTCAGTGTGAAGGATTTTGCCATTTTTGAAGAGTGAATTAAGAGGGAAATGTCTGCTTTTGCCCCTGGTAAGACTTGAAGACATTCAGCCTCTCCCTCCTGACAGCATCAACACAGCATTGAATGCTGAGACAAGTGCCATAAAAGAGATGTGCTCTAATCTTGCAGAGCTCCTCTGCAGTTCACACGTTATCAGCAGAGGCTCATCAGGGTTTGGTAGTTGAGTTCTCTGACCTTGAGTGAATTCAGTGCAACAGAACTTCCCTCCTTTCTCACTCATGACTTGCTGCAGAAGGGCAATACCAAACTTGGCAGGAGTCTGTGCCATGCTGTCTTCACAACTGATCTAATGAAACAGCCCAGACCATGTAGGTAAGCAGCTGTATACCAGCTAACTATGCACTTCCAAGAGTATCTCTACCTTATATTTCCCCTAGCAGCTTGCACTTGAGAGCATTTATCTCTAATGACTCGTGAATTGTTTTTGCTTTCTCTATGAAATAGGTTAAATACTTGGCAGATGTTTAATATACATGGTGGTTGTTGTTTTTTCCCCTCTACCATAATGAGCAATGCTACCTAGAGTTGGTATATGGCATCTGTATACACACCTGCAACATCTTCATTTCTTTCAGTGTAATCATTTTATAAAACCTGTATACATAAGAACTGAACGTGAATCTCATATATGATCTCTTTTTGGTATAGGACCATAGCATTAGAGACGGAATAGCACAACATTCCAAATTGTATCTGTGGGAGTTTATGACCATTCTATTGTTGGCAATTTATTGGAACACACAGAATTTGGGTTGATTACACTTAATTTCAAGTGGTTTAAGCAGGGGGCAAAGGCTGTCAACCTTCTGTCACTTTCTCAAACATCTTCGTGTGATTTTACTTTTCTGCTATAACTTTGAAAATTTATCTGTAGAAATCGTGTGTGGCCTCTGCTGGGAAGACAGGTCAGGACAGGGAGAGTTCAAATGTATCTAAAATGGAATCTGTTTCTGAATGCAAACATTTGGCAAAACAGCATTGAGGCAAACTGTAAATACAGTGCAATGTTTCTTCTAATTGGTCACATGCAGGGAATGAAAACTTGGGTGAACACTTTCTATTCAATGTGCACAGGAGCGTTTAGTGCTACTGCAGTGTTCACCCAGTTTCTGTTCCTCTGCACATACAACAAGTAGCACAAGAAACTTAATTCTTGAGAGGAGGATGTTTATGCAGAATTCAAGGATACTACTGCGATGGAACACTGAGAAGGGCTGAAATCTTCCTGGGAGCAGGTGGCTGAAAAATTAAGATATCAAACTCCACATTAATTTGAGCTAATCAACTGATTGGATGTCTGATCAGCACAACTTATCTGACCCTGTAATTTTCATGGTTTCTAGGTAGCTAGTTGCCAACATTCCTGAAAATGCAGCATGATACAATGAATAAATCTCTGACCAATAGATGTGTATGAATGCAGTGACCCTCGCAAGGATCTCTTAGAGGCCTTAGAATGTGGAGGCCTAGATAGCATTGCAAAGTCCTTCCTAGAGGATCTGTCACTGTGCAGATCTATTCTGCCAATCCCAAGTGATGGGTTGAAATGTAATGAAGGATAAATGAAATGTTAGTGAGCAGGCACTGGTACCCTTCTGAAGCAGCATGGCATCACTATGAGGATTAAATAGAATTCAAAACTAGTTACATCATCAAAATATTAGTAGCTGTGGCTCAGACAGCTGCTCTACTTCCTATTTCCCTGATCCTTTCCTCTAGCTTTCCACAGTGTAGCTCATAGCATTCCTTGCTTGCCATCATCTTGCTGGTCATATTAGCCCACAAATGTGAAGAGCTTAATCTTTAGAAAGAAGCAAGTCAGACCATCTTTATGTTCTCTGTGGATGTGAATTCAATATTTTCTTAAAACAGCACAAAAATAACAACAAAGATTGAACTTTTCTGCAGAAAAGTTACTTACCTGTGACCTGGATCTGGCAGTATGACAGGATGATTGACAGGATGATTGAATTATTATTAGAAGAACATGAGGTCTATCTTTTATCTGTTGAAGGAGGATCTGATAAGTGCTTATAAATATCTAAAGGGAGGTGGGAGGCAAACGGATGAGGCCAGGTTCTTTTCGGTGGCAGGTAGGGATAAGAGAAAGGCCTAAAACTTGAACATAGGAAGTTCCATACTGACATGTGGAAGAACTTCTTTATATTAAGGATGACAGAGCACTGGAACAGGCTGCCCAGAGAGTTTGTGGAGTCTACTTCTCTGGAGATATTAAAGACCTGGCTGGATGTGTACCTATGCAACTTATTTTAGGGTACCTGCTTTAGCAGAGGGGTTGGACTCGATGATCTCTTGAGGTCCCTTCCAAAACCTTCAATTTCTGTGCAATTCTGTGAAATATAATGACAGTAAAAGCAGGGCTATGGAGACCCTCTATCCTTTACTGGATGTGGCAGGGAATGTGACTACTGAGGATAAAGCTGAGGTTCTCAGCGCCTCCCTTACATCTGTCTGCAAAAGTCAGATCAGTTATCCTCAGGGATATCACCTGATCTGACCTGTAAATCTGGGACGAGGAGCAGAGTAAGCCTCCTACAGTTCAGGTGGTACTCTCTGCTTGACCAGGAACACTGAAAGATGGTGGAAAGTGGCTTGGCAGTCACCTCTGCCAGCTTCCTCAGCACGATTGGGTGGATCCCATTTGATCCTGTGGACTTGTGACAATCTAGGTGGAATAGTAGGTTCTTCTTGGATATTAGGATGAATTTATTCTCCATAAGAGTGGTGAGGCATTGGAATGTGCTGCCTGGGAAAGTGGTGGAATCACTGTCCCTGGAGCTGTTTAAGGAAAGGATATATGTAATACTTAAGGACAGTTTAGTGGGGAAATATTGGTGGCAGGTGATTGGTTGGACTTGATGATCTTGGAGGTCTTTTCCAACCTTGGTTATTCTATGATCGTTATCCAACCACACCGAGTATTGAATGATCTTGATCTTGTGCCCACACACAGCACAACTCGTTCTTCTTTGCCTGCCAGAACGTGCCACCTTGGAAGAGCTGGTGGAAACAAAGGGTCACATAGGTGGCATCACCCCAATTCTGCCTGCAGATGGAGCAGGTCCAGTCTGATGCCACATCCATGGCCCCCAGCTTTGCTGCGGGCTGAGGGGAGCTGAGGGCTTGAGGCTTCTCCTCTTGGTGCTGCAGGAGACAGAAGTTTTTACAAACTGCAAAAGAGAGAGAGAGGCAAGAGCTGCTGCTGGCAGTCCCACAGCACAACCCAGTCAAGGCCAAGTTTGGTGATCCAAGTCACAGATATCCTTGACTAGCCTCTAGGCATGAGCACATGCTGGACTCTGCTAGTACCCAAATTTATATAGTGATGGTCACAATCATCTCTCACTGGCACCACAACGCCTTGGTTGATGGCTTCACAGTCCATTGCTGCATGTATTCAGGCACCAGCCTGGACCTCCACCACCCTCCATCATTCACTGATATTTCCTTTGTGATGGTAATATACTTGGGAAAATAAAAATTGCATGTGTTTACTTTCCACAATAATCTGTCTTCCATGAACTGTTTAAGCTTTCTGAAACTTAGAGAGACGCTTCTCATCTGCTCTGGTTTGGTTGCAATGCACACTGGTGACAATCTCTACATTAGGATTTTTTTATACCAAGTGCTCGTATCACAGCAGGTTGTTTGCTCACACTTTCCAGTGTAGTCTACAGGAGCTTCTTTAGTGGGGAGTTGGACTAGATGATCTCCAGAGGTCTCTTCCAAACCCTACAATTCTGTTATTCTGTGACTCATTCAGTCTTTTCAGCACACTGATTGTTCCCTACAAGCTGATATGTTGCTCCTTCACAAGGATATGATATAGGGCTAGAACTGTTAGGTTTTTCTTTGTGGTTAAGGTTTCTAAATTAGAAGCTTTCACCAGCTTTTCCTCTGACTTCTTGATTTTTCATTCTTAATAATACACTTAAGGATCAGCAACAGCTCAAGTATGACGGCGCTGTTTTGACCACTAGTCAAGGTGTTATCTTGTAACAATGTTCAGGACTATATTTTCTTTTTTTTCTTTTTTTCCTGAGCTGTATCTGCAAGCTATGACTTTTTTTCCTTCCTTTCCCTTCCTTTCCCTTCCTTTCCCTTCCTTTCCCTTCCTTTCCCTTCCTTTCCCTTCCTTTCCCTTCCTTTCCCTTCCTTTCCCTTCCTTTCCCTTCCTTTCCCTTCCTTTCCCTTCCTTTCCCTTCCTTTCCCTTCCTTTCCCTTCCTTTCCCTTCCTTTCCCTTCCTTTCCCTTCCTTTCCCTTCCTTTCCCTTCCTTTCCCTTCCTTTCCCTTCCTTTCCCTTTCCCCTTTCCCCTTTCCCCTTTCCCCTTTCCCCTTTCCCTTTCCCCTTTCCCCTTCCCTTTCCCCCTTCCCCTTCCCTTTCCCTTTCCCCCTTTCCCCTTTCCCCTTCCCTTTCCCCTTTCCCCTTCCCTTTCCCTTTCCCCCTTTCCCCTTCCCTTTCCCCCTTTCCCCTTCCCTTTCCCCCTTTCCCCTTCCCTTTCCCCTTCCCTTTCCCCTTCCCTTTCCCCTTCCCTTTCCCCTTCCCTTTCCCCTTTCCCCTTTCCCCTTTCCCCTTTCCCCTTTCCCCTTTCCCCTTTCCCCTTTCCCCTTTCCCCTTTCCCCTTTCCCCTTCCCTTTCCCCTTTCCCCTTTCCCCTTTCCCCTTCCCTTTCCCCTTTCCCCTTTCCCCTTTCCCCTTTCCCCTTTCCCCTTTCCCCTTTCCCCTTTCCCCTTCCCTTTCCCCCTTCCCCTTCCCTTTCCCTTTCCCCCTTTCCCCTTTCCCCTTCCCTTTCCCCTTTCCCCTTCCCTTTCCCTTTCCCCCTTTCCCCTTCCCTTTTCCCCTTTCCCCTTTCCCTTTTCCCCTTTCCCTTTCCCCTTTCCCTTTCTCCTTTCCCCTTTCCCCTTTCCCCTTTCCCCTTTCCCCTTTCCCCTTTCCCCTTTCCCCTTCCCCCTTCCCCCTTCCCCCTTCCCCCTTCCCCCTTCCCCCTTCCCCCTTCCCCCTTCCCCCTTCCCCCTTCCCCCTTCCCCCTTCCCCCCTTCCCCTTTCCCCTTTCCCCTTCCCCCTTCCCCCTTCCCCCCTTCCCCTTTCCCCTTTCCCCTTCCCTTTCCCCCTTTCCCCTTTCCCCTTTCCCCTTCCCTTTCCCCTTTCCCTTTCCCTTCCCCCTTCCCCCTTCCCCCTTTCCCCTTTCCCCTTTCCCCTTTCCCCTTCCCTTTCCCCTTTCCCTTTCCCTTCCCCCTTCCCCCTTCCCCCTTCCCCCTTTCCCCTTTCCCCTTTCCCCTTTCCCCTTTCCCCTTTCCCCTTTCCCCTTTCCCCTTCCCCCTTTCCCCTTCCCCCTTCCCCCTTTCCCCTTCCCCCTTTCCCCTTTCCCCTTTCCCCTTTCCCCTTTCCCCTTTCCCCTTCCCCCTTTCCCCTTCCCCCTTTCCCCTTTCCCCTTCCCCCTTCCCCCTTCCCCCTTCCCCCTTCCCCCTTCCCCCTTCCGCCTTCCCCCTTCCCCTTTCCCCCTTCCCCCTTCCCCCTTCCCTTCCCCCTTCCCCCTTTCCCCTTTCCCCTTTCCCCTTCCCCCTTCCCCCTTTCCCCTTCCCTTTCCCCTTTCCCCTTCCCTTTCCTCTTTCCCCTTTCCCCTTCCCTTTCGCCTTTCCCCTTCCCTTTCGCCTTTCCCTTTCCCCTTCCCTTTTCCCCTTTCCCTTTTCCCCTTTCCCTTTTCCCCTTTCCCTTTTCCCCTTTCCCTTTTCCCCTTTCCCCTTCCCCTCTAAACAGGACATTATTCTGATGTGGATATACTAGTTGAAGTATGCCAGAGATATCTGAATATCCTATATATTCCTGGATACCCTACTGAGGTATCTAGCCCTACTGAGGTATCCAGAACTTTTAAAGCTACACAAAGAATTTTCTGTGAGAAAAAGAAAACTTCATTAGTTCAGTCAGAAATGTCAAGTTTGTGAAGGGGTCATGCAGAATGTCTGATCTATGTGTGCTCTCTTATGGGCTGAGCACTTTTCAGTCCGTGTCACCTGGGCCATGACAATATGAGCACTCAGCCTCCTGGAGAAGGGAAGGAGCACAAGGTCATGTCACAGAACTCAAAAGAAAAGCACAGGTTTAAATTAAAGGCACTATTGTAATTAATTGTGATTCTTAAGGAATATTGCATGATACCTTTCCTGCCTGTGAAAGTACATAGGATTTTGTACAGTGGAGGCTCGAGGCACGTCTCTTGTGTCCTGTGCTATATAGCCCAGAGACAGAAAGATTTCCGTTAGGCATTCTCAAAGGACCTATTCTGGCTGATGCTGAGACAGGAGAAAACCTTTCCCATTGCTCATAAACATGGGTGGAAATTACCAGGCTCTTGCCTCTATCTGCTAAGTGGACCTTCTCATCACTCACTCAACTGCTTGCCTGTAACCGCTCATTCTAAAGGAAAATAAATATTGTGAACGCAGTTTTAAACCTGGTGTCAGCTCAGTTCAGTTTGCTTGCAGCCTGAATGAGATGAGCAGGGTCTGGGCAGTCCAGTACCACTGCTGCTAACGGCAGGGTGATGAGCCACACTGTGCACTAGGCTGGCAGGCAGCTTGCGCAGCCAGAGAACTCCTTTAAAGTAAGCCTGGATCTCTCCATATGGTGCTGCAGCTTAAAGCATAAATATACAGAATATTTGTCATCTATCTGCCTTTTCCCCTACTTATTCGAAAATTGGTTCAGTAATATTTGCATGTTTTAAAGTGTATTTCTTCTGCTTTGTTTTCTCATGTCATGTTCATTTCCTCTTTCAAAAAGATTACCACAAGTAAAAAATAATGATTGAATGAGTACATATACAATATATAAAAAATTGTGAAATACCTGTTGACAGAGGAAACCTGGTTAAGAGCTATGCTTATCTGGCTGGAAAAGAGAAACACAGTGTGAGGGCTTTGTATCCTCCACTACAACCATGTGGGATGTGTGCATGAAATGCTTATCCAGGAGAAGAAATATTCGGAGACTTTCTACTGAAAGTAAATTAAAGCAAATACATAGCCTGACACATGCCTGGCATTGTCCCCAACAGGGACCTGTGAATATTCATGTGCATCAGGCTGTGCATTACACAGCCTATATCTGCCAGTGTTCCTCATCTTCCCACACTCTTATGAATTTCTCTCTTCCATCTTCTGCATTGTTGCAGTCTCTTACTCACTGTCAAGACAGTATGTGCTGTGATAACATCCACAGCCTTTGTTGCTTTCTCCAGTGTTTCTCCTTCTGGGCTGCTTATCCTGTTTCTTGATTTTCAAAAAAAAAAAAGAAAAAAGAAAAAAAAACTCTTATTTCTAGATTTTTCTCTAATCAGTAAGCCATCTGCTTCTTTATTTCATTCCTCTAGCCCTACTTTATTGCTTTAATGTGACACAATTGTGTCTGAAGTGTGAGGAGTAGTACTAGCTCCAGAGAGTTTACTGTGTAAGAAGTAAAACCAAACCAAGGGCAGAGGTTAATCTCTGACAGGTCTGAGACCAACCTGGGATCAGAACCTGTTTTCTGACCTCTAGCTCAGGGCACCAAGTCAAGTGTTCTAGTATCCTTAATTAATACTGTGTTTCTTTTCCTCTTGAGCCTTGCCAGATTTAATTTTGATATTTTTTCTTTCTTAAGTCTGTTTAGAATACGTATATTTACTTCCAGCTCTTCAGGGAGTTAGACAACAAAATCCTCTGGGAAACTGCCCTCAGAGACAAGGGAGGGGAGTAGAGCTGGCAGATCTTTAAGGAAGCTTTCCTTACTTCACAGAAGTTCTCCATCTCCATGTGTCAGAAGTCAGGAAAGAAAGGCAAGAGACTGGCATGGCTGAACCTGGACCTGCTGATCAAACTGAAGAGCAGGAAGAAAATGCAGAAGCAGTGGAAGGAGGCACAGGTACGCTGGGAGGAGTATAGGGATGCTGCTAGGTTGTGTAGGGATGAGGTCAGGAAGGCCAAGGCCCAACTGAAACTGGACTTGGCAAGGGATGTAAAAAAGAACAAGAAAGTCTTCTTCAGGTCCAGAAAAGGAAAGTCCGAGAAAGCATACGCCCCCACATTGAGTGAGCATACAGGCAGGCTGGTAAGAATGGACAAAGAGAAGACTGAGGTACTCAACAACTTTTTGCCTCAGTCTACTAACAACTGCTCTTCATAAATCCTTCAAGTGAATATTTGCAAGGTGAGGATGAGAGGAGCAATGTTCCTCCCATTGTAAACTTAAGATGAGGTTTGTGGCCACCTGAGGAACCTGGACATCTGTAAATCTATGGGTCCCAATGAGATGTATCCCAGAGTTCTGAGGGAGTTGGCTGATGTAGTTGACAAGCCACTCTCAATAATATTTAAAGAGTGATGATGGTCAGGTGAAAAAGGCAACGTCACATGAAATTTTAAGAGTAGTGGCCAGTGGCTCAGTGTCTGGATGGAGGTCAGTGATGAGTGGTATCCATCAGGGATACTGGGACCGGTGTTAATATCTTCATCAATTACATTGATTCAAGGACAGTAGGTTTAAGTGCACCCTAACCAAGTTTGCAGATGGCACCAAACTGTGTGGTGCAATCAACATGCCCAAGGGATGGGATGCCATCCAGAGAGACCTAGACAGGCTGAACAGTTGGTCCAGGAGAACCTCCTGAGGTTCAACAAGGCCAAGTGCAAGGTTTTGCACCTGGGTGCAATCTACCAATACAAACTGAGTGGTGAAAGAATGGATCACAGCTCTGCCCAAAAGACCGTGGGGCTACTGGTGGATGGCAAGCTGGGCATGAGCCAGCAGTGTGCCCTCACAGCCCAGAGAGCCAACTGTATCCTTGGTTGCATCAATAGAAGTGTGGCCAGCAGGTCAAGGGAGGTGATCCTGACCCTCTACACTGTGCTGGTGAGACCTCACCCGAAGTACTGCATCTAGATGAGGAGTCCTCAGTACAGGAGAGACATGGACCTGAGTGTGTCCAGAGGAGGGCCATAAAAACGATTCAAGGAACAGAATACCTCCCCTGCGACAACAGGCCAAGAAAGCTGGGGCTGTTCAACCTGGAAAGAGGAGGTTCTGGGAAGATATGAAAGTAGCCTTTCAGTATCTAAAGGGGGGGGTCTAGAAGAAAGAAGGGGACAGACTCTTTATCAGGGTCCATTGGGACAGGACAAAGAGAAATGGTTTCAAACTAAAAGATGGGAGAATTTAGATTGGATAGAATGAAAAACTTTTTTGACAGAAATGGTGGTGAAGCACTGGCACAGGTTGCCCATAGAGGAGGTGGATGCTCCATCCATGGAGACATTCAAGGTCAGGCTGGACCAGGCTCTGGACAACTTGATTTAGCTTTGGTATCCCTGTTCATTGCAGAGCAGTTGGACTAGATGACCTTTTAAGGTCCCTTCCAATACAAATGACTCTATGATTTCTTGTTATTTTTTTTTCAGACCAAGTATTTGGGTATTTGGGTCTATATTGCTGCTCTAACTGATATTCTCTCCACAGTCAGAGATCAGATCTGACCTTTTAAAGTGCTTCTAGGTCCTTTATTCAACATCGTGTAGTAGGAATTTTCCTCACACTCTCACATTATTCCCTGTCTGTAAGCATTTCCACTTGGGCTTCTGGCAGTATCTGTGGTGAAGTTTGATGGGACATAATCTTTTTCTTACTTTTTTGTTACCAGCTTGTTTTGTCCTCATTCCTATCATCTCCTGATAAAAAATAAAATTTGGTTTCCTTGACACTATTTCCTATGATCCATGTGATCAGAATTGTAAGAAATTAATTTACATACTCTGTTCACATTGTCTCTGCTATCATCAACTTGCCTCTATTTTCTCTGGGCTTCTACTTACTCTTTCAGTTGACCTCTTTTGACTTCTGTACTGGAAGTGACATCTCATTATCTCTCCATGGGGGCAGTGTAATCTTCATTCTGCTCCTTGCTTCATTTTTAAGCGTAACACTTTTGTCTCTGCTTTTCTAGGAGTGCTCCCCCCCACCTTCTCTGGGCAATCTGGCATGTTACTCAGCTCTAAGGAGAGCTCTTTCTTTTTTAATCTCTTCTTGCAAATGAGTCTTTGCATTTTTTCGTTCCTTCAGTTGGCCATGATCCTCCATCCGCTTTCACCGCCATTAGCAGAGGAGATGCAAATGGCAGACACAGCACTGTGCTGTATCTTTTTGAATGCTCTTGATTTATTTCTTTTTATTTCTTTTAACTGATATTTTCCAGAATCTGCCTTAGTCTTGAAAATGTGCCTTGCTTCCACATCCTTTCCAAACACAGACCTCTCTGTGTTGAAGAGCTGCTCCTTGCAAACCTAGTCAGGCTGGGCCTGCTGCTTCTTGGACCATCGTCATGCTTCCCTTGTACAATGATTTGCACTGCCCCCTCTTTAGGCAATATCTAGAAAAAGTTATCTCTGTGAATATTCATCACTAATTATATTTTTCCTCTTCATCTTATTTGTAATAAAACCTGTATCACAAGGAGTTCAGTGTATTGGCAGTGAATTGTCAGTTTTGCTTAGGTCTGAAATTTTTGGAAAGGAAGAAAACGTCTGTTTTTGAAAGCTGGGTACTCTAGTATCTCTAAATGTTTATCTATTTATGTATTGTATCGTAATGTTTTGTTGCCAGTGAAATCTTTGCTGTCTTTGTTTCCTGCCTCTTCAGTGTTTTGGTCCTGATGTGGTTAATATGAAGCATAGTAAGAGAATTCAGATTTTTTGGATAAAAACCTGTAAAGTTCATCTGATTTCTGAAAAGAAGGTGCTTAAGTCCAAAAAATATCATGAAAGATAGCAATGGAGAAAGAAAAACTGCTATAGTCACATTTTCAAATACATATTCCCTAAATATATAGGGAAATAAATGAGTAATTGTAAAAGAACAGAATGCCTTGGAAATAGATTGTGATTATGAGGTCCTGGGGAAAAAAAAAGAGGCTCCTGTGGAAGGACCAGAAGCTTCAGGATCCAGATTCGTTCTTAAATGTATTGTGACTGTACAGACTGCTTCCCAGAGCTGTAGTGGTAGTTGCATATGACAGAGTATGTGTTATGCAGCGTTTTCAGTGCAAATGGAGCCAGACTACGCCTTGATTTATTCCAGGCTCTTGACTAGTTGTGTAAAAAAACTTGCAGATGCAGTTTTGTTGTAGTAAGATCATAACATTACTCAATTTGCAATTCTGCTGAAACATAAAAGGAGCTAAGGACTTTGTTGTCATGAGGCTATCCTCTTTAATGTTGTAAACAACAGGATGGCGCTAGTCCCATAAAAAATCAGGTTGTTTTAAGCTGGTCTTGGACATCCTCCTTTTTTTTTTTTTTTAACCTAAAGTTGTTTTTTTATCAAAGCTTTTTCATCTTTTCTGTGAAGATTAGCATGGCTTTTGAAGCTCAGCTACATGCGTTATTACTGAAGCTAAATTGTACCCTTCCACCCACACTCCAACACCCCTTCCCAGCCCCCCTAGGAATTCACTTCATCCAATTACCACAGCTATTGGGTAAGCTAACCTTTGAGACAGATTCACGGACTGGGGAGCAAGTACCTTCCCTTGAGTCCTTAGGGAGCTCCTAGAGCAGCAGGACTGACGGATGGCCTTCCCAGATGCTGCCCACTCCTGATTAGGTCCTGCCTTACTTTATCATCTTGTTTACAATGAGATTTTCTTTCAAAGGAAGAACAAATCAAACAGCTGCTTTTCTATCAAATCTCACTTGGGAAAGGTAGTGCTGAAGACAGATATTTTCAAAGTTAAGGCCAGAAGATCTGCTTTCTGCTTTCAATTCCCAGCTCTGTTATTTATTCCTTCTGAACTGAGGCAAATTACACATTCTGCTTTTTTGAGGCATTTTTGGCTGGGTTTCTGATATTATGTCTCTTCAGCTTGCTTTTTTTTTAATTAATATAGATGCTGTCTTGAACAGCATGTAGTCAGTCTCACTTTGCAGTGAGACATCTGAAGACTGAGATGCCCAAAGTTGTGGTGTTTTACACAGTATCTCTCCCAATGCAACTAGGAGGCATTTCCTAAAGTGTCAGGGGGTTGTGTTGAAGGTCATGCGCTGGTTTACACCTGTATGTGAACTATTGAGTCACGGCCTGAACCACTGACTGAGCACCTGGGGAAAGGACTGGGTCAGCCCTGGGAGCACAGGTGAAGGCAAGTCTGGCTGCACCTCTCTTAGACCTCATTTAAGGGCTGACTGCCATTGTAGAAGGGTTTCTTGTTGAAGATCCCTCACTGGTGAAGCTTTCCCTTGTGAACCTGCAATCTTTTGATATGGGTGAGCAATCTTCTTCCCTTCCTTTATGGCACCTTTCTATCATGCTGGTCCTTCTGCCATCACACCTTTCCTGTAATACCTTTCCCATCGTACTGATCTGTCCAATTGCTACAATGCCTCACCAGGGAAGATAGCTCTCCAAGGTTGTGCCCTGGTACCTGAGACAATGTGGATTCCCTGCCACTGGAGGTGGAAAGGAGCATGGATAGCTTCTAATCAGGAACTAGAGGTGATACTGCGTGAGTTGGATAAGAAGATGTAGTCCCAAAGTCTAATACCTTAATTCACATTGCCTTGAAGGCAGCATGATGGGTTGCTGGCAGAATTTAATCTTTAATGAGTTTCTTCTCTGACTTCATAAAGCCTGGCGCGCCTTAATCCTTTTTATCGTCTTTGGTTAAAACACAGCATCACTTTGGATGAAATTAATGTTCAAACTAGATAATTTTTTAGACTCACAGGGCAAAAAGAAAGCAAGGAAAAATATAGAGGATTTTACTATTATTATAGGCATAAAGTAACATACTAAGTAATTTTTCCATAGAACAATTTTTTTGCAGTGCATCGTTTCAATTTTTAATTCCTGTTGTCTCACAACTATGATGTCAATTTCTGTGATTATTATATTTTCCAATCAAGTTGTTATTAGTAGATTATCATTATTACTTGAAGTTAAAGCATGATGACATATTGACTTGCAAGATTTGAAACTATTTTCTTATATTTTGATTTTCTTTAATGCCTACTGTTTGTAGAAAGCACTCACTTTTCTACAAAAAATGACTTATAAACAGATGTCTAGGCAACAGAATATTTTCTCCAAATATTTCCTCTAGAAGTGCTAATCAGCCATTTGGAAACCTCCTGGGAGAAATACTGCCCAGTGACTCAAATAATCAGGCATACAGCATGAATTACAAATCACCAACAGGGAGCATGCCATCCCACAGCAGTGATGATACTTCCCATGCGCTCTGTATGTGGGAACATATGACCTTGTGTTTCTTTGCCTGAAAAATTTCTAAATGTTTTATGGTTGTTTCTTGGACAGTACATGAACTGGAGGAAAGGCTAAATCTCTTCACTAATTATTTCAGTGAGTGGTTAATCTTGTTCATGGGCAACATGCTGTAATGGCCTGGCACACGCTGACCTTGCAGTAAATCAGTAGTTGAACAGAAGTTAGTGGGGCACGCTCTTAGGTTTCCTCACTAGACTGAGAATTTGGGATCTGCCAGTGCCATTCAGGGCAGTTTTGGTCTAACTTTTACAGGTTTTGGTGCAGTGGAATTTTCTAGTCTGTATGATAATCTCCGTAAGCTGACAATTGTGTGCTTGTCTTGCTTAACACAGGTTTGCTCTTGAATTAGTTTCTTTTTTAAGAACCAATTTACTATTTAATTTTGATGTGAAGATATAAGACAAAGGAGTTTTTCCAGGTTGTCTTCTGAAATCTGTGAAGTTACATCCTCTTAATGCAGACCAGAAGATTAAATCTCAGTGCTCAATGTGCAACATACTGTGTTTAGCAGCCCCATATTTAGCATATTAGTACAAATGGTAGAAACGATTTGTCAAGGAGACAAAGGAAGACTTTTTAGAAGAGATTTACTGCTTGCAGTGTGTTCTGTGGATTATATTATATTCATAAGCTGCCATTTGCATTAGAATACCTACTCCACAAGCTTTTCTGTTATGCTTAATAGGTAAATAGAAGAGAAGGGGGAATAGTACTTCTATCACGTTTTTAGTAACAAGTTCATTAACTAAATTCTACCCTGTCCCTTTCTTTACAGTGTGAAATCTCACTGAGGTTCTTCTGCATCAGACTAAGTATTGATAAGCGAAGGTTTTTTTTGTCTTTAAATAAATAAATAAATAAATCCTCTTTTACAAGCCACAAAGGTGAAGACTTTCTTTATGGAAAAGGGAATCTACTTCTCAGGTCTGGTCCTTTGGTCCTATTAAATATTGAATCTTGGGGAGTGGATGGCATCCTGACTGTCACTGATGTGCCACAAGGTATGGTGACAATCCACTTATTGTCAATTTTGGCCATTCATGCTTTGTAGAGTCGGTATTTCAGCCTGACGTGTATTAATCAGTCTGCTGCTAATTTAGAATAGCAGGAATAATTTTGGCTGGTCAGTAGCTCTTTGAGAAATTTGATGGATGGTATCTAATGTTTTCTGGCTAGAGCTTCTTGAGGAAATTGATATTTTAGGTGGAAGGAAGAATGGGAGTACGTGCGTGCGTAAGAAAAATGTTTGTTTATGTGAACAAGTGTTGTAAGCAAGTAAATAAAGAAAGATTAATCATTCTGTACATCATTTCTCATTCTAAGATAGTCCTTCAGCCTGGTTCCCAAGCACCCATTAACAAAAGCAGCTGCTAGGAGCAGCCTTGATAGGTGGAACTGCAGCCGTGCCGCTCATTTGTATAAATATACCGGTACATGATGTGTGAATGATTTGGTCTCAGTTTTCCACTCTAATTCTCATTAGTTCTGTAAGAGTAATGGATGTTTTAAGTGTTTCATTAGTAGCTGTGTCACTCTGCAACCGCTCACCCAGCAGCTGGTGTTCTGAATGCTTAATTCATTGCCAGGCTTCTACAGAAAAGCAAAAGGTGCACAGGGGCCAACAATAGGGAGGTGAAGGAGCTTATGTTCTTCTGTCATGCTCAGGGCCTTCTGCATTGGCCTCAGAGAGTAGTCCTTCCAGCCAGGCAGCTGAGAAAAGCCCTATCTTCTACCAACATGCTGTCAAACGCACTGGCCTGCAGAACTGTGTAAGCTGACAAATACACTGCACCATAACTATAAATTTAAAAGACCCTTCATGAAATTTAATAGTATTTCCAATTTGAAAGCAACTTGTGAGCTATGCACTCTTCATTATACCCTCACAGATACAGTAAATGTTGTTGGTGAATGATTTATGAAACTGACTAATAGCTTTTAGAGCTACCTCTCTAATGTCAAAACCCCCATTGACAGCACTCTTTGAATTACACTTGCAGTAGTCCTGCAGTTAATGGTAGCATATACATTATTATGTGGTTCAGCGTAGCACCAGAAAGGAACCTGGATTTTGCAGGAATTTTGTTAAGTGCCTGCAAAGTGTGTGATGAAGATGGAAAGGACATTTGGCATAGAAAAAGCTGCTTTTTAGGAGCCATCTGTGTTTTTACTGATGTGAATGAATTTTAACTAATGAAAACTTCAGTGATAAATGTTGTGCATGTTGCAATTACTACACAGTGTGATTAGATTTTTATGTAGAAACTTAAAGATAGAAGAGTGGAAAATCTTGCAAGGAATATCTCCCTTATTTCGAGCTGCAGGTGTTTGCTTTTTGAAAATCTCCTTGTCCTAACTTGATATATTCTGTTGGAAAACTTTAGAAAAAAAATTGCAGAATTTATCTATTTAGAGAACAAATGCTTGAAGATGTGGAGTAGCAGTATCTTTTCCAGTGAAGTGATCTGTCAGTTAAGGCCAGGGCTGGTAATCATGCCCACAGAATCTAACCTGAACATTTTTACAGTGCAGCTTCTCAGAGCTCATAGCAGCTTGTGGACAAAGAAAATTCTGAGGGTGTCTATTGATCCTGAAGTATATCAATAACTCTTTTATGATGCTAATGCAAAAACATTGTTCCAGAAACAATTTGAGTCACATGTTACTGATTTTTTTTCTGAAGGGAATGATGTTTTGATGAAATGGCTCCTGTGTTGGAAATCCTAGTTTTTCAGATGTGTTTGGCTTCCCTTTCCTCCCAACACAGAATTTGGGCAGCACCTTCTGGGTGATGGCTGACTGGTCTCAGGACCCTGGAAACACTTCCAGACCACATGTGAGACCTCAGCTACATTAGGCACCTCTCCTATCTGTACCTTTCTTAACTGCTGTGGCTCCCTTTACAGTCAGGGAGAGAAAGGAGGCTTCTGCTGTAAATGCACTCAGTTTCAGTGAGTATCTGAAATGCCAGCAGGGCACCCTAGCCTGCAAGCAGTGATTTTTTGCATTAAATATACAGCGTAGGTACGGATGGTGATGTTAAACACCAATCCCACCGTGCCTCTCTATCCACTAGTGTGGGGGTCCTCTGACTGCCCTTCGTCACCCTGAAAATGGAAAAGGAAATGATTGAATTCATGTTTTAAACTAAATGTCATTTTACAGGAGAGATTACCTCAAAACTATTTCTCCTCCCTCTTCCTGCTGTCACTGTAATTTCTTAATCTAATCTGTGATGGCACAATACTATAGCGAAGGTCTCCATTGCTCGCTTCTGCTTGTGCATGCCATGTTAATTTGGTTTCTTTCGATGAGACCCTCACGCACTCTTTCCATGCTCTTTGTAACCTTTTGTAACCTATTGCTTTACCAAAAAATTACTGGGCTGGATAGTGTGTTTCTAGATAACTACTGCTTATCTAAATGTGAAGGAGAAAAGGGTGAAATAAATTCAGTTCTCAACCTTGAGCAGAAAGTGCCCGATGTTTAAAAAAATGGGGAACTAAAAGTAAAAACTATTAACTCTCAATTTTTTCTGAGTTTCTGAGCATTTGAGTGATCCTAAATTTCTTTTTTAGGATACAGTAAATATTTTTTCTTTCTTTTTTTCTTTTTTTCCCCTTGAAATGTTGATAGATAGAGATGGCATCCAATGTCAGAGAGTCATATGAGGGTGTAGGCCACCCCATCTCCTGGCACCTCTCTGGGCCTCAGCCACTTTCTTACCAGCTCTGTCACACTAATTCCTCCTGCAATACTGACCACCACTTGCCAGGAGCTACAAACGTTTTCATGAAATCTGTATCAGTGTCTTAATTATCAGTATGCAAGGATGTATGTAATGAGTATGGCAAATTCTCAGTAACAGTATGACACTTCTAATCACAGCTTTCCTGCTATTTGAATTTGCCTGCAGCTGCTGCTTTCCGCCACTCTGACCTAATGCGATCTTTCATAGGAGACTTTTTCAGAAAGAAGTAAGAGAGGAATAAAGCTAGAAGAGGGCAGAAAGCTGGCAGAAATAGCGTTTATTTTCCTTCTTTCCTTGGCTCTAAATGACAGGGGAGGAAATGTGGAGAGAAAAAAAAATCAATAAGTTAAATAAAAATGAATGTGCTTGAATAGGGACTTGGTCACCAACCTCTCAACTGCAGTACTTCAATACTTCGAACTTATGGATTTTAGGTAAACACCATTAACTCAGCAAGACTTATGAATTATTAGTATTTTGCAGGGAGATTATAATGCATCATTAAAGATGAAAGGTTATTTTTAGAGCTCAGTTAAGTTTTAAATTGCATCTGTAGAGTCCAAGGATGACATGCTGCTGTCCATCCTCAGCTCACTAGCATCTGAAATGTTGATCAAAGATCTCTGAGCAGAAATGACCCTCCTGGAGTGCCGTGCATCATTTGAAGAGGCACTTGAAGTTTTGCGTTGCCCAACTTTGCAGTGTTTTTCAATATGCTTGTCCTTTGGCTTATTCTTCAAAAGGAAAGAGAAGTGAAAAGACTTCTGTTGTTTCTACTCTCTGAAGAATAGTTTTATACCTGATTTATGCACAGACCTATTCCTGTTAAGCTGGCTGTTTGATAGGAGGGAGTCTGTGCAGACAGTTCTTAATGGAGCACGGAACAGTACCCATTTTTTTTTTTTTAAATTAAATAGCATTTACATTTCTAGCATCCTTTTTATGACTTTTTTTCTCAAGATGTTAACATCTTGCACCATTGAGCTTCTCCTAGCAGGTGTGGCTGCATCTGTCTGTGCTGTTCTGATAAGCCATATTTTCACATATCTAAATAATTCCACCCAATTTCTGTCATCACAGTTGTTGACTTGCTTACCACAGTGGTTCTGTTGTAGACTTATTTTATAGGATAACATGGAAATTTACGATGACAAGAAAAGAGAATTACCTTCTTACAGTGTTTTATTGCTCAAATGTGACTCACTAAGATTTGGATTTAAAAGCATTTTTGAAGTATTTTTTCTTACTCTGTCCTTATGAATGGCTAAATTTTCTGCTTTATAAAGTAACATATATTTGGGAAAGACAATGAAATACTATCAATTCTGATGGAAGAAACTGTCCTGAGCAATTCAGGAGCAGAATGAATAAGACTGGGGAACAATACACTCTATGGAGTAAGAGCAAAACAAAGGATAAGTTGTAAGGATAACAAAGTTTTTCAAGCTTTTGAAGATTTCATATTGAATTCTTAAGAAAAAGAACATGAGTTAGAAGGGGAAACTCCTTACACATGTATTATTAGGATATTTCAAACAGAAAGTGTTGCATTTCAAAACCTTGTCTTTATTTTATGACTTGTGCTTTTAAATTGGAAGAAATTAATATGGGTACTAAGTTGTGAGAACAAAGCAAAAAGTCTTCACAGCCTTTTTTTTTTTTTTTTTTTGAGCTCACATGCTACACTGGCTAAGGCTTTGTCTCTAGAGTTTTAAGGCAGTACCTTCACATTTTCAAAGAGGTATATCAAAGTTGTCTGTACAATTTCTCTTTGTGAATTCTATATCTAGAAGCAACTCTGTGTGCAGATCATTTAGCTGGCTGTTGAACTATCCAGTTGATACCAAATAACTGTATTTATAACAACAGGCGTAAATTTAGATGCTGTTTGAAAAACGAGTTCTTCAGTGTCAATTCAATACAATAAATGGATCCTTTTTTGTTACTGCTGAAATGAACCTGGCTCTGGGTCTGCTGTTCAAATTTTTTTATATAATGATGGTTTTCAAAATGTTTCCTCAAAAGGCTCTAAAGATCCTGAAGTGTGTGTATTGCACTCAGATGCCTTGTATTGAACTGTGCCAACTTGCTGCAATGCTACATGACATTAAGGACAGGAAGCAAAGATCCAATCCTGTGTGAATTGCAATACATTAAGTGATTCCAGGTGGGCAGTGAAAGGAGGAACCAAACTGTAGGCAAAATGGGAAGCTGGACAGTCTCATTTTAAAAAGATTGCCAAGGGATCTTTAGCTCTTGATTTTAATGCTTCATTTGAAAAGCATTGTCACCATGCCTGCACTAGTGGGATTTTTGTTTTTGTTTAGGGATCACAGAATCATAAGCGTTGGATGGGATCTCTAGAGATCATCAAGTGCAGCCCCCTGCTAAAGCAGGTTCCCTACGCAGGTTGCACGGGAGAGTATCTAGGTGGGTTCTGAATATCTCCAGAGAAGGAGACTTCACAGACTCTACGGGCAGCCTGTTCCAGGGCTCTGTCACCCTCACAGTAAAAAGTTTTCCTCGTGCTTCTATGGAAATTCCTGTGTTCCAATTTGTTCTCATTGCCCATTATCCTGTTGATGGGTGCCACTGTCCAGAGCCTGGCTCCATCCACTTGCCACTCACCCCTTATAAACTTACAAGTGTTGTTAAGATTCCCCGGATTCCCCTCTTCTCTAGGCTCTCAGCTTTTTCTCATAATCATCTTTGTGGCCCTCTGCTGGCCTCTCTTAAGTTCCCTGTTTTTCTTTTACTGGGGAGTTCAGACCTGGACACAATGCTCTAAGATCAGAACTTAGAAATGCTGACTGTTTCTGAAAGACTTTTTATGGATCTATTGAATATAACTTTTTTTTTTTTCTTTTCATGCCTCTACCTAATTTCAACATTTGGTCTTTCATGGGCTGCTGTATTTAAGAGATTAACCTTGTATGTCTTATCTGAGGATTGGTACTTCATGACTTTTCATAAAGAACAAAGCATGAACTTGGGTCTTTCTAAACTTGGGAAGTCCTAAAGGCTGAAAGTTTTGTAGCAGAGTAATTAGCAAGACATGGACGTAATTACAGTGACATTTTTGAAGTCAGGTATTTCTCTGGATGCCAGAACTATAATATAGCTATTTTTTAAGTTGTTGTTTTATTTTTTTTATTGCAAAAAGTGATTCAATTTAACTTTCCTTTTGAACAGACATGAGGTTTCCTTGGGTATTAAGCCTGTGAAGCAGGCCAAGATATTAATTTTGAATTTAATGCAGACTTAACACAGCAAGTCCTGGAATATGGACCATTCTCAATTCCAGTCTTGTTTTCTTGAGAACTTTGGTTTATTCTCTTCTGTGGGGAGGATGCCACATACTTATTTGTAAGCATTTCTACTTTTTGCATCTAGAGATGTGCTGTTGGTATCCCTTCCGTGTGATCCAAGCATATGATGGCTTGTATTGCCTGAAAAAACATGGTGTGAGATAGCATAGTAACTGAGGGAGGTGATCTTTTCAAATATAGAACATATAAGAACAAGAAAATTGGGGGTGAGGGGATGGGTGAAAAGATTTTCATGACCAGGCACATTTTATATGAATACATATTCAAAACAGAAAACTGGTCATTGTCTAATATAATGGGTCAAGATTTCAACTAGTGCCTTTCCGGTAAGCTTTGCATATGTTGCCAGGGGAAAGGGTCTGTAGCAACTTCAGAGTATACTTCTTTCTCTTCTTGGTGTTGAGAGACTTTCCCAAAGGCATCAGGTTCTTGAGACCAGTCCATTACATCAAAGGAATTCTGGAGAAACACTAATATGTAAACTATCGTATTAAGATAAGAAGCAAAAAGGGTGATGTTTTCCCTAACACTGGTGCTCATATTAGGTAAATGAATTACTTCACTTGTCTTCTTGATCCTCTTTACTGATAGCTGCTAGCTTCTGCAAGTATCTGAATCCCACAGCCTATCAGCACCTGTACCTGTGTGGCCTTCCCCCTTGCTTTCTGTTTTCAGTCCCTGAGTACAGAGTAATTTCATCCAGGTGATCTTCTGTCACATTCAGTTAACTTGAGTGAATGCTCCTAAATGCCTTTGACTCTTCACATTGATGCTAACTTTAAGTCAGCTAACCTTAAAACCTACTTAAATTTAGATATGCTACCATGTATCTCATACTTGTGGACTGCCTGCATCTCTTATGCATGATCATGGTGATGCTTTCCAAATTAATGTTACCTGTATTAGATTGCAGTTCTCAGAACAAAATCCAGCTGTATTATGCTCATATGCTCTTACTGGCTAGAAAGCCTTGTTTGGAAAACATAATGAGTGAGTTTTTCCTCTTGAGCTCCATGCTTTGGTTTTGTGTCTGCTTGTATATTTTCATGTGCATTCTACCAGCAACTGGGGCTGAATTATTGATTTGTTTATTAGATAGTTAAATTTCAGTGTGCTCCTGTAATTCTAGAAACTGAGGCTTTGAGTCATGTGCTAAACCTCTGTGTCCTATAATAACATGTTCCCAGCTTCCCTAATTTCAATGTTTATTTTAGGAGTGCTGATACACTGATAAATATTGTGTCCAGGGATTACTTTTTAGCCTCCTCCCTTTCATCTTTCTTTCACCCCTTTGATTCTGGAAAACATGTTTTTATGGCTTATTTATGTTATCTACTGATTTCTTACTCTCTATTTTACAAAGACTATATTGAAATGTTTGTTTTTAAATAGAAATGAAGTACATTCAGCCCACTTGGGTAGAAGACTACTCAATTTCTAGAAAAGAAACATTTCTGCATGTAGAGTTCACCCATTTGTCTAATGGATGTATGAACTGCAGGAACTGCCACTGCCTGGGTAGTTAGGACAGTGAAAAGAGAATTCAGCATCTGTCTTACGGTAAGGAGCATGATCACAAAGACTGATTCTGCTGCCAGGATTTCTACAAAGAAGGAAGGGCAAGTCTCTATTGAGAAACCTAAAGAAATGATAAATGGCTATTGCAGAGCTATAGTGGTTGTGGAGAGTGAGGATGTGAGGAACTAGAGTAAGCTTGTCTGTGACCCTTTGGAGAGACTCTTTTTCATTTGTCTGGGTTAGGGCTGGGAGAAAACCCCAGTGCTACTTCACTTTCACTGAGTAATTGTGTAATCTAGGAAGAAAAGAATTTTCTGCAGTATAACCAAATAGATCCTGAAAGAAGACCACCCAGGCTGGACAGGAGTGTTCAGTCCAGGTGGGAGATGTTACAAGCTTCTTTAGGAGCAAAGCTGGTAATATTGAGTGCTATCCAGACCTCTAATTCTGAAAGCAAGGCAGCATTTTGTTGCCATTCATGAAAAATTACTGTCCTTGAAGACTTCAGAAACAAAGTCCAGGACCAGAAATCTTGGATCCCGGTCTGCCCTTTGATGTTGCTTGCCCACCCAGCAATATATGCAAGTTGCTGTAAGCTTGAGGCAATAAAGCTACTGTCGCCTGTTTCTTGCCTGTTCTGGGAAACATGATGCTGTGCTTTGCTCCTGCCTGTCCCTCTGCCAAGTGCTCTGCAGGGAGAGACATTTTAGCGTTCAGCTACTTGGCCTCAGCCTCTCATTCTTAGGCTGATGCTGTTGAGTGGGGTTATGGGGAACAGAAGAGCTTGTTCAGTGATGCTTAGCTCTGTAATAATATCCTGAGTGTTAGTACTCGAACCTCCAACAGATTAATTTTATACCAAACAAGATACTGCTTGTTTGTGAATAAAGTCACCAATCTAAGTGCTGTAGCTGCACTGAGCTGGCACATTGGTGACCTTTTATGTCTGAGAATGCGGTACCTTAGGACAAAATATTTCTGGAAAATGTTATGTGATAAAATGTCTGAGAAAGATGCAGCTGAACAGAAGTGTCATTGACCAAGACGTTCTGGATGTTATTTTCCTGATGAGATAATTGTAGGAATTATAAATGGAGAGAGACTATTGAAATAATTTTGCTCCTTCCATGACAACACAAGTGCTCCTCCGTCCCTCTTTCCTGGTACTCTGCACATCTATGAGCACTTAGCCATCTGATATTATTTTGCTGAAATTAATTCATCAACTTTGTCTAAGCCTTCTGAAAACCTATGAGATAAACTACATGTAGACCTCTGATAGTTAATTTTTGAAAATTAACAGAATTAATTAGGTGAAACTATGAGTAATGTTTTGCTTGTTTGTTTTCCAGTAAGGAAATAATCCATAATATCTCTAGTATTAAAGTTTTTTCATTAGAGTAGTGTTTGTAAGTAGACAATCTCTGCAAAATTTTTTAAGGAATGGATCCCAGGATAGGATCAGGAGCATTCTTTCTGACTTATGTGACTGTAAAATTCCTTCAAAGGATCTCATATATTTCTCTCTCAAGCTGCAGAAAATCTTAAACTGATGTTCTTTTCCAGGTGAGCTTTAAAGTGTCAGCATACTCTTCATGACACCTTTTCCTTCAGTCTGATGTGACCAATTTGGAGCAATTACAATTGCTTTGAAATTCTATATGAGGCTTGAAAGATTTGAAGAAAATTTCTTGAGATTCATCTATCAAGACTATGAAGCCTCAAATTTCTTTTGGTCTGTGGAAGAAGATGCTCAGCCCCTGGCATGAAAAACATCCCAACTTTACTGCATGTATTAGTATCATGAATGTAGCAGGCGAAATTTAGTCTGGTTTTGGTCATTGCAAAGCCAGAAATCAGGCAGAGCGTGTTGAATAACAATTACAGAGCTATAATATGCATCTCCTGCTCTGAAACTGTTGGGCCAAAAAGCATCTTGTGGGTATTCCTAACTGCCTCCTGTTAAAACTACTTCTGTTGTTTTGTCTATTTGCGTTCATGGCAGTTACTCTTTATCGGGGAGAGAGTATCCTCTAGATTTCAAAATGTATACATTGCATAAACTTATCTGGGGAAGATCAATGTCTTGCTGGTGTTAATCATTCCTGAGCATGAAAGTGGATCTCGCTGAACCATGAATGGTAGTGAGGCACTTAATTAAAAGTGAAGGGAAAAGGTTGTTGTCCAAGAATTAGTCCTGCCACAAGCTATGCAAGTGATAACTTGAGTAGTCCTCACAAGGTAGGATTTTATTGCTCGTTTCTAAGGTCCTGGGGCCAACAGAGTTTTCAGAATTCTGAGGTGGTTGAACCTGGATGGCAAACATTACCAAGATGACAAAAGAAACCATGCACCTTTCTGAAATAAGAGCATCTACAGACTGGGTGGAACACCCCTTTGTCCCTACAATGATACAGGATGATTTGGTAACTGAATCTCCCTCTTTATGGGTAAAAATGGTGAATTCATACTCAGAGTACTGGTACTTTGGTGTAGCGCTTGGATACTTAGCCTATTTAGGGGACTTGGACACTGTACCTGGCAGTGCAGGAAGAAATGTGTGTTGTCTTCAGTGCTGAGTGCGTGAATATCTTTTAAATCTCACCGCCCTGTTGGATTTAAATTCCTGGGATGATGGTCAGCCAAACCTCACAAAGGCAGTGTAAATACTGTGATGTCCTACAGAAGATGTATGACAGTGGTTCTCTGACTCTTTTCTCCAGAGGGAAACTCCAGGCTTTATCTCCAGAGAGATGGATGCAGGAGATGTTTCCCAAGCCCTCTCTCACTGCATGTAGATTCCTAAACGTGGTGAAGTGCTGGCAGAAACAAGTGTGCTCTGATTCTCCACTTGGGTGTGTTTGAGCACTTGTGTGATCAGCCTAGCTGCAATCTGACAAGTGTCTGTACAGCTGAAAATGGATTTTCACAGCCTGTTGGCCTTCAGGGAGGATGTGTGGGCTGAATGTATTGCTATCAAATAGGGGATACAAATGTTTGCTAATTTTTTTTCCCCCTTAGAGGAAGATGATGTAATGGTGATTAAAGTAAAATCCAACTTTTTATTCTACATGAGCTTCATTCCATCAACCCAGTGGGCATGTTCTCAGTGCCTTCAGTTGTAGACAGCAGTATGGTTTCTGCTGTCTGCCACAGTATTGCAACCTTTCCTATTCCTCTCTTCCAGTGACTTTTGGATCTCCTTCTAAAAAGGCAGTGGGAACCTTTGTGTAATGTGGACTGTTTTACTGACAAAGAAGCAATTTCTATCTGGGGTTTCTTCCACATTTAACTTATTTTCTTTAAAGATAGAATGTTACCCTTCCTTCCCTTTTTGTTTTTTTACTCTGGCTTAAGCAGTCTCTTTCAGAACATCAAATACTAAAGGGTGCACTTATTTTATCTCAGTAGCTGAGATTTTCCATTGTTTTCCATTAAGTCTTGGAATTCCACTTTATTAAGTCTGTATTTTTAAACTCTTCTCAATTTCTGCAATAGAAGATGACACCATTGTAGGAAGGGAGAGCATTCTGACATGTGAAGCCACCACATTTGACTTTGCCGGTGACATGGTGCAGAGAGCTGGGGCTGTTCATACAGAAGGCTCTGGGGAGACCTTATAGTGGCTTTTCAGTATCTAAAGGGGAGCTATTAGAATGAAGGGGACAGACTGTTTATCAAGGTCTGTTGCAACAGGACAAGAGGAAATGGTTTCAGACTGAAAGAGAGGAGATTGAGATTGGCTAGAAGGAAAAAGTTTTTTGACAATAATGATAGCGAAGCAGTGGAACAGGGTGCCCCAAGAGGTGGTGGATTCTCCACTCCTGAGACATTGAAGGTCAGGCTGGACCAGGCTGTGGACAACTTCATCTAGCTGTTGATGTCTATGTTCACTTCAGGGGAGTTGGACTAGATGGCTTTTAATGTTCCCTTCCAACTCAAACTATTCTCTGACCTCTGATTCATGATTCATTGTAGGTGTGAGGGCACCAGGCACCCACAATGGAGATCTGATGCATGTAGTGCAGACTCTGTGAGTAGATACCTAAGGCTGTCTCTTTAAAGCCCAAGCTCTGCCAAGCATCTTCTAAGCCAGTATACTTTTAAGAAAGAGAGATCTCTACTTGCTTTTCTGAGCTAGGTATGTGAGAGAAGCATCTTGCAAAGGTGCATCTGAATCAAGGTCAGGGAATACCCTCGCTGAGTCATCAGAGGGTGTTTATTTTCTGTTTAGCCTTCTGATGCGCAACACAGCCCTGGCTTGGCTGTTGTCCTGTCTGGGCATCTGGAAAGAAAGGACAAGAAAGTGGTATGGCTGCTGCCAGGCTTTGCTACCTGATGATGAAAAATTTGGGCTGCATTTCTGCTGTTACTGGGGCTCCCCATAGGCATTTGTGTTCCAGTTCTGTCACTAAGAATGAAACAAGAAGAGAAATGCTATCTTTAATTAAAAATATAGATGGACTCTTCTTTCCTGCTGCCACCCACCCAAAACTGAGTTTGAAAAATGCGTGCTTCAAGGAGGCAGTGCAAATGTTCATGATTTATAAAAAAATATTATTTTGCTTATAGTAAAAGGCTAGTGAGGTAAAAACTGAAAAGGGATGCTCTGACCAGGTAGCTTTGTGTAAGTTTTAATGCATTTCTGCAATCTCAAGTTATTATGCTAATGCTGGCACAATTTCTGCTTGCTCTTACACAAAACATATGTTACCCATCCTCTTTGTAATAATATGCCCTTTCCATTTTAAATTTAAAACATGTCCAAGTTAAGAATAATAAGTGCCAAAACTCATTTTCCTCACTTCTGCATTCTTCAGTTACTTCTATGACAGATTTAGGATCTGTCAGTGCCAAATTCAATTCCAGTTTGCTGCAAACCTCTGTGTTTCAGGATTACTCATACTGTACAGTGACTGTTTTTTGGTTCTTCAGCCTTCCTGCTTATCTAAACCATCTTTATACAGAGGAGATCCGGTGTATTTTGGAGTGCAAGGAATGGTTTACCCTTTGTGCAGGAGTAAAAGTGGCAGTGGTTATCTAATTTATTACGCTGAAGCTCTACTTCTGAAAGGGACCACATGGCCATGCAGCGGGCTGTGAAAGTGCAGGTTGAAGGGAAGATGTTCCAGAAAGTTCTGGGCTCAGAGCTTGGGGTCTGCAATGAGCAGCTGCAGTGCCATGGCCTTGGATGGGACATAGGCATAAACACTGCATCCACGCGGTGGTAGATGATGACAGTGTCTCAAAGTGTGCTGGTGTCCTGCAATTACTACAGGCTCTTTTCTGTGAAGCAGTGTTTTTGCATAGAAGGAGGAGGCCGTTTAAGAGTAGGGGAGAGATCCCTCCCTCTCTCTTGCCTTCTCACCTTTCCTATTTCTCCTGTTCATTAATTCCCTGTATTGTACTTTTCTATACACAATGAAACAGAACTGACTTTTCCTTTTGTTTCTAGCTGGCTTATCTCTCTGCTTCTCATGAATTAGCACAATACTGAAATATCTATACTATCAGATCTATTTTGCTTTCAAAAGAAGAGCAATAACAGACTTAAAAAAAAAAAAAAAAAACGAATGATTATAGGAAGCTGTCTGAGAGCACATCTTACAGGAGTGCTCTTCATCACAGGTATAGGTTAAGTGGGAAATACAGATGAAAAAAGTGTTTTAAGTATTTCTCAAATCAAAATTTCATTTCCCTATTTTTAATTGGTACTTCAGCAAAACTTTGCCAACAGCCTTAGCACCAGATTTCCGATTCCTTTTTCAAGTAACACCTTTACCATGGAGCCTCATTTAGCTCAAACTGTCGTTATGGAGCAATATGAATTTCAGCCTTCCACTGTTTGCTTTTAATACCCTACTGCTGCTATCACAGATGGTACCCACATGACATAATAATTTTATATACAGTTTAATAAGACTTCTGATTTGTGGTTTCTCCTGCACATCCAGCTCAAGTTCAGACAAAAGAAGACAAAAACTTCATGGTAAAGCCTCAATGAAAGTGAAGCTCTGTCAGCTCTTAGTCTGTCTAGGCTGAAGGACAATGACTGTGAAACTAACACAAAATCTTGCTTGTCTCCAGCCTGGAGTGCAAAAGCATTGCAAGCTCACATAGGCACATCATCTTTGAGCTGTCAGTGCTTTGGTGCCAGGTCTGCCTTGCTGCTGGGCTTCATGCTTTACTGCTCTTGTTCAGCTGATCCCCGAGGACTCTGCCTTCCTCCTATGGAGAGAATGGGAAGAAAAGATGTTTTTGGGAGTGAGCCCTGAAGAGACAGTTGTGACAGCTTGCCACTGCTGCACGCTTTTTTTTTGCTGCCACTGATGGCTAATTAGCAATTCCTGTCTGCAGTTTGTCTGTTAACTCTCTTAGCTTCCTTACTGTTGCACTCTTCTTTCAGTGTATGCCATTCTTCATGTTGCTTCCACACTTCCATCCCAAAATGGGCAAGAAGAGCTGAGCTCATCTCCTTGTCTGCCCTTGTACTTTTCACAACAGTGCTGTGTACCTCTGTTTGCATGCTGTGTTCTGTAGGAGGGAAGTTTACCATTCAAAAACATTTGCTTCCTGAGCTAGCCGAAAGAGGATGATTATAAAACTTCAAGTGCTTCCAGTGCTCAAGCAGTACAGAAGAGGCTGGTTTCTTTTTTAATTAATGAGTCTCTCCCCTCCTTTTAAAAGATGTTTCTTTGTATGGTGAGGGATTTGTTCCGCCTCCACATATTTCTTAGCAAATATGGATGAGCCACAGATCTTCAGGTGAGATGGAGAACTGCATGATGTTTTTTAATGAAGTGAGAGAGGTAGGATGAAGAACACTTAGCAATCAATAAGAAGAAATTTTGCTAAAAGCAGAGGATAGCAAGTCAATTGGAGGGGATAGATGTGTCTGGATGTACTGGTTAATTAGAGGTTAATTAAAAAAAAAAAAATCCAAGGAACAGAGAAATAGTATTGTTCTTGTTTGTGGCCTTGAAGACTCATTTGGTGTAATGTGTTTAGTCCTGGTCGCTTCAGACAGATGCACTTGAACTGCACAAAATGAGTGGTTTAGTTTTATGTGCAACCAATCTATGGAGCAGAAGAAAGTTTTTGGCCATCTGAGAGATGAACTTGTGGACAAAACAAAAAAGTCTTTATGTATGTCTCTGAGGAAGATAACCCAAAATCTAAGGTAGGGCTTTATAACACTACGAAAAGGATTTTGTAACACAACAGAGGACTTCAAGCAAGCAGAAAATACAGGTTGTAATTATGTATAGGTATTTCTAAGGGTCTTTAGAAAGAGTCAGGGTTGCTGTAGCATCATATTTATATTGTATTAATCTCATGCTTTAGGGTTTCAAATGTCTCAGCAAGCAGCCTAAAAGAGAATTTTCTCCTTTGGCTATAACTAAACGTAGGAGATGATGGTGCTTCTATGTCTTACTTGGTGACTCATAGTGAAATACATCACCACCTTCAGAAACTGAAAGGACAGTTCCTCAGGTGTGACTGGCAAGGAATACAGATTGCTTTTTAGCTTTCATTTCTACATGGAATGTGGTTCATCTTGTTTTTCTGGGAGTTATTACCTATTCCTACTATTACAGAGACTTAGGACACTGGAAACATTCTTGAGATCTCCTATTCTCTGTTGTATCTACTCCCTATGGGTGCTTATAATCTGCTACTACAAATCTTAACCTTATTGCTGGGCTCTGGTGATTGCTTTGTTGCTTTTGGAGCAGGCACTTTTTGCAAATGGATCTTTCCACCCTTGTGTTGGGATGCTCTCACGCCATGACTGCCTGTGCTCTCTCTGTTCCCATAGCTGAACTTACGGAGCTGTTAACTGTTCACTTTAGTCAGAGAGCTGTCTCTGGATTTTGCTTAATGCATCATCTACACTGGGTTTTGCATGCAGGAAAATAGAGAGTCTTTCGATACAATAATCTTTGTGATGCCAACAGAGGAATATTATTAGTGCTACTATACCTAATTATATGAGCTGTTGACACCAGAGCCATCTTAATGCATTGTTTCATATTTCACTTAAGACCAATTTCTGTTCACTTGAGGAAAGAAAATGCCATGCCTTGCTTCAAGCTGATTAAAACTTCAAAACAGGTATGCGTTTTATTAACCTGTTTTTTTTTATGGCTTTTTGGTTTTCCTCCCCTCCCCCCCATATCCAAGCTCTGATCATTTACAACTGATTAAAAAAAAGCTATAAGTAACTACAGCTTACTTTAGACACTGCCTGGAAGAGTTGGTAGAAGCACTGCTGTCTTAAGGCAACAGAGAAGGCTGGAGCTGAGATTTGGCAATGTGTAAGCTCTGGAAGTCTCTATAGGAGCTGAAAGCAGCATACTGCTGGATGCCTTCATTTCTTTGGCTTTTGTGATGTTGTACCAGGAATGGTACTGTAACAGCCCTCTGAAAGCGTTGCTGGTCTGTGAATTCCTGAGCCGTGCTGTGCCCATGGCCGTATGTCTGCGGGGTTCTGCTCTTCTCACTGGAGGAGCTCAGGTACAAGCTTCTTTCTGTGACTGAAAAAGATTTGCTGGAAAAGAGTTGAGATCCAGTCATGGGATGTCAGTGCAGCTGTAGCCTCAGCCAGGCAGAAGTCTTTCTGTCATGCTGGTGTCAAACCTACAGTCCACAGACCTCATAGAAGTTCAGATGGAGATCTGTGGGTGAAGATTTAGGCTGCCCTTGATTTATCTTCCAGGTTTAAAAGCAAAAAATAATAGCTACAACATCTCCATCAGCTAGCACAGTGACTGTTTTTTCTTGGTACAGGTTGTGGGGTGTATACAGCTGTGTAGGCTTCTAAGCCTAACAAAGATCCTTCCAAATAATGGCCAAATGAAAGTGGTTTAACCCATGATCTGCAGCAGTCAGCACTGCAGACTAAGGCTTAAAATGATATGAGAAACAACATGGCAACTGTGAAGGTCCAGATCCCCTTTGTGCTCCAAATGACAACAGTTTTTTGTACTTGTAACATTTTATGATTTCCAAAACGAAAGCTATCGATTAACACTGAGACTTTCTGAAAGGCTTTGGGGCAGATGCAGAGCAAGGGTCTGAAAAAGGATCAAGATGCCATCACATAAGGCTTGCCAAGCTGCTCAGGATATCTTGAACACAAATAATTAACTCTTCATGAATAGTTAAACTGAGGGGAGTTAAGAGGTGACTGTGTTCCACAGCCAAATAACTGTGTCCTGTGGGCTTTGCCACCAAGTTAGCTGCATGTGGAAAGCTGGTTCCATAGTTCTAGTCAAGCTGTGCAAATACTCAGAGCACATTTAATATATGCAAATTAAATTAATGTTAAATCACCGTGTCTCTGTGGTAGTGAATAATACAGAAAAAGCAAATGAGATGCACAGCAAATGGAGGTGATTCAGCTGTCAGATCGTGCACACGAATATTTCCCCAAACTCTTCTCTAAATTGAGTGATAACAAAAGTACAATTTTACTTAAAAGAGCAAATATTTAATGAATTCAAAAATGGTGACATTATGTTTCTGCTCAGTCCTGCAGTGCTCCAGCTTCAGCTTTAATGTTCGAACTTGATAATTTAGTTTTCTAAAAATAGGCTGCCAGACTATGCCTTACATTTCATTATTTTATGAATACTCCTTTGGACATTCCAGGCCATAATAATCAGCCCCTGAACTCACACTCTAAAGCAAATATTGTCCCTTTCTCAGGTAGATGAATCGAGGCTGAGCTTTTTGATGGCAGCTGGTTCTGATGAGTTCAGTTTTGCAACAGGGTCTTTAATCTCGTGTGTGAACTCTTAGCTCAAGCAAGTAGACATAAAAACAATGAAATATATATATATATATATTTTGAATGCTACCAAACTCTGAGCTAAGAGAAAAGATGGTAGTTTGGAAGGATATGCACCCTGGGTCTCTAAGAGTGAATGGGGTCAAGGTGGAGGTGGGGGCAGGGATGCACCCCCGCTCCAAAAAGTGACTCAGTTTTATCATGCTTGACTATAGGTGTTTTCTGTGTTTGTTTTTAATATACATATGTATTTCTAAAAATCAGTGGATAATCTAATACTGATGCATTCACATGCTTTTAATGGAAGTGGGTATAGAGATAAAAGCAAGAGTACAAATAATTGTCTTCTGCTGCTTTGTAGACAGCACACATTAAGCTTGTGTTGAACAGAATGAAAAATAAAGCTGTCCCCAGAATAATTTTTTAAAATGATGTATAACATTGTTTTACACGTTGGGAAGGAGTTACTGAAGTGTGCAAATGCTATTGTAACCAACAGGCAGCAGTACTCGAGCACTGAAGGGCTTTCTCCCCTAGAAATTTATTTCTGGCAGCTTTTCTGTGTTTTAAAGAAAAACCCTCTGACAACAAAGAGCCCGCATAGGAAAAAAAACAAACAAAAAAACCCAATGCCCAAAACAACCAAAAAAGCAAACCAAACCTTTTTGTATCTTTCTGGTCCTGCAAATGCATGGCATGTCTTTCCAGGAAAGGTGTCTGTCCAGATGCTGCTGCATCTGCCTTGTGATAGGACCTGAGCATCCTTCTATGTTGATCCTTCCATCCTGAGCACCAGGCATGTTTCCATGAAGCTGTTTGGGTGAAAGTTGTACTTTTTGTGGTCCAGAGTTTTCTGCTCTCCTATCCCTATCAGGGATGGCCTGAGCAGGTCTCCATCCCCACATCATTTGTCACCTTGGATGCTGGGCAGAGTAGTAAGGAGGGCAAAATGCAAGGAAGAGGGGTGAAGCCAAAGAGGAGACACTGACTCAGTCTGCATGCCCAGAGTATGTGACGTGGTTCAAGGTAAGTTGAGGGCATGAAGATGTCAAAGCCAGCAAGCAGCTTGTCTCTACACAGGATGGTTCTCCATCTGTGAAGAATGGCCCTGAGTTTGGGAAGTGAGCTAAGCCCAGATTGTCAAATGCTGGGATGACAGCATGGCTCTGGGACACGCGGCCAGAACAGAAGCCTAGGGAGTAGCCCCACATCACTGCTTTAACTGGTCCACTTGAAACACTTTGTAACCAAGTCAGCTGAAAATGTAAGGCTGAGATCGGCTCCAGTTTCCACCCCGAGCCAAACAAAATTCTCAATTTCTGCAGCTGCCATCCAGCTTCCATGCTCTTGGCTGTCATCACATTCTGTGTTGCACTGCCATAAATCCACGCAGCTATTGTTCCTCAGTGAGACAGCGTGTGTTGACGGATAACGCTTTTATTATTAGCAGCACTATGCCTGTCCACAGCACCAGGAGACATTTATTGTCTGCCAATTATTTATTAGGTAACTAATGTACAGAAAATGAAATGTTTTGAAAATATATCCTGTACAGATTTATGCCAAAATGATTTTGTGTTACAGCTGGGGCTCAAGCCGAAGTGAGTTGCACCTGAAATCAGGTGCAACTCAAAACTGTAATAAGGCAAGAGGGATGCTTCCATGGGTAATTTAAATAAATCAAAGAGGGAAGGAATGGAGATGAAATAGGCTCTTGGCCTGGTGTCACAGCAGAGTCTATCAAAAGAACTGTTTTCTTTCAGAACATGCAGTTTGTGAAGTTCAGATTTTCATGGGGATATGTCCACCTTTTCCAGCAGGAATGGAGGAATTAATTCTGATGACAGTGGTGTGTTTGCTTTTAACTTATTTACCTTCTGTTCAGGAGCTGTAATACTGAAAAAGTTTAGCATGCAAGCATCAAATTACTTGGAAATTTTTGTTCTGTAAGGACACTTTGTGTATTTCAGAGCTGACGCACGAAAACAAAGCAGAATTCAAAACGTTCAGCTTTTTCTGTTGGGTTAGCCATGTTTTTTGCACATTGTTGTTGGTAAAACACAGAAAAGACCAAGTCTTGTGAAACTCAGCCCTTCTCATGAGACCAGAGCCTTTTAATGCTGGGCTTTGCTGAGTACCCCTTTGTTATCGCTAATGTCCGATGAATGCACTTTAAAGTTCAAATCCTCTCTGTGCAGTCATACTGCCAGACCAGCTATTGTGGCAGGAAACTCTGATGAGGTGCAAGAAGTCAGAGAACAAGGAGGGTGCGTGGTACTGCTGGCACCAATGTCCCCTGAAGAGGGGAGATGGGTCTGGGCCCATTCCTGGAGTGCCTCTGGGATTTGTCACAAGAATGCACGATTTGTCACATCCCTTAGTGTGCTGGAGCTCCTGCTGTGCTTCTCTCAGCCTGGATTTCATCCTGATGTCTTCGTGTCCCTCAGTGTGCTGTGGTCAAAGGGGTTGAATCGCATTACTGCAAAGAAATATAGTGAATGGTGTTTGAGGCTTTTAAAGCCAAAGAGAGATTTCACCACAGAACTCCTCTTGGAATTTTGGGATGTTTTTGTTTTGATTTGCTTTGGTCTGAGATGTAAAATATCAGGGCACAGGCTGGAGGCAAATGGTGCCACTCTGGCTGCTGAGGACCATTTGCTTAGAGCTGGTAATGACCATGAGATCGAGTTCTGGCACCACACTAGTTTAGCTGGAATGGGAGATACTCTGGGGTTTGATTTTGGTTTTTGGATTATGTGAAACACGGATGGGAAAACAGTGAGATGCCAAGAGAACCCTCTTTTGTGATGCTGGAAGCAAATAAATACAATTTGAGGTACTCTGTCCTTTTTGCTTTCCTTTCTGCTACCTAAGTATAACTGCACTTGAAAGGATTGCGTGACCTAAGAGCAAATGGCAAATTCTTCCTTTCAGAACTGGGGGAAAGCACTTCCTTATTTATATGTATTTTTAAGTCAGGACCAGATTCATTCCTTTGATCATGAATTGCAGCCTGTTACCAGTATTATTTCATACTTCATCTTTTTCCATCTCGTTTCTTTCCCTTTTGATCTTGCTCTGTTTCTTCTGCCAGCTGCGCTACGTGAGGAGAATAAGTAAACTTGAGACCTGATCTGGTGCTGGCAAGACACATCTCCAGCTACTAAATGACTCGTGTCGGGTGCTGGGAAGTTTGACAGGGATGTGAAAGCTTAGCAGGTCTGCTGGGCAGCAAAGGGAGAACTTTGCTTGGCGTCCATCTTATATCCTCTGTGGAGCATTCCCAGTGCACTTGGCTTTTTGTGGCCTGGTGTGCTGCGGTGCGCATCCAGCACGTGAGCATGCAGATCTTTATGCTTTCTTTCAGGAGAAAATCCCAGCACACACATGCAGACTCTGAGCTCTTAGGAGCAAGTACCAACTGGGGTACATGGGGAGCCCAGCCACAAGCATCCGTGGCTCAGAAGCCATCTGAATCACGGAGGTTAAATTTAGGACCGTTTCTGCCTAGGCTTGTTGCTGGCTATTTTTTGTTGCTGTTGTTTTGTTTGTTTTTCTCCTTATTTATATTTATAATCTCTCATCTCTATTTGTACTCCTTTTTTTTCTAACTATGTCCTGGGCTGCATCAGAAGAGGGGTGGCAGGCAGGGAGAGGGAGGTGATTGTCCCCCTCTAATCTGTCATCATGAGGCTCCACTTGGAGTACTGCATCCAGGCCTGGGACCCCTGAACAAGAAAGACATGGAGCTGTTGGAGCGGGTCCATTGGAGGCTTCAGAAATGTTCAGAGGGCTGGAGCACCTCTCCTATGAAGAACGGTTGAAGGACTTGGACTGCTTTAGCTTGGAGAAGGGGAGACCTTGTGGCTTTCCAGTACTTGAAGGAAACTTATAAGCAAAACGAGGAAGACTGTTTTTTTTGCATGATCCAATAGTGATAGGATGAAGGAATGCTTTAAACTAAAAGAAAGGAAATTTAGGTTAGATGTTACGAAAGAATTCTTTATTTAGAGAGTGGTGAGGTACTGGCATAGTCTGCCCAGATAAGTTGTGAATGCCCCATTCCTGGAGGTATTCAAGGCCGGGTTGGAGGAGGCCTCAGGCAGCCTGATTTGGAGGGTGGCAACACTGCCCATGGCAGGAGTATTGGGGCTAGATGATCCTTAAGGTCCTTTCTATGACTGTGATTCTTCCCTTTAGGTCCCCATGGGAAGGATGGGAGGGCACTTCTGAGTACTGACAAACATTTAGAGAAATTTCCAAATGTCTGTTATCATATTGTAGGATACAATTATATATTTTTGCAAATCTATCTAGGCACAGATCTATTGTGAACTACCAAAGCTTTTATCACAAATCTCAGCTGATTCAGCAGCAAGTTTTTCTTTCACCTCCATTTTGAAGTCCCATTCTCCACAGTCAAATGATTGCTTGAGAACTTCAGCTTTCATTTATTAAGAATAAGTTTTCAGTTCTCATAATCATAGGTGGACAGTTACAAAAAATCTTGTGTTAACTGAAGGACCTGAAAGACAAGGAGGTTAAGGAGAACACAATGTTGTTAGTTTATCAGTAATCAGTTTTAAGAATAATCTCTCGAGCTTTTTGATTTCAGAGTGCCACAGACTTTCAATACCTGTCTCCATTAAAAAGGTTTTCCTAATTCAAACAATACTTATTGCTCTGATTTTTAAGCCTGGTCAGTCTTATGCTAACCTATATTTTAATTTGTTTTGCCTTTGTTTATGTAAGATAAGTAGTTGTGCTCCACATTATACTACTATAAAGCTGCGATTATTGTGTATTTTGTCTTTTATGTGTTAGAGTTATCTAGTGTGGAAGGTCCAAATGTGTACAAACTGCATGGAATTTGCAGCACTTGGAGAGTCCACAGCTGTGCACTCTCTTCAAATCTCAGTTTGAGATCTGCCTCCAGTCCATTGTGACTGAGGTGTTCAGCTGATATTTCCCCCTCTTGCAAGCCAATGTAAGGATGAGAGCAGGCAATACACTGACTCAATTTCTTACATTCTATTTTTTTTCTTTTAACTCGCAAACCACTGAAAATTCTGGCTGGAGTGGATCTCTTTACCTTCCATTGGATGAGTTTGACCTCATTTTACTGTATCAAAATACTGGAAAAATAGTGATGTCCTTTGCACCTTGAAAGGAGAGCCCCAGCTGATGGCTGCCCTGTAGTCATTCAACAGGCTTAAATGAGAATACTTAAATTTAATGTCAGGACCATCACTCCATTGTTTTTCTACGTTTCTGTGGCTATCTGAAGCAAAAACGTGCACAATGGAAAAGGGCAGGTAGTAGGCTGTAGTATCCCTTGACTGTAGTGCTGATAATGCCAAGGTTGTGGGTGAGACATTGGCACAGGCCACTCAGAGAAGCTGTGGATGAGGTGTTCAAGGACAGGTTAAATGGGACCCTGGGTGGCCTGATCTAGTGGGTGGCAGCCCTGCCCGTGGCAGGAGAACTGGGTTGGAACTGGGTGGGCTTTAAATTCTCTTCCAACTCAAGCCATTCTATGATCCCCATGAAGGCTGTGAGGTTTTTCTGATTAGCAGTGAGTACACAGAGAAAATAACCCAGCTAGACAGTGCTCTACAGGTGCTAAACAATAAGAAATAAATATGGAAATGGAAAACTTTAACTGCAAATAATAATAATCATCTGGAATTAGGGAATTTTCTGCATGATCCCACAGGCTTGAAAGAAAGTCCCAGAGCTATTTTTGCTAGGGTGGATAATTACGGCAATAGCAAACCCAGGGAAGTGAGTTGGAAATTTGTGGTCTGGTAGTTTGTTAGTGTTCTGGGTAATCTGGGTATGCACAAAATGTGAGACAGAGAGAGAAAGAGGGTTTCTTTGTTTGCAGAACTGCCTGCTTGTGAGCCTGCTGGAGCCTAATTGTTTTAGAGGTGGAAGCAGAACAAAGCAAACAGGCTATAACAGGGCCTGTACAACTCTTTAATGCTGAGATGGGACAAATCCATTCTTTTGGGGAAGCATTTCAGAAGATGTAGTTGATCTATATTGTGATGGTTATTATTATTTTTCTGGGGCAATTTATGTATCTCTAGCCTTGTGCCTTATGTTTTCTTTGAAAATATAATATAATCTTTAAAAAACTTTGATGCAGATGTGTAATTGAGGGAAGAAGGCAATATAGGGAAAAAAAAACCACACTGAAATGATGTAAATGAGAAAGAGATAACTGATTCCTAATACTGTCAGCAATCTGGGGTATGAAGACAGAGGACAAGGTCACAGCTCTGTAGCAAAGGTAAACCCTGTTGGAACGTGGGAAGTGCTTGGAAGTATGGTGCAAGGCACTTCCAAGCATCCCCACATCCTCCTGAGCCTGTAACACCCTCAGGGGTGCTGCTTCTACCTGAGATAGTGTGGGTGCCACTAGCCACCCCCCTGAGGACATGGATGAACTCTCTTCAGTCTCTTTCCTCTGGTGACTAATGAGGCAAGGGAACAACCTCATGCTGCATTAGAAGAAGTTTAATTGGACACTATGAAGAAGTTCTTCATAGAGATGGCTGTCGAGTATTGAAATGGACTGCCCAGGGGAGTGCTAGAATCTCCATCCCTAGAGGTATCCAAGAGACATGGATGTGGCACTGAGGGACATACATGAGTTAGTGATGGTACTTGATAGATCAGGCTCATGGTCGGACTTGGTCCAACCAGGCATTGCCCTGTGTTGTCATCAGCTTTTCAACAGCTTGTTTGTTTGTTAGCACCTTATTTCCATGATATGTGACTTCTGCAGCACAAGTGAACACCAAAACAGCTCCAAAGGAAACGCTGCAGAAGTTGCTGTAAGTTGCTGGAAAACAGCCCAATAAAATAAACAGATTCTGTCATTAAAAATAAAGCAGGAAGCCTGCTAAATAGAACTGCCCCTGAAGAAAGGGAAAATATCTCATGCCTCACGCTTTGTGTTAACTGGGTTTTGGCTTGGTAATTTTTAACTTCTTGAGCTCGGGTTACCGAAGCCTCGGTTGTATGCTTGCTGTTGTGCTGGGGAGTGCTACAGACCCCATGCTGTGGAAATGCAGTGCCTGAATTTTTCTATGATACCTTCACTTTTGCACATTGCTCTGATTTTTTTACAGAAGCTGGTTATTTTTGCTTTCCATGCAAAGAAAAATAGTTGAGGCATATAAGGTTTGGACTTGAAGGACCCCAACCATTCTTTTTTCCTTACTTGAAGAGAACATGGCTGCTTCTTACAGAACAGAAAACCGGCCAAGATGAAATTGGTAGAAGATGTTGAGAGCAGGCCAGTGGCAGGGGGTATGCTGAAATGGAAACCCCATTGCTCTGGGGCAGTCACAACTCTCTGGAAGTAAAAAGGGATAAGGACAGCTTCATCCTATGATCCTTCCTGAGGACAAATACAGCTGTGGTAGCTCAGCGGAGGTGGCAGAAATGCCTCTACAGACCTGGAGTTGTTTCCTAAGGAAGGTGAGAAGAATGGAAATCCTGCCTTCCTCAGTGGTCTACCAATATAACTTCGATGTTATAGAGAAGACAATAAATGATTTAGTCTGTATTAAATCTGCCAGTTTTATGGCTATGTGGCTGAATTACTGCTTCCCTGAAGGGACACGACAGGGACTGTTAATGAACAGGCCGGGAGGTGGTGGGGTTGGTATGGTAGCAGTGATCCAGAAACAGTGCTAATATCTGAGCCTATTTTCATCCCCTTCATATCATGTCACTGCTAGTTTTAGCTTTGCTGACACCTTATTTTGCAGAAGACATTCCCATTTTAAGGTCTTGCACTCTCTGTGATTGCTTTTTTTTTTAGTGATTTTTTTTTTTTTTAATGCAGTCTAAAACTTATTTGTTAGGTACACTGCAGCCAGCAGTCTACTTGCCAGTGAGGTGCTTGGATATTGTGGTGCCTGGAACATTTGGGAACGCACTCAACACTCTGTGTAGCTTTTTGAGTAGTTCCTTTGGGGAGGCTGCTTTGGATGTGTCTGGGCTTCGGCTCTCACTGTTATTCTGCAGGGAAACTCGATCAGGCCCAAAGTCCAGCAAACAAATCCATGCTGTAAGATTCTTCAGATAATTACTTTTACAGATGTTAGGGGAATTAATTCCATAACTTCTGAGAAGCTTGAATTTCCCATTCCTTGTCAGCACTTCAACCTCTTCTGAAGTTTTGATCCTTCTGGAGAATTTTCCTAGTAAGCTGATGTTGAAAAATCTCTCTCTCATTATTTTTCTCTTTTTAAAGAATTAACAAACAAAAGTGTTGTAAGCTACAGCATTTAAGGCTAATCTTTTTACAATCCCACAAAAGCAAGAAAATGGAAAATGGCACTCCTTCTTGTGCTAGTTACTAGCAGGAGGAACTCCTAACCTGAGAACAGGCACTTCTTCAGCTCCAGCTAAGCTTCCCTTTAGCTCTAACAGATGTGCATTTTCTGTGGGTCAGGGAAGTGATGGACCTGAGCAGCTAAAGTTGTAGGTGCTAGTAGCTCTGATTAGAAAATAGATTGTTTTATCCTGCAGAAACACCGAGACTTTGAAGGAGCTCCCCTTCCTCACTTCAAATTAAGCACTTCCAGAGACTGCAAGAACTCATTTTATTTCCATTTTAGACTTCAGAAGAAAATGTAATATAGTCCATACGGCTAGAAACTGTATGTTTTTTTAAAAAATCTGTATTTAAATATTTCTTTCTGAAACATTTGTGACAGAACAAGATCCAAATTCATTTTCATGAGATCATTTCACTGTATTCTCTTCCAATTTTGGTAGAAGCAAAGTGGCGTTTCCCACTGAAAAGCTGTTAGTGAAAAGCCATCTGGTTTCTGGCCCCCTCCTGTATGTACCCCACACATGCAGCTATAGACCCAGCCCTGTCGTTGGCAGGCAAGCTTCCTGTATGGCCTTCACTGAACCTCCCAGAGCTCGCAAAACTTCTCTGCTCCTCCTTGATGCTCCTCTGGACAGTCAGCCTTGCCTCTATAGATTTTACGTAGAGCTGGAAGTAGGTTCATCATTTCTCAAAAAAGTGAAATGCTTTTTACTGTGGGGCCTTTGCAGAGGTTGTGACTATTGTCAGTGAAAAAGTTGTTGTTCTTGGTGCTGCTTAATCACATATGGAGGGACAGTAGCTCTTCTAAGAGTATATTAATTCGTTCTGATGGAAAAGAGCGATACTTTCAGTTACCACACAGTCACCATTGCCTAGCAGTGCGTTATGGAATGATTGCAACTTTGCCATGAGAAAAATCCAGATTGTCAGTACAGAAAAGAAAGTTATAAGTAAAAATGTTAAGTTAAATACACTCAAGTTATATTTGGCGATGCAAATGCATTAAGGCATCCAGGAAGCCTTGGAAAGATACTTCGAATCCAGAGAGTGATGGTCAGTGGCTCATTGTCTGGATGGAGATCAGTGACAAGTGATGTTCACACAGGTTAGTACTGGGACCGGTGCTGTTTAATATCTTCATCAATAGTGATATTGGCAGTGGGAAGTTTGCGGATGACACCAAACTGTGTCATGCAGTCTAAGTGCCTGAGGGATAGAATGCCATCCTGAGAGACCTACACAGGCTTCAGCTGTGGGCCCAGAATGATATCCTGAGGTTTAATAAATCCAAGTCTAAGTTTGTGACCTAGATCATAGCAACCCCAATATCAGTACAAACTGAGTGGCAAAAGGATTGAGCACAGCCCTGCTGGAAAGGACCAGGGCATAATGGTGGATGGAGAGCTGTACATGAGCCAGCAATGTGTTCTTGCAGCCCAGAAAGCCAATCGTATCCTGGGTTGCATTAAAAGATCCATGGCCAGCAGATTGATGAAGGTGATCCTGCCCCTCTACTGTGCGCTGGTGAGGCCTCACCTGCAGTACTGCATCCAGATGTGGAGTCCTCAGTACAGGAGAGACATGGAATGATTGCTGATGGAATACATCCAGAGCAGGACCACAAAAATGATCTAAGGGATGGAACACCTCTCCAATGAAGACAGGCTGAAAGGTGGGACTGTTCAGTCTGGAAAAGAGAAGGCTCTGGGGAAACATAAGAACAGCCTTTCAGTATTTAATGGTAGGGCTACGAGAAAGAAGGGGACAGGCTCTTTATCAGGGTCTGTGGTGACAGGGCAAGGGGAAATAGTTTCAAGCTAAAAGAGAGGAGGTTTAAATTAGGTTAAAGAAAAAAAATACAATAAAGAGGCACAGGACCAGGTTGCCCAGGTTGTCCATAGAGGTGGTTAATGCCCCATCCCTGAAGACATTCAGGGTCAGACTGGATGAGGCTCTGAGCAAACTGATCTAGCTGTAGATGTCCCTGTTCATTGCAGGGAAGTTGGATTAGACAATCTTTAAGGGTTCCTTCCCACTCAACCAATTTTATAATTCTATGATTCTAAGACTGACGTGTCAAAAGTGCCATCTTGGTTGGTTTTTGGCACTCTGTTCCTCCTTAACTTTTCAACTTGGAAATATGAATTTTCTTATTCATTTGTCTTCTTTCTCTTTGTTAGTTTGGTTTTGGGGAAAAATTTTTCCCCCAAACTAGGGAGACTTTTTTTTTTCCTTGATATTTGTTCTTGCATTAACCTTCCTCCAGGTCAGCTCAAGGGACAGCAAACAGCTGTGTCGTGCTTCTCAGAGCTTGCAGCAGGGCTCCTTGACTTTGGCACCTGTACAGAGAGGGACTGCCACCTGAACATCACTTCTCATCCTAGTTTCTTACTGACATGTAAACAGTTTCTATTGTTACTGTTTTATATGCTGAGCAGATGGCCTTGCTGAAGCAAGCTATGGGGATCAAGTTTTTTTTAAAAAGTTGCTTGTGTTTTTGGCAAGTTGTTTTGATTCGCTAGTCCCTAATTCAACAAAACAGCATCTGTTTTCATGGTGGTGATAATTACAAAAAGGACAGGATCCTGAGAGAAGGCAGGGATTTTGTTGGCTACTTCGGTTCTGAGAGGCACACCTGCATTCCAACTGTTCCTCCATGCCCAGTCTCTGCCCAAAACTTGGTGTTGAGTCTAGATGCTCCCTGGACATGCAGAAGGAGGACAGTGCAGGACCCTCTCTCAGTTTATGCCAGTGAGGAGGAAGCCTAGCAGAGATCGGGGGGATGCAGGATTCCAATATGCATAATCCAATGGCGGCAGGTGAACGCAGCAAGGTTTGCTCCACAGCTTGACATCATCTCCCACCCTGACACAAGGAAATCTTTGTCTCCCTTAGCACCTGAAGATACAAATGGGAACCTAGTGATTCAGCAGACTGAAGTGAAGCCCACAGGGTCTGATGGCTGTGCTGGTATGAGGAGAAGACATTACTGCTATTGGTAATACCACCCATGTTGATGTTATCACTGCAGGTATTATCAGCACTTTCCAGCCATTAGCTCCTTTAACCTCTTGTGTTCTACGCAATGCGATAAATTGGCAGAGTACCATTTTTTTTTGTATCCTTTCATTTTACTTTGCTTTGGAAAACAAGCTTAATCATCTTTATTCTTCTAGAATGAGAGGCAATGTCATGGGAATTGTGTCAAAATTGAAATGAGGCTTTTTTGCTAATATGTTGTTGCCAGTAGTTTTTTGTTCGGTGTGTTTTAATTTTTGGATAAAATGGAAAAGTCCAGAGACAGCTGGATGTACATTAATCTTAGCTAAAAGCTCTTCAGCAGATTAACCCTGGAAAGCAGACAGGATGTGAGCACAGCTGGAATGAAGGATTGTGTTTTTATTTCAAAGGAATATCCATAGTGCTTTTTATTTTGAGGACTCGCACCAAGTATTACAAAATTATCTTTCTTTGTCTTTCTTCAGACTTGTCTTTTGAAGTGTCCAGAGATTGCCTTACTACATACATTGATTTCTGTGGAGCTGTTGAAATAATTTGCCAAAATGCTTCCAACCCCTCTTTTGCACTATTGGTGCGAACTCTGATTTCCTGGGATTTTTATCTGTTTAAGTAAAGCTTATTGGGAATCCATTAGCTGTTGGACTAAAATCTAGGATCACGAAGCATTCATGTAACTCAATGCTTGCATCACACTATTGTATTAGAAATCTGGTTTCCTAAAAAGTGCATCTTTTGGTGTTCTGGCCTGGAGGGCAGCCAGAGTCGTCCCTGGGGTCTGAGGTTTAGTTACTGAGCATCCTGCACCAAGGAAGAGTCAGAAGGACGATGACAGAGTTTCATTTTAGAGGCAGAAATGGCAGGTAGAATAGTGAGAAGGATTTGAACAAACCTTCTGTCTTTGAACAAAGGCTTCCTTCCTCCCAGTCCTGCAATGTTCACATGCATATGTGCTCTTGCATGCAGGCACTTGTGAAGACAAAGGTCTGATGCCTCTGCCACATGGTGCTGAAACACAAAACAAGATGCCAAGGAAACCCCAAGCCCCAAACTAAAAAGCACGCAAAATGCCCACACTGCTGTTATGCTGAATGTTTCTACCTCTCCTTTACATGTGACTTTGGGATGGCTTCCCAAAAAAAGCACATTTCAAAGGAGCAGCTCAGCTTGTCTACAAAGGTGTCAGCTAATGCCACTGGGCTCTACATGCCGCTGTGCAAGCACAGAGCACAGAGTTCTTTTATGGTGGTGCATGAAGGGTGTTTCTGCAATTGCTGATGAATGCAGCACTGAGAGGTGAGTGTTGCAGTGGGGCTTGAAGGACTTTACATGTGGAGGGAAGCAGGCACTGGAAAAGGGCGCGTCACTTACAGAGACAGTGGCTTTAGTGGCTCTGTGGTATGGGGCAAGGAAGGGGTGAGGTGGCCATGGTGTGGAGAAGAGGGCTGGGGAAATACACTTCAACTTGAATTACTGAGAAAATTTTCAGAGGCCTAAAGCAAAGTGTATATAGAGTGTCTGCCTTTCTCTCTGCCTTCTCCATCACAGCATCAGAAACTTCATAAAAATTCCCAGGTCGTTCCCTTGCGATTCTGGGCTTGGACGTGCAAATTTCCCTGTGCCCATTTATGAAGGACCTGCAGTAGCAGGAGAGATGGACTGCGCAGCCTAAGGTGCTGCAGACAGCCAAGAGCTGACCAACCTCCCACTGCGCTCACATTGAATCCTGAGGAAATAAAGCAGGGTGGATTTGGAGAGGATATTTTAGATGAAAGCGGTATTAAGGAGTACTGTGAGGCAAACAACCCCTGGTGACATTTGACAAACCATTATTAACCTGTAATATATATATATATTTCTGCTTATTTGGAAAAAAATATAACAAGAAAGGACAACAAAAATATCTAAAACTTTTAGTGCCTGTATGACATCAAATGTCCTGTTGAGCTGAGGGCTTTGATGAGAAAACACTGCAATTATATTTTTGCTGATTCTCCAATGTCATTTCAGTGGGGATTAACCACTGGTGCTGACCGAGGCTGCATGTGCTCCAGCTGCCTGCTTTGTAATGGAGCTGCAGCCATTGTGGCTTATAGGGGAGGAAAGGTTGTCCTGCTTAGGCCAATCGGAGAGCTTCATTATTCTAGTTGAAATTTCAGATTCTGTTCTGAAAAATTGTGAGAGACTGATGTTACAGCTACCTAACCTAAAGCTCTTTTCTGTCACCTCTGAGGACGTTAGAGACTTCTCCTTGTATATTTTCCATTGCTGGAGCAGGGCATGGGTGGGTTGTTGCACAACCAGCACAGTGTCACATAAAGTGTCCTGGTGGGCCTTGGTCCTGTTCTCCTTCTGCCCCAACCAAAACGCCTGGGCTGCTTCAAGCTTGCTGCATCAGTGCCAGGAGCTGGACACACTGGGGATGTGAACACCTTGCTGAATTTCCAGTGAAGAAAGAATCCTTCCCTACTGTTCATTTATCAATGTTACCTCAAGCTCCTGGGGGAGGGAGACCTCAATATGCTTCTATTATAGTATAGGCTCATAATGAAATTTTGACTTTTGTTTCACGATCAGCATTTATCTCTGTTGTGCATTTCAATTTGGGGAAAACAGGGAAGGAAAAGCCTCAATCTGTTTTATTTTTCCTGGGGTTTATTAATCACCAGGGAGCAAGCAATATTTTCTATGGAAAGTGGTTATTATTGTTTTGTTCTTGCTTATGATATTAATTTTTTTTTTGTGAGATATACTGATCTTCTGAATACGTTTGCACTAAATCAGTAGTTCTCTTTTGTTTATTAAGACCAAACTCCTCCATATTGTCTATTGTTATAGAATTAATTACAAGTCTTTATTGAATTTCTTCCTTTTTCAACAAGGAAGCATTGTAGCAGCAGACTCAGGATACATGAGCCAGAGTGGTTTTCATAAAGCTCTGATAGGGCCCAAATCAGCTGTTTCATGTTCATGCACATGGATTTCTGTATGAAGGCATTAGAAAAACCCCTTACATTTACATCCAGTAAGTCTCTCCTAGGGTGGCCTATAAAAAAGGCAGCACAATTTTCTGCAGAACATTTTCTGGTTTCTCCCTATGATACAGCCTACGACAAGAAGTAGCTCAGCCTTTTTCTTTTTTCTCTCTTCTGTGGAAGTCCCATGAAGAGCAGCACCAATGCTGACCTGTTGGATCTGATTGCTGCTAAAGATGGCTCCTGAAGCTCCTGTGCTTTTGTCACACTGTGGCTTTTTGGCACTGAACAATATGTGCAAACCCATGGGTAGCAAAGTCTCTCTCTTTTTTTTTTTTTGGCAGAAATTCTACCAATGCAATCTAATTGTATATTGTTCTGTGAGCTCTGACATGAAGTGGTTTGGGAGGCATTTGGGATGCAACTTATGTGGGATCATGATGGTGGAGTGGGTGACTTGTGCTGAGATCTGAGCCAAACAAGCTGGAACTCCTCCATGGGCTGCCATCAAATCACTCTTAACGCTTTCAGACCATCCTTGGTATGTGCTTCTTTGGATGTAGGGCAGCCTCCTAATGTTTGATTTTGTGATGGGAAAAAGCTTGGCTGAGGTATGTGGCTAACAGTTAGATATGAGTAAATAGCCATGCTAACAGGAGTTGAGTTACCGCTAGCCCAAAGCATCTCCCTTCCCAATGAGCAGACATGCAGTTTATCCTTCTTTCAGACTCTCCCATCTTTACTCTGTCGTTCTCCAAAGTTTGTTCTCCAGTTGTCAGCTTGCTGAGATTTGTCTCCTTGGTTCTTCTCTACCGAGCCTGGGCAGGAACAAACCCACAGCCTCACTACACACTGGACAGATTTGGACAGCAGAGCCTGGCTTTAAACAGCAAATGCCAGAGAGGCACTTCAAAGTGTTTTCAGTTTCAACAATTTCTTTTCTCCTTTTTTGCAGTGACATTTTTCTGGCTCAAGGTGGAAAGGAGTGAAGTGTGGCCTTGAGATACAGCAAGGTCTGCAAGTCATAGTGGGGTGGGAAAACAGATGTTTGACAAGGCAGGGCCTGGCCAAGGCAACTGCAGGGCTTCAGGATTTAGGCTATTGGAAAGGACACAGCAGCAGGGAACGCCGAACAAAGCTGCAGAAACATGGCTCTAGCATCCACTGCAAGATCCCTCCACTGCTCTTGAGGAGGAGACTCTTTGGGGAAATGTCTGGGCCATGCTGGCCCTGCAGCACTGACCCTGCATCAGTGGCCCTGCATTGTCTGTCCCAGTGAGTGCAGGCGCAGGCTTACAAGGCTTGCAAAGGAAAACTGGAGCCTAGCTGTCAGGAAAGAGATATGGCACTGAGAATTAATTTGCTCAATTTGTTCATTCCTGCTGAGAAGGAACGTGTGTCTGTGCAAAATGATGCTGGAAGCTTTAATGCATGCATTCATCCATGTCATGGGTAAAAGGTGAAAAGAAAAGATTTCTTAATGTTGCTGATTCTTTCCCATAATGCCATGACTTGTTTTCCTATGGTCTGACCATTGGGAAGCTGGAGGAGGAAGTAAGAGAAAAAGTGGTGCATAAGTAACCCAAGTAACCTATTTTATCTTAGTCCTGAATCAGTTCCAGTGTCAGGCATGTCTGAGTGTCTGTGGTACCTGTCCCCTTGCTGCGAGGCTGATGGTCCTTGGGAAAGGGAACAAGACTGCAATCAATGCCATCAGCAGACAGTGCCTTGACTAGGAAATGCTCACGTGCTGCCTAGGAGTGGAAGCACTCAAAGAAGTCCAGCATTGGCCCTTGCACCTATGTATAGGCATGCTCAGTGCTCAGAGGCATGGCTCTGCCTCGTGGAGGTGGGAAGATGGAGCACCTGCAGGTGGATGGGAAAACACTTGCTGCTTCAGTGAGAGCAGGAATCAGAGCTGAAGAAGAGTGAATAGAGGATAGGTGTTTGTGCAGCATGAACACCTGGAGTTCCTACTGTGCAGCCCGTGGGCTTGACAAAAACTTGACTGTGGCCTATGTGTGTTTGTATGAGTGGCGTAACTGAACATAAAATCTATGAGGCTGACAGTGTTGCATGGTTCATTCTGCTAGGGCTTGGGGCTTTCCACTTAATTTTTTATTATCTACAGGAAAAGGATGTGAAGTGCCTTTAACCTGTTTCTGCAGAATAACAACAGACACAGCACAGGGATGCTGTGTCTCTTTGCTGGATAAATTCCCAATTGGCTTTTTCTGGAAGTGTTCATTCAGGAAAGAGGATGTGTGCTATGTAATTAAAACTATAAGGGAGCATATAGAGCCAGCCCTCACTGCCGCATCATCACCAGGAGTGGTATGTCCTGCAAGGCTGCCACCCAGTAAAGGATTTCCCAATAAAATTGGTAATGCTGGAGCAAGTGAAATTCACAGAGAGCAGTCTGACAATGTAACATTAATTATCAGTGATCTAATATACTAATGGTTGGGCTAGCAAATACTGGAGAATGAAGCAGGTAAGTTCTCTGTGGGGGAGGTAAAACTTGAGGTCAGCTGAAAATAGCTCTTTACTTGAGTAAACTTGAGTTAACTGAGTAAAGGGATAGCAATGGTTGAGAAGTATTACGTTAATATTCCCTTGCTTTAAAAAAAAAATCAGAAAAATAAAGCAGCCTTGAACAATAATAAGTATGTAGGCAGCACACAACTTACATTAAGGAAGCTGTGTTGTTTTGGTGATGAGCACCAGCCCCTAGGAGGTGTGAGCTGCACTCCCACTGGGAAGCTGGAAGAGTGCATGCTGCAGAAAGAATCACTCCTAGGAGTGCTGTCCTGTGTAGACGGAGGCAGAAGGGAATGCAGGCATCTCAATTGGATGCTTCATTTGCAGCAGAGCAAATCAGTTTGTGTTTACGTTGGAAATGTATGTAAAAAGAAAGGTGCAAGGGCTAGCTGATGGAAAGGTATTGTTGAGAGGCACGAGTTTCATTCTCTCTACGTGACTCCTCAGTTCATCTTAAAATCTGGAGGATTTCTTGTTATCCTTATAAATCAATCCTGAAATTTTATCCTGAAATAAATCCCAGTGATCACACTTAAGGATGAAATGATGCACTGAAAATGTAGAAGAGCTTGAGGATCTGTACAGCAGAGCATTCCAAAGCACGGAGTCAGAATTCTGACTCAGAAATTCAGGACACGATATGCTTACACATGAATGCCCACACATGCCTAAAAGATTGGTGTTCCCCCAGTCTCCACTTTACACGTGGACTGCATTAACTGATGAGAACATCTTAAGAGAGCTGGGCAGGGTTTTGTTGTCTCAGAAGTAAATGTCAACACTGAAGACACTTTTCTCTTCTTGTCTTTCTGTCTCTATGTGTGCATGATGAGCAGCTCAACACCACCCTTGCTTTCCAGCAAAGCAAGCATGTAATTTAAAGGAACTGATGCTCCTGTTTGTTTATGAGCTGGCGATAATGGCTTGGTAATGGCAGTCTCTAAGTCACTATCGACATCCTAACATCTTTTGTGGACTTTTCAGAAATATCTCATTTGCTCGCTTGGTATATAAAAGCTGTTCCTGCTGAGCATAATGTCTTGAATATAATTCTTACTCAATTACTAGAAATGCACTGTAAACATTGTGGAAATTTGGTAAGGGAGCCGTAACACACTTCATCTATCAATTTACTCTTTTTCTGTCATTTGTCTGACCTTATGAATGGATCTGTCTTCATAACTGCAAATACAGTTTGAGAAGGAAAGTGGGCTGTGATTATTTGTAGCTATTTTTAAAACCATCTTTTGTCCTCCCATTCTTTGCCATATGTCTCTGTAACTGAGCACAGTGGGAAGTAATTGCAGTTGCAAGTAAAGGAAGAATTATTAAAGTGTTGCTTTAATGAAAATGTTCCAGTTCTGAGCTGATGTGTGTAGATACAGAAACTGCAGGAATTATCTTTATTGTAGGAAATAATTGACATTACAGTGGATTTCTTAAATTCGTGTATACTTTAATTTTGATTTGATGTTCCTCTGCCTTTTCCAGTGTAGGAGAACACACACTGGGGAGCCGGGGAGCTGCAGGAGAGGAGCTGCTTCTGTCTGGGGACACAGATCACACCAGAGGGTAGGAAGCCCCTCCAAGTCCTCTCCGTGCTGCCATGCATTGTGCTAGAGCCCAGGCTCACTCTGCGTGCTGCTGAACATGCCAGTCTTTTTCTTGAGGAGTGGGTGAGTGGAGGAGAAACATTAAGTATGAGCAAGGCTACCAACACAGAACAGCAGTTGTGTTTGAGTCTGTGAGTTTGTATGGGTACAATTTGGCAGTCAAAAATGCCCCCTCTGACTAGTCCAAAAGCTGAAATTTCAGCTAGGCATGCTAAAGATTTTCTGGAATATTGGCAGTGATGCCTCTTAAATGATGTGTGACAAAGGGACTTGAGAGAGCACCGTGTGCGTAGAAGGTCTGAGCCTTTCTGGGAAACTCCGAGTCCTTTGGTCCAACAGAAGAAAAATGTAAGCCTTGCCTTGGTGAGCTATGGATCCAATCTTTTTTACAAGCAAGTGGAAATGTATTTACCCCACTTCAGCTGAGGTAGTGGGGCTGCCATCACACGTGTGGAAAGCAGCGTGGTATATTCCTTCTGCTCAGTTGCACATTTGGCTTCTCAACTAGTCCTGAGTAGTGGAAAGATTATGTTTATTTCTAGGAGTCTTTGTTAAACATCCCACACTTTCCTCTAAAGTATCTGGTATTAGTAGCTGCTGGAAATGTAATGCAGACTTAATGGACCATGTGTTGGCAAGTGCTACTTGTGACACCAATCTAAAGGCCTTAGCCTTTTTTTTTTTTTTTCCCTCCAAGCCCAAGCATCATTCCTTGTGCTAAATACAAAGTCTTCTTCCACTTGTATAAACTACAGAGTATTGGTGTCTGGGGATTTTCTTGCACGTGGAGAGGGAAGACATGAAGTCTGAAGCTACCGAAAGAGGTTGGAAACTCAGACCTCTAAAGCTATTCCAGATGGTCTTGAAACATTAAAGCAAGTTTTATTACAGAGAATAGTTTACATTACACTCATTTATTAAAACCTAAGGACATCTTTATAAAAACTACTGTATATAAAGACAAGAGCAGTGCAATAGCAGTGTAAAACACATTTTTGGTTTACTTGGCAACCACTTTAGAAAGACAACATGATTCATATTATGAAGTTAAGTATGCTGCAAAAAACAGGACAGGTTTAGATCAAAAACTAGATTAGCAAATCACTGGACACTGGCACATACTGATTTCAAACATCGAGTGTTATGTAAACAGTATTATCGTCAGCATATCAATAGTGAGAAATCACTGTAACCCTAGAATTTCTAGTTTGCTTAATTAGCCTAAAATTTGACTGTAGACTATTAAAATGGACTATTGTACTGTATCTATTATCTTCTTAGTGATTTACTACTTATGTAAAAAGAGGACTAGAAAAAAATGTCTGTCTTACGCAATTTTCAAATTAGAATTTTCAAGGATGAGAAAACACGTTTCCTTCCAGTGAGTTGGTTGGGTTTGGGGTTTTGTTTCAGTTGTCCTAATTTTCATACGTCACCACTGGTAATTAAATAGAACTGACTTTAAAAATTGCTTTGATGCATTACTTCAACACTTCTGCAAGTGGACAGTCCTCTTATAGAAATTACAACCATAATAAAACTATTAAAAACAGTTATCTAAAATAGCTGCTACAATATGCTGATGTATACATTAAAAGGCCAGGTTGTTGTCACTTTCTGTGTTTTTGTACAATCGATAACCAGGCACGAAATATGGTTAATTACAACACCAAGTCCAGCACAAGCTGTATTACGTATCTTTTAATGTTCTATGTTACGCACAGCAATTATTAAGAAGTTGGACACTCAGTTCTCAGTAAAATGTAGGAGAGAAGATGAGTTGGACAAAGAAGAAAGCTTCTGGAACACAAATGTAACTAACAGCCACTGAAGTAGCTGCCATTGGTGTACAGGGTGTACAGTGAAATTATGCACTTTTTGTTAATTTTATATCCTTTGTTTTTCAAACCATATCAGGGTGGAAACTGAGAAATATATTTTAGCCTAGGTCTTTTCTTTTAGAGGGAGATAGTGTTTGAACCAGGCTCTTTCTGCAGAAATACTTCAATGATTCATTGCAGTTCATCTGGTACACCATGAATACTTTGGTCAGGTGAATGCATGGCACTATCAGAGCTCTGCTATACAGAAATTTAGAATGTTCAGGCTACCTTTCATCTAGCAGTGCTCTTCTGCAATATCTTGTCAGTATGGGAAATCAGTGTGGGAGAAGGGCTGACAGAAGTCGAGGTTGGGAAATGTGTGTGCGCTGTTTCCCTTTAGTTTAAGGCCCAGCAAGCATTAGTCTTATTCAAGGTCTGTTCTGCAAAACTAGGTAGGCTATCAGGTGATTATAGCAACACAGTTGATGCACATCATCAACTACGATGTGGATTTATCCATAAATTAATTGGTAGGCAAAATCAGAACTTCAGCCAGAGAGTATCTACCTTATATTAACTGGCTTTGTATGTGGAATCAAAGGAAAACAAAGAAAACTGCTCATCAATTACAAGGTATACATGTACTAGAAGTAAAGCATAAAACTGCTCATTAATAACGCACAATTCCCAGAGGGAAAAAAACCCTTACAAAATACAGTAATTCACACAAATCAGTATCTAATACAAATTCCTCCATGAACATAAGTTTTTACAAAGCTCTCTGTGGCCCACTGCCTCACAATGAAAGAAGATGCTGACGGAAGGCCAAGGAGCAAACAGCTACTGCAAAACACCAAGGTGGGATTGACTGCTGTAGGCATAGATACTTTGGTGGCTGTCTGCAAGGGATCGTGAATCTTGGAGCCAATGTGGAAGTGGGAGAGGGCACGATGCCTCCAGAGGCATGGTTAGTGTTGTTTCCAGCTTTCTTGCTGTTCTTGCAAGGTAAGGTGACCCTGCTAGCATCACCACGCATCCTCACTAGGAGAGATCTGCCAACACTCAGAGCTCAGCTCATTCCCCTGCTGAAGCTCCAGGCTCCCACGATAGAGCCACTGGGGCTGTGCTGATATCTGCAAGCTACTCACGGTGCTTGTTTGCAGGAGGTTCTTTTTTGTTCCCAGCTGAAGTTCCTTGAATGATTCTGCCATACGCTAATGAAATGTTCTTGTGAAAAACTAAGGTCCGCTGTGTTTGGAGTGAAACAAGGTTTAAAAAGTACTGACTGCTTTTTATTTGAAGTGCTGCAAAGAAGAACACACATTCTGTGAAGAGAGAGGGCAGCCAGGCTTCTGCTTACCTGGAGCCTAATGCCTGCAGGCTGGCATACTTATCTGCAGCATTTGAGTTCTTGGTAGTTAGTTGTTGCCTGCCTCTATACAGAGGTACTCTGCTTTTTTTTATTTTTACCAGTTGGATTGCAAAGAAAAGGGACTTGAGCATATCAGAATCCTCTTCAGATCTTCTTTGGAGACCAGGCGCTCCTATGCTCTCTAGTCCTGCTGGCACCCCCAACAGTAATTGTTCCTGGGGAATTCAGTTGCATACTGTCATGCACTCCAGTAGCTATGAATTAGCTCAGATCTCTCAGGAATGTATCCCTTTTGAGTCCACCTTAAGACTAAAATGCTCTCAAATCAAAAAGGCTAAAAAAATAAAAATAAAAAAATAATTATTCACAAGGTGCTTCTTTATACTGACTGGCAATGCGTTCTTCATGCTGGTTGTACAATAAAATATGTCATTATTATAAAATTACTTGTATCCGTGGGACAAAAGATTAGGCAGGAAAAATTAATTTGGTATTAGCGTGCCGCTGTGTTGCAATTTCTAGATGAACTCTGCTTAGTCGTCATTGCCAGGGTTTCCGCACATAGATTTTAACAAATGATTACATTTTACAGAATTTGCTCATGTAATTGATACTGTGTAATTTTTAAGTAAACCTGTCCTGTGGAAAGTTAAGTTAAGCTATCATAACTTAGTGACCAAGTACTCCATGTGCTTCTGCGGCGGCTCTTTTGACTTACAAATGAACTCTTAGATTTGAGAGGGATAAACTCTGACACCAGTCAGTGGCTGAGGGAATTGGATTATTGCCTTGTAAAGCAGAGGGACAATGGTATTATTGCTTTTGTAATATAAAGGTTGTTGCTTGTCTTCTAATATTCCTTCAGCTTCAAGGAGTATGGGGGAGGAACGGGGTGTCTGTTGCTTCTTAATAAAAGCTCCCCTCTTCGGAAAAGCACGTGAAGCTGAAGCTGAGATGTATTCAGGTATTTGATATCTTAGCAAAATCATTGCCAATGATCTTAAAATGTGCACTAAGGCTGAATCAGCTGCTATCCTGCAGTTTGGTGGTGAAGGCTTCACATACCTTGTTATGCATGACAACATGGGGACTGCCAGCATCTACTCTATTGTGACAAAGTAACCACCAGAGAACTTTGGAAAAACTCACATTCCTTATTCTGATATTTAGATTAGGCTCAAATGGCAATAGATGGATGGGGAGGCAAAGAAAAGTTATCTACCAAAGGTTTGTCTTGTGATCTTTTTCCACCTTTGTCCAGATTTGCCAGAGCAACTTTATTTTCTTCTTACTGAGCACTTTCTCAGACATTATGCTTCCTTTCAAAGATAATATTGTTGGTCTAAAATTAAAATATTGCTTACGGACTACTGTCTTCTGGAAACTCTTTCTACATTGTTTGCCTATAGAGGTTGTCTGAACGATGTTTCTCTCCAGGTGACTTGTTCAACCTCCATCCGGTCCTTTTTCTCTCTCTGATGTTTATCCACCATTTTTTAAGCTCTTGTCATTGAATTGGTTTCCTTGAAAGCTGCTCCATGGAGTCTGATCTTACCTCTCCCATCCTGAGGCACATCAATATACTTTTCTGGAAGACATAAAAGACACAGGTTCCCACAATGCTCTGTTAGCATTCAACATCAAAGTATTTTCTGTAAAGATAAAAGTGTAGTATTCTCAGGTGTGGATTTAATCTGGGAAGGCAGTAAAAGAGCAAGGAAATGGGTGAGAAAGAAAAAACTATGGACTCTCAGATCTGAGGTAAAGACAAGAATCAGATTATATTCCAAATCTCTTTTTTTCTATGTGTATGTGGGTTACTGTTTCACATGGCTGAGTTCCTACTACCTGTGTGATGAAAAGATAAAATATTTATCTAACAGGTAACAACTGCTGAACTCTTCATTTCTAGTGCAAGCTGTCCACTCTGACAGTACAAAGTGCAGAGGACTTCCTTTTGCAACTATAAATTTACTTTGAAGTAAATTTTATTTGCTTACGCAATCTTACTTTTGCTGTTTACATGAGCAAAAGAGTATTCCTGTGACCATATTGTAAATGCCTTTAGCAAATATCATGGAGTTTTCTTCTTGCACTTGTTACCAAGATATGCATCAGACCAAGAACAGACAGCTTACTCCAGCCTCAATTCCTTTCATAGGATGAGAAAATGCTGTTTTTTCTACTTCTGCATATGTAAATGACTATATGTTATAGTTATGGTTTCCTTACAGAAGTGTTGTGTTTATTTTTTTGCTTGCAACAAAAACAATAGTGTAATTCCACTCATCTTCACCTTGTGCAGAGTGTGTAATTATGTGATATAGGAACTGTAGTAGCATGTATAAGTTGCCTAACAACAGAAAGTGCTGAGGTAGACTGGGACTGCTAATCATAACGATAAATTGAAGCGATGCATCTGCTTGCTTGAGTAGGAAAGCATTAAGGGTATGAGTAGAAGCTGTTGGAGGCACAATTAAGTATCCTAGTAGCAGCAATACTTTATTAACTTCTCCCAGCAGATTTCTTTGCGTATTGGGTATTCCCAAGCCCATGCACTACATTATACATGTTGCATTTCATTAACGTATAAAATGTAAAGAAACATCTGGTTCAGACAGCAGAATATCCATGGGAATCAGTGTGCTTGAGGTTATCTATCTACCCATCAAATCTGTTTGGTGTATGAGGCAGTATATTCTCACTATATCCTTGATAACCTTATTCATATTAGAAATAGAGCAAAAGTACTTTGGATTCTGTTTTTTCACTGTCTTTTTTTGACTTGGTAGAAATGGCCACTAACAAACCTGTAGACCTGCCTCCCTGAAGGCAGAAGTTTAAAAGTAAGTTTGCTTCTATCTAGAAGAGAGTCTCCTGAGACTTGACTATCACTAATTTAATAAACACCCTGAGAGAGGGGAAAAAGAAGGTGAGAGCATGTGCTGTGGCTTGGAGCCACCTGTGACCTTTACAACACCTTCGGTACCTTCTTTTCACTCTTTTGTGGAGTGCTGCATGTGCTATAGCTCAGATTGTATCAGACCCATAGCATCACGGAGCTGTAGAATATCCAGAGTTGGAAGGGACTCTCAGAAACCACTCAGTCAAACTTCTGGCTCCACCTAAAATCCAAACCTTATCACTGAGAGTGCTGCTCAGATGCTTCTTGAACTCCAGCAGCCTGGGTTCATTCCCACTGCCCTGGGGAGCCTGTTCCAGGGCCTGACTACCCTTTTCTTAACCCCCAACTTGACTCTCCCCTGATGCAGCTCCATGCCATTCCCTTGAGACCTGTCACTGTCCCCAGAAAGAAGAGGTCAGTGCTGCCCCTCTGCTCCCCATGTGAGGAAACTGTAGGCCGCCATGAGGCCAGCCTCTTGCACCAAGCAGAAAGCTCTGCTCTCCCAGCTCTGGCTGTGGCCAGTGAAACTGAGCCCAATCAGCACAGACGCCAGGCTAAGTGTTGCCAGAAGTGCTGCTAAACGTGCAACCCTCTGCTTACAAGTTGTTGAGTGGCCCAATAAATTCCACTTCATGACCATGTTCTGCTACGTCTCAGCTTGATCCACGCTCTATAGTGAAAAGTGTATGGTGGCAGTGACTGCAGGTTGGACTGATGATGGACCAGTCAAACTGGGAGCTATGACAGCAGTGGGATCACTGGAAATGCTTGCATTTTCCTAAGGGAAAGAAACACTGATTTCCATGCATGGTTAGCCAGAGTGCATTTGGCAACAAAATCTTGTCTTGATCACTAGTGGTCTCTTCTATTGGGTTTTTACATATTAAGAGTTGATGTGCTTGGAGCTAGCTCAGCTCGCTGGCACTCAGTAGCACAGGTCACCATCCACATGTTACCCAGACTGCCATTATTATGGCTCTGCCTGGCTGCTCAATGGACAGACCCGTCATGCTGCATCCATTCACACTGAGAGACAAGGAAGTAGCTAGCTAAGAAATTGCCTCTTCCTTCACAGCAATGGCTTTGCAAAGCGGCTTAGCTCCACTGAAAAAAAAAATGACATCCATTAATAACAAAGGAGTGATTCAGAGCCTCTGGAGAGAAGGCTTTTGGGGGAACTTTTTTCATTTTCTGACAAATGAAGTAAACAGTTGCCACATTCCTGGTTCCAGGGCCTCTTGCAAAGTTAGTGTTCACATAAAAACACTATCAATCACTACAGCCCCTCCAGAGCTGAGATAACAAAGCAAACACCCTCTGCCGAGATAACAAATTGAACAGCCTCTGCAACTCTCTCTGGTATAAAATTGTGTTATGCTGATCAAACACACCCACCCTGATCTCGAGGTTCTGGTGCAATGCCTTCAGCTCTGCTTGTGTTGGGAGCGGAGGAAAAGCTTTTCATAGGAGGAGCTCAGCTGCTGGACTAACAGACAGCTTTCTGCAGCAGGAAACCCTGTGTGGATGCACTGATTGTTACAGGCACCAGGCATGTCCTCCTTTCCCATAAAAGGAAGGACAAGAGAACAATGCACAATGCACCAGATTCTGAAAAAAAGCCTTGCAAGTTTGAAAGGAAAGGATATGGAAAATGAATTGCAGGACAAGTACCAAATGAAAAGCCATTCAGTTGTCTAAATATATTGCAAAGCAGAAAGAAATAGAACATAATTTAATGTGGCCTATGAAGTATGCAAAAAAAAAGAAAAAAAAAAAGGGAAATAGTTTTCATGGCTTGGCATCTGTACTGTCCAATGATTGTATTATACATAGCAAAATGTATGCTAAAAGAATGCTCAGGTTACCAATTCTAAATCTTAAAATCTATGAAATGCAAGAACAAATACTGCCTCTGCAGTCTTAATTTGGTCCTCTTGTTTGGGTAAAGAAAAGCAGAAAGCCTCAGACTTTAGATAGGGCTTGTCTCCTTTCTTTGGGAAAACTTTTCTTTCTTTGGGAGAACATCAAAATAGCTGCATGAATCATTTTTTTCCAGTGTAGTGGCAACACTTCAGACACAACTAACATTTGCTTCAGGTTGGAACAGTAGTCTGAAGAGGTAACAAATTTTGTTCTTCTGAACTATGAGCATTTCAACATCAGGCAGCGGCATGGGATGTTGCTGTCTTGACATGGAGGAGCATCAGTGTGCCCCTTGTTTTCAGCCTCAGGCTGGCTTGTACCACCACTAGGGCCCCACAGATTTTCCCCATACATCATAGTACCTGCAGGGGGTCTGACAAAAGGGCTGCCTTTAAATGGAGGCAAATTGGTTTTGTTACAATCTTTATGCAAAATTACTGCTGTCACTGGTAGCCATTGCTAATGTTTCTAAAATACCAGTTGGCTCAGGGCAGAGACATCTGCTGCTTAAGAGTTTAAACAAAACCCAGGCACTGGAAATTTTTGACTTGAGAAACAGACTCTGATTTTTCAACTCGTATGTTCTTTCTGCTTTAGCTGACAATTCTGCAAAGGTGGAAATGTCTCGAAGTGTTTGAAAGCCAATACCTCAGGAAGTGTTAGGGATTAAATGGAATGAATATGTAGCAAATGTCAGATTGATCAGAGTGAAGTTTATTCCTCAGCTGCAGGACTAAGAAAAAGAGGCAGACAAAACCAGAAGCTTCTATCCTGGTAGGTGTGTTCTTGGCACATGGGGGCACCTAAATGAGGCCAACTGAGAATTGGGCCCTTTGCTGAGCAGTCACAAATGCCTGAGAAATTGCTGTCCACCAGCTGTTAAGAAACACCATGGGACTTAATGACAGGCCCACAAGCCCAGGGGGCCATGGGACTGATGGGTATGCTGAATTTTGCTCATATTCTGGTGCTACACCCACTGCATTAAGCTGGTGGCCCATGACTTACCCAATGCACGTTACTACATGCTCTGGACTAAGTGTAGATGGAGAAATGTGAATCACAGTTATGCTAGTCACACTTCTGTGGTGTAGCACCAGAGTGCTTAGCAAATTGAACTGTTGCCTGCTGGTTTAAGAGATAGCTTATTGGGATTTCTCTGCCGTGCCCTTCCGTAGGACAGAACCTGCTCTTTTGCTCCCATGGCTCATGAGCCACCATCTTGATTCCAGAGCATCACCAAAAGGCAGGTATTTTCACTCAAAGGATGGTGACACAGTGGAACAGGTTGCCCAGAGAGATTGTTAATGCCCCGTCCCTGGAGGCATTTAAGGCCAGGTGATGTGGCTCTGGACAGCCTGGTCTAGTGGTTGGCACCCTGTACGTAACAGGGGAGTTGAAACTAAATGATCTTCAAGGTGCTTTTCAACCTAGGCCATTCTGTGATTCTATGATTTGCAATGGGGATCAGCTGTGAATTGGAAGAGATTGCATTTATCTGGTGTGTTCTGGAAGGCTGAGGCCCACTGATAAGTCTTCTGCAGTGTGCTCAGAACAGTGCTGGCATGTGCCAAGGACTTCAACACTAGGAGAGAGAACTTCTGGGGTGGGTTCACTGCAGTCCTACTGAAGCAAATTGTAAAAGTGAATGCTGTGTTAGTTGTCTTCAATACTGGAGCACTGCAGCAATGCATCAACAGTAGCAGTTATTCCTTACAATGCTTGAGAAAGGACTACGCAAAAAAGTTCAGAGCTTTTTGGTAACCAGAGCTTGGGATGTGCTTGGATCCCAGGTCTGCTATTAATTAAGCTAACAGAGAAAATGGGTTTTAGTAATATTTATGATTGCACAAATTAAATACATCTTCTGTCCCGTCAGTGGGGCTGGGTGGGAAAGGAATGAAGATGAACAGGATACAATTTTTTCTGTATTTTACTAAAGGCTACATTTTACAATTCTCACCAAGCATAGTGTATTGAAATCAATAGAGTGGCTAACATAAATATGTATTACTTACTGTGAATAATGGTTCCTGAACTGTGAATGATGATTTCTGAAGTAATTCTATGCTTCTGAAATGTGTATTTTTCAATTAGTAGTTATGTGTTTCATTTAATATTTCTGGCAGATACTCCCCAACACAACTCTCCTGGACCACTCCGCTGGGGAGACACTGAGTATTTTTGAAGGAAATATGAAGTGTTCAAACTTCTGATTTATGAGCATTGAATAAAGAAAGAGATGAAGGTTTGAGGACATAAATTGAAAGATGATCATCGAAAACTCTATGTGTTTTCCCTCGCTGAAGTACACTGATTCTTTAATGACTTGAATTTTTTTCTTCCTTCTATTAAGGCTATTAATATATATATATATATATATACTCCAAACATCCAGGGACTACCAAAGCACCTTAGATGTGTGGATCACCACCTGTAAGTAAAATGGCAGCAAGCTGGACAGCCTGATATGCTTATGAAATCCTCCATTCACTGTCAGTGTCTGATCAGCTGGGTCAGCTGAGGATGCAATTCCTCTGGCTGGTTGTTGCCCAGTTTTCCTGCAGGCTGATGTGTGGCAGCCATTAAATAACTGATGTACATGAAGGCCAATTAATTTGCATAGTTCACAAGAAAAAATGGTTTTATTATGTGCAGTTTGAACTACTACTTATTTTTGCCAAGACTTCAAGGAGTTCTGATGACGAACTCAGTAGGAGTATGTAATTAACTGAGATTTCTTGTTCCATTTGAGCCTGGGGTCATTCTCACATTCTCACACTGGAGAGACCAGCATTTTTAATTGCATTTATATCATGCAGGGAGATGTGACATAAAATTTTTGGGCATGGAGAGGCTAAGAGAAACCATTGCTAGAAGCAAGATAGTTGTGAGTGTATTTTTTTGCCTGCTTCTTTGAGTTCTGGAGCACTTTTGCTGCTTCAGAAGGGAGGTTTCCGGCAATGTGTGATGTGTCGGTATTGATTCCATCACTGGGTTTCACCTCACCCAACTTTAGACATCAGAATGACCAGATGTCCTCATTTTGAAAGAATGATCCCAGGCCCCTTACTGCCACCAGAAAGAAACAGGCATCTCTGCAGAGTATTATCCTCCTGGGTCAGGCACTGAGTTGGGTGGGTGATGCTGTGGGGACTCTCCTTTGTCCTTACCACAGTGAAGAGCGGCGTGATGAGTTCAGGGGCAGATATTTAGAAGTAGGATGCCTAACTTAGGGCATCAGTAACCCCACTCCCGCAAAAAAAAACCTTAATGATAAAAATTTCTAATACCAGTATGGATTTCCATTACCATCACGTTCAGACTTACTGACACAGGCCAACATATAATTTCCTATGTAAATATAACCAACCACGCTGTTTACAATCCAGTATCACTAAATGGAAGCTGTTCTGTAGTCTCCATGTTCTGTCTAGAAATGTTCTTGCTTCAGGTTTACTAATGAGCTGATCTGATTCGTGTGTTTAAGACCTGTGACGTACTACAAGATTTTGATGGAAAACGCAATCCATGTAGGTTATTTCCTCAATCACTGCTGCATCTGAACAAGCAATTTCTTATACTGGATGTACATGTGCAGTCCCAAATGTTTCTCCCCTCTCTTGTGAAGTCCCACTGGCTCAGAGGCAGGATGAGTGCATCCCTGAGGCTACACCCCAGGCACAGTTACACTGCAGGTGCTTCAGGCCCCTGTAAATGGGCAGCGCTCTTTGGGGCAGGCCTTCACATTCTTTTTTTTTTTTTTTTTTTGAATTAAAACAGTAAATACTCTTTGAAACCCTTTAAAAAAGTCTGAGAACCTTTGAATATTTCTATGTCAGTGTTAAACGATCTGAATGATTTGAATGTCTCCAATTTCAGCTCATCCCAGTTTCCCAAAAGCTGATGTTACGGGCTTTCAAGATCTGTTTCCACAAAGGGGCTGTGACATACATAAGATATTCAAGTGTTCTTTGCATTTGCAGAGCTCTAACACAGCAGTGTCAGATGTAACTCTAAAATCCAAGAGAACACAATGAGAAGTACAAGAGGCTTTACAAGAGCATGCTCTTCTATGTAAAATTGAAGTACAGGATATGAGAAAAAGGCTCCTTTCATGTTGGCTGACAATTTGAATTTAACAGTTCCATAAAATTTACAGGATGATGTATATGCTTTTAGGAGTTGACATTAATTGAACTGCTCAGAAAAGATACTAAGTGAATGAAAAATGAGGTTATACGTAAGTATTATAGGTATATGTATAGAAGTATGAGTACACACACATATATTTGTATGTACACCTGCATATTGCATTAACATTTTGCCTAGTATTCATAATTTATATTTATCAGGCTGACAAGTTCAGTATATACTCTGACAGATTCTTTATGTAACTGGACACACAGTAAGAAACTAGCCCTGTTCATAAAATTCAAGAAGGACTGACTGAGCTAAATAAAAGTGGGCTAATCTTCATCTGGTGACTAGCCTGCTCTTGGCATCCTATCTCTTTTTGCCCTTGTGCTCTTTACCACCTTGGCATCAGCCAGACACAACTTATTAGAATTGCTGCCTGGAACATCCTGAAGGCCAACAGCGGATTAAACTCCTATGTTCCTGGAAACAGAGCAGTTGGAATCTTCTGAAGAGGTTTAGATTTGAGTGTGCTTGTGCTATCTGTAGAGCTGTAAGGTTCTGACTTCTTTTAAGTTCTGTGGAGGTCAATAAAACCAAAAGACATTGAATTTACAGAAGAATTACATTAGAAGCAGGAGATTTTTTTTTTTTCTGGATTCCACCAGAAAGAAGGCAGCAAGGTTGGTTTGCAAAGCAGAGATTAATGTACTGCTTGGATCTCAGCTGGATCACCCACAATGGCTCCTAGTGCAGTGAAACAGTCCAGTCTCTTCATTCCCTGCTAGCAGGGTGTGTGTGCAGGGATGGGGGGCTGTGTGGTTGCCTGCAGAGGGAAGTGGCCAAATCCTGTATCACCCAGCAGTCAGGGAGGTCCTGGGTCCCTCTGCACGCTGGATGCACTCCTCAGTGCCCACCTCACCTCAGCCCTTGTTTGGCTTCCTCAATTATGCTCCTCTCTTGCTCTCGTTTTCAACTTTTTTTCTCTCCTGTATGTTGAAGAACTTTTAGAGCTCTCATTTCCCCTCCAGGAGGGCTGGAGCAATGTGCACGTGCTGCGTCCCTTAGCCCTGTCTGAGCCTGAACTTGCTCCAGCTACAGAACGGTCAACGAAGAAGGAGAATTCCAGTGCAGCACTGGGATTCTAATCCCCAAACCTCACGGTTTTACATTTGCTCTTTGTTAAATCCGTTTCTTAAAATTTATCTTGGCAGCATACAAGAAATCCATTCATTTCTAGAAATTAAATGCTTATTGGTGACATATGGGAAAAAAAAAAAAATGTATCTCTTGAAATAGTTGTTTCTTTAACCAAAGAGTCTTATTTTCTATTTTCGCTTTTCAATACTAGGAAGGCTAGTCTCCTGATATAGAGCTCAAGAAAAAAAGGTAGCAATTTCTGTGATGAGAGATAGATTTCAGTGTAGGAGGAAACATCACAGCATTGTGTTTCTTGTAATTGCTCTTTTTCTGCAGGATTTTTTTTTTTTTTTCAACAGCATTTGTGTGGCTTTTCCAGCAGTATGAAATTTAAACCTGTTTAAATAAATGTCTGAATACACTTCAGATAGGAACACAGAACATTTTTAATGTTAACAGAATGATTGCGGCAACAATTAAAAAGAAGAAGAGCGAAGCTGACATGGTGTAATCTGGTTATGGTGTTTGGTTTCCTGTTGTAGATCCAGTATATACTTGTTTTGCACATAACTACTAAAGCAGTATGCAATTCTTAGCTTTATGTGTAAAGAGCAGAAGAGCTGCACCTGCAAGAGCACCACTGGAAGCAGTGCTGCCTGTAGAAAAGTTTTCTGCAGCATGTCCCTTCCTTCTCCCTCCCTGCTTTCCACACAGAGTGAGACCTGGAAAAGTGGAGGTGAGTTGGTGTGGACAGAAGAATCCAAGGGCCCTGGCAAATTTCAGCAGAGTGGGCAGGAACTTTCTCTTTTGTGGCTACCTGAGCTACATCATTCAGCTCTATAGAGAAAAAAGCTTTGATTCCAGTGGTGGGACTGTGACTGGCTTATTGCCTTTAAATCATCTCATGGCTGTACTGGGTTGCTGGGGCATAAAGCTTGCTTTGGTTGCAAGAGGAGCTTTGTGCATGTATCTGTGACAGCACATGACCCCTGCTGAGAAGTTCTTGAGTGCAGAACAAGAAAAGCTGTGCTTGCCTGGTGTCATCTGGCTGAGGTATCCCACTTGCTATGGCTTGGTTTGAACAATCACTTATGAAGCATGGAAATTTATGTTTTGAGCAGTTATAATGCCAGCTGGATGTTGCTCTCTGTTCTGTGTTACTTGTCATTACTTGTTCAACTTGTTTGTGTTTGTGCATGTTTGTATTGTGGATCCGTTGCATGCTCATTTTTTCGTGACAGATACTCATGCTTTTTGCAGCTGCCCAGTGTGACTGTGCTTTTCAGGTGTGCACTTTAATATTAGATGAGAGGCAGAAAGGAAGTAGTAATTCAGAATGAATAATTCAACAACAGGTATCACATGCAAGCAGTGTTATGGAGAATACTGCTGTGTTGTGTCAATGTTGTGTCCACTACAATCTTAGAGTACTTCTAAATAAAAAATGGGAAGCTGGACACATACAAAAATAACCTTCACTTCTTCATCTCTCCTACCACCATGGGCTTTCTGTGCCCACAGAACAGTATTGACAAGGAATTACCAGGTGATGGTAAGACCAGAATTTGCCCAAAGATTTCCATGCTTTGGTTTGCTTATGCAGTCACTACAGAGTCCAATTGGCATCAGCAGCTAGTGTGCAGCAGCTGCATAATCAGGAGTTTATTGAAGAGCTGGGGAGGAAGAAGGACATGTTTGTCCCCTGTGTTCCCAGACATAGAGGATGAAACAATTGGAAAAAGCATTGTGTGATTCTGATTTGCAGCTGTTGGTCCCTCTTCTCTGTAAGTCTGATGTGAATGCAGTGCTAGAAATACTGATGATGGTATGTGTCTTCTGGGAGCTCAGCCTCAAACATTCCCCAGCTGTTCTGCTTATGCTCCTCTGTTTGGCCTCCTGTGCAGTTTCAGATGATAGAACCAAGCCAGGGACTCTTGCTTATACTCCACAAGTCATCTTGCCTTCTTATAAAATCATACTTAAGGAGTATTTTGGTGCAAATCAAGATATTTCCTTGCAGAAATGTACACTTAAGTGAGATGAATACCCCTGCCAAACTCCAGCTGGTTCAATGCTAGTGACATGGATAAGCTCATCTTCCAATATACTGACCGAAAAAGAAATAAGAGTGAGAAGCACCCAAGTGATTTATTCCATCCTATGGGAGATGAACAGCCCTCTGGAAATTTTTCTCTCTGTGTGTCAGGGAGGATGTCTAAATAACTGGCTTGGGGTATATGCTCGAGTTTCAGATGGCTAAAATGACTGAGGTTAATCCTTCTCTTTCTCAACATTCCAAATTTGAATTAATTGATCAATCCGGTATTAGACATTTTCTGTTTGTGCTACAATCCGTTGTTATCTGAAATCTCCTCGCAAAGAGGAGACTGGGATCAAATTAACTTTCAGTGCTCTTTTAGCCTTCACTTTTTAATGTTCTTACAGTTTAACAGACTTTCCAAAAGCCAGACCAACTCACAGCTCTTTTCCAAATGATCTCCCACCTGCTATTAGCATGTTTTTTTGCTACAGGTGGTGAAGGTGATGTTTCCCTCCAGCACTCTCACCGCTGCTAGTGAGATAACAGCTCCTACCTCTAATTGGCATTTCCATCTTTATATACTTAATAATTTATTTAGCTCACTTAGTCATGATGCGGTGCAGGAAGCTCATGGTGGCTAATTACCTATTGTATTCCTGGATATTTTAAATGCAATCAGCAATGCCTGCAGCATAACAGTTAAGAATAGGTTGTGCTTTTTCCCTGACTCTTATATACCCTCCTTCTGCTACGTAATGCAAAATGTGCATCTTGGTGCAGTAAGGCAAGATCTTCCCACAGCCTCCAGTAAGGCAGGAGCCTCCTCGTCAGCCTCCAAGAACCTTGCCCTAGCATGAGATTTATTTGTGCAGATCCACTCAGTGTGCTGCCATGTGGTTTCCACGAAACCCAATTGGAAAAACTGGTATTCACCTATGTTGTGTGTGGAGCAGGCTGACCTTGGGATAGCTGGAGCCAGAATGTATAGACATCTACATACCTCCACAGTCCCAGGATTTAGTGCCTGCTGGTTATAAAGAATGGGTGATCCCTGGAAACCACAAGGGCAGGGTAAGATTCTTGCCCTTGTCAAATACATTCTCCAGTGGGGCTTTCAGTAGCCAGATTAACTTTTCTGCCTCATCTATCACACTAAAATAACAGTACTGTAAGCACTGTGAGGATAAATACATCTCAGTGCATTAAGTATTCATTTCCTTTCATAGCATATGGAACAGTGTGTAACTCCAGTTATGGCTAATGATCATGAGAACTGACTTCAAAAAAGATAAGGAAACACTAGCAAATTCCTTAATTTATCACTAATTTTGTTATCTAAAATCTTATCTATCATGCAGACCATGTCTGCAATAATCTAAATGGGAGAAAGGGACAAAGGAATTAAGGCAAGGATGACCCATGCAATCATTAGAAGATCAGGACTTGTAATGGGAATTGGACTACTTGTCACTACCCTAATGCTTAACAAGCTCTTTTGCTGTTATTGTGCTTCTCTGTAAACCTTCCCTTACAGCTAGCATTATTTTGTGGATTACAGGTTAAGTATAGTTGTGTTACTTCTTCAGGTGTTCTCACTCTTTGAGTTCCTTTTACTTTGTGTACTCCCAGGAAAAAGAGGCAACCTAAGCAACAGCTGGCAAATACTGAACCAAAATTAATTTTGGTATCAGTAGCACCATAGCCTGGTTGTATTTTTAACACATTCACAAAAAAATTCATCGCCATTTTTATCTTCTTTTAGTTGTACAAACAAATGGTGGGGCTCTTGTAGCAGGGACACCCTTCTTGCTCTGAGCTTTCAGAGGCTTCATGAAAGAATAAAACAGAAAAAAAAAGGAAAAAAGTCAGTCCCCATCCACTCGTGTAATTTTCTTAGATGTCTGAAAAATGTAAATTAAGCAAACATTTCTGTATGTTATCTCAGTTATTAACTTCAGCAGCATAAGAGAAGTTTGAGAGTTCTTTAGTGATCAGAGAGGATGAATTCAGGCCACTTTCAATCAGAATTTGTTCAGAATATTTCAAGTAAAACTGTGATCAAGATGAGCTGTTTGTATAAGTATGATAAAAGGTTCTGTGCTCAGAGCTTCAGTGACTCATCACTTTCAAGAGACGAGAAGTTGGGAATGAGAAATAGAAAATAATGTGCCACCCTCATCTGCGTGACTGATTAAAATCTGTATCGCTAATCAAGCTAGAATATAGTTAATGACTTTAATTAATTTACTGTAATTTTTGATGAAACTCGTTGCAATTACTTGCCCACATGCTGCCACATGATAGTAATGATTTTCAACAGGAAGAAGGCAGACTTTTCAGTGAGTTTCAGCTCTCCTGGCAGCATCGCTTTAGTGACTGCAAGGAATTGCTCTAACGCAGGGCTCGCCTCAGCGGTGTGATTAGCTCCTATTAACACACACGAACTCCCTTAGCCATGAAGGCTCCTTCATGCATACCCTAATCAACTTTGTGCCATAGCACCAGTTCTTCAGAAAAGAAAACTGTAGGCAGCCCTTTTGCCCTTTAAATCCAAACCATCAGTCTCTGCTCTGCCAGATCCTCAGAGCAGACCCCTTACCATCACTGCTATAACATCTGCTGTAAATGGTCATATCTCCACCATCCTTCCATCCGTGAAGCTATTTGGAGCATAAGAGTACCAACACACACAAACAGAAGGAAACAGATCACCCTATTGGGTAGTAAAGAGAGGTAGTTTGAGTATTTCGCAGCTTCTTGGCTTCCTCGTCGTTTCAGGCAGGTACCCATTTTCCACCATTTATTCCTTTGATGCTGCTTTGTGGAAGCAGCACATTGCTGTGCAGATTAGCCTGTCTTCTCCATGTTTAAAGTCACGTGCCACAGGTTTGCCTCCTTGTTCAGTCTGGGATCATGTTATTATTACCTGCTGCTGGACTAATTTTTAATATAATAATATTTTTAATTGCTTGAGCTATATTTGTCATAATCCTGCTGTCAATGTTTTAAACCAGGTTCATCTCTTTATCACTCCTGATTTTCTAGGAACTTCTTATGGCAAACTTTAAAGTCTTTCCAGAGGCATTTTTTTTCCTGCAGTAAATAAGTTTTCTTTATAATTACAGTTGTAGATATCTATGTACCATATGTATGGTTCTATGATATCCATAGAATCACAGAATCACAAAGGTTGGAGAAGTCCTACAAGATCATCCAGCCCAACCCTCCCCCTATCACCAAAAGTTCTCACTAAATGATAACATCGTTCATGTAACTTCTCCAAAACCTTTTAAATTCTTGAGTTTGCTGATTGACACAAATGTTCTCTTGTGGCTTAATGGGCAGTAAAATGACTCTAATGTTTCTCAAATTTCAAAGCTTTTTCATCTGTTTTGCTTTTGAGACTAGAACAACCATTTTTCTGATATGTTCCTAATGATGAACGCACCGACTGTGTCTAATTGCTGGCCTTTTCTTGAACTGTGTGCTGAAAGATCAATATAAAACCAAGGTCATACAAACATGTTCTATCACTTTTCTGATGGAATGCCTAACTGCTTGCTGTCGTTATCTGCATCATGAACTAATCAGCAACAGTGACAATAGAAGTAATGATGCTGCAGATCCTTGACCTCAGCTTTCAATGCAAATAACTGCCTGACACTGTTACCATTTATGGTCACATTCAGCATTATAACATAAGATTTTGATGATTTCATTATTGTTTGGTATTCCATGGCACGCCATTATTTCATGTAGAAATGTTAACACACTCTAAAAGATCTTCTGCAGCCCTATATAAGGATTATGATATATAGCTTTTGTTTAATAGTAATTCTGAGAACGATAAGCTGCTTTGTACATGACCTATGTTATTCCTACAGGAGTTAGGAAGTAAGCTACCTGTTTCTTGATAACCAAAATCTATGTTTGTAGTGACTTACCAAGGCATTGAAAGCAATGAGATTTTCATTTAGTTTCTACGCTGTTGAGCATCTGGCTCCTAGAAGGAGGTAATGTGTAGGAGAAAGAACTACTTAACAAATTACCGTGCCTTTGAAATTAAGTGGCTTTTGTTGTGACAGAAATGATGGGATTTGTTGATGAAACTTGTGATATAGTGCTCATTCCTGTGTATGACACCATAGTGTTGTGACATTAAGCAGTAAAATTGCAGGCTTAGTTGATTTCTTCTAATTTTGTATGGATTTTATGCTGTTATCTGGTAATTCAGCAACATATCTCTGGATTTGTTATAATGCAGGTGAACTAAGGATCTGGCTTCAAGACAATCTACTTAAAATATAAGAGAAAAATTGAAAATGGAAGTTGTTCAGGCAGTTTTCAGTATTTTACTAGCTTTCATTTCTCAGTGTGTAGAGTTTATTTAGCAATTGTCTTCAGATAATCATTTAGCTACTCACTTTTCTACTAATTGCCGTTTTCTGACAATTTGTTACTGCATTTAAGTTAGTTAAATGACTTCAATGGATTATTTAAAAGAAAAGACTTTCCAGTTTCATAAAGTTGATAAATACAGCAGTCTGTGTTTGATGGGTAGGCTGAGAAATAAGTATGTAGACAGTATTGATCATCCCGTATCCAATGAATCCGTCCGTATGTGACAAGAACATACAGAGATAAATGTTGCAATATTGGGTTTGACTGACCAAAAGGAAAAGGAGAATAGGTATGAAACAAAGCATATGTATCATTTATGATACAAAAGAGGCAGTGTCTACCAGCGTATACAAAGGATTGCCTGGATTTAGACTGAAGTGGGCAGAAACCTCACATACTGTCTTTACTTCTCATCAACAGCAAATTTCAAAAAAAACAGGAAAGAAAGCACACAGTAACTTATTTATCTTGAATTGTTTAAAGCAAAATGATGAAATTCAAAACTTTCAAGTTATTTGCATGATTATAGTACTGAAGCAAATAGGCAGGAATCAGAGCATTAATGACTCTGGGGTGCTTGGTTCCAAGTCTGTTGTCCATTTGTGCTCTTGGTTTCCTTCCCTGACATCAAGTAGGAGCCCAGGCGAAGGGATTTGCAATGTAAAATCAGTTTTATCATCTGGCTCTTCTAGGAGCAGAAAGTGATTTCCCTAGCTTCGTTTTCTAAGCATTTTCTGTTTTTACAGTTATGCAGTTCTTAGCAAACAGACAAGAATATTTAGACAAAATCTGTTTAACAATATCTTTATTCTAAATGAATAAATTATGAAGGGAATGGTAGATGTTACCAGATACATTTAACATTTGTTACTAGACAGATATTCCAGGATTTTAATTCCTAGGTAGCTCTCTCATAAAAACTCTAACAGATTATTTCATTTTCTTTCTTTCTTTTCTTTCTTTAAAAAACAAAAACAAGAAAAAAAAAACCAAACTATTGGTGCGCTAGTTTGCCATACTTAATCTTGAACATAACACAACAGTCTAGCTAGGGGGTTGTAAATAAAGTCTGCCTTGAATGTGGCAGATTTTGTTCTGTTGGTTGCTGTATCTTCTATGGCAGCAGCCTCTGCCCAGGATCCTCCCACTACCCCTGGAACTGAGTACTTTTGCTGTACTGTGGTACATTGCACAGCTGCCTCTCTTCAGAGTCAGTGTCACCTAGCAAGGTGAAGCAGCTCTTGGAAATTACTGAATCAGAAGACCTACCAAATGTGGATAGTGTTTCAAAAGGCAGGAAGAAAGGAATTATTTCACATAGTCTTTTTAGCCACCAGCAAAGTGGCTGTGGCTTTTTTTCCACAGCTACTGTGGATATGCTTAGTTATCATCTGCTAGCTTTTGTATTCAGCCAATATGTTTTTGTTTTCTTCCCTCTCTGTAAGATGTTTGGTAGTCACTGGAAGAAGTGAAGTACTGGTGTGCCAAAAAATATCCTACTTTTTGTCTTAGAGACAATGCATCTCAGAGGAACTCGCAGCCAAAGCAGACTGCAACATATCATGCAGGGAAGTTAAAACAGACTTGCTTTTGTCTAACCCATTCCAACTGCATAAATGAAATAATCACAAACTCACCCTGCTGGGCTGATAGCTTTTCTGATCCAGGGCAAGCAGCAATTTCTGAAACTGTGACTCACGTGGCATAACATATATGGTCACATACAGAGTAGACATAGCCCTGAAGACAGAGGCAGCAGTCAGCCTTCATGACAGCATCCCTGCACTATGCATCCTTGATGGATGTGGGGAGGAGTTTCACATCAGCAGAACAAGGCAGATCACGTTCATCTGTTCAACAGCTACAACACAGCCACAGGAAATTTGGAAAACGCTGCTAGGCTGTCCTTTTGCACAGTGCTTTTGCGTGATCACCCTGACCTTTTTTATTCATTACTGACTATGAATATTCCTGGGGTAGCAAGACCATTTTTTAGCATTTGTCTGGACATTGATTCTTCAACTTAGAATATTTCCTTGTATTGCTCCCTGGCTTGCACTTAGCTGAGCAGCAGTAAGGATTTCCATGCTGCTTGTTGCTGCTTGATATCCAGCTGTTAAAAAGTCTGCTCAGGCTGCTCCACCTGCAGATTCTCACATGGACCAATAAGCGTGGAAGGACACAGCTCACGCACCTCAGCAAGGACCTGGAGGAACCACCACAATGGCTTAAGCTCAGCCACTTGCAGGCTGCTTTTTTGAGTCTGTGACGGTGTTTGGGCCGTGGGAGGTACATCCGACAGGACCTGGACTCAGACCACAAAGGCCTTAGGGCAGCCCTCAGATGGTTTCCATACTAAGGAAGAAATCAACATTAGTTGGGCTACAAAAATCTATACACTACATGGTGAAGAAATGTTATTCTAAATCAGGCTCGACGTTTCTGAGATTAATGGTTTTTCTTTCTTGTCCTTACACAACACTGCAAGCCCTCTACACATCAGTCAGCAGCTTGTATAATGGATTCCAGACTTCTTTAGCTATAATAATATTATGACTATACATGACCCTCCTTGTCTCTAGTAAATAACAGAGCAGACTGCTACAGTAAGATGTTTAAACACCTTGGGGATGGTTCCATCCACCATATTCTATTGGCTTGCTTTATTTTTTCTCTCTGACATCTCTGTCTCAGTTATTGGTTTCATAGCCAATTCACAGTATGTAAACTAAACATTAAATGAAATGATAAGAGAATGAGCATTACATGATTTTTTAAATTCAAGGAGACCCCACATTGCTTTACAAGCCGTATGTTAATCCTGACACTGTTCTTGGGATATTTGCTTACGCTATCAGTAAGGACAGGAAGGAGACAAAGTCTGCAGTGTTGCTTTGATTTCTTCATAGAATTCTATCATTTGAGTTGGAAGGGACCATTAAAAGTTATCTAGTCCAACTCCCCTGTAGTGAACAGGCACATCTGCAGGTTGATCAGGTTGCTCAGAGCCCCATCCAGCCTGACCTTGAATGTCTCCAGGGACGGAGATTCACCACCTCTCTGGGCAGAATGATATGCAAGATATGCAAGAATCACATTCCTGTTATCATACAGTACTATCTTCTAGAATGAAGATGTTTTTTAATTGTATTATGAAAAATGTAGTACAGGAAACTAAAACTTTGGCGTCTTTTTGTCATCAAGAAACCCTGTGAACTTTTTTGGAAAACATTTTTAACAGTATGCAACTTTCATATCCTGGGATATATGCATATCTCACAGGACTAAAAAAATCTGTTTTGCATTTTCATATAGTATTTTATTATTTTTGAGCAGAAAGAAAGCTCATTTATAAATTGGAGCTGTTCTTATGGTATGACACCAACTATATATACATGAGTGCATTTGTGAGGTGTTAAAAAAGAATGTTTATTTTCTCAGTGGAGGAAAAAGCAGGGATAATTTTGATGCTTTAAGTTGATTTTATAAAGTAAAATCTTGCTGTTATCAAGAGGTTGATGTCATCATCAGGAACAATGGAAATTCAAGTATAAAATACAAAACTAAAAGAGGCTAATAACTCAGCTGTCTTAAAAGCAACGATGGAAATGATAAATCCAGTAACTCTGTTGTACTCCTTCACTGACAGAATGATTAAATTTTGAGAAGACGGTACTGAGATCATTTATCAAACACAGGTTACATCAGAAACCGACTTTGAAACTAAATCTAATTCGTACATATATTGCAAAATTTCCATATTTTCATGTATATAACCTGCAGATTATCCAATAGGGAAATAAATAGCCTACCTAGTAGGCAACCTACACTTATTCCCCACTGTCTTAGCATGTGCTGTAGGAGACAAGACTTCACTTTTTCTGAAAGAACTCCCTATTTAAAAACCTCTTCCACACACTGATCACCTTGCCTGTGATTATCACTACCTACTGCTCTTTCCTCTGTATTTTCCTGTGTTAAGTGCAGTCTGAGACATCTATGAATTTAGTTCAAGGGCTGTGAGTTTCCAAAAGTTGCAGGTTATAAGCTTGAAAATATGGTGTCTTCTACTGTGTCCTGAAATACAAGGGATAAGTACAGATTTGCTAAGGAAACAGCTACTTATTTCTTTCATTGAGCAATGAAAGGAACTAGAAAAAGTAAATGATTTGATGGGAACTAATAGGAGCATAGACAGACAGTGGAGTGGGGAAGGGTCAGGGTTACTACAGTGATGTATCAATGCTCATCTCCTGCAAACACAGGAAAAAGAGCATGTGATATGCTCACCTGATCCTAACATACATTCTCCGCTTAATGCTTAAAAAAAAAAAAAAAAAAAAGCAAAGAAAAAGAACAACAAAAGTCAGTTAAGGAAAGTGACCAAGAATTCTTCAAAAATTACTGGATAGTTTCCTTTCATATGGCAGAACTAATTGGTATAACTGAGCCTAATATTTTAAACGTAAGTACATATATTCGCACAGTTGTTACACTTCTGTATACACACACATACACACATGTATTAAGCTGAAAACATGATCAGTGTATGACTGAAGTGTTGGTTTTAACCTGAATTGCAGTTCTGACTAAAGACTGGGAATTCCACATGCAAAAAAGCTTCAGGGATTGAAAGGAGAAGAAAAAAGAAGAAAAAAAAGAAGTGGAAGAATAGAAAAGAAGAGCGCTTCTATCTAAGTACAACCTTCAGTGATACTACTAGGATTCTTCAATTTGGACAAGACCTGCTAAGTGTAAACTGCACCACATACATCCAGTACTGACTGCTATGACAAGTGAGCTCCTCTTTCACTGGTCCTTTTCATCACTAAGTTTTCTGTCAATTACAAAAAATCTTCAACGATTTTCACCCTAAATTTACATTTAAAATTAAGAAACAAGTTATGTAATAAAAGGACTGTTTCTAACATCATCTTGTTTTCAACACAGTACTCCCCAAATGTTTCAGATCAAGACCAACACTGTGACTTTACATGCTTCATGATATCAGAATTACCACCATCTTTTACACCTTGCTCATTCGTGGATCGCTTTACTTTGCCAAAACTCCACTCTCCGAAACAGTTCTAAAACACACTGGTGCACCCTCTTCCCCCAAGCTGAGTCTGTATGCTGCGTAGAAAACTCCTCTTGACAAGACAAAAAAATCACCTGCCTCACTTGACATCTTATTCAGAATATCACATTATTCAGGTCTCTTCCTTTGATTCTTTTTTGTTTGGTAAAAAGCAGTCAAAAATCATTTTGTGACAATTTGCCCATGGTTATCAGTCTTTAGTTTCTTGTGTTTGTATTTTACATTCTCACTGTTTCTGAACCTGTCTCCCATTTGGTCTTGTTGTGGTTGTTTTTTTTTGTTTGTTTTTGTTTTTTTAATTTTGTTTTGTTTTGGTTGCATTTAACTTTACAGTAGCCTACTTGTGTCATCCTGTCAAATTAGATTAAGCTATGCTTTTTCAGCTATGCATATAAAAAACTAACCCGGTTTTCATGTTGTTTCTGTGTCTCATACCCCAAATGAAATTGTGACATCTTACACTGAAGTAAGTGTTGCTATTTATACAGTCTTTTAAAACCAGAGCAACAGACACATAGGCAAACACGACAAATAGTCTTTGATACTAGATGAAAATTAACTTCATAATGGTTTATAAATTATAATTTATTTATACCACATAATAGAATCTTTGAATGGTTTAGGTTGGAAGGGACCTTAAAAACAACCTGGTTCCAACCCTACTGCTGTAGCAAGGATCACTTCCCACTACAGGGGAATCCAGGGCCATATCCAGTCTGACTCTGAGTACCTCCAGGGATGGGGCTTCCACAGCTTCCGTGGGCAACTATTTTGTGCTGTTCCAGTTCCTCATCTCTCTCAGAGTAAAAAAAAAAATCATAATATCTAAACTGTATCTACTCTCTTCAGCTTAAAGTGAATACTTGTCCTGTCACTATATTTCTCTGAAAATGAATTAATCTTTCCTATAGGTACCATTAAGGTATTGGAGGGCCTCATGGAGGCCCCTCCAGGGCCTTTTCTTCTCCAATATCTGAACACACCAAGTTCCTTCAGCCTCTCTTCATAAGAAAGGTCTGACCCTCTGAGAAACTTCATGACCTCCTTTGGACCCACTCCAATAGCTCCATGTCTTGTGCTGGGTGCCCCAGGCCTGGATGCAGTACTCCAGATGGGGCCTCACAAAGGCAGAACAGAGGGGGACAGTCACCTCTCTTGCCCTGCTGGCCAACCTTCTCTTGATAAAGCCAAATTTACAGTTGCCTTTCCAGGTTACAAGTGTATACTGTGGGCTCATGTCCAGCCTTTTGTCCACAAGAACTCCAAGTCCTTCTCTGCAGGGCTAAATCCATTTTTCACCCAGTCTCTATTGATGTCTGGGACTGCCTCTACCCAACTGTAGCTCCTTGTACTTGGACTTGTTGAACCTCATTTATTTCATGTAGGCCCACTTCTTAAGCTTCGCCAAGTTACTTTGGCTGGCATCTTTTCCTTTTGTCATATCAACTGCACCCTCATCTTAGTGTCATCAGGAAATCCGCTGAGGCCTCACTCAATCCCACTGTCTATGTCATTAATGAAAATCATAGATAACACCAGTCCCAGTGCAGACCTCTGAGGAACACTCCTCATTACTGATCTCCACCTGGATATAGAGCATTGACTGCAACTCTCTGCATGTATCCAGCCAATTATTTATTCAGCAAACAGTCCACTCTTCAAATCCATCTCTCTCCAATTTAGAGACAAGGATGTTGTACGGGAGTAGTATTTACCATATTTACCATTGAAAAATGGCAGCATCTATTTCTCTGAGAGAACAGTATTACAAGATGATGTAAGACATTCCAGAATAACAAATTACTCCTAAGCAGCAATTACATAAGACAGTTCGTAATATAAAGAATTATGTCTTAGGTACTCGAATGGTACCACACACCCTGAATTTGCAGATGCTTCCAAACGCAAATGACTGTTCACACTACAAAGTAACAGAGTCAAAAAATACATCACAGTATGGCTTAATTTACTTACCAGGCAGATGTACTCTGAAAAGACATCAGGGGTGGGCTTAAAGCATCTCCTTTTAGAGTATGTACTGTCTGTGACGTCTGAGGCTGTGGCTGAGGCTGAGTTTGAGGCTGTGTCTCTGGCTGAGGCTGAGTCTGTACTTGGCTTGGGTCCTGAGCAGAATTAATCCATCGGCTCTGTCCTTGTGTCATCCACTTTCCCTGGATTCCCCACCGTGCTAGGTAAAATTTGCAAATATCATAGTTCATTGAAGAGTAATATAAAAGGTCCAGTACCAGCAAGATCACCACAAAAAAACCATAGATCCACACTCCTAACAGTGCGCTGTAGTTGCTGTGAAAAAAAAGAAGGGAAAACAAGTCAGGTAGTACGTCAGTAATCGTTACTGTATTAAGAGTTATTTGTTTCTTCAATTATGTCAGTATAATACATAGAAAACAAAAATTTTCAAGTACATAATTTAAAATTATAAATACTGTGTGACATGGGAGGTTTTTAAAAATGAAGACTCTCTGTTCTGCAAACATTTGGATTTCACTTTCATCTGGGCACATATACCAATGTATAAATGTGGTCTATGATTAACTCCAGTGCTTTAAACGAGACCACATACAAAGAGTTGATGATGTTAGGTGTGGTAAAGAAGAGCAATGAGAGTGAATGTCCATCTCTTTCGGCCTAGGAAAGACTCCTTCTCTGCCACCGAATGCAGCCTAGTTCCTTGGGGTCTCTGTCCAGGCTGAGGGATAAGGCTGCTGCTTCTCCCTTCACAGATTTAGCCATTAGCAAAACTGAGCATACATTCCAGAGTCACAGACAGGCTGCTCCAGCGAAGGGCTGCCTTCAACAGCACCTACACGCAGCACTCATGTAGAACAGACACCGGCAGCCAAGACCCCTTCCTTCTCTCTGCCTGGCAGAGACATAAGGTCACCAGTACAGGCATATACGTTTATGAACACACACACATTTGCAATCCCTCAAGCACCTGGTATGGATCTTCTGTCCATCTAGCATTCCCCCAGACACCACAGGTACTGGCATGGCCTTTCTGTCTGCCCAGTACTCCTCTGCCCAGATCCTTGAGCACTGCCTGGCACAGCCCTTCAGTCTACCCAGCACCCCTTCCCACATCCTGAGCCCCACGGGTGTCCTACTTGCTGGATGGTCTCGCTTGAAGTTTGCTGGTGAATATATACTACCCCTTCCCCTGCACACCCGCTCGGGTTTGCAGAGCTCTGTGGCACACTCCCTGTTCAGGCCCCGTTGGATCACAGTTGTATCAGCTACAAGGTTCATACTTCCTAGAAGCAGTGCCCGTAGCTCATTAGCCTGCCAATGCATATGACTGGAAGGTTTGTTTCTTGTGATGCTTCCCACCTTAAAAGTCATCCATCAGATAACCCTACAGGAATAAACATTCCTACGCTCTTACCTGCTCTCATAAGTTAGTGTGACTGACCAGATTTGGTGTCCATCACTGCTTCCTTGTCTTATTATCTCGTGTTTCATTGAAAGAGGTCCTTGACCATATACCCTTAAAAGAGCAGACATTCTCTTTCTACATAGCATTACAGACAGGTCCTGTGTTTTATTCTGCAAATTCCCTCTCCCAAAGAATAACCCCTCTGGAAGCAACAAGGCATTTATCACAGAATCACAAGGTTGGAAAGGATCTATAAGATCACCTAGTCCAACTGTCCTCCCATTACCATTGCTACCACAAGCACTAACCCATATCTCGTAGCTCCTCATCCAGACACCTCTTGAACACTGCCAGGGACGGCGACTCCACCACCTCCCTGGGCAGGCCATTGCAGTGCCTGACCACTCTCTGAGAGAAAAAGTTTGTCCTTATGTCTAATCTAAATCTCCCCTGGCACAACTTGTGGCCCTTTCCTCGAGTCCTGTTTGTTGCCTGGGAGAAGAGGCCAAACCCCTCTTCACCACAACCTCCCTTCAGGAAGTTACAGAGTGCAATGAGGTCTCCCCTGAGCCTCCTCTTCTCCAGACTAAACAATCCCAGCTCCTTCAACCGCTCCTCATAATATTTGTGCTCCAGACCCCTCACCAGTTCTGTTGCCCTTCTCTGGACACGTATGAGTGAGGATAACCATATGAAAATATGTTGTAATCATTAACCCTGAGGAGGTGTCTACTACTGAAAACAGTCACTGCTGACATGTATTACAAACCTCCAGTCTTAAAAGTTGCTTAATGTGCTTGGACTTGCCTTCAGTTTTCCAACTAATTATTGTTGGATGCAGCAGATGCTATTACAAGTATAGTCTCTCAGACCATTAGTTTGCTGGTAGTAAATTTAAGAAGGAAAAATACTGACAAGATGTTATTATATTATGCATTCAATAGGAAGAAAAAATATTACTACATTTGTATGTACATGTTGGTGTAGCTATAGGGTGTATATGGGGAAAGGCAGTAAAAATTATCTGCTGCTGGCATGGTATGCAGAGCTTTACAGCTAGGACAGATGAGTAAAGTTATTAAAAGAACAAAGAAAGAAAAGAGGTCGAGAACTGGGAGATCTAAAATGGGAAAAAGTGCTAACGCTCTGCAGGTGACACAATACTAAAAGTAAATAACAATTATCAGGTGAAAGTGCAGTCTGGATTGGAAACTCTGTGAGTGAGGAAGATGAGGTGAGAGCAGAGAAGGAAAGAAACAAGTAAGAATGAATTTGTTAGGTGTACAGGAAAGAACACTGATCTAGACTGAAGAAATGGGAAATGGGTGTGGAAGCTATGAAAATGAACAAGCAGAAGAGATACTAATAAAAATGTCATTAGGAAGACAGTCATAGGGGAAAATGATCTCAGAGTAATAGTACTATGTAAGTACTCCCATCTGTTTGGAGCTGAACTTATACAAAGAGAATCTAGCACCAGCTCAACCATGCTCATTCATAGACACTCAGGGAAACTTTGAGGGAATTGCATTTCATCAGAACATCAATCAAACCTGAAGAAAAAAGGCTGGGAACATGTATTATAGACACAAGAAGGAAAGATATTTTGACAGTTTAAAAAAATGTCCCAAACTCTTTCAAACCTAAAACATTTCAAGCTCCTGCTTTGAACGTTCACTCCTGTTTAAACTGTTATATGATTCTTTCATTTTATACTCCTAAAAAATCAGTAATTGAAACAAGAAGTCATATAAGAAATCAGAATTTTGATCTCTTTTGCTGCCTGTAAGCACATAACAAGACTGATTCGCCTTTTCAATGAATGATCTTTCCACTAAACTGATAAACACGCCTAGATTAAATGAGGTTCCATAGCAAACGATTGTGAGTAAGGAGAGGAAGGTTGGGGCTGTTAACTGGCCCTTTCTGTGTAACTGCAAAATAAAGCTAGCCTAGGATTACAAACTTTTCAGTAAATTCCTAGAAGGATTGGAAGTAGACAAAACATAGTGCTTCCAAGAGCCCTTAATTCAAAAGTCAGAAAGAAATCCACTGTAACAAATTACTGCTAACAGAGTCTGTGTTACAAAGATGCGAGCTGTGTTTGATCCAGAGGAAGAATGGAAATATTAGAAAATGTTATTTTTGTTTGGCAGCAATTTGAGAGGGAGGAACATTTCTTATGGTTATCTCAGAAGAATTCATTGCTATTTCAGGCATTTAGTTTTACCCATCAGAATTTTGGTTTAGTGAAAATTAGAGTTATTTTGAGTGTTCCAATTTAAAGCAACAATTTATTAATCATGCCATATACGAATTCTCCATCTGTTCCTTCTAAATAACATCTGTTCCTCACAAGTACAGAAATGAAAGAGTGCCTTATTTAACTTAACAGACAGTGGGACAGCATCACTATCAAAGGAGCCTTGTGAAAGATCACAAGCAAAACTAATAGAGTAGTGTGCTTCATGCACAGAGAGAAATGCTATATTTTGATACTCTTTGTTTCTCAAACTATTAAGTTGGTAGAAAATACTAATTTTGCTGATGTTCATAACTACATTAAAATTAAAACTTCCCTACAAATTGAGAAGATACCTTAATTAGATAATAAACAACCTTACTTCTGTACCACTGAATAAAAGTAGGGCCAGAGACAGGGCAAAGAACTGGGAATCAAAGCACCTAGGACGCTATCATTTCACTGAGCGGAATGATTTAATTTTAAAAGTTTCACCTTGCAATTTGATTTTTCTGTGCTTCTGTTCAGAAGTTTCATTTTGATAAAAAGTAAGTCTGAATGGATTCCAAATCTGTCAAGATTCCAATTATTGGAGTTTGTTCCTTCACCAGGACAGGCGAGTCTAATTGGTTGCTTTGGTGTGGTTGTATCTCCCTATACCCCTCTCACCCCTCTCTGGATGAGAAGCCTGTCTTCACCTCCTAATTCTCCCACCCTCACAGTAAGTGATTTTGGAGCTTTGCTTTCAGCTTTCATACAAGGCTTAGCATAGTAATGCTTGACGTGACTTCCAAGGCCATCCTGCCCAGTCCTCTGCTGTCACAAGCCTACAGACAGGAAAACTGAATATGCAATAAAGTTACATGATCATTCCTTCCTAGCTTGTATGTGAAACAGAATAATTCATGGATCTACTACAAAAGCTTAGGAGCTCTTTATTTCAAGACACTTTGGCTTTTGCAGAAATAGAGAATGTATATATGTTATAGAATTGATGCAGAGCCTCCTTATGTAAATATTTGCTCTAGCTTCAATAAGTCTTGAATTGGGCTCTCTGAGGACAATAAATACTTTTTTTTACCCGTCTCATCCAATTCCTTGTACAAAATCCTACACAGATTTCTCTGACACTCCTACAAAGAAATGAAAATAGACAGATTATGCTATTATTTTTACCCATGCAATTCCTTCCATCTAATTTATTAATTTTTTGATAGAGATGGCAAGCAGGTTTTGGACTAAGCTGATTTTTTAGAAGAGTTGTTTGGTTTTTTTTATATGCTGCACACGAACAGAAAATAATTCATTAAGGAATTCGGGTTTAAAAAAACCCAACAAATCAAAACAATTGTGAGCAGAATTCTACAGCTGCAGTATAAATGTGGGCAGATGGCCATGGAAAATGCTGCTTTCCCTATTCTAGTTAAAAAGGACTGTTACTTGCAGTAGTAACACGTTTTAAGTGTTGCCCCAAGCAAATGCAAGCTTACCTCCTTGCAAATTCCTTGGTACTTCTATCACTGAGGAAACCTTGGTACTTTTTTACATGCACACTAAAATAGAAAATATCTAAAGATGTTTGTCCCATCTTCTATTTTCCTGAAGAATCCACTGCTGCAGTACCTTAGAGGTCTTCCCAGCTAAATTACATCTTTTTGGAACAGTTGGTGGTGGAAATGAAAATTTTATGTATTTATTTAGCTTTGCTTTCTTGTAAAGAAGATTTTCTGGGAGATATTTAACCAAATGCCAGCTCTGCAGGGGACATGCTGCACATGGAGAAAGATACTGCTATTCTGTTCTCACATTGCTTTTGGTGCAGTGTTGTAGAGTGCTGTGCTAAAGCCATTCAACTCTGAAAAACCGGAATAAAAGATAAGAAAAAACATGGATGCATTACAGACTGCCATAACGCTGTTCCAGTGTCAGATCAAGGACTCCTAACACAGTACTGCTACTGATTCCCATCAGAACATGCATAATAGAAAATCTGAGAGAGGACAAATACAAGACTCAGGTTAATACCATTTTTAAAAATAATCAAATAACTTATTAGACAAAGTGTTATGGAAAAATTTTTGGATGGCAGAACCTTTTCTGTCTGTTAGACATCACTGGTATTCCTATATTTAATACATGAATTGCTAACATTTAAAAATATTATAAACTGATTAGTCTGTGTGATTGCAAAGATACAGACCAGTATTCTGCACTTACCAAAACACAGAAATGTTTAGTTATGGAAATTTAAGTAATGCAAATAAACTCACTATCGTTATACTGTATGACTATAGAAGACAAATGGTTTTTCAGCTATGTCACAACAAAGGAATTACATATGACTTCATTAATTTTTTTCACTCAATTGCCTGATAAAACAAGAGATGTGTTTTGATGATCACAAGAATGGCAAAGGGGAAAAATAAACAAAATAGTAATAATATTGAATCACTCTTCCCTTAAAACTATCATCAGTTTTTTTCAGTTCATTGCTACTCCAATATCCTAAGTCATTCATTCTCTCCAGCCACAGTACAATAGGTTTCATTAGATTTTTTTTTCAGTGGTGTGTGAAATTAGATCTAAACAAATAGCTGACTTTGTAACAGTATAGTGAATCCTGGATGTATTAGAATCCAAATGAAGTTAAATTACATACATTAAATAAAGTCCAAGAGTGTTAAGATGTTTATTACAGTGACCTAAGTGTATCTAGACTTCACTTTTTTCTGCTCCTCTACAGCACATTAAAAGAAAGTCGTCTACCAATCTCAGTAAGCTCAGGATGAGGAGATCTCTGTCTCTTTACACTGGAGGATCTTTAATAGAATGTTATCTTCTCTTCATTTTCCTGGCCCTGATGGATTTATCAGAAGTAATATCTCAGAAAGTTACAAAAAGGGAATACTGGTTTCACTCATGGACTTCTCTAAACTGTATCTCCAAAAGCTCTTTTTTGTATTTAACATTTTCTCTCACACCTTTGCTTTGCACCTTTGATCAGCACATAGCTAATGTCCACAAGAAATTCTGGACTGAAGACATATATAAGTTATGCACTCTGCAGGTGATTCTCAATGACTCTTACCAACAAACACTACAGAAATAGCCTCTTCTCCATCATAGCTGCATGAAGTTACTTTTAAAGAAGTGACTGCTAGATTAAAACTAAAATAAAGCTTACACTAAGCTCTAAGTATTTTAATTAAAGCAAGATCCCATAGCCCATAGAATATCAAATAACCTTCTTTCCCACTGATGAACTGCTCACACAACACATACCTGAAATAGAAAGAACTCTATGTTTATTTCTGTGGGTGCGTGCATGTGTGTGTACATGCACACATGAATGGACATGCAAACAACAAGGCAGGTGGCAGAGAAGTGTTCTACATCCCAGAAGATATTTTGCAAGTATCACTCTTTTACGCTAAATACACTACAGGCTCCTTTATTCTAGGTGGTTGTTGCTAACACCTTTTAAGTTATAGTGTGCAATTTCTACATCTATACAAGATTCAAACATCAGAAGGCAGAGCTGTAGGAGAGGTGTTAAGGAAGACAACACTGAGCTGGCTGCTGCTTGCTGCAGTTAAAAGCTAAAGGAGCCAACATCGGTATTCCAGCTCTGCACCTTGTCCTATACAGATGAATGACAACGAGCTGACCAAGGTTTGCACCAGAAAAGAAAACACTGAAATCCCCAAAGTAACCAAAAATCAATAGGTTGGAATTCCAGCTGTCTTTAATCTGCCCCTTTCTTGCCCTGAAGGGCCTGGATACCAGAATAAAACGTCAGGGGAAAGCAGACAGATGAGAATTTGACTGTGGGAGTTTACATCAGCTGAAAGTGGCCCTCTGCACCAAGAGAAATCACAGTGGATTAGAGTGGCCAGAATATAAAATATGATACAAGACAGATCACAAGTGAGCATTTTGCCATCATAAATAAGTAATCAGTAACAAACATCTGCTTGCTACGGATTAGTTTCCTATGAACCCCTTCCCCCCCACAAAACCAACAAAACAAACCTAACTGATATTTAATGTAAGGATAGGCCCCAGAACTACGTGGATGTATCTCAGGTAAGAGGCAAGGAGACACAGTGCTGGTATATACGCAAATACATTCTGTTCCCCAAGGTCAGAGATTACAAGAGATTCACATGTGAAATATCAGAGATTCAGTACAGGGCTGACATGGAAAAAGTCAGCTCCCTCCCTCTTCTCCCATGGATGTGGTTTTGAGGTTTATTTTTACAGACATACATTTAAATATAGTTCAGATAAGACTGAAGCTGAGGAGAGACTGTTCATTTGTAACTTTTATATATATTTTCATATCTCTTGTATTTATACGCAGCTTTTACTTACGTACTGTCCAAACAATGTTTATAGTATGCACCAAAGCAATGAAAGCAAAACTAAAATACCATTTCTTTTAAAAGTTCTGTAATAGCAAAAGCCTTTCAGCAGCGTTTCTCTGTGTGTGATTATTTTAATTGCTCCCATCGTTAAGTACACCTCAGACTACATTACTAGACCAGGAACAGTTTGGTGAAGAGCACTTGAAACTCATGTACTTACTTATGCATATATCCATCTGCATTCCCTGTTAAGTTCATCTGCATAACAGTCTGAAATTCTGTCTCATTGCAGCAGTATTTAAATACTGTGTTGTTATGGTGACAGCAAAAGATGTAAGATTTATTGTCAGAAAGACGGGGGCAGTGAAAACCAAAGTGGTAGCGTCCTTTGTAGTCTGTATATGGCTCGCAGACCCGAAAATGTGCGGACAACACTGTAAAACAAAGAACAGTATTAGCATGGTGAGTCATTTCTGTCATCTGTGTGCTATGAACTATAGTTTTTCATTGGTTAAGCTTAAACAACTGTTCTTTGATTTCTGAAAATGTTAATATTTCAGAACTTTCAACATTATAACATTTTATACTAAAAACTGTAGCATTTAGAATTTGTTGTTTTTTGACTTTTACTACTGCTATAATTCTGATAACTGTCATTTATTTCAAGGGAAGAGAAGAACTGCTTTCCACACCAAGAAACACAGTAGTATTTAGGAAGACATTTTCATAGTGTGTACATAGATATCCACAAAGACCTAACAATGTCCATGTTTGATTTTCCATCAGTGACTTCATAGAAACAAAAAGCTGATGTAAAAACTGCAACAAAAATTTGAAGATGCTTGATCTCTGTCATTGCTACTGATAGAAATCTCTCTTCCACTGTGAAGGTAGTTCTTCAGTAAGGATTATTCTGTCAGATATAGGAAGTACAAAACATTTTAACAGATCTCAACAACTTTGAAATTGCAATGAGACAGAACTAATAGAAATACAGCTACTCCTGGGAATTCTTACAGGTCTTCTTTATTAAATTCTCATGTAAAGTGTTCATTACACCTCTAAGAACATTTTTTCTGGGACTATCACAATGCTTTTACCATCACTTTTCCTGAAAAAGAAAAAGACATAAAAGGAAGGCCATCTACACTCTTTGAATGCAGCTGACTGCTGCAGTGACTGCACACTGTGGTTACAGCTACATGGTAAGATTGCAGGGAGCCTGCTGGTTACCAGCAGCTCTGAACTGAGAGCCATGCAATCACCTCAGTTTGCCTGAATTAAAGTGTGCCGAGGGGCAGCAGGGAGAGCCCTTCCAGCATGGTCGTTAATCAGCTACATGTGAATTCTTTCTACATCTGAAAAGTCCTGTACAAAAAAAGCTCCATATACTGCCACCATTCTAACTGATTCATTTTTGTGGAAGGCCCTGTAGTATTAATGGTTATGTGTACTATAGGGTGCCCAAAGGACTTCCACTCTAAAGGGAACAAAATATAGAAGTCAAGAATCCGAATGCACAAGTGGCAGTGAAATGTTTTTACTCTGATTCGAGAACAGAGGCACAGTAATGCTGTGGGCAACTGTGCTTTGTGAGGTTACACAAACTGAAGATGCTCACTTTAGGCTGGCAGAATTAACTCTTCTAACTTGATGTATGATTTTCATATATGTTTATCAGTACATGAGGGTACCTATAATGACTTGCATAGATTGAGCTTAACTATACAACATCTCTCCACACACAGTTCCTGTTGACTGGAAATCATGTTTTCTCATTATTATTTTCAGGTTTCTCACACTCTTTTACTGTGGGCTTAATCAAATTTTAATGATCATTGCAGTGGAAATGACTTCTTTATTTATGTGTATAGAGGAAGTACAAAGCATTAAACTGAGGAGAAAACAAGGTCACATATTCCCTTCTGAATGAAGGAAAACCACTCTAAACATTTTACAGTCTGAAATATGTATTTATTTTAATGGCTAAGCTAAGGCCTAAAAAAATTGCATGAAGATCTCACAAAATCTGTGCAGGAATTCATTTGTATCCTCTCATGCCAAGTTTAGTTTATCATTTACCTGAAACATGGCTCTCCTTGGTAACAGGACGTGTGGCTAGAATGCAAACTTAGATTTTGTAACCACAAATTTCTTGAGAAAAAACCAACACCAAACCAGATAGATGAGAGCCTCCAAGGACAATCAGACGTGTATAAAACCTGATTCATCCTCTATGAAAGTTCCTATCTCCACTTGTCTCTACTGATTAAGGATCTTATAGCAGTTATCCTCCTAAAACAGACCTCAGCTCCATTCCTAAAATTAGCTGAGATGAACCTAAACTCTAGTATTAGTATAGCACAGTATTCAGAGAAGTAAGTAATCTCACATATGGATTGGTAGGATAATATAGCTATTATGCATGTTATAAACACACACACCTGTCATTATTACTTTAACAACAGAGAAAATCCCTTCACAGACAATGTCATTTGGGATCTGAAGAGCTTGAGGAATACTGTGATTACCAAAGGAATACAGACATATGTATTTGTTTGAACAAGTACTAACTTCTCTCTCCCCTTGCCCCAACACCTTAAGTAACATAGCAGTAAAATGTAGGTGTTCCATGATTGATCCAGATTTGAAAAATCACAATGGCTGAGGTTGGAAAGAAGGTCACCTGGCCCAACCCCTGCTCAGGCAGGGTCACCAGAGAGCTGGTGATCAACCTGATAGGCAGCTTTTGAAAATCTCAAAAAGAAGTCTCCACAACCTCTCCAGGCAATCTGTGCCAGGGCTATGTCAACTGCATGGGATGAAATTGCTTCCTAGTGCTCATAGGGAGCCCCCTGTATTCTAGTTTGTGCTTACTGCATCTAGTTCTGGCACCAGGCAGCCCTGAAAAGAGCCTGGCTCTGTCCTCTTTGCATATTCAGGTATTTACATGCATTAATGAGATTCCCCTAAGACTTCTTTTCTCTAGGCTAAATAGTCTCTCAGCATTTTCTGATATGAGAGATGCTCTAGAAACTTCTTCATCTTAATAGACTTTTGTTGGTTTCTTTTCATTATCTCTGTCTCTCTCCTGTACAGGGGAGCCCAGAGCTGAATATAGTGTTTTTGATGTGGCCTCAGCAGTGCTGAGTAGAGGGGAGGGATCACCTTCGTCAACCTGCTGGCAGTACTTTACAACCCAAGATACTGTCACCTATCTTTACTACAATGGCTCTGCTGTTTCATTTTCAACTTGATGTCTACCAGGATTCCCAGGTCCTTTTCTGCCAAGTTGCTTTTCAGTTGGGCAGTCCCAGCATGCACGTGTGTGTTCCTCCCTAGTGACGAGACCTTCATTTTCTCCTGTTAAACCACACAAGGAACCTGTCAGCTCAAATCTCCAGCTTGTCCATGTCCCTCTGGAAGGCAGCATGAACTTCTGGCCTCTCAGCCACTCCCTCCACTTCTGCATCATCAATAAACTTGCTGGGGGTGCACTCTCTTCCGTCATCATTTTTGTTTTAACTATGCACATTTATTTATTTATTTATTTTTAAAGCTGAGACCTATGGCATGGAAGAAATTCATAAAACAAACAGAGTATTTGACTAATGATTTGATTTCTAATAAGATCAGATGCTTGATTCAATAACTTAAATACAAAACTCTGGTGCCAGTTAAGATTTCCCCAGTCTGTCCTGCCTGTTCTCCAGCTTTCAGTGGAGGAGGCTCAGGTCTCTCATAGCTCCAGTGCATACATGGATGAGCTAGAGCAAGTCTAATGGCATTAAATTAACATGGTTAAGCTCTTGTAAAGTGCCCTAGGCATTCTGTGAATGTTTGATACCAGCTTGCAGGGGTGCATTACACACACTCTAATGCATACAGTTCTACTAATCATTGTTACTAGGAAAAAAACATCCATGTCTAATGTCAACAAACAGAAAGAACATTGACCTCATTTCTGATTAGTACAGATCAGTATATCAAGGTAATGCCTGCTTGGTGTTTTACTGTAAATCTCTTTACAGTCAGGGACCTTTCCTCTAAGTCATGTTTCCGGGCCTAGTGAATCTGAGTGAAGTGGTAGCCTTCATGGAGTAGCCTTGCACTTCAGTAGTGACATTTATCCATAGCGTTTTTATTCACAGTAGTGAGCTGAAGAGTATCCATTCAATCTTTCTCTGATAAATTGCTTGCTTCAGATGCTTCAAATGAAGATATATCTGCATTATAGAATAAGCTGTGCAAAAAATGTTCTTTTAAGATATATACAAGGGCTACTTCAAAAGTAATGCCTCCTGTTTTACAGTATTGGCTAATGACGTTAGAGGCGATGTTGGCTGTACGGCTGCAGAGGCTGAACCTTCCCACCAATAATCCATTACATTTTGTTGCTGTGAGACAGATGGCAGCAGAGGGACAATGTGACTAAATAACGTCTGTAATGGAAGTGCGGAGGAAGCGAAGGTGTGTCATCAAATTCCTCCACGTGAAAAAAAATGGCACCCATTGACATTCACTGACATTTGGAGACCAAACAGTAGCTGTGAGCACAGTGAGGTGGTGGGTGGTGCATTTCAGCAGTGGCAACAGTGACAGTGGGTCACCTCTGCTGGTACAGATTTTTACAAACGCAGCATGCAGGTTCTTGTTCAGCACTGATGAAAATGCACAACTAATCATGGCGATTATGTTGAAAAACAGTATTTTGTAGCTGAGAATTTGGTGCATTCGATAGTCGTATCGTGTTCTTTGTATGTGTTACAATTTCCACTGAAATAAATTGGGGGCATTACTTTCAGAGCAACGTACATACATACCTCATTATACCTTCATTTATCGTGCTTACTTGATACATAATTAGATAAATGTTATGACATATACATGTAAAATGTAGACATGGGTTTTTTTTGGTATGATGCCTTTTTCCTTTAAAAGTGTTAGATTACTACATTACAGCTACTTAGTAATTTTTTTACTTTATTTTTTACTTTATTTTGCAGTGTTTAGTATAGATTGTTGTTTCAAATTTGGGACATTTTAAGAGAAAATGCTAGAACTAGCTTTGAAAATAATAGGATAGCAAAACTACTAGTTTTCATATATAATTCCTGCAGCTTAGCCTGGGTAAATTACAGCCAGGTTTAAACTACTGCAAGAGAACAACACCCCTTTGAGGTTAGGCTTGAGTTGTATATGGCTCTAGTGCATGTTGTTAGAACTGAAACTCCTTCTTTGTTTCATAAGCAATGGAATACTTCCATGCTTCTGAAACTATCCAGTGCTGAGAGAGAAAATGCATTGTGGGAATGCATTAGAAGGCTCCAGGACTTTGGAAGGTTTAGATTTCTCCTCACTGCAAAGTAGTTTACTTATCAGCACATGTGAAATGTTCTCTGATCCCTAGACAGGTTCTTTAACCATTCTGAAGGAAAATTAAACACAGCTGAATTTGGTGATGAAAACATGGGAAAGGGTGACTACAGAGAGGAGGCAGAATAGAAGATAACATTGGGTCAGAGCGTGAGTTAAGCTTCTAATAAAATGTATTCCCAAACAAACCCTTAAATAGTAAAATGTGTGCTAGTGATTAAAATAAATACACAAGAAAAAGCATGAAGTGATGTTTGAGTTCTGGTCTGAATTTGCTAGTCACTGCGTGGTGGGTTAACCCTGGTTGGCAGCTATCACCACAAAGTCGCTCATGAACTCCTCCTCCCAGTGAGAGGGGGAAGAAAATCAGAAGGGCAAAGTGAGAAAACTTGTGGGTTGAGATAAAGGCAGTTTAATTTGTGACGAAGAACAGAAGAAAAAAATAGGTGACATGAAGGCAATCACGCACCACCAGTGGAGAAGATGTCTAGTCCATTCCCCAAGCAATGGCAATTATTGGAAAAAAAAAAAGAAAAAAACAACAAACTCCTGTCCCAGTTTTATGTCTGGGCATAACATTATCTGCTCAGGAATATCAGTTTGGTCAATGTGGTTCAGGGGGTCCAGCCGTACAGCCCCAGGGAGAAACAGAAAATGCCCTGATGCTGTGTAAGCAGCGTTCAGCAACAGCTGCAGCGTTGCTGTGTTATCAATGCTCTATTGGTCACCAGTCTAAAACACAGCACCACAGAAGCTGCTGGAAAGAAAAATAATCCCATCCAGCTAAATCCAGTACACCGTGAAAAAGCATTATACAGTTTACAATAAATCAATCATTTCACTTGCTGTATTTGCTTATTGGATGTCTGATTCCTAGAGCAAACTAAAGTACAATGTTTTACAAAGTATTTTTTCTGAAAATAACTTAAATCCTGAGCATGAAAGAGCCTTATCTCTACAGCAATACTTAGGATAAAAGTAATGTAACTGAAAGGCTGTGGGTTGTGTGTTGCAAAGATGGCAGCTGTTTCTGGAGTGGATTTGCATGTGCAAATTCACATCCTGTTTTTGAAAGGCATTACTGAACAGGTTGATGATATAGATGCTCCTATCTCTGTTCCTACTAATTTCCAGAGAATGGTCTGCCATGCTTCAATGGACTGATTTGAGCTCATCTTAAAATTTATCTAGTCTACCATAAAAAGTAAACAGCCAGTGTACATTAAGCTGCTACTGCAGCCCTACCTGTTCATGGTTAAACTATGCAATGCTCATTTTTTTTTCTAATTTAGTCACATAATTTTTCAAGTACCAACATTTTCAGAATGGCTGATCTTTATCAGCTTTCCAGATAAATTCACACAAATATTCACGTATTTACATTTTACTTAGCACAACACCAATCATTTGAGAGTCTCTGCAATTTTGCTATGTAAACATTCATGTTTTAATTGAAAGGATAATTAATGTAACATGCAAATAATGTCAAATTTTGCTTTGATGCCATCTCTTATGTATTTCAATCCATTACATGAATTTAACTATCAATATTTCTGTAGAGTAAAAATAGGGATTACAGTGGTCTGAAAGGATATTCTTACAGTATGACTGCAGGCTGCTTCTCCCTCTATTAGGCACTCCCTGTTCAGTTAGTACAGTTAATAAACGTCCATGTATTCTGAAATTGTGCATCATTGTGATAACACTGAAACAAAATCAGTCTGAAGTTTCAGTATGCCCAATGTGATTTTATCTTTTTTTTCTTCATGGAGTCACAGTCTATTTCTCCCTTCTCTCAGAAAATTTTGCCCATGTTGGGAAATTATAACTCCTTTCTATATATTCTATTATATATTTCTATTGCAACTACTTCTGCATGCATCAGGACAGGTGATGGGATAACCTGCTGGAGATGAGCTCTATGGAGAAGGACATGGGGGTACTTGTGGACATCAGATTGGCTGTGAGCCAGCACGGTGCTCTTATGGCCAAGAAGGACAATGGCATCTTGGGGCGTGCTAAAAAGAACATGGCCAGCAGGTTGAGGGAGGTGATCCTCCCTCTCTACTCTGCCCTGGTGAGGCTATTTTTAGACTACTGTCTCCAGTTCTGGGTTTCCCAGTTCAGAAGAGACAGGGATCTCCTAGAAGCAGTCCAGCGGACTGCCACAAAGATGATAAAGCTCCTGAAGCATCTTCCATATGAGGAAAGACTGAGTAGCCTGGGTCTGTTCAGCCTGAGGAAAAGAAGACAGATTGGATCTGATAAATGTTTATAAATATCTAACGGGAGATAGGAGGCAAATAGATGAGGCCAGACTCTTCTTGGTGATGTGCAGGACAAGGAGCAGTGGCCTAAAACTTGAACATAGGAAGTTCCATACTAACATGTGGAAGAACTTCTTTACAGTAAGGGCGATGGAGGAGCACTGGAAAAGGTTACCCAGAGAGGTTGTGAAGTCTTCTTCTATGAAGATATGGAAGATCTGTCTGGATGCCTACCTGTGTGACCTATTGTAGGGTAACTGCTTTAGCAGGGAGGTCCCTTCCAACCCCTGTGGTTCTGTGATTCTAACCACACAGCTCAAGCTGCCAAATTTTAGCCTCATCCATAGCCACCACCACAGTACCAGACCTACTGCCACTGTTTTTTTTTCTGACAAAAATGAGTTTGGGCCCTGAGAACAGCTGTTCTGAGAACTTGCCTGTTACTTCTGCCCTTTCCTTCTGCCTGCTTAGCTAATTACAGTTACACTTCCAATTGCCAAGTGCAGTTTGCAAGCATGTGTAGAGATTTAAGAACTTGAGTACTAAGGTGGCATGTATTTGTACGTCAAAGATTGGAAGTGAGGCACAATTTTACACGTGAAAATCTGAAAATCTAGGAAACTCAAGAAGTTTTGCCTTTAGAATTTTCATTTCAGCTCAGTTTAAGAATGCTGTTTGTATAATTTCAGTGAGAGTAGCAGTCTCTCTTTTTTCCCCATCAATCTCAGTGCATGATCCATTAGTTTTCCTTTATGGAAACTGATCCTAGGCAAAAAAAAAAAAAAAAGTACACTCATGTTGGATGCAAAATAACAAATAATAAATGTTATCCTTTCATTCATGTCCCATGAGAGGTCATTTAGCAACGACTTAAGCCTAATCCTACAGATGTCAGATTCCTCAGTGAATGGAACAGAGCATGGAAGACTTGTGGTGACAGCAAATGAATCCTGCACTCTACACATTGACTACTACTATTAGTAAGTAAATCATTTAAGAACTAAAGGTCATATATAGCTAGTTTCAAATAAAAAACTGTATTTCAGAGGCACTAAGATTTGTCTTCTAAGAAAGACATATGTCAGGCCACTGGCTTTTTGCTTGTGTTTGAGGTAACAGGTGTAGATGACTACTACTATTTGCATACATAGTGCTATTAACCATTTTTCTGGAACACAGGTATATTTAAATTATCTTGAGGAAAATGATTGGAAAAGTGGAGTCTCAGGTGGTCTCTAGTGGAAGTCCCCTAAAATGAGCAGTAGAAGTACAAAAACATAATAAAAATCAAAAGAAGAGACCAGAACAGCTTTGTGATGTTTGATCAGTGGGATATAATCACTGGAGCCTTCTTGAATAACTTTCTTTTACACAAGGGAAATAGCTTTCTGAAATGACTTGAACCTGAAACAAGACAAAGAGATTGCTCTGACCTCCCATGCCTGATTCTTGTGCACAAGAGGCGGGTAGTTAGATAACTAGGGACGTAGAGCTATACACAGGGATAGCAACGAAAAGACTGCACAAGAAAATAGAATTTTAAGATTACACCAACAAGTAGTTTAGCTGATAATAGTGTAACATATCCCACAAAAGGAGATTAGATCCAAAGCTAGATAATGATCTATCATTAGTAAGAATCAAGCCAAACATTTGCAAACAAGCATCAGTACTGTGGGAAAGAAAATCTATACATCAAATAACTGATAGGGATATAGCATTGCATATTACAGGCATCACACATATGCAATAACATGACAACTCTTACTGAAGCACAAAGATATATAATCTCTGGCAAAGTTTTAAATATGGTGATTATAAATGTGGTGCAGTATAAGGGAATATGGAGCAATGATGGAAAAAAACATCAGCCACATTTTCAGTTAAAAAGCACTTCAGGAATGGAGGGCAAAAGAGAGGTCTTACTCAGAGTTAATAATTCCTACGACCAAATCTATTTAACCTGTGAATATTCACCCCTCCTTTTTGTTGTTTAAACATTCATCTATCATTAAAAAAAAAAAAAGAAAAAAGAAAAAAAAATCCATGTCTTCAATGTCACAGATAACTTCTGAAGAACAAATGCAACTAGCAATCATAGCACTCAACTAATTCTCAATATAACAGCTAACAGATTGCTGCAAAATCTGTGTGCTAGTACCAAATATCTAGGGCAGATCTAGTGAGTATCTGCAGAAAGAAACACATATTCCCTTCAGGTTCTGTTAGTTCTTCAGATTTGGGAAAATAATGATACTTGCACACTATCATGTCATGCATTTTTCTTTAAGTATGTGTGTGTATATATATATAAATGTAATATAAATTAGATCATATCTGATGTGTACTCATTTCAAATACAGTTAAATTCAATGTTCAATCTTTCACACGCTGATGTGTTTTTGTGTACACATATAAACATACATTTGTTACCCAACTTGCTTTTTTTTTCAAATAGATGATCATGGTTGGATTTTACAGTGGTGCAGATTTTGTTTTTTTCTTTTAAGCGAGCTGAAAAACTACTATAGCAAAGAGTATCTTTTTCTGTTAAACTATGTCAGTGCCCTCTTCTTTCTTAAGCTGAATTTTCAATTGCATTTCACATTTCAGCCTTGGCTGTTAGATGTAAAGATGCTTTATTTGTTACTCAATTAACAACTCATTTGAACATTTTTTTCCTCATGACATTGACAGATAAATTCAAGACATGAAAGTTAGTTACCTGCTGACAAGAGTAATGAAAGCAGAACCATCAGCACATTCAAGGACTGTTGACCACAACTTGTCATTGTTGGCTTTCATTGGTCCATTAGAGAATCACCTGTTTGATGAGATGCAACATCATGGTTAATTGTCTATTTCATGTCACTTTTGTTTGTTCAAACATTTATTTCCCCACAAAGCTTTGATTAATTGAAATAGCTTCACGCAACAAGAAAAAAAAAAACAAAAACAAACAAAAAAAATCCCAACCCAACAACATACTTCTTTCTGGACTGTGTTTTATAAGAGAAAATATATTCATTTCTATTATTCCTTTCTCATTTTATCCTGAATGTACAGAGCTATTTACATACTTTTCATTAACTCAGGGTATAGAGAAATCATATAAAGTCTTTATTGGATATTCACACTTCCCTTGTAATCTAAGATCAGTAAGACCGTGCTTGTTTTACTGTCACATGAATGGGCTGTTGTATTATGCCTGTAAGAACCAGAAGGATATAAACAATGTAAAAATAAATTATCTGCTTTGGAAGTCGATCTGTTTTACTCCAATAGAGGGTGCAGTCGTTCAGAAAGTGGGTTGAACAACTGAGATGGCTGGAAACATTTGAAAAAATTGCTTTGATTCTAATGAAAAGACTTTTGTAGAATTATTCTTATTTCTTGGTTTTCCTGGAAGACAGGGCGAGATGTGATCAGTTTGGCTGGCAGTTGTTCATAAAAAGGATAGCTAAGATTATTTTGCAGAAAAGCCCTACAGCTGGGGAAACACATCTTACATCTGCATTGATTCAGCATCACCAGGTGCATTTCACACAGCTATGGCGGAGGTTCTGTCCCGGTGCAGACAGCGTCACCAACACCAGCAGGAACATCTGGTACTTGTTGTCATTGCTAATGCAGACTAATGCTGGTCTTCAGCATCCTGAACTCACACAGACATTGGAAAATAATAAGAAGGTAATTGTTGGCCTGTACAACACTGGGAGATCAGCCTATACATCAGAAAACCTAGGTTTTACTACTGAAGGCTGTTGGGTTGCATCTTGTACTTGGGCTGTTGAAAAAAAAAAAAAAGATTTATAAAGGAGTGACTTGAAAAAAATGAAAGGAAAATGGCATTTTATATCAAAAATTAAATTGATTCTGACAGCTCAAGAGCAACAGGATGCCAAATGCTTATGAAGTCAGTGCTATAATAGATAAATACAACATAGTTTACTGATTGATGTCCTCCATAGACTACAGCAGCAAATTAAAATCCCAAGACAATTGCACTTGCACTTTAAAAAGAAGGGGAATATATCAGCTTTATAATAACTGCATTATGAGTAACATTTATGGGCACGGGAGGGGAGACGGTTCTATTGACCATCTAGTGTTTAGAAGCAAAAGATTTTTTGCTTCAAAAAATACTACATCCAGAACAAGTACATTCTGTAAGAAGTCATTTTAGCAGATGAAGAAAATAGATCACAGACCTATAAATCAGTGGTAACTTTTGTACAAGAAGTTGTGACAGAATGCACTGTAACCTGCAAGCGTGACTAGTGTCCAAACCACTATCATACTTGTAGCTTTAAAATAAATCAATTCAAAAGGAAAAACAATTGGAGACCATACCAGTAAGAGATGAGAAATAATTACAGAAGATCATGAATGCTAATTAGGAGCATATTAAGAATACTTCTAAGCATCAGTACTGTTTGAAGAAGTCATTATCTTTCTCCTGAAGGAACATCACATCAGTTAAAACACCAAGCAGATATAAAGTCAGAATTTCATAAGAAAAGAGTAATACTGATCATAAGACAGAGATTAAGAATGTGGAAGTTTAATCAAGTGAAACAGGTACAAAGAGTGAGTTATTTCCTATATTGCGTAAGGAATAATTTCCCAAATAAACCACAACTGCAAGAATTCTGATAGTGATTAATTACCAGAAGGAAACCTTGGCTTTAGTAACAGTTAATTAAAGGGATCAATATGCACCTCTGTTGTGTATCTGGGAAGAGACAGATGTTTGGTAGGGCTGAGACTATTAAATATTTCCATATCAAGAATAATTTAGGATGACATTAATGAGCTGATACCGAAGTTTATAATTTTAAAACCACAGTTCTGTGTAATTTGTATCTCATTATTTTAGAAGGGATGGTGGAGGAGTATATAGATCCTTTTTTTTTTTTTTTCTTCCCCATTATTCCAGTGGGAAAAATATGGTAGCATTCAGAAGAAACTTAATGACATTTTAAGCAGTAAATTGGATAATCCAGGTAAATATAAGCTTGTGAGCCTGATGACGATAGAGAGAAAACTAATGGAATGGTAAATGTAAAAAACAATAACTAATTAAGGAGACTAATGTAATTAATGTACATCACTGTGGGCTTACAAAAAGTACATTTTATAGCTCTCAATTCTGTTGTTGATGAAAGTTGCCTAATAAAGATAGTAATAATATAGAAGATTTCAATAAAAATTTTAATTAGTAGTATGCAATTTAATAAAAAATTACGAAAATGCAAAATAATAATACTGCATGTCAATTGTCAACAGAAGATTAACTCAGACAATAAAAAAGATGCATTTTTTTCTTTTTTAATTTCTACTCTTACAGGTAATAGAGTACAACCTTACAAGCAGACATAAGCCTACAGAAATCTAGAACATTTTCAAGAAGAGGGAGATTATACTTATGTCCAACAGAAATAGCAACAATGATACTGGCATTTTAATCCAAGGGTTGTGATGCTTCAATTTTGTTAAGTGCCAGCTCAGAAGATAAAAGTGTGGAGACAAAAACAGTAAAGACCTACAACAAAATGACAGAGTTGGGTATTTTTGTGTATAGGAATGATACAGTGCATCATCTATCAGTCACTGTGTATATACACACATGGTCATATAGTGTACCATGAAACCAGAGTGAGTGTGTGTTTATTGTTCCTACAAGGGATACAAATATATATGTGTAATACATATAGAGTGAGAGAGATCTAGGGAAATTTTTCTGATTTTTTAACTACTGATTAGTGCATTAAATTGAATATGACCATTTCAGTGAGATGGATATACAACTCACTACTTTACAATTATTGTTATCATTATTTTCTTCCACATGCTGTTGTTCAACTAAAGCAATCATATTTAAGTGAATCATTATGAGGATATCTCTGGGCTATTATATAGATTGCTCCAAAAATAATGTCTCTGGAACATGGTTTGTCTTTCACATCACTGTTGCCAATGCTGAAATACAACACCCATCATCTCACTATGCTCACATCCACTGTTTGGACTCCATGAACATCCAACAAGTGTTGATGAGTGTCAATAGGTGCCATTTTTTTTCTGCATGGAGGAATTTGATGACACATCTTTGCTCCATATGTACTTCCAAGTCAGATACCATTTTGTCAGACTGTCTTTCTGCTGCCATTTGTTGCACAGTAACAAAACATAATGGAATACTGTTGGCAAAGTTCAGTCCCTTTTGCCTTACCACCAATGCCTCTGATGCTGTGGGCCAAGACAATAAAATAGGAGGCATTACTTCTGGAGCAGTCCTCATAAAACTCAATCAGCCAGGTGGAACAGACAGGTAGGAGAACTGGTGGTACAGAAAAAGAAGGGGCTGAAATCATAAAGAAATCATCCTAATGCTACTCCACATAATGGAGTGATATAAGTATATATTATAATTATGATACAGCTGAATAATTTGTTATGATTATTATATTAGTCAAGAATGACTTAAAATTTAAAAAAAAAATTAAGGAAAGAGGAACTTTTTTGTGTTATTTTAATAAAATTTGAACATCATGAGACAAATCCAATAGAGAAGGTAAAGGGCCTGGAAGCTAAGAGATTAGGTTTTCTTCCTGATTCTGTAAATCAGAGATGAGTGGTCTAATGCACCAATTTTAACTTTCAATGCACCATTTCAATCTTATTTGAGGTCAATATGGCCATCCTTCTCCTTGGCACTTGACAACCCATTCTTTGTCTTACACCACATTCTGTTTTCTGCTAGCAATCACAAGCACCACTACAGCTACACCACAAAGTAGGCTAACAAAATAGTTGAGGAACCATAGCTTTAGAGGGTAATTGTTTTTTAATTTTCTCCCTGCTTCAACATTTCAGCTATGGTCCTTATACATTTTTCTTAATCTCTCTTTTTACAGAATAGGGATTATGTCAGGAATATTGCTTTCCCTTGCTGAAGATGCAACAATGAACGATTCAAAGAGAACAAAATTCATAAGAAAGGTGCTGTGATGTTAAGATCAAGGAGCAGAGACATTAATATGAGACACAACAGGTGGGTAGCTTTTTGTTCCTGCCAACAGAGCCTGTGTTTGCCCCTCACTTTTTACTCCCACCACCACTACAGAAACTGACTTCATCTTCCTACCCCCTCGCCATGTGATCCCTAGATGAAGATATACGTATCATATCTTTGCACCAGACTTTACTCTTTAGTCCCACACTGTGACATTCTAGCTTGTTCTTTGCTACTGTGTACACTGCTTTAGTTATCCGTATGGTTTCATCTAGCAGTGTGTTCTTCAGGGGAATCAGTGAATCATTTGAAAGAAAAGCTGCTAAGAGAAATAACCAATTAATGTGGCAAGATTTTATGCAGAAATATTTTCCCCTTCAATTCAAAGGAAAATACAAACATGTTTAGAAGAGATGCTTTGAACTTTTTTGTTGTTGTTTGTTTGTTTTGTTATTATAAAGAGCAAAAGGTGCTAACTAGAGGATTATTAAATATATCAGCGCTGTCTCAGAAGTTAAGGAATAGCAGAAGTCTAATATTGATTCAGAAGATCACCTAACTCAACTGTCACAGGATCAGGTGCACCTAAATTATAGGTAGTACCATCAACAGAGCAGTTTCCTGGACTTCCCAGGGTATTTCCCTTCCAGCACTTCTCTGATCTCCTGGCTAGAAAGATTTTCATATGCCTAACTTGCAGCTCCTTTGCTTTGATTAAATCTCATCCTGAACTCAGCGGACCAGAAACAATTTGCCCAGATACGCGTCAGTTACACCCCTCCATGTCAGTTTTCAATTACTACATTCAATAAGTGCCATCCTATCCATCCACTCAGTCTTTTCCTAGGCTAACAGCTTCCACTTCTTACAATTTTTCATTTAAGAATATATTTTCTATACTTCATCATATATCTTGCTGACAGTTTATGATAAAGACGCAATACAGTTATGTGCACATGCCTTCAGTTGTTTAATTTATACTTTATCAGTGCCCAGAAGGTTCTATTAAATTCCCCTGTGGTTGCCAACTCTTCCAAGTTAGACAAAATTACAGCATTACAAATGTGCAGAGAGCCACAGATCTTCTACTAACCCACACAGTTAATCAAAAGATACATAGGTATGCTGTACTCAGGTACACGCCTCTACATGTGACATAATTAAGGATGACTCTGTCTTTTCTCATCAATCTTCAGCAGGCCTTCCAATCCTAGTGAGTACCAGTGACCTGGCCCCAGGAAATCATACCAGTGGCAGATGCAATGATGGGCTTCCCTCCTCTTCGTCTGCCATTTGCTGTGGGGACAGAAGCCATCTTCTGCTCCACTTCTTACACTGCATGGATAAGGAGGGTCACTAGGAGGGGAGTGGCCTCCTCTCAACTTATTAGCTCCTTACAAGGCAACAGACAACACAGCCTGGATTGCAATTGTAGTAAGGGGACTAATAATGTGGCCGCGGTGGTCACAGTGGTTGAGAAAACTGTTTAAAATTCGATGCAAAAATGAGGCTGTGATCTAAACCTAACTTCTAGTTCAGCTCTGTTAAATTCTCACATGAACAGAGTGAAAAAATGAATTCATGCATGCTACTACAATGAAATTACAGCCATGTTACAAAGGTAATAGTGTAACTGGAAGGAAAGAAAGAATGGTTTTACACTGCAATAACCTTAAAAAGTGTTTATGAAAAACAGGTACTAGTTTTAAGTTGACAGTTATCTTACTTTAGATAATTAAAACAGACCTGTGCAAAGGAATTGCTGGTAGGAAACCTTCTGGATTAGAGTGCACCATTAACATGGCTCATTACTTCCCCAAAAGCATCTTAATACATATATTCAAAGTTAAGCATGCAAGATGTAGAGACACTTATGTCTCTACACAACTGCAAATAAACTCTTGGCCATGAAACTCTTCCCTCTTATTTCATAAAATTTAAAATTGAAAACACAGATTTTGTTTCACATGCACCCCACTGTCATTATTATTATTAGCCTTGCTAAATAGCTATGAGGAAACAACACGCATGAGTGCTAAAACATAAAGCTATGAATGAAGGACTTCCTGCAGATCATCTTGCAAGCTTCAAGTAGTCTCTTGTTGTTATTAATAAAGAGAAAGCTAAGAAACTTGTACGTACATACTACAACTGTCAGCCTCATCAAAAAACACCAAAGCTGCTCATTTATCTCCTGCTACTCTTGCCCCTTTCCCATTTCAGCCATACACTTTTAGTACTTTCCTACACTCTGAGAGACATGTGTGAATGCCAGGTAGAAATGGATTTTAGCAGCTCCTACTCTGACCATGCAGTATATTGCACAGCAGAATGACAGAGAAGTAAGAAAGATTTGTTAAGAAAACAGTATAACTGATGCTAGAGAATCAATGGCATATTCAGACTTTAAATTCACAAAATAGAACTGATGAGAAAGTTCCCTAAGCTAGCATGAAATCTTGATTGGCTGCCAAATTCCTTACCATCTCTGTTAGAATAGTAAAGAAATTAAAGGTACTGTGGCAATGCAGCTTTACTGCAGAATTCCAAAGAAACTTCAGGTAATCAATTTCTTGATGCAATTCATTTCCTATTTGCATTTGGTAGGGTAAATATATGATTTCCTGGATTTATTGCCAATGAAGGCCAGAAAATGATAGATGGCTTTCTGTCCTACAACTACCTCTCCACTGTGTGCATTAGACCTCATTTTGGGGAAAAAAAATACCTAAATTACTTCATGGAGACAGTCAGATGTGTAAAAATAGCAGTTACAGTTGTGATGATTTACTGACATCAGTAACTAACTTCGGCTACAAGTTACTGGCAACTTTCTCACTTTTCAAATGCAAAATTCCCTCTGCAGACAGCAGCAGCAACCTCTCCTAATACTCTAAACAGAACTTTTTTCTCTTTTTGAAGACTGAAATATTCATATGTTCTCATTTCCGTGTACTGTATCTGCACAAGCATATGCAGCTGACAAAGACTTATTATAGCCATCCGGGATCCTTATTTTTAATCAACTCAACCCAGTTTTCTGAAGGCACACCTCAGTTCAGAAACGTACCTGGATACATATATGCATTAAGCAAAGTAGCTGAGTGATTCTGTGCAAACAACTTCCAGTTCCAGCTTACACAGGTAGCTCATAGGACTGCTAGATTAAATTAATTAATACAAACATACATAATAAAGGTGAAACTGTCAAGTCTGTTCCAACATTCACAGAATGAAGTAATCTGAAACAACTAAAATTTGACTCTGAAATTATAAATAATCTTCTTGGTCTCTCATGAGTCAGGAATGACAATGAAACGTACACAGATTTGCAATGAGCGCTAAAAAGCAGGATGGGATTCATTTTAAAATTATTACAAATCTCTTCTGGTAATCAAGATATCATTTCATTAGGCAAGAAATGCCAAATTCTCTCAGGAAAGTTAAGCTTATGTTTTGAGCTATGTCCAGTGTAGAGCAAACATTTTAATTTAAAATATCACATTATCCCAAGTCTTTAATAAAGCAAATTTCTACTACTTTATTGGAAACAGTTTTTCCATATGATTTTAAAGATGTTATGGAAAATTACAATGAAGTTGTGAAGGTAAAACTGCATGCAAGTTTTATTATTAATATGTTTTGAAATCTCCCTAGTCTAACAGACAAATATTTTGAATCTGTGTTACAGAATAGCACTAGAACCTGAGAACACGTACATATCAAGATGAAAGAGAATCTGGCTAGTGAATTTTTATTATCCTCTTGATAAAAAAGGTACCATATTACCAAATAATTTATCTAGTGAAAAATAAATTGGTAAATCCTCGGTTTCAGCAATACGCTGAAATTAAGAACAACTTTGCAGGATCACTTTTGACCCATTTTCCTTTCAAAATTGCCTCTTCTGAAAAAATATTTTGTAGAAGTCTGTTGGCATCCAAATCTTACTTCATTCTCTTGTTCTTGAACACTGTTATCTGTTTCTAAATAGATTTGTTTCTAACCTTTCGTTACTCTGGGTTTGTAAAATGGTTTCAAAAATTATTTTACTCAAAAATAGAAAAAATACAGGGAGTAAGTTAAGCAAAAGAAAAATCTTTAGTTTAGTCATGTCACATGGGGCAAACTGGGAACATCCTACACAATTTATTGTCGTGTGTCATCGGTTTTGGAGGGGATGGCTCCTGTAGAAATCTGCTCAAAGGGCAACACTTTCTTATTTCTCAAATCTGAAACCGGCCATCAGCATTCGCCTAAGAGTAAAATAACTCTCTGGATTCCAGGAAACATTATGGTCAAATCTTGCTTATGCTCTCATTAAAGAAAATGATGAAAACCACCTGTCAGAGGGAACTGAGAAACAACCAGCCTTCCTCTTTGTGACATCTGTGATGGTATATCCAAAATGCTCTATAGATTCAGTAACATCAGTAACATCACAAGTGAAGGCAGTTCTTAATGCAGACTGGAAAAAGGATGAGGATCTGTGACCACACCAGCTAAGGAGAAAGGAACTCGTGTGCAAACCTTGAACTAACAACCACTAGAAAGAAAAACTGTGTGCCAGAAGATGGGAGTAACTCCTTTCACCTCCTTTTTTGCCTCGTCATTCTACAGTAGAAAATGCACTTTTTCACTGCAACACATTTAAAAAATACTTGAGAAAGCTGGCTTTAAGAACACTACGTGCCAGTGCTACTGCAATCACACTAGTATATTGCTATTCTAATAAAAACAAAACACCAGGATTTTGGAGCCTTCAAAACTCTGAACTGATAACAAGAATGATAGTGAGTCCTTTTTTCCTCTCTTAGGCAGGAATATTTACAGGACAAAAGGAAAGAACAATTGCTAGTAGTCAGACTGGCAGGTGGGAAGATTGCAAACCATAAGGAAAAAAAGGAAACAGAGCAACAGAAGAGTGGCTTTTAACAATGTAGACATTTTTTCGGTGTGCATTTTTTAAACCGAAATACCAAGTAAAACATAGCTGTGCTGCTGGTGGTGACACCAAAGGCATCAACGTTTTTGTTTCACATTATTTGTTTTACAGGATGCAAAAAGTGCTTATTAGGTATAGCTTGTGGTTTCTGCACATTTTCTGCTGCAGAGGCAGGTATGAGAGAAGATACTTGAAGAGACTTGTACGAGTTTCATTAAAATGTTGTTTCTTGATCACACATGGATCAAGCAGAGAAATGCCCGCCCCATGGACTCCACAAGAACCAAGCAAAAAAATCCCAGTGATCTACCAGAAGTGTTAACTTCAGATTGAAGCTACAACTCATTTAGGAGTGACATCTTTTGTTCAATACATATGTGTGTTCATTGGGCATCCATGCCTTATATATACACTCCTTGGTGTTCAACTAGTACAGCAGTACAATGAAACCTAGTCATAAGCCACAGACATCAACGCCATACTGTGCTCAAATGGCCACATATCTAAGAAACAGCTTCTACCCAAAATACTTGCCATTCATATGTCTTTAATTATGGCAGTACACATGATAATTTGTATCAAAAGAAGCTCTGAAAGCCTAACATATAGGCTAGGAGAAACTGAAGGTCAGCTTATGCCTGAAACAGGTTCTAACATGCTATTCTGGATCATACCTGCACAAAGCTAGCACTGATCATGTGACTTATATGTACACTTCTCTCTGCATAATCAGTTGAATATTCACTTTGTTGAAAAATTCCAGTATTGATAGGCATTAGTTTTCCATTTTTTAAATGGTGCAGCTTAAATGCAAAACAGCAAATGCCTGTAAGAAAGCAACTGCATTAAATACTGTCATGAAGATGGATGAACGTACTTTGCATCAGACATTGAATTCAGCAGGATGCTGAATTGTGTCTCTACAGAAATAATGTTTTGCTGTCATCTACACTTGAAACAATTTCACCTTGGCTTGGTACATGTGCAAGTCTGGTAGGAAGTTGAGCCCACACTGTATTCTGGATATACACTGATACAATCATCCCACATTGAGGTTGACAGTAAATGATGCTAAGAACATAGGCTCGTGACTACAAAGCAACTAAGTGAGGAATTACCACCCTGTGCATGTGTCAGATGCTGAGCTGACAACTGCGCTCTGTGGTGGAAAACAAAGCATTCCTATAAAACCATTTGCCCATCTTTAAGCCAGTAGTTCATTTCCAGTGCCAGCATCATTCTAAATCCAACTTAACATCAGCATGCAGTGACAGGAAGCACCTTATGACTTGCAGATGGAAAGTGCATTGAGTCATGCATAAAATAAACATGACCCATCCACGCATTTTCATTTGGATCAATTGATTTACGCCACATAAATTTCCTTCACATAAAAAAGGGCATCTATTTCTGCATATTGTGCAAACTTACTTTACCATGGTGTTTTGATTAGCTCCTTAGGTAACTTATAATTAAGTTCCAGGGTAAAACACTGGTTTTACTAGAGTCGGTGGGATTTTAGTCTTGAAATCAATAGGATCAGCTGCTCACACGTGGAGTAACAAACTATTGTAGGTCACTCCAAAAGCAACACCAGCTATTTCTTTCCATGGAAACTACAACAGATACAAAGAGCACAATAACACTATTTGACAGAGCACATTCTCATCTACAAAATGCTATTTTTCAACAGTCACCACCACCAGTTATGCATTTTCATCAGTGATGAACAAAAACCTGCATGCCGCACTTGTAAAAATCTGCACCAGTGCAGATGACTCACTGTTGCTGTGGCCACTGCTGAAATGCACCACTTACCATCTCACTGCGCTCACAACCACTATTTAATCTCTGCAAACATTCAGTAAGCGTCAATGTATGTCAATGGGTGCAATTTTTACACATGAAGGAATTCAATGACCTTTGCTTGATACCTACCTCCATGTCAGATATCATTTTGTCAGGCTGCCCCTCTGCAGCCATCCCACCAACCTCCACCTTTGATACCATGGACCAACATAATAAAATAGGAAACATTACTTTCAGAGCAACTCTCATATTATTTGACTTCTGGTTGCAATAGCCAAGGTAGTTCCATTTGACATACTCTCTGAAACTGTCTTTTTGAAGGTAACAATCACTTCCTCTTTACCTTGCAGACCAGCACACAGATCACTGACAAAACACTAACTCCCAATAATTCATACATAAGGAATAAAGTATGGCATTCATTGTATGTTACACAGCAAAGATACTAGTAGAAAAGCAGTAATGCAGACAGAATAGTGGAGAGTTGGCAGATATATTTTGTTTCTTATATACATTAACTATACCATATATGGCCCAAGAATATTCCCAGGCAAACCAAATCATTGGACAATCATGCTTTAAACCATCTTTTTACAAAACATGCTTACAGATGAGTTAGAACTTTCATATACAGATACATTAAGGAAAAAGACATGACTTGCATGTAGTAGCAAAATCAAATAAGTATGCAGAGTTTTAGATAATAAGAATCATTTGAAAAATTTGATGATACTTTTCTCTGGAAGTTGCTGTTGAAAGACTCTACTTCCTCTCTGCAGTAATATCACATCATATGCATTACCTCACTAAGGTCGAAGTAAAGAATCTCTTAACTGCACATGGAATTACTTCTCGCAGTATAGTCCCAAAGATCCATTCTTTGGAGTATTTTATAAAAGTGAAATTTGTTAATTTGTTAATTGTTGATTTTATTATCCTATAACACAAATAGTTTAAGCTATTTTATTTGAATGAGCAACACAAAAAATTGATCATAAAACTTCGCATACAAAGGAAAAGTTGTTGCTACAGCTTCCAAAGGGAGAACACTGTGCATGCAAATTTTATGAGCAGAGTATTAAGATTAAAGTAATATATTTATGGGTTTTCAAGATCTGTTCACAAACATTGTATCTACTGTCACAACATTTTTGGATCTTCCTGACTAATAAAAATGTAATTCTTTTGGCAGCTTCCACAAATACTCATTTTGTAGTGATTTTCTTTTCACTAACCATAAGGCTTTTCATGCCCACTATGTAATATATTTATCAGTATGGATGAAGTCATATACCCCAGACAATCAATTCTGTCTTGGGACAGTGAATCAGATCCAAAATACACTGAATTATGAAATCCTTAGAACTCAAATGTGGTTAAACTGACTTTAATGAGGTCTGTGAAGTGCAGTGTGGCTTTTCATTTTGGATTAACTTACTTCAGCTATAGGTTCCAAATCTAATTTCCAGTCAACCCCCAGAAGAAAAGGTCTGGTATTCAGAAAGAATAATTGAAATCTGTCTTCCTCATTTTACTTGAAGTATCAACTCAGAGAGACATTTCTGGAAAATTCTGAGGAAGAGATTATTAATGTTTTAAGAGGCAAAAGAGAAGATAAATTAGAAACTAAGTGACATTGTAATGAAAAATAATGGGATCTTCCAGTAAGGAAATACAAGCCAGATGAAGAGGTGATTTCCCCTCTCTTGTCTAACCTATCCTATCCCTTTCCAGCTTCTACCCACTTCAGTTACTAGATTCATGCTTTAATCCCGACAGTCAAAATAATAGGAACAAAAATGACCAGAGGACTTCTGAAGAACACTTTCAAATCTTGAATTTTATTGTTTCTGGTTGCCACCAAAATCCTGCTTTATCTACTTGTCATCTCTAAAGCTTGTTGACGTATGATCATTTCTAGCCCCAAATTCAAGTCAGCAGTCCACTCTTCAGCTTCCGTGGTAACCAACTATTTTCTATTTTAGTTTGTGAAATTTGAGCAAAGTTCACACATTCGCCTGTGTTCTCTTGGTTGTGCTACTCCCTCCTCTCACACAAAAATCCTTATAATGATAAACTTCTTTGCCCTTGAACTCTCATGTTATAATACCTGGTCTCCACCTCAGTTATAAGGTGGAGTTAACCTGCAGTGTGTTAAGGTGCACTTTGTGGCATGTCATTGCCATTCAAGAATACTGCCCTATTTTGAAGTGTAATGCTTTACAAACACTACAACAATAGTGAAGGACCCACTTCAGCCTTTTCCAAGGGCTTTTGAATAGCCAGTGCCTTGGCTGTTGTAGCTACTATAGGTCTTAAATGTAACCAGGTAGCTTTGTAGTTTTATAGCAAAAGGTATCAAATGAACACAGCCTTCCTAAGAAGTCCTAAGAAATCCAAGGTCTTCTGCTAAAAATAAATTTTGTTCTTATTTAGCATCTTGTCTATTCTTTGATAATACAACTGAAAAGTTGAACCTGTCCCGTTCACAATATTGAAAACACTCTAAGCACTGAAATCTTATTGATTACAGGAAATCAGCTGCCCTAAGGATGGTTTACATAGTTCTCAAAAGCCAGAATAATATCTTATTCCACTTGCATGATTTGTAAGTTTTCCTTCTGCCTCTTATTTGCATTGAGACATTGTTAATTTTGTAGCCTCATCTTAAAATGGGATATAAATATACATTTTCTGAAAACGATGTGTATTCATGACAGTTAAGCATAGTAGAAATAAAAGATTAGATTAATCATTGGAAGTGGAAAATGTGAGTTTCCCACCTTCCTTCTTTCCTGGTAGCTTCTACCTTGCTACAGCCACTATATTAGTTTAATCATTCTGGCTTTCTGCTTACTGGCCAGGCTGGTACTGCTCTCAGAGGGCTATACTCTAGACAGTTAAGTTCAGCTCCAATCTTTCTTTTAATCCAATTATCTACTTCTCTCCCATGTAATTTAAATTATAAGAGTTTACACAAGTTACTGATTTTTATAAAGTCTACTCTGAGCAGAAGAACCATTTCCTTTGTTTCCTACTAGTCTGTAGTGTAATTAGAATAGGATATTTTGTCTGTAATGTATGCATCAAAACTTAAGATTTCTAAGGAGAATAATTATTCATAAAGTCAACTAAAATGGTTGTTTTTTAAAAATGGTATTTCACATTCTAAATGCAGGCACTGAAGAAAAAGAAAACAAGGAAGAACAAACAAACAAACAAACAAACCATAAAATGTTCTCCTAGAAATATCTGAGTGCTTATTCAATTTCTGTCTGATGTATAGCATAAGAGAAATGCACATTGCCCTGGGTCAAATGAAACATTCTTGGTTGACTTGACAGCTTTTTCTTCCTTCCCTGAAAAGGCAAAAATGTTTCTGATTAACCCTATTTAATGTCATTCCATTCCCCCATATAATATGCTTCAATTTTACCATTTGACTAACTCAAAAATCTAATTCTAATGCCAACTTCATTACAATAAAGTCAATGCCTTAAGTTTCAATAGAAGAATAAAAATGGAAGTTTCAATTCTTAATAGTTGATTTTTAGAAATATTTCAGTAGATAGGAGAGGTTACATTGAAATTCCTAATAAAAATCAGTCACGTGTTCCATTTTCTTTTACCAGACCAGACTGCTAGATATTTGAAAATGGACAAAAGCAGAAATTTGTCTTACAGGTAAATTTCCTTGATATCCCTGTAATTAGAGGCTCACAAAATCTACTATTGGGAACTCTAATGATTGTAACATTGAATTATTACACAATTATTTCATTATTTCTGTGTTTGCTCTTCTGTGGAGCTCTTATCGGCACAGACCTTTTAGCTCAATTACTTCTCTTGATTAGTTTTAAATAAATAGCAAATGCTATTTGACCAGACTAACATTCTCTTTGTTATATCATTTCTAATTTTACATGTCCTTTTTGAAGCCCATTTCCCAGTATACAGTTTCAATCTTTTCAGTACTCTCCCTGATGCAAACTTTGTGTCATGTGGCCTGTGAGAATATGCGGGTTCAAAAGTCTTTGATTAGGAAGCTAGAATTGTTTCTTCATAGAACTTGGATCATAATGCTTATTTCAGAGGTACACTTAGAAAATGAATGTGCACTGAAACACCACTAATTTGAAGACATAAAGAAATGATTTCAGAGTTATTAAATTAGATTGATGTTTACATAGCTTAAAAATTGTGTTTTCCCGAAGAACTTACATCATTAGTAGTTCAGAAACCCTATCAATTACAAATGCCATTCAGGGAATAATAAAGTCAATTTAAAGGAAGCCTTGTTCTTAAACTAACATACCCCTAGCTAGAAGCTATTTTCTTTCTCTGGATGCTTTCAGCTCATATTTCCACCTTCCCCAAATCATCACACCAACTGTATACAGAAAATGCCCAAGTAACATGGTTAAAAATGCAATTTAATTTGCTTATAAGCTCTAGGTGTAGCAGTTTCTGAATGGGATTTTAAACAAATGAATTTCCAAAGCCACTCATGCAATTACCTTCCTTATATTTTAAGGTAATTCACAATAATTAGGAAGGCTGTTCTACTTATAAAAAACACAAATTCCTTTCAGTCTAAAAAGAAAACTCACCTAGAAGTATAGCACTGATTAAGAAAGAATTTATTTTATGAAAATCACACTTAAAAAAAACATTTCTCAGTTAATCAGGCTTGCAGCTTGAAATTGCACCAAGTTCTACTTAATCCTTCACAGAAAGGTTCACAATCAGGCTAAGCATCTGCACTGGAACTGCAATCTAATGTCATAAACCTTTTCAAAAAGGGTCTCTTCAAATGAAAACGACTGCAAAATATGCTCAGAGATGAGATCAAAGTTCATCTGAAGAAGTGACAGTGAAACGAAGAAGTGCTTTTTTTCCAGGGAAGTTAGGAGGCAGGAGTAAGAAATTAAACATTGCAGTTTGCTTCTTTGCAGGGCACAGTAATTTGATAATTTATAAAGGTAAAAGCTGCAAAAAGCACACATCTAAGAATCGCTGATGCACACGAAAGAGTAAACCAATTCATTTATCCAGTAGGAATGTATCTGGGATGAAGCAATTCATAAGAAAACCAGAGAACATTGTTTATTAAGCAAGCGAAAAGGAAAACTGTGTAGGGATGAAGACAAATATGACTATTGATGTTTGATAATTAACAAGCAATGAAAGGAGCCAAACAGCAGTGCATGTTTTGGCAGTGCATAGACTTCTAAACTAAAGACCTCTGATTGAGTTCTAAACACATGTAACACAAAACAAATAGAGGCACTTAAGAAGGGACCTGTGGGAATATCAGCTCAATGAATTTGAAACAAGCTGTTAATATAGTGCTGTCTCAACTGCAGCCATATAACAGAACCAGTTGAGAAGTATATCCACGTTAATAGTTACCAAAGCATTTGCAATTTAAGGCATACATTTAAAAACCTAGGTGGTGTACTGGTATGTCTACCCACAGACATTTACAAAAACCTGGTAAGAACAGAGCAATCAGCATGGTTTTCTGAAAGTCAGCAACACTCTTAAAAAGGCAGCTTTCCCACAGAAGTACATATACAAGGTTTCTCAGCAAATTAGGGATCAAAAGCGTTGCCTGTTAACCTGAGGCAAGCATTTAAGTTCTCTTATTTGTCTTAAAGGTGGAGGAAAAAAGAGTCAACTAAATTCAGCCATACTCAGCATACCAGCATGTTGGTGGGTATCTGAAACTACTCACACAAGCATCAGAACCATCACGAATATCAGTGACAACTTTTATCTTTGTCTCATAACACGGCAGTAGCATTCAAATTACCCGTGGTTTCTCCAGTCAAGCCTCTCCTTGCACTACTAGGCTACAAGTTAGCAAGAAGGTAGTAAAAGAAGGGAAGCAGCTGAGATAGGTGCCCCCTACAGCACGTCTGCTAGTTACAAAGCCTGGTCTTCCTGCATGTGGGAGAGTTTCTGGCAAAGCGTGAGCAGAAATAGACAGGGGAAAATGTATATGTGTGTCTTTGTATTTAAGAGAGAAAACGCGATGCAATATCTAAGTTGTTTGGTTTTATTACAAGTAACATAGCAGGTATTACAGCAAAAGCACTTACACTATTATGTAGGTACCAACCTGTCAGTACCATACTGCAGCACCTAATTAGCCTGCTACTTTTTATCCACCTTCTGTTGTATTTTAACTTACCTCTATAGTTGGAGCATTAAAAACAGATCTGGAAGGATCTGTCGTACTCTTAGAAAAAAGAAATCGTAAGCCTCAAGTATTCATATTATACAACATATATTGATGCCACCCATTCTTACAGCTAAAAAACAAACTGCAGACCTTTTTGCTTCTAATAAAGTTTATTTTTGGAAAAAAAAAAACAAAACCAAAAAACTTTGTATATTCTGTGTAATTCACATTGCTCTGACGTACAAATCCATACATCATATTGTTCTTTCACATGAAGATAAACATGTTTGCTCTTCCACTCAATGCTACGAGGAAATTGATGCAATTTAAAACTATATAACTTGAAGTGAATAATTTAATCCTCCAGAATTTTCTTACTGGAAAAAGATAATTGCATAAATAAATACAGCTGTTTTCCATCAGGAAAATCAGCAGTGTTGCAATACAATATGACTACTGGTGAAAATGCAGTACTATTTTCTCCACTATTGCAAACCTGATTCAATTTGAAAGCATGTACACAGATTATTTCCAAATACTTAAGCACACTCTGCAGGCAGCTCCTAACAGCCTTAAGAGGACTCTATATTTTTACGTACACAGAGGCTAAAAATCTGTCCAGTTACTTAAGCACTCCATGACCAATTGAGAACTTAGATCTTATGTTTGACAATTGAGTAGCTGACATATCACTGTATGCACACCCTCTTTCCCCTTTTAGCTCTGTCACAGCTTTGCAGTATGTAAGCACTGATGCAGTCTGGTTTAACAAAGGCTTTCTGAGAAAGCGAGAGCCAGATTGAAAAAAATAAAGGATCCTACTTCTCTCAATGGACTTGCACCTTTTTAAATGTCTCTCCTTTTGTGAATAAGTTTTATAAAAAATAAATAAAATGGTTCTGCCACTAATGCAGGCAGCATAACTTCTATTCAGACACTAGGAAATTTTGCATTGGGAAACAAGTGCATGATATAAAAGTGATCCTCCTTCACCCCTATTATTTGAAAGATTCCTGTAGGATCTGGGGACAACATATTTTCAGGCATTCATCTTAAGTGACAGGGATTTTTCTTGGATATTAATGTTCTCCCCCACTCCCTACAGTATTTCTAAGGGGTTTCAAAATCTGATGTATTTATTAATACTGCCTTAACAACAACAAAGCCCCCACCTGCATGTAGTAGCTCAACTTTAACCCTTTGTATTCTGCAAAGTCATTGTTACTGTGGTTCTTTTAGTCACGCAGAAGGATTCCGTGAATCTTCACGCTGAAGAAATTCAGAACACTTAATGCAAGCAGCAGATGGGAGCAGAATTGGATGCCAAAGATTTGGCAACGTTCTTGATTTTAATTTAATCACAGAAAACTTGCCTCTGAAAGTTTATTGTTACACATGCTTCACAACGCAATGGAAATGGCATTTCAGGCTTTTCTGCTTTAACATTTGTTTTCAGCTGTTCGTGCTGAAGTGATTCAAAAATCAGTTACCTGTTTTTCTTAAACAAGCCAACAATTACCATTTTCTTAAACAAGCCATAATGCTAGGATTCTTTTTCAGCAATGCTACACCAGCACCAATAATGCTGTGCAGTTGCCCACTCTACTGCTGCTGTACTCTGTAATCTGCAAAGCAGGAGACATACTATCCCGGTTTGTTATAAAGGGGCCTTGTTTCTTTGGTAAACCACATTCCACCAGAGTAACTTCTCCTGTTACTCAGGCTTTCTCTACTTTCTGACAAGGGAGCAGGACAGGTTCAGAAAAACAGTAGCCACATAGGACACGGCATTTAAACCTTGAATGATCAGCAAAGCAATGATCTACATCACCAAAACATATATTACATGTTCAGTGTGATAAAACTTTAAATTTTGGTGAACTCATGAAGACACATTCACTTACTAGCTTGATCTTTTGGATCTGCACAAACTAAGAAATTATAATACACTGTCATAAGCTGCTAGATGTGACAAACCAGCTTTTCAACCCACAGAAAATGTTTTAAAATTCATTCCAAAAACCTTTTTATTGTTTTTCAGTAGTATCACCTAACAACAGTACTGAAACATAATACATACGTAAAGGGAAAAAAGACGCAGTAATATGAAGTGGGATATTAATAAAAATGAGGAGTGAGAAGATGCATCCATGAGTGAAAAAGCTTCTTAGCAACATGATACAGAAATGAAAATGGTGCTGCTGATGAGGCAAGAAAAAAGCTTCTTACTGAAGAAGTATCCATCTTCAAGTAATAAAAGCACATTTTTTAAATGCTTAGGGCAATGTACTTAGTTAAAAGTGTTGGCACTTATTCACTACTGATAAGTCAATTATGATGTACAGACAAATTCTTTCTGAACACTGTAATAGTTAAAAGGATATTCTGCCCTAAATACACTTTGAAACTATGACCAGTTATGCAGGAATAAAATTCAAAGTCTGTTCCAATTCTTGTAAAAATCAGTGCAGCTGAAAGACTTAAATGAAAATAACAAGAGTAGTATTTTGTATTTACGTAGTAATCATTACTGAACAATGTTATGAGTCTCTTATGCATTCAAAACACTTTCAGAGTTTTGTTATCCAGTATCTGAGATGCAACTAAATCTTCTAATGTCTGCTTTGTTTTGACAAAGATCTAATCAGTACCATGCAACAGGCACCTTTGTGTGATCTTCACAGACACATCCCCCATTTCCCCAGTTTCCTATCTCCAAAGAATGTTGGCTTTAGAAAATCTTATTTCTGAAAGCAATTAATTACCTTTTAAATATTTTATTCCAGTTCAGCAGATGTGGCCAGCTATGTGACATCCTTGGAGATGAATGAGGAATACTGTACTGACAAAACATCAGGCTGTAACTACAATAGGAAGCTAAGAAAGGTCACACAGGAAGATGAAAGCTTGACCATCTGCAAATAGATGAGGATTTGTCAAGCAAAGCAAAGTAAAGCATATGGTGGACAGTCACCATACAACTTGCAGAGAACCCGAACTACTAAAAGCAAAAGAAAATCTGATACAGAAAACTGCCTATGAACCTATGGCGAACTGATGGCAAGATAGCTTCTTGCCTTATGAAGATTCAGTGAATACGATGGGATCACATCACTTACCAAGATATACAAAGCACCAGAAATTGCATAATACTAATGATAATCCTGTCAATAAAGAATTCAAAAGCATTCTAAGAGTTACAGACAAAGTTTTAGTGGACAATAAACAAAACGATCAGGCTGAAATCAAATAGGCTACTTATATCCACTGCATTTGGAAGACATGTAAAAGTTGTCATGAGTTGACTAATCATGCCATCAAGCTCTAAAAAAAAGTCTTTACAAAAAGAAGTTGAGGCTCAAGTGAACTTTTTTACACATCAGGATAAAATAGAATAAAATGCTTAACTAGATAAACTGAGAAAGATACAACTGATAACAATAAGGCAGAGGAAGAATTATCCATCATTTTTATTACACTGCTCACTAGACAGACAATTCATATGTATCTAAAAATGCTAATGAAAGGTCAAAGGACATTGTTATCATGACAGAGGAAGGAACAGAAGAGAACTCAAAAAGATCAAGCACCCTACAATCTATGCCTTAAGACAGATTTCAAAAGGAGCCTTTTGTCATTTGGCTATTGGATTAAAAGATACAAAAGCAAAGAGTAAATGCACTTGCAGTATAAAAGAACATAGAACTTAAGACACTGCCTCAGAAGAACCAATCAAATACACTGAAAAAGAAAGACTTGGAGGGACAAATGACTCCAAGTATTTCCTATGTCTTAGGCAACAAAAGGTTATGCTGAAAGCTCTTAGAGAAACAGAGGGTGTTTATGCCTTCTTGGTACCTACCTCCTATATGGGAAAGTTTTCTGTAGATTAATTTGTGAGTAAGAAAGTAACTGAAAGAAAATCATAGATATTTTCATTACATAAAAGGTTAATGCTCACAATGCTGATGCCTCAATCCAAAAGAAACATCAAAAAGGAGCATGATTCGTGAGTCTGAACAGCTCTGGAGAAAACGAGAATTGAGAGATAAAATCAAAACAAGACATAAGTCACCTAAAAATAAAAATCCTATTAACATACCAGGAAATTAAGGCACCTCAAAGTGTTGAGGATGACCATGAAGATGCCGCAACATAGAAAAGAGTACTGCATAAATGACTGCATTTTCTTTGAAATCTGATATGGACTGATACTGTCCTGTCTCCTTGATGTAAACCGTTGTAAAGACTAACTGATTAGTAGCCTCCTTCATTATTTTGGCTAGGCACATTTTGTGTCAACAGACAGTGAACCAGATTATTTTTTGCAGTTACAGAATTGTACCTTGGGTAGGGCATGAGTCATCATTACCCTTTGAAAAAGACCGGAGGAGGGAAAAAACCCTAAATATCTGATGATACTGTTCGTTTCCCAAATGGGAAAAACTTGAGTTGAGGATTTAATTTGACAACCTTAAAGATTTTCTTCATTTTGTGAGGAGACACATCTTGAGATTCCTTTATATGAGAAGGCCAAGAATCACACAGGCATAGTATCATAGGATGTTTTGAATAGGATGGGACCTTTCAAGGCCATCTGGTCCAACCCCCCTGCAATGAACAGGAACACCTTTAGCTAGATCAGGTCACTCGGGGCGCCATTTAGCCTGATCTTGAACATCTCCAAAGACAGGGCTTCCACCACCTCTCTGAGAAACCTTTTCCAGTGCCTCACCACCCCTATTGTAGAAAATTTTCTCCTAATGTTCAAACTAAATCTCCTGTCTTTCAGTTTGAAACCATCTCCCCTTGTCCTGCAAAAGAGTCCATTCCCTTTCTTCTTACAGCCTCCCTTTAGGTATTGAAAGACCATTATCAGGTCTCCCTGGAGCCTTTTCTTCAGCCTGAACAGCTTCAGCTCTCTTAGCCTGTCCTCATAGGAGAGATGTTCCATCCCTTGGATCATTTTTGTGGGCCTCCTCTCGACACACTCCAAGAGGTCCATGTTTCTCTTGTACTGGGGACTCCACATCTGGATGCAGTACTCCAGGCGTGGCCCCACCAGCACAGAGCAGAGGGATCACTTCCCTCAACCTGCTGGTCATGATTCTTTTGATGCAGTCCAGAATATGGTTGACTTTCTGGGCTGCGAGGGCACATTGCTGGCTCATGTTGAGTTTCCCATCCACCAGTACTCCCAAGTCCTTTTCGGCATCCTTACATCCCCCAGATTGTACAGATAGCGGGGTTTACCATGACCTTGCACTTAGATTTACTGAACTTCATCAGGTTCACCTGGACCCATTGCTGAAGTGTGGTCGCTTAGAATGCCATTCCATCCCTTGGATGTGTTGACCACACCACAGAGCTTGGCATCGTCCACAAACTTGCTGGATGTGCACTTGATCCCACTGTCGATGTCACTGATGAAGATGTTAAAGAGCACTAGTCCTGGTAATGACCCCTGAGGGACTCCACTCATCACTGATCTCCATCCGGACACTGAATCATTGATCACCACTCTCTAGGTATGATCTCACTACCTGCTCATCATCCATTGAAAAGCCCACCCATCAAATCTGTATCTTCAGAGAGAAGGATGTTATAGGAGAATGTGTCAAAGGCCTTATCTCATGTCCAGATAGATGACATCAGAGACTCTTTCCTTGTCCATTGATGCAGTTATGCCATCATAAAAAGCGACTAGGTTGGTCAGGCAGAACCTGCCCCTGATGAAGCCATGCTGTTTATCCCACATCACCTTGTAGAATCATAGAATCACCAAGGTTGGAAGAGACCTTCAAGATCATCCAGTCCAACTGTTCACCTATCACCAATAGTTCTCACTAAACCCTGTTGTGTCCCTCAACACAACATCTAAATGTTCCTTGAAAACCTCCAGGGTCAGTGACTCCACCACCTCTCTGGGCAGCCCATTCCAGCACCTGACCATTCTTATGGAGAAGTAGTATTTCCTAACATCCAACCTGAATCTCCCCTGGAGCAACTTGAGGCCATTCCCTCCAGTCCTATCACTAGATACATGACAGAAGAGGCTGACTCCCAGCTCACTACAACCTCCCTTCAGGTAGTTATAGAGAGCAATTAGGTCTCCCCTGAGCCTCCTCTTCTCTAGACTGAACAACTCCAGCTCGCTCAGCTGCTCCTCATAAGGCCTGTGCTCCAGATTCCTCACCCACTTAGTTGCCCTTCTCTGGACCTCCCCTCTCTTCCATATGCCTTAATATAACTTGCAGGTGGATCTGCTCCATGATCTTCCCCAGCACTGAGGTGAGGCTAACAGATCAATAGTTCCCTGCATCATCCTTTCTACTCCTCTTAAAAGTGAGTGTGAAATTTCCCTTTCCCCAGTCACCTTGGACTTCACCTGACCACCACGATATTCCAAACATCATAGAGAGTGACCTGGCAACTACATCAGCCAATTCCCTCAAAACTCTGGGATGCATCTCATCAGGACCCACCCATAGTCTTATGGATTTTCAGGTTCCTCAAGTGGTCGTGAACCTGATCTTCACTTACAGTGGAATGGGCAATGCTTTCCCAGATCCCACCTTCCAAATAAAGGTTGAGGGCTTTGTATAGAGCAGTTGCTTGTGAAGACTGAGGCAAAAAAAGTTGTTGAATACCTCAGTCTCAGTTTTAAAGTAGTCATGCAGTATCTAAATCAGTTTGAAGGTCTCTTCTCTCAGCACTAGGGGTATCTAATTCCTACTACTGACCAAAACACTGTGTAGCGACAAACACCAAGTACCACTTCTGTCTCTGAAACTTTCATCTGTGCAATAAAAATTGCACAGAGCTACAACACAGCACTGTGGAAAGGGAACAGGAGAGAATAAGGATAGTAAAAGGTAAAATATTTTCAAGCAATTAAATGAACAAGGAAGATTCAGCTGTAAAGGGAACTCAGAGGTCTATATGAGTGGTATGGACAAGCTGAATAAGCAACAGTTGTGCATCACTTCTCATGATACAAGAATTGCAAGCCAAACAGTGTTGGCAGGCAGCAGGTCAAAAATAAACAAGAAGAGGTGCGTTGTTTTTTTTCCCCCACATAACATACAGCTTAACTGGATTTGTTGATGACAACAGCCTACTTATATTCTAAAAACAAACACATGTCATGGATAAAAGCATCCATCAACAGCTCTTAAACTCCAACCTATGATCTTTAATGCAGAAAGTGCCTGCGATGTAGTTGGCCAGGAGCTGGGAGAGTATATATCTGGGAGAGCGTATATCTGGAAATAACTTGGTACTAGAAGACCTACTCTACGCTGCTTATGGGCAAATACAAACTAGCAAAGTCTCAAGTTCAGATGGTCAGGAATAAGATGTCACCAGTTGATACTTAGAACCTACTATTCATTGTGTCTTATTGAAGAGTTAACCCATCTTTGAAACTTTTCATTTCACAGTATACAATGAAGTCACAACTCAGGGTCAGAGCACACAAGAGAACTCTTCAAATGAACATTTACATCTTGAAAATCAATTCCTGTAAAAGGACAAAGCTCCTGTACTAAGACAGAGTTATTATTATGTATAGAAAACTACTATCTATCTAACTCAAAAATTCTGCATAACCTTTCACAGGGCATACAGCAGACAAAAACTTCTGCAGATTGAAGTGATTAGTCTGCATACTACTGAGTTGTTAGCTTCTGAAGAATAAGGTCTTCAGAAAAAAAAGAATTGCGCTTGTGCTTAAATTACTTCTAGGAAAGAGCAGCAGATCCCATTTGTTATTATAAGGAGACAGGAATTAGAATCTTCCCATTGTCTCGACTCACTGTCTAAATCTCAGCACATATACTTATGCCTTACTTCTGTCTTCCTGATTACCTGTATGTTTTGAAAGTGCTTTCTATTGCATTTTCATTTATTTGTTAATCGTGAGACTATCACCTCCAGCTTACAAAAGCATGTTCTTCAGACATTATTTCAGCCTTCTAATGAGGTAGATCCACAACTAATCATTTATAACATTGCATTTTCAGAAATCCTTCACTCTTGCAATAGAACAAAGCACCTCAGCAATAATGAAATGTTGTGGTTTTATGATTCTTGTTATTGGTATTCTACATCATAACATCATGTGAAACACAGGGAAAGAGTTAATACTCCAGTCCCACGGACTGACAACTTTCTGGATACCTGGTTCTCAGAAGAGAACAACTACATACCCCAGACGACTTTGCGTTCAGAGGGGAAGAAAAGTCACAAGACGAATTCATGGGATACTCTCTCTCTCACTGGCTGGCAGTGCATGGGTGTGCTCCCCAGCTGTGCATCTCCAGTTCAGAGTAAGGCTTTTGGTTTCCGACACTCTCGCTCTCATTTTATTTGATTTATTAGCCTCAATTCAAATTGTATTGTATTATGTTGTGTTATCTTGCATTCCAGTATGATATTTAGTGAAATTAAGTTTCCTCCTTAGATTGTTGCCTCTGTTCTGTTTTTTGGGACCCAGCTCCCATTTCCTTTCCCGCCCTTTTTTCTCTTTTTTTTTGGGGGGGTTGGTAGGTCTGCAGGCCTGCTGCCCCCTGTCATAGACACAGATTGATCTAGATAACTCCGTGACATGAAGTTACTTATGTGTTTTAAAACACTGACAAGTTTAGTCTGGATCCCTTTCACAGGTGCAGGAAGGTCTGAATCTCTGCCATCCCACTGAATTTCAGTTACATCCATCATCACTCAATGCTTCAAAATCCAGGCTCTGAATTTGCAGTATCATTACATTTATTACCAATAATAAGCTGTACAACAGATGCCTTTTTTCTTTGGGTCTGCTTTGCTACTAATAACTAGGTAATTTAATTCAAGCAACTTCCTCTTCCAGGCCCACTAGCCTCCTCCCAAAAGGAGCAAAATCTTTGTACTGATGGGTTGTATTCGGCATCGGTATACAAACTACATGTGAGACAACGCTGCCGTATGACCCAGTTGGTATCTATAAAATTATTCTTTTATGTATATTTCATAGTAAAAACACTTTATTTGGACTTGTGTAACAAAGTAATTCTATAGCAAGTATTGCCAGTATGGGATTAGAATTCAAATTATAAACTTCCTTAAAAACCATGATTTGCCTTTGTTTCCAAGAAAATGCCATGCGCAGTTTACTTCCTTAAAACAAGCTCTTTCCAATCTCTTCATCACAATGATTTCCTAAAGTCTTCACTAACTGCAAGTTTCTCTGGCTTCACAGTCATGGAGAAAGCTCTTGTGCAAGAGGGCAGGACTTCTCTTCCAGGAAAGAGGACTTGCTACAACAATGACTAAGGAATCAAACTGATTGTATTATGAGCTCAGAATCTCAATTCATGAAAAAAAGAGTGTTCTTTTGCAAGGTCATTTTGTGTCACATATAAATTCTCCAACAATGCTATGCAACCAATTGATTTTTGTTGTTTTGGCAGCAAAACTGGGGGAAAAAAAATAAAATCAGTGCAGACATTCGTGTTGAAATGCAGTAAACATTTGTTTAGTTTTGGTGCATGAAATTAAAACACCAAATCATTTACTTCAAATCAGACAAAAGAAAAGTGAAGTAAAAATTAAAGGAAATAGAGATTAGGCTCGTGAAAGAGGAAGAGGATTTTCCTTGTTTGATCAAGACTGTACAAAACAAAAATACTGCCACTGTTCCTACTATCATTAGCTAGGCTAGATACAAAGTGGAAGATAGTACAATAAATGTTTTTTGAGAAAAAAGTTGGGCAGATTTTAGAAGTTCTTAGGCAGCTGCTGGATACCAAACTTCATTGACCCAGACTATGACATCAGCATGCTGCAGAACATAGTCTTGAGTTTGATAATTTATATTAAAAAAAAAGAAAAAGACAAAGGTCCCATATAGCTCTCCACTATATGCCTGTCCAAACCCATCTGAAGAGGGAGACATGGCTGAGAAGGCAGACGGAAGAGAAAAGGAAGGAAGAGAATACTCAGCTTTGACTGTTAAATAATGCAAATAAAGCTGCAGTGATACCACTTAAATGTTATACATGGCTTTTAATTGTTTGTTGTAGGTAAATATAAGTATTATGCAAAAACAATGCTTGCTTTTAAGGCCTCATTATCAAAACAGACACCACTATAAACACAGCCTGCTTAAGAAAGGTGCTGAATGCATTGAGAATATTGCTCCTCTCATCTTTTCTTAAAAAGCACCTAGCACCAAGAGTCTTCACTAAGGCTTACTGTGAGACAGGTGCAGTACAGAACACATCTGAAAAGCATGTATGTATTTTTAGAGCTCTTATTTGATGTTTTAAGGCTGGACTATAAATACCAATGATTAGACTGTACTACTGGATTAAATTTCATATTTCAGAGAAGAACAAAAGGAAAGAAAAATAATTTATTAAATGGTTTAAACAAACTATTGTGAATATGTTTATTCCATATTTCAGTTCCACCACCACAGGAAATTTAGGAAGTTGTTACTTATGTTCAGTTGGTAAAGAATAAATTTTGTTCCCAGCAGTAATCAGACATTTGGATTTGTGTTCAATCTACTGTTAATCTCCCACTGTAGCTTGAAGTCAGAAGATGTAGGGAAAAGCTAGGTGGAGTTGGAAAAAGCTATTATTACAAAGTAATTATTATTACAAAAGTACAAAATGAACATATATTATGCAAATTTATTTAAATGAAAGCTAGGCACATATGCCTATATGTGTGCGTGTAGATACATTAATTTCTCTTGAATATAATAAATTCTGGGAAAAAGAAGAAACGAATCTTCAGACTATGGCCTTAGGACTTAAGAGACTGAAGTTGGATAAAACTTTCCCTGCTATGAATGTGTCATTATGAGAGAGAAGATAGAGTCTGTCTAAGAAAGACAATTAATGGACTGAACAGTTACCTGATGAGAATGACCCCAAAACATGGGATGCTAGCAATAAAGAGTAGAAAGACAAAAAAAACCCCGTATTATTAGTGTCAGTTCTCTTCACAAATATCACATTGTTATATTTAGATTGTTGGCCAGTAGTTCCATCCTGATTCCTGCAGAGGGGACTCAGAAGGGGTTTGGATTTGCTTTCACAATAGCATTCTTCACACACCTGGGGCTTGACTCTGCTTCCATTCAAATAATCAGGAATTTGTCCACAGTCTTATAAAATTTGGGTCTGTGTCTTGAAAATAGTTATTTCAAATTAAAAATAAAAGTTTGAGTGTTGCTAAGTAGTTCATCACCTCTTCTACTCTGAATGGGGAGGAGGGGAAGAAAAAAAAAAAGCGAATTGTTTCTTTCATCCAATATGAGCTTTTAATTTTTAAATACACTTCTATTTATGAGGCTCCTAAAAAGTAAATACCAGTAATGTATGATGTGGGCCAGTTTCTTACATAAAGTATACACCTCTACATGCAACAGATGAATGACAGAGTGAACAATCTTAAAAAAAAAAAAAAAATAGGAATGAGAAATAGCTAAGAGTGACTGAATTTGATCCTCTGCAGCACAGATTCAGACTGCACATGATTTGTACACTTTGTCACTTTTCTAGCAATAGAACAACTTGAGAACTGTTGTAAATCACAGATTAGAAGTAGAACAGCACTGAGCCCAAAGGATCCTTTTCGTTTGCCACAAGTCCTGGAAAGGCCACGGGTCAGCATATGATCAAATAACCACTGCACTGGCTCGTGCCCCGATACCCCTGCACTGGTTACATAGCTGCTGAGTTACTTCACATGGGAATTCACAGATTTGCCCAAACACAGAAGAGAGCCTGCAATGCAAAGCAATAATTAACAGTCTCTGACTTGTGTATATAGAATCTCCTTGCATAGTTGGCTTCTGCGGATTGTTTATTCTCTGGCTAGAATCCAGCTTTCTAAATCCCTGCCAATACTATTTCTAAGTATGAAAATTCAGCAGTGTCTTAATCAGGGAAATACTGCTGCGTCACCACACTTTACAACAGGATCACAATGAATTACTGAATCTCCACGCAATCAAAAAAAGATAACAAGGATGATTACACAGAACTTACTTCAGAAACATTGTTCCAATATGGAGAAAAGCCCAAACCTAGTTCTCTCATGACTGTTCAGTTCTAGCCCAGTACGTCAATGCTCAATACTTTCACTAAGCCATAGACGCAAATAGTGCTTTATTCATATTAGAGTTCCTATATATCTGTATCTGTAAGTGGAATTTAACACTTGGTACAATGAAAAACGTATTCAGAAGAATGAGTCGTAACATTTTTCACAAAAGAGCAGTGAAGTCTGTCCTATAAAGACATAATTGTTGAGTTTCCCATCATCTTGGATAGTTTAAGTTCTCCATGAAGTCTCACCATGTGGGCTAATGCTATTTCTGCCTTTAGGTTTATGTTGTCTTTTACAACTTTACAGTATATCAGTCAATCAGGTTTGTATTCCATTCCTGTATTTGGAGATATTTTGTGTGAATAACTTCTCATTTAATCTATTTTGGTAGCATTCCGTCCAAACTACACGCCATGGTAATTCTGAAAAGACAAGACAGAAAGAAAAAAGAAAGAAAAAAGAAAGAATGCAAAAATTCATCCTTTACCATGTAGAAAAAAGCCAGTATTTTGAATGCTATCATGTACTGAAAATTCATGTTTTTCACTCAAGATAAAGTATCTAAAAAGAATAAAATCTCCTTGTAAAAGTTTACGTCTGCAGAACTTTCCCTATGTTTTTGAATAGTAAGATGAACTGTCTTGGAAGTGACATAATGCAAAAGTGACATAATTTTAAAGTGTAAGTATTGTTGGTCAGAGGCTGACACTGCTGGTACTGGATGGGGCAAGAATACAAAAATCTCTCAAATTCTCACCACAAAAAGCAAACCAGCCCAAGATGAGAGATTACCAGATAAAGCATGTTTAACAGTGAAACAGGTGTTCAAATTACTACAGGCTGAAAATGGTATGGAAATATCAGTCCTGGTGTCTTCGTATTTGGGAATGCTACAAAGGCAACAAATGTGCAAAGTAAATGACCCAGGCAACTACCTCCTTATACCTTGACAGTTTTGTACATAACAGTAGCCCTCTAGCAACAAATTAGTGAAATACAGAGATTCTGAAAAGCTTTCATGGAGACGCAGAGTTCTGCAAAATACATTTTTTTGAATTGCCTTCCTCCAATGGGTCCTAGGCACTTCACTTCAGCTCCTCACTTCAGCATCTCTGTTAAGTGAGCCATAGGAATGGCAACAAGGTAATCACCAAGGATAAGATTAAGAGAAGTAAGGAAAAAAATAAAAAAGAGGAAAAGAAAAAAACTAATATCGAAAAGGGAGAGGAGGAATATGTCTGAAGTATCACAACTCCAGACAACAGGATGCAGTCCAAAGTTTTTCTTGGTATCTTTCAGATGTCTCCTCCATCAGTGCCGGGCCTTTTCCTTCTCCAGGTAAACAGAAATCTCTCTGCCTTTTCCCTCTGAGGTAGTGAATCCTTTGTGTAATGCCACTAAGTAAAACTTCACTGCTTTTAGATTGTATCAGGAATGGAATTCTAATGGACTGAATAGCGCCCATTAGAATAAGTGTTGTTGTTGTTTTTTTTATCAGTAACATGATCAAGACTCAATTGTTTCTCAGCACAGCCTGAGAGCTGGCAATCCTCCACTGTCCTTCTAGGAATGCCCTGAGGTTTGTTGCTTGCAATGCTTGGTCTGCAAGCATATTACTGTCGAGGGGTTTGAAGCATAAAACAATGCTCACTGTTATGCTCAGTGTTATAGTTTGGTTCTTTATTAGGAAGTTTCTTTCTAGCTACTGAAGTATGTTTAGGAACACAACTTGTTCCTATGGAAATTAGTGAGAATTTTGCCCTTGACTCCAAATAGAACGGGAACAGACTCCCTGTCTGCAACATCAGACATCCCAGCATAAAGTGACAAAATCGTGTGGGCCTGCTAAGCTTCACCGTTGTGAAAAGGTCAGCCAACAAATCAAGAGACTCAAAGGGAGAAGCACGAATGCCACTGCTGGAGCTGCTGCACACACAGACATTAGATCTCTCCCTGCTTATCTCCAGAGAACATAGAAAATCAGCACCTTACCTTCCACCCCACACAAACTGCCAGGTAGATCCAACTACTGTTGTGCTCAGAGCCTACCACCTGCAAGTGAAAAAATCAAGCAAACCAGCCCTCCCATAAAAGCAGTGATGTACTATGTCAGCTGAAGATAAGGCATTCAGATGCAGCATCAGCATCAAAAGGTTGTGATGTCACCTGAAGTACTCAGTGGCTTCTCTGTAGATTTTCTACATTGACAGGGGGTATTGAGATGTACCTGGGGAGTACTATCTATGTTGCATGCTGGTACTGATTTCTTGGGGGCGGGGTGTTACTCCTCCTCATTTCCATTTTGGTGTGCAGTGTATGTGCGTGTAGGGTACCAATAAAAGCAGAAATCTGTCCTGTACTGGGGAAACTGCTAATAGGTTAATTTGTCTTTATTTTTCCTACCATTATTAAAAAATAAAATCAGATTTAAAGCAAATTAACTTCTCCAAAGGTTGCACTATGCTGTTCTTAGATTTTAAAGATGGTAGTGGATTCTCACGTCTACAGGTTATTATCTGCCATGTAACATGTTCTGGCATTCAAACACAAACTGTTTGCCATGTGATTTTTGCTTCTCTCTCGGGAGCAAACATCCTGTCTGAATCAGATTTACACCACAGACGTTTCCAATCCCAAAAAGATGAGCTCTTTACAACTGAGGCTAAGTAAGGCATGCAGATCATGAAGACTTCATACTGGGGAATCTATAAAAGCCAACAAATAGCTTTATTTTCAGGGCCTCTGAAAATGGATTGTTTTGTTTGGCATTTCTGAAGCAGTAAGGCAGCCTAGTCAACTCACTCTCAGGTCTGATTCTACTTGTGCCAGGCTTCTGGTGACCATTAACACTGCTGTTACTACCCACAGCCCTAGTATCTACATATGTCTTCTGAAATGTCTGCCTTCAGAGTGTGCCTTATGCCTTCCTGAATTTTTAAGACCTTATAAGCTTCCACGCATTCTTTTCTTTCATGTAGGAGTCCACATCACACCCAGTGGGACCTTGTGAGAAGGAAGTTTTGCCTTTCCCTTCAGAGTTCCTATAACTTATATTGCAGTGATGTACAAATTAATCACTGGCTGAGCCCTACAGCCACTGAACTCCATTGTCTGAGCAATAAAATTTGGAGGTAACAAAGTTGAGCTGATGTATCCTTTCATCTGTCTATTTTGTAAGTAGGAAAACAGATCCAGGTCCAAAATTTCCAGAGTCACTAGTGAATTCATGCGTGTCAACTTGCAGATTTGCAACATCAGGTGTTTTAGAGACCTGTCCTTTCCTTTGCCAGGCATATTTAAAAAAAATCCTTTGGGTTGTTTCATATTTGTGCCTTAAAATTCTAGTCACTTTGAAATCATTGTACAGAATTCATTAAAAACAAAGCAAGGTAAATGAAAAGATAGGAAAGAGCTTTTCGAGACCTTCATATGTTAAAGTTCTCATCTTTAAGAGGAATGAAACAAACAGAATAGAAGAGATTTACTTCAGCTTCCAATAATTTGCAAAAATACATTTCTTGCCCTATTTTACTTTATTTTTTTCACCTAAATCCTCACAAAAGAAGTCAATCTATTATCTACTGCAGAAATGTGATTAGTTAAAAAAATCAGTTCTCATCTGTAAACCTTTTTTAGGAAAGGACCTCAGCCTAAAAGCCCAGTTTATCAGAAATCTCCAATATCCATTAGGAGAGTGATTTTGAAAAGTAAGACCAAACAAAAAAAGTTGTAGCTGGATTTACCCCAAGTATATCATATTTTGAAGTATAAACATTCTTACAGTAGTTTATCGAGAGCATAATTATGTTCCCAGCTGGAATAATACAGTGACAGCTCTCATACCTGCCTAATGCCATTACTTACTGCTGTCTGCTGTTATATGAAGCTGTGTGCTTTATAAGCTTGAAAAGGATACTTGGAAACTCATCTGCCTTTCTCCCACCTACAAACACAGGAAAAAGAGAAAGAATGAATAAATAATAGGATTCTACTTCATTTCTTTAGCGCTCGATTCTGCTGTTGATGAGCCTACTCCACCAACATGCAAATCTTAAATGCACGATTGCATTATTTTTACCTCCATAAGTCTAGTACATTTGCCCTGACAACAAATATACACATACAAGAAAAGCAGGGGTGAGCCACTCTCAAATTCTAGATCTGTGAACTTCTTCTCCAGAAGTTTTAACAAAAGGGTCTCTAGCAATAGAAACAATTCCTTCATTATACCTTCACACTGATCTGTAACAATCTTACTGCCTCTCAGACAGCAATGAGTGTTCACGCAAACACCTTGGTGACTGATACAGGAAAAATGTAGCCTATCATTTCTCATTATTGTACTGCAGTAACATTTTGCTGCTCCAACAGAGATCTGTCTGGGCACGATACCCACACAAAACAAGATTTTACACTGAAGAACCTACAATCCGAACAAACAAGACTGAAGATAAGTAGAGGGACAATGAATAGAGAAAAGATGAAATAGGGGGATAAAGCAATATGCCCAAAGCAGATCAGTTACAGAGAAAGTAGCTCAACCATCTCCTGTATTCACTTTTTTCCCAAACCACCTGAAGGACCTCAACACCAGAGAAACAATGCTAAGTTTACTTCTACATGCCAGTAAAGTTGAAGCAACATACAGCTTGAGCAATACATAGCTGGGATATAAACTTTCCCAGAAGCACTTTATTTAAAAAATATATATAACCAGTACATTATAACCAAGTTACGTTGGTATAGTAAAATACAGAACCCACATTATCATCTATACCTATGGGTTTAGTCTCCATTTCTGTTTGCTTTTTTTCCCTCTCTGCTTCTTCAAACAGAACACCTTTAGCACTACCAGGTCATACAATTAGACATCTTCAGAGAACAGTATTCTCAAAAGCAACTACAGAAATCATATAGACTTTATAGAAAGTATCTTTCTTGCCACTCTGTTATCAGTCTTAAGAAATACATATTTACCCACCCTCCCATAGCAACCAGGGTCTCAGAACTGAAATGGAATATCTGTTGTTCTTACTACTACAAGGAGCTTTACAGAAGGCACAAAGCACAGAATAAAACCTGGCTCACTTTCTGTCTACCTGCATTGACTGTGCAGAACTAAGTAGTAAAAATTTAATAGTTCAATATAGAAACGTAACTCAATGACAACTAAAGGAGATGAGATATTCAGACATCATTTCTTTTTCTTTCTTTATGTAGGTTTGTCATTAAGTTTCTTCACTAGAGCCGGTAACGGTCAGAAAGTCTTCAATTCCCAAAAGATATTTTCAGACAGATGTTTCACTGCCAAGCTGCTAAGAAGACAAGGTCACAGGCTTGATTCTTTAGAATACTTAAGTAAATGCTGGAAGCACAGTTTGCTGATATTAGAGAACACTAATGCATTAGGAATGAGGCATATGTTTTAGCACTTTGCTGAACAGAGCTTGGGATAGGCTCTTCCTCAGGGTATGAAGGAAATGTGTATTTTAGAATGGATATTGTTTACTCACTTGAAAGGAGCATTTCAGCAAAGAAATGTACACTTCCTACTGAAGCTCCCCTGCTATTCTAACTTACTACTGCTATCATCTCAGATGCTTATTGCCGAATGCCAGTCAGGCACTGTTTAGGTTTAGAAATGTATATCCTAAAACATTTACACACTCCTTCTCAATGCTTCTATGAAGAATGCTACATATCAAAACGTTTCTTGGAAAACTATGAAAATTGGTTGAATCATTTCAGATGTTTAACTTGACATACATTTAAAAGTGGGTGCTCATTCTCTCTTTCTCAAAAAAGAAAAAAAAGAAAAGAAAAAAGCTTTTTAGCCCCTCTTTGGTTGCAATTCTAAGACAAGTGACCAAGACTATCATTCAATTCTACAGACTTTTCTTTCTCTACTATTTTATCTCCTTGCTACATATATACTCTTTGTCATAGTTGATATTCCTACAAATTTAAAACTGCTAAAGAGTTCCATTTCTACCCGAACCCGACACAGTTAACATAAGAAGGCTGTGACCGGTTGTTCGCATAAATGGGATTGGAATTATTGATTTCAGCCGGATAATGACAGGATACAGCATCTTGAAGAGGTAGGGCGACTACCCTATGTTAAATAAAGATTGGAATTAAAAAAAAAAAAAAAAAAGGGGGAGATTTGCGCCTAGGTCATTACAGAAGAGGAACACAAAAGATGCATTTACTACTCATAACAAAACGATACATTCAAATGCAACAGTACTTCACCTCAGAAGAACCGTTTGCCTGATTAGCTCAGAGCACCACAGGTACCAGCGGGCAGCGTTTCCTCCCGTTAAGACCCCAGAGGTTACAGGGAAGTTAAAGACCTGTGAAGGTCACGCCACAAGAAGGTGACAAAGTTACACAAGAAGTCAATAAGCCGATCCTCACTTCTGTGCTGCAGCAATAAACTACAGAGATCTCAGCACAGAGCCGCTCGTGGGGGGGGGAGGGGGGTCAACGACACACAGACAACGAACATCGCACTTCTCAGTACTCGCGTCTTGAAGGAGAACTGGAGCAAGTGACGATTCGAACTATGTTTTAGTCTGAGCTTTATGGCTAGGGAGGTAAAACAAACACTAAGAGATCTAGCACAACTCACACTGCTCAGTCCCGTCCGTGCATCGTTAAGGAAGGCACCGCAGCCGCGAACGCTGAACTGGGGCCGCGGATCGCTCCGCTTTTATTGCTTGTTTTTCTCCTCGGCGGCAAAACATGACAGCGGTACGAGTCCATCTCACGAACAGGAAAGAGACGAAGGCGGGCAAACAGATAACCCCGAAGCCTCAGAGGGGTCCCGTTGTCATGGAAACGAGTCACCGCTAATGAGCCTTCTAAGACGCGAGCGGTTAATACCTGAGTCCCGCAAATCAATATTGACTCACGAGCTCAGCGCACACACAACAATCCCGCTGCCAGCAGCCCGGCTCCTGGCCAAACCAACCAGCCTCCCCCCGGCCGCTCGCACACCGCACAAAGTTTCCCGAGAGCGGCAGGTAGCGCCCGGCAAGCAAAAGGCAAAGCGCAACCCCTAAACGGCCGGAGCACCCGAACGCGCGACCCGCTCACCTGGCGCCCGGTCGCTCTCGGGGCACTTTTTCCCACGGCCGCTCGGGTAAGCCCCGGGCCGCTGCCGAGGCGGCACGTCAGAGCCCGAGCCGGCGGACGAGGAGCTCCGGAGCCTCCACCTCCCTCCCCATCGCCCGGCTCCGCGTCCCCGCCCGCGTCCCCTCCCCCGCCCCGCCCCAACCAGCCGCTCTCCCTCCACCTGGGCCGGCTCTCCCACGCGCGGCCCCCGTGTGACGGGAGGAACGCAGGAGAGCCGGCTCCGCCTCTCCCCGCACCGGCTGCCGGCTGCGCTCGTCCCGCCCGCAAACTTCCCCCCGACCGGCTGGGAAGGACGGCCGGGCCAGGTGCGGCCCCTTCGACGGGGAACGGGAGGCGCTGAGCTCCGAGGCGGGACGGCGCCTCAGGGCGGGGCCGCCGCCGCCGGCGTTTCTCCTCAGCCTTGCGGGGCGGGCGCCGCGCAGCCCCCTCCTAACGGTACCACGGGGGCGGCCTGAGGCGGACGGCGGCCGGGCGGTGCTCGCTAACGGCGTGACTCCGGGAGCCGTAGCAGAGCCTACCTCCGTGAGACAAAGCAACTCCGAGAGAGGAAGAGGAGGGTGCGCGCCGGTTTATGGGCTCACTTTGCTAAAAATGGCAAAGCCTCCCTCCGCCCGCCCGCCCGCCCGCCCGCCCTCCTCTTGTGCCGCAGTCGCTCGGCCCAACGCGAGGAGATGGCCCTAAGCCGTTGCCTCGGAATGGTCCCTCGTACGGATTCGATGTATAACAAAAGCTCTCTTTCATTTACACTTTAATGCGTAAACCGTGCAGAGCAGGGAGCTCCGCTGACGCGGTTGCGGGAGCGATGACTCATGCCCACCACATGTACATTATTTACTGTTTGGGGATGGAGCTACGTTAAATGAGGCGGCTGGATAACACAGTCTTCATGCTCTGACTGCTTCCCTACAGGCAGGATCTCTCTCCCTGACATGTTCTGATTGATAGCCCCGGGTGAAGGTATGCCTTGGATATCTGAGCAAGTGAAGTGCACTTCTTGCACAGGTGTCGCGCATGGAAAGGAGTGGCTGCAGATGTACCTCTGAAATCGGGCAGCAATATATGTTCTCGCTCTCTTCACATCACCAAACTCAGCCAGTTGTTTAAATCTGTAAGCTGAATGATTCCAAACAAATCAAAGTCTCCTGTCATCTTGTACCAGCTTTTTGCAGGAAGATCCCTCATTACACAGTCGCATGAAACTAGGCTATACTGTCCCAGTGGGACTAATTCTTCTACAGACACCAAATAAAACTCCTTATGACTAGGTGGGTGCTGCTGTTTTTTCATAAAATAATCATAGAGCACAGGAATGGTGGACCAGCTGTTAATACGTTTGTAGTTTTTCCTACAATTCTGTAGTAGTGCTGATACCTCAACTTAACCCTGACAGAACAAGAGCAATAAACCATTTTCTATTTCTTCCATTTATTTTTCTTCTTAAGCATGGAACCTCTCCCTGTGTGCATGCAGATTCAAAGCCACTCTTGCAAGGTGCTCAGGCTTCAGACATTCCTGTTTCTTTACTGGGCTTCTCTATTAGAGTGACGTTTTCACTCCGTTTCATTGTCCTAAGAGACCAAAGGAAAAGCTTCTTTAAATAAGACACAAATGATTGTGGTTTATTTATGCCTATTTCCTGAGGAGCAGACATTGTAGAGCGTGTATATGCATGAGAGGAAAAAGCAGGGGGGAAGCTGTGTATTTTTTATTCTTTTTTGAGGACAGAAAGAAATACTGGACTTTTACTCACGTGAGCCTTCAGCCGGTCAGCTCCCAAACCCCTGGGGCAGAAGATGCAAATTAGAACAAAAAATGGAAATTAAATCCTGATCAGTGATTTTACCATACTGTGCTAATTCCAAATGCAGCAACCAAATGCCTGTGTCCCAACTGCCTCATCATCATCTGTTCAATGCTGTATGGTTCTTGTGCAGTAAATATAACATTTCTATTGTTTTTCTTAAATAGTGACAAGTCTTCCTGCTCTAGCACTGATGTCCCACACAATAAAATCTCTTTAAAATCACAACTTCAATCACTGTGGAGACTTGAAGAACATGCCTTGCTATGGAGAGTGACACTAAACCAAAAAGAGGAGAAGTGACTGATGCATCTCTCACCCCTACCTAAGCTAGTGCTGGAACTGATATTAGGATCAAGGTCTTACGGTGTCAGATCTCCCAATTAAGCCCAAACTATTTCAAACTTATACCAGTTCATGATTTCAAATGCAGAGTTCTGTATAAAAATACAAAAAAATGGTTGCACTCTAGGCAGCAATTGCTTGTGACTTTGTAGTATAAAGAAGGCTGTGAATGGGAACCTCATTTGGGCCTTGAGATGATACCATAGTAAATTCACAAAAAATAGTATAGCACTACTAACTGTAGATTTCTTTCTTGTCCCAAAACTAGAGGAAAGCGCTATTTTAAAGTTCGCAACATCTGTGTAGCTAATTTACTATGTTAGCCATATCCAGAACAGTGATGCAGGCTCACAGATAACTTGGCTCACACAGAAAGTCCCATCCATTAACTCCAATAATGGCAAAATCACACCTCAGGCTTTACAGCACAGATCACTGCCGAAGCAGCCATGACAGAGGCCAAGTGTAATGATTTGCATGCACGAGTTCCACATAAAGATAAGCACATGTGTAAGCCTTTGTGGGATTGAACCCAAGTTTCTCAGGCTTTCATCACTAAAGATCATGCTTTGCCAAACCCAACAAGGATGTATCGTTCCATCCTTGCAATTCTGTGTGTTTTTACCCTCTGTATAACTACTAGCATATACACTGTTTTTTTTTTTTACTATGCCATGCAAGGGAATCTTAATAATGCCTTATAAGCACAGAAGTATAGCATATGTCAGTATCAGATTCATTTCTGAAGAGGCTGATTCACCTTTGCTAGTACTTTGAATAGCTTTGATTGGACTGTTATGACATGGAACGCACAGTGTTTCCACATTGTATTTGGAAAAGAGATAGCGTTCTAGTATTGATTCAGCCATCTTTTATAACTCATCTTTGAGTATCATCTACATGGAACTTCCATGCAATTTTTTGTGAGGCACTTGCATGCTAACAAGTTACACTCAGGGCATTAGATCCTACCAAATGAGAAGTGTTGACATCTGTAGAGAATTAATAATCAGAGCGCTGACTGCCAACAAGTCCAAACTCAGGTGGTTTGGATGTGGCCCTGGCTACCACATGGTCCTGAATGATTGCCAAAGAGGTTTTTCAAAACCAAATGTCAAGGAAATGACTCAGGGACAGACCTTACTATTTCTCTTCAAGCTGTATATTCACAAACATGTGTATGTGTATGTGCTCTTTGCAGGAAGAAATTGATACTTAACATGGGTGAGAATAAAAAACACTGGCATATACTTCCGTAAGCTTTACTGGAGCAATGACTTTGGAAGGATTAGCTATAGCTGAAACGTTTTGTTACTGTTTTAATTTGGTTAGATTTCTGAAAGAAACATTAAAAAGAAAACAAACATAAAATACCAATGGTAAAACAACACTCAATGATAGTAGTCCAAGCATGCACGGTCGTGTGAGTTACAAAGGGGTAAATACATGCACAGATATGCAAATGTACACAAATACACATTTATGCTTTCAAGCCCCTGTCTAGGGAAGCAGAATGGGTCACAGCTTTACACTGTGTTGGTGATAGATCAAGGTAAGGATTTGTACTGGTAAGTTCACCTGAGAACACACCGTTATCTGGAACTGGCATTAATCCTATAATCAAGGAGGGAAGGACGTGCAGGGAATGCAGGACTCCATTTGATTGCCAAGCAAGTCAGACTGCAGCACTTCTCTCCCACTCACGTGCGCCCCAGGCAGGTGCCGTTCAGCAGGCAGCAACAGGAGGGGAACTATTTTTGTGAAGCAAATAACAAATACTGGTTACTTCTTTGCGTAGATGATGGGCTACGCTACAGCACCTGACATTTAAAACCCATTAGCACTTGTCATAGAAATATTATGCAGTGGGTTGGTTATTCTGCAATAGCTATGTGGGACCATCCCCACCCAAGCTTACATCTTTTCTTTATTTTAGGTACTTTTTGCTCTTTTCTTTTCCACTGATTGACTAAGAGAAAATGTATGATTTTCACTGTTCCCAAAAGGTTAATAGATCTATCTGTGCTTTTTGATGGGGTTACAATGGGCTTGTAAAGCAGGAGATAAAGAGCTGGAACAGTGCTCATGTCTGACATTAAAAGCAAAAAGGGATCTTAGCTTTCTTTAAGTGCATCTTTTTTTTTCAGAGACAATCCATCCTTCTGAATCATCCTGTGCATGGCAGAGAAGGAACTGGTTCCAGAGGACTCAGAGCTAGACAGGACCACTTAACTCTGAGTTGGTGAAGAGTGGAGGAAGGGAGTAGAAAGGAAGGAAAAGAATTTGCTCTATAATACCGAAGCAGGTCTTTGTGGCCACAGGGCCCAGCCAAACCCTCTGTAAAAGAAGATGCAGCTAGATGCAGTTTTTGGACTTCGATATGGAATCCTTAATAAGAAAATAAAAGTGATGGAGAACAATTGCAATGTAAGTAGAATTACTCAAATAAGATGGAGAAGTGTGAAAGGAAAAGTCAGCAAACACTGGGACAAGTTTTATATTCTCTACAATTGACATTTTAAACTACTGTACAATGTGTCTCAGCTAATACTTTTTCCAGAAGTTTCATTTTGTCACTGCTTCCTGACAGGGATTACACAGAGCTGGATCACTAAGCAGTGGCTACATTTCAGCTTCAATAAGGCTGCATTTAAGGGGTGAAACTGCGGCTGCTGAGCAGTATCTTTTACAATTTTTAGAGAAGTTTGTGATCCTTGACATGGAAGGAGCCAAACAGATGTCTGATGACTATATTTTACTAGGAAATACTAAACCAAGGCAGGGAGAATAGCAAATAGGGTAGGTTTTTTTGTGGTTACAGCACAATCCTGGGAATTGTTTTTTTCCCTGTTCCTCTGAGTACCCTTGAAGAGTGGATAACATTTTAGTTTAGCTACTCATAACATAACCACAAAAATACCTGTTCTCCCAGATGTGCTGGGGACACACTTTGCAAGATATTTTAAGATTCTTCAAAGGAGAAAGAGTTGGTATTGTTGAAACTTGCTTACCTTGAGCCAACAGGAGCTCTCCTGCAGCTAAAACTCTGATGCAGGCTCTGATGCAGGGGTTTGGAATCTGGTAGAGATAATGTAGCACAAGTGATATGGGCTGTAGGCACATGGGACTGAATGCATGTCTCAACTTCTTAGCTGGAATAAGTGATCTTTGCATGATAGATTGTTTGGGATTTTGCTGGGAATGTAGGTTGTCTTTGGATTCACCAGTCTCTTCCAATCCAGTGGTTGCTGTAGTACAATTAATGATCTGGTCTAATGACAGAGAGAAGGAAGGCTGTTTTTCTTTGAGACAGGAGAGGTTTTATTTTGATGGGCACACAAAATGAGATATCCCCCTAATCTCCTGTGTAATTCATTCACATAATCTCTTTGTAGGCACATTGTATTAATCCCTGTTATTAAGGGAGAAAACCTGAAACATTGAAAGTGTCAAAATGTACTGCTCAGCAGAAGAAGCCAAGATGCTGAATGTCCCTCCTCTTTCTACTATAATGAAGATTTGCATTGTTTATGTCTTAACATATCTATTATGCACTGGAAATATTCCCTGAAGTTGATATGCTCTGGGGAAAAAAAAAAAAAGTAATTGAATGAGAAATACATAACAGAGCTACAAAAGGGATTTTTCTACAGTAATGCAATCAATTGCAAAAGCTGGGTCAGGGGACTTTTAAGGGGTGAGCTGAATCCAGAGACTGAAGTACAATTTGCGGAGTTGCTTATGTTTTCCTTTATAGTCAATTTCTCTGGAATCTGCCAGTGCAGAGAAATGACAAAGCAAAAATAAATTGTAAGACCATCATGTAAATAGATTTCTTTTCCACAGTGTTCCACGTTCACAGGCTTTAGGCTGCCAAGGTTGGGCTAGGGATTTGTATACAATAAATATATCTGTACTATTAATGAGAGTGGTTTGTAATCTAAAACCTCTGTGGGCTAATAGCCAGATACATCCAGAACAGCATTCCATCATCCTGTTTAGGATTAGTTACTGATGGACCAGAAAACGATGCAGAAGTTCATTTATCTCCACAGAACAATTCCTGTCCTGCCTTAAATGGAAGCTTGCTGTGATGGCCTGTTTCTTCCTCATGTTCCTGCTGAATCCTCCCTTCTGCACGTCGAATCACAGAATCATACAATATCCCAAGTTGAAAGGGAACCATAAAGCTCATTGAGCCCAACTGCTGGCTCTACACAGGACCACCCAAAATCCAAACCCTGTGTCTGAGAGTGTTGTCCAAATGCTTCTTGAACTCCGGTAGCCTGGGGCCATGCCCACTCCCCTGGGCAGCCTGTTCCAGGTGGAAAGCCTATTCCTAGCCCCCAGCTGCCCTCCCCTGACACAGCTCCATGCCCTCGGGCCCTGTCGCTGTCACACAGAGCAGAGCTCAGCGCTGCCCCTCCGCTCCCTGTGAGGAGCTGCAGCTGCCATCAGGCCTCCCCTCAGCTCCTCTGCTCTGGGCTGAGCACACCAAGGGACCTCAGCCGCTCCTCATACATCCTGCCCTCTAAACTTTTCACCATCTTTGTACAACTCCTTTGGGCATCTCTAGTAGTTTTATGTCCTTTTTGTACTGTGGCAACCAAAACTGCACACGTTAATGAGTCGGTGCTATTGCAGTGTAGAGTGAGACAATCATTTCCTTTACTTACTTCAGTCATTCACAGAAATACATGTGAAGAGTCAGTAAACCAAGCTGCACCAGTACTTTCACCATTACGCAGGTATTTTCTAGACATTCTCAAGAGCTTGTACAATGCTTACATTTCTCTATTATGCACTGTATTATACTCTCTAAAGCATTTTCCCCTTTGCAAGCCTCTCCTTAAAGGAATACACTGTAGTTTGGAGAACAGAATTTTAGCCATTCCTCTAAGTAATCACAACTCAAAACCTTAAAATTATTTAGGCATGGGAGTAAAACTTCTACATCTCCGTGAGGATCTGGGTCACAGATGTATTAGAAAATGTTATCTTCACTTTGAAGTGCAACTTCAATACAGATTTGCTTGCTTCATGCTGCTCCTTTCTCTTCTTGCTTATTTATACCAGAAATCTTTTTGTTTGTGAATAGGAACTGAAGTAGGTTACTTGGCATTTCAGTCCCTTAACCATGCACTGTGTTTATCTTGAGGTTAATAATAATAATATTTTACATGCTATACCAACATTAAGACACTGCACGTCACTGACAGAAAACAAAAGAAATTGTTTTGACTGTTGGGCTGGGAGTCAAATTCAGGGAGAAAGCAAGCAGAGGTGGCCTGAGTGCATTAGAAGTTCTTGCACTTTTGGAAGCACATGTTGAAACTCAGCCACTTCTGTCTCAGCAAGATAAATGTTGCTCTTCATGTCTTCTTGTAGGAAAGTATTATGAGTAAGACTTAAAAAAACCTACGGTTCTTTTCTGTTCAACACAAGCCTAATAAGATGTTTCAGTTTTGCTGCCCTTGGTAAATGATGGCTGCAAAACTATGGTGTTTTGTGGGCAATGTCTGATGGAGTCTTTTCAGAATGAAATATATTAAACAATATCTGGAAGTAGTTACTACCAGCTACTTGATGTCATAATAGTAAGGTTATTTTTCCATTATTGTCATAAAAATAGAGGACTGTTTTGCATGCTGCTTTATTGGGGAGATTTTGATTTATCTAGACTAAAAAGTTTTTCTTTCTCGTGGAATAAATTCTGTATTTTTCCAGAAAGCATATCATTTCGGTATGCTGTCATATTCAGGTTGCCTGATCCATCAACTAACATCCATTGCACTGAGCTTCCCTTTGTGTACAAACAGGGAGAGCAGTCTGGACTTCTGTGCAGTATGTGGGAAGGGAGAGGCTTGGGAAAAGAGAAAAGGCAGGTTTTGCAGATTGGTGGAGAACACAGGTTGGAAAGATAAGGAGATAAGGGGTTGCAGATGCAAAGGGAAGAAATCCAGAATTATAGGGGGAATCAAGGCAGAAGAGAAGCAACTGAAGAGATAACATGCAGGGAACTATAAGGGCTGAAATGAAAACCAAGGGTTTAAAGGCTCCTGTACGATGCATGTTCAGAAGTAGGGAGCTCAAATTCTTTAATGTTAATTATGATGATAGTGACCACAATTCTCTTACCCAAATGGATGGTGGCATTTACATGTCAGGGTTTCTGAATCCTGTTGTGTGGATGCTCATGCTAAAGGTAGCTAGAGAGTGCTACCAACATGACCGGCCACATCCAATGAAATTCCAGACACTCTCTTGAGTCAAAAACACTTGCAAAGGAAAATGTACAGATAAGTAAATAAAAAGAAGTCACAAATATTTTCAGAGCTATTTCTCAGTTGTGAAAGCAAATGTTCACAAATACATCCCCCTCATCCCACCCACATGGCAAGTGCTTGTCCTAGTCTACTGAAGACCAGAACTGAGTGTGAGAGGAATTGCAAATAATCACAGTAGGGCATAATAATATCTCTTTTGTCTTTATTTTACACAGCTCGAATTTTTTTTTTCCTGAATTTTCATATATTCTTCTTGTACTCTTGCATGTGACTAAAAATGATATGGTTTAATCAGTGATTGTTACTGCTTTACTTATAATAGCAATTTTGCTCTACAAAGATATGTAAATTAGGCACTCTCACAGTGTGCTGCATTCCGTTTATTTGCAATATTCTTAAGAGTCTTGTAAGAATTATTTAAACTGCCTCTTGTCTCTTCTACTGAAGGAGAGATTTGGCTAGATCTTTTACAAATGAAGCCAATATAGCATTATTCTTCTCTCAGGTTGGTCACAACCCAGTTTGAGATGGGGACAAGATAATAAGATTTTCTGGGAAACAAGTATCTAATGCTGCACATCAGTAGGTAAAAAAGTCACACATTATTTTGTGCTATTTCCTTCTTTGCCAAGACTTGCCCAGAATTTGGGTGGTTTAGGCAGAGCCGCTAGAATAAATACAGATTCAGCTGACAATTCCTGCTGTTATTCTTATCAGGCAGTAGGGACTGAGAAGGCCCTTTTTGAGTATGTTCCAGTGGCAGATATGAGGATAAGTATTAATAGCAGATTCTAATAAATCTTCATGGGACCAGAATCAACAACCAGCTGTTGCAGCCTTTTAAGCACATGCAGTTGTGGCAGATCTTGTAGTCCTGACACAGAGAGAAGTCCCACTAGAATTACTAGGCATTTGCCTGAACCAGGATTGAACGCCTGCAGACTTGAGGCCCAGTCTTTTCTCGTGACAGCATCCAATTAAAATTAATGAAGTAACTTGTTTGGGATCACCCAGAGAAATGATGGGAGAGGCAGGAGGGGACTCAGATTATGTAACTTCCAAGTTTTCTTAATTTGTTAAGTCAAAAATATCTAGAAAGCCAAAATGCTGAAGAATACTGAGAAATGAGAGCCATCAGTTAAAATGGCTCCCAGGCAAACTATCTGGTCTGATCAGTTTGTTATGAATCACCTCTGAGGTAAAACCTCCTACTTTCTAACACTATTTCTAACCTGTCTCACATGTAATCATGTATTTTGATTATAATGTGAGAGTATTTTATTTTTTATAAAGGAAAAGAGTTATGTCTTAACATGTCTGGTAGACTAGATTTCACTTCTACATTATTTTGACTGTTCTTTGACATGTCAGAGCAGCCTGGAGATGATGCTCTTTCACATGCAGCTGGCTGGGCCTGATTTTGCTCCTTGCCTAGCTCAAAGTATTAATTTATATTCTGTCCATGCCCAACTCTCCTAGTTTGTCTAGCTTACCCTGGATGCAGATGAAGGGTGACGATGTCCCTTTGCAAGCTACATGGAAAGGCATCAACTTAATGTCACCTGTGTATGTAGAGTATTATGAAGGCACTGTGGAGGATATAAGATTTTGGACTGCTACTTATAGAATAAGTGAGTGTGCTTGTTTGTATTGCAGATGCCATGTGGGAGTCACTAAAAGCAGGAATAGTTTCAGAAATCTAATTTACTTTCATTGTATATGCTGTTTGATTACCTTGTACATTTCTTTCTGGTTGCAATAAAAATAGTTACTTTACAGTCATTTTTATTTTAGGTCTCTCAAGCACCCACATATCAGTATAACATTTGAATTGCAAATTGTGTAAGAAATATTTATTAAAGATAGTAATTTCCTTTGGAATTTTATGTATATATGCATCTGTATCTTTCTATTGTTTTCAGTTACTATGAGGGTTTATTCTAGCTGTCTTCTAGCAGGCAGCTTTTAACTAGCTCTGTGTCTCTGCATAAGGACAAAATGCATTTAATGTACTTTCTCAGAATTCAATCATATTTTTTGAAAGAACCATCAGAGTATTATGCAAGAACTTCAGTGCACAGAAGAAAAGTCTCCTTGACTAGACAGACAGCATCACCTTGTCTGACACAATGCAACTTAAATGATTAAATGAATTCAAGAAGATATTTCTAAATTGCATACTGTTCTTCCATGCTACTGTTAGCGTGAGTGTCCATGCAACAGGATTTAGAAACCCTGATATGTAAATGCCTCCCAGTCTATTTTGCTCAAAGAAGGAACTTCCATGCTATTGTCCACTGGACTCCAAAAGTTAGAAGAAAGATTATCTGAACCATAAATTAAAAAAATGTCAACACATGTCAACAAACACCATGATAGTGTAATCCAAATATCTGAACTCCTGAATGCAATATATTTGCTCCAGAATGCTACCTTCTCTCCTGGAAACAGTACAAGAGGATAAAAAATTCCCCCTAACATGCAGCAGAACAAATCCACACAGACCACTACTAAAAGCAAAACTGCTAAAAGTCCCCCATGGGAAACACTTGTTCCCTGGTTTCTTCTGGGGAGAATTGGATGCATTTTTCCATTAATGTGGACACTGTTAACTTTTTCTGAGAAGGAGCAAAGGCCACACTGGATTTTCACTCCTCTGAGCTGAAGTTGCAAAATTCTGCGTGTCTGTGCAGGTGGAAAAAGAAAAAAATGAAAACGTGGTCCCCTGATCATAATGAAACACTGTGTTTTAGAAATAAGGTCTTAGCTTTTACTCAGCATTATGACCAGCATAGCACAGCAACCAGCAACTTATATTTGCTGTTTGGTGGATATTTTGTCTTTGGAGAACCTGGTTAGACTTTTCAGACTTTGGTAATACAGTAGCATGTTAGCAATTTGTGTCTGTCTTTAGGGACTGGCTTGTATTTCATGGAAGTCAGTTGTAGATACAAACAGCTGGTATAAACTCAGGACATTTCCTTTTTCCGTAAGGTCACTGATCATGGTGCTATTGCCTGTAACATGGCTGGTTTGTCTGTCTGGTTTCAGTGAAGTTACTTGTTACAGTCATCAATACAAAAAACATTAGAAGAATCATAGAACCATAGTATCATAGAGTCATAAAAATGGTTTGGATTGGAGGGGACTTTTAAGATCTAGTTCCAACCGCCTTTCTATAGGCAGGAACACCTCTCTCTAGACCAGGTTGCTCAAAGCCCCATCGAGTCCAGCCTCGAATGCTTCCAGAGAGGGGACATTTACAACCTCACTGTGCAACCTATTCCAGTGTCTCACCACCATTACAATAAAGAATTTCTTCCTAATATCTAGTTTAATTCTACCCTCTTCCAGCTTAAAACTGTTTCCCGTTGTCCGTTGCTACCTGCCCTTATAAAAAGTCCCTCCACAGCTTTTCTGTAGGTCCCTCTTGGGTATTGGAAGGCTGTTATAAGATCCCCCTGGAGCCTTCTCTTGTCCAGACTAAAGAGGCCCAGCTCTCTCAGCCTGTCCTTGTAGGGGAAGTACTCCAGCCCTCTGATCATCTTCTTGGCCCTCCACTGAACCTTCTCCAATAGCTAGATGTCTTTTTTGTGTTGGACCATGTCTCCAAAGGTTCACTTTCCTCTGAAACTTATCAGAACACCAACACTAGTTTGATTAGGTGAAGGATATAGGACTTTAATTACCTGATTTTCAGAAATTCTGAGCTCCAGGTTTTTCCACTGATCTCATTTGAAATGGAGGGAGATAGAAATGCTAGTCCTAAGATATCAGTTCACCTCATGCTCTGCATGGATCATTTGCAGCGGTGGAAAGGAGGCTTCCACCCCTTCACAGCTATTCCACCCTGGCTACAGAGAGTGAGAACATCTGACTTATATTCTATAGGCAATATTCATGTTGCTGTCAACTCTGCTAATGTGTACTGGCTTTCAAAGTGCACAGCATTTAGCATTGTATGGTAGGCTGCCTGATATATTACATAGCATGACACTACAGTGTAATACATATGTAAACTAAATAGCAGGTTATGTTAAATGTTTTTTGAAATTGTTCAGTGATACACAAAAGATAAGCTAGAGATTCAAGTGAACAGAATAAGCTACTTTCAACAAAGCCAATACATGCAGCACATTGCCACATTGCAATTCCCAATTAACTCTTGCAGTTCTTAGGAAATATGGCATGACAGTCATGAAGCCAAAGAAAATGTTGTGTCTTCAGCCTCCTGATAAGTGTTATTTTCTCAATAGAATGCTCCATTCTATTTCTTGGTCTTGCTGCATTCATAAACTGAAATCAGTCTTTTCAGTGTTATTTGCAGTCTAAATGATGATAATTTTTTTAATTTGTGAGTTGCCATATTATATTGTGTCATTAGTGGGATTTTCCCTTCTCTGTTTCCTCTAAATATTCCTACTTTCCCTTCAAGACAGTCACATGACAACATTTAATGCTACCAAACAGAAGGAAGCTTCTACTGTTTATTAAGAAATGTAGGTTCTTCCTTCCTTCCTTCCTTCCTTCCTTCCTTCCTTTCTTTCTCTCTTTCTTTCTTCCTTCCTTCCTTCCTTTCTTTCTTTCTCTCTTTCTTCCTTTCTTTCTCTCTTTCTTTCTTTCTTTCTTTCTTTCTTTCTTTCTTTCTTTCTTTCTTTCTTTCTTTCTTTCTTTCTTTCTTTCTTTCTTTCTTTCTTTCTTTCTTTCTTTCTTTCTTTCTTTCTTTTTCTATTTTTTATTTGTGTTAGGTGCACTTATAAGGCTTTTTCTGATCAGTTCCAGCTGAAATACTACTCAAGATTGGAACAGTAAATCCTAATGTAGAATCAGCAGGAAGACATACAGGCTATACAAAATCTTTGTTGTTGTTATTGTTGTTGTTGCCGTTAGCTGTACTTATAATTCAATGAGTCTGATGGTTTATCTCTAGAAATAACTTACACCAAGTATAGGTAAATCTAGTTCCCGATTTCATTCATCCAGCTTCTGTGATAGCTTCACTTGTGATTACAATAAAAACAGGGACATGAATTCAAGAAATAGCCATAGCTTGAGTCTTTCTTCCTTGAAGAACGTACACGTTGTTTACAACAAATACAAGCTTATAGCTCACCTTGACTTACATATGAAAAAAAATTACTAGGATGTTTTATTCCATCCTTCATAAGATAACAGTTGCTTTGCCAAAATACCAGCCTACTACAGTCTAGAAGAACAAATGCTCTGCATCTGTGTACAAACATAAGTCTCAATGTCAGTCAATAAGGAGAGAAGGGAGAGAGGAAGATTTTGATGGGGCCATAAGGTGAAAACATGGTATTTGAAACAACTTTCCATTTTCATTCTTCCATATAAGACCAGTTAGAGAGAAGTCAGAAGAAGTCAGGCTAGGTTGGTGATGCTTGTCTGAATGAATTGAACCTTCCTTTCACTTACAGAAAAAATAATATGATTTACTTCAGTCACTTTCATTTCTGTAAGATGCATGTGCACTTTACCTCAGCTTCTGGTAGAAACTGGATGACTTGTGCTGAGAATGTGCCTTTTGGTTTGTTTGTTTTGCTTTGTTTGATTTTTTTTTAAATTTATTTTTATTTTTATTTATTTTTTTATTTTTTTGCTTATGCCATTGTCAGAGCACACAGGAATACATTAAGGCATAGCCAATGTAGCCTTTGTGCTTGCCTAAGAAACAAGACATTAAAAATATTTATTGGGAAAATCACCTTTCTGGCCATTTTGCTATAATTTCTCTAATTTCTGCTGGCTTGCATTTAGTAGTGTCTTCTGCCATTAAGATCAATAAAAGCTCATTAAAATGAGTGGGGCTGTATTTTGGCAATAGAAGGAGCTTGTTATTCGGTCACAGTGAACTGAGCCTTTCAATTCTGACTGAATGGCAGTGCTGCTTGATACACTAAGCACTCTCAAACATCATTAGTGAGTCAGAAAGAGAAATGCTAATCTTCTAAAGTGGAATACTGAAAGTACTGTGACATCAAGTCACTGCCAGATTGTCTTTTGTAAAGACCATGGCTTTATATGGAGTACATGAGAATCCAAGTCTCTCTTGGTACTAACCATATCCTATCAAATCTGATGAATACTGAAAATAAATAGAGAATGTGGACAATAGTACAGCTCCTTATACATTTTGAGGCACATTGTTGTTCGAGAAAGTTGGTTCTGTTTTTGACATTTGCTCGTATATTCATGGCAGTAAAGCTCTGTAAATCTTTACAAGCAGTTTCTTCATAGTTTGGCTTATAAAAAAAACCAAGAATATCCAGCCAGCTAGATAGTCCAACCAACAACATATGCCAACTTTACTACTAATTGCCTGTTTTAAGCCATACCAGCTGAGTGTCTGCTACCTTACATTTTTACTGGGCTAAACCCAATTATTTTTATTTTGAGTAACAGTTTGTAAAAGAAATCATTCAGAGTTACTAAATATTTTGGCTGACCAGAATAGAAGTGCAGAAATGTTACCCTTCATTTTTACTCTTTATGTTGGCAACTTTAAAATAATTTTGAAGGCAAAAATGGAAACATCTTGTTTGAAAACATTGAATTACAGCATTTTTATACTTCCAATATTTTTTTTCATGTTTAAGCTATCAGCCAAGTCAGTGAAGAGCTGTGACTATTGAACAAATGCATTTTTGGTAAATAAATCATTAGTAAAATTTATTAATCTGAGTCACTCCGCTCTAGACACTGCCTGACATAATTTTCTAAGATCATTCTTTGCCTAGAAATATGTCTCTATTTGATCCATTTGTAAAGCATTGAGTGTATATCTAACCTTGAATCATGCAACTGATTGATGAATGCTCACTAACATTTTCAATTTTTACTAGAGTACAGCCTAACATCCCCACTAATATAATTCCCACCGAGTTACTCTGAACAAATAAAAGTGATCTCTCTGTTTAGAGCAATCATAATACAAGTGCTTATAAAATATCAAGTAAAAGAAAGTTCCGTAATCTGCTTTTTAGTTTAGTGAATGAATTTTGTTGTTTTGCGAGAAATCTGTAGAAAACATCAGAAATCAAACCAACGTCTTTTGAGGTCTCTGGCAATGCTTTACTACAAGACAATCCTTCCTGGAAAGAAAAGACAAACTCTGAATATAGTGAAGCTGCTAGGCCAAGAATCACCGCTGTCTCCAGTCCCACATGAATGAAGTAGCTTTCTCATTATTATTCGCTATGTGTATTGGCATATTGTTTTTGAGTTGAAGCCATTTATCCAGATCAGATTGCAGAAGGCACTATACAATCACAGACCAAACAAAACAGCACTTTTCTCAAAAAACTCACAGTCTAAGCACTGCTGGTACCTCCACTAACCCATGTGCTTATGACCGCAAATCAAATCAGGAGCATAGAATAATGACAGATGTAAGACATTATTATTTTTATAAATAATGACCGGCTAAGAGGCATATGAGGATTTGAGTTTTAATATGTTGATGAAAAGTTCTGCGTTCATATTCTCATAAAAAGAAGTCTTTGGGAGACATTTATCATAACAGAAAAATTCTTCCTTTCTTCTACTTGGACTATTTCTTTCTTTGGAGGGTTTTGAGTCTTGACTTGCAATAAAATTTCTGGGAAAAAAAGACACAAAGGAAGAAAAGATGATTTTAAAAAAAGAGAAATTACCAGGAAACACTTTGACTTTATAGGAACAAAAAATGTCTTAAAGAAGATGGTAGAAGAACCAGCTGCTGATTGGCGCTTGATTCCTCACCTTGCAAACATCAGTGGGTTTATAACTGTATTAGTAGGAGTAAAAGATTTCAAATAAAGTTTCCTTAATGTAGGAAGGCATGTTGTATGCTGGAAATCATCACTGGAATTTTTTCAGAACAGATTGCACTGCCATTTGCTTTGAATTATTGATTTTTATTTTTCTGGGGGAGAGTGTGATAAACTAAAAATGACATCCTGAGGTTTTTTGCAGGCTCTCTTTTTGTTGTTTTGATCTTTGCTGATGAGCCTTTCTTCCAGGAGCTCTGTAAGACCATGTGTTTCTCTTAGTGTTCTCACACAATTCTGCGTCATGGTGGGAACATTTGGTATCATTCCCAGGGCATGGCTGAGTTACTGTCAGGCCTTAACACTAAAGATGGATAAGAATGAGTTGAAGCTGGGGTAAAAGACCTTTGGAGAACACCAAGTTACTGAAAAACAGTGGAAAAGCAGTAAAATGACGGGACTGCTGTCTTTAGCATCATAGTTCCAATCACTTCCAGCTATTGTTCATATCACCACACTGGCTTGATTGTATGCAAATATTCTTTTCATATTCACAGTTGGCCAAACATTTCTTGCTTCCTAAGCTCCCTTTCTTTGTGATTTAGTGACAAATAAGACTATTCTCTCTTCCTGCCCCAGCTTTATGCTTACTATGTGATTTCTGACTGCCAGGATGGAAGGTCCACAAGCAGCTCTGGGGCAATGAGACCTGTTCCTTGTTTTAATGGCTTACTAGGAGAGGATTTTTCTGTCAGCAGGTTGGAGTTGTAGCACAGACACCTTGTAGACATGCCTCAGCTGTCTCCAGAAGAACCGGTAAAGTGCCCAAGTGAAGTATGAGGCTAAAGGAAACTACACTGTATGCAGATACCACAGACAGGTATCTAGTTCAGGTATCTCTTTTTACTACTGTATTGATGTATATCATTTTATGTGATCAACGGTCAACGTTGAGATCTACTGGTCTTGTGTTGGGGTCCACTGTTAAACTGAGGCTATACCCATTTAGTGTCTGAGATTACTTCTGGGATGAAAAGTTTCTACCTCACATTAGAAAAGTTTATTTGTGAGGGACTGGAGTGGACTGTAGCGTAGTCTTCCCAGATAAATATCATAGCATATTATAGCATGGCCACTAGCATTTTGATGAAGTTCTGTGTCAGTTGGTGCTTCATGACACTCAAGAGAAATGGTCAGTATCATGGAAGAAGTAGAGATGAGCCTCTCTGGATGCATATGAGGATACTTGGAGTCTTATCTATAAAATGAGAATATCTGGATATTTCAGACAAAAGAAACTGGAAAAAAGTACTGAAAAGTATTACTTTTTGGTAAACCATTATAGTTGGTTTACCAAACACAATATGTTTATGAATCATCCCTTCATAAAATGAAAACTAATTCGGTAAAATCATGAGAAATAGCATTTTAACCCTCATATTCTGTGTGGATATTAACAAAATGGTTAACGAAACTGCTCTTACTCATCTAATAAAACTCTTCAAATAATAATAATAATAATAATAATAATAATAATAATAATAATAATAATAATAATAATAATGTTTTCCAGAGCTCTGCTGCTAGTGAAAGAAGCAATACTTTACATTCTAACATGCTTCCAAAGGAAGGCTATGGTAACAGTGTGTAACTATGTCCTTTACAAGTAAAAATTGTTATGTGATCATTTTTATGGATCACATCCCATTAGATTGCTTACAGGAAACCTCATTTATGCATCTGCTTCTTCTTTCCTTGCAAAATGCAGAATTAAGTTATCATGACATTTTATTGTGTACAAAATTAGCTCAATTACTAAATTAGAAAGGAATTCCAATAGAAACAGATATAACAATAGTATGGCAAATAAAACCCTTATGGCTCCTTCTTATTGTACTTGGAAAATGAAGAATGATAAGTCATGTATCATAGCAGGACCGGTATTGCTGGCTATATAGTGGAAAAATGTTTGTTTTACATGGTGTTACATGTGGTCTATTCTGCTTATTAAACTTGTTCTTTTTTATCCTGATAATGTTCATCTGTGTATAAAAACTAATTGGAAATGGAGAATTCCAACCAATTGCCCTTCCTTTTTTTTTTTTTTTTTTTTTTAATTGTACATTTTGATTTTACATTTCTGTCACAACACTTGTGTCATGGTTTCTGTGGATTAGAAGTTTGAGAGAGCCAGTGACTTTTCACTACACATGCACATAATAAATCTCTAGAATGCAGGAACAAGGATAGTAAGTTATGTTCCTTGCTAACTCGAGGCCCTGACAAGTTAGACACTTAGCTGATGTGCTCAAGTTAGAAACAAGGTCATGCTACGCTTTCTACATAGTTAATTCATACTTCCTGAGGGAGATGCAACCCACCTATGGAATGAATCACTCACTGGAGCTGCATCACATTCTTCATTGACTACAGAGGGACCCTATGGTGACCTTGATCCAAATATAGATTCTTGAGCTTGATACTTGAAGTTAGGTTAAAGGAATCCAGGACTCTCTAGATGGTTAGGTCATTTTAGATTAAATAGGGAAAAAAGGCAAGATGAAATGGAAAAACATGCTGAGTTTAAAGAACCCAAGCACATTGGTATATGAAGTTTTGAAAATAAAAAAATTAACACCTTGCAGAAGAACTTCTGTTCCTCATTCTCAGTGTTCCATTTTGGCCTCTGACCTGCTATCCCAGAAAAGAACCCAAGCCAAAAATACCTCTCCCCGGCTCAGTTAAGTAGGTTATTTGCTGAGGATTGTAAGAAGACACGTCTTGGGTTAAACCAATTGCCCATCTCTGCCATTACTCTGTCTCCAGCAAGAGCCAGAAATGCCTGTAAGGGGGGAGTGTAAGTACTGGAACAAACAAAGTGTGATATTTTCCAGCAATATTCTTTCAGTTTCTAAAAGCCTGTTGTTTAGGGGCATCCTCTGTATTTAACAACCTTTGATTGTATTTCTCTTATACGAACCTGTCAAATGTCCTTTTTAAGCTGTGTAAGCTGTTGTCACCCACCATTTCTCAGGCAAGAAATTCTACTGCTTAACTAAAACGTTGTTTTAAGACTCCTCTTTTTTCTTTTTCATTTTATGGCATTTCCTGTACTGCATCCTCTTCCAATCAGCACAATGAATTCCTGATGGCACTTCCCTCCTTCAAAACCTCTGAAAGGTGAGTCGGTAGCTATTTGCTGCAAGCTGACAAGGGACTGAAAGGAGCTGTGCCTCCTCTTTCTCTCTTGCTTGGCTCACACAATTGCTCGTCTGGAGGTAGTGGCTAAGACACAAACTAAAGGACTTGTAAACACTAATACTATGAAGTAAGGAAGTCAAATGCAGTATGCTGATGATGTACCAAGTGTAAAAGATTCAAAGATATGTCAAACCTAAATGGGAGAACTTTGGAGATTATTCGGCAGTTGTAGGAGTTCCGGGAAGGACAAGACAAGCAGTCTCTGAAACTATGTTGTCTGCTGCTTGAAGAAGTTTTAGATAAAAATAAACTTAATTTTGATAGGTACAGGCTTCTAAGTCAACACTAAGTGCTCAGCATCAGGAATAGGTTGGTACATTTTTCAAATTCTCCTAGTTGCAGCTAGCCTTTGATAAATAAAGAAATTGTGTTAGGGAACAGAGTTCATGAAGACAATTGTTTGTCAAGATTTAGTCAAAAGACATGGAAGAAGAGAGATGAGACATTTCAAGGGATTAGGCTAAGCAGGGAAGAACATGTTTCTCCATGAACTTTTCAGACTAGTTTTAGTTCAAGATTCATTTTCAGAAAACAAAAAAGTTTAAGTATTTGCAATTTTCTTTTCCACACTAAATTTTTTTTTTTAATTGTTACAGTTGTCTATCTTATTTGTGTACAAAAACTTAACCAATGGCTGTGAATAACGCATCTAGTAATCTCTTCCTCTCCAAGAATGTACTTTATTATTTCTTGGAATAGGTACAACAAGTTTATTAAATTATTGAATAAGGAAGGGATTAAAAGGAGAAACTCATTCCACACAGCTCTTAGGGGAATGAAGTATTGGTAGGAAGAATGCATTTAAATTGTGTTATAGGCTACATGAGCTTTCTGTGACTCCTTTAGCTGTAGCAGAGAGTTAATGACATGTTGGCAGACACACCTAGCTGGACAGATCAATACGGATAATTTGTTTGCAGATACTACAGTGTTATCTCAGCACTGAAGTACACTAAAGAGATGGTTTCCCTGCAGGAAAGCACTCACTTCCCTTCTGAGAATCAGTGCTCACAGAAAACCCCTCCATGTCATCACGTCTGACTTCTCAGGGCCCACAGAAGTTTGTGACTCCCTGTGCTGGAAGCACAGATGAAAGCCACTCTCACAAAATGGCATGATGTATGAATAACCCAAATGACACACCAATGGGACGGCTGAAAGAAAAAAATGTAATTACTGGTTGTTGACCTATGGAGTACAATGACTTCTATCCATCTAGAGCTTCTCCTCTGTCCTTCTTTTGTTACCTTTGACCTTTTTCCCCTCAAATGTTCCTTTTCTCCTACCAGTCCCCTCTCTTCCACAGGCACTGACTCTTCCCCTGTTTTCCAACCCCTCTCACCCAGTATCTGAGACCTTCCATCTCTGTCTTCTGGCCAGGCCTCTGTAAAAATGCTTTGATCCTGAACATAGCAACAAGGAGTATGAAATGCACTAAAATAACCTTAATACAAGAATTTACACTTTGGGGCAACAGCCTTATTTTTCTTCAGTTATTTCTGTCTGCCTTTAAAATAAGAGAGGAAATGATCTTTGCGTTCTAAGTCTCTTTGTGAAGAGAATGAGCTCCCAAGGTGTGAAAAGTCTCAGTTCAAACCCAAGTTGCTGTGACTGCTCTGTCAGGCAAATATATTAAGATGAAGCAATAATAGGCACAAATATTTTGATGCCAGTTAAAGAAAACCACATTTTCTAAGTTTGCATTTTCTATGTCCCTACAAAACAGCTTGTTGTTCTGCCACATGAAAATCAGAGAATCTGAAAAGGTTCTGAATGTTGGAAAGATTCCTGACAAGGATGTCATGCCTTCTTTTCTTGTCCCACTTCTGCCTCCATCTCAAATGTACAGATTAGTAAGCTTCATTGGGATGCTACAAGTTGTTTTTTCATCACAGATTTATTTAGCTGATGAAAGAAGAGATGTTAACAAATGTCAAGGAGGTGTGTCCACTGTGATAGGGAAGCTCTGAGCCACCAAGCTGGGAAGTCAAGCCATGAAGACAAGATCAAATTGGTGCATGGCCAGGCAGAGTGTACCTGCAGTACAGCTCGAACAAGGAGTAAGGATGAGGCCTGAGCACAGTGTGGATCCCAGGATAGAAGGGGAGGTCTCCAGCAAGGTTTCTCACAGTTCTTTCTCCTGATCTATCTGCTTTCCCAGCAGCCCTACCCAATATCTGCATCACATCAGCCAAACTCCCAGGACAGGAGAAGAGATTGCAAAGCTTGATGGTGTCCTTAGGGTCCTGACACCAAGATGACGATGGATCCAGTGAATTGCTGCTGGTCTGTATGTATTAACCCAGCTTCAGGGGTTAGGATGTTTTTCCAGCTTTTTTTTTTTTTAATATTAAATTACACACATGGCTGCTATCATTGCTTTGGCATTTTGTTTCCCTTTATGTGCACATCTAGCCCCTGAAGTCATAAGCCAGTCAAAACTACAAGGGTGCTGGAATAACATTTTGAAGATGTGCAGGTAAGTAATATCTGAAAGGTCATAAAACCAATAGATAGAGATCATTCATACTTTTGTTGTTACCTGGGTCCTGTGCTCATGCAGATTTCTTTCTGCTTTGCAAAAGCTTGTTAATTTTCTAGTTGACTTCCCCACTGCCACAATTGTTTTCTCTGATTGAGCATCCGTAATGCTCTGGATGGTAACAGATCCAAGCAATACACACATGGGAAATAGATTAAAAAATCCAAAAGTTTTATGGAGGAAAATCAACTTTCTAGTGCAAACTGAAGAAACAGACTCCTCAACATGTAACACATACACAAACAGATATGTCTTGCTAAAAAGCTAGAAGTTACTATTATGGAGAATTCTTAAGATACCTTGATGGAAAACAAAATAACTTTGATTTAAATGATATTGTAGACTATTTCCAGATATGTAGCAATCTCTGTCTAATAGTGGTATGGATTCCAAAAAGTATACGTATGTCAAGCTGAATTTCTCTTTTACAGACAGGCATTAGCTGAAAACAGAGGCATTTCTCAGCTGATTAAGGCTGAAAAATATGATTACTTTAAAAAGACCTTTCAAATAGGACAGCAATTCTCTATAACAACAAAAGGTAAATTATTAACATCATCTGAAGGTTTCTGGTAGAATGCAAGAATCATTTCAGTTCTCAGAACACGAGGGCTCAGTGGGTGTAAGCACATCAGTGCAGTGAGGCCACTTATTCAAAAATTGCCAGGAGCTAAGGCAGTCCAGCTGAGAAGATTTCATCGGTGTGTGCGAGGGCTCTATGTTAAGATCTTGAAACTGGAGAAAGCCTGGAGGACATTGCCACAAGAATCTTCACATCGTGTCTTACACTTCTTTCCTTAAAAGACACTTGGACAGGTTAAGGAGTCATTTTCGGACAGTGACAATGAGGAAAGTCCTAATAGTGTGATTACTGACTAAAGCAGGGATGCCATGCTATCTGTGTTTGAACTTCAATTTAATATTTCTGTTAAACAGTGTTGTCAGAAGGCTGGTTAGAAACTAATATAGATAGAATGAAGTCCTAGCAAGTAGCCTGAAAATGCTTTTGGGCTCTTTGTTTCACATCCAAATCAAGTTGGATTTGTTAAAAAAACCTGACAGATATTCACAAATTATTTGAACCATAGCATGAAACCCAGTGATGTCAGTGTGATATTTTAGGCATACATGGGGAAAAGGAGGTTTATCCACCATCTATAAACTTTTGGATTTGAGCCTGCCTCCAGCATTCAGATCTTGTATTCTCACCAGCATCTCACACGATGAGATAGTCTCTGTCAATTTCATTACCTTCAGAGACATTAAGCCATCATCATGTTATTTCTTTTGATTTGTTTCTGAAGGAAAAGCTTGGTGAGTTCATTTAGACAGCAGACATTACAGAGTCACTCAATAGGGCATACATTAACAGCATATACTGATAATACCCCATGGTACATATATCTAACTCTGCAATTCAGAAATTCAGTCCTATTATCAGCTCATTCTGAAAATGAATCAATATTTGAGTCTGAAATTAAGTGGAAAAAATGTGAATTGTTGGAAATCTCCCAGCAGCCATGTAATGGAGAATCTCTCTCCAATGAACCTCCACAGGGAAATGAATGCAATTAAGGACCAAGGTAATGAACTGCCAAGAAATTTTAACTAGCCAGAGAAGACTTATTTAAACCCTAGTTTCCCCAGTGAGGTGAACAGGGAGTGCCATCTCTTCCTGAGCTACTGCAGAAAGATTTTAAGTATGAAAATGAATATGCTATATAAATATCTCTGTATTTTCATTTGCCTCCCTGTATATACTATTCTAACTCATTAAACAGGAATTGATAGCATTTTTTGTGGTCTCCTGTGTGATTCTGGTTAGCATCCTGTCTATCATTTGAAGAATTCAAATACAATATAATACGTAAAGTGGCAAATATATTCTCCCTTTCCCAATACCGAACAGTGTTCTGACTTAATGTTTTTACTATTGTGTAGATAATTAAAATTAAGAAGCTCAATCAGATACTCCTGAACTGTCACAGGTCCCAGAGTGCCCTACAACCTCTCTGACATACACATTGCTAATGAAGAACTTGATGAGCCTGAAGCTCTTTCTGAAAGCAGGTCACCCCATAGAAGGATCCCAGTGACAGAGTGGATATTATAATGGAAAAAGGGTTTTTTTAATGGCCTGTAGAGATCTTCATACAACAAATGTTAACATCAGCTTTATCAGACACTACGCAGTTTGAGCTGGGCAAAAGCCTTTTCACTTGGGAGTGTAATAACAAAGAAAATAGGGAGTAAATGTTGCTTGGGTCTGTCCAGCAGCCTGGCAGCTGAAGGAACAAAGAGAGACCCAAGAATTAAAGCCATCTTCAGTAGCCAAACTTCTGCTGTGAATCACATTCAGTTGTTCATTTGCCAAAATGTATTAAGTCAGACCATAATGACTTTGGTTTTTGACAGCTGCAGAGATCATGCCTGCATCAAGTTCATGAGTTCACGGAAAACCAGGAAATAAGCCTGAGCCCAGAATAGAAAAAGGGTACTTGGATTTTCTGAAGAAACAGCCACAAAGTGAAGAGCTTTCCACCCCAGAGAGCAATAAGAAAAGTTCAAAAATGCTTGGAACACTAAACAATTGTTTAAGAACCACTGAGGCTGCTGAAGGAATTTCAGCCCTCCACTTCCACTCCATGCCCTCAGTTCACTCCTTTCCCTATTTTGCATGTTGCCTCTTATTTTATAACTAACACTCAGTCTAATGTGTTATGTCTATGCTGTATTGTCTGGTCTTGCATTGTTTGCAGCTTTGACAAGTTTTTAAATTGTCTAATTATGTAGTTCTATTTGAGATACTGGGAAGCATGCAGCATTAAGAAACGATAAAAATATGGCACTTTTAACTTCGTTTTCTGACTTCGTAGAAAAAAATAAGTAAAAAGGCTTCCCCAAAAAGGCCAGAATATAAATTATCTGAAGAGAATGTGATAAAACTTGCTTATCACTTTAAAAAGCTAGTGTTTGCTTTACACTGTAGTCACCAGGAGCCACTTTGCTTGCGCTGCACATGATGGTGAACAGGGAGCAGCAGCATAATACACAGCATGGCAGAGGCTGGTGCTGGAGCAGAGGCAAGCACTGCTCTGCTTCTGCAGGAGGAGGGTCTGCTGAAACATATAGAGAGGGAGTTACATCTCACAGTTGCAAGAGTAATAGTAGTTTCAAGGGCAAAATAAAAAGATGAGAAGATATATGTGCCTGGAAGCAATGGGATGGGTGCCAGGTAGAGACTTGAGTCTAAAGACAATAGTGCTGGATCTTGCAGACAAGCTCACAAAAAGCAGAAGTTTTTGGGAAGATACAGTGCTCTGTAAGCTGTGAATGCGAACAAAGGGAAGACAGAGTGACTGTGCCAGTAGAGCACAAAGTATAACACACAAAGTACTTGCGTAAAAAAAAGATGAGTTAGGGGAACAGAAATAGAGTCAATGGTTTGGATTAAAGATGCAGTCAGTCCAAAGTGCACAGTTAAAGAATTCATAGAAGATTTTGCCAACTTGAAGTATTGTAAGGTTGACTACCATAAATTTGAGATTTAAAAAATCTATCTTTCTACATATTTCAAGACACATATACAGTAAGAAAAAGCTTGCTGTCAAATTAACCGTGAAAATGTACTCTAGAGCAGCAGATCCTAAGTTTTCTGCCCTTTAAAACTTCTCAACCCTCTGAATTCCTTGTGGGCCACCATCTGAGTAGAAAGCATATCTTGTCTAAAAATGAAATTATTTCCTAGACCACTTACCGTTGTTTCATGGACCAGCAGTTTGAGAAATAAACCATTTCAGAGGATCCAGAGGTCATAAGACTGAAGAAAGAAGTGGCAGAAGGAGCTTGGGACAAGGAAAAGAGAAGATCTGAGACTGGAAACATGAGGAATTGGAGATGAAGGCAGGACAGTGGGATATTCTGAACTGGGAGGCTTAACATGCAGATGTAGGACAAGAAATCATGGATGTAGAAAGTGTTCACCTCCAAGACAGGCAGGTAAAGATGGGGCAGTAACAGCTCAAAATAAGGAGGGTTTTTTCTCAGTGGTCTGGATCTCATTCATCTGCTGATGCCAACAAACTTGTGATGTCTGATGATGGAGTACTTTGGAACTGGTCTACACAAAGGTTAACCATCTATTGCTACTACTGTCAGTGGTAGCTGACAGCTGTCTTAGCTCAAGTAGTGTAAGATAAGAAGTTTGACTGAAAACTTCCATCTTTGGTAATGGAACACACTGAGTCAGTAGCTATATATCTGATTATTCCACCAATCATGTTCTTTCAGTATTTTCATTTGGATTTCTACTGAAGCTATAATCACCAAAGCAGGTTTTAAAAAAGTACTCACAGCAAGTCCAAGATAGCCTTCCAACTTTTCCCCCTTAAAATATCAAGACATTGAGATGCTTGTGTTAGTGTTATACTGAGAATATCATGCTCACACTGTGCAGGGAATGACAGCCCTGAGAGGACACCAGCTGGCAGACAGATTTGCACTTTTTATCTCTAGCATGAGTTGTGGGTCTGGCTTGTGCTCTGCATCTGTCACAGTTTTTCTGCTTTCCTGGTCTGTGTTATTGCTTAAGTTTCTTTCTGAGTGCTCACAGAAAGCTACAGGTGGAGACAACAAAGAAGAGACTGCCACAGACTGTACTTTATGTACTGCAGAAAAATTCATTAGGATCTAGCACTGTGAAATAAGAAACCTAGTACTGTCCTTGAGTACAGTAATGAAAAAATTAGTGTGTACAACATTAACTGCTAGTAGATGAGTAAATCATTTCAGAACAAATGACTGTCAGAGACCACGTCATTACTAATTTTCCTTTAGCTTAGTGTCGCCATGCTTCTAGTGAATTTCTGACTGGATGGTGTGCAGATGTGACACCAATAAGCATAACAGCAGCAGTGTTATTGTAGCTGTAATTATCTACAGCTACCAAATAGATAAAGTTCATAAGGAGTGGAAATAGCTTTGATTACAATAACTGATATAGCTGGGGAAAAAGAAGCATGGACAAAACCACAGGTGCTCCTTTTTTTTTTTTTTTCTTTTTTTCTTTTTTTTCCTATATATGTCTCTCATTGATGTAAGTTTATGATTTTCAGAGAAGACACTAGGAATTCATCTGAGATTTTCCTTTCTTGCTGCCTTTTGAAGATTTTCACCACAATGAATTACATACATATGAGAAAAATATATTATGACTTCTGGTTAGGAAAACAAAACTCTGTTCACCAAAGTATAAACATATGCCACAGAGATGAATTAATCTTTACACAATTTCTGAAAGTACAAATAGTTGGAGCTACAATCCTAGAACTAATGTTCTTATTTAATCAGAACCGACATAAAGACTACTCTCATCTGAAGCCATAAATTTATGGGAGCATAAATTTCCTAGACACAATAGAGACCCTACCAGAACATGCTAGCTAGACAATACATGGCTATTTGTTCTGATTGAATTAAAAAATTCCCTTGTTTGTGTATTCATAAATTGAACTGAAAAGCTAGACTCGTGTTAAAAATGTAACTGCAGACGTGAGGAGCCTAGGTGACTTATGACAGGACAAAAACTTGAATTTAAATATCCCATATTGATCAAATTAATCTGCTTACTCTTCAAAAAAGCCCAACTCATTTGGTAAGACAAGTGCATGGGTTAAGTCTCACTGAGAGAGAAACTTGGTTTCGTGCAAGGAAATTTATTAGTGAAATTAATAACAAGACCAAGAATTCAGGTTGATGTACAACAGTGCAGCTGTAGAGTTATGCTGGCTATTCAATATGTGTGCCAGCAGAGTTCTAGCTCAAAATAAATAAACATAATATAGGCTTTGCCTGGAAAAGAAAGTGGCAGTGGTTTCACTAGGATTGTTTCTTTAAATCAGTTTCATTAAACATGAAGCAAATCTACATGTGGATGCAGTTAAATTGATTTACAACTGTCTTATGTTTATTTAGCTTAATTCAAAGGATGGAATTTTATATGGCAACTATAAATTGATTTAAGTGCATCTACACATGGCTGCAATGTTTCAGTTTCAGTAGACTTAAACTAGACTTCACTTAAGCTGCTTTTGCAACACTTTATGTATCAGGTTAGATTTTAAGAAGTGAACAAACACACAGGTAAGTGACAGCTGCTTTTCCAAGAACAGAACACTCACATCGAACTAAGTTCTGCTTAATGGTCTTCTCAAAGGTTGGACTTGATGATCTTAAGGGTCTTTTCCAAACAAAATTATTCTATGTTTCTATTTGTACAAAGCCACCAAGGATTAACTTAGAGGATTGCTTGAAAGTTTCCTTTATTGACCTACAACCAAGCTGTGGAGTGTGGTTGACATGCCAGAGGAAGGAATGCCATCCAGAGGGACTTAGGCTTGAGTAGTGAACCTCCTGAAGTTCAACAAACCCAAGCTCAGAGTCTTGTACCTGTGTCAAAGCAACATCCACTACCAATACAAGCTGGAAAGGATTGAGCCAAAAAAGACCTGGGAGTACTGGTGGATGGCAAGCTGGGCATGAGCCAGCAATGTGCCCTCACAATCCAGAAAGCCAACTGTAGCCTGCGCTGCATCAAAAGAAGCATGGCCAGCAGGTCTAAGGAGGTGATCCTGCCCCTCTACTCTGTGCTGGTGAGGCCTCACCTGGAGTACAGCATCCAGATGTGGAGTCCTCAGTACAGGAGAGACATGGACCTGTTGGAGCACATCCAGAGGAGGGCCACAAAAATGATCCAAAGGCTGGAACACCTCTCCTACAAGGACAGGCTGAGAGAGTTGGGGCTCTTAATTCTGGAGAAGGCTGCAAGGTGACCTGATAGAGGCCTTCAATATCTAAAGAGGATCTACAGGAAAAAAGGGGACAGAATCTTTAGCAGGATCTCTTGTGATAGAACAAGGAGAAATGGTTTCAAGCTTAAAGAGGGTAGATTTAGGTTGGATATAAAGAAAAAGTCTTTTACAGTGAGCACAGTGAGACACGGGAAGAGGTTCACATGGGCCCAGCTTTCAAGTTCGTTGAAATTCCTCTGGATGGCATCCCTTCCTTCTAATGTGTCGATTGCAGCACTCAGCTTGGTGTCACTGGCAAGTTTGCTTAGGGTGTGCTTAAGCCCGTCATCAATGTCATTGATTAAGATGCAGAAAAGTTCCGGTCCCAAGACATAGCCCTGTGGGACACTGCTTGTCACTGGACTCCACCTGGGCATAGTGCCATTCTTCACAACCCTCTGTCTATGTCTATGAGTTTCCAACCAATTCATTATCCACCAAATAGTCCACCCCTCAAATCCGTATTTCTCCAATGGGAGACCATGTCAAAGGCCTTGCACAAATCCAGGTAGATGACACTGGTAGCCTCCCCTTCATCCACCAATGTAAAACCATGATATAACTATCGTATTATAAACTGAACCTACTTTTGAAAAGATTTAATATCTTCCACTGATCTTTCTTTTGGTCTTTATTATCTTATTTCTTATACCTATATACAGCATCCTTCCATTCCCATAGTAACTTTTAGTTTGTATCTATTGAAAAGTCATATTCAATATTCAGCAGCACAGAACATTTTTCGCAAAAGAAATTTAAAACCCACTGTTTTGATTAACACAATGCTTTTCTACCGTGCACAGAAAGAAAAAAAAAAAAAAAGATAATTTGATGCAATACCGATTACCTTTTCTCATTGATATGTTCAAGTCATGCTCCAGAATCAGTTATTTTGTTGCACTCCCAGAGAAGGATTTAGGCCATGCAGCAGGGAGCAGAGTAGATCACTGATTTTCATCTGCTTGCAATTCTGCAGCTGAGTTGCTAATCCTCATTTCATATCTGAACATATGGGGAAGAAAACATTGAAGAGAAAGGGTGGTTTCTACAGTATCATTTTTGGTAAGTTTTTTTTAATTACTTTTTTACTAAAAATTTTTTTGCAATATGACAGATGTAAAAAGAGAAAGTGAATAATGCTTACGTGGACTAAATACTCACTTGTATGTTAGAACGAGATACACTGACTACTCGTTGCAGTGGTGTCATCAGAAAAAGCCAGCAAGTGTTCAACCCTTTTGAAAATCAGGCCATTTATTTCAGAGCCTAAACGTGCACTTGGGAGCTAGAATTCAGGCGTATTTCTTGGTGCCATGCCTGCTAGCCTCTGAGATGCAAAACCCCAGAGCAGAGATCCAAATAAAATCTCAATGTTTTATCCTGAAGGCAGAGGAGGTTTTAAGTCTTCCAGTGTTCCAAGATTTCACCCTGTCTCTTCTCTGCGTTTAGTTTAATGCTTAGCATGCCTTCAGTGGTTAATACACATGGTATTCATTTATTTGGTGAGTGCGAGACTATAGTAATAGTGATTTCCTCATTTATCAGCTTTAACAATAGAAATTTTTTTGTTGTCTTCCTGCCATATCCAATGAAAAAAACGCCACTAATCTTCAATAATTTTATGGGTGAAATATCTTCATTTTAATGGTGTTCTTTAGTGATCATTGCATGATGTTAGAAATGAGGGATGAGGGACTTCTCTAAAGGAATCAGGAAAGTCAGTGCTACTGGGAAATATTCAGATACCTTTTTCTTGGAATTTTTATATGTCACATCTCTTAACATTTTACACAATATAATGTATGTCACAAGGCAAACATTTCTATGAGCCTCAGAGGTAAGTCATCTTTCATAGTCATGGTTAAATGATACGTGGAAAATGACTGATTTCTGAGGCGAAGAAATTTCCACTTACAAAAGTAGATTTTTAACAAGATGAGTTCCCTCCTAGCACATTTCTTGGAAAGGCTACTTGTGTCATTACCAGTCCCCCAAGCTACTGACTTCTGCACCAAAGGGGCTGATGCTCTAACAGGTGGTGATGCAGACCAGCATTCAGTGGCCAACCAAGGCAAGGCACTGCTTCTGTTCCTTCATGGATCTTTGGTGACCTTTGATCTACTCCAGACTCTACGTCCAACCATAAAAAGAGCAATATATTCATTGTGTATTCAGGAGAAAAGAAGTCTGTAGTCAGCGTGTGAACATGACATTTGGAGTCTGCCTACAGTTACAGAATGAAATAAAAACTAGTACGCTGTGAAGTGTTATACTGAACATTAGAAGAACAGTCAGAAAGGAAGGACAGCAAATACCAATCAGAGTGGGACAAACTGGATTTCTGAAAACTTTCTGCAGTGTCTAGTGAAGTAAATACAATACCAAACGTCTAGACGACATACATCCCAGCTCCACTGAAGTCATGGCAAAATTGCCATTCACTTCAGCAAGACCAGAATCACTTCCACAGCAGTCCAATACTTTGTCACTGTGTGTGATGCCAGCCAATAAAATACTCTGCTGTAATCATCATTAAAATGTGATTGAACCTGGAAATATTTTGCTGTCAACTTTTCCCCTTATGATCTAATTTCAGGTGTGTATTTCCACACATCCTTAACCTGATTTAGATCACAGAATCAAAGAATGTCAAGGATTAGAAGGGACCTCTAAAGATTATCTAGTCCAATTCCCCTGCTGGGGCAGGAACACCCAGATTAGGTCACACAGAAACATGTTCAGACAGGTTTTGAATGTTTTCAGAGAAGGAGACCCCCAAAACCTCTCTGGGTCTGTTCCAGTGTTCTGTTAACCTCATCCTAAAGAAGTTTTTTCTCATACTTATGTGGAACCTCCTGTGTTCCAGCTTGCACCCATTGCCCCTTGTCCTATCATTGGGTGTCACTGAGCAAAGCCTGGCTCCATCCTCCTGACCCTCACCTTTTACATATTTATAAACATTAATGAGGTCACCCCTCAGTTTCCTCTTCTCCAAACTAAAGAGTCCCAGCTCTCTCAGCCCTTCCACATAAGGGAGATGTTCCACTCCCTTAATCATTTTTGTGGCTCTGCACTGGATTCTCTTAAGCGGTTCCCTGTCCTTCTTGAACTGAGGGGCTCAGCCAGAGCTAGACACAATATGCCAGATACAGTCTCACCAAGGCAGATTAGCAGTGGGGGGAGAGAACCTCATTTGACATAATACTAACCACACCCCTTCTAATACAACCCAGGATGTCATTGGCCTTCTTGACCACAAGGGCACTGTGCTGGCTATTGGTCATCCTGTTGTACACCAAGACCCCTAGGTCCCTTTCCCCTAGAGAGATCAAGGGAGTAGAAATTCGCTTGAAAATAGAAAGATAAACTCTACTTAAACATTGTTGAATTTTGCCCAGATTTTAGCTAAGAGTGTTTAAAGATGTGCTTGAATAAACAACGTAGTGAAATGAACAAAAAGTGTAGTTTAGTGTAGCCATCTATCTGTGGCCAGTACATTGCTCAAATGCTGTAAATTATTTCCAAAGATCTAGAAAAAAACAAATGAAGAAAAGCATTTATTTTGCCAGTAACAATCAATTCACTCTGCAGATGCTTGCACTGCTCTGGGAATGTTTGAGCAATCAAAAATTCAAAGAAGTTGAAAATTCACTGTTTAAAAATATTTGATACTACCAAACTTGCTGAACACACCTCACTTTCCACTCACCTACCTCACATTTCCTAAACTTCATTACAAGGATGCCGTGGGAGATAGTGTCAAATGCCTTGCTGAAGTCAAGGTATACACAACATCTACTGTTTGCCTCTGATCTACCCAGCCAGTGATGACATTGTAGCAGTCTACCAGATTAGATAAGCATGATTTTCCCTTGATGAATCCATGCTGTCTACTCCTGATAGGCTTTGTCTCTTCCAATTGCTTTGAGATAGCATCCAGAACAAGTTGTTCTATCACCTTTCCAGGGATGGAGGTGAGGCTGACTGGCTTGTATTTTTCAGGTTGGATATTTGGAAAAAATTCTTCTTCAAAAGAGTGGCCAGGTATTGGAATGGGCTGTGAACGAAGGTGGTTGAGTAGCTGTCCCTGGAGGTGTTCAAGAAACATTTAGATGTTGTACTAAGGGACACGGTTTAGTGGAGAAATATTAGTGATAGGTGGATGGTTGGATTGGATGATCTTGGAGGTCTTTTTCAACCTCGGTGATTCTCTGATTCTATGATTCACAGACCATCTTTCTTGCCCTTTTTGAAGACAATTGGCTTTTCTCCTGTCCTCAGGCACCTCTCCCATTCTCCAAGACCTTTCAAAGATGATAGAGAGCGCTTCAGCAATCACCTCTGCCAGCTGCCTCAGCATATGTGAGTACATCCCATTGGAGCCTATGGATCTGTCTACATTGATCTTGTCTTGATGGTCTCTGATCATGTCCGGCTTGACCAAAGGGAAGTCTCCCATTCCCCGTACTATCTCTCTTACCTCTAGGGTCTGGGATTCCTAAGGGGAAATCTTTGTAATACAGACTAAAGTAAAGAAGATGTTCAGGATCTCTATCTTCTCAGTGTCCCCTGTTACCAGGGCATCTACCTCATTTAGCAGTGGAACATTTTCCCTAATTTTCCTATTACTGTTGACATACTTAAAAAAAACAACAACAACCTTTCTTATTATCATTTACCTCCTTTGCCACCTTAAATTCCAAGTGGACTTTCACCTTTCTCATTGTATCCCTACAGACCCTTACATTCCCACCTTCCCCTAAAATGAAGAGTTCTTTTTTCCATACTTCTTGGACCTTCTTCTTCGCTTTGAGCTTATCCCTGAGCCCCTTGCTCATCCACATGGGTTTCCTTCCACCTTTCCTTGATTTCTTACTCTCAAGGATGCACTGCTCTTGAGCTTGGAAGAAGTAGGTGTCAACCAACTCTCATGGGATTCTTATTCTTCCAACACTCTAGCCCATAGGATACCTTCAAGTAGGTCATGGACAGGTTGAAGTTGGCTCTCCTGAATTCCAGTGTATCAGTATTACTTACTGCTTTGCTTCTTCCACACAAGATCCTGAACTCCACCATCTCATGATACTTGCATCCTAAGCTGCCTTCAGCTTTCACTTATCCAACTAGCCCTTCCATGTCAGTAAGAACAAGGTCCAGCAGCACATCTCTCCTCTTTGGCATCTCCACCACCTGTGTTAGAAAGTTATCTTCAACACATTGCAGAAACATCCTGAACCATGCAAGCCTGGCCGCGTTGCTAATTGAACAAGTATCAGCATGGTTGAAATCCATAAAAACCAGCGCCTGGGATTGTGAGGCTAATTCTAGATGTTTGTAGAAGGCCTTGTCAACTTCCTTCTCCTGCTCAGGTGGCCTGTAGTACACACCCACAACAGTGTCACCCATATTAGCCTGCCCCTTATTTCTCACCCACAAGCTCTCCACTAGATCATCATTCTCTCCCAGGTGGAGCTCGATACATTCCAATTGCTCTCTCACATAAAGAGTACACAGCCATCCATGAAAGCATTCCAGCTGTCCAGCAATGTCTCTGTGACTGCAATGAGATCATGGCTCTGTGACAGATCTCTTGTTCTTCCTGTTTACTCCTCATGCTGCTTGCATTAGTATACAGGCACTTTAGAGAAGAAGAGGGTGCAGGTATCCTTAGAGGGACACAAGAAGATTTCACATAGACATACTCACTCTTGTGGTGGCTGGCCTTCTGGCTTTTGTCATTAGAGGCAACTAAGGAACATTTACTACTCTTACTGCTACCTTGGCTCATTCCCCAGTTGACTGCAATGGCATGAGCATTGCTATTATGGACCCCACCTCCCAATTCCTTCATTTTAAAGCATACCTCACTAGGTTAGCTAGCCTGTTTCCCAAAATTTCCCTGCCCCTTCTAGACAGGTGAATCCCATCCCTCATTAACAGATTATAATCTTCATAGAAGGTCTCATTATCATAAAACCCCAAACCCTCACAATAATCCCAGCCACGTAGCCAGAAGTTAATGTGTATTATATGTCTTTTCCCAGCTTCCCTTTTCCTCCAGCTGGTAAAACAGCAAAGATAATCTAGGCTCCACTATTTTTTACTTGTATTCCTAGGGCTTCATAGTCTTTGAATCTTTTCATATTCCACCTTCCAGCACCATTTGTACCCACGTGGAAGAGCAATAGGGGACTGTAGACTGTGCTCTTGATGAGCTACAGTACCCTTTCAGCAATGTCCTGGCACTTTGCTCCCAGGAGGCAGCAGACCTCTCAAGACTCCCTTGTCAGGCTGGCAGAGGGGAGCCTCGATGCCTTTTAACAGGGAGTCATTCACTACAAGCACTCAGCACTTCTTTTTACAATATCCACTACAGGCCACTGGTGTGGTTTCTTCGTGTAGATCTTGGTCATGGGAGTCAGGAGTATCTACAGTTGCAAGAGCTTCATACCTCGTTCTTCTAGTGAAGCTAGATGGTAGGGACTGAAACAGAACCCTGCTTTTTACATGCTACCAGGGACCAGTAATGTGCCCAGCTGAAACATGATTGTTAAATAACCTATCTCCTTCTCAGCACATCTAATACTACACATCCTTCCAACTGCTTCATGCAAGCAGCTCAGCTACTTGTCTTAAAAGGTCATCCACCTGAGCACATTTAATGCAGGTACTTATCTTACCAGTAGGTCTGGGGTACTAAGTGCAATCACTCACCTGAATGGAAGTCTCCTTTTTTACCAGTTATGTCTAGGAAGAAGCATTTAACATCTCCTGGGATTTCCCTGAAAGGGTGTTGGTTTTTGCCCTCAGGTGAGTGCTCACAACTGTGCCAGAGCTACTCTGCCTATGAACCTGCAAGCTAATTGTCATGATAGGGCAGAGCTGAGGTGCCCTTCTACTTGCATGCCCTGTGTAAACTGGGGCTCTAAATTCTATACAGAGGGCAAGGTCCACAGTGTGCCAGAGTTGTGCGTATCTCCATTAATGTCAGATGACCTGGCCCAGAAGTCTGATTTGCCATCAGGATGGGGTGACAGAGTACACAGTCCTGCATTCGTGATTGTTTCAGTACTTCTGAATTTACCCAAATGCTGCAACTTCCTCAATGGCCTTATTTTTCTTAAGATACCTCTCTAAAAAATAAATGATAATTTATCAGGAAGTCTTAGGCTCAGTTCTGTAAAGCATAGTTACAACAGTTACAGGATGAATGTTTATCTCATTTCAGAACTTACATGATGTTGGTACTTGTGTTCATTTATTACAACTAACACTTTAAAATCACAGAATCAGCTGACCTCAATTAGGAATTACGGATTTAAACATCTAAAATGAATGGGTATTAACTGAATGATTGGTTTCTACTGTACAAACAATCTTTACAGTCAGAATAATTACTGAGTAACTGGAGCTAAATTGCAAAATAATCATTTTTATTAGTTGAGCTTAATTAAACTGCAGGATCTGAGGATGTGAAATCAGTTTTTGGAGGGTGTTGGGCTGGGCATATCATATGGCTAAATGCAACGCTAAGGCCCAGTAGTGTTGCTTAGCAACTTCTGAGAGTTGACTTTGGCAATTGATTATTATTTGTGCTGTGGATATACCATGGCTTTATTCAAGATGAGAGAAGGTGGAGCAAATGATCCTCCAAAGCAGAGAGACAACAGCAAAACTGGGACTCGCACTGAATGGCCAGTGTGAAACAAGCCCTTGTGCAGTAGCTGTTTCTTGACGAGTTCCTTTTCTGAATACACTTTTTCTTTCCATGCAAACATAACATGTTTTTGTAAAGGATTAATCAATATCAGAATGCACACATTTGTTAAAGAGCAAGAACATCCATGCTTCAAAAACATGCTTCAAAATGAAACAGCTGTTTCATTTTACATTCATACTTGAATCTAAACTGGCTTTCAAGTGCAAAAGCTGTAACCTATGACCTATTGATCTATCCAAGAAACCATACTGCTTGTATGCTTCTTTGCTTGAAATTGCACTTAGTTTTGCTTTAGCTTGAGCTAAGGTGCCCCAAGACTAGGAATGGACAAAGAGGTAGAGGGAGATGATTGTTCACCTCTGCTCTGCCCTTGTAAGTACCCACCTGCAGTACTGCATCCAGGCCTGGGGTCCCCAGCACAAGAAAAATGTGGAGCTGCTGAAGCAGGTCCAGAGGAGGGCATGAAGATGATCAAAGGGCTGGAGCACCTCTCCTATGAGAAAGGTTGAGGGAGTTGGGCTTGTTCAGCCTGCAGAAGAGAAGGCTCCAGGGAAACATCATTGCAGCCTTTCAATAGTTGATGGGAGCTTAAAAGCAGGAGGAAGACTGACTTCTTACACAGTCTGATGCTGATAGAAAAAGGGAGAATGGCTTTAAATTAAAAGAGGGGAAACTTAGGGTAGATGTTAGGAGGAAATTCTTTACACAGAGACACTGGAACTGTCTGCCCAGAGAAGCTGTGGACACCCCGTCCCTAGAGGCATTGGAGTCCAGGTTAGATGGGGCAACCCTTCCCGTGGGAGGTGGGTTTAATGTCCCTTCCAACCCAGCTAGTTTCATGATTCTGTGAAAGAAAATGCTGAGTCTACGTTGTCTTCCTAGAGATGGTACAGGTTGCTTCAGTGCCCTCCTCCCATGTCTAAATCTGGACAAATCTTCCCAGCCTTCTCCATTCTGCAGGCAATTCTGGCCTCACTTGTTCTCACTGCTCTTCTGTGATGAGAAGGGCCTCAAAAGAAGGAATAAAGCTCAAAGGAACTTCTAACACCTCTATCTGGTGACAAAGGGTGGGTCACTAAAAGCCCTGTTTGCAAGTACAGAGCAGTAATGCTCCCCACTCAGCAGCCAGCTTTATGTCATTCCTACTGAATGCCCACAGTGTATCAGTCACGTGTTTATTTTGCCCTTCAGGTGGAGGTGGAAGCAGTGCTGTCAGTGTGTGAGTACATTCAAAATTCTGATTCATTTTTAAAAAGCTTTTGCGTAAACACACACAACTGAATTATTTATGAATTTCTACCTTCTCCTCCAACAGAGATAAAACAACTTGCTGAAAAAGGCCTGAATATGGTGGAAGACCTTTTATAAAAAAACTAAAAAGCATTTCCTCTGTGCTGGCAATATCATTTGTTAAGAATTCTGAAAGCAAAAATTTTGCATAATGTTGCAGTGAAAAAAAACTTGGCAGTAAATTTACCTTTTTTGTAGTTTAAAAGAAATATCTAAAGGACAACTTCTGTTCCTTGAGAAAGTAAGGGGAGCTACAATTCTACTTCATCCAGGATGCTGAAGTTATAATGTACTTTACATATGAAATATGGAAAGAATTTGACAATACATCTCAAAAAATCAACTAGTTTGTTCTATAACAAAATAAGTACATTTTTTTTTTCTGCAATTGAATCATTTGGAATTTGACAGAGCTCTTGTCTTTCAGCTTTCCAATTGGCATTTGCAGAAGATTGATGTCTTGTTATTGCAAATGCCTCTTTTGTCCACAGAGTCAAGTTGTTCAAAAAATTATTTCATGAGAAAAAACTCTCCTAATAACAATGAATACTATTTTGAAAATTATTTCACTGCATAAAAAATTTTACATAATTTACACACGTTAACTGATTTTTAACTTGTCAGTGATTTATGAGGCATCAACCAAAGAAAATAGCCAGCAAAGTACAATACCTTGTGAAGACTGCACATTTACATAGTGAGTCTACATTTAACGACTAGTTGATCATGTAAAATCATGGCCTTTTACATAGGCTGAGCTCTGCCTAGATACGCCAGCTGCTAGGCACAGCAACAACTAAAGATATGCTATTTACTGGACTGCTATCTGGGGCTAATCAGCTCTCTGATCACCTTGCAACAACACCTGTCTGGATTGCCCAGCCATGCAGGGCATGGACATGATCATCCAAACCCACCAGGGAAGGGAAATTATTTTATGCTGGTGTTCAGCAAGTATAGCAGCACTTTGCTTTCTTTATCACCATGAGTAGGCAGGGAGAGAAGGAAAATTAACAGCCCTAGACTATGATTGCTCTAATCATTAAACATCAGGAAAGGACAGTTTGAGATAAGATTTAAACCAGAAACACTCTACCTGCCTGGATATCCCCCAGCCAACAACAGGCCGATGGAACTCTGCAGCCTCTGGTTCCTTATTCCTATAGTTTTTATTTGCTTGGTAAACATTTTTGCCTTTTTGCCATCTTTGACAGTAGGGTTTTATCATCAGTCAGAAATAAATTGACCTAAACATGTAATCTCTCTTATGGGAGCTTCAGTTATTTCAGCTTTTGAAGAAGAGAGAGTGGGTATGTGGGAGTGCCAGGAAGAAGCAGTTCCTCCTGCCAATGCAGCTTGAACATTCACTTTTTGTTTTCAGGCAGTAGTCTCAAAGACAGAAATTCCCATAAGCTTTGGGCTGCAGACCCAAGCTCTGTTGAACAAAATTGATTCTGAAGTTAGTTCTTCAGCTGTTATTAATGTTTTTGTTTTCTGAAATATAACTCAAACAGATATGAAAACCTGTGTCATTGCCACATTTTCGTCTTCCCACCCACACACTCTCTACCTAGATATTATGTTGTCTGTCTGAAAATTGAATTAGTTTCCAGGTTGAATGAAGTTCATAAAACTTTTAGCAAAACTGGGATGAATTTGATAAGCATTAATCCACATTATCACTTGAGAAAGAGATCAGAGAGCTCACTGTAATTGCATGGCTTCACCAGAAATCCTGCAAAGGTTTTCAGGTTTCTCTGTATTTTGCTTTAAATTCATAAATTTCTAAATTCTAAATTTCTAAACTTCTAAATAAAACCTAGGCTTGTAATTTGCCTGAATTCAACAGGAGAGCAAGACATCCATGAGCTACTCCTCAGTTCCTTCAGGCCCAGAACACTGCTGGGACCTGAGATCTGACTGCATTCCCAAGTAGCAGAGAAAATTGTATTTGCAGACACTGTAATCTTAAAGGACTTTGTCCCATTTGCAGAAAACTTCTATCATAAAGAATGCTGCTATGTTCCATCTTTCAAAGCACAAACGTTTCCTTCTACCACATGGTGTTATTTGTGGAAACACCTGGAGCATTGTATTGTATTTTGTATGTTCACAAGCTGTACTGACTATAACTCTGTGCTGTAGAATAGGAAAGTCCTTCTTTCAGCACAAACTGGAAGATTTCTGTTAGGAAAAGGTAGCGTGCATTTACTTTGGGGATATGGAGAGGGATATCCACAGATGTCTGCTCTCCACAGAGTCATGACTGAGGGTGCACATGGTACTAAGTGACCAAGGTATGGTGATGTTTTTTGGCTCATTAGTCAATAACAAAGCTCCACTCGCTGCACCTTACGTAGCTTTTTATTACAACATGGCTTGCAGTTCCAAACAGTTGACTTTAACAAATACTCATCTTCACCTCTGCTAATCAGATTAGGAGGCATGTAACAAAGTATCAGATCTTACTAAATCAGCAGATTGAAGACCCCTTGTCAAGTATTGATAGGATGTGGAGCTGGAATACCGCTGTGTATTCAGTGGAAGGGAATAAAAGGATGAGGTTCAGGAATAATACAATGTCAGAATGAATTATAAAAAAGAAACTCAAACGCATTCCATTAAAATAAAATCAAAGATTGTGCTAAGGGGAGAAGGCCTCTGAAACACAACAGAAATACTCAGGACTCCATTCAGGGCACACATAGAATATACTCCCCTCAAATGGTGCCCTTTGGGTGAGCAGCATAGCTTATTGGTAAGAGGGGAGAAAGCTTCTACTGTCTGTACTAGTATATGATATTACTTTCCCATGAAGGAGAGAGTTTGGTCTACAAGGCTTTTAGTTTTACAGATGTGTCACACTGAAGCCCTGCTGTACTCTGTTGAAGAGGACATTTTCTACTGTTCTTGATAGTTACCAGGCACAATTATTGAGAAATTAACTCAGGAACCAACATAGATTCTGAAGCAGCTTTCACCTCTGACTTCATCTTGCTCTGAGTCAAGGGCTTTCAGAAGATGGTAAATAAACTGTTTTAAAGAGCTGTGCTGCTGCCATGGCAGCTGAGGGTCAAATTCTCATTTGTTTAACAGCACCTGCAAAGCAAAAAGCATTAAATGGTCCAGCAGCTAGCTGAGGTTAAACATCTCTTGCAGAGATGTCCTGGTAATGTGCCTTGCCAAAGGTATCCTCGGCTCCATCAGAAGAGGGGTGGCCTGCAGGAACAGGGAGGTGTTTGTTCCCCTCTACTCTGCTCTTGTGAGGCTCCATCTGAATGAAGTACTGCATCCAGATCTGGAGCCCCCAGTACAAGAAAGACAGGGAGCTGTTGGAGAGGGTCCAGAGGAGGGCCGTGAAGATGATCAGGGGACTGGAGCACCTCCCCTACAAAGACAGGCTGAGGGAGTTGGGCTTGGAGAAGAGAAGGCTGTCGGGTGATCTCAGCCTTTCAATACCTAAAGGGAGCCTACAAACAGGAGGGGAGCCAACTCTTTACAAGGGTAGACAATAGCAGGACAAGGGGAAATGGTTTTAAGCTGAAGGAGGGGAGATTTAGGTTGGATACTGGGGAACTTCTTTACCAAGAGAGTGGTGAGGTGCTGGAATAGGCTGCCCAGAGAGATTGTGGATGCCCCATCCCTGGAGATGTCCAAGGCCAGGTTGGATGGGGCCCCAGGCAGCCTGATCTAGTATTAGATACAGAAGTTGGTGGCCCTGCCTGAGGTAGGGGGGTTAGAGCTTGATGATCCTTTAGGTCCCTTCCAACCCAAGTCATTCTGTGACTCTATGAAAGCAGGTTTGGGATCGGTACAAGCTCACTTATGTCCAAACACAGAGTTTAGAATGCAGAAGTTCAGACTGAGGTTCCCTTTGTCATTCTCAAGTGCACAGCACTAAACAATGGTACCTGTTCACTCTCAAAATCTGGTAAAAGAAAATTTGGTCTACTGAATTATGACCAGGCACCAGGGAGAAGGAGAAAATTAATTGTGACTGTTAATGGATTTCATCTGAGCAACTTTTGTCTCGTACATCACATATTAATGCAGCCTTTAAAATTTTATTATTTCTTTTTTTTTAAGTCAGTAATAGAAAAAATTAAATTATGCATTATTAATAATATAGCTTAAAAAGATACTAAAGACATTCAAGAAGGATTTCCAAGTGTCCATAGCAAAAATTGAGATTGCGGTGCTACCTATGGAAAAAGGTATTTGGAGACCTTTTTAAGACCTTGCCAAAGCATGTTTCTGGATGCTATCAAGATTTTCTGCTGGGATGGCAACTTTCAAGGATGATGGAAGAACAAAACTGGAAACAAAGTTGGCTTTGCTTTTCAGGTCTGGTTGCCAAGAACTCCCAGACAAAGTGCATGTCAGGCACAGATGTGGTTTATACAGTAACATTTGTTAAAGTGAAAGGTTGTTCCATGGGATTCATTGGTCTGAAGACAATTACAGGCCTCATAAAAAGTAATTGTCATGAAAAGCACCTTGCTCCATAACTGAGAGATGGAAAACAGAAAATCAAGACTGGGAGGCTGAGGGAAAGAAAATCCCCACAGAAGTTGCTGTGTCAGTGTTACAGAAATATATGAGCTTACGCAGATATGTGTGATAAGTGTGAAGTTAAACATCAAACAGAACTAAGCAGTTACAAGTAACCCCATGCCCACAAAAACAGGGAAAAAATGGATTTCACAAAGCTCTATCATGAGAAATTGTGCAGAGCATCAGAGTTGCAAGCATATAATTGCCCTCAGCATCAGCCCTGCTCATCCCAGTCTCAGCTCATTGCTCAGGGGAATGGGCAGAGTTGTGCTCCTTTGCCTTGTAGAGACCTCCAGGGCCTCACTGCCTCAAGGCTACTGCTGTAGTGCTGTTCTAATAGCCAAATCTCTTCTTTAAAAGGCATTACACTCCATTTAAACACCTTGTTCCGTGTTGATGTGCATATTGAACTGCTTTCTCTACAAAGTATAATATATGGAGCAGAGCCCTTCCCGTAGCATGGCTAAATGAACATATTGCTATTTCACTGTTACTGTTATCTACAAGGTAAAGGAAGAACAATGGAATGGATCTATACTAAGGATTCTATCAATATAACCATAAACAGATCCCTCTTCAGATGATACTTACGCTAGCACAAAAGCTGTGCTAAAATGAGTGTAAGCCTATGGTCATACCATCCAGAGTATCAAAAAAAGTACTGGGATTTCTGTTACTGCTCATCAAGAGGCACCATGATAATCTGTAGCCTTTGTTGTATGCTAACTTATGAGTGCATAGTTCCCTTAAGCTAATTTTACTTCTTGATTCAGATGGATTAAAAAGAGCATGAGCAAACAGAAATGTGCAAAGTGGTGGTAGTTTAATAATCGTAAGTCACAAAGCAGTATTCTACTTTTCTTATGCTGTCAGAGCTGAGGTGAAGCGACTGCAGTGATAAAGATGAGTCCTGTAGAATTCCTGGGGTACAAACAAGGCCTTTCCATGAGGTACACCATGTCAAACAAAATCAGTCCTCCTCCCTTAATGAGGTAATAAATAATTGCCAAACCAAAGCAGCTAAGGACAATTTCCAATGATCTTGTTTCTTATTTTAATAAGGAACAGAGCACTGTTGAAGCAATTAAATTGTTGTAAACAACAACAACAACAAAACACAGAAAACCCCACACAACAGGATGTCAGCATCTAAAGCTTTGTAAATCTATCAGTGCTACCACCATATTTTCAGCCATGGCTCTAATGTATTCCACAGTGCTGCTTTCTGTGTCATACTCCCTCTTTCCAATGCCCATATGTGCATTAGCAGTGGAAGGCAGCAATCCCTGCCTGCTGCAGTGATAGGTTATACACCTATCACCCTGACACACAAGGAAAGTCTGTCTCAAATCCTCAATTGTTTTCATCTGAGAAGGACTGGAAGTCAAGAAAGGAATTGTGCGACAGAGATCTGGGAGGAAGGGAAGGTTTTCTGTAAATCACAACATGGAAAATACAAGAATATCAAAGTGACAAATCTGGAATTCAATTCAAGACACTTATCCTTGGATTTAAATTCTACAAAAAAAAAGCATTACATAATTTGAACACAACAAAGTGATAAAACACAGCTTCATTATGTGCTCTCAGTTTACATATTATGTGTGCTTTTAGTTCACCTATTCAGATTAGAAGCATCCGATATTTAACTGAATTTCCCTTATTATGTGAGTTACGTTTTCTCCCAAATGAATGACAGCATGGAAAATATCTGTGAGCATTTTTCAGTATATACTGACAGAAGCTTTCATTTTCTTTTCTTTCGAAACACTGCAGATTTGTATAGGATAATATGAGATAACACCCCAACCTTTATCTTGAGTCTTCACCTATTTAGAGACTCCCAAACATCAGTAACAGAGAGGATGCTCTGCTCCTCTTCTCTTACACATATTTCTGGAAGGGGCATCTTGCTAAGAGTAAATTAACACTCAAATGTGGATAAATTGCTATGCAAAGGAGCACTCGATGTGTCCAGACTTTTTCACATGCGGGTTCAAAGCAGGTGGATTTGCTGCCCATGTTCAGCTGAGGTTCAATAGGCAGCTTTACATCGTGGGGTTCTTTCTGATCAAATTTCAGGAGCTTTAAATGCTAATACTGCTTATAAGATTCACTTCCAATCCCTTGGAACATTTCTCTTCTTAACTGTCTTTTCTCTCATACATTTTTAGAGAATTATCCCACTAATGAGGGGATTAATATTAAGTCATTTCATTATAAATGGGTTGGATGCAATGTTAATATCTTGAATTAATCTGCATTTGGCAAGCACAAGCCTGCTTTTGTCCATCTTTCTAAAATATATTTAGAATGACAGATTCCTTAGATGTCATAAATAAAACTACTGAAAGTAACCAACTTGTGAGACAGCACTGAATGCCTTTTACAATGAAGAAAACTAAGCGTATCTCCCAGAAAGTGATGTAAACTACACAAGGCTGCAGGTTTTCTGTTTGTTTGTTTTTCCCCAGTTTTTACCAAACATAATCCTGAGGGCTCAAGCGCTTATTTTTTGTCAGATGCTGTATGGGCAATAACAACGGAAAGGCTCACACATTTCTCCTTGAGCTTGCCAAATGTGGTGAGAATGCTTTGAGAAGGCTCGAGTCTTCTGGCTTGACCAGTCCTGGCCACTGCTCAGGCTGGGACCCTGCTGCTACAGATGATACCTGCACAGATAACATCACTGACTGTGCCAGCAGCTGATCACCTACGCCTGCCCCACAGCCAGCCACCTCTGGGCTGCAGGCAGGCTCAGGATGAAGCAAACTGTGCTTTGCTTTCTGGAAATGGGTTGGGGAATTGGGCAGCACTAGAGGAAAAGAAAAAAGACTTTCTGAGTCATCTTCCCCTTTGCAAGGCAGCCAGCTAAATGCAGCCTCCATCCTTTCTCTTGGCGCAGAGGCATCTGGAACTGGATCCTGCTTCCTGTGAGAGAGCAGACGACAATGTCAAAGGGATGAAAAATATTCCTTCTGAGGAGGAAATCTGCCCTCGGAGGGTAGGCTGTGGACAGGCTGATCTCCAGGATTCACCTTTTGACAATGGTACAAAAGCAAGTTTTGAGGAGTCGTTACTAAAGACTGTGCTATTGGCCGAATAAATCAATAGATCTTCCTAGAGCAGCAAAGGAGCTGGCCTCATGCATCAGGCATCACACTGGCTGTACTGGAGTGCAGGAAATAATGGACATTACCTCAATCTTCTGCTAGTTTTGAAGTGAACTATTGCAGGCAAGAAGAGGAAAAAAAAAAAGTGAGGAGAAAAGGAAAAAAGATTGATTTTCCTTTTGGCAAATATTTGGCTACAAGGATGTGCTCATCTGTCATTTGTCTTGTCTCAAGAATTGGCCTTTTCAGAATGAAACAAACAAACACTGCTACACTGTATGGCATTCTGTATTGACACAAAAGCCTCACTGAGGATAACAGACATTTATAGAGTAATTTCACATGACTTTAAAATTATCCACCCTTGCCTTTGCTTAGTGATATTTCATCTAATAGCTTGCATTTGCTATTTGATGTGTAGGCAGAGTAGATTGTGTTGCTTACAGCACTGTGAAAAGCCTGCTGTCTGTTAAGACTTACAATTTCTGTATGTCCTACCTGATAACAGGATTTTATGTAGACAGTTAAAAGAAGACTACAGAATCACAGAAACACCAAGGTTGGAAAAGACCTACAAGATCATCCAGTCCAACCATCCACCTATCACCAATAGTACTCACTAAACCATATCCCTCAGCACAAAATCCAAACGTTCCTTGAACACCTCCAGGGTCAATGACTCCACCACCACCCTGGGCAGCCCATTCCAGTGCCTGAAATGCCTGCATTGCCCCACCTGGTTCTTAGAGGGAGCAGAGAATGGCTGCAACGGCCAAGATTCCCTAGATGATCTATATAACTCCCTAGAAGATCCACACAGAGGTTTTCCCTACAGTATCTCACACTGCATACAGCAGGTTGGAAATAGAAAATACAAACAATTGCTGAAGGTTGTCATAATACTGCAGATTCTAGAAAATTCTGTGTGGCCAGGCAAAATTCAGGAAAATGAAGGTAGCTTGCTTGTACCAAGCTTTCCAAAAGCTCATCCTCTCTCTTTCCTATCACCTGATTACAAGTGCTTAGGAGTGATCACAAGTGATCAGAAGCACTCCTCATTTCCTGAGTGTTTGGTGAAATAGGTAATGGAGCTTTGATTGCCAGAAGCTTTAACCTGTGGGTACCTCCTGGGAGATAACTACTCCTGTGATGCACAGCAAGGATGAGGTCACCGAAAAGAAAGACAGAAAAATTCCTGCATCTCTCAGAATAATTTTGATCTTGGATCTTCAGCTAAAGTCCATTATCCTTCACAAAGAGTTAATATGGACTATTAACATTTACATTCTAATCACCATCCCCTCTCATGCTCTGCTCTACTATCAGAAAGCAAAGACGTGGATAATTTAATTGCCTGGCTGACAACACATATAAGAATACCCTGGGAATAGCATTATCTGTGCCTGAATGTAGGGCTTGCTTTCCTGTTTAGGTAGCTGGATAAGCACTCTGGCTGTCAGGGTTATTATCACATCAAGAGTTTAATGGTAGCTGATCCTAATAGCTTCTGCAAAGATGCCCCACAGGCCCAGTTTTTCCTTCTTCTTTTGGGGATCTCTGAAACCTACAGTAAGAAAATGATGTACAACGTGTATCTTTGTGTAAGTTAAATCTCAGAAATTCTGTCTGATACTGAAGCAACATGTTTTACTGACAATCTGTGGAAAGTGTAAGACTCATAGAGCACATTACTATTTTTGCACAAATTCTAGGTGATTCTCCACAGAGTATTAACTTTTGAAGTACAAGAAAAGCCAGTGAACAGCCTGGGAACACCCTAGCAATCACAGCTTTCATGGCCATACCAAATGATTTGATCAAGGATACTTCTAAGGGAAATCTGGTATCTTCAGTGATATGTAAGAAAGGACAACCAGGGACTACTAATACCAATGCAAAGCAGCAAAAATTGTTTCTCAGTTGCCTAATCTAAGGTGTTCCAAGGTTTAAAAGGGAAAACATTATATCCTTGGACAGATGTCCAAGCTTTTGTTAGATTTTGTTGGTATGTGCACATGCTAGCAGATGCATTTACTGTAGGATTTACCAAAGATATCTGCCTTCAGTATGGAGGTGAAGACATGGCACATAATGCTGATACATTGATAAAGGAAACATTTTCTATTTCAAAGAGTCCTTTTCAATAAAGACAGAGCAGTGGTTTCAGTAGATAATGACAGATATTCATAAAAAAAAAAACATTTACTAGGTTTTAGTTGGAAAATCAGTGCAAATACCACTTGAAGAACAGTTTAGTTCTTCCTTATGGTGGGGGAGAAAAGCAGTATGTAATACCACAAAGCCAAGCATCAGTTTCCCATATTAAATAGACTCCACCCTATGAAAACCCACAACACTAGCAGCAGCACAAGACAAACAGACAAGCTTACAGGCACATAAAATTCCTAAGGGGAGCAGCAACCTTTATAGCTAACTGCAGCTGCGTGTAAATGCAAGTTAGCAGACTTCTCTGCATTAGACTGCTGATGTTAATTATTTAGACAATCTGAAAGAAAAGGTGCTTGGTACCTGTGAAATGGCATTAGGGACTGAAGCATTAAGCTGGCTGAGGCCGCTGGAACAAGGAAGCACTACAGCTCCTAGCAGAGATGCCTGAGATGCAAGGATTAGGATATGTGACGTTTTCACAGCATGAACCTCATGCCAGCGGGCTCTTAAATCACTAAGTGTCCAGGCAATTTTCACTGTGCTCTCATCCATTCCCCACAAAGCAAGATCAGCAGGGGAAAAACTGCCACTGTATATGAAGCGAGATTAGTGAAACACCTGCTGGGACAGAAACCATATTCATGAGGTATGTAAATGAGGTGACAACAGGAAGACAATGTAACTGGTCCTGAAGCATCAACTCTGCTGCATTGAACACAGCTTCTCTAAGTATATGGGGCTTGCAAAAACCTTGTTGTTACAGAGACAAGCAGCATGTGCTGCTCAGGAAGTATATAAAATGCAGGGCAATTAGCCTCATCTCAGGGAAACAAATAAAACAATGAAAATAGCATTTCCAGAGTATCAGAAAGTCCTAAGAGACTTGAAAATGTCCAACCACAGAAGCTAAGAAGTACCCAAACCTGTGAAGGCTCCTGTTGGAGCCATCTCTCCGTCAGAAGCAGTACAGCCACACTAATAAAACAATCATCAGCCAGGCTAACAAACCCTAGCAGGGTGGCACACTAATTCACCTCCCAGCACACAGACTGGGCTTGTCTTTGCCTGACCCTTCACTCTGTGAGATCTGCCATAAGGTCTCTTGAGCTGGAGGATGGCTGGAGGCCCTCTGAAGTCTTTTCCAACTTCAATTATCTTGTGGCACTATAAATAAACCATCCTAAAATCTGGTAACAAAAACCTGAAATTAAAACCATGTGTCTGATTTCTACTATTTTTTCTTCCTGAATAGAATGTTTTCTCACAGGCCAAAATAAATATTTTTCATATATATGTCAAAATACATTGCAAAAATATTCCCTCTGTGGGGAATTCATTTCAGTGAGACTTTTGCAGTAAATAAATGATTATCCAATGGAAGTGAGCATAGTTTTGACCATGAGTTTTAAAACGTCTAGGAGAAAAAGATCTAGTCATAGATCATATCAGCCATTGACTAGATACAAGCAACACGTCAACAAAATGGTGAAGGACTTTCACTGCCAGAAGTAATTTCTGGTTCCATTTCTATTTCCACCCCCTCCTTCTTCTTTCTGAAATTTTGTCATTACGTGAACTGATGTATTGATAATGAAACTTGTCATAACTCCTTTTCTAGGACATTCGTCAATTAAACTAAATATAGCCATAAAATCCTGTTAGGTAAGATAATAGAGTGCTGCAGTAATAGTGTGCCAACTGTTAACGAGAGCTGTTAACTCCCTCCGAGAGTGTCAGAGGGTCTGGGACTGCTGCTATTGATGAACTGAAACTCTCCAGTGACAGTAGCATATATGTAGACCCAACCGAGAGTGGGCTAAGGCAACACCAGCATATGCACTGCAACACCTGCACAGACTTCCAGAGGTCAGCTTAGCTTAAATGTGTTTCTGGAAGACAGGTAGAGTTTAACCTGTTTAACCCAGAATAAAAACTGATGCACACTGTTCATATCACATAATAGAGATGAACAAACTAGCTTCTTTACTGTTCAGTGTCAAAATATTTTTATGTAGGCTGGTAAGTTCTTACATTAAGAAATGTCTGGCTTAGGTAGTGATGGATGCTAAAAGTCCTTGCTTTTGATGATGGCTGAACATGACTGACAACAAATGCCTTTTTATTTCAAGAAAATGTCCAGACATGACTATGAAGGAGAATGAGTGGCTTAATTCACTCAGGCTGCTGTTAGGGGTTTCTCTACACAGCAAATATTTTCTGCTGTTGTATTATAATTATATTGGTGTTATTGTATTTAATGCTATGATATGGGCATATCATAGACTGAACACAGTGTACTTGTACAGTCACAACTGTGAATACCATGTGAAGGACATAAAAAACTGAAAAGTAATAGATGATAGAGAAAGGAAGAAAGAGTGAAAAATAAAGAGAAAGAAAAAGAAAGGAAAAGGAGAAAAGGAAAAAGGACAAGAGAAAAGGCAAAGTATTATACCAGGGAATAAGGATGCCTACACAGGAGATTACAAAGGTGTACGTCTTCTTAGTACACATCTCTGAACAGGCAAGGATCCAGGCTGCTCTGATTCGTGGGGGGCCAGAGTCAGTTCTTTTAGTAGGCTGTTCAGGGAGGAGCATTCCCTTCCCTGGACACAATTTCCAATCGTACCAAGCCACTGTTATTAATATAAGAACATCAATTTGATTTCACGTTCTAATTCCTAACAGTACTGCTTTCTACAGATCAGTACTGAAGTGACAAATTTGAGAATGTTGGATATCTTTGGATATGAAACATTTAAACGTCTAGCCAGAATTTTAGCCTGGTCTCAGTAAGAATTAAAAAAAATCAACACTAAGAAAATCAAATTCTCTTGGGTGCTTCCTCTGAAAAGATATCAACTGACTATGCAGAAATTATTTTGCCAATGCTGAGAAATTTGACTTGGTGGTTACTATTGCTTTGCATGGCCTTTTGAGACAGAAAAGCCTGAATCTTATACCGTAGCTATCCAGGATCATGAGAGCAGCTGAGGGCTGCAGTGCTGAGCAGAGAATCCATGGAGAAAAACATACAAACTGAGTGAATAGTAGATTTTCCAGGCAGATTCAAAGGGCCTATGGGAATGGCTGTGAGAACAGAGAAGGGTTTAACTGGAGTTGAGCTTGAAAAAGAGTCAAGCAAACAAACTCAACATTTTGCCTTAAAAAAAAAAAAAGAAAAAAAGAAAAAAACCACCCACCTAAATCGTTTCACTTATCTGGGCTATCAAAAAGTTAAGCCTGCATACAAATTGTAAGAACAGTAGTAGGAACTCTACAGAAGAAGCAAGGAAAAGGTGGTGAGCACTACATCCATTCATAAGCTGGATGAATCACCAGAGCAACAGTGCTGATGAACAAATGAAGGCTTTATCTTACTTGGTTAACACGCTTACTGTTGAGGAAGATAGTGCTTGCTGCAAGGCAAGTGGTGATTGATAGAAACTCAACTCTCTCCTTTCTGCTTAGAAAGGAAGAGTGAGATGGGACAGCTGGGTATGCAGTTAGTGACTCGTTTGCTAGGACTTTGCTGCTGTGAAGTCCAATATCACTATGAGCATATCTGCGCAGTGCAGTTCCAGGCTCAAATCACTTATTACTATGCTGCTGCATTAGGCTGGGACTGCATCCAGATAAGAGGCAGGAGCACTCTCAAAAGATCTCATTTCTAAACTGCATTACACCTGCAGGCATTCAGGTAATTTGTGGCGACACTGCTTATAATAAGGCCAGTATGAAAGGGTGAAATATGGGCACATCAGAGAGATGTGAGGCAGAAGAGCTAGGGTGGAATGAGGACAAGGGGAAAGTGCAGAATGGCTGTGGGCTACCAGCACTTGCCTTGTCAAAACTGGAATACCTGAAGCACTCTGGCTATTAGCTTCAGGTAACCTTAACCTCCCTCTGCCTACATTGTGGGAAAAGTTTCCCACATTGTCCTCTTCAAGGAGCTTTCACAGAGGACTTTAATAGCATGCATGGATACTTTTGCCAGAGCCACTCTGAATGAAAAAGGAGACTGTTCAGCTCCCAGCATCACCTGCATTTGGTTAAGAAGTACGGTGCCTGCAGGACTGTGACTTCAAGCTGCTGCCAAAATGCCCAGTGTGATGATGACTCATACACTCCAGGTACACCCTGCCATGTTAATTGTGCAGCAAAAGGCAGTAAAAGTGCTTTGCACCGTGTGGTATCCAAGGTTTGGCAGCCATGGGAACAGATGGGAGGGAGGTGTGAGCGCGGCTGGGAGCATTTGCAGTTTGCAGGGCTGCGGTGGCAACGACATCTGACCTGAAGTGTCCAGCGCCTCAAGAGTGCAGAGCATCCTCACTGCACAATGTCGAATCCTTGCCCTGCACCTCTGGGTGCCCAAGCTGTTGGCACAGGAAGCTAATGGCCCTCTCACATCTTACTGCAGTACAGCAGGTGGAAAAAGCTAAGCCAGGAGCTCATTCCTGCTCTCACCTGCTCAGTTTCATAGTGTAGAAGGATTGTGTAACTACTAAATCTGTTATGAAGCTAGTACAGAAAGAAAGCTTAATACTTGAACCAACTGATGCTTCTCCACTAAAAAAAAAAAAAAAAATTATACTAATTCCTCTTCCCAGCATTTGGACACAATGTGGACTTCTTACAGATGGGCTAGAGAATATTTCACACACTATACATGCCAGGCTCGAGTAGCCTGCCCAAAAGAGTAAAACAGCTTTTGTACAGTAGGATTCAATAATCTCAGCTCATTTATTTAAATTTTGAAAGTCTCACTTAGACACTTTCCTGTCACCTTAATGTCTTTGTAACATTTTAGATAAAAACTGTCATCAAACAATCCTGAATTTTTATACCATCATTGTTAAAAATAATGATGCCAAATTATGAATGAACAGAATAGCTATGTTGAGTCATTTATACTATTTACAAAACATTCTCTTATCTATCTGAAATTTCAAAATTCTGAAATCACTTGAGAATCTCTGGAAAGTGAAGTTTAATTCAGCCTCTTGGCATGTGCAATCAGTTGGTTGCCTTAGCTACTCCTCAGATAAATCTGTAGCATCCAAATGAAAGCTGAGCCAACACATCTATGTTGGACTGTTGGTTAAAATGAGATTTAAAGGCCAATGAGTACAGGGTTTAAGCAACATCAAAAATTCTGATAACTCATCAAAACCTTACTGTGCTCACGTTAGTGGGAGCTTATCATTATGTTTGACACGCTCAACAGGATGAAGATTTTGCTCTCCATCTTTATTTGCGTTCAGGGATATCAGCCTTTTTTTGAAATATCAAGTGGAAGTTGATATTTTATTTCAAAGGAGATACTGAGATATATCTGCTTGGACAGATTTTGGCAATGCCAGTGCAATCCGTCCAGAGCAGTTTGAGGCTCAGTTTGGAGAGCCTGTTTTGAAAATCGTGTTAAGAGAACTAGACGTTGGTCCTTCTCATTCAGCCTAACACTGAAATATCCATATGCAGAAGGTGCAGTCCAATTGCACACATGTAAGCCTTTATTGCTTGCCTGGCAGCCACTGCCATCCCAGAAAACCACTGGCTTCCTGCATGTCTTGTGTCACATTTGCCCAACGTATGTCCTTGAGACCACAGGGCATGACAAATACACTACGTGCATAGATGACATATTTGATATTTTCCTGTGATGTCACGAGAGGAAGCTAGTTCACTATTAGATAAATAAGTGAAATTGCTTATGTACATTAACCAAATACTTGGAAAATCTGCGGTTATTTGTTTTTAAATGCCTCTCAAATCGAGTGTGCTCAGTGTAACTGTCTCTTTGCCTATCCCCTTCCCATATATGAACACACTGGCATACAGCCCCTCCACTAACCCATACTACAGATTTTCTTTGCTGATACTCAGGTTCCAGTTCTAGCACATACTTGTTGTTGGGTTTGCCTGCTCAGAGAAGCGTAACTATGCATTTCAGTAGAGCTACCTTGTGCTTGGCCTTAATATGGTGATGACAGCTTGAGGACAAAACTGAGCTGGATATTTCTCTGCTAACTTACTCCAGATGAAATCTGCAGGCTCTTGAGCAGACTTGCGGTACCTTCACTTTGATTTCAGTTATCTTCAACAGGGCAAAAAAACCTGTCTGTAACTGAGAGCAGAATGGGTATGAAATTCAGTATTTCTGCTAATAATATGGCAAAAAAACTGTACTGCCCTCACAGCCATATTATTTCTATTAGAATTGATCAGGGCTTCTGTGTCAATTTATGCTATTTATACAATATATATATATATTTGCATATATTAATGTATACAAAAGTAGCTATAACAACAGGAAACTATTAGGGCATCAACTGACACTGCTTAGATAACTATACCAACTTTTGTCAGCGTAAATGCTTTAATATTATAAGGATTATATTTTTTTTAATTATATGCTAGGAAGAAAAGATATAGCAATGCAAAAATTACATGTAGCTTCAGTCTAAATCAGGACAGAACTCTGAATGTGTTTAAACAGCAGAACTCTTCATTCACATGGGTACTCTTCCCAAATTCACATCTCAAGAGTGTAATTGTACTTTAAGCAGTGCTTCAATCCACTTATGCTTCCCAGTTATAAATTGTCTCTCTCTTTTTTTTTTTTATTGCCTAACATTTGGTGGCTTCCAGCTTACATTTCTCCTTGACAGACTGAACTTAAATCAAAAGGACCACATACTTATTCTCATCTATAGGCAGCTCAGCAGTGAAGTGTGCTTACTTCACAAGTTCTGTCACTGACAATTATCGACGAACAAAATCAGAAAATCATTGACTAGTCCAAAGGTCCTTTTTAAAACTATGATCTGAAGTCAAGATGTAATTAACTCACTGTATTGACTCAGGGTTCCTGTTGTGGAAAGAATCCCAGTAAGTTATCAGCAAGGCTGCCCATAAAAATTTTGTTATTTCCTGATAATACATTCTAGGAAGTACCGTGTGGAAATGAAAAATGTGTTGCTTATAAATTTGAAACATTTTCATTTAGAGTTGGCTTTAATGGCTCCTTATTTCTCAGCATTATTATTAATATGCAAATAGAAAAGCAACCTTGTATAAGCGGTTACCATGATTTATGCTACCCGAGCACATTTTCTGGTAGAAACAATGACATTTGTTATCATGAAAAAGTAATGTGATGACAGGTTAGGGAAGAGAAGCCAGCAGGAAGTGGTTATAATCTCTTTCTGATGTGTGTGCTTCAAGTTTCTGTACTTCCAATGAAGAGTAGAGAATTATTTTAAGAAGATCTTGTGGATCTGGTGGCTTTTACTGTATCCTAGCCCTACCTCTGTTTGTGAGATGTTCCCACTTAAGATTTTGCAAGATGTTTTGGTAAGACTTGGTAAGTTTCCTTTCATGTTAGATTTGAGGACTTCAGATGGCAAGGGAAATACGTGTACATTTATAGCATGTCAGATAAGAGGGAGATTGAGTGAAATATTTCTCTGCTTCCCTAAACACTTTCTCACATACACGATTGCTTGAGAAACATAAAATTATTGAGAAAAATATATATAGTGTGTATTAGCACTAGACTGAAACAAGACCTAGCACTGTGAGGGACAAAGCATCCCATATAATTGTAAAAGAAATCATTTGAGAAAGCTGGTTCCTGAAAACATTATTCATTTTTGGTATTAAGAGCCTATTGCTGCACAGGGATTTTGCAGGTGGCTTGCTGCATATTTATTGTCTCCATTTAATTAAGCATTGCACAAAGTTGGTACAACTGAGCTGGAGTCTCAGGGCCCAAGGTCCTGACTCAGAGAACATTAAAAGCAACGTAAAGACTTCCATCACCTCTGATGGTTTTAGGTCAGGCTATAAATGAACTGAAAATCTTGAAAATACATTCCTGAACTTGTCAGGAAATTTCGAAGTCATGAGACCGACACATTCTCACTCTTCCCTTTGTAACACAAAAGCATCTTTTCATTGAAATTAAATCCATTATTCTCCTCATAACATGTCTTAAGAATTTTTACTCTCCTTTATTTTGAATAATTACTGAAACAACTGAAATATGAAAGAGAAATAAATCTACAAGGAAAGGAAAGCATTTATAAACTGCTATGTGTCATAACAGAATGCAGCACATCTACATCACTTAGAAAGGCTTTTTTCTAAAATACTCTGTAGGAGAAAATGGCAAAGGAGAACAATGGAGAGATGAACTTAACCTCTCACATTCTCCCATCTGCCTCCTTCTTATCATCATATTGTCCCTTTAGCACATGTGAGGCATCCTAGATCCATCTCCCATTTTGGTTTTCCAAAGCACTGCTTTTCCTTTCCATAGTATTCAAGGAACTACCAAATTCCTAGACAGGGAAGGTAGCTCACTTTGCCTCAGAGAGCAATCAGTGTGAGCACCCCTGCCCTCAGGAAGAGCCAGGCACAGAGGCAGTATCAGATGTAAGATGTTTTCCTTAGGGATCCTTGGGAGTGGCAACAGGTTGCCTCAGCCCACCAAGCCAACGACAGCTGGTGGACAGTGGGAAGAACTGGAGGTAAGGACCTGGCTTGTGGGATGCAGCAAATAAAGGAGAAAGTCCATTTCTTCCTCTGTTTTATTGATTTGATAGTTGAACTAGATGATCTTACTGGTCTTTTCCAACCTTAATTATTCTGTGATTCTATAATTACTCTTTGTAGGGGGGGGGTAGTGCTTTTTTTTTTTTTTTTTTTAAGTTCTCCTATTCATGGTCCCGGAGCTCCAAATAGTTTAGGGTTTCATCATTCCTTCGATGAAATTACTTTTGTTTTTAGATTCATGTCCAAAGAAGCTCTAACTAACAAATAATTGACTACATGCTTTTGCCAAGAATAAACAATAAAAGTAAGACTGCACATTTGTTCCTTTCTTCATCCTTTCCCTAGCCTTCTGCATTTAGTAAAAGTAGAAAAGGGGGGAAGAGAGGATTGAAGGTGCAGTGGGAAATAAAAAAAATTAAATCCAGAAAACAAGAATTTTTTTTGTCACTTGTGTAGGAAAATGAAAAATGGTAAAAAAAAAAAAAAAAATCCACCAAAAGTCTTTCAATGTTTTAGCTATAACACAGTTATTAATCATAGTTTGGGACTGTCTTTTTGATTTATGAACTGTAAAGGTATTCACTGAAACAATATGTAAATGTCTATAACCTGAAGACAGAAAAGTGAGCAAAAAAAAAAAAAATTAGCTCATTGGTTTGGTGAGTGTTATTTACTGAGCTACAATGCTGATACCTTCCTTTGACTCTGGGCAACAACCCCAAGCATCTTGCTTGAGGGTGATAAGAGATTTGAACTGGAACAAAACCTGGTCCATGGTATGTGGTGACAGTGCAGGGACTGCACCCAGTTATCACAATGGATGGGTCCAACACATCATGTGGAAAATTGCTTGCTGTGCTGAACTGCCCAGAGAGGGGCTGAGTGCAAACTGCTGCTGTTTCTCTGTGAAGATAACGGTGATTTATTGGGCTAGGTAGCAAGGCTTGTTCTGCTGACACTAACCATCTCAGGGGCTGCATGCCGAGAGAAAGCATTAATCAACAGGACATCAAGGTGAAGCCATTTGTGGCTCTTGTGTACACCAAGCCAGAGGTATTTTTTCCAGGTACTGACTGACGCAAAGACTCAGTCGCAGTTATTGCCTGCTCAGTCTTGGCTTTTTAGCTGAGGTTCATGACAAAATAAAGAAATGCCAAGTTCAACTGCCGTTTCAGGAAACAACCTGCTGTACAATCCTTTCAGAGCACTGATACAGACACAGGGCATAGAGGGAATAAAGCTCTGTGAAGGAAAAATTCCCAGGCAGTACTGCCTTGCTGATGGCCATTTAATATTTTTTGGGCTCTCCAACATTGTTCAGTTCTGCAGGGTAAAAGCAGAAGATTTGCCAATCTTCCCAAAGGGGCTTCTTAATTAAAGCAGTTGAACAGATAATGCAATTATCTGTTGTAACACAGAAGGGCCTTTCTGAAAGGTATTACTCAGAGATAAAGCAAAGTTTTCAATGTATACATGAAGAATTGCTACTGGGGAATCATCCCCCAGCAATAGTATGTAATTTCTTATACGTAGTACTGAGGGAGAAAAAAGATGGAAAGATTTGAGAGTAATTAATATGATTAATGTCAATCTGATTATTTTTTAACCATACTGTTATTTATTTAACCATATGGTTATTATTTTACCATATTGATGGTACACAGCATGAAAAAGATAACAAGGTCTGGTGCATGAAAGCCAAAGCCTTGTGTCTCCTCATGTTGGCTCTGAAGACTTTGCAGAAGAGGAACGTCACATAAACGTCTCTGTTTTACAGGCCTGGCAATGTGCACCCAGTGAGATGAAATTATTTATCAAACTGTCCTATGGATAGCCCCAGAATGAGGAATTGGAACTCACGTCTCTTCAGGCAAATGTAACATTCTATTCCCTACGCATTTTCTTCTCCATTAAAATATACTCTTTCATAAAGCACCCATTGTGCAGAAAAATCTGTACTAGGTCAAAAGAAAGAATTGAGAGAAAACACTATTAAGAGGAATATTGCTTATTCTGTCACTTAATACTGGAATTGCAGAAAGCTGGAGAGGTACAGCCTTCACTATATGGGTACATAAAAGCACTAATGGCATTCATTTAACACACACACTGTCAAGTCACAGCCCATTGAAACAAGAAGAAAAGCAGACACTTGATTTTCACAAACTTTGCGAATGGTTTGGAGAGAGAAAGGTATAGCAAAATGTCCTTTTGGACTGAGGCACAGAGCTAGCAATAGAATTGTATGAGGGCTGCTCTGAAAGTAATACCTCCTATTTTACTGTGTTGGCCCACGATGTCAGAGGCAGATGTTGGTGGTATGGCAGTAGAGGTAGAACCTTCCCGTCAGTATTCAGTTACATTCTGCTGCTGTGTGACAGATGTCAGCAAAGGGACAGTCTGATAAAATGGCATTTGACAGGAAGGGAATATGATGCAAAGGTGTGTCACTGAATTTCTCCACGTGGAAAAAATGACACCAATTGACATTCATCGATGCCTGCTTAACATTTATGGAGACCAAACAGTGGATGTGAGCACAATGAGCTGGTGGGTGGCTCTTGTTCATTGCTGGCAAAACTGCATAGCTACCGATGGTGACTATGTTGAAAAAGAGCATTTTGTAGCTGAGAATTTGGTCTATCAAGCACTATTATTGTGTTCTTTGCATCTGTCATGATTTCCACAGAAATAAATAGGAGGCATTACTTTCAGAGCAATGTATGCATCAAGCAAAAAAAAAATCATAAAAAGGAGACCTAGTGGCAATATCTGAGAGGTTCCTCTTACATGCGTGAACCTTGTTCCAATTGAAGTTCACCATTTGCCTGCAAACCAAGATTTTTTCAAAAGGGAATAAGTAGGAAAAAGAAAGTATGGCTTATAATAAATCAGACTCAAAGTTCATGTATCTGATCTGATGAACTTCGCTTCAGGGATTTTAAAATACTCAAATCTCATTGTTGTTTTGGTTAAAAGCTACTGTCAAAGCAGTGTCCTGCTGTGTTAGGGTTATTTTTGCTGCAAGATACGTGATTCACTACAAAGGTGTTCTGCAAAAGGCTCCTTAGCGCAGCGTGCTGCAAACCACGTCTTCAGCAGTTTACTGTTTGTAGCTCCTGGATGTGTAAGGAAAAGTCAAGGGCAAGGGAAAATGGGGATGCTAGCTCCGGTTACACTGACAGAAGCTGTCAGGTGAGAATTCACAGATGGACATTTAGCAATCAGGTTTGATGAATTAGTTTCTGTTTCGTAAGAGATTTTCTTTTCCTTCTTAGGGTTAACAGATATTTATATATCAAAAGCACTCTAAGCCTGGTCACTGCCAAATGGTTCCAAAATAAGTCAAGAAGCCATCCTAGTGAGGCAGTACAGTGACACTCTAAAAGACCGTAAATATTTATGAACCAAAGAAAAAAAGGAGACGCTGCGGATGGGTGACAGTTAAATTGTACTAAATACTAGCTTGTTAAGCTATCAGTTGGCTAGACAGCCTTTACCATGCTATCCCTATCGTGCTAAATACTAATTAAACACTTGCATTTCATATGGTTCTCTCATCCTGCGGTACTTTACCAACCCTTTTCTGCCTTTCAATAACAATTTAACACCCTCATGCCAAGCTGCAGAAAATTAGCTCGTAGAGATGCAGCGTGTGCTCCCAGGGTAACTCTGTGGATAGGTGTGGTTATGGTACTAAAGCCACATCTTTTCACACTGTTTTATTAGCAGCTAAAGGACTGTGGGGTCTCTCATTTTCTCCCCAGGTTTCAAATGAGAGGTGTTTGGTCAGAATGTGTCTCATAAATGCAGGATAGATATGGAAAAAAAACAACAACCCACATTCATGACTAGTTCTCTTGTAGGGAATATTATTCTTTGTTGCGCTGAGCAGAATATAAGTATGTGCTCATTTTTGGGAGTGATCAACTTTGAGACAGGAAGATCTCTTTCAGCTTCTGGCTGGTGATGACTTTTAATTGAACATAATATTCTGCCGTACTTGCCATGGATACATTTCAATTGAGGAGAGCACAGAAAACAAGGCTGTATGTTATTTTCATATTGTTTTTAAGCCTAAGCTATCATTTTCCCAATGCAACTAATAATTTTTGGCCTCCACCTCTCCACCTACAAACAATGTATTTCTTCAAAACTCCAGAGTGAGACAGCTTTACAATGCCTTATGTTAGTGGAGCTCCTAATCACAATTTTTTTTTCAAAACAAGCATACCTGGACTAGTATTAGATTTGGAGGTTAGTGGCCCTGCACGCGGCAGGGGGGTTGGAGCTTGATGATCCTCAAGGTCCTTTCCAACCCAAGCCATTCTATGATTCCATGAAACAAACCGTGGTAGCACTCAACAATTCAACCTCACAAACATGCTGTGCAAAACATGCACTTATCCTTGGAGAAGAAGTTGTGCAATGACAAAATGCTGACATATGGATTCCAGGTGATGAGCCTACAGATCTGTTCTGTTGCTGCTGTGCAATGCTTTCATTTCCTGATACTATCTTTAATAATGCATTATTTCTGCTGCTTCCAATCATGGACATCTCTTCCTGAAGGAAAACCTATCTTGGCATTTTTTCGGTGATAATTTCTTGAAAACTCAGCCTTTATGGTCTCCTAAAATGAAAGGAGTGTTATGGAGTTGGTTAAAGTGGAGATGTATTAACTATTTCTTTTCTAACAGCTGTGCTACTCAAGCACAACAGTCATAGCCTGAATCTTCTGCAAAACTTATAGAAGAATGATGCATCTTAACAGGTAAAAAAAAAAAAAAAAAAAGAAAAAAGATTTTGTTTTATGTCAGATTACATATGGATTTTGTTAGAGGGAGGATGGCCTTTACAACAATTGCAGTGTTTTCTTCACCGTCCCCCAGATTATTTTCTTTTTTGGGCCTTTCTTAGTGTGAGAAGAAAGATTAAGAACTACATTTCACAGCTTGGATTCCGTTCAGTTTGTACAATCAGCCACAGAAGCCCTGATCCTCCAAAATAAATTTCCATTTAGAGAACCTTGTAATAAATTACGTTCCATCATAATGTTGTTTTCTGTATCTATAGTCAATCATGAAACATGAATGTAAGTAAATATACAAAATTAAAGCTGGTTAAATGTCATCCATCTTTCCCTCTCCTCCAACAAATGCTGTTTGTGTGAAAATAAATGGTGCAATAAGAGAATTTGCAAACAGGTGACAAAAGTACTTAAAGATTGAAAAACAAACTCCCTGTTGAAAGATGAGCAGCAGATGAACTGAAATCAGTATTTCTTGGAATCCTGTCATTTGGAGAAAAAAGTCTATTTTTGCCACTTCTTTCATCAGTCCAGGAGACTGTGTATTTGTTTTCATAAAGACTGTATTTTTCGCAAGATATAATTCCAGAAGTTTTTATCACCTTGAGCTGCAGTGGAACTCCTATCATGGACTGATTTTTATCATTCAGGGTTATTATTACAGTATGTTTCATGTTATTAAAAAAAATAATACTGAAAGAGTCTCCCAAAGAAAGCTGATTACAGCCAGCTTCCTTCTGCCTGAGATATAGGAGTGTTTAAAACATTCTTTACTTATATTATCCACTTACAAGCTCATGTAACTGTTCAAATACACTAATTTAATTTACATGATAGCATTGTTCCTATTTTATGATCACATACTGAAAACCTATTATTATGTTTCATGATCTCATTGTAAGACTATTACATTTATCTCTGCTGTTCTACATTACTACCATGAATACACTCCACCTACAGTCTGTGATTAGCTCTTTTATATTTCTTGTCATATTAAGAATGCAATATAGAAATGAATTTAACACCATCACCAAAAAAAAAAAAAAAAAAAAGTTGCTGGTGTTATCTAGATGGTTCCAATGCATACATTTTTTGAATAATTGCTAAAGAAATACATGCAGTGGTAGATGTTGGAATGCTGTATTTTAATCATCCTTCTCCAAAACTGTTGTTACATCAAAGGTAAAAATGCAAAGCCTGTATAAGTCTTATGCAGAATGGGATTTTGTTTGCATATGACAGTGCCAAGATTTCAGTACTAACATGCAATTACATCTAAAGTAGAGAGTGCCCTCAATGGTCAGAAGACACGGTATTTATAGGAAATCTGCCTTTCTCTCTGTAGACCATTTAGGCAATTTTCATCAGACTGAGCTTCTGAAAATACCTGGGGTACCCACGGGTACAGTCTCAGAGCCCCATGCAGATGCATTTTGTATTGAAGGGTGGAGAAGGTTGTTGCCTGCACCCTGGTCATGAGCAGCAGCGGAGCTAAGCAATGGGTTGGGTACATAATGCTGCAGCAAAGAGAGATTGCGGTCAGAAGACATCAAGTGAAATATATTCCTTGTCCTCCTTTCTTTGCTGCTAGCTACACATTTTCCTTGACAATAGCATATCTCATTGCTTATTCAACAGCCTGTTTCTTATTTCTCACTTTTTATTGAAATCTTCCTCCCTTTGCAATTGCCCTAAGCATTAAGTTTTTAAAGGACTCAGCCAGGCATCAGCATTATTTTATTTTTAAAATTGCTTCTTCTGCGTGGTTTAGGATTTTCAAGGCAATGTGCTTGAGAGAGCTGAGCTGGGTGCTTTCATTTTTCTCTCATGACGTACTGTCACATGAATGATTTTGCTTCATCTGATGTTTCTTTTCAAACTGATGATTTTCAGGACAGCCCCTCACCGGGCATAAGTTAAAACCTTTTTACCAGTAGCCTGCACAACTTCTGTCTGCAGAAAGTTTAGCTCTTAACTCATGTAATCAACAAACTTTCCCAGTCTGCCAAATATGTTGTTCTACTGTAACACAACTATGATTTTTCTTGTCTGTAACAACAGATCATAGAATAGAATCAGAGAATATCCTAAGTTGGAAGGGGCCCATACAGATCAGAAAGTCACAGAATGGCTTGGGTTGGAAAGGAACTTAAATGTTGTCTAGTTCCAACCCCCTTGCCATGGGCAGGGTTACCCAGGGCACCATCCAACTTGTCCTTGAATGTGTCCAGGGATGGGGCACCCACAGCTTCCCTGGGCAGCCTGTGCCACTGCCTCACTGCCCTATCACTGAGTCCAGCTCCTGGATCCACACAGGAACACCCAAAATTCAAACCCAGTGTCTGATGGCATTGTCCAAATGCACCTTGAAGTCTGGTAGCTTAGTGCCATGACCACTGCCTTTGGGAGCAGTGTGATGTTAACAAGAGTTTTATTTGACTTTCATTATGCCAGAAAGTTGATTAGCGGGAGAATTTGTTTTATGGAGCAATTCTGATGTTACATGAGGGTGCTGAGAAGAAAAGACGCACTAAGGCTATGGAAGGAAAAGGTTTGACAATATCTGTAGCACTGGACATGGCTGCATGTGAACCACCTGTCTGATCACAGCAGCATAACGCCGCATAGCATCACAACTAAACATTTTTGTCATTTAAGAAGTGACAGAGGCCCAGGTGGGCTGGGAGCACGGCCATCCCCAGACCTGCAGGTATGCAGCTTGGGCAGATGGTTGTCTGTCCCCTAATCACCTTCAGCTCCCTGAGAAGTGAAGTGCACAAAGTTAAGCTGAAGTAGACAGTAAATTTATGTTTGGCTAGAAGATGATTTCAGTGGGAGCGAAATCCCCAAGGCACTGGACCATTCCATTATAAAGCATTAAGATGAGTTATCTCTCACAGACATATGATTCTCCAGGATATATATTTAACAGAGAGAGAGTGGATATTTCTCCTTTTAGAACGCTATCATTAGTCTGACGATTTAATTCATTGTCTTATAACAGTTTCTCTCTTCCTTGGCTACCACTGTCTAAATGCACAGTTCACGTCCCATATAAGACATCTCTATAGGATCTATCACTTCCTTTTCCTGATCCCTGGGGTACCCTTCTACACCATGTATTTCAGCAGCTCTAGGCGCTGTTTCCATCAGCTATCAGCTCATTCTGACTGGGCAAGAACAACACTTGGCCTTACTACTTAGACATTAAACCAATGAACCTTATTTAATGTGTCCCTCAATTGCCTTACTCAGGAAGAATGAATGAAGGAGCAGACAGGCATATTTTTTGACATCCTAAAACCCCTGCAGAAAGGATGCTGTGCTGCAAGGCTCCCAGGCACAGCGAGGCCCCACAGGTTGCTCTCACCAGTCATCCCATTCTGCTGGGAGATGATGTCCATTCCTCAGGCTGGGCTATCTGATTCACAGAAACTGGCACAGTCAAAAGCTAGAGCTAGTTTCTGCTCCTGAGGGCTGATTCCACATCTTCAAGATGTTGCTTTGTTTTCGTGGGATACAAACAAAAAAGCACCGTCGAAGCTTTTCTCACCCAAAGTCATACCACACTGATCACAGGAGACCTGAACAGATTTACTCATTAAACATTAAGCAAGTTCATTTGCCCACTCCTCTTTAACAAACTACATAAATACACATTTCATCTGTTTAAAAGTAGCCAGATGCTTGAATGTGCAATCCCCTGGCACTCTTGACTGAATTGTTTATTACAAATTGAGCTCTTAAAGTACCAAGGCCAGAGGGAGGCACCACAAAAAGTATTTTCTAACAAGCCTGAGCATGCTTAGTTTCTGTTTCCCAGATGTTTGCGCCCACCAGAAGTTACTCCTACATGCGTTTTGCAGACAAACAATGCAGATGGTTCCTCCCCTTCTCCTCCAAAGCAGATCTTTCTGGAGCAGTGGTGCTCAGCCTTCAGCCCACTTCTCCCCTCCCTTGCTAGGTTTTCCTTGCCTATAGCTAGTCCATATTGTCTTTCCAGTATCAGACTCTTTGATCATTTTCCACATTATCAGGCAATTTGACAGCACAGTGATGCAGGGCTGCTTCCAGAGGACATGATGATCCCAGGAGAGGTTTGTTAGCACTGTGCATGGCTCACTGTTTGGGCCAAAGCTGTTCAAGCATTATAAATCCAATTTCTACAAAGCACAGTGTTCCCTACTCTCACTTAAATGAGTATACCTCTGCTAGGCCGATGGGTTTGAACACTTCCTGGCCTCTCACCATCGTTTCAGGGACTACCCATTATACAAAAGCAGCTACAACATATAAATAATACAAAGAGTTCTTTTAAAATTAAATCCTGTAAAACAACGACTGAAGCACAGGCCTCAGTGCTGCAATATTAGCGCAATACTTAACGGCCCTTCTAGAATCAGGGCCATTTGTGCAAGCTTTTGGCAGGAGACTTTACAGATACTTGAAAACACTTGGTATGCTCAGCACTTTCTGTCAGCTGTGTGTCTAGCACTCCTCCACACTTCCAGCAGAAGGGGAGCCCCTGGGTCACAGGCCAGACACAGTCCTGCACGTGTTCCCAGCACTGCAGCTGCTGAGTGGCAGAGCAGAGGTTTGGGACACACAGGATTACTATATACTCTTATATATAGGCATTAGGTAACCTACCTAAGGTCTTTCAGAGTTCCAAGTGACCCTTTGGATGGAAGTGTTACCTCAAAGAAGGAGCTGAGTATGTCTGAGAAATAGTCTGAAGCAGCATGCAGAAGTGATGTTGCACCTGTCTGAGTTAGCAAAGGTCTTAACAGCTTTTAAACAATAACTCCTGCTTCTGCTATCTGTTCATTTACAGTGCTTTTAAAGAAAGCTTGCAGTTTATTATTCCCAAGAATGCTATTTAAGTAAACAGTGGGCAGATACAGTCACATACAGTACTGTATATGACGTGTTAAAGGCTTTTAATAATACATGCTGAACCAGGCTGAAAAAGAGGTTGAGTAAATAGTTATAAGACTCTAAAAAGTATGCCGCATTAAAAATTAAAACCAGTTGTTTTCCTAGTACTTAAAACCGTTTCTTTATTTTGTGTTGTCGCTTTGCAATATTTTAAAAACAAATTGCTTTATGTTAATCTAGATAACACAGCGCAGATGTGCTAAGGCCAGCCATGAAGTGTTAGCAGTGAAAGTCCTGGGGATCTGTCAGCTCGCATTATGCAGTTTTTTAGTATTTGTCATCTTCTAATAAGACACAGCTTCATTCCCATGGTGCCACACCCAGAGTCAGACACTCTACCTGTTTAACACAAAGTGACACCAATGAATGGAGCTCAAGTGCTCTGCAACCAGCAAGGGAATTTTCAGAGGACAAGAGTGAAAGTTTCATCTCTGGCTTTCCTCTATTGTTAAAACCAGTGGGGAGTTCCGGACATTTACTATTACTATTTCATTTAAACATTTAATGACATTAAAAAAAAGGGAAGGGAAGGGAAGGGAAGGGAAGGGAAGGGAAGGGAAGGGAAGGGAAGGGAAGGGAAGGGAAGGGAAGGGAAGGGAAGGGAAGGGAAGGGAAGGGAAGGGAAGGGAAGGGAAGGGAAGGGAAGGGAAGGGAAGGGAAGGGAAGGGAAGGGAAGGGAAGGGAAGGGAAGGGAAGGGAAGGGAAGGGAAGGGAAGGGAAGTCTCAGAATTCACTTACTGTTGGTTTTTTTATTATTATTTTTGTCTAGTCTCTAGGTAACTTCATCAAGTCATGGCCAGTTATGTATCCTAATAGTTCTAAGCTAACCTTTCCCCCTACTGAAATTTGGAGGGAAAGACCAACAGAAAGACAGACAGAAAGACTGCATGAGTAAGGATTGCAATCTGAAAATTTTGTCTGTCTTAAGCTAGCATCTCAGTATCTGGGTATCATGAGTTGTTTTTTGAATGTATCAAAGTTGGGCCCATGGTACCCAGTACAGACAGAAAACTCACTGCGTACAAGGAAAATAGGAAAAAAGGAAGTGAATGCCTCAAATAATCTATGAATTTGTGGCTATATTGCTTAACCTTCTTTGTAGCAGTGTGCATGAGTAATGGCTTAATTTGGGGCCAGTTATTAAACATTTGGTTGAAGAAATGGATTGAAAGAGTCAACTATGTAATACAAATTAATGAAATGATTACCGTAATTATTGTTAGGTGAGGCATTTTGCTTTATTGCATGTTTTTCTATCCCCAACATCTAATTTTAATTACCTCAGCACAAGAAGTATGTAGCTAGGTAGGTAAAGCTGTATTCGGTCTACCCTACTATCACATTGTTTTGTATGAATTTAGATTTTGAAGTAGGAAACATTAAAGTCAGCAAAAGGGAAACCTTATACAAAATTTACCAGGTAGGCCTTGCATGTTCAATAGCCACCAGTTTTTTCAGGAGACTAGCAAAACCAGCAATATTATTCAGTTGAGCTTTCAGCTAAGCCTCCAAAAACCACTGAAATTTCACTAGGTTTTAGATCAGGCTCTTGATATTTATTCAGCTATGCTTTTGGCACGCTTGAAAAATGTATTCAAATAACATTACATATGTTTACAGCAGGATTACAAGTACTTCAGGAGGTATTGAATAATTGCAATGCTTAATAATGAAGTGTTTCAGGGAAATGCTTGCATTAGCAGCTAAGGATGCAGCACCCCAAATCCTAAATTTGGAAAAATTATTGTATTCGTGAAGAAGTTGCATACTCAAGGAACAGCTTACTGCAAGCTCATTTAGAGAAACTACAGCAACACCATCACCAACAAAAGGCTTGAAATGGTTGCAGGCTGTCTCACCACCCAACAGTGGGTAATGCAGCGTATGTCTGTCCCTACCCTATGTGATGGCTGCCTAAGTGCTATGTCCAGCTGTCCTGTAATTTATTTATTTTTTTCCCCCCCAGTTTGAATGGTTAACAGGAACCATAGCTAGGGGTTGATGAACTTTCCTAGCTGGAACAGATAATCTGAATTTTCACCAAGCCTGTAAATAGAAAACAAACTTGTGCTGTTTAACCTTGTTTTTCGTTTTTTTTACCTTACTTGATACTCTTCTTTTGTTCCTGGCAGAGGCTATTGATGTGTATGAGGAACATAAAAAGAAGCTGCAGTTTTGACAGCTGAGCTCTGCAAAACCTTGCTGTGAATTTTTAAGGTGTCAGTACTCCCAGCTGCCTGCCCAGCCCTTTTGGTGGAAACTACTGCAGTAAAGTAAGCAGAAACGATCCAGCTAAGAGCCTGGTATCTTAGGACACATTCAGTGGTTTAAGATAAAACACCAAATCTTGCTTTGAAACTGCAATGACAAAGGTCTGAATTTCCTTGCAGGCTGCAACAGAGGGCTGGTAATCTCTGCCAGCGAGACTGGAAAGAAAGCTGGGAACACTTAAACTCCTACAGTGAAATATACCAAGGGACATCAGTCAAAACCCATTATTTTATTTTCTATTTTATTTTAATAATGCCTGCACATCCCATTTTCATACAGTGCAGCTGGATTATATGTTTTTGGAAGCTTTTTGCCCCAGAGTTGCTGTTCCCTCATTATGGAACACATACCTTGATAAAAATTCCACATATTTTACAAACCTGTGCCTCGCTGGATTCCCAACCAGAATAAAAATCGTAACCTCATCTGAAAAAAGGGATGATAACTACATCCCTTGCTCCATCACAGAGGAGCTGATCCCTGAGGACTCACAGGATAAGGTTCATAGATGCTTAATTTCATAAAAAGAAATAAGTCATGCTGACACAGGTGCCAAAAGGAAGAATTACACTAGTTTTTTGGCTACATGCAGAACATCCTTGGGAGAATTAAAAAAATAAAAAATCATCTTCCTAATTACCAAAAGGATACACAAAACAACACTAGACTGCAAAGACCTCTCCTTCATTTCACTGTGGCTCACATCACCCTACCTACTACTGCAGGCAATATATAAGCTGGCTTATATACCAGCTGATGGAGGCTCATTAACTCATTTTTAGGTGATGCACACCTGAACTATTTTAAGAAAAGTAGAAATAAAATCCTTTCTGTGGCTATGTTACCAATAGATGGTTACCCATAAATCTCTGGGAAGCCATGAAAATACTCCTCAGGGACAAAATAATTGCTGATGACTCAGACAGAAAAGTGATAGTAAAGGTTAACCGTCTTGAAAAGAAAATTTCTCTAACAGAGATGCAGTACAATGAAACTAAAATCAGAATTTTGTAATTTCTATAGCATTGCAGAATTGAATCATGCATCTTTCTAAAAAGATCAATATAAACAAAATCAAATTATTAAAAATGTTGGAAACAAAAGAACACAAGTATCCGTGCTTTTAACAACTAAAACAAAAGACTGATGCATAGTGTCAGTGGAAAGGGACTTCATACAGACCTTAAGACCTTCCATGGATAAATTCACAACCATTTTAAAGAAGCTCCTAGCTGAAATGCCTGTGTGCTTGGAGGCATTTTCTTCTCTTTTGAGTATGCTTTTGTGAACTTTTTTGTTGTTTCTGCACTTTTGTTGACACAAAAGAAGCTGTGCCATACTGCTCACTGCTGCCCGCCCCCAACTTCTTTTCTAGAAGTATCACTACATGCTAGTTAAAATAGAGAGGTGAGAAATCAAAACTATGTCTAGCATTAAAGATGAAAGCACATCACAAATGCATACAGTTGTTTAATATGACTATTTACTGGTTTCCTAATAATATAAAACACTGAAATTTTGCTTGTCTCTGAGCAGTGGCATTTAGGAGTCTTCTTATACTCTATGATCTCTTTCCTGCATGGAAATAGTTACTTTAGAGCCCCTTGCTCTTCATATGTAACTAGAGCTTTGATCCTGTCTGGCAGCCAAATAGATCCTAGTGGTTGAAGACCTCTTGATGAAGACTGATAATTCACCAAAGGGAGACACTGACCAGAACTGTAACTATGTGTATCCCATACTTAGATTAAGCCATAGATTAAACCATTTATCAACTACTGTAATGTCACACTATAGTGATATCCTTAACTTACTCATAGTACAAAACCAACAAATAAAAGACTGGAAAAAATGTATTTTAACAGAAATAAGTGTCTATTTCCTTAAAATCTTAGGAAGTATCCATCTTTTCCTTCTAGTGTCAGATGTAGGAAAAGAAAAAGAGACTTGGCCAATCTGAGTTCAAAAAGCTCCAAAGACAGTATCTGCACAGTACAATCAAGTATCTTTTCACTGGCCCTTCCCACGCGTACATTTGAATTTTGAACATTACTTCTTCCTGCCCAGCATTCAAAATGCTGAAGTATGGTGGTAGATATAGTTAGACATAGCCAGAAGGCAGCAGACAAGAAGCAATAGCAAAGTACTTGAAGAGATTCTAGAGTGGGAAGTTACAGACTTTAGAAAGACGAATGAGGTGAAAGGTCTGGTTTAATAATGGCTTATTAAAACCTAGTTTTAATATGCTTTGCTAAATTTTCCAGACTCTGAGCAAATCAAATTTTTAGAGCTGAAGACATGGGCTTCTTGTGAGGGTCCCAGAAAAAAATCTCAATTTTTGATATATACTTTTATATTTACAAGTTTAATCGCTGCTACTGCTTGCCATTTAAAATATTTATTACAGTCACTGACTTTAACTGCCTATGTACACTATATATATGTATAATGAAATAATACTAAATCAGTGTGTGTAGTTGCTACGTGCAACCTCTACTAAATATAGTGAAAACTTCCAATACTGAAGTCATACTACTTGCTTAATAAAAGTGAAATGGGAAAATGATAATTTATGGTTTTTTTATAAGCAGGGAATCCCATAGAAAGACACGTTAATGCCACTCAAATGAGAAAAAAAAAAAAGGAATGGATTCAAATCAAGCATATCAGCAGTTTCATTAAGGCAGTACAAAATTCATGGAGATTATTAATTTAGTTCATTTATACATCTCTCTTTTCCCTCGCGCCACCTTCGCCTCCCAGCACACTCCTACATACACAGTCTTCTGCGAAGAAGAATCATTCTCCATCCCCAAACAAAAAGTAATTTTCTTGCTACTCTTTGTTATCATTGTTTTGCCGTTAGCGCTTTGCACTCACATTCTGTCAGCTCAGCCAGCGGAGCTTTCCAATTTACCCAGTGAAAGCGGAAAATGCAAGCAGCAAGAGACAGGTGCAATTTGTGCAAAGATCGGCATTGAGGTTTGGAGTTGGAAGGTTAAAAGTCATCAGAGGTAGTGCCTTGCTATTGCCAGCCACTGGGCCACCTGCCTTTCCAGTTCATCAATACTTGGTAGGACAGGAAACTACTAAGTTTCTACTGTACTTGCTAGTATAGTAAATATAGTAGCATGTTATACTATATACTGTAGTGCAATAAAAACTATAGTTGGTAGAATAGGGAATGCAAATAAAGCATGCTGAATCAGGCACGAGTGCCACCTCCTTTGTGCTACAGAAATTATAGCAAGCAGTATTTCCTGAAGCTGAAGACACTTGGTTTAATGATTAGGTCATTATTTTCATGAGTTTTACTAGCAGAACTGGTCAGTGCTGACATTGGAGACACTGACTTCACTAAGAGCAAAGATAGGCTAACAATACAATAAAAACCCTCTTCATATTTGTATTTCCTTTTTATTCTTTCAAACTCTCTATGCAATCAAAATATTTTGCACTGGTGCAGCACACACTTACATGAAAGATGCTGTATGCATTAGGATATGAGTACTGTTTAGTAAGGCAGGAACTCTGGACTTTGAGAACATCTCTTTACAGATGCTATGCTTGATCTTAATTTCCATTTATATACATATCTCAGGCTGATAAAACAGAAAAAGCCATAAAAGCTCTTATAATAAAGAAAACTGAACAATATTTGTCATCTCCTATGCCTCTTATTTGGTCTTTTGACCCATATCTGTGTACTGACACCTGACAAAGCAGTACAAGTCAATCTGCAAAGCAGTAGTGAAGGCAGTGATATGGGGGCCATTGCAATCAATCATCAGATCGAAGTTTTTTTTCTTTTTTCATCCAGAAGTGGAGCAAACTTTCCTTTACTCTGTAAAGCTGAGCTGTGTTCAGTTTTGCCTCAACTTCATTCAGATATTTCCCTTACATTTTTGTGTCAAATCATATAGTCATTAGGCTCCTCAAAGCAGAAGAGAATGCTATAGATAATTTGGGATTATAATTTGAAAAGTGTTCTGCTGTTTTTGTTTTTTTGTTTTTGTTTTTCCCCGATTAATCCTTATGTTTTTATATCACCTATATTTAGTAGGAAATGAAAAATTGCAATCTTTTTCCATATAAATTACTACCCTAGCCTAATACTACAATTGAGTCAGATGTTATTGATGAGAGGTGGCAACTTTGCATTGTATGCTATCTTGTTTGAAAGAAAATTGAACTAATTCCATTAATGAGAGAAAAACTGACAAGAAATTTTATATAGAAACATTTTTAACCAAGAAGCATCCAAAGATAAGACTGTTTAAAAAGGATGGGATCGAAATAAAAATATTTGGAAAATATATGATTCTACTAATACTGTTGAAATGCCTTGTTTTAACATATTTATAAATGAAACTAGTTTTATAATTTATTCAGGTTTGTAATGCATGTAAGTAGCATAGGTCTTACTCTTTTAAAGGATTTGTATTCAAAAATAAATCCTCAGATGACCATTGCAAAATCAGGCCCAATCAGGGAACCTGTGGGATTTCAGAGTTGCTGATTGGAGGGAGGGGAATTTGCTACAAATCTCCCCTCTTGTTACCTGTGCACAAAATGCCATCATGCAGAATCACTCATGGGAGATGGTTTGCTTTCACACAGCTGCATATTTTCACAAAAAGAACCTGATGCAGTGAATATAAATTTTCTGTTTAAGACAAAAGTCAAAACAAATTCTTTCAATGGATCTAATTGCATGAGACTTCTTGTATTTTTGCAGTTTTGATTATTCTTTCTCTACCAAGACAGAACGAGTATTTTTTCAGATCTTGCAATATATTAATTACCATTTGCCTATGAAACGCCTCATGAAGTCCATATGTTGAGGAAAGATGGTCTACTCTTTCCATTCATGTCAGCTTAAAAAAGAAGAACAAAGATAGGAAGAAGAGGGGAAGAAAATACAACCTTTCCTACATATCCAACTAGCATCCTCAATCGTGAGGTCCTCAAGAGGTCGGAAGCTCAGTCATGCCAGGAACAAGAGAAAACCTGCAATGACAGCATCCTTTGCATGTGCTGGAACTTTTGTGCTACCAACAGGAATAAAAGGCAGAAAAAAAAAAACAACAAAGCACCAACACAAAACTACATAGTAAAGCATGTAATATTTCCTATTTTTATGTTGTATTTCCATGCTGAGGAATACAATGCCTTTGAACACTAGGCTGGAGGGCGGCAACTTCTGAGCACTTAACATGCTGAATAATAGAAGGGGGTGATGAATGCCAGCACTTTGTCTCTTCTCCTGACACACAGCAGAAGTAAACCCAACTCTGAATGCTTAATGACTAGACAGTATAATTAGGACTTCAGATCTTAAGTTAATTCCAGTTCAACAACTAACTCCCTAGTGGTTTTAGAGAATGATTCAAGTATTTCAATGAAATTGTCCTGTGCTGTTTTAGATGCCCCATTGTATCTGGGAAGTCTGTAAGGGTCTGGCAGATACCAAGCAGGAGCTACTGCACTTGCACAAGGTAGTGGACATGGTGGTGATCAGTTGATGCTTGAATCTGATGATCTTAGAGGTCTTTTCCAACCTTAATGATTCTATGACTACACCATGATGAATGTTAATATGATGTTTGTCATTGTCTATTACCTACCATATCAGTGACCAGTATAGACACCATCTTTAGTTTGTAACACAAATGAAGTAGAAAGCAACCTTGTGTTTCAAGCTTTAATGTTAAACTTTTAAAGCTATTAATAAGATCTCAAATTTCTAATGAGAATCAAAGGAAAGGATTTTTAGGTGGATTTCCTATAAGAAGGTCTCATTTCCTTAAATAACAATATTTTCAAATTTCCTTCCCTATCTAATTTGCAGAATTCAAAAAAAAATTTCTAATTCACATGGTTTGCTACCTACCTCAGAACTGATGCTCTCCCTACTTTGTTTCATGCCTCTTTGGAGTTTATTTTCCTTAGTATGCCTCTAGCATAACAGTGGCAAAAGCTTTCTATTGGTCAAAACCAGACAAAACAACATGCTAGATCATGAATTTCCAACCTTTTGGCTTTCCTGGTCCACAGTGAGTGAAGAGGAATTGTCTTGGCCCACATATACATAAGTTGCTCTTAAAGTAATGCCTCATGTTTATATCAACGGAAACTATAACAGATACCAAAGAGCACAACAACGCTATTTGATAGAGCAAATTCTCAGCTACAATCACCATTTTTCAATATAGTCACCATTGTTAGCAATGCATTTCTGCCAGAGATGAGCAAGAGCTGCACGCTGTGCTCTCAAGAATCTGCACCAGCGGAGGTGACCCACTGTTGCCACTGCTGAGACACACCACCCACCACATCACTGTGCTCACAGTCACTGTTTGTTCTCCATAAACACTTAGCAAGTGTTGATGAATGTCAACGGGTGCCATTTTTTTCACACAGAGAAATTCATTGACAGACCTTTGCATCATATTCACTTCCTGTCAGACATCATGTTGTCAGACTGCCCCTCTGCTGCCATCTGTCACACAGCAACAAAATGGAATGGAATATTGACAGGAAGGCTCAACCTCTACTGCCATACCACCACCATCTGCACCTGATGTCATGGGCCAACATAATAAAATAGGAGGTATTACTTTCAGAGCAGCCTTTATACAATATATATTATAGTTCATGTATACAAGAAATGAAACTTATTTTAATATTTTATGTTTTTTATTTAAAAAAAGAGGAACAAAAATATATAACTAGTGGAATTTTTGCCCTTGTATCAGTCTGGTTTGATGGCAGTAGTTACAATTCTTAGTGAGTTCTTAAGGAGTTCATCAGAGATTTTTTGATGAAATTTTAGTCATTCTGTGCTTCATCCTTAACAATTGTTCACAAATGCATGTATTGCCAGAAACTGATGACCTGAATCAAGTGAATTGTGAAACAAGGGATATTTCTCTCTGATATGAGAGGGATTATGAAAGTCTAGTAAAGAGACATGATCAGATTTTGAGTTAAATGTCTGATTGCAGCTCTATGCATTCCATTTGAAAATTTGCAGATCACATGTTTATATTAACAGAAAATGGCCTTGGCAAACATAAATTGATGATTTTTTTTGCAATCTTGAAACCTATTCTCAAATTCCTTTATTAAAATGCAAAGCATTGCAGCATATTCTTTGCTGTTCAGAGCCCTTTGTTTAGCCAGTGTATCAAAATGCATACAGCTATGTGCCATCCCTTGAGTCAGCATTGCACAGCACAGCCTTCCCTGTACCCTGCGTTCAGTTGACACAGTGTTAAAAGTATGCTGATGGCTTAGCTGTTCCTGAGCAATAGGAATGTGTCTGGAGCCACTCTACTGTGAAGAGCTGCTGCCATTATAGCATGGGGCAGAAAGTGGCTGCCAGCCAAGCTGGGCTGCGTGTGGCCCATGGGCTGTAGGTTGAACATACCTGTGCTAGGCTCAACTTGATGGCATTCCTTTTTCTGCAGTATGTTAACAGCTGGAATGCATATGCAAAGCATTTTAGACAAAATTGTGATGATTCGGGGAAAAGAAAACAAGGAACCAGAAGTGGGAAATGAGCCTCAACCATACTTCCAGGATTCTCTGTCCAACCAAGCCTTCAAAGAACCAGCTCATCACATCCATTAGCAATTTTCTGCCTACTCATCCTTCAGCTCCATCTGTCCTCTCAGTAGAAGCAGTTTTAATGGTTTCATTTGGAAAAAGGTTATGAATGAGAAAAAAGGAGGAATAGGAACAGGCACGCAGCCGCTTGCTTCAGAAGAATGAATTGCACCACTGAGAGACTCTCCAGAAAATGCTCCAGAAAATAGAGCAATTGAAGGGAAAAGGGACCACAGCACGCAACAGCAGGTAGAAGAGCACTTTCAAGGCACCTTCTCGAACCAGCTGCTCATAAGAAGCCTCAAAAGAAATGTAAGAATGGGATAACTCTTCTACACTCTACAAGCTCAGCCTGTGGGAGCTAGTGAGCGCAAGTCCATTAGTAAGAATTGCATTTTATTGATCACTATGGTAACCATCTTGTTTACTGTTCAGAACTTTTACAATTAAGAATGAGGCCACAGCACGTTAATCAACAACTGGTTAAGAAAAACTATTTGTGGGTTAATGCAGCAGGAGTCCTTCAGATGGAACAATACATACCTGCAACTGCAGCCCTTCAAATGTATGCCAGTGCACTTTCACAGTACTGACAGTGGTGTTCTCATCTCTTCAATACCTGCCATTCCTTATTTCACACATTCTCTAGAATAATGAGGCCCATCTTCTTTTGATGAGGCCGTGGGAGTTGATATTCCCAAAATACAGCATTACACTATCAGATAATCACCACTACTTAATACTGTTATAGGGAGACTATTTCTAGTGAAAGCTACTGGGAATACAATAGCAACATGGGAAGTCAATACAAGAAAGTATCTCTCTGTTACTACAGGGAATAGAAAATGTAATTAGGGACAAACTCAGATAGGTAGGAACATGAAATACTTTCAAATCTGCTTTTATAAGAATAAGTCTACTGAGCTGAACTAGGGAGAGAGGCCAAGACAAAGAAAAGCTCACCCTATTACATATGCAACAAAACCACTTACTAAGAAAGGCCCAGGCCATCTTGGCAAGGCACTGTATTTTTGGATGAACTGAACATTCCAGAAGTACTGGAAAATGTACTTGAATATCTTATAGCAGCACAGAAGTGGGGCAACACTGTTTCTGGCAAAGCTGTGAGAAAGGATGTGGCTAGCACATATGGAGAAAGTAAAAACAATCAAGGAATATTCTTTCTTCCTTGAATTATCATAAGCATTTTTCCAACAACAAAATGTAATTGATAAGCAACTTCTGAGATTACTGCAAGTGAAAAAAAAAAGTGGCTAAAATTTTCTTGGTAAGATTTTATCATTTTTATTCAGACCAGCACATATTGTTACTGATCCAAGCTACTATGCAGGCAAGCAGTGATGTAAAAACATGCAAATCCATAAGCCTCAAAGCTTCCACTGGGAAGAGAGGGATTGAGAGTTCACTGTGCTAATGTGGAAGATAAGCATTCTTTAAATCTTTATGAAATGCCAAGACTTTATGCTTCAGCTCAGTCTTCCGATAAGAAATTTGGGGTTTCTTTATTCTTACTAGTTTTATTTATAGAATAATTCAACCACCAAAACAGATCCTTCTGTTTATGCAGTTTATTAATCTACCTTTCACCTTGTTAAAAAAGTTGGTATGGGTTTGGTAGGTTCTGTGGCTTTGCTGAAGCCTAACCTGACAATACATCTGGATAAGATGGTGGTAGAAACTGTTGCGCTTAACGAGTTGAAAGCTTCATTCTAGGCTGAAGAAGGAACCTACTAAGCACAAAGAGGAGAAAAAGAAATCTGGTGCTTATTTTTCTCTCATTGTTTTCCTTGAGCTCTACAGCTGAGCTCAGTGAAAGCAGACTTTCACAAAGCACATAGGTTGTGCTTACAGTGGAAAAGCCACTTGCTCATCCTTATTGTCAGAACCATAGAGCTGTTCTTTAGCTCATGGCAAAGCAGTAAAACAAAGAGAAGAAAAAGCAGTGTTGGTAAGGCTTGGAGACTTACAAGAGCAGTAGTAGGTCTTGCTGCAGCTTCCAGCATTGCAGTCAGCACTCATCTCAGCTAAAGACATCACAAAGGGCTATCTGTTTCTAATACAGATGCTTTACAGGCTTGTCAGCAGTTGCAAACACAATTGGTGGTTATCACCAAATCTGGCCTATCCAAAATGGGATCTTAATGGGTCATTCTAACGATTTCAGGACCTTATTTATTTAGCCAAAGAAAGGAAACTCAGTTATTTTTCAGTGGGCTAATTAATGGGCTAACTACTTATCCATAAATTTCTTGATTGTTTATCTAAGTAAAGGAGATGCATTAAATTCCTCTAATGTCTATATGTGTAAAAGGTATATGTACAAAACTCTGAAAATCTAGGATTTTCTGAAGTCTATCAAACATATCTGACAAGGAAATCGCCTTATTCTCTCAGTAAAACCCTGGATTACTTTGACCAAGTCTCAAGTTCCTTAAAAGGTCAAACAATCTGGGAATTTTAAGCTTATAGTCACAGATCCCTAGAACACTTTAATATTCAATATTTTGGTTGACATTTGTTCATTTATAATGAAGGAGAAATCTAACATCTGCTTTCCAATTTGAAACTCAGAGTATAACACTCTTCACTCAAACAAGAAAAATATCAAAAATCCTTAGCTTTCTGCAGTCCTTCTTCATCAGAGTTGTAATCATTTATTGTTCCTATTTATGTATAAACTCAACACTTTTTACTTGGTTAAGAACATAAGATAAACTTGAAAAAAAAAATCTATATTTCTAGAGTTTGGCTCCCCAATAGCTACGTTCCTCCCCCTTCCCCTCCCCCCCACCCCATTTGAAAAGACAAATTAGCTTTTTAAGATATATTTATGATTTACAGCATAGCCCAAACTGTGGGTCCCCTCTGAAACAGAGGATATTGCTTTCTAGGTAATTTCATCTAATTCAACCTGTGCTGGAGAAGATATGTTCTGTTAAAAGCCAAAGTTATGTACAAGACATTAAGTGCCACATGTGAAAAGTAAAGAAAGTGGGAATTCTTTAAGATATAGGCTATTAAAAAGTAATCTGTACAGTAACTGTGTGGGAACAGAGAGGCTGTAGAGGTCATAGATTTAATCTTGATGAACTATTTAGATGACTGTCCTAAACAAAGCTCACGTTAGTAGCTTAATTCTGTGTTTTTTCTTAAAGAAAGATTAGTATGTCCTCATCCCAATTACAGGATCTCTTGCTTGCTGCGAAGAAAGGAATAAGTTCCAGTTGGAGCTAGATGATCTTAAAGGTCCCTTCCAACCCAAGCCATTCTATGACAGTGATTTCAAGGAACTGGGGTGCAGGGAATTCTCCAAACCTATCAGTATGGTAGGAGCTGAGGATCAATCTCATCTGTCAAGTGTTGGTGATGATGTACTTACTGTCCCTAGTATGTAGCTTTTCCTCATCATAAGATAAGCTATGCTATCTTAGATAAGCAAAGTGTCTGAAGTCTGAGCATCCTGATGAGATACCCCACAGTGACTACTGGGAACTACGTAGGGATGGAGTGGGAGGAGAGTTCAGCTCTCCTTCAAAAGAATCCTTTTAGGAGTGTCTCTGAGTACTTGCCTGTTCTGCAGAAACTGCTACTAAGCTGGTGCTATTGGTGTGAAATTTGATTAGGATTCCACTAAGAAACAGGCTGAATGAAGAGTTCTATCATTTGTTTTGCAGGCAGTAGGAGGAAGATAGTGACTTACAGTTAGTACTTAAAAAAAAAAAAAAAAAAAAAGATAAAAAGTCCACGAACTGTGAACCAGATGGAAGAGGAAATACAGGAGGGAGGAACTGCTCTTTCCAAATAATTAATTGCTATAATTGCTGTCTCCCCACACAAATCCCCCTCAAGTCAATTTTAATAAAAGCCAAAAGCAATTCTAGGTCTACAGAACAAACCAAACTTTTCTACAGGAAAGACAGAATTCCCTAGTGCAGGCTTGTAGGTGAAGAAAGATTAACCAATTATAAATCATTTTAAAAAATACTCGTCAGAACACTTAGGAGCACTAACAACAGTTCAGAATTTAAGGTTGTGGATGTATTCTGTGAAGCACTCCAGCTGTTTTGCCTTTCTCTGGCAATACTCAGAGGCTATAAAACTGACTTTGTTTGGCTGGTGTAAGTTTACAGCTCTCCTCCATCACCAAGGCTGCACAAAACAACCAGAGCACACTGGTGAATTCAGCCCAGTATCTTAGCTTTAAGGTTTAATAAATGGAAGGAGGAAGGAACAACAATCATGTTTTGTTTCAAGGTCAACTTGCTAAGCAACAGAGCTATCAGAGTGGAGCTTTATACACCCCACTATAAGAATGGTTAATAGCACTTGGAAAGTACAGGAGCCTCATGCATGGCTGGCTGTAGCTGAAGAAAAGCACAGGAGACTTTTGCCTCCTACTTCTGTCCAATATTTTAGAATATCCCGTCTAAGGACCAATTTAGCTTGTACCTTATTGAAACTTATTGAGCCTACAGACATCAGAAATAGGATAACTTCATAGATCTATTTCCACCTTTCAAAATCCTTTTACAGATGTATCTAATGCCCCTGTAACAGATTATTTGCAGTCTCTAAGTCCACTGTAAGTCAGAACTCCTTAAAGCTTCAGTTTTTAAATCCTGTGCTCTTAGCTATGCATTGCTCACTAAAGTTAATGGAAATTACTCTCCCCTCTTCTTCATTTTTGTAGTTTGCTAACGCATTTGAAGAGCAAAAGAACAGATGTTTGACGATTCTAGCTTTAAAAAGCAACATAAAACTGCCAAAATGGCACCTGCAGCTAACAGAAAACATTGGTATACTTCTCATACGTAATTCTTGAGGAAAACTAAGTTTTGTCACATATCACACACACAAGAGAATTTAGAGTGAGTTATGCTACTTAGAGGAAAGGCAAGGGAAAGATATCGGCTAGTATCCAGTATCAGATTAGCAGAGGCCCAGGCTCTGTCTGCTCCTGGAGTAGCAGAACAAAGAGTTGCACTGTTGCCTTTGAGTCCTCAGAAGAAAAACAATTTTGATTTGATTCCGCACAGCAAAAACAACACAGGATTATTTTTTTGTCCTTTGACACAAGGACATCTGCTACTACAGTTGAAATCAAACTGTATTTATACAGCAGTGAGCCTCCAAGGTAGCAAGATTTAGACAATGCCAGCGTACATCGGTAAATCAAATGGAAGCTATGCTAAGGCACATGAAAGAGAGGGAGGTAACATAAGAGAAACAGCATGGCTTCACCAAAGGAAGTCCTCCCCGACCAATCTAGTGGCCTTCTATGATTGCATAACTGCACCAGTGGACAATGGAAGAGCCACTGATGTCATCTGTCTGGACTTCAATAGGGCCTTTGACATAGCCTCCCACAACATCCTTCTCTCTGCATTGGAAAGATATGGATTTAAATGGGTGGAATATCTGAGGGATGAGGAACTGCTTGCAAGTTTGTACTCAGAGAGTGGAGGTCAGTGGCTCAATGTCTAGATGGAGATCAGTGATGTGTGGTGTTCCTCAGGGGTCAGTACTGCCACTGATGCTCCAATGTTCTTTAATAACTTACACTGACAGTGCACCCTCAGCAAATTTGTGGATGACGCCAAGCTGTGTGGTAGGGTCAACACGCTTGAGGGTTAGGAGACCTGGACAGACTCAAGCAGTGGGTTCAAGAGACCCTCATGAAGTTCAACAAAACCAAGTGCAAGATCTTGCACCTGAGTCAAAGCAACTACCAAAACAAGTTGGGGAGTGAAAGAACTGAGCACAGCCCTACTAGAAAAGTCTTGGGGGTGGTAGCGGATGGTAAGGTGGACATGAGCCAGCAATGTGCCCTTGCAGCCTAGAGAGCCAACCACATCCTGGGCTGCATCAAAAGAAGTGCGATCAGCAGGGCAAGGAGATGATCCTGCCCCAATTTTCTACACCAGTGAGACCTCACCTGGAGTACTACATCCAGATGTGGAGTCCTTAGCATAGAGGATACATAGAACTGTTGGAGTGCATCTAAAGAAGGGCCATAGAAAAGATTCAAGGAGTGGAACACTTCTCCTGGAAGTACAGGCTGAGAGAGTGAGGCTGTTCAGCCTGAAGAAGAGAAGGCTCTGAGGAGATGTGAGAGTAGCCTTTCAGAATCTAGAGTGGGGCTATAAGAAAGAAGGGGACAGAGTCTTTGAAGGTCTGTGTTGATAGGACAAGGGAAAATATTTCAAACTAAAAGAGGGGAGAATTTAGATTGGATAGAAAAGTTTTTTATTGTAAGGATTGTGAAGCACTGTAACTGGTTGGCCAGAGAGGTTGTGGATGCCCCATCCTTGGAGACATTCAAGATCAGGCTGGACAGGGCTCTGAGCAACCTGATCTAGCTGTGGATGTTCCTGTTTATTGCAGGGGAATTAGTCTTTAAAGGATCCTTCCAACTCAAATGATTATATAGTTCTATGATTCTACTTTGCTTTATTCTGGAAGCCAGGATCTTCAAGGACAGGAGGGAGATATTTAGTAGAGGATCCTTTATTCTTCTATTCCCAAAGATCAACTCTTTTCTGTCATTTCTGACAAATTTATTCAGCTGCTTTTAAAGGACTATAATAACAGAGAGCCCCCAGTCTCCACAGCTCAGCTGTTTCAATATATCATTCTCTGTTATAAAACGATCTTCTTTGCAGTAATGCAAGTCTGTTAATTTACAGTTGCTCAATATAAGTGATTGGTTTCATTTACATAGTTCAAGAAAATCTGGTCATTGTGATTCTTTTCTACCAAGAAGTAAACATCAAACTATGAAATGTCCCACTGACAATGATATATTCCTGAGAAAGCTGATGAGGTGAGAATGGATGTTGTATGAAAGCCTCTGCCTTTCATACAAGCAAGGCAAGCGTCACCAACTCTTTTTTTCCCCCCTCAAAGCTACCAATTCTAATTTGATTGAGTTTAAACAATAAACTGCTAATAAGTATTGATGAGTCATGTCTCTTCAAAAATCCTTGTACAATTCAAAAATTGTAAGTATGGGAAATAAACCAGCCTTGATTGCTTAATCCAAATTTCAATATTAAATAAAAGCAGGAATGAAAAACAGCACAGTTGGCAAGTGGTAGAGGGTTCTCATCATGAGATTTTATGCTAAAAGATTAGTTGCCCCGTGTCTCAGTAAAAACTTTATAGATCCTCTGCTTACCTTAAAATATCTCAGCTTCCCTTGGGTTTGGAAAGAGAGGGTTATGTTACAAACGTGAATTTAGTTCAGACAATATTTGATCTAGCCCAGGTTTGTGGGATTAAGCAGATGGAAAGATTTACCTTTGCAGATGACAAGGAATCTAGCTTGTTCCTTTTAATTGGCAGAGCATGCAATAAATAGCAACATGTATTTGTAAGCAGTAAATCTTGTGACAACTTTGCATTTATATGGAAAAGGCCTGAAGATTTGTTTTAATACACAACTTTAAATGTCAGCCTTGTTTTCTATCCAGTACTTTCTTATCCGTATCAATAACCTACTACCTGTTTTAATAACATGGAGATACCCACAAGGGAAAAAGAAGTTTCTGAGGACTAGTAATTCATATCTAAATGTCAAAAACCTGCCAAAGGTTGAAACTTTGCTGATACCAAGTATAGGATAGGATGGGCCTTCCTAGCTCAAGAACATACCATCTGAAAACAGTCATGTTTCCACTTGAATGCAGAACATACAACTTTTTTTTAAGATAGATGAATAATTAGTTGCATCTTCAAGATGATACATACTTTCATCTCCTAGAGAAGAAATTAAAAGTTGGTTTGTATTTTCCAACTAAAGTTTTAGTACCACCCATCCACATGTGATCAACATGGGAGACTTCTGCAGCTTGAGACTTCTATAGCAACACGCTTACTAAACTGGAAACGGCAAAGAGGTCTTACATTCTCCTCTGAGAAGAATCTTGGTCTCCAAGATGGATTTTCACCCTTACCATAATTTGTGACTGAACTCAGTTCTGACAACACAGATACTGCTCTGTGGATAGTTCATTCAGTTGTTAAGGCTTTTTTTTTTTTTTAATGAATAGTTTACTCATGATTTCTGCTAATTGTTTCAGGACTTGATTCTGAAATTCTGAATTCTTAGGGCCATTGTAATCATTTCAGACAAGGCACGATCAACTTGGTTTAGATTTGGTAGACTATGCTTCATTCATGTCCTTCTAGACCTGTTATTGCCACGTAGCATTTCTCTGGAGATCTCAAAAAAATTACTAAGCTATCAGATTCCTAACCCAAATACCAGCATCACTGAAGGCTTTATTCAAAGACCACTGAAACGAAGTATCCAGGCATATTTTTACACACCTCTGTGAGTAGGCATTTATGCATATAACATACATGGTAGTTTGATTATGTACTCTTTTCCTATAATGTTTTAATATCAATATCTGAAGAGTGCTATTCAACTATTTAGCTCCTAACCTTAGTTTCTATAATACATAACATTAACTAATTTATTTGCAAACAGTCCTTTGTTTATTCACTGGGGTCATTATCTCTAAGATCTTAAACTCAGAACCAATTTCCTACAGGCTCACATCTGCACTCAGGCCAGACCTCATTGATTTTGAATTTATCTCCTAGAAAGACGTTTCCACATTGCATTTCTTCAGCACTAAGCGTGCTTTAAATAAACCACCAGCCCCTTATTTCTGCATCTAACCTGGTTATGGGGAAAATGAAGCAGAGCTATCTTTGACTCACATACAACCATAATTAACAAGAGCTGATTTTAAATTATGGCCCAAGATGAAATGCAAAGAGATTCTTGCTTACTCTCCCCAGCTGCATTAGTGCTGCTTTACTAGCAGTAATACAATGATTTCTTCTTTTGAGAAATGAAAAAACTTTAGATAAAGCTTGGAGCCCACACAGGAAAGAACTTTGTTTTAAATGTAATATCCTGAGCTCCGAGGAATACAGACTCAGACTGATTCACTAGTACACTCAGTGTCTTTGGAACTGTGCACAGTCACTAATCAAGCAGATTTTGGTTTCAAACAGCTTGGTTTCCAGCCAGTTTACATAACTGGCCTGGTGCAACTTCATCAGCATGTTATGGTGGGTCTGGCCCTAAGTTTCAGTTATTCATGAAGTCAAAGGTATCTCTGCAAACGATAGATTTGCCTATGATAAAAAGCAAAATATACCAGAATTCAACTGTGGGTGACTAAGATTCATAAAAAAATCTATTCAAGATGCAATAATTAGAGCAATCAATGCATTTTGATTAAGTGATCATCACCTTTCAACTGCTAGTGGCAGAAATAACGTCCTATAAAAATCACAAACTCATTCAGATTAAATTGGGAGCAGATGGAAAGTTGTTTGTGTTGTTGACATTTCAATTCCTGAATACCCTTCAAAAGCATGTAGTACTGCTATATTATAGTGTAATTAGAATAAAGCAACAAAATCAATCTCTTTTCACTCCACTTATACAAAGATTATCATCCAAAAGGTCAGCCTGGCATATGGCAGAAATATTGACAGCTAGAAATACATAGTTTTCCAAATGTCCTGTCACAGTGTTCTTGTGCGTACAAATGGAACTAGATACAAATTCATTCAGAAAATTCATAGTAAGAGATTTGAGGATTTCTATACAAATACAACGTTTACACCATTTCAGTCCATTTGATGCATATCAAACAAGTTTCAGCAGACTTTCAACTGTCTTTTATAGCATAAGAGAATGTGGACCACAGACATTTTGAAAGAAAGCAAGGGAGTTATCAAGCAGTTTGGTTTGTGGAAGTTCTTTTGAATAGACTCTTGGCTGCTAACTTGAATTCTGCATGACTTTTCATAGAATCGTGAAAGTTGAAAAAGTCCCCTAAGGTCAGCTTGTCCAACTCCTCACCTACCACCAATTTTGCCAATTCAACCATGTTCCTCAGTACCACATTGTATTGACATATTCTGCTTTCAGTGAAATGGCGAATATTCTTTTCTTCTGGGAAGTGTTAAAGTGATTGTGGTATCTATTGCTTTAAAACATTTTTTCTTCCCTCACAAAGAAGAAAATTAACCTTTGAATATTATTTTTTATTTCGTCTACATATACATCCAGGGTCTATGAACTCAAGTGTTGAGTTTTCAACTCAACAAGCTTCCCAACAGGTTTATGAATCTTCCAGCAAAGTCAAGAGATGCATAACAGCACTACTGAAATAGTTATTACATGCATGACTTTTGCATTCCAACAGATCTGAGGAAGCACTTTGCATCAAATGGACAGGTACTACAAAGGCATAGGTTTTCAAGGCTTTAAAAATCACAGGGTTAGTTGTTTGTTACAGAGCTATGCTGTGTTAAAATTCCATTCAGCATCAGTCTGATTTCAGTCTCTTCTTCTTGCAATGGCCAGTGCTTCTAAGTGTGGAACATAAAACCACTGCTAATACTTGGAAAAATGCACTGAAGAACTGAGATGAGTTGTAATCTTGAAATTATTGCCACAAAGACAGCTGTTTAGGTATCATATTTAAAAAAATACAAATCCATTTTCAAAATACATTTTCAATTCATCCTGCTGCCCAGAACAAAGACATTTTTAAGGTTAAAAATATTTTTTTCCTGCTTAATTCAAAATTCAAAACAATTGTTTTTGAGTTTTAAGAATGCTTTCTAAGCACGATCATCATATATAACTTTAAGGATGCTTTCTAAGATACTGATAACACTCTTGCTCAAATATTTAATCACAGGATCGCTCCTTTTAACTCTGATGATACAGATTAAATAACCTTACTGAGCAGCAATATAAAATTTTCAATTGTCTTGCATCTACAATCTTGCTTTAAAGGTAATACAAAATCCTGTGGAATTTACTCTGTAAAAAGCCAGATATGTTATCAAAATAGGACAAACTATAAACCATTTTCAGCATTACTGTTCATGCCATACAGGACCAAATCAATAGGAAAGGTATCCATTTATTTGACTGTATTTTGACGATCAGTAAAGGACTGAAGTATGAGTATTTACCCCAGTACCACCTTTTTACTTGTTTTTACAGGCTTGCTGTCCATGGCAAGAAAATCCTGAATTCGGGGCATTTTAATCTTGTTACTAAGTGAGCACATTCCTGCACACTGTCTGTGTCTGATTTTTATTGTACTGTTTTGTTCTCAAATATCCATTAGCTGTTTATGGGTAGAACACAATATGCTTCCCTCTGAACAGAAGAAAACCTTTTCAGAGTGACCAGCAAAAGAACCAGGACAAAGGTGGGATTGGGTATCAGGGCAGGTGGCAAAAACAGAGCTCCTTTAGCTATTTTTTCCCCCCAGTGTTTTTAGAAAAGGCTGCAGAATTAAAGCTTAGGTTGGCTCCATGTCAGGAGATGCTGTTCCACTGATCTAATCACCAGTAATTAAGAACAGTACAGAAGCCAAGCAGACATTCCGCATACAGAAACCTTGTGAAGACTTCAATAGGCTGAAAGAGATATTAAGATGATCTAAAGGACCTCAGTGCTCTTCACATTCTGGAGGCATTCCCAGCTAGGACAAGTATTAATAGCACTACACTGGAGACTTGATACTTGTCCTAAAGATGAGGACTATAAATTCTTTAATCACAGAGGATACAAATATTTACTATTAATGAAGTTTTCTCTCATCCTTCAGACTGAGGAAGTGAACTGCTTCGGCAGTAGCTGGTGTTGCCTGGACTTGCAGACCTCTACACACACCAGAGAGGTTTATCTTCAGCAGATCCTATTGCCCAACATTCCACCACTTCCTATGGAAAGAGATGAGGATCAAGCTTCCTGACCCTCCTCAAAAGTTAATTCCTCAGATAGGGGTAGTGATCACAACACGAGAGCTATGCTTTCTCTGTTCATCTGCATGGATAAATACAGCATCCTCACAGAATGGTCAGGGTTGGAAGGGACCTCAAGGATCATGAATCTCCAACCCCCTGTCACATGCAGGGCCATCAACCTCCCCGTTTAGTGCTAGACCAGGCTGCCCAGGGCCCCATCCAATCCTGTTCCAGCACCTCACCACTCTCATAGTAAAGAACCAGCCATCTGATCATCTTCATGGCTCTCCTCTGGATCCTCTCCAACAGCTGTCTTCCTTCTACTGGGGGCTCCAGACCTGGATGCAGTACTCCAGATGGGGCCCCACAAAGCAGAGAAGGATAATCACCTCCCTGTCCCTGCTGGCCACCCCTCTTCTGATGGAGCCCAGGATACCATTTGCTTTCCAAGATGCAGGAGCACACTGCTGGCTCACGTTAAGCTTTTCATCCATCAGGACCCCAGGTCCTTCTCTGAGAATAGCATCTATTCATAATAGAGTCTGGAAAAGATTCACCACATCTTCACTGTGATGCTCCATTTCCACCTCAAGTACCTCCCTGCTCTTCAAAGTGAAATGCAGCTAGATTGTTCATCAAATCACAGGTGTCTTCATAGCGTGAGCAAGCAAGGTTGCAAAGAGCTCAGTCATAACTTCTAGGTCAACTTTTAGGAGCCTATGGCTCCTGTGGAGCCACCAGAATGTGTGCTGCTGGGCCTCTTCTGTATATTAAGCCAGAAGGTGCCACCATTCTGCAAGACTTCTGAAACTCCACTTGAAGCTTCTTTCTCCTCCCCAGGGACTAAGGGAATCAATACAGTCATTATCAACACCGATTGTTTGTAAATAGGCATGACTCTGTAGCTGTAACATCAGCTTCTACAGATAATCAGAGATCTTCTGAAATGGGCTGTCAAATCAGTTTGTACTCATTTCTGAAAGGATCACACTGAAATTGCTGAAGGACATCTTACCAGCACTAACAAGAAGCATTTGAGGAGATATATATGCAAGCCTTTTAAAGTTGAAGTGCTTCAAGCATTGCAAATTAGGAACCACAAGTGTTGTTTAACTCTTTGTATAGAATGCATATTGCAGGCATTATCTGTTTCATTGAGTTTTCCACTATTTGATTGTTTCTGGATGTTTCTGTTGCTTTCTGCCCTGTTGCTATTAGCTATGGAATTCTACAAAAGTGCTGAAACAGGCCACAGTAGGCAGAGTCTCGTGTCACTTACTACAATTTATCTTTTAAACACAGAAGTGACTTCTTAGCTCTTCCTGGAAAGCCTAAACGAAGTGTGCTCCACTACTTTATGGCCCCTTTACAGGCCCAACAAACAGCATGGAACTTGGAGCTGCCCACCAAGCCCAGGAGCCCCTCTTCTGCTGCCTCATCTCTTCTTATTGAAGAGGTTCCCTGAATGAAGATAAAAGTGTATAAATGTAAAGCAGAGACCCTAAAGCAGAGAGGTGAACTTAAGTGTGAGCTGAACAGATTTGCTGAACCAAGACTTTCTTTCTATAGCATGTGTAAGTACTTAATCTATAAGGTACACCAATGATGAGGTGTATAGCTTCAACTAACCAAAATAACACCCAGAGCTGAGTGAAGCTAGTAATTTTTTGTAGTTAGCAGATCAACTAGTATTGTTATGTTGGATAATAGCTCATTAAATAGGTTAAGTATTGTATTAAAGCAGAAATCTTTGGTTATTCTAAACCTCTCTAACAAGCAGTACTGAAATATTAACAAATGCCGTGGAATTTTCTCACATTGTTGTGCATTAATAGCTTGTTAATTTCAATAACTTATTTTAGATCAAATGGAGGTGACGCTTCTAGTTTTAGATTGGCTAGTTTGAAGTTTTCTTCACTAAATATCAGTTTGTTTTACATTTAGGAGCTCAAGTAGTAGAAGATTTTTAACTTCCAAACCAATCTGTCTGCAAAGCCAAAACAATTTACAGTTGACTATCAATTGGTATACTCAAAGCTATGAGTGTGAGCATTATAGTGGCTTCTTCAGTGCTCTGAGTGCTTATTTCACTCTTTTGAATAAATAAAACACTGGGGTGATTTATGAGTACAGAGAACACATTTCCCTATTTTACTCAACTAGTATTAAACAGTTCTCAATATTTTAATTAAAATGACAACAGCTATATTAAATATTATGCACACAGCTGCATTGAATCAAATGAATACTGCATTTTATGTGTTGCATTAGTACAGTTAAAGTGTTTATGAATAAAAATAAGTAGTAAACAGTATTTCTTTATACTGACTGGTCTCATTTATGAGTTCAAGTCATTTTATGCAAAACTAATCAACATACTTCCCCAGTGAAATGACCTCAGCACGTACTACAATTCCTTTGTTCAGTTACAAGACCCCAGAGAAATTTCATGAATAAATTCACAATTAAAGAAAAAACCCAACAACTTGTTTTCCTTATGCCCTTAAATAAACCATTGGTTTTACATGTAGCATTAGGTAGAAGAAAAATTAGTATCATGAAAATATGTCCAATATTAATGTAAGCTCTGTTTAAGGAAAATCAATTTTTCTATAATTACCAGTACGATGGAATAGTTAGAATCCAAAGTTCACAGTAATATGTAGGGAATCAAACTTCATTACTTGTATTTGACTCACACCAGCATAACAGACCTCAATCTCATTCTCACCTTGAAACCATGGACAAAAGGCTGATTTCTGACTTGTGCTGTAATTTCTTACTTTTGCAAACACCAATGAGATTTTGATACAGGAAAAAAATGCTTTCAGGAAAGCTGGTCAGTTGGCTATTCATTACAAATAACATAGAACCATTTAGCAGAGAGTTTTGGTGGGAAAAGGAAGGATACCTGATACTATAAGCTACAGAGGCAGTTCTAGCTAGGATTTGAAGGACTGAGATGCTACCAGTAAATATGCAGATGTTGAGATCCTGTTCAAATGTGTCTTTTGAAATCCTCTTAGGAAAGAGTGTAAGTGTACCCAGATTTTATTTCCTTTGCCTCTTTCTTGCTGAAAAAAAAAAAAAACAAGAAAAGAATTCTCATATGCCAAATGCCAGCAAGGTGGGATGCCAACTTGTGTGTTGATTGCTATCCTCCCTGCATCTTTCTTTTACCTCATTTTAATCACAGCCACAAACACAAAGACTAGTAAAATTTTGGATTGTGTATTCTGACATGGATGCCTATATTTGCTTTCACATGGAAAGCAAGGTGAATTCACAGAGCTCTACTCCTTACCAGTAAATACCTATAAAATTATTTATCTAATTTGGCTTACAAGTTTAAAGGTGAAATACTTTCCACTCACTGCATCTTAGAACAATGAGTGTTTATTTTCGGCAGTTTTGTCAGTTTTATCTGCAACATCTCATAGATGAATAAGAAGTTCACGCTCCCTGGGAAATGCTGTCTTAGAAGCCTCAAGTAATGATCTGAATTAGTTACATTCAATTCACATTTTCCAGTCTCCCGCCCCCCTCCCCCCCAAAAAAAAAATGCATTAGACAAAGACCTGCATAAACCAAAAACATAGGGACAAAAATTCTGAGGAACAAGGTAACTTCTATCTGGTGTATGAACACATGGCATCTGTGTCAGAGATTTACTGATAAATGAGGCTACTACATGACTTGGCATAAAAATTATTAGTTCTCTTGAAATTACAAGGGTTCCTTAGAACTAGGACATATTTCTCTGGCATTTGTGCAGCACTTTACAAAACACTGTACAAAAATAGTACTGCTTTAAACCTACCAAGTGCAACACAGACAATTCTTCTATACAAACAACAAATGAATGCAATACAGTACACAAGTAACTCCCATATGTGTGAGACGAATATTAGTATAGAAACGCATAAGCCACATGCTACTTTTTTCCTATTCAGGTTTGTTTGAAATATCAGTTATTCAACATGTGCAAGTGAAGCCATTGTAATTAATTAGTATTATTTCTCAGGAAATATTACACAAAATATCTTTTCTCCACTTCTTTGAAGATAGTAAAGCATCCAGCTCAGAAACTGAGAAATAGACAAGAACTAGCTCCAGCTTAGCTGTACAAGATGCATTTCTCCCAAACACCTCTCCATGAAGGGGCACCAATGGAAGCTGGTATTCCAGAGAGATCCAAGGAGAGAAGAAGAGCAGCAGGCTTCAAACAAAGTGTGAGTGGTAGTGGGTCCTCCTTTCCCCTCCACTTAACTGTGGAGCAGGTGGACTGATGGACAGTGGAAGAGTCCTTCACATATTATGGTTTCTAAAGTAACAACACTTCATACACTGGTCTCAACAGTGGAGAAAAGGTCTCTGCAGGATGATGCCAAAATGCATTCAACAGCCTATAAACCAGCATGTTCTGTTTGTTGCTGAACCCAGAAATTGCTTTGCCTGAAGCCTCACACCAGTTTAGAGTCTATCTTTATTGCTTTTTACTGCTGTCTTTCAGGGGTCACATGCCTTATGAATAACCAAACTATTCATTCTGCTTCATCTGCCATCATCCATGTTATTTTATTGCAAGCTCCAGCTGAACTTATTTTCTGGGAGATGGCCATAAATCATCTTGTAATGATTTGCAGCAGCTATCACACAAGGGTAAAACAGAGGCAAAGACAATACATTAAGTCACCCGTAATACACTGATGACACCAAAATATTTAATAAGTCCATTTGTCTAGTAGAGCCCAGCTAATTCCATTATAACTCCCCTCTCCTCTGCCCCTATTTTTTCTTGTGTACACAGAAGAATATCTGTCCACTGGTGGATTATAAATGACTTTGAATAGGGAACACAGACTACACGAAACAGAGCTGAGACCCCCTTCCATCACTTGTGAAGAACCAGAGAAGCAGGATATCCTGGGACATCCAAACCCCTACAGTTCAGCAATTCTGACAAGGCAAGGCATCTGCTGGAGGACACTCACCAGAGCCAAGCAAAAAGTGTTTTCTGTCAGGAATACCTCAAGTTCAGTACAGAGCATTACTGGAGGGATGATTCAGAGCAGTTACATGGGCATCAATTGATAACAGCCTGAGATTTTACGTGTGCAGTTACCATGGCTCTCAGTTTTGCTACAGAACCACTACACACAGATCCAAGGGCTGTAGAGCAGTGTTGATATTTCCACTCAGTGCAGCCTCATACTCAAAGACCGTACAAGCACAGGAATGTTCTAAAATACCATCAGTACCTATGCTTGCAGGGGGAAAGTGTTTTTGCTTTGTTCAGGCTATAGAACAAGCAAACCCTGTAGAGTGAACCTAATCAGAAGCAAAAAAACCCAATAATTTTAGGCTTTAAACTCCTGATCTTTGATGACTGACCTAATTTATGATCTATGTACCAGACCAGTAAGCCATTACAAGCAAGTGGGATTCAAACCATCCTCACATGATTTCCAAAAGCAGAGAGGTATGTGAAACTAGAGACAAATCATCCAGGTGAGTTTAACCATACACAAAGATCACAGTGGCTGTCAGTTGTGAACAGAGAACAATGATTTATCACAAAGGAGTTTTAAGTTTAGTTTTATTACTGACTTGTAAATTCAAACAGTAATGCCAATAGGACATCTCTCTAGCTCTGCAGGTGTCACGGGGGGGGCAGCAGCAAGAGATGAAATGGTTCTGGAAGAAGTGTTTGCCTGTCACAGAAATCCACTAGAAAACAAAAAAGCAGAAATCAAATCAAGTGAACCATCTGATATCTCAGCAGTGTGACGATGCTCATGTACATTACATTCTTCTTTGTCTTCCTTAGAGGGATTGCTTCATTTGCATCCTAGACCTTCACTTATTTGATCAGTAAAGCACATCTCAAAGCACCAGAGCAACATCCTCTGCAAGCATGCAACAACTGAGTGCACAGGCATTTTACCAATAGGAAGATAACAATGGCAAGCCAAGATCTGCAGCGGGGTTAAAGGCTGTAGGTGACTTCAGAGAATGGGGCATGCTTCAGTGTGAGGAGCATGAGACAGGCATAAAGGCATCACCCTGAAGTTACTGCACAAAGCCAGTGAGCCTGACTGCTGCTCAGCTGCATGCCAGCGCTGCTGTGCCTCTTCCTGCCCTCAGCAGTCAGATCTCCTGGAGGCAACTTGCCTTGCAAAAAGCATTATATCCATTTCTCTTGCCTACTATGGTTCACTTGCAATTTCCTACCTGCCAGATACAATTCACTTGCCTGAGACTCATTTTGCAGCAACACTGAAATCTTATATTTTTTCCAGGGCAGCAGCAGAAGTGTTTTCATGCAGCAGTGTCACATTAAGACTGACACCTGTGAGCACTTTCAGGAACTGAGGAAGCGGTAGCAGTTGCTTAAACACAATGGAAATGCTGTAGAAAGCACACTTCTGCCTGGTACTTGTATTTACTCTTACTCATTTAGGACCAGGATGTGAATGTACATCTTTCTCCTGCAGACTAATACTCTTAGGTCTTCTTGCCAAAGCTCTTTTGCTTTGTACGGCAAGTGCCTGTGTTATCCAGCATTAGAACAAATTAGAGTCACTCAGCATTCAGTCTCTGTCCCAGTAAATATTATTTATGCAGAATGTAGATTGTAGAGTCTTCTTACAGGCTTTCGGGATCTGACTGGATAAAACCCCCAAATAATTCTGGCCTCAGAGCTGACCTTGTTTTGAGCAGAAGTTTGGACTGGAGATCTCAAGGTCTCCTCACCCTGAATTATTCTGTGGTGTTACCATATCAGTACTCTGCCCTGAGAAATCAATAATTCAAGCTCCTTAAGCAGACGGACTCTAATCGTTTAGCAAAATGCATAAGCTGTAAGCTATGAGGCAGAGACACTGATGAACACTTCCCTTTTTCCTTCCCCCAGCTTTTTTTTTTTACTATCCTAAATATTTCTTCCAGAAACCCAGTAGTGAGATGCAGTTTAAAGCTTGTTTCTGGATTAATAAAAATCACATTATTATTTGCTAGAACTCCCTGCCCAATTACATCCCACCAAAGCTTAATCTGTCCCACCACCTCCACTGAGAATGCTTCAGAACTACTCTTCTATCTGGAAGTCCTGAGATACCCAATTTTCATTTTTGTTTTATTCCCTACATAGAACTGGAAGGAGTATCCAGAAGGAGAGACAACTGATTTCCTTGAACCCTTCTGAGTTCTTCATACCCAAGAAGTACATTGCACTTATACATTTAGTAGAAATAGTCTATAGTTTAAAAAAAGAATCTTACTTTAGAAACATAATAAGTTCTTATTTCTCAAATAGTAGAAGTAAGAAGTATTTTCCAGAATTTCTCATACTATATCGAAATGCTTAAAAAGTATTATTTAAGAGTAAAGCAAGAGTATGGAAGAAACATTAAGATGCTTCTGCTTTTTCCAATTAAATATTGCAAATATCCTCAAATTAAAACTTCCTCAGCTACACAGCCATTCAGGATAGCAAAAGCAGAAACAATTCCAGAAGAATGTTAAGAGTGTAAAAGGATTAAGAGGGAAAAAGTCATTTTGCAATTGGTAAAATTTTACAGAGTCAACATAATTTCTTACTGATATTTTCTTACTTGTACTACTACACAAGTAGTACAGGTCTTGGTTATCCATTATTAATAAGCCTTTTAAACTCCTAAGTTACCTACAATAAATTCATTAAAGCATTGAATAATAAACTACTGGATTTGTTGTTTCATTTTTTCTTTTTTTTTTTTCCACCCCTTTGAGCACAACACCATTCCATGCTGGACCTCCCAGTAAGGTCAAACAAGTTAATTGGAAAAAATCAGATTTCACAGCAGAAATCTTTTGATGAAAATGTGAGAAATCCAACTTCCTGAAAGCAGGGTGTTAATCCAAATTGAAAGATAAAGGATGGAAAAATCAAAACTTAATGAAGTGTTGTGAATGATGCTATTCTGCACACATGCACTGAAACAGTGGAGGAAAAAGGGTGCTGCAGTGGAAGTCAGAGGAAAATTTTAACTGCATTGTGCTAAGTTTCTTCCCAGCTAAACAAATCCTTAGCCTTGCTCTCAATAGCAAGGAGGCATTATCAGCTACCCAAACTGGAATAAACTTTTAACTTTGTTCTGGAAAAAATGTTAGACTAAATCAGAATCAGCGGTATCAGAATACTTCAACTTCAATGAGGGATATTCACTAGACTGCCTTTCTACTTAGTACTTCTGTGAAAGTTCATTACTCCACAAATGAGTTGGATAACAGCTACTGCAATTTTTTTTAAACAAGTTGATTTGGCAATAGATACTTCTAACACTGCCAGCTGGAGAGCACAGATGTTTGAAGGTGCCTGTATTGCCTTGCTAGTAAGAGATTTCCCTACGTAATCTTGATTTTATGCTCTTCCTGGCCAATGTCCCTAGGAAACAGGAAGCATTTCTAAGTTTCCCTGGCCAATTCAGTATTTTCTCTGAATAGAAAATATTTTTTCCATGCATAGATTTTTACCTTCAGTAAAAACATACAGGGATTCCTTGATCTACTGCGTGCCACAATCCTGGTTTACTACAAGTTTAGATTGAAAACCTGTGTCCAAGTGGAAGGTATTTATGATGCTCTCCCATTAGGTACTCTTCTTATGCACAGAACTTTTTTGCTGCTTACATACTCAAAGATATGCCACAAGATAATAAAAGAGCAAAGAAAAATCAAAGGAACTCCACCTCCTCTACTTACATCACAGCTTCACATCTGCTATTGGTTCACCAACTGTCATTCAAATACTTTAATTCCTTCAAATATTTTCCTAAGTTAGAAGGTAAAGGATTTCAAATGCTTTCACACAGCAATAACAGAGAAGCAATGACCCAAGCAGGAAATCTTTCTACTTAGGATAAGAGACAACTGGCAAATGTATAGGATACAAGTCTTTTAAATCACTTTTTAGGTAATATACTCATGATACAAAGTGAATGTGAACTCCAGTATGGTTGTTCACAATGCATACTGCTCTTAAAATACAACTCTTTGAACAAGCCATATAAAATACATCACTTGCAGTATTAGTCCTGTTAACTATCAAAGCATTTTACAAACAATGACTTATAAGCTGAACTCTTCCTGCCCTTAAATGCATTATACTCCATTCCTTAAGCCTTATTTACAAGTGAGGAAAGCAATTCAGCCAATATGATCAAGAGATCATAAGTGATAGAAAATAAGGGAGAGATGCTCCAGGTTGTAAAAGAAATATGCTAAACACTGTATTTAAAGTTGCTCACAGATATTTCAAAAGTGTAAGAAGTAATTCTGGAACGTGCAGCTCACATGGGAAATAAGATAGCTCCTGAAAAAAACATATGATGCAACACAAATTCTGTTCTAGGCACTAACAAATTTATCCTTGTTATCTACGCGCGTCTAATGTTATATTACAAAAAGGAATAGGGGTGAGTATTATGCTTCTTGCTACAGTACAGGTTTTACACTGTATTTCAGGAGCTTTTCCTGCTTACGGTTTTACTTCAAAAATGTAAAAAGTTAAGCTTGCCAAATTTCTGTGGAACTATGCACACAAAGCTCGTAAGAACAACTAGAGGGGATGCTATACAGTATCTAATGAACTGGTAGTGAAGAGTTTGAACTAGACTGGTGGGTAAGGAACTTTAAGCAAGTGACTCAATGTCATCTTAAAACTCAGGAATTAAATGGCTTTGAAATGAAGCAGTCAAGCTATTTCGATTCTCTACTTATGGACTAAAATGGGGGGTGATTGCAGTCAAGGAGTAATAGAATGATGCTTCATTTAAAGAAAATGAGACTGAAAGCAATGTCTTTGAGGAAATTCATACAATCATTTCCTAAACTGTATCAGTATTTAAACAGCATTGACCTGTACTCTGCAAAATGAGTAAAATATAACTTATAGAAACACTCAGCATCACTACACCTAACAATTACTGCTGTTCTGTATAATAGGTGACTTTAGCAAGACTACCTATATTCTTGAAGTTAGATTGTACCTAGACCAAGTGACCTGTTACAGTATGCTACTGTACAAGTACATAAGGGAGGCACTATCTGTTTACTCAATAAAGTTGAGTATTTTAGTCAACACAGGAATCAAGCAACTGTACACATCTTATAAAAGATGCACATCTAGTAGTATGACAAAATCCTCAATTTTCCTTGATGAAAAATAATCCTAACAGACAACTAAGTGGCAATTAGGAAAAGTACAGTCTGTCCTTTCTGTATTGGTGTGACACTATAATACAAAGAAGAGCACACCAGTGATAGCAGGGTAACAGAGTCCTAAGCTACAACAAGTGAGAAAATGCACAAACTCAGCAACCATAGACACCAAAACAAAGAGGGGAAAAAAAGCTACTTACCCCTTAGAGGACCACAAATCTGCAGGAATCTCCAGGAAGATACCCTTACCTCCACTGCCAGCCTTTAAATGAGGTCTGGAAGGGGTGGATCCTGGCTCCACTACTTCTGGTCACTCAGGTACATTACATGCACCTGAGCTCCCCTGGGTTGGCCCTGCCTTCCCATCAGGTGCTCAGTCACTGGTTCAAGCTGTGACTTAGCATTTCTGCTATGGTTGGGTACTTTCAGGTGCAGTCTGACTACAGCAATAGGTATCGACTACATAACAATGGAGAAAGAGAAAGATTTTAGTAAGTCTTTGAAGCATGTTCAGTAACTAACTTTTTTTTTTTTTTTTTTTTAATTAACAAGATAGCATGAGATCCTGGAATACACACAGACAGAAAGCACAAGGACAAAGTGATTATATGTAAAAAAATCACAGATAACTGCAACATATGCTAAAGACCAAACCACTGTTCTTATGGTTTTCCTCCAGTCAGATTTTAGGATAAATAGAACAAAATATTTCACTCTAATTAAACAAAGACAAAACTAGTTTCGTGCAAAGACAGTTTTGGAGTTAAGTGCGGTGATCCAGAATTTATATTTTACAGAAGAGAGAGAGATCTCTGTAGATAGAAAACATCTCTGAAGAAGATGAGATATAGAAGGGATATGCAATCTTCAGAAAGGGCTCTTTCTGGAAGTTAGTGCTACTTTGCTTTTGTAGTGATTTTGTTCCCTGTGCTGGAGCAGGGAGAAGAACAAGTCTGTTCAAGTAAGAGAACAGCTTAAACAGAATTAGAAATGAATTATTTTACATGGCACAGCCAGCTGTTAGCAGTTTTTATGCAGTTTTGCTTCACGTAGCCTGAGCACTCAGCAGACTTTCCTTTTGCTTTAAGAGGAGTTTTCAGTAAGGGAGGTATGATTTAATCTAATTACAAGAAATTTAAAGAAAAACAATATGAGAAGGGCTCTAAACTAAACCTACTAAAGGGAGAAGAACTCATCTAAAAAAAAAAAAATCTGTTTAGCATTTAGAATTAATGGTTGCAATACATTTTTAAAATCTTCCAGAAACTGAAAATTTAAGTAGTAAGATTCCTGAAGCAGCTAAGAAGACTTAGCATTAGAGCAGTTCCTTCATTGAAGCATTAGTGCCATTCAAGAGATTTTAAGCAGCATCTGTCTAATAATCCACCTCAGTGCCTGGATATCTGGACTTTAAGTGTTTTATAAATACCATATGCTAATAAGTAAAGTCTTTTTGTTTTGGTTTGGTGGGTGTTAAAAACAGCTTCTCTGCAGACACTAGAAAAATTCCTTATCTCTCTCTTCTTTCAGAAAGAGGCAATAAAATTAAATATATTTATCATACTTTTCTCCACCAAGTGGGGAGACTTGAAGGCTATTTGAGATTTATTTTTTGACCCTTGTAGCTAAATGAAAGCACAGGGGAGATCACAGAGAAGTTGAAAGTCAAATCTTCTTTGGGGTACTTGAGGGATTTGTGTAGCTGAAGTTGCCATTTTAGTTTTAGGCCATTTCTCAGCAAAGACTAAAGAAGAAGGAATTTGACACATTACATTGCCCTATTCTCCACCTCATTTTTAGTTAACAATATCAAGAGTTCTCGGTTTGGTGCAGAGACATCAGACAGACCTGGGAGCATGTGAAGCCTATGCAGGCCATCATCCGAGAAAATTCCTTCACCTCTGAGAAGGGAAAACAAATAGGATCAGAAAATTAGTGCTGGCACCTAGGAAATTCCTCATATGAACAGAAAGAGACAGTGGTGCAAAGTAATTTGCACTGAATGCCCTGTACTTAAATCTGGCTTTTTTTATTACTGTCACTTACAATCTGATAGCAGGCAGCAATGTTAGAATCACTGAATCACAGAATTATAGGGGTTGGAAGTGACCTTTGGAGATCATTGAATTCAAATCCTGCTAAAGCAGGTTCCTTACAGTATATTACACACAGAAGTGTCCAGGCAGGTTCTGAATATCTCGAGAGGAGACTCCTCAACCTCTCTGGGCAGCCAATTTCAGTGCTTTGTAGCCCCCAGAGTAAAGAATCTTCTTCCTCATGTCCATGCAGAACTTCCTATAATCCAATTTGTGTCTATTACCCCTTTTCTATTGCTGGGCACCACTGTGAAGAGCTTGGCCAATCCATTTGATTCTCATCCATTAGATATTTAATCAAGGAACTGCAGTTCTTCTCCCATGAAGAAAGGCTGAGGGAATTGATCTTCGAAAAGACAAGGCTCCTGGGAGAACTCATTGCAGACTTCCACTACTTGAAGGGAGCTTATAAACAGGAAAAGGAGTGACTATTACATGGTCTAATAGTGATAGGACAAGGGGGAACAGCTTTAAACTAGAAAAGGAAAAAAAAAAAAATAGGTTAGATGTCAGAAAGAAATTCTTTTCTCAGAGAGTAGTGAGGTATTGGAACAGTGTACCCAGAGAAGCTGTGGATGCCCCATCCCTGGAGACATTCAAGGCCAGGTTGGATGGCGCCCTGGACAGATTGATCTAGTGTGTGGCAATCCCACCCGTGTCAGAGAGTAGGAGCTTGCTGATCCACAAGGTCCACTTCCAAATCAAGCCATTGTATGAATCTGTTTCTATGATATTTATAAGCACTGGTAAGATCCCCCCCAGTTTCCTCTTCTCCAGGCTGAGCCGTCCCAGGGCTCTCAGCCTTTTCTCATGAGACAGATGCTCCAAGACTCTAATAATCTTTGTGGCCCTCCACTATACTCTCTCTCAAAGTTTCATATCTTAAATGAACTGGGAAGCCCACAGCTGGACAGAACACTCCAGATGTGGTCTCACTCAGGGCAGAGTAGAGGGGGAGGAGAACCTCCCTTGACCCGCTGCTCATGCATGCTCCTTTCTAATGCACCCCAGAATACCACTGGCCTTCTTAGACCCAAAGGCACATTACTGGTTCATGGTCAACCTGTTGTCCACCAGGATACTTAGGTCCTCATCTGCAGAGCTCGTTTCTAACAGGTCAGTCCCTAACCTGTGCTGATGCACGTGGTTATTGCTCCCCAGGTCCAAGACTTTACATTTGCCTTTGTTGAACCTCATCAGGCTCCTCTCCACTCAACTCTCCAGCCTGTCCAGGTCTCACTGAATGGCAGCATAGTCTTCTGGTGTATCAGCCACCCCTCTCAGCTTCGTATCATCATTACTTGCTAACAATGCATTCTATACATTCATCTAGATCATTGATGAAGATGTTGAACAAATCTAGAATGAAATGGCATTGTCTGTATCATCATATAGCTGCTACATTTCTTATAGGTGATTAAAATATAGGACTATACCAAGAAGGAATCTAAGAAGTATAATTCAATTTCAATTGAAATAATTTAGAATAACATGTTATCTGGAAAAGGAGAAAATGGAAAACTCATCATTCCGAGGCAGCAGGAAAAGTGAGATTAGGAAGAGTCTTTTGTTTTATAACAGCTATATACTTTAGACATCTTCATCTGTAGTCATTGTGCTTCCAGTCTAAAAGAGAGACACAGTGCAATAGCTTTCTTAAATTAAAGGGGAAGAGTGTTCCTCATGAAGTTCCATTCAATTACTTTGATGTTGCATGTGTTTTCAAAGTAAACTATGTATAAGGCCAGCTATAGAACTCCATTAAAGATTGTTTAAAAAGTCATTGTGATTCACAAGGTTTTTAACCAGCTTAAAAAAAAACCTTGTTCCAGCTTTCTAACAAAGAATCTTGTTTTTTTATCGGAGTAAGTTCATAGTACATTCAACTTACATAGGTTAAAAATAAGAGCAAGTAAAATTGACAAAAACTGTAATTATTGGAATTGTTCTGGATTGAATGTATTTACTACTGTCACACACTGTCTTCCATCCCAATGAGATCATCAAAATGCCAGTAAAGCAGTGGGTTTTTTTGTTACCATGAGATCCAATAATACCTTCAGCCCAATTCTGCAGAGAAGTCTTTCTGACAGAAACCACAACAGTGACTTTCCTTCCAGTAAGAGATGACGACATTTGAGCTTCTGAAATATAGCTTGCTTGGACTGTTTTATGAAGGCCCATTTATGATGGTATGACACAATGGAAGTGACCTAAAACATAACATAAAACATTTCATTTCAAGTAATTCTTTAGTGCTCCACTAGTGTAAATCAAGTCCAGTATGTAGGAATGAGGTCCACTAAATGTCAAATACAGCAAGAACCACATATCTTCTTTTCAGTGGCAGAATCACAACTACTCTGTCCCACTTTTCTACTAGACTAATTTAATCATTAACAGTGTTAATTAACACCAAAAGTAAAAGCTTCACTAATTATTATAACCTTAAACAACTACAGCATGTTTTCAAGTAATTCTAAATAAGCTTTCTTGATGCTTTGATTTTATGCAGAATGGCTACATTTACAGAAATCAAATAATATCAACTTTGTTTTCTAGGTGTGTTGAGAAAAAAAGGGAAACATCTAGCTGGAAATAATGACTTTTGGACAATGTGAGTAATTAAATTCAAATTACTTTAATATTACCATTTTCATTATAATGGTTATGGGATTATAAAGAGAATAGTTGTTCTAACATTGCTCTTTAGCTTAAAGAGCTAAAGTAAAGCTTAAAATAATGACGTAGGATTTGTAGACCAGAGTGAAAAATATATTATTAGGCATAGTGAACATGGTTCATCAAAGGAAAGTCCTGCCTGAGTAATTTGACCACTTATGATAAGGTCAGCCGCTTGGTAGGTAAAGGGAAGATGGAGGATGGACTCTTTCTGGATTATAGTATTGCCTTTGATGCTGTGCCTTCCAGCATGGACAAATTGCCCTGCTGTGAGGTGAACAAATCCATGCTATGTTGCGTGTTAAATGCAAAGCTCAAAGGTTTGTTGTAGTGAAAGGGCTACATCTGGCTGGCAGCTGGTCATTAGCAGTGTTCCCCAGGGCTCAATTCTAGGGCCAGTTCTGTTCAACATTTTTTATCAGTGATCGGGAGGCAGGAGTGAAGCACATCCACAGCAAGTTTGCCAACGATACTGAACTGGAAGGTGCTTCTTACTCTCTGGAGAGATAAAAGGCCCTACGGAAGAGCCTGGATACAGTGGAGCACTGGGCAATAATCAGTGGTACAAAGATCAAGAAGAATAAATGTCGAGTGCTGCAACTGGGATAGAGCAATTCCAGACAAGTACAGAGACAAGACACTGGAAAACAGCTTACTAGGAAGTGATTTGGGACTGCTGGGGACAACAGACTTATCATGAGTCAATAGTATGACAGTAGTGGACAACCAGGAGGTCAAACTGCATTTTGGGGTGCATTAAACACAGCACAACCAGTCAAAGAAGGTGATTCTCCCCCTATATTTAGCATTGGTATAGCCTCACATATTAGGAGGAGTGGATTATGGTTGCTCACCAGTCACACACCAAAGTTTTTAAGGTTAAAATGTAATATTGCATAATCAGCTAAAGAAACATTAGCCTTGAATCAGAGAGTAATCAAAGTAATTTTATTCCCAACCAATGATTTTCTTAAATCTCACTGTAGAGCAAGTGTAAATATATTCAGTGATATTATGCTATTCCAAAAAATTTAACTAGTCTTTTCATCATCGTATGTATCAGGAATGTCAAAAAATACCAGAGTTACTGCAGTTAAATATATTTTAATGACAACAAAAATACCTAACTGCAAGCTTCGCAATTAATACTTAGGCTTTAGAAGGCCTATGAATGCTAGTATGTCTTCAAAGCATTTTACAGATCAATCCTTTTTAGCACCACTCCAAGAGTAGAAAGAATACCTTTATTTAATGGAGAAACAAGCTGCAGCACAAAGACACAGTGACTCATCTGCCAGTTAAGTGCCTAGATACCATGGGGATGATACAAGAGCAGAGAACAGAGTGTCCAGAGCAGATCACATCCTCTGCAGCTAGTTTCCAGTACATTAATCACATCTCCTTTCTATATTTATTCTTTCATTTGTTCTGTTGAGCATTTTCTATGCCCATGCTACACTGCTATTTATTCTCTTCTCATACATGCGCATCTTCCAACCGGTTCCATCACTTAGGATGCTTAGTTCCCCAGCCAAGCAGTTATTTGTCTTATACTGGTGGTTCTTGGAAACTGCAAATGTTTTCAGCTCCCTATATCCTCTGAGATTCCTTTCTCAGATGATCCGGGCAGCTGGGCTCCTTTGAATTTCCAGTGGCTCTTTGAAAATGCCACAGTGGAAGAGGGCTTCACACTGAAAATCAGTTCTGCTGTTTTTCGTTCTGAAGGATGGCCATTTTCCAGTAAGCTTCTAAGTGTGCAAGCTTGAAGCACAGCTTTCTGTTCACCAGCTTGTGCTGATTTTTCAAAGCTTTCACATATATAAACAACCTTCAAAATTCTCTTTTGTCGTCAATAATTCAACACTTTCTAACTATTCCTACTAATCTCATTATTTATTTCATATATTGCTCATATACACAACACTTTTCTTTAGCCATTAAAAGAATTAGACCAAATAAATAGAGAATTTGAGCTATACATAGAGACCTTTCTTTCAGGCATTTAATTGTACAGTGACAATCTAAACCAATGATACTTTCATGTAAAAATAATGCAAAAAACCCACAACTGCTAATATCTATTTCTGCTTCTGAGTATGCATTTTAGAGTCCAAATTTAGGCAGTTGGGGAGATGGGATGAAGGCAGATGTCAGCTCAGAAAATTAATGCCAAATTGTCTGTGCTTCATAACACTTTACCAAGACCAATCTTATTTAGCAATCTCTAGTTGCCACCTGTTTCACTTAATTTAGGCCTAGAAATCTCATCTTGCTTTAAGAACAGCTTGGAAGAGATTATCCTGTCTTCTTGTGTATATGAGATTAAAGTTCTTTTGTTCTTATAGGTAATCATATCTGAAGATCTGATAACGTAATTGTACGATTTATGGACTTAAGGACTTGAACTGCCTTCTGCTACCCAGATCCATATCTGTGCTTAAGTTCTATAAAAGCATTTGACACTCAGAGAAATATGTGGGGTAAATATATACTCAAAATATGTTAGTTCCTCCTCTTCAAGATGTTCTTAGTTCCTCATCTGTGAAGTACTGTGATATCACTAAGACTGCAACAAAGCTGTTTAGATTTACTAGCTCCTTGCAACTTTTTTTCTTTTTTTTTTTAATTTAAAGGAGTTCTTCCTGACAAATGTTCTTTTAAACTCTGCAAGGCACCTTTACCTCTGAAGACAGAGTGACCCTAAGACTCAACCAACTGGGAAATTACTACGATTTTATCTAACAAGCATTGTCAAGATCATCATGTTCTCCTTTTTGGTAGAAAACTTTCTACCAAAAGACTTATTTCAACACATACTTTTCATCCTGTTTGACGTCAGAAAAAGGGTATGGATATAAAACAAGTTTATTATCATTCTATAGATGCCATTTTTACACACTTTTCCTAAGCATCTAATGTTATTTGGACAAACCTTAGTGGATTTTCAGCTTTAGGACACTACCTATACTCATAATCAGATTATTATATTCCAGGCAAAGCAACAGATCAAACAAACTCTGAGAAGACTGTCCTGTATTAGATGGATGCCTCAATAAAAGACAGCAAAGCGAAAATGCAGAAAAGACGTGATCTAGATAACCAGTCATGCAAACACAAATATATTATGGCAGCAGCATTATTTACTTTGTCTTCAACTTTTATTTAAATTCAAAATGGTAGCAACAATTAGCATCACAGTAGTAAAAAATTAGTGTGGAACAATTACATATTCATTCAAAAAAAAAAAAAACCAAACAAACAATGCAACCATCTATTGTATCACCATGAATATGGTACATCTTCTCATTTTATAATACTTCACTACAGCTTTACATTTCATTACATTTTAGCGATGGAATCTTCTTCTGTAAAAACTAATGGTTATTAGTATGCTATTTGGACAGCTTTTAGTATAATGGTTCTTAAATCAGGCTTCTGGAATTATACATAATGCATAGCAATAATCCCTATATTATTTCAGTACTATAACAGGTAATTACAGAAAAATTCATGCAGTTGAGTGGTAATGAATTTGCCAGTGTACACTGAGACTTAAGTAAAGATGTCTGTAGTCTGATGTGGCCAAAATGTTTGCTTGGGAGAAAGCCTTAAAAGCAGCAGATGTCAAACAAAATTCACAAGACACTGGAAAGTCCTCCAGTTCAGTGTTTTTGTGGTTGTTTTTTTTTTCACTCCTATGCTTGAGGTTTGCCTTCTCACCCCAAAGCATCTTACCCTATTCAGACCCCTGATTAAGAGGAGAAAGACACATTTGGCTTGTGAACTGCTTATTTACAAGGCATGCAGTAACATGCCAGATTTTCAGTTCTACGTCTAAATGGAAAACAATTTGGTACTCATACATTCCCCACTTCCATTTTGGATGTGTGTTCTCTGATCATTCTAACACCACTGCCTCCACTCTGCACTATTTTTGGTCAGTTATGGTTTCAGTTTTAAAATGTTTTGTTGCATTTTTCACATTAGAGAAGTATGGCATTCTTACCCACTGAAAAGAAAACAGAAAATCACCAATAATGTTCAAACCCACTATTTCCTACATGGCTACAACTATGCAGGACAGTTCTTTCTGAAAGATTACTACATCTACATGCAAAAAGAGTTGGCTAACATCTACACGGAAAGGGAAAATCTACTCTAAAGCTTCAAATGATAATTCCCTTTTCCCCAAAATGGTGCTTACATACATCTCGTTTATTGCTGCATTAAATGGGTGAGTCCTACTGAACTTTCTTGGGTTCCTCCATTGGGCCTGAAAGAGCATTGCAGGGGCCCATCCCTCCCCACTGCAGCTGCACATTTTAGTGTCAGTCAGTCCAATCTGCTGCTGGCTCAGAGGATGAGCAGGACTGAAAATTACCCTCGAAACTGACACAGTTCAGTCTACATGGCTAACAGGCCTGAAAGCCACAAAGAAGAGAATTTATTTTTTCTGGGGTTACTTTGATATTTCAACATGCTTATTTGAATTGTTTGAACATGAAGGCCTAGAACTAGATATGCAGGCTAAGACAAAGCCTTCAAAGAGGAAGGACAATTCCACTGCTGAGATGTTGAACTGTGACTGACTCAGAAGTTGTGGTTGAATTTCACTTTACTGCCTGGTCAACATCATTCTTGGAGACCTCAGACATCTAGAATAAGCAAGAGTTTCAGTTCCTCCGCTCTGCTACTATATCCACCTTTATCCCTATTCTCTGCTTTCTGAGAGAAAGATGTACTTGTAACATACTTCACCCTTGGCACATGTCCTACAATAAAACACCTCCAAAGTGAGGGAACTATGGCTTTGCAAGAGGAAATATGGCATGCAGATTTCATATTTAGCTATTCTTTACAGTTCATAGGGACCAGATGGTTGATACACCCCATATTTTCAGTTAGCAGGAGTCCACTGTCTAAAGACACTTCCACAGTCATGCCTTAATTTTATACTCCGAAGTACAGAAAGCATAACAAATCCCTGCTGTGAGCTCATTTGCTAATGTGCTTGTCAAAATGAATTTTTTGTTTATTCATCTTAAGAGTCAGATAGTTCAAACCTACTTGCAATTGGTTCTAGCCATCTTCAATTTAGGAAGAAGTCTAGCAAAGAAAAGGGTATTGCATTTGCATCCTAGGAACAGAAACAATTCTGGATGCCTCAATACTTTAACAATCTGCCTTTTCACACGGGAGTTTGGATCAAACCTAATCCTTTTGCCTTAAATGTCCCTTATACAGATCAGGCAAAGAATCCATTTAGGGAGAAATTTGTATTCAGTTATGTTCAAATGCAATGGGATAAAGCAAGCTTCCAAAGCATCAAAGCAAACCTTTTCAGTCAAACAAGAAAAAAAGGTAATTTATTAGAATTGTGTCACTTTACACAGTTCATCCATAATATATTTTTATCACCTGCAAAAGTAATTGCTTTCAGAAACTAGGTAATCTGAAGCGTCTGATCTGCTTTCACTGAAACACTGACATAGCTATTTCTCATTGCTAACAACTTGCCCGTTCCCTTCTCAGCATGCTGAGAGAGGACAAGAAGTCACCTTTTCCTGTCTGATACTATGGCTTAGGACTCCAGAGACTGGAAACGTAAATCACATTTTTCTAGGCATTCATTTTGAACCAGAATGATGTTTTTTTTCAGGAACTAAAGAGCTTCAGGAGCTCATATTTGATATATTGAACATTCTTTTATAAACTATTGTACCAGACAAATTTTTCTGCTTGCATATTTCTCAATTCCCAAATAATTTCATTTTTCTGCTGAAGAACACTTTAAAAACAAACTAACAGTAGTTTCTTAAATACATGTAGCATAATTATAGATTAGAATAACATTATAGTAGAAATTCCAGGGAAATGGCATTTGTTATCCTCAGAAAAAAAAAAAAAAAATCTTAGTCATTTTGGACCATGCAGATGGTCTCCTGACAGAGAAATCTAGATTAATTTGCCAGTCTGATTAAAAAAAATTAAATCTCTAACTTAACACCAAAAACTTCTCTGCACATATCTCACAAGTTTGATTTTTTTTGGCATGAACTAAAGCTTTCAAGCAAAGCTACTAGATTTCAAAATCTATTTTGTTTTAATGCAAGTTCCAGAAATCTGTCAAAAAGCTTGATTTTGGCAATGAGCATTAACTCGATCATTACACTTCAAAGAACTGCTGACAAACTGAAAGGGAAAAAGTGCTGCCAAGTATTTAAGAATGAACATTGACCAATATTAATGATAGTCATTTCTTTAATAGCTGCAAGAAGGACTATAAATAACATTACCTGTTAGCAAGTCAGTTGTCATCACTGATGTGTCTGAGAAACAAATAATGGGTTTCAAAGTGGCTGCCTACTGATGAGCATATTCCAAGCTTCACGTACGTTCAGATGAACTGCAGGTCTGAATGAAAAATCAATTCAGAGAGCAGATTCCCTTGGATGCCAGCTTTGTAACGTTCCAAAATAAAGAAAACTCTCCATCCTTGCCCAGCCAGAAGGGCAATGTCAGACGTCCTCTCAAGCCACCTGTCTTCACATTATCTAAAGCACTGCTCCAACTCAAAAACAGCTCAAATCTGAAATGCAGGTTAAATTGATACATAGCATTTGGTAATCTGCCATCAGAATATCGGTTCGGAGATTCTTTTTCTAACCATGAGCTCCCTGACTGTTTCTCTTCGTACGTTGTCTGAAAAGGTTTATATTTAGCACACAACCCCTTTCAACACAGGAATTACAGGAGAGATTTATGAAGATTTTAAAATTGAGAATTGCAGCCTGTCAGTTTTTCTACATACAGCTCTGAGCCCAGTTGTGAATTCATGGAGGTGGAGGTGGATGTGTGGGGGAGTTGCAGGCTTTCTTTTTCTTCTTGCTGATGGGGAAAAAATAGGCAAGAGAAAAGGAATAGCAGGACCCTAACATTCATATTGCCACAGAGCACAGTAAGCAGAGGGTGGTCTCTACGGGGGAGCAACCACTCAACAACCCAATGGTTGCCTAAAACTACATGCAATTTTGAACAATAGAGTTGATGAGAGTGAGATGTGCTTTAAAAAAAACCACTACCACCACCACCAACAACAACAAAAACAGAAAAGCTGCACATAATATAAATATATCTGGCTTTAAAGAGAAAAAAGATGCCTATTTTTAAAAGTGTAGCAGGTTCATATGGTATATGATAGATTGACACGCTACCTTTACATTTTAACTCCTAATTTACTCTGGTATTTTCAAGAGGACTAGATCCAGTATTTCACTGGATAAGAAGCACTGCATTTGAGCCTTCAATTGAGAATCTCTCCCATACTCCAGCAGACAAAACTTTCCTAAGATCCAATGGAAGAAGCTGGATATTTTCAGAATATGGTGAAGTTTGGCTACAGTTAGGAAAATTAACTGCTGAACTACCTTACCAAGGCACACTGCATTCCTCACTGTCAAACATATTGAAGGCCACAATGTTTTTCTACAGCACGTGTCACCGATTTAAGTGCAAGAGGAAGGAAATAGGGACTAGGAGCTGCACCAGCAAGATTTGGGCTTCTAAGATTAAGTAATGATGTTTAGGGAGCACGTGGGGAGAAATGAAATCCCCCTGGTAAAATAGAATAAAAATATCTTCAACAGGTTTTCTAGTCTTGAAACTGAACTTTAGTGAGCCTGAAGTCCAAAAAAGGGAAGGAGGGAGAAATGGAGGAAGTGTGGGTGTACCCACCATACCCAACAAATCAGTGGAGGTTTTCACATTCTCCCTGTGAAACGGATACAATCAAGGACCCATCTGAAGTGTTTGTAAAGGTAAAAAGGATAATCAGATTTGCATGAACCTGAGGAACTATGACAATGGAAATAATATGAAACATATTAGGATAGCTCAAAGAGCCCTTAATGGGTGGATAAATGTTTCTTAGGAAGAAAAGACTGAGAAGACAAAAGGAACTGCACAACATAAACACTCAATGCCGAGATCTTTGCTACAGGATTGCCAGTAGGGGACTGGGAGTTTATGGACCAGAATCAGAAGGATGACAAGGAGGGGTAGTTATAATGGATGTCTCCTACATACCTCTCAATCAAAACCTCATCTGATCAAAAGGAAGAAGCCTAATGAACGAAGGCCTTTGTTTCAATTATCCTAAAGCATAATGGAAAGATAATATAGTGAGATTCAAGCAATTCAGGAGATTTAAGTAGCTTATCCAGGAGAATTTTGATACAAATGCTGGAAAGATGGCTCAGGGTAGTAGTTTGCTAGACCTGTTACTTATGACTAAGGAAGAAGTTGTTGGGAGTGTGTTTGGTTTAGCCTTTACCATATGATCATGACTTAACAATTTCAGATCTTAAAGGACTGAGGAAGAGAAGTGGCAGAACAAGATCCTGGGCTTCCAGGCTTGTTTGTACAGGTGAAATGCTGTGAAACACTGCTTTGACAGGCAAGGAGGCTTAGAAAAGCTGACTCATCTTTAAGATCAACTTTCAAGGAACAGAAGCAGTCGATTCAGATGAGCCAGAAACTGAGCAATCACACCAGGAGTCCAGCTTGCCTTCATACCGAATTCTGAGTAATCAAAACAAAACAAAAAGGGGAGTATAGTTGAGACAGGCTACCTGGGATACATACAGAAGCACTGCCTGTGCAAGGTGTAGCTAGGGAGATAAAGTTGGACTGCAGCTGAAACCCAATGAAGATGGTGAAGTAGTAAGTCTAGCGGCTGGAGTTGGTTAGCTAGTGGTGACAAGTGCTATTCCACAATAAAGAAGAAGAATGTTAAGGACCATTTAATCACCCAGATCAATGAGACCAGAAGAAATGCATCCAAAGCTGGCTTTCAACACTTTCAACAAAAATAAACAAACTGATTTAGTTCAGATAGTTTTTACTGAGAATACAAAATTGGATACACAAAGTTCTTCCCTCTCATCTCAGACCAGAAAACTCAAGATGGTCAGAAAGAATAGAGGAAAAACAAGTTTTTTGTTTGTTTGTTTGTTTTTGAGGAAGGATACCCGCAGAGAACTATTTTGTTTAAAAAGATTTTTTTGCATTAGAAACAATATCAGAACAAGCCAGCTTCACAGCTTTCAACAGAGAAAAAAAAAAAATAGAGTAGATTCAGAAGGAACTATTCTTACTTGAAATGCAGTGTTTTCAAGTAAAACCTAATACTTTAAGGTTCCACTTTTATTTGGTCTTCCAAGGAAGAATTTCCACTCACATCCAGAGCTAGGTGAACCAGGCAGGATATCACCTCCTTTCCTACTCAAAACAAGCTTCAAAACCATATTCAGTCTGAAACCTTGAGGACAGATCATTAAAATCACCTTTCCATATCTGAAGGGTCTAGCAACTTCCTACTATTTTGAGAATGTCTATCAAGAAAAATGTGGGGCTCTATCCACTCCTCTTCCCCCCCCAGGAAAATATGTATATAATTTGGAGGAAATACATATGAAATGGTAGCTGACAGTGGTGTGATAAAATTACTGTGTACTCGGACTTGGCAAGTAAGGTTCCTTTAATTTTCATTATGATTCCTGCTAGACTTTGGATAAATTTTCTGTCACAAATCTCCTTTCAGAGAAGGGCATATAAAATTCACCCTAACCTGCCCTCTTTTTTTGTCCATTAGACATTCTATGGCTCTGTTAAGAATTCTGTGTTGCACCATAACACAAGAAAACATAGGATAACTGGCCTTTCTGGGCTAAAGTATATATGGCAATAAGTGAATGAGCTGAAGCTTTTTCTAAGGTGATACTTCCCAGTTTGTTATTTGACATTCTATGCTCAGAGGGACGGCAGGGTCTTTGTGCAGATCCCAGTTGTAGACACGTTGTTACCTCTTCATCAAATATGCTACAGGTTGATCATCAGTATAATGAAAATTCCCAGGGACAGCTGAGCTAGTGCTTTCCATTTCAATTCCACTTATCCCTTTCCATACAATTCTAGCTACAACAACATTTCTGTACACAGCTGGAAACACCCAAAGTGACTGCTCCCTCCTGCACCCAAAGTGACACCCATCCCAGACTGCCTCAGTGCCTCCTGAGGGAAAGGGAGTCAACATGAAGCCTCTAGAAGAAGGAAGAGCTTTTCCTCCCAGGGATGCAGTTTTACATCAAACTGCAAGTGGATTAACAGGAATAATTGCCTAAAGACCCATAACAGATTTGTTGAGAGATGGGAAACAGATTAAAAACATACTTGCTTTCTATGCTTTTCGGTGTCTATACGTGGCACTGAAATGTCTTAGTTTAAAAACTTTGAAGATCTTTTAAAGGAAATGTTCGCAAAAGGAAAATCTTCAGGGTAAGTTAAATACTCTAATTAGATCCTCATTTTTTCTTATAAATCTTGTTAAAAAGGAAAACAAAGAGAACAAAGTTCCAAGCCTTCTTCACTTCAATTATCCTTACAAAAGTATGTTTATACTGGATGAAGCAACTGAAGATCGTGGAATCATTAAGGTTGGAAAAGACCTCCATTAAGGTCCACCACCTACATTTCATCACCTGAGATAAAGGTGGTGAAGAAAGAAGTAATGCAGGAAAAGTCTAGGCACAGATCTAATTCCCATCTTAACAGTAAAGCTGTGAATACAACCCTCCCTTGTGATAATGAAGTATATACCACATTGTCTACTGTTAGAAAATTGAGAGTGCTGAGATGCATTCCTTGTCAAGCCACCCCCTTTCACCCCAGAAATGTGCCAGCCAAGCCCATGCCAAACATTTTTATTCCAGAGGTCTCACAGAATTCTTTTTCATTGCTTTAGGACTTACACATTCATTTTCATGACAATGTTAATTGACATGTGGCACCGGATCACATGAGAATGAGACAACAGCAGTTTCCAGGGGAGAAGGCCTGTTGTCAAGTTAGCAGGCAAATATTTAATTTCCAGAGTTCAGAGACAGTTACTCAATATGTATTATCAATGTAGTACACAGCCTAGGAATGATTTCAGAGTCTGAATCCTCAATTTGCTTGTTATATCTGGTAGCTGGAGGACATACAAGGGAAGGTGTCTGATTAACAACATGGCCTGACACCACTGAGATTTCATAATATGGAACTGCACAGTGCTACAGGTCTAAGACCTGAGCTTGCAGCACAGTGGTATGCAGATGTCAGTTCTCAAGAGGGATCTAACCTGTGGGTAATTACGTTTTCAAAAACCAAACCATACTTGACTGAACCTAAGTCACTGTCTGTAGAAAATAAATTAAAAGCTCAACAGTTTCAGTGTTAGAATCATAGAATCCTTAGAGTTGGAAGGGACCTCTGAGGGCCATCTAGTCCAACTCCCCTGCAATAAACAGGGACACCACAGCTAGATCAGGTTGCCCAGTGCCTGATCCAGCCACCTTGAAAGTCTCCAGGGACAGGGCACCAACTACATCACTGGGCAACCTGTTCCAGTGCCTCACCACTCTCACTGTAAAAGATTTTTTCCTTATATCTAACTTAAATCTACTCTCTTTGAGCTTGAAATTATTTTCCCTTGTTCTATTGCCACAGATCCTGCTAAAGAGTTTGTCCTCTTCTTTCCTCTAGCTCCCCTTTAGATACTGAAAGGTTGCTATCTGGTCACCTCTCAGCCTTCTTCTTCTCCAAGCTGAAGAGTCCCAGCTCCTAGCGTTCCCAGAATGGGAAACATTTAGTATGATCTTTGCTTACTCTCACTCCCAGTTAACACCCTCATTAAGCTATATATTCAAAATACAAGCCACAGCCTGATATTCTCTATCTTACAGGTAATCATGCCTAAGCTACTTGTGTGCTTCTATAATACAACAGGAGTTTTTACTCATATCATCAGCCTGTTCAGAATTGTTGACACCCATTACCTCCGCATTCTCTCAAGATGAGACCTGCCCTCTGCCAAGCTGTCTGTGCAATTTGTCACTGAAAAATATGTTTTCAATATTCAATACTGAAACACAGCATCAGCTAGAGCTAGAACTGCACTGGGACAAGACGGACTTGAAGGTAGTCTCTAATTTTGGGGGGTTTCAGGCTGTCCACAGCATTCTTTTGACAGACTTCTTTCTATTTCCCTCTGCAAAACTGGTAAGAAGAGTTACCTGGCATCTCTCTGTGCTCTCAATCACCCCTTTCCTCTGAATAATCAAAAGTTTGGATATTTCCCCATCAATGCAGATCTATGACTACAGTTTCTGCTCTGATTTGGTGTACATTCTGTGTTGGGCTTATATGACAAGATTTTGGTAGCAGGGGGATGCAGCTGTGGCCGCTGTGAATAAAGCCCAGCAGCCAACCCATGTCAGATCAGAGCCAACTCCAGCCAGCTCCATAATGGACCTGCTGCTGCCAGAGCTGAGCCATGAGCAACATTGGGTGTCTGTGCCTCTTGGAGAACAGATACAAGAAAGCAAAAAACTGCTACACAACAGCAGCTGGGAGAGAAGAGTAAGAAATGTGAGAGAAACAGCACTGCAGCCCCAGGATCAATGCAGACAGTAGGCGTGAGGTGCTCCTGGCACGGAGCAGAAGCTCCCTGCAGCCCAGAAAAGATCCATGGAGGAGCAGCCTGCAGCCCACAGGCACCACGTGAAGCAAATCTCAATGTGCAGCCCATGGTGCTGTAGTGAATGTGGCCGGAAGGAGTCACAACCAAGGGAAAGGCCATGTAGGAACAGGACCTGGGCCAGTGCTGTAGACTGTGAAGAACAGGAGGAGGAGGTGGATGTGGCCTTCCAGAAGACAAATGGAATCCCTCATGTGTAAGTCTGAAGGCTGAAAGGCAACACACAGTATGTTATTTCTTTGTTTCAATAAATATTCAGAAAATTTTTATAAGTCAAGACTATTTCGGTTCTGGAGCCCCCAGCAAAAGCGCGTAGAGCTGTTGGAGCAGGTCCGGAGGAGGGCTATGAAGATGATCAGAGGGCTGATGTACCTCCACTATGAGGACAGGCTGAGAGAGCTGAGAGGCTTTTCAGCCTGGACAAGAGAAGACCCTGGGGGGACCTTACAGCAGCCTTCCAGTACCTGAAGGGGACCTACAGGAAAGCTGGGGATGGACGTTTTAGAAGGGCAGGTAGAGACAGGATGAGGAAAATGGTTTTAAACTGGAAAAGGGTAAACTTGGACTAGATATTAGGAAGAAATTCTTTCCTGTGAGGGTGGTGAGACACTGGAACAGGTTGTCTGGCGAGGCTGTGAATGACCCCTCCCTGTAATCACTCAAGGCCAGGCTGGATGGGGCTTTAAGCAACCTGGTATACAGAGGGGTGTCCCTGCCCATAGCAAGGGGTTGGAACTAGATGATTTTCCAGCCCAAATCATTGTATGATTCTATGATTCCTTTGGTGGAGACCAGACCAGATGTGTATAATGCCCCAGCAGATGTCAGTGATCAGCTCAGTGCTCCCAGCCAGCTAAGGGAAGCAAGCTCAACCTCTACACACTATGGGACATCCTCTTAGCTGCAGTATTCTACTTCCGTTTGTCAAAGACTCAAAAGAGAAATAAACCAATTCCCTTATACCCCAGCACTAAGGCAAATACCATGTTCAGACCAAAAGCTGTTTTTCACAACTTTTCACTTTCATAAGAAAACAAGCAAACTTGTAACTGACTTGTGATTGTTTTCAATAAAAATATTTGGGAGAAGTAATATTTTAGAACTATCTCACCCAAAACTCACCCGTATCAAATATCCTGACTTATACATGAGGACAAGCTGTTGGCATGGGTGATCTGGTCCTCAAAGACAGCAGATAACACTTCAGTTCTCTGGAATTTAATTCCTCTGAGTTTTATATCTTCCACTGGCATTTATTTGTACATTTTATGCACAGGTATGCAGGGAGAAAATATTAACCTCAGCATAGGAGAAAGATGTCAAATTTACTCATGTAACCATTTCTAGTATATTTCTAGTATATTCCTAAAAAAATCCTAGTATGGACATAATTGTTTTTCTCTATTAACATCTGGGTTTCCTTTATAGCTCTAAAATATATACAGAAGCAGTGAAATTCCTGGTGTCACTTCTTTCTAGGCTATCCTGTGTACTTCTACCAACTGGAGAAGGGCTTTGCTTATCTATATGATCCTAGTCAAATCTAAAGGCAGCAATCTACTCATGGCTGTATTCTCATTTTATTCATGCCTATATCAAGACTAATGATAGCTTCTGTAATCAGAAATTACAGAATTTTAGAAAAAAAGATTATATATACATTGCAACTGTTGCTTTCCCCTCTCAGAGGCACAAGACTAGTAGGGAGATATTCTTTCTATCTCCATGTTCACATGGGACAGTGTAACATCTACATCGACTGTATTGCAACTAACACTATCAAAAATTCACTGCCTTATTTTGAAAGACTGCTTCAGAAATTTGTAGTAGGAATAAGGTGCATTTAACTGGTCAGCATACAGTATCTGTTAAAATAGGCTGGGAAGGAAGGTTTTAACATGCCTGCTGCAGGGTTCTGCTTCTGCTTTCCAGTTTAGGGAGGGATCTGAGATTAACCAGAGAGGTGTGGTGACTCTGCCAGTATTTAGAATGATGGAAGAATGAACCAATTGAAAAGAAAATTCACTCTGTGTTTTGAACTAAGTCATGGAACAACCAAAACTTGCTGTTGTACTTTGATATTTTAAATAGAAAGGAGGAAACATGGATACTTCTTTCAGAACACAAATCCTCAGGGAGGTTTCCTGAACAACACAGCTGGCAAAGATCTTATGAAACTTTTCCCAAACCAAAGAATCTTGCTATCCAGTGTAGTTTAAAAATTAGAAATGACAAGGGAACATGGCTTGGCCAACTCTGACGACTAAGCAGCTGTTCCTTAAATAATAGAATCATAGAATTATTAAGGTTGGAAAAGACCTCCAGAATCATCTAGTCCAAACATCAACTTGTCACCACCATACCAAGTAAATCACGTCCCAGAATGACACATCTACTCATTTCTTGAACACCTCCAGGCACAGTGACTCCACCACTTCCCTGGGCAGACTGTTCCTCTGCCTCATCACCCTTGCTGAGAAGAAATTTTTCCTCCTTCCAACCCTTCTTGTAAACAGGTGCTACATTGGCGAGCCTCCAGTTGTCTGGGACACCTGGTTAACCAGAACTGCTGATAAATGATGGAAAGTGGCTTAGTGAGCACTTCCACCAGCTCCCTCAGTATCCTGGGGTCCCATCTGACCCTATAGACTTGCAACTGACTATGTGGAGTAGCAGGTCATTAACTGTTTCCTCCGAATCATGAGGGGTTTATTCTGCTCTCCATTCCTGTTTTCCAGCTCAAGGTTCTGACTACTGTGAGGATAACTATTCTGACTATTAAAGACAGAAGCAAAGAAGGTATTGAATACCTCAGCCTTTTCCTCATCGTTGGTGGCAATCTTTCCTGCTGTATCCAATAAAGAATAGAGATTCTCCTTGGCCCTACTTTTGTTGTTAATGTATTTGTGAATCAGGCTTTTCCATGAATAGTTATACCTATATTGGAGGCTGCTCTTATAATACACTGCTGATTGTTAACTATCAAAACTGGAATCCACTGATTTTCAGAGAACAGAGCAACTTAGAAATGATCTCCCTCTAAAAACAAAGAAAGCAAGGTACTTTTTAAAAATAAACAGAAGTTGAGGAAGAACATCTACTACGCTCTGGCTTCAAAACAATAGCAGCAATTCTTACACAGTATCAAGCATTTTCTAAAGAGGTTATTTAAGTCACTGGAAAACCTACGTCACACTTCCCTTACATCAAAGAAATCACATTGTTTCTCCTAATCTAAACACATACAAGATCCTGCCAAATCTGTTGACTATCCTGGTTTAAAAGTCTGTGAATCATTCTAGATGAACGAAGTCCTGTATTCTCCTTCGTAATGGAAATTCCTCAGGCTCACTAAACTTTCATGACCTTCACCTACTGTACAATAAATGGCATACGTATCTTAGAACATCATTACTCAGTCACCATAAAGATAACTCCTCACAAGTTAGAAGATTTAGGCTTTTTCTGACCTGAGGAGTATGTAAGGTAAATGCCAATTAAGTTTGCAAAATGATGAAATACAAAAACTACAGTTATATAACCAGCCATAGAATATGACCAAAGAGTCATGACTATCTATTTTAATTCATATGATTTCTTAAAAACATCATACTTTCCTCTCCTATTGGGAACAAGAGAGCTATATTAACTCCTTCATTTAAAGACCTGTTAGGATAGCAGCATGCATGATGGACATTACCCATGCAGGTGGTTTCAAGGCTCCTGGGAAGTTTCTGACCCCAAGCAGAAATACACCAGATATTTGTCACAGGAGATGCTTATTTCAGTATCTGAAGGAGCTGAAATCTCTCTCAGGAACACTTCCGTTAGCAATGTAGGTTATTAGCTTAGGCCAGTCATGTCTTATCCTATATACAAAAATGTCAATGTGAAATCCCCTGTGAATTTCAGCAGGATGTCAATGCCAAAAGCTTAACCCTACACTTAACCTGTACCTCTGCTGCAGCATGTCCAGATTTCTGGCACGAGCATAGCTTGGTAGGCAAAAATATCCAGAGAAAGTCAAACTCAAAAAAAAAAAATCAAAAAAAAAATCAAAGTTTCCAAACAGAAGCTTCTCACAAATGGTTTGTGAAATTAAAGAGCTACAAACAGCAACATCTTGTGCTATCTCAGTCTCCCCTTTTTCTGCTCTAAAAAGTAGATTATACATATCATATTTAGTCAATATTTCCTATCAGACACCTATGGCAATGGATGTCATGCATTTACTATCAAAGCAAGTATAAAATATTAATTTCTTATTAAAGATTTAGTTAGGTCAGATATGATTTCTGCTTCCTTTTATTATTGGGATTGGTGGTGAAGAGTGATTTGTTTTATCAATACCAACACCCACAGGATAAAGCAGAGAAGAACCTCTGCTTTCCCCTGCTGACTATCATTACACGTAGTTAATCATACTTTCTCTTATTGTTCAGAACTTGAACAATTTTCTGAAGATGTCCTTGAATTGTAAAAATTCAAGGGCTTCTTCTCCTGCAGAACAGCAAAGTGGCTCAGTCTTCCCATCTTTTAAACATTTTTACTTGCTCAAGGAATTAATTGTTAGTAATTAAGTACAAAGCAGGCCATCACATAGCACTGGACCATTTAGTGCTATGGTAGGGTAGGCATTCTTTGTTCTCTTCTTGTGGGGAGAAAGGTGCCCATCAGGAGGCAACTGCAGTATGATAGTACATTATGAATATTTAGCTCTGAAACTTTGGGCAAAGGTTACCAAAAAGAAAGTCATGAGATTTCCAGCTTTCCCCTAATCCCCCCCATGAGATCTTTCGCTATTTGTACTGTTCTTTAAGCTTTTCCTTGGACAGTGGGAAGGGGAAGGTAAGCAGATGAATACAAGCCAAACAAAATTACACTTTTAATTTCTCCTAGAATTGTTGAGCACTGAAGCTTTTAGCTGCTTGCATGCAGAAATGAAGACACTTATCCATATATTTTCTATTCCCCTCTATAGATAAGTTTCAAAAAAAAAAGTTTGAATTTCCCATGTTCCTTTTCTCTGAAGTAGGGACTGCATTCTTTTAAGTATACTTCAGAGCATGCAATGCAAACAGTGGCCCTTCAGTAAGAGAGATCACAGAATCAGTTTCCTTAACCCTTAATAGTGCAATATTTCTGTAGAAATGCCCTTTTTGAAACCCTAAATACTGAAACAAAATATGCTAGCCTGAAGCATAGCACTGATGATAGGAAACAAAATGCAAATATCCTCAGTTGCTTCCAGTTCTGAAATCTTGTTAAGAGTGCAAGGTGCTTCAATTCTTTATTTTTAGTGACAGAGGCCATGCACGCAGAGGAATTTCCCCCAGCCAATCCATCCTAGACAATGTGATCTGCTAGATATGGCTACAGATTCTGTGGAAGAAGAACAGCCAACCATCTGCTGAGAGGCTTTAGGGTTTTGTGTTTGTTTTTCCTTTTGACCTAAAGGGCAGATGCTTCTTAATAAGCTTCTAGCATGGTACAGCAGGATACAGGAACAGGAGCAGTGTTAAAATACCAAGTAACTTGCTGATGCAAGTGTGAGACAAAAAATAATCAGTTCATACAAAGGCTGTTCACCAAAGGCAGACATCAGAGGTAATGCATATACAAGTGATGTACACCTCTTGCAATCTTGCCAAAACATGTATGCAAAGCTATAAGAACTTTCTATGACATTAGTCTATAAAAGACAGAAGACTGTGCCCAGAAGTACACAACACAGCAGGCAGTGTCTTGCGTATTTTTCCAAGCACATACATCTGCAAAAAAAGCAGTGTTGCTTGCTTTCATGGGTGTATCTGAATGCAGGACAAACATGCCTAAATTATTAAGAGTGAGCATGCAAGTGTGCGTAGTTTGCATTAACAGACTAAACACAGCTGAGGATATTATTCCTTCAAGACGCTGTTTCCATTTTTGCTGTAGAGGATTCCCAGGAAATATATGAAAACTGAACACAGTATTCAGACATCATAGCAAAGAGACATATGGAGAGAAGGAGTGCTACTTTTCAAGTAGCTTAAGTAGACAAATATGGCAGCTGCTTTCAAATAGTTCACAGGTTTTAAAATGCTGCAAACAGTCTTGAGATGTACTCTTACACAGGATGTGAGCAAGCAGTGGAGGTTCAGGAGAAACTGCATGAGATTCTTCTGCATGCATCACCAACTTATTTCCGTGGATATAAATATTAAAACATGCATAGTATTACAAATGGAAGGGCAGCACATATCCAGTTCTTTTGTGTCTGGAGTCAGAGTTAGTTCCTAGGAATGGCTATGAAGTAGTCAAAAGAATTTAACCATTTACATATTTTTAAGACACTTGTTATTTAGACATTTTTTAGAAATAGCAGAGTCTGCAGAAAGACAAAGCTCTGTGACAGATGGCAACCATCATCACCTAATGTGGTTCTGCAAGGCACTTCACTGAGTGTGATACACGAATATAAACAGAATGGGAACTAAATGTAAGTAGATACAAAAACTACCAGTACTAGCAAATTAAGATCATGTATACTAGTTTTGGCCACTGGGATTAAGCAGCAGTAGATTTAGAATGCAGTCTACATATAGTAGTGAGGGGGTTAAGGAAGGTTGATGTCACTGCAGTAAGCTTATTTGGATTTAAGCCGAAAGATACTTACTTGATACATGCTACTGTACAAAAAATACAAAAACATCAGAAGCAGCAGGAAGGTAAACAGCTTAGCAGGATGTGCAAGGAACAGCAGATAAGTAGGATGAACATGAAAGCATATGCTACTGTGAGAACAGTCCACAAAATGATCAGAGATCAATAGTAAGAATATTCTGCTTAGAAAAGGAATCCTGAGAGTTACCTATTTCCTTGCTTCAAAGAAAATGACCACTCCTGAACTGAACTTGAAACAGACTATTACTGCATATTGAACTGGGCAGAGCATGACCTTCTGCTAGCTTGGTAGATGTAAGTGAAAAGTTTCACAGGGAATTAAATGCCAAAGTGAAGGCAACCCTGTCATCAGCACGAGGGCCTTTCCATAGACTCCTGTACTAGGATAATGCTTATGAGAACACTACAGCATACAGTGGCTGTCAGACAGATTTTTCACATCGGCCCAACAGAAGGAAAACAGAGTGCACATGCCCCAGTTTCAGCCTGGGCATAGCTGCAGTATTTGTTCAAATGTATCTCACTGGGCTAAAAGTGAGGTCAATGAATCACGGTGCTATCTTGTATTCCTGCTTTGAGGCTCTTATCCTCAGAAAACTGACAACTGTCATTAATAAAATCCCCAATCGCTGCTCCTCACATTGTTTGAGCCTCCTTGTCATGTCCTTTGTGTTACCAGTGTGGCCGAGCTGGATACAGACATCTCCCCATGAAGCTTTCCCCTGCAGATCATGAACGTCCATCCTTGTTCCCCTCAGAACACATGGCCCTGATTGTAGCTGCACACACAAATTCAGACATCTCATTACAAACCACCAGTGAACACAAAAAATGACAACCTACATTTTCCACGAACACAGCAATTCAGTTTATGAAAAATTGAAGTGGCCATGATCTTTGCCTCAGAGGACTCTGATTCTTAGATGGTGATTGCTTTACTACTGCCCTTCCTGTTTGACTCAGAAGTTATCACTACTTCTGAGAGGCCTCATCTCACAAAACAGCTGCAAAACTGTCAGAAGTTACAATGCTACAAGAAAATGAAATCATTGCCAATTTACCTGAGTATCAGCTGTACTATGGCAGTTCAGCAGCTGCGCCTGCAGAAGGGGCAGAAATGTTTCTGAAAGGGTGAGGGAACAGCTGGGGATAAGAACTGCTAGACCAGCCCATAGTAAGCCATCTCCTAATTGTTAATTGAAGCCTTGAAAGGGTAAAACTGCCATAATTAATAGACCAAGAATCAGAAAAAAACAAGAGTAGGCAGAAATTCCCTTAAAGTAACTTCTGTGAATATAATAATGCAATTATGAAGTGTTATTGTTCAAATACATGAGAACCATGTAAATTGCATACTGCAGATATCCTCAAAGTTACACAGGAATTAAATGCTATTTATAAGTCACTTCAACTCAAGTCTTATGTCTCATATCTTAAAAGTGACAAAATGGAGAAAATCCAATGATTGGTGATAGCTGGTAATTATTCCACATGAGATGGAGATCCAATCCCCCAGATGGTTTTCTAGATTCATGTGAAATTGAAAGCTGTTTTTTATTTAAGAAAGAAAAAAACTCTGTGGCAATGCTTACTGAATTCCCACTCCGTGCATCTCATTTGTAGTCCCTGGCACAACAGAGCATCTGCCCCTCTTTGAGCAGCCATGTTGTGAACAAGGTCAAGGAACTGATCCAAAAAAACAGACAAATGTCAAAATATTATTGCTGATATCATCTTCGTCAAGTGCAATCACTGAGCACACTCATTTTGAGGTAATCAGGCTGTTAGTTATGATAGTTGGGTCTATCAACACAACCAGGCAACTCAACATTCCAATATACTGCAAAAAATATGCTCAAATACTCTCAAATACTCATTCTGCTGAAAATCAGATTAGAAGTAAACTCTAGCCTGATCCATACCAGTGGGAAACATCCTCTGAATTAAAAGCCAGCAGCTCATCCTCACGTTTATGGGACCCTTGGGAGAGCTGCTGCAAAAGTAATGCCTCCTATGTTATTATTTTGACTCACAATTTCAGAGGTAGATGTTGGTATATGGCAGTAGAGGTTGAACTTTCCCATTAATATTGCATTACATTTTGTTGCCATGTAACAGATGGCAGCAGAGGAGCAGCCTGACAAAATGTCTAACATGGAAGAGTGGATGAAGCAAAACTGTGTCGTTGAATTCCTCTCCAGGTGGAAAACACGGCACCCATTGCCATTCATTAATGCTTATTGCAGGTTTTTATGAAGACCAAAAAGTGGATGTGAGCACAGTGAGGCAGTGAATCGTGCATTTCAGCAATGGCAACAGTGACATGAAAGACAAGCCACATTTTGAATGGCCATGCAGATTTCTATGTGCAGATTTTTAAGTATGGCATGCAGGCTCTTGTTCATCACTGGTGAAAATGCATAGCTAATAGTGGTGACTATGCTGAAAAATAGCACTTTGTAGCTGAGAATTTGTTCTATCAAATGATAGATATTCTATGATTCTATCAACTAGTGTTATTGTGCTCTTTGTGTCAGTTGTACTTTCCATGAAAATAAATCGGAGGCATTACTTTCAGAGCAACCTACATACATCAGAAGCAGACCTGCAAAGATTGCCTTTTCAGTTTTGAGGGAAACCCAAAAGCCTTCAAATTCCAGAGTAGAAAAAAATAAAAGTTCTGACAGTTTTCATTTCCACATTTTGGAACCATTTAACAATTATGAATCAGAAATCTCCCCCTCTAATACATCAGTACAATTGTGTTCTTTTCTAAAAGAAAATTTTGCAAATTGACACGATTGCAGTTTCAGACAGAATAAAGACATAATCTGTCAGAAAATTCCTTATAAATGCTAATCAGAAAACAGTAACTTCAGAAAAAATATTAAGATCACCATAAGAGATAACTTATGAAAACACCATAACTTCCCATAATGCTTCATTGGACAACATCTTAAGGAACTTTGACTAGCTTTCAACTGCAATAGTTTGAATGAACAGTCTCCATATTATGGATTTCATGAAAAAATTAAGTTCATTTTCAATTTGTCTAGTTGAATACATACTATAAAGCTGTTGCTTGAAGAGAATTTTAAAAGTTTATGCCATGTAGTGTTCTACTCATTGGAACAAATGGGCCTAGACACTAGGATCGCTTTCCATCTAGCTGTGAGTGAAATTAAATTTCTGCTTTTAAGATTCTGGTTTAATTCATGCTCCCTAATAGAAAGTGATTTAATAAAATGAAGTCTAATGTTTGCCAGAGAAATATAGGCTTAGTAAAGTAGCAAATAGTCTGGCCAACAAAGCAAAAGACACAGAAGGAGCTAGTTACTTGGGATAAGGCTGTTTATTCCAAGTATCACAGCTTCCAGCTAAGCCACCACAGCTCTGCCTCTGGCTATGAAAAGGTGCCCCAGAGCACCCAGATTAGACCCAAAAGACTTCTTGTGTACCCTGAGCTATCCTGTACATTTGATACCAGCAGGAATAACAGGCCCTCCCTCTACTGACCCAACATTTAGAGCACAGATTTCTTCCTAGGTAAAATTCAGTGTTCAAAAGTATAATAGATATTCCTACAGTTCCCTAAAGCAATCAAGTACTTGTCCTCAGAGGATAAAAAGAACATGTTGGGTTCCTTTGGTTTGTTTGGTTTTGACTACAGTAGTTAAACACTCAGGGTGCTTTTTATTTAACTTTTGAAGACTTTGGTGCTACAGGTCTCTATTCACCATGATCAATCCTGTTGTAAGAACCTCCATTTCCAGAACCTCAAAGCCATGTAACAGGTACTGCTGAAAAGATAATCTGTAGGCAGTTAGCAGCCCATCACTTTGAGAAAGTACTCTTGAATACCATACATAAGCACGGTAAAACTGAAGCTAATTTGTATACCACAACAGTAAATTATTATGTGGAGGATAAAGAACTGAAATTTAAAGTCAGCAGATCCAAATGACAGTTTGCCAGGCATTCCCACTATGTTTGTTTTTATGGAAGCTGAATGGCATGCAGTTGAAAATAACTTTAAGATGCTCGATCCGCCATTCACATGTACACAGCTGCTGCAAGTAAAGGATACTGAATATTATATGGAAGGGAAGAAATGAGTAGGAGCCAGAGAAGCCAACACTGTTCTTAAGATTTCTAACCAAATGTTTGTTTACATTATGTTAGACAGTGACCAGGCTTCTGCTACTGACATTTTGACTATAAATGCTTGGCTTGTGTAAGTGCAATATGGATTGTTTCAGCTGTGAAATCTACTCTAAGAACTCAGTGTTTCCCCAGATGGAAAACATCTCACTAGGCTGCTTACAGCATCTAATAATATGGTAGGTTTACAAACTGTATAGCTGAAGATGTTAACAAGAAGCCACATGTCCTCCTAGCTTGCCTGGTAGCCTAAATAACTTATTTCCCTGCAGTTCTTTGTAGTTTAAATAGGAAAAATTAGAGGATAAATTTTGATGATCCTCCCAAACTACTTTCTATGACACGGAGGAAGAAGAAAAAAAAAGTCAGACATATCCTAACAGTTTACAACCTGAAGATTGATGTCCCAGTCAGAAGCAGTCATAGAATCATAGAATCACTCAGGTTGGAAAAGACCTTAAAGATCATTGAGTCCAATCATGACCTAACCATACTATCCTAACTAACAACCTTCCACTAAATCGTGTCTCATCCAAACAGTTTTTAAACACATCCAGAGATGGTGACTCAACCACCTACGGTTGTGGGGAGCCTATTCCAGTGCTTAACAACCCTTCCTGTAAAGAAGTGTTTCGTAATATCCAACCTAAACTTCCCCTGGCGCAACCTGAGACCACTTTCTCTCATCCTGTCACCTGTCACCAGTGAGAAGAGACCAACCCAGCTCTCACTGTAAGCATCCTTCAGGTATTGGAAGAAAGCAATACAACCTCCCCTCAGCCTCCTTTTCCCCAGACTGAACAGCCCCAGTTCCTTCAGTCACTCCTTGTAGGGCACATTCTCCAAGCCCTTCATAAGCCTTGTTTTGGACATGTCCAGATCCTCAATGTCCTTTCTATACTGAGGTGCCCAAAACTGAACACAATACTCAAGGTGAGGCCTCACCAATGCCGAGTACAGGGGCAGGATTATTTCCCTAGTCCTACTCACCACTCCATTCCAGATACAAGCCAGGATGCCATTGGCTTTCTTGGCCAACTGGGCACACTGCTGGCTAATATTCAGCTGATTGTCCATCAGTACACCAAGGTTCCTTTCCATCAGGCAGCTTTCCAGCCACTCTTCCCCAAGCCTGGAGGGTTGTCTGGGATTGTTGTGACCAAAATTCAGGACCCGACACTTGGATCTATCAAAACTGGTGCAGTTTGCCTTGGCCCATCGATACAGTCTATCCAAGTCCCTCTGTAGTGCCCTTCTCCCCTCAGGCAGATCAACATTCCCTCCTAATTTGGTGTCATCTGCAAAGTTACTGAGGCTGCACTCAATCCCCTCATCAAGATCATTAATAAAGATGTTAAATAGAATCAGTCCCAGTACCGAGCCCTGGAGGACACCACTCATGACCAGCTGCTATCTGGATTTAACTCCATTGACCACAACTCTTAGGATCCGGCCATCCAGCCAGTGTTTCACCCAGCAGAGCATACACCCATCCAGACCATGGGCAGCCAGCTTCTCCACAAGAATGCTGTGGGGGACAGTGTCAAAGGCCTTACTGAAGGCCAGGTAGACCACATCGACAGCCTTACCCTCATCCACTAAGTGAGTAACCTTGTCACAGAATGAAATCAGATTTGTCAGACAGGATCTGCCATACATAAACCCAAGCTGACTGGGCTTGATCCCCTGGTTGACCTTTAATTGGTCCATGATGGCTCCTGAGATTATCTGTTCCATAACCTTCCCAGGCACCGAGGTGAGACTGATAGGTCTGTAGCTATCAGGATCATTTTTCCAGGCCTTTTTGAAGATGGGAGTCACATTTGCCAGTCTCCAGTCTGCCAGGACATCCCCAGTTAGCCAGGACTGCCCAAGAATGATGGAGTGTGGCTTGGCAACCACATCCTACAACTCCCTCAGCACTCTAGGGTGCAATTCATCCGGCCCCATGGACTTGTGAGCATCCAGCTTTCGGAGCAGGTCCAAAACTATCTCATCATGGGCTTATTCTGTTCCCCATCCCTATCTACCAGTGCAGGGGGCTGTGTTCCCAGGGAGTAACAATTCTTAATATTAAAGACTGAGGCAAAGAAGGCATTAAGTACCTCAGCCTTATCCTGATCCTTGGTCACCAAGTTGCCCTCAGCATCCAACAAGGGATGGAGATTCTCCCTAGCCCTCCTCTTGCTGTTGATGCATTTATAAAAATATTTATTGTTTTCCTTTACCTTAGTGGCCAAGTTCAGTTCTAGCTGGGCTTTGGGTTTTCTAATTTTCTCCCTGCACAGCTTCACTACATACCTGTAATCGTCATAAGTAGCTCACCCACTCTTCCAGAGATCATAAACTTTCCTTTTGTTCTTCAGATTCAGCCACAGGTCTCTGTTCAGCCAGTCTGGCTTCCCTGTCTGTCAGCTCATCTTCTGTGACTTGGGGAAGGTCAGCTCCTGCACCTTTAAAATTACTTCCTTAAAGTATTCCCAGCCTTCTTGGGCTCCCATGCTCTCCAAAACTACCTCCCAAGGGACCTTCTCAACCATGGTCCTAAAGAGGTTAAAGTCTCCTGAAGTACATCGTGGCAGTTTTGCTTAGTCCCCTCCATGGTTCAGCAAGGATCGAGAAATCCAGCATCTTGTGATCACCTTGCCCTAGATGGCCTCCAATCTTTACATCCCCCACAAGACCTTCTCTGTTAACAAACAACAGGTCCAGGATTTTGCTTCCCCTCATTGGCTCCCTCACCAGATGTGTCAGGAAGTTATCTCCCACATACTCGAGGAACCTCCAGGACTGTTCCCTATCTGCTGTATTATAATTCCAGCAGATGCCTGGGAAGTTGAAGTCCCCCACAAGAATAAGGGGGAGTGACCTTGAGACCTCACCCAACTGTTTATAAAGTGTCTTGTCCACCTCTTCATCCTGGTTGGGTGGCCTGTAGCAGACTCCCACAGTAATATCAGTCTTATTGGCCTTTGCATTTATTCTGACCTATAAGCTCTCCACCCTATCATCACCATCGTTAATTTCCACATATTCACATTCTTTCTTAAGAAAGTCCTTGACATCTTCCCAGAAGACCCCAAACCTAACTGTTTCATGCCATCAGTTTCCGTATCTGCATGTAGCTGGCATGTTTGCAACAAGTTGGTAACACACAGCCAGTCTTCAGCCAAGAAATCACTCCAGAAAATAATTACATGAATAAAAGATGAAAAGACCTATTCCACATCACTGAGGCAATACTCATCTCTATAAGCATTTATTTCGTCAGGTTAAGCACCTTCCCCCTTTCTATATTCAAGTCTTCAGACTGCAGCAGATCCAGCTTACTAGAAAATTTGGCCAAGTACTGGCAGGGATTAGTATGCCATATAAGAAATACAGAATTTAGGAGCTTCATTCAATCCTTTTGAATTTGGTATTTTGAAGAAACACTTGAGAAAAGCTGCAGAACAAGAACTGCATACGCAAGTTCAGTTTGTTTCCTCTGTGCCCAGCTGTTTGTGACATAGCTCATATTTTTAATTCATGGTATTCCTCAAACTCTCACTGCAGTGGATGGCTGGTGCTCAACGGGTGAACAGCCATCAGGAATTTCTTCCTCTCCTTGCTGAATTAATGAGTCAGGATTTATTTATTGCACAGAATTTGGAGGATGTAATAAATTATTTGCTGATGAGCGAAGTGCTCACCTGTCTTCACAAAACTCTTGCAAAAGAAGTTTTATCTACAAGGAATTAAGGAATAGAGATTTAGGAGCAGTGATATTGGAGGTCCAACACGAAATTGACAGTACTTTTCCAGTACCAACCACATAGAAAAAAATAAAGCTTGCATGCACTCGTATAACAAAGAGTAGGACACTGGTTCACCTCCTGTTTTGTGAGTTACCCCCTTGCACCTTTTCTCCCTTTCCCTATAAGCCCACGTGATCTGCTCACTTGATCTGTTCTTGAGGCTTCTTTCTTTCCCATTCCTAGTTTTGTCCTTCCATTATTTGGTTAAGCAATCCTTAATCTTCCCCATTGCCTTTCTCAAACTGGTCATGGTATCCTGCCTGCACAGCAGTTCTTCACAGCAGGGTTCATATTCAGAAAACCCTACTCCCTGGCTTTGATCTTGTCCCTGGCTCTTCTATATAGAGAACTCAGTTCGTTCTTGTTCTCTAGTGCATTCACTGACACAACTCACAGCTTCTGCCCTCAGCAGCCAGCTCATAGCTTTCTCCCCTGTGCTGAGAGTCAAGGTTCAGGAATGAAGAAAATTGCACTGGTGCAATAAACATGGCAAGCAGTAGTCCTGCTATGAGCCTTCACCCAGATCTGCAGCCTGCACAGCTTCACAGAGCCAACATCATAAGAATACAGCAGAAGTTTGCAGATCCATTTTTAAAAGCTACTTGTCTAAATCCAGTCTACCACACATAGACTCATTCTTACACGTCAGAAGTAGAAATGTTACAATTTTACAAACTCCTCCATGCACATTTGCCTTTGGACTGTATGAAGCCTCACTAATACTCATCACTCACTTCAAATCGAATAGCTCCTGAAGCATTAAAACCACAAAACATCTGCAGGACTTTGCATGGCTAACACATGACTCAAGATTAGCAGTCATATATCTACGCACACCTTTGCAAAAAGCTGAACCACTGTTCCCAAGGAAAGAGGAGCCAGGAGCCAAGGGCAGCCCCAGCATAAGCCGGGCCTTCATCAAGGGATATGTTCCCACAGGGACTGAACACAGCAGGAAGAGCTGGGTGCTCATGAACAAGATCCAAAGACAGTTCCAAGCACCACAAAAATACCAGATCCAGAATTCAGCTAGGAACAAAGAGATGGCTTCAGAAGCAAGGCCAGAGACAAGGCCATAGGATGCATCTGAGGGGACCGTTCAGGAGAAAAGCTGCTCCCAGCATAGGTACTTTCAGGAGGGCAAATCTGGAGTCACCAGGATCAGCCCAGATCCCACAGCAGAGCTCTGGCAGAAAGCAGAGGCTCAGGGCTGAAACTGAATAGGGCTTCTTGGCCCACGGGCATTGGTAAAGCAATTAAATCCATTAAAGCCTCTGAGTGGCTTTAAAAGCTATTATAGTCCTCAGCCCCCTGACAGAAAAATGTACTGAGAATAAACATTCTAGCTCCCCAGATGAGAATTTGGGGACAGTTCCTGCAAGTCCTGCACATTGCCCCTGCTGTGTTCAGGGCACTGCTTTGCATGCCTCAAAGTGTTGGCTGCTGCACTGGATGAGGAATACAACAGACCCAGACACTGCCCTAGCAGCTTCCTTTTGCAGATTTCACCACAAGGGACACAGACAAAGTACTTGCACAGAATCAGTAGGGGAAAAAAAAAAAAAAAAAAAAAAAAGTAGAGATGTCTGCCATTTGTGTAACTTTCACATAGATCTGCTTTATGTTTGGCTTCTCCATGGTTTGGAGCCACATTTCCAGATACCCACCACTCATCTTGTATAGTCAGTGAGAATGGGGTATGTGGAGCAGAGCTACTCTAAGTCTTGATGACTGTTGCAGGGACAGAACCTTTAGATTTTCTGAAGCAGAGCTTCTGGAACAGTGCTTGCACAGTGAAAGAAGTCACATCTACAATCGTTGCTTGTAATCATCTGTCATAGAAAAACCTGACATGCTTGCTCCAAAACCTAGGACTAAGAAAAAAATCAAATTTCTTGACTGAAACAGCATTTTTCCTGGGAATAGATCAGATTAGTTTTGGCTGAGATACTTTGTGCCCCTTCCTCTTTCTTCCTCATCCTCTTCACCCCACATGTTTAGTCCAGGCTGACAATTCTGGCCCAAGTAGTTAATTTTTTTAAAGTTGTTCCGCAACTGAGAACAAAATGTTAATGGGAAGGTCACCTTAGTAGTAGACCATTAGACCCACTTATATTAAAACATTACATGTGTGTTCTGGAATCATAATGGGCTCCCACATACGGCGGTGTACCGTAGGTCTTGGAGTTTTCTTCTCTTTTCTTTTTAAAAGTATCACACAATGTATTTTCTCTTTAAGCACATCACAGACAACCAATTTCAGAATTTAACGAAGGGGAAGAAAAACTGTGCTACTACACTATTTTTTCCTGACTTCTCATTGTGTACACATTCTGGTAACGCAGACAGCTTCATTCTCTCTGAAATTAGATGTGCACTGGGCTAGCGAAATGCTCTCTGGTTCTACTGCAGCCAGTTTCACTCCCACGCTCATATATGGAAGAGTGAAATAGGGCTAGATTTTGTGATTTTTATGCCACTAATAAATAGCAATACAATCATTCCTTTCCCTAGAATCCTGTGGCTTTGAGTATACAACATGGCTACTATCTATTCCGTGTATATCTGATTTCCGTGTAACTGTCACTCTTAATCCTATCAGCACACATAGGACCACAATGTCTGTAAACCTTAGGCTTTTAAAATGTAAACATAAGTGTTTATCTTGCTCAATCTGTACCTTATATTAGCATATAGTTGGAAGTAGCTACTCTTTTTCCATTGTCTGTTGCTGGATGAATAGTTAAATTCTGAAATGATCTGATACGATTTTTTACTCTGTAGTTGGCTGTGAGGCTATTTTTTATGAAGTTTAAACTCCCAGAAATAATACTGCTGTCTGGTAGACGTTCTGGCAGATATTTCTGCCCTTTGATTTTAAATGCTGAATGAAGGCATTCAGCCAAGAGATTAAAAATCTGAGTTTGTTTTCTTGAAAAGGGAAACATATTAAAAGATAAACCTATAGAGGATAGTGTTTCCATGGGCCATGAAACTTTTTTTTTTTTTTTTTAAGATGTGAACATCAGAATTTGGAGTTGGAACCCTAACCCTTCACGTTTTCATAGAAGCTGACAAATTAAATGAAAGGAAACACTTCATTTCATAGCTGAACTCTAACAGGAGACACTGTGTCTACCATGAATTGTCACTTGCCTGTTAATGAAGTATTGAACAGTATTTGTGGCACCTCACTTAAGACATATCTGTGAGCAAAGCTTCTGCTTTAGATCACTTCTGTTATGACTTTTGTAATTTGCAAAGCAGTTCAACCAAAAACATATTCCAGCTGACCCAAATAATTTTCCAAGGATGTGAGTACCCTTATAAATAATGTCTATAAAAGAAATTAAGCTGGAAAGACAATGTGACTCAAGGGTAGACCTGCCTGGCTGGTAGAGCTATGAAAAAAAAAGGTAAGGCATCAACACTCCAGATTACATTTACACTGACTTGGTTTTCTCTTAAGTGTAATTAAAAATAATCAGGAAATTGATACTTCATGTCTGTTATTCTACTCATCGCTTAATTCCCGCAATGTGCAGTGCATCATCATCAGTTAGATTATGGCATTAATTTTTAACATACTATGACAGTTTCTGTCACAGATTAATGATTTCATGGTAGCTTCTGTGCTAGTGACTGCCTTGATTTTTGGGAGAAATTTCTCCTGCAAGCATTAGGAAACGTGAAGACCTGCTGTGCCTCTGTTTTCCTATTCATTCTGTTTTCAGTCTACCTAGAGAAGCTTATAAACAGGAAAGAAACAGAAAAAAATGGCTATCATATTCCCCCAATGTACACAGCAATAGCACATCATCTGCCCCAAGCCTTACAAGAGAAAGCTGAAGCTCTGACAAATGCATACACCAAGGCTGAAGCTAGTGGCATAGCAGTCTCTAACCCACACCCCACTTGCAGGAATCCCACTGCCTACCTCCTGCATACTACAAAGAAAACCTCACTGCCACAAAACAGACACCATGCAAAACCACTCACAGCTGCATTAGCAAAGCATCTCAAGGTTCTCTGTCTGTATGGACATTGTGGTAGTACTAAACACTGCTGACAGCTTTCTTCCCGGGGCAGGGGGAAGATATTTTCAGCATGTAAGACAGTTTTATTACACCCATCTCTTAAATAATTTTGAAGTATGTTTGTCATTTTTGTAAGTTATGCATGCCTTGGGAGCAGAATCCCGTTTAAAACAGAAGGGTGGCTCTGACACATAAGCTGAAGATATTTTAAAAGGCAGCTGAATAAGTGAGATTGCTAGGGAAATAAAAATGATAGACAGAACATCCTGAGCTACAGGACAGCTCTTATTTCCTAATGCTTAATGAAAAAAAATCATAATATTGTAAAATATGCAGCCATTCTTCCTTAAAAGCTGTATCTGTGTCCATTTTTCACCAGAGGAGATCTTAGAGACACCTACCAGAGTCCTGAGGAACCTGACCGACAGACTTACGAAAATCAGATGGAGAAAAACCAAGCAAGCACATGTTTTTCCCTACAGGACCAGGGGGTACAGGGCAGATCCCAGGCATCCAGATACGTACCTGTGTATCAGGCTTTTAAGACTGACTTCAAAACCAGTAACTAATAATTGCTTACTGTTTCTGATCTGTATTGCCAATTTCTGTTTTCTGAAAAGTATACTGAGAAAGGAAAGGAAAAATCTCTATGGGTTAACATCTTTGGTTTCTGTCTCCTGCATAAATATGAAGACTTAAAAAAAAAGACTGACTGTCCCCCAACTCCCCAGACCTGCAAAACAAAGTGAAGCAGTTCTTTTTGAGAGGGAGAAACAGTTTTGTTTTTTATTTGGAAAAGCCAGCAAATAGCCTACAAGGCCTAAATCATAGTTAATGACCCACATGCTTTTTTAGCATTAGGATAAAATCCAATTTTTGTATCTTTATGAGCTTACAGAATTGATCTAGGTGGAATCAGAGTAGCTGAAAATGGTCTGGAATGTAAATAGTTGATATTCCCTGGAACATGAACATTCGTGGCTATTTTTGGAGAAAAACTAATTAAATTGTCATGCCTCTTGTTGGGAAGGGAATGTCATCTGAGTTTTCTGCTACGATGCATCTGAAGTTTACACCGACCATTTTTCTCCTTTGTTAGGAAATCTGTTATCCCACAGCAAACAGTGGCAAATTCATTGTTTGGTTACCACTTATACTTAAGTGCATCCAAGATTTGTTACTGAGTGTATTGGACAGTACAGAAGAAATTTTGGCCAATTATTCTTAGCAAATACACAGGAAGAGAAACGTACTGAATTTATTGGATAATCTGATTTACTGAAATGGAATTAGCTAGCATAGTAATATCTAGCTTTTATATAGTACTTCTGTCCTTCAAATACAAAGGTTTAATATATATATTTATAAAGTGAGTCAAAACTATTTGACCAGGGTCACAGATCATATCACTGACAGACTAAGGAAAATGATTTCTGAGTCCCAGAGCATCATTCACTTTGGAAGAGAGATGGAAAACATCACTTCAAAAGGAAATATCAACCCCTCAGCAATGAATTTAGTTAAAGCAAAACTTCCACCTCCTTCTCTTGTCGATTATTTTGATTTACTTTGAACTTTGTTCATCCTATTAATATCTGTGTAGCCTCAAAGACAAAAGCAAAGGAGAAAAGCATATGGCTGGGAAGCTCATAAAAGGTCACCATGCCCTCCAGAGTTTCCAGGCATAAGCACAGTGCTGAAATAATATTTTGCAAACAAAGCGCAGAAAGTAGAATTTCTTTTGGGTTTGCTTTTAAATGTTAACTGGACTAACACCTTAGCCTCACTGCCACCCACTAAGGAAGTTTTCCCACAAATTTCAGACTTAATTGAAAGCCTTCATTTGGAATATTTTGGGGCATAATAAAAGTAAAGGCAAGTCTAGCAGTGAAAAAACAAACAAACAAACAAAAGGGATCTAAGACAGTTTAGGAATTCCTAAAGTAATACAATAAATGTAGGCTTTTCAGTAGTTTGCAAGCCTGGTTTGCAAATAGGACTGAAACTATATTGGGGCTCTGTTATTGACTCCCTTGGAGCTCTGTTATTGACTCCCTTGGAGCTCTCTGGTTTAGTCACTTGATCTTATTTCTTTCTCCTTTTTCTCTGTTTCATTTTCTAGTTTGTCTCTTTAGCTTGAATTCTACTCAAGGCAGAGACAGTCTCTTTTCCTGTGTAACACCCAGCCCGATAAGACCGTGGACTGTTTGGGATATTTGGCTTCCCAAAAGACAATATTAATTGGATTGTGTACTTTGACATCATGGCCTTTGTTTCTTGAGCAAACACTGCCTACACCTACCTTTAAAAATGCATTTGAAAGAGCTATCCAAGTCAATCTCTAAGTTCTGACTTAATTCAAGCTATGGTCATTTGCATTCAGTTAAGAGCTTTTACACACGATGTTGGGCAAAGTGTTGCAACTGACAGGCAGAGGCTAGTCATGCAGCTGGAAATCACAATTAACCAGCATTAATTCCCAACGGAAAGACTTTCATGTTTCATTTTCTTCACCCAAAGAACTTGAATGATTTATTATATCGGAGTTCTGCAATGCTATTCACAACATCAATTCCATTGCAATTTTGTCTTACAAAGGGCTGCTTTTTCTCAAGCTTGTTTATTCTTGCAAAAATGTTGCTGGAGCCAATAAATGACAGGTTGCTGTAAGTAGATACAACTGCTTTTATTGGGGCATTCTGCAAGTGCACCAAGGAATACTGAATTTCACACCTCTGACATGAGTAATTCTTGGGAGTACTTTGAGATGCCTGACACCTATTTACAATAGAGGCCCTTGCAGATAATTAACTCAGACTGTGCAGTATTTCTAGATAACCTGACTGCTTTAAAGGGTTCCATATTAAGGCTGAGTATTTAAAGGAGGAACAGGTGGTACTAGCATTATTTCATTCTGTTAGCAATTACTTTTCCTATTAGGTTTGCATCTCAATGTCAGTATTCAAGGACAAACAAGTATACCAAGGTAACACACTGAAAGACATGATTGCACTTCAATCCCTGTGCATACTTCAAAGACATACCTGCATTTGTAAAGTTTATTTTTTCTCTGGTGCTGTCTTGGAAGAAGTTGAAAGACCTAGTTTAACAGAGTAGATGTTTTGCCTTTATTTTAGTGCTGTTTCATATCAGATTCAACAAAATGAGGCTGTTTATTAGGAGGAGAACCAGAGCTTGTTCTTCTGTAGCATAAACTAGAAAATATGCTCCCCATCAGGGTTTGTAGTCGCATATGAAGAAATCAAGTTCCCTGTGTAGAAACAGGAAGTTAGGATTCCAGTCCAGTGCTGATGCAGGAGGCAACTTAGCCAGAGAGCTGGTTTTAATGGCAAGAAGATCTTAGGCTGTGAGAAAAGCTCCGTGCATGGAACGTCTGGGTCTGAGTTACCCTAAGGTCATTTTTATTTACTTTTAAAATCAGCAGCAGCACCAAAGTGATTTAAGCCCAAATTTTTGTACCTCCTACCTGTTTTGCCCTACTCTCAACATCCCTATTCACATCTTAAAAACTGAAATGGTGGTGAATGAAAAAAAAGGGGTGTATAAGATGTGGGCTGCCCAGGGATGTGGCTGAGCCATTGTCCCTGGAGGTGTTCAAGAAACGTTTAGATGTGTTATTAAGGGATGTGGTTTAGTGGAGAAAATATTGGAGGTACTTGTCAGTTGGACTAGATGATCTTGGAGGTCTTTTCTAACCTTGGCAATGCTATGATTCTGTGAGAAAAACTGAAAATGAAGCAAAAAAAAAAAAAAAAGAATGTCAATAAGATAAAAGTGTCCACAGTTTTAAAGGTAGCTACATCATCAGTCTGAAAAACTCCCAAAGACAGTAGGAATAAGAGGTTATCAGTAGAAAAGGATGCAGATGTGAAGGAATAACAAAACAGTTATTTTTAGTCACGTCTGCTAGTTGCTTATGTAAGTGATCTCATAACAAACAAGAAAGGTGCTTTGAAGTAGAACTCTACATAAAAGGGACTTAAGATTGACAGAATAATGGCATACCTAGTTAATGCACTTCTTTTTGTATTCGCTAATTGGGGTGCTGTAGAGCACCAAAGATAATTTGAGTTACAGGAGTACTAGCATTGATCTAATAGCATTATTTATCTATCTATCTATTTATTGACAAGGGGAATCAAAATACTGCAAGACTCGTGTGCTTTCTTTCTGTAATTTTGGAAAATACTAGAAACAGCATCTCAGAGCAAGCTGAAGATTCAAGATATTCAGAATAATAAAACACTCTAGATGTAGGTGATAATGGGGCATTCCTAAACATAAATAATAATGAGAAACCATTGATTTCAAATAAATTTATTCCAAATATTTGTCAGTATAGCCAAGATTTTCTTATGCTATAAATCTGAAAGCCAGCAGTCAAAATACATGAATGCCATGAAAACAGAGAGTTTTCATTCTTGTCTGAAACTATCTTGCACTTCTTTCACTTTTATCTAGCTGAAGCAGTCTCAGTTTTCTGTGTTGATACGTAGTCATTTGTTTATTTCAACAGGTAACTGGAGATCCAACTGGCATCAAAATGCCTGGAATTATCCCTTTGTACAAACATCTCATATCCATTCTGAGATCAACTGCTGGCAAATGTGTACCAAGGCACTACAGAGACAGCGCTAGCTGATCACAGGCACTAATTATAGCTTCAATTCCAGCTATTTTCTTTGACTTGAGTAAATTCCTGCTGTGGACCACAGTCCTCCTATCTTCTAACAAGAGTTAAACTCTTCTGTGTTGGAAGTTGTGAGGATTAATTAAAGTTTGCAGAGTACTTTTCACATGACACAGTAATGACTACCCTTAGAGTGATTCCATCACTTTAAGAATCAGTTGTGTGGCCTGGGTGATTTAAAACACATACAATTTTTTAAATATCCTCCCATTCCAATGCAAAATTAAGAAAGATTTATCAGTTTCAAGTCTCCACTTTTGTAATGCTAAAGCTCCCTAAATAGGGAAGGTTTCTAGCAGTAGAAACCTAAAATAAAATACAGAGAAGAAATTGGATGTAAGGGCAAAGAATGCTGAAATAGTCTATATGGAAATCACACAATTACCTACTTTATGATTTTCTTGCTTTTTATGGATCTTCCTGCGCAAGAAAGCAGCTTCAGGTTTATTTCAGAGATAAGATTTTCCTTATTATTAAGTCTCTTACCTTGCTCACATGGCTCTTTTCTCCTTCAAGGTAGAATTGTTTTTATTGTTCATTAAGTACTAAGAATATACATGGCATCAGATGAGACTGCTGTCCCATGCAGCTAGGAATATGGATAGGTAGACTACATAAATCATGTACATAGTGCAACAAAATACTTGCCCTGGGGGATGCCAGAATAAAGAGGTCAAATGACCTTAGTTAGAATCAATACCAGAATTAAATTTAGAGCACTGCAAGCATTGTATGTCAAATAGTATTTAAAATAATACCCTCTTTTTTTTTTCCTTGAAGCCAGTAATTCTGTATAAAAATGCAAGATTTCAACTGGATAATCAAGCATTTTTAAGGAAGCAGTGTAATATGTGGTATCAGCTAGTCTTATCTTCTGCATAATTCATGATGACTATTTCCATGAAACAATTCTATAGCTTATAGAATCATAGAATGGTTTGGGTTGGAAGAGACCTTTAAGATCACCTAGTTCCAACTCCCAGCTATAGACAGGGATATCTCCCTCTAGATCAGGTTGCTCAAAGATCCATCCAGACTGATCTTGAGTGCTTCCAGGGAGGAGGCATCCACAACCTCACTGGGCAACCTGTTCCAGTGTCTCACCACCCTCACAGGAAAGAATTTCTTAAAATATCTAGTCTAAATCTAACCTCTTTCAGTTTAAAACCCTCATCCTTATTTCCCCTCATCCTTTCGCTAAATGCACTTGTCAAAAGTCCTTCCCTAGCTTTTCTGTAGGTCCCCTGCAAGTACTTGGAAGGCCACTATAAGGTCCCCCAATGCCTTCTCATCTCCAGGCTGAAGAGCCCTAGCTCTCTCAGCCTGTCCTCATAGGGGAGGAGCTCCAGCCCTCTGATCATCTTCATGGCCTTCCTCTGGACCTGCTCCAACAGCTCAGTGTCCTTGTTTTGGGGACCGAGAACCGGATGCAGTACTCCAGGAGGGGTCTCATGAGAACAGAGTAGAGGGGCAGAATCCCCTCCCTCAACCTGCTGGTCACACTTTTCTTGATGGAACCCAGGATACAGTTGGCCTTCTGGGCTACAAGTGCACATTGTCAGCTCATGTTGAGTCTTTCATCAGCCAATACCCCCAAATCCTTCTCCTCAGGGCTGCTTATAAATCAAGCCTATAACTTCTGGTGGAAGTTTTAGTTCCTCATTACAATTTGGAAAGACAGAAAAAAGCATAGATAAGAGGCAGTGAGGTTTCTGTCTCAAGGATATGACTGTATGCTATCCGAGCAAAACAGTTTGTTTAGCAAATAATTACCTAGGTAGGCTAAGAAACACACCATCCCTACCAGAAGGTGCATAATGCTTTTCTGTGAGCATAGTTTGTAGCAGTGTTAAAGTTCCTTCCCCGTCAGTGTTGCTTAAGAACTGTAGGATCTAGTTTTGTGCAGACATTTCTGTGTACAAGCAAAAGTGAAGCACTGCATTACTAATATCCATAGGAGAGAAGGGAAGAAAAATCACTAAAATTTCCTTTGGAAATAGACACTTATCCAAACTGAAAACAGCAAGCCTAGATTCAGAAATCAATCTGTTAAACTTACTGGACTAACTGACACAGACTTGCAGTGGCAGGCAGACAGACACGTTTATACACACAGGTACAAATTCCTGTCAGCTGCATTTCACCCGCATGTAGTACAGAACACTATAGGTATTTCACTACATCATCCTCATATGAAACAGACCCAACCGCAGCCCTGGGAGTTTCCATCCCTGGGCCTGGCCTGTTCTCTCCTCTGCCTTGGCCTTATGTAAACCTCCCTGTTAGGTCCGTTGTTTTTATTTCATCTTGAGTGTTGTTTGTAGGTTTTATGGAATGTACAAAGTCTTATCGCGTGCCCTATCTCAAAGCAAGCATTCATTTTGCATTAAACATAATTGATATAAAAACCACTCCACCAGCTTTGCTCCAAAGTAATCAGAAGAAGGAAAACCAGCAGACAAAATGGAAACCACAGTATGTTCCATGAAATGAGTAGATGAGGAACAGATGTCATTGCTGAAAGTGAGAGGTTAACCTGACATAAATAAGGAAGGGACATCGGTGGGGAGTCCAATCAAGGCTGAATCAGTACTCTAATCTTGCACAGCCTGACAAATCTTTCTTGCTATTTATGGCTTCATTCCTCCTCCGCTCTCTGGGATTGCAGGTGGCAATTATGGGAAACACTTTTCAGGCATTTTTTTCATTTATTGTCACCGTCCAACTCGTGAAACTTGTCAGAGATTGCCACTAGCTGAGGAATGGAGTTTGTCAGCATCACGTCCACAGCTGCACAGCCTGAGCTTTGCATTGTCTGTGGCATGTCTATTCCTTGTTAACTACTATAAAAGACAAAAGACATTTATACCCTTCTTACGCAAAAAGACCAGTATCAGCCAGAAATCTTGTTACGTAATAAATCACCTCCTTGTGGTTTAAGAACACTACCACATGAAATAAAACTGAACACAGACAATGCTTCTATCCATCAGTAGTTAAGTGCTTGTGCTGTAAAATCTTAAATACAATATTCACAATAGAAATTGGACAGATCTTAAAATAAATCTCAAGAGATGATCTAGTGCATCACTCCACTAGTGGAACTCATGGAAGGCCTTGTCTGGCGCTATAAATAAGAAAAGCAGAAAAAGTATGAAAGCATGAAAGACACATTTTACCCAGAAAAAGCCTTTTGGCTTAAATAATTTTTTATTTTATTTTATTTTATTTATTTATTTTCTGTATCAGGTCAGAGAACAAACTGTCTCCTAGGCTTAGACCCTGTTTGGAGACACTGGATTCAAACTTCATCCTTGAGGCAATTTTTTCTTCTCCTCCTGGAAGACATCTGCATATCATTTCCCAGTTCAGCCTCACTGTCCCACAAGGAAAACTGCTGTGACCTTATTTGTGGCTTTCAAGCCTGCCAACATTTTTCCCAAACACAAAGCCATAGATTCCACTTGGAGCCTGCAGGCAGGAGCAGGCAGACAGGGGTATCATTGCATTATCTCCTGCTGGAAATAATACCTTTTCAGAGGAGGAAACTGATAACAAATTACTAACAACTCAACATCTCCCCCTGAGTATGTCTGAACCCTTACCAGAAATACATCTTTTAACTCATAAGCATTTGTTCACACTTCAGTGAACAGAACTGAAAGACATAAAGTTAAAACTGTTAGGTAATGTACTGAGCAGTTTTGCAGTCTGCAGAATTGTTTCACTTCTGGCCAGCATAAATAAGAGAGAGTGCCTGGAAGAGCAAGACAAAGGGAGCCTGTATCTGTGTGTGTTCATGTGAGCATGGTGGCAGGGAGAAGGAGGGACATGAAGCCATTGAGATGTCTCTGCTAGAGACAGAGAGTGAATTTGGCATACAGAGTCTGGTTAAGTCTCCAGGATTTTCTAAGTCCTCTAATCGATTACTATATCATAGCATCCTCTGAAATGTATATGCTCTTCTTCATTATTTATTTTTTGTCTAAAAATACAACCATTATCTTCTTGTATGTAGCTGGAATGCATAAATGAATGCATTCCCATCAGAGGAGATGCACCACAGAAGGATGAGCTGTGTGCACTCACTAGATTCAGCTGCCCACGTGTTCTGATGAGCTGGCACAAGGCAGGGACCACTGCAGACACATCTGTAAGTGCATGGCTTAAGAGGCACGTCAGGCCAACACAGAAAGAGAGAAAACTTCCTTCTCAAAGCTTTACGCCAAAGGAAGACCCATCTTTGGATTCCGTTCCTTTAATAAGTGTCATTTCTCTGGTTACAGACCTTTAGCCTGCAATACTGCTCTGCGCAATGGTACAACTGTATTTTGTATTACAGATTCACTATAGACTTTTCATATTAATTACATACTACTTCTCAATGTTTTTCCCCTCTCTTGCTTAGGCAATGAGATTACAAGGCTGCCACATAGTGAAGGACAAGGTTCTTTATGCAACTTCTTTATCTCCATAAAATTTAAATTTCTGATCATGATCTCTAACCAGTTCTATTGCCACTGAACCCCATAGCTTTACTTCCATGGTTTATTTCATTTTACTCATGCTGTTTACTTTTCCGGGCCCTTCTTCCTGACCCTGGTGCAACTCTCCAATATATATTTATTTTAAATAGATATTTCTGCATGGTCCACAAATAGCTCTCTGCTTCAGTAAAATGCTCTTTCCTCTTCCCTTCAGGGATCTCTGAAAGGCCACCAGCTTGTGGATTTCCCAGGGTGCAGTGGTTCAATCCTTTCTGCGCAGAACTGCAAGCATGTGAGAATAAAAGGTACAATGTATGCCTCCTCAGCTACAGAGATCCCCATGGTATTTTCCTTTGAAGTAACCTCCCATTAAATACTTTCGTTCTACTGTTTTCAGGAATTCCCCATCCACTTACTTTCTGATTTTCTGTATGCTTATGCAACACTTTTTTTTCAGAGGGAAAAGAATCCACAACACAGCACTAAAACCCTTGGAATTAGCTTAATATTATTTATACCTTTTCTACAAACTCTCTTTTTAAAAGCAAGCCTAAGTAAAATTAGACTGAGGAAAAAAAATAAAAATCAAAGAAGCATCCTTAAACTCCTCTGATTTTAATGATCAAACTAACTGTGGGATGTTGCTGGAATGCAAAAAAAAAAAAAAAAAAAGATCAAATTGCAATATGAGGTGAGTGAGGACAAAAGGCAAACCAGGGGAAATTGAGGGGAAGAAATGACAAAACCAAAGAAAATAAAAATGAATGAATAAGACTGGAGGGGAAGTGGGGATGGATGGAAAGCTAAGACGACTGGCACGGTATCAGGGAGAAAACCTCAAAGCTCAGAGATGTGTTTAAAAACTTTGGGTTTGCTGAAACTCAATCCAACCTCCAAATCCACCAACTTAAGTATTCTATTAGAAGACATATTCCTGCATAATTGCAAGCGACACATGGATAAAATGTGACTTTCAAAGTAATAGTTCTTGTAAACCATTTAATCTTTGCTTTATTGAAGGCAAAAGAGGGAAAAAGTAAAATGACTGTCAAAGAAGGATCACTGCTGTAAATGGCATTTAAACATCATGAACCCCATGGATGAGTAATGCTTATATTCAGGAACTACTGCTGAATACAGCACAAAGGCTATTTCACACTTCCGTGACCTTTTTGCCGAGGGAGCTGCTATTTCACTTCTGAATAATGAGATTTCTTTAGTGCTTAGAAATTCAGGTTGAACTGGGAAAGCCACAGGAGCCCTGATGCAAGGTGTTTTTACTGAAAATTATCCTTGCATTTTATGAGTGAAAGATCAATATTAAATTATCCTTCTCATTGAAAGAATAGTGCTGTTTCTTCGCAGCAGGCTATCACTTCACGTCACACAAATCAATATGTAACCATCAAGAAAGCTCCTGATAGCTGTAAAAGCAGCTTGAATAAAAGTCCCAAATGGTGCTTGGTTGTTCTATCTTTCTAGAAAACAAGTGAAAGAAATGTACTTGATCCAAGAAATATACTACAGTCAGAAGGGAATTCTGACTTTGTTTCTGGGTCTGAATCTTCAGTCTAAACACAGACCAACAAAAGTGCCTGGAACTATGAAATTATGTCAGTGGATGCCATTGAACATGCACTAATGTCAGAAAATGCCAACACGTGTTCACCACTGACACCCCTCCAGAAGGAGCAATCTATTCTGGCTCCCTGCTATGCATCAAAGTTCACAGACAAAGTTACATGCATAAATTTGTGTGGTGTCTACACATTAATTATATTCTCTTCCTGATGCCTCTGCTACATACTGGGCTTGGTAATAAATTGCATTAGTGAAAATAACAGCTATTACTGCCTGATTTTTTGAAGCCAATTGCTATGAGGAATTGACATTTAATCGACTATGTTCCCCACCTGTAGAACAGGAATCACAGAATCATAGAATCACCAAGTTTGGCAAAGACCTCCAAGACCATCTAGTCCAATCATCCACCTACCATCGATATTTCCCCCCCAGTTATGTTTTCTTAATTCCTGTAAGCTTTGTTAGGCTTTTGTTTGGTTTTTGTTTGGTTTAGGAGAGGATGGGAAGCGCTTGGCTATTTCCATGATGAGAATCATCTGAGTTGCAAAACTGGCTGCATTTGATTCATTTCTGATTCTTGCTGTTCAGGAGAAGCATGTATGTTCTGCCTAATTCTCTAACAGATTTGCTGCTTGAACACATTATTAAGCATAAATTTTCTTAAAACTACCTTCTGTGAATTTGTACTGTATCAGGAGCTGAAGCGGCTGCCAGCTGTTGCACTGTCCCAGGTGCCATTTGCCTACCTGTGCTCACCTCTCAGCAGGCAAATACTGCACGTTTGAAAGGATGACATCAGTGTGGGGGTGTCACATGGTTTTGGGAAACTGAGCAGATTAACAACTGCACCAGCAGAAAGAACTGGCATTAATGCAGAATTGCTGTTTCCAGCATTCCAAAGAAGAGAGCCTGAGTCTACCTGAATCAGAGGAAAAGAACACTGAGAGTGAAGTGCAGCAACAGTCAGCAGAACAGCCCCAGGGATGGGACATCTCCTGTCTCAGTAACACAGCTGAGGCCAGGATGCGGTGGACACTGCTGAAGTGTTTGCAAGCATGTGTTAATTCAGACCTCCATAAGGCTATCCTGAATATTTTATGAAGGGAGCTGAAAGGTTTTTATTCTGTCAAACGCAGCATTCACTTTCTGATTTTCTCTCTAGCAGCTACTGTTACGGGGGACTCCTGAAACATATGCAAGCTCTTGACAACTTCAATTTCCTGCCAGGTTTGTGAAATCATAAACCTGAGCATTTATCAGGTTATAAAGAAATAAAAAGGACATATATCTAAAAGTTATGCATAATGTATCTGGGACCCCCAACACAAGAAGGACATGGAGTTGCTAGAGCAGATCTGGAGTAGGGCCATGAAGATGATCTGAGGGCTGGGCACCTCCCCTGTGAGGACAGGCTCAGAGAGCTGAGAGGCTTTTTAGTCTGGACAAGAGAAAGCATTGGGGAACATTAAAGACCTTCCAGTACCTGAAGGGATCCTACAGGAAAGCTGAGGAGGGACTTTTTATAAGGGTAGGTAACAACAGAAAAAGGGGAAAAGGTTTTAAACTGGAAGAGGGTAAAGTTAGACTAGATATTAGAAATAAATTCTTTACTGTGAGGGTGGTATCACGACAGAACAAGTTGCCCAGCAAGGTTGTGGATGCCCCCTCTCTGAAAACATTCAAGGCCAGGCTGGACAGACTGTGAGCAACCTGGTCTAGAGGGAGGTGTGCCTGTCTATAGCAGGAGTTGGAACTAGGTGATCTTAAGGTCCCTTCCAACCCAAACCATTCTATGATTCTATAACATAGGATTTACCTTGGTAGGCCCAATCAGGAATAGAATTAAACTACAGTTCAACCTCTCTAGGTGATGCCTTGTGTGATGAGATCAGGACGCGTGCAGGGCTGGAGTCTAATCTCACAGCTAGCATGCAGGGCTGATTCAGAGCTGGAAATGAATGCCCTAAGTCAGAACATGAGCCTGCATAGTTAGGATGAAGAGCCATGTAAACAAACAGGTTAATTCCCCTGATGCAATGTCCTGGTTCCAGTTGGTACGGAGGTATTTTCTTCATAGCATCTGGTATGATGCTATTTTGGCTTTAAGAGAAAAGCGATGTTGGTAAAATATCTATGTTTAGTTGTGCTGAGCAGTGCTGCACACAGCCAAAGATGTTTGTTTTTCAACTTCTCGTACTGACCTGCCAAAGAGGGGCTGACAGGGCTCAAGTATCTGGGAGGGGACAGAACCAGGACAGCTAATCTGAACTGGCCAAAGGGATCTTCCATATTATACGACATTGTGTGAAAAAAACTATACAACTGAGAGGAGTTACTCAGGTGGGTAGCTGCTTCTCAGGAACTGTCCAGGCGTCAGTCAGTGGGTAGTGAGCAATTGCACTGTGCATCACTCATTTTGTATATACCTTCAGCCACAACTAGATGAAGGCAAGATCCTAATCTGGGACCTCGCAATGTGAACAAGGTGAGCTGATTTAAAGCCATTTCATACCTATGCATTCAGCAGAGCTAGGTATATCTAACTGAACTGAGAAAAACATGAACTCAAGACGAACCACATGGAAATTACCCTAAGCTACAAATCATGTTCGTGTCTTGGTTTCCTGTTATATGACTCCTATTGACTTCAAAATATCTTTATCAGCAAAAACCTTTGAGGATGATACCTTAATGAATCTCAGGGGAGAAGATCTGAAAACGCAGGGAGTCCTGCGCCACTTGCTCCTTGTGTACTTCTCCAGTGCAACTCTTGAGTAATCCTATGTGTCTTCTTTCATGTCTACCTTACACTGATGTAAGCCCTTGGCTTTAAGGTACAACTGAATAAAACAAAGTAAATGAGCATTCAGCAAGACCCACCAGACTTCTCAGAGATGATTTACTACTAAAATAATATTCATTGTTGTTAAAGGATTCCTTCCAAGAGGGGCTTAGTAGGAAGAGGACAAGAAAAGGAGGCTCTCTGATGATTCTTTGTATTGGCTTTTCATTAATGCTGGCATACATGAAAAATCCCCTGCTCACAATCTGCAACACATAGTGAAGAAATGCCACAAGTGTTGCCACAAGTCATATTCATATACAGAACACTTGAAAATCATCTGTTCCGTGAAGGAGAATCAGAGACAGAACTATATGCAGACAGATCAGTGCAATGAATTCCAGCTTTCCAAAGGAATGAATTCTCTAAGACAAACCAACATAAGCATATGCCTCGAAGATTCATTCAGAAGCCAGCTATACCCAACTCCTTCTTGGGAGAACACAGCACTGCTGCCTCTACACCTCATGTCTAAACTTTGAGGTGTATCAAGGTGAAACAGCACCAACAACAAAAGATTAACCAAATTAACTTTAATACAATTTGGATTAGCAGAATGCATTGGCTGCCAACTTGAATAATTAAAATAATTATTTTCCACTTACAACCATTGTAAAAGACAGAGGTAGACAAGTCACTGACAGCAGCCACTGAGCACTTGCCTCAACCTGGCTTACACACTAGAATGACAAAGAAGTATCCAATATAAGCACAGAAAATGATATAAAGGGAAGTTTAATGAAGCTGGGAGTGCCCAAGATTCAGCTATTCAGCTGACAAATGTTGGGGGAGCTCTAGTGACTAGACTGGGATATATCATTTCATAACAAGATAAGATTTAGCTCCAGGTTTATGGTTGTCCTTTTCCAGCTTTTCATGTTAGAAAAGCTTGCAAACAAAATGCTCAGTTTTTCAATGTAAAGGTCAACATTCTAGTTGTTTACAAGTGTTCAGCCTAGTAAATAATGCATTTTCTGCCTATTTTGCAGTCTGTGGCAGAAAAGTTTGCTGTGTAAAATGGCAAAATATTGTGGTCTGATGTTTTGGTTCATATGTAGGAAGGGAAAATTGTTCATGAATGTAAGTATGGCAGAGTTTTAATGCCTTTACTAAAGTTCATTGATCTCCTTTCTTTGCATTCAAGTATCAAGGGAAGACTCACTTCACAGGCACGAGTCATTTAGCCGAGATGTCTAGGGGAAATTTGGAAATGCACAATGGTCCTCTTCAGATGAATCAAGAGGCAGAGAATCACCTGTCTTTCTGGATTTAGGCAAAGTTCAAACCAACTAAACTGAGATGAAGAACCTCAGACAGAACCTGGTGACTCACAGAGCCATAGAATATTCCCAATTAGAAGGGAACCACAGAAATCATTGAATTCATCTTCTGACTGTTCACAGGAACAGTCAAAACCAAGCTCTATGTCTGAGAGTATTGTCCAAATGTTTCTTTGTAGAGTGGAAGAGTCACTTACCCCAGTAAGGTGGATAAGCACAAATGGAAATGTAGCACTCTTCTGCCTTGAGTACATGATTATTCCAGTTGGGATAAATTCCAATAGTAAGATGGAATGTTCATTTAGAGCATGATCTATTATCCTATACTCTTGTAGATCTTGCAGAGACACCCTGGGACTCCTTATTTGCAAATCTTTTTTACCACAGTTTGTCTGGATGCCTTTATGACTGATGATTAGTTAGTCAGCCCACAAATGGCTTTACTACTAATAGTAAATAGAAAATATTTTTCTTCTATAAGGGAGAAAAAGCAATATTTGTAGGCCTTAAGCACAAATTATCTATAAGCTCCCTGTTTAGTGATCTCGAAGAACAGCAACACTAGAAAAGCAAAGGCAACCTGAAATGTTAGTGACCTCACAGCAATAGTAGGTTTGGAAACTGTACAAAAAGCAACTGAAATGTAGAATATTAATCACATAACATGATTCATTTCAGAGACTTCCCGGATACCATATGGAGAGTCACTGATTTTTTGTAAAGACTAGTACAGCATTTCTTCTTTTAAATTAGTGCTTTAAAGATATAAAAAACATCTGGAAAGATAGATGTGATTAGAGCAGTGTTCTAGAGGAAAAATATGTAAATATTAATCAAATAAAATCAAAATAACTGTTTCAGAAACAAACAAACAAACAAACAAAAAGGCAATTAAAAAGAGAGGAAGGAAATCTATTTGACATTATCAGGTATAGGCTAGATGGAACAGCTGATGCCATGAAATTTTATATTTATTTCAAAAATCCTTATACGTGAGGAGCTGTGAATTATCATTCTATTCCATCTTAGTATTTTACATCTTTTTAGAAATGCTACAGCTCTGTGACCAAAGCAAAGAAGGGCATGTTTGAAAGTGCTAAATGCTATGTTCTTTTCAAGTGAAATACTGAGTCTCAGCATCCCTCGCTCACATGACTCTCAAGTCCCATAAAACATTTACCAGTTAACACAAGTTTTGCTTTTGCTTGACCAGTACATCTCCTACATCTCCCTTCTTCACTTCTTTATACTAATAAAACCCTTTTGTGAAATGTGGGCGTCATCTTTCACACAGAGTGTGGATAAGCCAAAGGAACACGATTCAGGTTGCAAAACCACTTATTTGGTGTTCACATGCTACAATCCTGCTTTTAATTCCATGATCAGATAGCATACTTTAAAGGACATACAGCACTCAATGAGCAGCTGTTCACATTTTAGTTTTATTCTCATGATGCAATGTTTGGTGCATGCCTTTTTAATTGAAAAATAATTTAGACATCATTTTGAAGATGGAATGATTATTTTCCTCCTGGGCATATTGATGTCCCTTATGTTGGGATTCACAAATGTTAATTGATCATTACAAAACACATGGAACATAAAAAAATCTTGATTTCTACATAAAAGAAAGAAAGCACAGATAAAGGCAAAAAGAACCATGGATATTGGGTGCCCCAAAGCACAGATGTGAGCTGAAAAATTTCCTTATTGTGATATGCTCTAAGCTATGCAAGTATATAGCTGACTTTAATGGCTTGTGTATTCATCAAGACTCTTAGAGTGAAAGTCTTGCTGTCGTGGATTTGATGCATTACACAGAGGGAAGAAGCTCAAATGCCAACAAAGATCCTTAATCATGAATATGATTATCATTACCTGGAGAGTAAATTTGAAACAGTGAACACCTAGTCAACATTCAAATAAAAAGGCGAGGAAAGATGGCCATTTGAAAAAGCCACGGAGGAAAAAAAAATAAATGTGTAAGCTAATGGTTAAGGTTCGACAGCAACAAAGAGACTCAGATATAAAATTTTGATGTACTCAGATTCTGCTTTTCACAAGTAGGCTTGCGCAGTCAACCAGGCATGCTCAATCAATCTCACCTGACAATTATATTTACATTAGTTTTCAAATGGGGAGGTTATTTACTGAAGATGGCACTGCAGGACACTAGAGATCCATAATGGTCTTTAACAACAATTTAATTTTCCTTTAGCTATGTTTTTTTCCCCCATTTCTCATTCCTCATAGAAGTATTGCTATTTTGCGTCATAAATTGAAACCTAGATCCAGACATGATTCTCCTGTAATACAAGGGTATTCAGAAAAGAGTGAGATCACAGTGCTGTTGAAATCAGGGGAAAATCTTAAATTTTATTTCAGCCAGGATTTTATGTCACAGCCTGGGGTTGACCTTGGCAAACTCTACATGTTAATTGCAAATCAGTGGAAAAATCTTCTCTGAGTGAGACAAACGGAATACAGATTGTAAAAATAAGTTCTGTTAGACCCTGGAGAATAGGGAGATTTTCATTGCATAGCCTCCTCATCTGAAAACTAATGTAAATACTATTAAGTCTATGGCCCCTTTGTATTAATTTTCCAGTTATTTTAATATTTTTTTCTTTAACTCAAAATACATCAAGTTACAGTGTTTCAGTGCTCTTCAAGATCTTCATCAGTGATGCAGATGATGGCATCGAGCACACCCTCAGCAAGTTTGCGGATAACACCAAGCTGAGCTGTGCAGTCAATACACTGGAGGAAAGGGAAGCCATCCAGAGGAACCTGGACAGGCTGGAGAAGTGGGCCCATGAAAGCCGAATGAGGTTCAATAAGGCCAAGCACAGGGTGCTGCACTTGGGTCAGGGCAATCCCAGGTATTTATACAAACTGGGGGAAGATCTCTTTAAGAGCAGCCCTGCAGAGAAGGATTTGGGGGTCCTGGTGGATGAGAAGCTGGACATGAGCTGGCAGTGTGCACTTGTAGCCCAGAAGCCAGCTGTGTTCTGGGCTGCATTAAAAAAGGGGTGGCCAGCAGGGAGAGGGAGGTGATTGTCCCCCTCTACTCGGCTCTTGTGAGGCCCCATCTGGAGTACTGCATCCAGGCCTGGGGGGTCCCCCAGTACTGGAAGGATGTGGAGCTCTTGGGGCAGGTCCAGAGGAGGGCGACTAAACTTGAAGGGAGCATAGAAACAGGAAGGGGAATAGGTGTTTACAGGGGTGGATAGTGATAGGACAATGGGGAATGGTTTTAAACTGAGACGGGAGATTTAGGTCAGATACTAGGAGAAAGTTTTCCACTCAGAGGGTGGTGACACACTGGAACAGGTTGCCCAAGGAGGTTGTGGATGCCCCATCCCTGGAGGCATTCAAGGCCAGGCTGGATGTGGCTCTGGGCAGCCTGGTCTGCTGGTTAGCAACCCTGCACATAGCAGGAGGGTTGAAACTGGATGATCATTGTGGTCCTTTTCAACCCAGGCCATTTTTTCATTCTATTAATATTTGCCAGCTTTTATTACATTGCTATGATATTTTCAGTTCTAATGATTTAAATCCACAGTGTTTTGTCTGGACTTGCAAATAATCTAATTAGTAAAGCACAAACAATCCCAGTGACTTACAAAACTTAGCAACCATCATCAGGGCTGAGGTTCAGCTATTCACAATGAATTACTCACAAGATATTCAACTGGAAAACTTGTTTTGAAGAAATACACAAATCATTTCAGACATCCAATCTCAGGCCTTCATAATGAGCTCATAACGGAAGCAGACACAGTTAGACTAATTGTTCATTATAAATTATTCAGTCAGCTCTACACTAGCTAATCTAATGCCAATTGATATTTACGTGGGAAAGAAGGAAAATATTGCACTCTGTAGACTGGCTGGCTTCAGACATCATATATGGTTTGTTGTGATTTATGATGGCTTCACCTCCGCAATTGCCTGAACTACAAATTGAGCCAAATCCCCACTTGCAGTCCCTGATGCCTGGAGGTGACACAGCAATGATATGCTCATAGAAAAATACATTATAGAACCCCAAACACATAATAGCTAAATAAAACGCGTGTTACTCTGTAACCTAAAGGATTAGATATTTTCAAAGGATATTTTCTTCTTGACAATGATTGAAGCTTCTTTTTTTTTTTTCAGCAAGTCACCACTGTTTTTTTAAATCTGATTTGAATTAAGAATAACTACCTCCCAGAGAGAGTAAGGAGCAAAGGTGTCTTCCTTGGTAAGACAGCTGTCAGAGTTCAGGCAACAAGTCCTGCAGGCATTCAAAGCAGTAAAGAAAACAACAGATCAAATGAAAAGTGCTGTACATAATTTCAGTGGATAAGCTATTTATTCAATTTATGCATATAAATAAGTGCATATGCATATGGATATGCAAATAAAAGCGTTTGCAGTAGCTGAATGCCTTTGTGACATAGTATTTAGCTTATCTTTCATAGATCCTTTTTACAAAGAAACTTGAGAGAAGGGGCTCTGTGACTTTGGTTTACATTCACAGGACTTCTTCACTTCTGCTCACAGTCATTTTAGATTGACATACAGAACTCCAAAGTTTTCTTCAAATGCACAAAAATACATTAGAAAAGAACAGCTTTATGAGCTGACTTTAAGAAACACCCAATCCCACCTCCTACTTTTTGTATTACCTGCAGCTAGAGTAGGGAGTGGTGGGGAGCAGATAAGAGAATCCACCTCCAAGTTAAAAATCACCTGCTTCCCCTCTGACCTGGGCAGCTGACAAAAAAAAAAAAAAAAAAAAGAAAGAAACATCCTACTGAAGTTTGGTTTATCAGCTTAATGGCTATTTCACCACCTATAGGGTAATCCCGTCTCACTCATTGCTAAGGAGGTTAACAACAGAGAGGTTTGTTAAATAGAAAACATTCTTTATAAAAATTTACTCTGTTTTGTTATCTCCCCCTCACAGAGAGTGAAGGGAGCCTGGAGGGTTCTGATAAAAAGGATTGTGCTAGACAAATGAATGGAAAGGTGCTGTGCCCAGCCTTTAAAACTTGTCACTCAGTCTAGGCAATTCATTGTGCAGATAAGCTTTTTTTTTTTTTTTTTTTTCTGTGAAGGCCATTTAAAGGGGGAATGCTTGAATATTCTTCTTTTTAGAAGAAGAGAATTGATGTAGACTGAATACAAACTGTGTGACCAAAAATAAAGATACTGTTTGGATCATCACTAATCACCTTTTCAGCATAGACTTCATACCAAAGAAACGAAATTTGCTTTTTTACAGTCACTTCATATCAAACAAAAAAAAAAATATCAAAGAATGATAGCTGTAATGCACTGGAAAGCACAACAATGACAGCAAAGCAGTAAGGCCCTACGGCTGCAGCAAATAAGGATTTGCTCAAATGCAACAGCCAAAGATACAGAAATTAGGGAAAGAAGCTACTTAACTGTAGAAGGTCTTAGATATACAGGAATCTCCACCAAGAAACCCTTAACTCCACTGCTTACCCTTAAATGAGGTCTGGGAAGATGTGGATGCACCTAGCTCCCTGGGTTGGTCCTGCCTTCCCACCAACTGCTCAATCACTGGTTCAGGCCATGACTTAGCATTTCCACTACACATCAAATATCCTGGATGGGAAAGGAACTGCAGGTTTCATGGACTCCAAATCCTGGTTCATTTCCTGAAAGTACTCTACATTTTTTAGTGGCATGAGAATGTTTTTTTCTAAAGTTATACTGTACCTTTCAAAAATAATATACATCATATATTCCAAAGAACTTATAAGAGCATCATAGATTTGCTTTGAACTCAGTATATAATTTTCTTCATATAAACCTGTTGGAGATGTGCAGTGCAGGATAGGATTGTGTACCCTTTGCTGAGCTGAATTTGACTTGCTGTCTAGTCTGTAATACATGAAACTTGAACACATCTCCAAAAATGGGAAAGTACAATGCCAAGTCATTTCAGACTGTTGTTTGTTTTTCCACATGAGGATCCAAATCATCAGCAGTGTAAATGTAGCTAAGTTCATGAACATCAATTATCACCAGGAAAGGGCCTGATCAAAGATCTTAGGAATACCTAGACGTAGTATTTACAGCATCTATAAGATCTCTTTTAAATGTAGCCTTACAGCAAATCTTTAAAGACATTTTCATTGTTTCTCTCAAGGTATGTCAGTTCCCTTACAAGGTAAGTGATTGAGCACACTTGATTTTTTAACTGTCAACTTGCTATATAGTTGATTGCTTTCATACTCTCTGTCCTGAATCTGTGAAGACCATGAACCTCTTCAGTTTACAAACATCAAAACTGCAGTCTTGCTCCATCTACTTGAAGTCAATGTCAAAAAACTGAATTCAAAGAATGGATTTCAGCAGCCTTGTACTACTGTGTTAAAAACCACAGAAAAAGAATATTCCTTAGGCAAAGGAGACCTTCATCTTTGTATGAGGTGAGACTCCACTTACTATAAACAATAAGGCTATTCAAAGCATATGAATGTACAGAGATAAAGCAGGTTTTAGGACTAGAAGAGAAGTAATAAAATGCATGCTCTTTACTTGAAAAATATTTTGAGGACAGAAATGAGAGTACTATATCATTAACATCTGAAGAGCCAGTCTTTGCCTGAATTTCTAGTGAAAACCACTTACTTACTGAACTCGTTCAATAATACCCACATCTGCAGTTTCTTGTCCTCAACAGCCTGGTGAGCATAATCTTCTTCTTTCACATTTATTGTCAGTTTTACTTTCTGGCTTATATGGATGAACTGCTTTATCCATTCTTGTAGTTCTTGTCTGCTTTTCACAAAGAAAGATATGATCCAGGAACCTGAAATGATTCAGTAATGTTTTTTCTTCTTCATGCTTCTAAAACCTCAAATTCTTTGCAAAGAAAGAAACATTTCATCCTTCAATATTTTTTTTTTCAGAAGAAAACAAAAAGTCTGAATTAAGCAGAACAGTTCCTAAAATCATAATACAATTAATGTCCAATAATTATGGCTTTATTTTAGATGCTGAAGAGCAAATATACACAATATGTGAGAGAAAGAGAGTTCATTAGTTATATTTCAACGTTCCTACCATGACTGTTCATCGGCAACTCTGAGTCTATTTTGCACAATAACTCTGTGAGGAAAGGGAATATTATTCCTATTCCACAATCAGGGATTTGAGGTCTAGAGAAGACAGAAGGTTATTTGTATGACACAGAGATAGCCTTTCTTCCATAGAGTAAGGCAACACTGGAGTTAGGATCTTGTCTTGCACTGTCAATGGAGAAACTTCTGTCTGTCCACAATGATTACATAGGAAAATCTGAATCTTCTGGAGTTAGCAGTTAATCCAAGTGCCTAGAAGTAGATGTTGAGAATATATTAAAGGCCAAATATCACCACACCAAAAATGAGAAGAAATGGAGTTTCCTTTGAATGTCTTCTGTACAACTGACATGGTTTCCTAGCTTTTACGCTAGAAAGCCTGTAATAACACAACTGGGAGATGGTGGGTGTGCCAAAGCAGAAAATTGTAAGTTCCAGAGTTGGAAGACAGATGGATATGTCCAGTGGACGTGTGTTAGCCTGAACTGCACAACATTTTCAAATGGAGAGATTTCTAAAAAGTCCCAAAATGTCTCTTCTAACTTTGTAGAACTTACTTCTTGTTGTACTTGTGTTTCTGTTCCTGTAAAATGATGCAGAAGCACAGCATGTTTCTCTTGTATAATGATGCTTTCTGGCCTACTAGGAATGCTCTAGATACTGTCTGTCAGAAAGTGTACAATGACCCTTGAAGCCTTACATTATGTATTTTGAAAGCCCTACACAAAGATACAGGTGCAGAAATAGTGTACCTTTGAAGTTTCTAACACTGTGATTTTTTAAGAATAGCCATCCACTTTCAGCTGATTATATCAATCATTCTGTTATTTATTGATGTATTTTCCAGTGACTAATTCACATCTCTGTCGGTAGGAAGCTGTCCATCTCTATGCAGCAAAATACCTAGCTCTGCAGGGAGTTTTGCGTGAAAGTCTATTTACAGTCAGAAGAACCTGCAAACAACCTTCTCAGGAGCAAAACTTCAGTCTTCCAATTATTTCACTGCTGATCAAGAAATTAGTTTTCAGAGCTTCATTAATTTTATCTGTCTCTTGCAATAAGTATTTATTCACCTGTTTTTGTTTTTTGTTTTTACTTTTTATTGCAACTAACAAATTCCAGTATGGCACTGGTAGTACTTATTATTTCCCTAGGATGAACCTATTAAGAAATTTTCATTTGAATGTGTAATGATTACCTTACAATGGCTCAGTTAGAATTTACTACAGCATCTAGATGTGTGCACTAAATGATTGTTGGGTTGAGAAACAAGAAATACTGAGACTTTCTCAGGTAGGCCTGAATAGGCTAGATTGAAGCATTCATTTGGGACTTAATGAAGGCACTCTATGTAAACAAACAAACAAACAAACAAACAAACAAAACCAAAACAACAACAGCAAAAAAACAAGAGAGCAAAATGAGTTTATATTTAAAGTACTATACAAGTAGAATCTCATTGATAGTTCTCCATTGGGTAAGCTACAGGAAGATACAACACATTTACCTAGCCCTGTGACACCTATTGTAACTTAATCAGTGCTTTAAAGCAGAAAACAATTTCCTCTTAAGGATATACTTAATCCCCTGAAGATTATTCCAGAAATCTCTTCTGCAGGCTCGACACACTGATTCCAGCCTCCTCTCCCACACAGAGTAATACTAGTTTTCTCAAAGATGTTATCCAAGCCACAGTCTCTCTGGATTGGTGGGAAGAGAATACTGACGTAATCAGGTGTGCTGATGAAGCAAGGTGTCACATCACATTGTGCTACGCGTGAGTGACAGTACTGAAATATTGTTTGCTTAAATGCCAAAAAGCAATGCAGAGCCATCCAAACCAAGATTTTTTGCGTGTTTTCCAAGGAAACTTGAAGTGAGCTAAATCAACTCTAAGCTCAGCTTCTGTGAGCAACCTAAGGGATTTAAAATTGAGAACACTTCCTTGAATCTGGCTGAATCATACAATCATAGAATTGCTCCAGTTGGAAAAGACCTCAAAGATTAAGTCCAATTGCAACCTAACCATACTACCCTAATTCTAAGAACCTTCTGCTAAATCATGTCCCTGAGCACCACATCCAAATGGTTTTTAAACACATCCAGGGATGGTAACTCAACCACCTTCCTGGGGAGCCTATTCCAGTGCTTAACAACCCTTTCTGTAAAGAATTTTTTCCTGATATCCAACCTAAACTTACCCTGGTACAACTTGAGGCATTTCCCCTCATCCTGTCACCTGTCACCAGTGAGAAAAGACCAACCCTGCTCTCACTGTAAGCACCTTTCAGGTATTTGAAGATGTAGGGTCTCCCCATGTATAGGGAACAGGGTGTCCGCTCAGCCTCCTCTTCCCATTTCACAGAAACACAGAATCATAAAATGGCTCAGGTGTATTTCTTCAAATACATTTCCATATGAAAGTAGGTCGCTCTGAAGGTAATACCTCCTATTTATTTCCACAGATACTGCAACAGATACAAAGAGCACAATAACACTATTTGTTAGAGCAAATTCTCAGCTACAAAACACTATTTTTCATCATAGCCACCAACTGTAGATATACAACCAAATGTAGATATACATTTTTGCCAGTGATGAATAAAAGTCTGCATCCTGTGCTTGTAAACATCTGCACCAATGGAGGTATTGATGTTGCTGCTGCCACTGGAGAAATGCATCACCCACTTCCTCACTGTGCTTATATCCACTGTGTGGTCTCCATAAATGTTCAGCAAATGTCAATGAATGCCAGTGGATGCCATTTTTTTTCAGCATGAAGAAATTCAGTCACACACCTTGGTTTATATGCTCTTCTATGTCAAATGTCATTTTGTCAGATTGCCCTCTGCTTTCATCTGTCACACAGCTGCAAAATGCAATGGAATATTGGTGGGAAGGTTCAGCCTCTACTGCTATCCTACCAAAATCCGCCTTTTCCATTGTGGGCCAACATTATAAAATAGGTGGCATTACTTTTGGAGCAACTCTTGTGTATTTTTCCCCATTTTTGCTGAAATTCTTTGGTTTTGCTTGCTAGGAAATGCAAATTAAGCCAGGCAGGAAATGTTTTTCTAAATAAACCAAACCTGAACTAAAATCACCCATGCTCTGTCCTTTTTGTCTGAACGCAGAACAGAAGACTGACAGAAAACACTTGAGCTGAATCTTCTTTGTGCTTGGTGCCAATTATATTAAATGAAACATACAGTTCTGATAGTTGGGCAGGGAGTATGTTAATGAATTTTGAAAAATAAAGTACCTTGTGGGAAGTCCTTGAGCTTTTAGTCCCTGGTTGTGCTTAAAACGTACACTTAATTATGTGGACATTAGACATACGTGCTATGCAGCTGACTTTCAGATGAAAGCCAGTCAAGAGGGATGGGGTCCAAACTTCTTCATTATCTGTCCAGTACTCTCTCCTACTGCATAATTTTTTTTTTTTTTTTTTTGCATTCAAAGCACTACGTGGAATGGAAAGAGCATACTTCATAACAACCTTCAGTATTTAATGAATGTAATTGAGAGCCATTACTTCAGCAGGTCTTTCTGCCTTATCATACTAGTTCTACTTTTTCAGCATGTTCCGGGAGAATGTTTATTGGCATTTATAACTGTAATTTCAAAAATATCTTTCCTATGATTCCATATGAGGCTCTATTTTTTTCCTTGTAATAAATCCCCATCTAACTGAAGAGCTTGACAGATTACTTGGTAATCCTCTGCTCTAAACAAATTGGGAGGTTTTGGGGTTACCTGTCCTCATGATTGTCTTATTGTTACTCATCTATTATTATCCAGAGGAGAAAGCTTTCAGTAAAGCAATTTTAAGATTGTAAGATCCCTCAAGATAAAAAGAATTGGATCCATCTGCAGAATCATTCAGGATTCCTGGTACTTCAGGCTCGTGACTGACTGAATTTGAAAGTCAGTCACTTGATATTTTTACCTCATTGTGCCCTCTCTGTGTATTAGTACAGAATGTACACCTGAGTTAAACAATGCTGGTATTTAAAACTGACATATCTGTTCCTTCTTCCTCCTCACTGACTCAGCTGATATTTTGTGACTGGATTGAGTGAGTGAGAAGTAAAACCCTTCAGCTCCTGAATCTATCCCAGAAATGTAGTAATTTTCCATCTCTCATAATCACCATATTCATTAGAATGTTAAATTTTGTACATACAGAAAAAGTTAGCATGGCTTCTTTCTGCTAAACAACAACATCTGAAAGTAAAAAATAATATAGAAGAATTCAACAGAGTTTGATTCTGACTCTCACTAAGATGAAATAGTGACTCTCAGTAAAAAATCAAGAAGTTGGTACAAAATTTATCAGTGATTGTGGGGTAATTTGTCGTTGACTGTTCTATCTTTGTAGTGTATCTGTCTTAGGTACTTTCATAGCTCCCACCCCTCTCTAGAGCCTTAATGTCTGTAATATTTTAAAATCTATAGGAAGTACAAAATAATAGAATCTTAGTATAGCCTGAGTTGGCAGGGACCCAGAGGGGTCCATCATGTCCAACTCCTGGCCCCACACAGGACCACCCAAAAAAGTACCATAAGGAGATGGCTGAGTCACAGAATGATGGGAGGCCAGTGGTCAAGTTGAGAAAATGCACATATTCGGTACTGCAGTGTGTGCAAAGTAGTTGACTGGCTGCCGGTCAGTGACTTGCTCAGGCAAATGCAAGATCTCTCTATCAGTAAAGGTAAGAATCCAGCCTGGATACAGCTGTTGGAGAGAGCACATTCAGTCATTTAAAAGGAAACCAGTAATTCTTTAACATGATAGATAGCAGGCAGGACAAAGCAGGCAGTGTCTCTGGGAGGAGGCTCATCACCGTAATGTGGTGAGAATGTTAGCCACCCTTTTTTTAGTCTAATGCAAGAGTATGCATAACTATAAGGCTCTAGAATTGGTTGGGGAAATAAAATTTTCATTGTTGAGCTATTTTCTCCTCAAGGATTACTTATAAATTTTGTTCTAATAAGGGAATTATTTTCTTAGAAAATAAACACTGATTATTTTTCTTTTGGATAGGTAATTCCATGTATTCACATGAATGACACAAGATTCCTTAATTTTTAGTGAAGCAGATGTATTTTCTCCCTGTTCAGAAGGTTCTTAGCTTCGTTCTTCTTAAATAAAGGTTTGAATTATTCATGTTGCTTTGTCATACAGCTTTTCTGTGGGTGCATCTCCAGTTAACCCTCATTTCCTTATTGAGCATATATGCCTCCTTCCTCTTCACTCCTCCCTCTTCTTCCCCAACTTCATATTCTTCAACTTGTTTATGCTAGAATTTCACCTATGAGTAAATAAGCTTTCTTTGGTATTCATTACTGGAAGCTGTTTACCATGGAGGCTGCATGATTGCCTAATAATTATGTAGGCAATCACCCAAACACTTACGTTGGCTATAACATAATAACGCGTTAGAGGAATACTCACTGCATTTATGCATGAACTGTAGAAAAGCTGGACTGGTGTGACTACAACAGCAAATCATAAGCTACCAATCCTCGTCTCAGCTTTTCAAAGTCCTCAATCCAGGTCCTTCACATTTTGTGGTTTGTTTCAACTCTGGTTTTAGTTCCTAGGGCAGTGAATATCTGTATGTGCACTGTCACTCTGAGATCAAACTGAGGGAGCAACTTAATACTGATTCTAAACTCTGGCATTCTGCAAGAATTAAGGCTTTATCACATGTTAGGAAACAATGCTGGATTTTGATGGAGTTATAAACAGCTTATCATGAATGTATTATGTTTATTAGAAGTCAATCCCTTATGTCTGCTGTGAACTTGCTAAGGCAATCTATTGTTCATTCCTTGCAGGTTACAGCAAGATTGTTCATTATCCTAAGGCAGGGGTGAAATAATTCAGGAAAAGAGTAATGGACATTAGTTCACTTCTTCAGTTATATGTGGCTGAACAATGAATTTATTATAAATCATTTTTTCTGTGTTTGCTACTTGGCCACTGGATTCATTCAATTTAATTTCTACAAAATATTCTGCCTATTTATTTTATTTTATTTTATTTTATCATATTCTTGCCCACAGCTTGCTCATTAACTGTCTCAGTCCAGCCTTGCTTTCGGCATTCTTTAATTTTAATGTGCTGTTCATGCAGTGCTGTTACCTTCTTAAATCCCAGGCTGTTCATTTGGTTGGCTCCATCATCCAATCACATTTCTAAGGAAAAAGAAAACTTCATTAAGTTTTGTCGCATGAAAATTCGTGCAAACAGTCACCTGGGAATTCACATCACTTTCAGGGCAAATGCATATTGGCTTGATTAATTTCAGGGTTTTATTTAAGGAATGTTATTGCTAAGAAAAATGCAGCTTGTATGAATATTCATGGAAGCAAATAAACTTTCAAATACCAGACTGAACTAATTTCATTAGAATGCATTTTCATAATGGCATTTTGAAGAAGTCTCACAGCTCTCGTTTTAATTATTTAATTTTTTAAAAGCATTATTATTTCAATTTCCATCTGCTAGTGCACTGACATATCAGTGGTAATCTGGATAATACCGAATAAAGTACCCTAGCAAATCTTAAAAAGCTTAAAAATAGAAGATCTGCATTTATTCTCCTAGGCTAGGTCAATATATTTTGGAAAATGTAATTGTAAAAATTTATTTCTGCATGTTAATAGCAAAAAATGCTGGATTCTGAAAAGATGAGAACATGGATCTTCAAACCCTGAAGATAAAACTTGAATTATGGAAGGACATTTCAGAGAACATCTTCCTTCACCTTAAGCTTTTATTTATGTGATCCAGACTTGGTGACTGAGGCAAGCCAGCTGACTCTGCCTTTTAGTTGCACAGTCTGCTTTGCCAGCAGATTCATGGAATGGCAATCTCAAGGAGTTAGAAAAGCAGCAACTGGGAGCATATGCATTTCACATATATAATGTATGATAGTTATGCATCATATTTTGATCATCATTTCTTTTATTGATTAGGAAATAGATGTTTCCTTCCCAGAAAACTCCTCAGAATGTGATTCATAAAGAACATACGCATTGCTTCAACAAGCTGCTCACAACATTCCTGTCTCTCTTTCACTTTTCCTTATTACTTTGTAGTCGAAAGGGAACAACTGCATCAAGCTCTTTGTTGAGGACATCCTGGCTTCAAACAGCAACAAAAAGTCAGTAGCTTTGCAGTTATGACTTGTAAGCTTTTGGGGAAGGACTGCCTAAGCTAGAAATGTGAAACAGAGCCTGTAACAACTTTGTAGTGAAGTTTCTGCTGACAAAAGGAAGGCCAAGACAAGTCTACTCATAGATACTGGCTGTTGCTGCAGGATTTTAAAAGATTTAGATCATAGAATAGGTCAACAAGGTGAGCATTTACTTGCCTGCTGCCTAGCTCTGCAGTTTATCATTCCCAATCCTATCGTTATTGACATCTAGGCATTTATTTGTATGCTGCAAACAATAGTCTCTTCAGACTGCTCGGGTCTTCTTGTAAGTGTTGGTGGTAAAGATGAAGCATGCTTTAAGCATGCTGACTTGCTCAGAGAGACTCAGAATGAGTCATGCAAAAGAAAGTATTCCTTTCAGATCCTTTTGATGGAAATGCATTGGGTGACCAAATGATGTCAAATAGTTTTCTGATAATTGACCAGATTTATGAAGATACATGTAAAACTGATAACAGCAGTAATGAAAATAGAGAAGAGGATCAAAATGCCAAAGGAAAAAAGAAAAGTGACTCAGAGAGAATGCCAATATAGGAAGTAAATACATACAGATATCAGAGATGAGAGCTGAGGACTTCAGAAAGATGATGCTTATAAATATGGCATAAATTAGACCATCTTGGTATTTAATATTTTCCTGGCTTTGATATGTTAAAAATAATTGACTCGCTCCTCTAAGAGGACTTGCAGATCTTTATTACTGCCAAACTGTATAATCATTAAGATGATGTTGGATCCTTAGCACACAGCATCTGGCAAACTAATTTGCCAGATGTTTTTTGGTTTTCATTTTGGTAATAACAGTGAAGCTAATTTCTGAACTAAAATTCAGAGCAGAAATATACCATATTTGCATAGAAATCTGTAGATAGCAAAACTGAGAAGACTGACAGGGATCTGCTTTTAGTACTTATGAATGAATATCTGTTATTACTGTTTTTTCAGTGCTTCCTTTTGCTGTATAGTATATTGTGTTTAAAGTAATTGGGAAAAAAAAAAACCAGCATGGCTCACAATGACCATTTTACCATTCTTCTTTACTCAGGGTGATAGGAAGGATTTTCTGACAGGAAAAGGTTAAAGATAACAAGAAAATGAAAAGAGTCTAACTTGTCTAAAATGTTATACTCAGTCAGTGGGGAAATGCAGTTTTTCAGGTCTGAAACTGAAACTATGGCACATGCACACAGAGGTTCCTCTGAAGAAATTCCATACATTTTTGGCACAGTAACTCACCAGGAATGACAGAAAATAAAATAAAATAAAATAAAATAAAATAAAATAAAATAAAATAAAATAAAATAAAATAAAATAAAATAAAATAAAATAATAGGACTTGTTATATGAAAATCAGCATTTTTAACATAATTGTTTCTACCTTGCATTCTTTGATTTAAAATGGATCTTTAGCCACAGTACAGCTCATCAGGTGCAAGTTCCAAAAACAGCTGCAGGAACCAGAACTCAGTTGGCTATCCAGAGTAAGCCAAGTAGAGGTCTGGGGCTCTGCCTCAGGTGGAATCTAGGATGACTGTTACATACCACATAGGAAAAGTGTCTGACATTAAAGAGAGGAACTCAGATTGCTCAGAATAAAAGCATGGCAAGATCTTCACTTGTAACTACATATCACAGAATGGCTTAGGTTGGAGAGGACCTTAAAGATCATCTCATTCAAACTCCCCGCCACGGGCAGGGTTGCCAAGTATCTGGAAATGTAACACACACCTGTTTTCACTGGTAGTGCAGGTCAAGCTTTTCAGAAATGTCTTAGCACTGGACATGCAGAAATTTGACTGCATTGAACATGTCTGAAAAGCTTGACTACTGTGGCTGAGTGGTTGCATTAGAACAAAGTTTTATTAGGAGTTCCTATGAATCTTCTCAGGCAACCCCACCAGGGAAAAAGTGGTTTGGAAACAGAGAAGGCAATCTTCTCTATCAAGTCCTGATCAAGCTTGAAAAATAAAAACCAAGGCTGACTTATAAAAAAGTTATTTTTACCTAATTTCTAAGATTTTTTAGCTACTGTAAATATATTTCTGTAGCCATCTGTATACGACTGTAAGTATCAGACTTGCACACTTTTTCTGCTTATCTGTAACTGATGTACTGTTTATTCCTGCATTTAAATCCTCCTTGTTGTCGTAACAGTTCTCCTCAGCAATACTTACATTGTTCTCTGTTACACTGACTCCACACAAGCACTTTGTCTGAAATTTTGCTACTCTTTCACATTTCTTTATTACCTACTCTCTCAAAAATGCCTGACTCTATTGAGTCCCGTTTTCACTAAATCCTTGCTGTAGTGAATAGAGTCAAAGTAAAATAATAGAAATATGTTTGAAAGATACTACAGAAAGATGAAATGGTTTCCCTCTTCAGTAGTCCATTCAACACTCTCACAGTGACTAAGAACAAGCATTTGACTGAAATCTGACTTTGATGTCAGTTTGATGTGAAAAGTTCTATTATTTAATCAGGTACAAATGCAGCTGCATTCTGACAGTGGACTTGATAAAAATGGAATCCCAGGTTTCCATTGTTATGGTAATAGGATATCCAGCTCAAGTGTGCGATTTAGAAGAAAAGTATCCTTTTACTGCCACCTGCATTGCACAATTGAGATTAAATCTTCAAGTCAAGCTGTCCTCTTTCGTCATTGGTTTTAATCAGCAAAAAGTTCTGTAAGCCACCTTTGCAGTCTCTTCATGTCATCTCCTGGATGACATCTCTATTATATCAAATACATAGTTAGCTCCTGCATATTCATCAGGTTTGGTTCCCTCTTGTATTCATGATTGATTTGCTTTGCCAGTTTACCCACTAACAGCAATCCAACCTTATTCTTCACACAGCCTCATGGATCAGATTGATTCACAGCTGTGTTTTGGTGATTAACAAGAGATGGCAAAAGACAGGCCTGTCTCTTAGTGCTCACTGTCCGTTCCCTTGAAGCAGGAAGATATGGGTTACGTGGGGTAGCAGACTGGACTCTGAATAGGGGACATTGGTGGGTAGTGAGCAGCTCTGTACTTTGACTTAGCAGGCTGCTGCCCTTCTTGGTTTAACAGAAATGAAGTTGTACATAAGCATGCTAGTCAAATGTACCAGCAGAAATTAGGAGGGAGTTTCTCTAGAGATGGAAATAAAAATGCCATAAATCTGAAAAAGTTGTCTTGCCACTCCTTCACATTAGGAAAAAAACTTTACAGCAGGTTCCTCTCTGCAGTCACACAGATCCAAGCAACAAGTTGAAGGTCTGCTTATTATTCCAATGACAGGTTAAATATTTATGATGTAACAAGGACATTTCCATTCACATCATTTAGACAGTTTCATCCCATCTGCACAGATTAGATTAACATAAATCGCATTCATTCCACACTTCTTCTCCTGTATCATAATTCTAGTGTATTTTTGTTTCTCTAAAAATGATATTCCAGTTACCAGAAGGAGGCATCCCCTCAAATTGCTCATCGCTTCTTGACATAGTTTAGACAAAACTGACATAAGTTTTGAGGACTAATTTTAATTGTAAAACAATCATAGAAAACACCACTATTTGGGAAACAGGCCTAAGAAAACATAGCAAAAGAGGTGAAAATAACATTTATGTGAAAGCTAGCACATGAATAAAACCAAAACTTTGGTTCCTTCAAATTTCAGTATCGTTAGCTATATGTAATTTTTGAAATTTCACATTTCTCATAGTAGTTGCTCTGGGGACAGATGAATAACAGTGGAGAGAATTCTCTACTCAATATGTTCAATTGAAAATACACTCATGCAAAAATAATGTACTAAATCATACAAAGCCCTCTTGACAAAGAGTCTCATCCTAAATATGGCAAGCATCTTTTACTTCCTGTGACCACAGTGAAAACTGAGAATGTGTTATGTTCTTTGTTAGCTACCTGTGGTCTTGAGTTTAAGGAAACACAAGCTCTGAAATATATTATATTTAGAAAAAATGCCACATTAAACACTTTCCAGAACAAGTTACCCTAGCAGATCCTGCCTAATTGGGCAAGTGGACGAGGCATCTCAGAGGTCTCCTCTCAGCCTAGTTGTCACTAGGGGACACAACATGCCATTCAGAGGGACCTTGAGAGGCTAGAAAGGTGGGCCCGGGTGAACCTAATGAGGTTCAACACAGCAAAGTGCAGAGTTTTGCACCTGGGCTGGAGGAATCCCAGGCATCCATACAGACTGGAAGGAGCGGTCCTTGAGAGCAGCCCTGCAGAGAAGGACCTCGGAGTCCTGATGGATGAAAAGCTTAACATGAGCCAGCAGTATGCCCTTGCAGCTCAGAAGGCAAATGGTATCCTGGGCTCCATCAAAAGAGGGGTGGCCAGCAGGGACAGGGAGGTGATTGTTCCCGTCTACTCTGCTCTTGTGAGGCCCCATCTGGAGTACTACGTCCAAGTGTGGAGCCCCCAGTACAAAAAAGACAGGGAGCTGTTGGAGAGGGTCCAGAGGAGGGCCACAAAGATGATCAAGGGACTGGAGCACCTCCCCTACGGAGACAGGCTGAGGGAGCTGGGCTTGTTCAGCCTGGAGGAAAGAAGGCTGCGGGGTAACTTCATTGCAGCATTTCAGTACCTAAAGGGAGCCTACAGATGGGAGGGGAATCAACTCTTTGAAAGGGTTGATAACAGCAGGACGAGGGGAAATGGTTTTAAGTTGAGGGAGGGGAGATTTAGCTTGGACGTCAGGGGGAAATTCTTCACAGAGAGAGTGGTGAGGTACTGGAACAGGCTGCCCAGAGAGGCTGTGGATGCCCCATCCCTGGAGGTGTTCAAGGCCAGATTGGATGGGGCCCTGGGCAGCCTGGTCTAGCATTAAATGGGGAGGTTGGTGGCTCTGCATGTGGCAGGGGGGTTGGAGATTCATGATCCTTGAGGTCCCTTCCAACCCTGGCCATTCTGTGATTCTGTGATTCTGTGATTCTGTGGTCACAGAGCATCTGGTGTTCGCTTAATGAATGCTCTCATTCTTGTGATTCAGATTGTGCACAGAAAGCTCAATGGTGTGCATCTCCCTGATTATCTTGTTCTAGAATCATGTTTTTAATTGCTTTCCTGAGGAGCTCAAAAGCCCAACATGCTGTTTAATTTATAGCTGCGCTATAGTATGCGCATGTGCAATGGCCTGTGTGTGATTATAACCTCAGGGCTGCACATCCCCTGGGCTGATGCAGCCTGGAGTAAGTGCTGCGGGGAAATCACTGCGAGTTCTGACTGGATGAGAAAATCTAGTTTTCTCTTTATTATCAAGTCCTGGTGTCTAAATACAGTACTATACTTCAGAACTATTTACTGACACTGGAAGAAAAACAAAAAGAAATCAAGGAGATACTTCAAGCTATCCCATGTGTCCAGGTATTATATCTATGCCTGATACATGATCAACCTGCAGCCTGTGGGCTGCATCTAGCCCTGCCCAGCCTGTCCTGCAGCCACCTTCTGCCCCAAACCATCATGGCAGGCCCTCTGTCCCACTGAGAAGCCCAGCCCCGTGCTGACATGCACCCATTGCTCAGCAAAAACCAAACACTGGCGTCTCACTGTCACTCTCTGGGCTGAAACCAGGGCATGGGGAGGGCACAGTGCTGTGCTAGCTCAGGTTATGGAAAACAGTTATACCTTTTGATACTTTGCCTAAACGCCATCCTGTGAAGGGTGAAAAATATGTAGTTGTACTTTTGATAAAGGTATTTGAGACTGGGTTTCAAGACTGCTGAAAAAATAATTAATTTTTTTGTATGTTAGCAGCTCCACTTTCAGTTGACATAAATACATTACCGGTGAATTTTCAAACTGAATGTACAGAGTAGCGGTCAGATATTAAACTCAAAAATTTGACCATATGTCTTTACCAGGCTTTTATAAGACCTCTCTTATCAGAGGGAAATATCCCTCACTTCACAATCACTTCTTAGTCATGTCATTACTTTTCGGCAGTATGCACGTTTGTGAAGAACTCTTTCCAAGGATGAAGAACAAGAAGACTAATATTTCATCAAAGATCTCTGACAAACACCTTGGGAACTCGCTAAGAATTGTAGCCATTACCATCACACCAGGCTGTAGCATTAGTTTCACAAAAACAAGATCAAATATCCCACTGATTTTATGCTTTTCACTTTTTTTTATGTTTTGATAAAAAGTATTAAAATTTAAAACAAGTGTTGTTATTTATATATGTTAACCATATTATATATTTGTGAGGGCTGCTCTGAAAGAAATGTCTCCTCTTTCATAGTGTTGGCCCATTACGTCAGAGTTGGATGATGATGGTATGGCAGTAGAGGTGGAATCATCTGCCACTATTCTATTACATTTCGTTGCTGTGTGACTGATGGCAGCAGAGGGCCAGTGTGACAGAATGGTTTCTGCCATGGAATTGTGTATGAAGCAAAGCTGTGTCAGAGCTACTCCAGCAGAAAAAATGGCACCTGTTGAAATTCATCGACACTTGGTGAACATTTACGGAGACCAAACAGAAGCTGTGAGCACAGCGAGGAGGAGGGTAGTGTGTTTCAACAGCAGTGACAGCAATGTGGTAGATAAGTCATGTTTCATATTGCTTTGCACAGCTGCCACACTATGAAGTGAAGAGCGTTTCAATCACAAATCTGCCACTGGTGATGCCTATATGGAAAAAGGGTGTTTTGTAGCTGAAAATTTGCTTAATCAAGCAATGTTATTGTTCTCAGTGAAATGGTTACAGTTTTCATGGAAGTGGAGGCAAAATTTGGAGCAAAGTATAACTCTATCCTTTCTATTTGCACTCCATGTTATCCACCTGTTTGAGCAAATTCTTTCAGGTAGTAGAACGAGCTGGCTACAATTTCTCAGAGCTCTAATGTTTTAGCAAGGTATCTCCGTGTCTTCAGTTAAAGTACTGGTAGAGCTGCCCAGCAATTGTATGCATTCCAACTGGTCAATTACTGCTCAGCCTTTCACATGGCTTTGCAATTGGTTCTGCCCCAATGACAGTAGCAGCAGCTTCATGTCCAGGTGACTCCATTTACAGGCAGCTGGGTGGGGTTAGTGGAGATCTCCCAAACCACTTGAGACACACTTTGGAATGAAGAGGTGGCAGGAGCCCCTGAGAGAGCCTGTGCCCAAGGGGAAGACATTCTCTTTAGCAAGCAACATGGCATAGGAAAGCCATCCCCAGGAAAGGGAACCTCGGCACCCCCATCCTTTCTCCTCCTTCAAAACTGGGGCAAGTCTTAGGCTGTAGGCCCCAAATCCCATGACCACCATGTTTTAGTCACCATGGGACATTCTTAGAATGGCATCACCATGGCCTCCTGATGTCACAGGTCATCTCACAGCCCAGTCTTCCAAGCCCTATAAATAGGGGGACCCTGTGCCCAGAACCCCAGTTGCTGAGCCAGAGACGCCAGTGGCAACTTTGAGCTCGCAAGCTCGCAAGAGTGGTTGTTTTTGTTTGCTGAGGAGGCAGGATGGATTGTCCTCCTCCAAAGAAGAGGCGGCTAATGGAGAGGCTCAACACCATCGAGCCCATGGAGGTGGACCCTCCTGAGAGCGATGAGGAGCCCATGGAGGTGGATCCACCTCCATCAGGGCAGAGCCACCATCAGCCCATCGCTCTCAGGAAGTGGCAGAGGAAAGCCAGACCCAGAGCCCACCCCTACTACTGGAGTGGCCTGAGGTCTGGTCCACCTCCCCGCAGATAGCCGCCTCGATGCCAGCCCTGATCCTCCCATCCTGTAAGTTTATCATTATCTGACACAGCCCTAGCTTTCAGACCTTTCTGCAGGCTCACATGAGACATTCATTTCCTGTGAATTCTTCTTTTGACAGACAATGCTCCAGTGGTCCCATTATTCCCATTCCCACCTCCTGTCCCTTCCCAAGTCCTCTCATCTCTTCTTCATCAAGAGGAAGAAGAAAAGGCAGGGACTGGCAGCCTCTGAGCTGCTGTGCCAGGGCAACAGGAGGAGTCCAGCAGAGGGACCTGGGCTGCCCAGGGACGTGAGGAGGTGTCAAAGGTGTCATCGAGGGTGGCTGTTCCTGTGGAGAAGCAGAAGACTTTGGTTGTGACAGGAGGAAGGCTGACATTAAGCATGAAGGAGTTTTTCAATCTTGGACAAGAGGAGATTTTAAAAATTAGAACAGAAAAAATTAAGTATAAACAAATAAAACAAACAAGCAAAAAGCCCTAAACCCCTAAACGTTCCTGTTGGTTTTGTTTTTTTTTTTTAACTTGAGAATCTGTGTGTGGATTCCTGCATCCACTCCTGGTCTTCCCAGTACAGGAAAGACATTGGCATACGGGGCGAAAATCCTCCTGAGGGCCTCAGAGCTGGGCTGGGGCCAGGGCATCTGGCATCCCAGTGATGCCAGGAGGGGCAAGCTGGGAGCAGAGATCCTGGCTAAGGGAGGAACAGTGTGCTAATTGCAGAGAGGAGGGACACTGGAAGGGAGATTGTCCTTATCTGTAGAGATGTAGGAAATCTGATATCTCCGTGTTAGCCATGGAAACTAGGGGCTGAAGGGGACTAGAGTAATCTTCCCCAGCAGAGCCTCTGTTTAAAATGAAGCTTGGGGAAGCTGAAACTGAAATAGGATGTTTGGTTGACACTGGAGGTACTTACTCTGTTTCAAATACAAAGAAGCATGGTGATGACATGTTGATGAATACTGTTTTGTAGCTGGGAATTTTCTCAATGAAATAGTGTTATTGTGCTCTTTGTATGTGTTGTATTTCCATGGAAATAAATGAGAGGCATTACTTTCAGAATAATCTATATATAATTGCATCAAGACAATTCCTCTTCACTTAATGCGGCCCAGGCAGACCAAACTGTTGAACATCCGTGGTTGATTTGGAAATTAATAACACTTTATCTTCTTGCATACTAATATGCTTGAATATCAACTTTAACTCACCCTTTTGCATACATCAACTATTTTTTGCCTTCCCCCATGCAAACACTGAAAATATCCCCTTTCCTTTACAACAGCCTCTTACATATCTTAGTCACATCTTTCTTCAGCCTTTTTTTCTCAGGTAAACTGAGCCCCATTGCCTCACACTTTCTCTATAAGTTGTCTTTTCCAGAACTCTGATCTCACTGCTCTATGCTAGAGTGCCCCCAGTCAAACTGCATTTTATGTGAAGTATCACATACTGAGCTGGTCACTGCTCCATGTGAAACTTCCCTAGTTCCAAACAGAAGTAAATAATTCACCTACACTGCAAGCCAAATTTATATTTCTACAAAACTAGATCATATTTGCCCTATTCTGAATATCTCAGTGATATAACGCCTGTGATCATTCCTTGTGATCTAGTTTAATCCATTATTTCTAATTAAATATAGAACTTTGTGTTTGTCCCTACTAAATAGCATGTTGTATTTTTGTGATCACATTTGATGAAATCTTGGTCCTACCATTGGCTGATATACAGCTTCATGAGTAAGACTTCCATTGGAAATGTGTGATGATTTAAGTTGTACTATTCTGTAAGGAATCAATATTTAAAATGAACTGGGCTGTTTAATTCAAGATGGAACAGCACTGAAAACTTTACAACCATATATTGCTTGTAAAAATAAAATCTTCCAACTATGGCTTTGCAGTGACCATGTTATCCTAGAGGCTATTGATAATACTGATAATATCAATAGTTGTGAACTGTAGCCAAGTCACTGTGTATGTGAAGGTTTCAGGATAGGAAGAAGCAAAACAAAATCATTCTACGTGTAGTGCTCTTTGAATCTTCAATTTTGCAGAAGATTTCCCATTTTACTGGCAATTTGCCACTTTGGAATTAGGAGCATATGTATCTGCTATTTTGCTTTCAGTAGTATTTCCTTTATCAAACCCTCCTGGCTGGCTTGCCTCCCTTCCCTGTTGTATTTTGCCTTATAGATGGATTGAGGCACTATAATTACTTTTTTCTCATATTAGAAGCTAATATAATAGGGCTTATCTGCTTGGTATTTAGGCACTACAGGAAAAATACATCAAATAAAACAAAAGGGCTGCGACCTTCCTGAGACCCATAAACACTTTAAATGAAAAACTATTTAAAAATGCAACTGCTGTAAATATCTTTGCATCTCCAACACAAGCAAAATGAAGAGATATATCAGTGGAAGCAGTGCAAAGCAGCAGAGGAAATCAAAGAGTGATGAACAAGATATTTTTAAGACGAAAATAAATTCTGCTTCATAAAAATGCCAAATGATACAAACATTCCAAAGACAAGGAGGAATCTCATGAAATACATTCAGGCCACAGGAGAAGGTTATAAACAAGGAAGGCAGTCTGAATCAGAATCATGCTTATCTTCATCTCAGCATTTATTTGACACAACAATTACAAGTGATCGTTTCAAAGTAAAATAATTCATCTCAAAGTATGCCTATAAATCATTGTACAAGCAAGTATTTTTTTTTTCAGATGTGTGAGAAGTCAAGAGATGAACTCAATAGTTTCTTAAATAGAGATTGTCTCCTTAGATGTTATTCACTATTTTTCATCTCAAGGCTCTAAGAAAGATCTGACTGATACTGCTAGCTTGTCTAGCAGTAGTACTGATGATCAGCAAAGACATCTCTGGGGCATTTTAAACTTCCTCAAAAATATTTGGTGCTCCTATGAAAGCAGAATTTCTAATTTTGAGAATACTATCCTATTGGCGCCTGTCAAATCAGAGGACAGACATTCTGGAATAACAATACACTAAGATCAGTGGAAACCAAAAGAAAAAAAAAAAAAAGGAAAAAAAAAAAGAGAATTAAAAAACTCATGTATTTCAGGGGGGATGAGATAATAACATATGCTTGCAGAGACTTGACAGAATGAGAGGACTTCCAGCCTTTTGTTTCCATAATATTACCCATCCTTGAGCAGACCCAAGGAGTTTTGGTATTTATTAGCTAGCAAGTACGTATAAATATCTGCACAGGATCAGTTCTTAATTTTCTTGGTTCCTTGAACAACCAAGGAACATTTATCCATGCATTTCAAACATGTAGCTCTACCAGCTGCTGGGGGGATTCCCTAGCCACATTTCCTGTTTCTGTCCCTATGCCCATTTATGTCTGCTTCAGCATTCAGAAGCCTTTCTTTAAAATTAAAAACTAGGATGCAAGCACAATTTCTTCTGTCTACAATAAATTAAAATTGGAAGCGATGCTAATGATCCAATGTATTCTAATAAGGATTAGCATAATTTATCGGGTGTGGCAGGACAAAACAGATCACAGTGTACTTAAGACTTTGCTCCTTATTGGCCATTAGGTCCCCAGAACAGTAATTCTATATAAAAAATAAAATACATTTAAACTAATTTACCTACAAACAAGGTTATCTGTCAAGCTTATCGTCGTGCACTACACAGAAGCAGCAGACCTCATGCCTCAAGAGAAATTGTAACTTGGTTAGCTTAACTGAAGAAGTGTTTCCAGTGAGAGCTGTATATCTCGGAGAAGTGCATGCATATGTTTTATAGTCAGTGGCTTGTATAAACATATATTAAATGCACCAATGCATTTAAACAGAAAGGAAAGGAAATACAACTTTTGGGATACCCTTTCTGAAATCCTGCTGCTCCATTTGTGAAGTAGGTACTTCCTTCTGAAGGTTATTTACTGCTGTAAAGAAGCAAGCATTAAGGAAGGTTGTGAGGAGCATTAGTTGTGCTGCTACTTCACAACAGTCATATTTGTTGTGAAATAGTGTCTGAGGAATAAAAATAGTGATAGAGTAGTATCTATTGTACAGCATACAGATAAGCTCTTCTAACTGTGACAATCTGGAAAAAGAGGCTAGAATAGCCTCTTTTTAAGTCAATGCATTCAACTGCGTCAAAATAAAGTTCATTACTCACTGATCCTGAAGGAAAAATATAACGGTATTCGGGTTCAGAGTGTGTGTGTAGAGACCAAATATTAATAAAGATAGCTAAGGAGCCTGCGCTTTGTAGGAAAGAAATAGGCAAATACTAAGTGATACTTAACATTAAAAAAAGATTTGAATATTTGCAGAAAGCTTAACAAAAATACACTCTTATCGCCACAGGCCCACCAGACAGAGCCAAGGTCTTCTGTTGGGCACTGCTGTATTCCTCCTGATCTGTTCTCTGGGATTCCTGACAATCTCAGTGAAACATGCATAGAATTTATCACTAAGAGCTGCAATGAATATGATTTGCAGCAGCTTCCATTGCATAATAACATAATTCTGTGCAAATCTGATTTATGGTGGTACAAATCTCATATAGGAGAGAATGGAGTCAAGTTCTGTTGTACTGTGTTGTACAAAGGCTTAGCCCTTTTGATAGATGAAAATAGCATTTATTATGATGCTGTCAGGCAGTTGATAATTGTGTGCATATGAGTGGGTGTAGATGAATGTCTAAAACTGAACTTTTGCACTCTCAGGAGCAAGCCAATCTACTTGCTAGCTACAAGCACGAAGGGCCGATCGTAAATTTTGATAATACCTGGACAAAAACAAAGGTGATATTCTAAATCCTCCAATTACTATAAAGCAGTTAAAGCAGTGGGTGCAAGCAAGCAGGCCTAGGCTCAATCTGGAATCTCAAGGGAAACAACAAATAACCACAAGTACTAAAGCTGCAAAATCATGAAAGTTACTCATAAACTTTCACAGGCTTGCTGAGATCAGAAAGTGGGAAGGAAAGATGAAGAGATCTCAGCATATGAGTCTGAACAGCTAATCCAGAAGGTCAGGCAAACACACTGGCAAGCTGATCTCAACTAACAAGTCATCAAGCAACCATTTCTTAATATTGTCTCATACCACTTAAAGGAACTGACTCACTAGAAACAAAATCTTGTTGCTGGTTTAGAATTACTTTACCTTTTTTTTTCCTTTTGAACAGGTTTTTAAGGGCGGATCTGTTTTCCTAGATTAAATATTCCTTTGATAACTGACTCTGCTTGTTTAGAAAGCAGGTGCATATTTCTTACTTCCATGGGGCTTTAGCCTACTGCTTGTACCAAAACTAGGGGAACTTGTTCAATTGCAATACATGGGAATGCATGCAGCCATTGCCACAGTGGGAGATACTGGTGGTATTCCCCCTCATTTTCATCTTGCTCAGGTTTATTATTTTACTGACAGAAGTGCAAGACTTTCGGTATTTTTTGCTAATTATTCATCTGTGGCATTTTGTCAACTGCAATATTAAATCCACTACGAACCTGCTATTTACAAAGGTGCAAGAGCAAAAGGACAAACTGTCAACAGGCAACGAGATGTCTAACTGATCTTATAATCTATATGGACAACATAATCTTATTAGAAGTACAAAATTCTGGCATTCTGGAGGCCTGTGCCCTGCTCCTGCTTCATTTCTATTTGCTGGGTTGCATTACTTTGCTTTTCTACTTGTTAAGTATGGATAAAGGCACTGATCTGACTTATAATCAGCTTAAGGATCAAGGCTGAAAAGTCTTAGATGATACCTAAGAATTATTATTCACTTATGGAAGAAGGAAAAACTACAAAAAATCTGTAGATCTCTGACCCACCTGGGATTTGGGCTCTACTGCTTCAACAATATTGAATCCTCTTTCTCCATTTTTCCTACTTAACCCACTAACAGTGTCATGGCATGGCAAGTTATATAGAGCTGCATTAGAAACCCTCAAAAGGCAGAAAACTCCACAAGAGTATTCCAGAGACCTATCAGGGATGGATCAAGACTGCATTTCCTCCACTCAAATGACACTGAAACAACTGTAGGGATATGGACATAGGCACAGGTACAATTAGGATAATATTGCAGTTTGGCATATTTAAATCAGATTTACATCTCTATGCAAAAATCTTGTCTGCCAATAGGTTTAGTTAGTTAAAATAATTGTGCAAATAACTGATTTTAAGGATCACAGATTGGGTCATCTCACCATGGCAATGACTACTTTGGAAAGAACAATTTTAATGAAAATTTATTTTATATGTTATTAAAGAATCCCTGACAGTTGTGTAGGTTAACAGATATAATATGTAGAACAAGAGTGTTTAAAAAGCCTGGCCTGAGGATGATCTGGGGCAGGGCAAATGACAGCATAATATACTTACTGTCACTGAAACCATCTGACTAGGATGTTAATTACTTGAAACATTGTGTACTTAATTAGTCCCCTGGGTCTTCAGGCACTGATTTTTGTCCCTATGTCTGCAAGTTAGTGCATGAACAAAGGGAACTGAACAGTTCATTACAGCTCTAATTAACAGATTCCATACATAAACCAAGATTATGGCCCCGACAGATGACAAATACGCAAAGAACCATCCTGTCATCTTCCAGACTGCTCTCTTTTCCTTGGAGTTTTCCAACCAGCAGATTCTCACTTCTGTGTATTTTCAGCCGCCACAACAGCTGTGCCAAATTTCCTTGACATCTCAGCAATGTCAGACCAAATAACTTCCCAAAATATTTCCTCTGGCTATTCTTTAAGATATTGGATGTAAGATATCGGATGCCAAGCCATCTGTGGTCTGCCAGGTAATCATAGGGCAAATGAGCTGATGAGCAGGTAAGCAAACACTTGTCAAACCGTCTTACTCAGCTGTCCTCTTGCTACAGACCTACTGTGCACTTTTGCATTTCACAGCGACATATACATGCTTTATTCATGAAAATGGGTAAAAGTAACTCAAAAATAAGCATACAGCTTTATATGCAGACAGATCAACAAAAATGCTGAGTACTAGATACTACCAGTTAACCTGTCTGCAGAATCCCAACCATGTCATCATGTTTGGCTTCCTTCCACTCATGCTTTCACAAACAACACAACAATACAGTTTTCTACCTTTTCATAAAACCAAGAGGCTTGTATAGCTTTCTGAATTTATGAACACTGTTATTTCTGATAGATTTCCCACAAATGTTATAGAAAGTATAACATGTGAAAGTATAACATTCGTGAAAATGGCATCAAAGTATTGACTTTATAGGGCTTCTGTGATTTCTGTTAAAAATCACATAGTGTTTAGCAGCAAAGAATCATAGATCATAGCAAGGAACTTCACAACTACTTGCTATGCACACATGCCACTTGCTCTTGAAACAGACTTCTGTACATCACATACTCAACACAGAAGAACAACAGAAGTCCTGTGGAATTGTGCAATGCTTTAGCTGGCCTGTTTGAGCTCAGTGGGCCATACACGTGAAAAAAATACATAACCTAAACTATTTTTAGAGGTGTATAATCCAAGTTTGTACGTATAAACTAGGCTGTCTGAGTTAGGAACTGCACTCAGTATTAGCTGTATTAGCTCTGAAGGGTCAACAGGACTACTCATAGACAGTGCAAAAGTCAAATAACAAATGTGAAGAACAAATGGGAATTACTCTCTGGAAGTAGAAGATGCCGGATTCATAATCCCATATCAGATCAAGCCCCACGTTTCCAGGCTAAACTTTATTATTTCTTAATTAGTAAGATCTTGATTTTGAATTCTAGGAAAGTGAAAGTACCGTTCAGACACTGCCTGATATGAAAAACAAATCATATCACAAAGGAGAGCATTTCAAAATGTATTTCAGAGAATAAAAATCAATTAAGCCAGTGTTCTTACTAAACATTTGTCTAGACTTCTACAAGATTAAATCTTTCTTTCTTTTGAATTCATACTTCTGTCTGCATGTGATTAACATAGTTAAAGAAAGGGGGAGAAGACCACAAAGTCTTGTAATTTTGCATCAAATACCAAAAACTATTGTTTTAAGGCAGAACGTTACAGAATGCCAGCTATGATTGTTTTTAGAATCTAAAGGGATTCTTAGAACTATTTGTTTTTGGTGTGTTAGTGGCTGGTAATTAGGCCCCACATCCTTTCCTCAAGCAGTTCTTAAGAAAGAGTATTCCTAACAGGAAACTTTAAGTTATTCTCTATGATGGGTGCTAAATATGTTTACTACAATATCTTCTTGTCTTTTCAGGAAATCCAGAGCAAACAGCATTTCATTTTGGGTCAAGGGTTATGTATGAAGATAGCTCAGATCCTAAGAAGTCAGATTACAAATTGCTCATGACCAGACTTCTTGTGATCATAGAATCATAGAATCATCAAAGTTGGAAAAGGCCACTAAGGTCATCTAGTCCAACCACTGACCCATGACCACCATGCCCACTAAATGATGGGCCCTTAAGTCCCTAACCCACATCTATACATTTCTTCAACACCTCCAAGGACGGTGTCTCCATCACTTCCCTGGGTAGATAGTTCCATTGCATTACCACTCTTTCTAAGAAGAAATTTTTCCTTAGATCTAGCCTGAACCTCCCCTGATGCAACTTAAGACCATTCTCTCCTGTCCTGTTGCTGTTACCTGGGAGAAGAGACCAACCCCTGTCTCAGCACAACCTCCTTTCAGGTAGTTGTAGGGAGCAATAAGGTCTCCTACAAGCCTCCTATTCTTCAGACTAAACAACCCCAGTTCCCTCAGTGTCATGGTTTTATGATTTTTGTTATCGGTTTACCACATCATAATATTATGTAAAGCACTCAGAGTTAAAGAGTTAATGCTCCACTTCTGTGGACTGCTGATTTTCTGGGTACCTGATTCTCAGAAGAGACAAAGAACTACATACACCAGAGGACTTCACGTTCAGAGGGAAAGGCAAAAAACTCCTTGCAAGTCATGACACTGTTCTCCTTCTCATTGCCTGGCAGTGTGTGGGTGTGCTCCCCAGCCGTTTGGCCCTTAATTTTAAAGTAAAGCCTTTGGTTTCAGACACTCTCTTTCTCTCTCTCATTTTATTTTATTTATTAGCCCCAATTCCAATTATAGATTGTGTTATAATTTGCATTCCGATATCATATTTAATAAATTAACTTTCCTCCTGAGATTGTTGCCGCTGTTCTGTTTTTAGGCCCATCTCCCATCTCCCTACCCTTCCCCCTTTCCCAGGGTGTGGGTCCGTGGGTTCCCTGCCCCATTAGTCACAAAACTGTCTACACTCCCCTCCCCTTCCCTTTTCCAGGCTGGTGAGACTGTGGGCCTGCTGTCCCCCTGTCACGGATATACTAAGATCTAGAGATAACTCTGTGACAGTCTGCTGCTCCTCATAAGGTGGAGTCTTCCAAACCTCTCACCAGCTTCACTGCCCTTCTCTGGACATAGTCCAGGACCTCAGTGTATTTCTTATAGTGAAGGGCCCAAAACAAAACACAGTACTCGAGGTGTGGCCTTATCAGTGCTGAGTACAGATCACTCTCCTAGTCCTCCTGAATACAAGCCAGAATGCCACTGACTTTCTTGGCTACCTGGGCATGCTAGTGGCACATGTTCAGCCAGCTTATGTTCAACCCTCAAATCATTTTCCTCTATGCAGCTTTCCAGCCACTCTGTCCCAAGCCTGTAGCAATGTGTGATCATGTTGAAGCTCATACAGTTGGATTTAGCAATCCAGCTAATCTAGATCATTCTGTAGAGTCTTCCTATCCTCAGGCAGATAAACACTTCCACCTAACTTCACGCCATTTGTGAGCATAGTGAGTGTGCACTCCATGCCCTTGTCCACACACTTTGGTGTGTCATCAGAAGGTATGTCATCAGAAAACAACAGAGCTGTACCTGATCGGCTCATTTATCTCATTTTTCGAGGGTACTGAGGCCCACTTGTTTTTGAGAGGGGCTCAGCCCCTGAAGGCTTGCATCCAGGTCAGTCTGTGGCACTGTCCCCCTGAGGCACTGGCACGTTTGCAGCTGGCTGGTGGGTTCCCCCAAAGCCTTCTGGTGCTTAATGCCCCAGCAGGTTGCACAGCCGTGGGGTGGCAGGAGACGTGCTGCTGGGAGGTGGGACTGTGCGGAGGGAAAGCTTAACCTCTCTCCTGGTAAATATTTTTCAATATTTTGCTGCTTTCAGTAGAGCTTAATTTGAGGCTAAGGGGTTAGAGGGAAGAAAGAATGTTACCAGCATCACTAAAGAGTACTTAATCTTTTCTAACCTTAAAAAAAAGGGTCAGAAACTGTTTATCCTTTGTTCCTTTTTTGAGGGAAGGATGACTGCGGGATTATTGTTGCTCCTATTGTTATGCTCCACCATCCACCCCAGAGCAGAACAAAGGCAATTTTTTCTCATTGTTTCCCGTCCTAATTTTGCCTTTTCCCTCACAGCGAAGTGCAAATTAAAGTATTCAGAGGTTGAATATAATGAGGCCCTGTTCTCTGCTACCTGAAGGACATAATCACCACTTCTTGGAAACAGTCTTTCACTGACCAAGGTTTTGTTGCTATGGTGACTTCGGTTACCATTTGCTTTGGTGTTTACAGTCTGACAACGCATCAAAAGCTTTAAAAAAAATAATAATCCTTTCTCTCACCTTCCTAACATGTGGCAGCTTCTGCTCTCCTTCCCCCTGCCCCTGATTTATTTTTTTTTTTAAGCATGCCCATAGCATTCTGTATTCCACAATAACCTTTTTAGAGTAGAAAAAGCTGTTTCAGGTTGGTAAAACCTGAGTATCTTCAGCCCTGCTGCAGCCATTTAGCTCAGGTACTTGCAGTCATGCACCCAGCCTGCTCGGGGATGTGGGAGCATGCTGCATGCCACTACGGACAGTGACAGCTGAGGCTCCATAGAAAAGTGAGGTGTTCTAATGTCTCACATTAAAAGGAGAAGAATGAAAAGAAAAGATCTTTAGAGAGAAAATTTGAATAATGCAGACATGGACCCTTTGAATCCAGCTGCATTCTGAATATAGCTGTATATCCACACTGAGACTTGGGATGTGTTTCTGCAGATTGGCTGATGCCAGTTTGGGCAGAACTGCTGTGACAGGTCAGAACCATCCTTCAGATTCACTTGGTGAGTGTGGCTAATTCGAAAAGTAGCCATATTAATGCAATGTACAGTCCAGAAGCAGTTACACTAATACACTATAAAAGCACACTAGATGATCTTTTTTCTTTTTTGATCTACAGAAATTGTACTGACTGGAGGATGTAGAAAGAGCAGTAGAGATGTTTTATGGTAGACAATAATTATATGCAATTACATGCTATCAAGCAGACAGAATGTTTTGATGCACCTTCTTATATATGCCTGCACCAGGTCATGACAGCAGCTTCCCTATAGACCCAGTTTCCAGTGGGTGGATGCAAGAGCTGCCATTCTCAGCTCCACCAACCCCAGGGTGCTGCTCACTCAGGCCAACAACATTTCTCGAGCCACTTACACTCTCACTGTGGGCCTCGTTGATCTCAAACCAAACCATAGCCTGATGTCCTATCCCCACCCCTGCCCCCACAGAGATGTGCAATGGCTGGGGTTCAGGCTGCCCCATTCCACTCTGCTGCTGGCCACGGGGAGACCCTAGCACCATTGCACCCTGGCACTGTGCAAAGACAAAGCATCACAAGGAGAAAGTATTTTGGTGGTGCTTCTGAAGATTAAGAGATGAAGCCAAAATGGATGTCCTGACATGAAAAGCAGCAATCTGTGACAGGCATGAAGACAGGGGCTGGGGCAATAGGGCAGTATTTGCACTGTTCTCCTAATGACATCGGGTGGAAACTCCCCCAGTGTTCAGGAATCATTGCCTGCTGTTCCCCTTGGCCCACTGACCCAGCAGCCAAGTTTGCCTTGATAATCTTCATGGACTATCTTGGCTCCCACCATCAGAAATCAATGTCTAACACTCCTGGCTGCCATCATGCCCGTGTAGAGGCAATGATTTCTTCCAAGTGGGTGGTGACAAACAGATGTGGAGAAATAAGGTTTTGGTTTTTTTTATATGAAGATGGACATCTGATCATAGATTAACTATCAAACACTAACGGTCCATGACTGGGATAAGACAGTGTGTGGGTCTCTGTTTAGGATCTCCGAATACTGTTAGGCTGGCAGAAATAGGGACCCCTCTACTCTGTTCACACACCTGATGCTCCCTCACACTGTGACACTGAGGGAGCACAGTCATTCACATCATTCATATTTTAGACATATTTTATGTTGAGTGAAACAAATAATTTATGCAAGACAGTTGAGGTGTGGTCCAATATTAGCGTATTAGTCCAGATATTAGTATATACTAAAGAGCCGTACGCCAGTATTATGAATAGTACATTAGTCCAGATACTACTACATGCTAAGAATCTGTAAGTTAAAATGGGTCTCAAAGAGTCATTTGGAAGTCTGGAGGCATAAGTAGGGCATTGAGTGTTGGTTACAACTGCTAATTACCGTGGATTGTCATAGAAGATGAAGCGGATCTAACTGAGAACAAAAACAAATTAAAAGCAAAGGACCACAAAACAGCATCTTCCAGACAGTCTTATCAAGAAAGCACAGCACTGAGTTTGTATTCTAAGACATTTAAATGTTTTTCCTGAAATGCTGTCTTTAGTTCATGCGAAAACAATTTGATATTTCAGCAGTCACTGAAATGGAGTTTGCACTATTGTGTATTTACTTTTTATGGTCAGTTTCCATGAAAATCTTCAAGAAAACCTATATTTATTTAAGATATGTTAGGGGAATACTCCTAAAAGTTGAAATTTATGAGTTTTGAGGTTGAATATTAGAGCTCTTGAGAGTAATCCAAGGTATTTTGCGGGTGATTTGTTATAAGTGATTATGCAGCTGAGCTCAGTTGTTGAAACAAAGATTAAATGCTTATAGGATTTCAACTAAGTTCCTGTCTTCTGAAGTTAATATTGTACAGAACTGTGCAGATACTAAGAAGGACAAGAATGTGCCTTCTGATGAAAGCACTTTCTTTAAACTATTTAATTTCAAAAGACACTCTATTCTTTTTGCCATTGAGACTTTTGAATTGTGATCCATAGATCAGTCTGAGAATCCGCAGAGATTTTTTAGGAAGCTGCAAATCATAACTAAGAAAGCATTTCACTCCTATCAGAAAATCTGCCTTACTGAGCCTACTGTTGCATATTTTAGGGTTTGACAGATCAATAAAGATTGAAAACGCCTGGTTCAGCAAAATTAAACAAACAGAAAAGAAAGAAAAACATAAAGACATTCTAAAAGAAGTATTCACATGGGGCATTCAATTAGCCCCTGATTTTGCAAAAAATATTTCCTAGAACAGGCTTAGTAAATAAAATAGCTACTAAAGTAATTAGTTGACCTCCATTTGTCTTACAGCAATTGCCAATGGAGAAGTGTGATTCATGGTGAATTACAAAACCCTCCTCACAAACAGGGAGAGAGTTTTCAGAGAAATTTCTTCTGCACGTCTGTACTTCAAACTGCTTCAGCTCTGTTCTTTCCTCCTGGGCTATTTTTCTCCAAAAGATTTTAGGGACAGGCAAAAAAGCAGAAACTTAGGGGACACATCTGAGGAAAGAAAATACCTCTCAACTTCAAGTGAAAATCATGAAACTACACATTATGGCAACAGTTATTTTAATACTCATTAAAACATAGGACAGAAATAACATCATTTATACCTCTAATTAATATTAACTAATCCCTTTTAAATTTTCAAATCAAAGGCTGCTTATCTTCAGCTCATAGCAAAGGAATTATTAGGACAAAACTAGACATGCTTTTTGAGGAATGAGTTAGCTCACTAGAAAAATGGCCAAAGAGGCTTAGGATAGTCAGAAAGATGGAAGAGAAGTTACCTGGACAGCACACGGTGCTGCAATCTCTCTGTCTTACTTCCTCCTGGTCACATTTAATAATGCCAGTGAAACAGCAGTTTTAAAATTAGTTATGCTTTCAGTAGCACATAGTGCATTTTGACAAGCCTCATTTATATATCTCTTGCCTCATCAAAATCTTTATGCCTGTTTTTCATCTGGCCTCTCTTCACACCATATCAAGCCTAGAAGTATGCCTTTCTCCTCGTGTGGTAATAACACTCTCTGAGTCTCTTCCTCTGTTAGCTGCCCACACAATCCTGACCATTAATCTCTTTGGTGCTCCTCGTCTCATAACTGGTTGAATTCGCCCATATGACAAAAATAAATATTTTAAGCAGTTACCGATAGTGGGAGGGAAGTTGTGATTGGAAATGTTTCGTAAAGTATGAAACATTCGAGAAAGAGGAAATACAAGACAACAGCTGCCTTTTCACTCTACTACATTAAATGATGGAAAGAAATGGAGAAACAGAAAACAAACAACCGGAACAACATTCATAATTTTAAAGATTAAAGTTTTCAGATCTGAAAGCAGAATATCAGTGAAATGAAGATATCTCCTCTGCACCGAGATCTCCTTTAGAAGAAGGAAAGTATTTCAAACAACCGCTTCTTTTCCAGATAAAATAGTGTTTACAAGTGCTTTTATTGTAATGATTGTTATGTCCACCTCAATGCCAGAATCAGAATTTTAGAAGTGTAATATGTTAAAGTGAACTGAAATGGTAACCTCAGAACCATACAGCTCCTAACTGACTAAGTCAGGAATATGACCAATGCCATACTAACAGATTAAATTTTCCTGTCTGAAAGAGAAATTTTCATCCAGTTACAGTGCCTTTCAATGTCTTTCTACCTAATTTAAAAAAAAAAAAAAAAAAGTTGAAAAAGATTCCAGCTTCAACACTGTCTAATGATTTCATCTTGGCATGTGCTTGTGCTTTGCTTAGCAGGTGGGCTGGAGGGGTTATTGTCTTCAGAACCAAGGGAGATCTCTAAAGTGGAACTTAATTAGCACAGTCCTTCTCCTGAAAATGCTGAAAAGCACTAGTGACATACTGACAGTAGTAATACAGTAGATGCTTAGCACATTAGTGACTAAACATCCAAAAGCAAACCTATTTGATGTACATCAAATAGCAACTACATATCCAATATAAAAATAGATACAAGTAGAATGAGAACATACTATTCCAAAATGAGGGCACGTTATGTTTTGGAATTAAGTAAAAAGGATTTGACAATTACATGTCATCAGGAACATTAAGATCTTGCCATGAAGTTTAAAATTATATGTTTCAGTGCCAGCCAAAGACATTCCAAATATATAAATAGAATCCAAGAACCTAGAAACGAAATCTGTAATAAAGACTTGTCACTGGCAGACACAGTGTATTTCCCAGTTCTACTAACGTGATCAGGATCACAGAATCACAGAAGGGGTGGGGTTAGAGGCATTTCTGGAGGCACCTATCTAATAGCATCTATCTATCTGAAGCAGGGTCAACCAAAGCAAGTTTCTCAGGATCATGTCCAGTTGGGTTTTGAGACTTCACTATCTCTCTGGTCAACCTGTGCTAGGGTTCAATCATCCTTGCAGTATCAAGGCTTTTTCTTATGCTTGGATGGATATTCCAGTATTTCAGTTTGTGCCCATTGCCTCTTGGGCACTACACAGAAGAGTCTGGCTCTGTCTTCACTGCTCAAGCTCATCAGATACTTGTACACACTGATAAGATTTCCTCTAAGCCTTCTCTCCTCTAGACTGAGTAGTTCCTGTTCTATTGGCCTCTTCTTGTATGACAGAGGCTTTGATCCTTTAATCACCTTTGTGGCCCTGTGGTGAACTTGATCCAAGGTGTTTATGTTTCCCTTCTGCTGAGGAGCCCAGAATTGAAAACATAACTTCCTAAGGTAACTTAATCCAGGGCTAAGTAGAGAGGAAAGATCATTCCTCTACTTGCTGACAATCACTTTCCTAAAGCAGCTCAGGAGGAGGTTGACTTTCTTTGCCATGAGGGCACTTTTCTAGTTTCTGTTAAATTTGTTTGTTTTTTTTTTCCCCCCATCTGATCAGTCAATGGCATGCACTTGTGCAGAACTTTGCACTTCTCTTTGTTGAATTTCTTGAGAGTCCTTCAATCCACTTCTTCAGCCTATTGTACAGCAACACAGCTATCTCATGCATCAACAACTCCTCCAGCTTTGTATCATTCACTCATTTACTGAGGGTGCACACTATCCTATCATCCGTCTCATTAACAAAGACATTAAGCAGAATTGGCCCCAGTATTAAAACTTGGGGCATACTTCTAGCAACATGCTTCCAACCAGACTTCCTGTCACTGACCATAACCCTGTCAGCTTGACAGTTACATCAGTTTTCATCTTACCTCAATGTCTATTTACCTAGTTTGTATTTCATTAGATTGTCTATGAAGATCTTACGGGAGAGAGCTGAAAGCATTACTAAAGCTGAGATAGACTACATTCTCTGCTTTTCCCCCGCTCAGCATGCCAATTACCACATTGCAGAAGATGGTTGGGTTGGTCAGGCATCACTCTTCTTTCATGAACCCACAATGACTACTTCCAGTCACTTTCTTATCCTTCATATGTCTTGGAATTTTCCAAGGTTACTTGGAGTATCACCTTCCCAGCAACAGATGTGAAGCTGCCATCTTGATCTTCTATTGGAAGTGAATACTGTTAAACTTGGATCTAGAAAGCACTAATTCAAGTAGAGGTCTTGTGTTTTCTGACCTTAGTATCTGTAAGAAAGGATAAAGGTCTTTTCCATAGATCCCTTTGCCATATTTACTAACCCATATCTCCTATTACCCAGATTTTTCTATTTCAAATACCTTCTGTATCTCTTTTCCTCAGCAACAGCACACACCAGGAACCTGAGTGCTCCTCGCACCCTCTCTCTTAATTCTTCCAAAATGCATTTCCTTCATCTCTGTTCCATCTTCTCCTGTCTTTTACTGTCAAACTCCTCTATTCCTTTCTTCTCTTACTCCTCCCCAGTCCAAGACCATGTCAAAAGGGTCCTCGTCATCCTTTTTAGCATCTGTTCCAGCAGTTAATCCATTTAAATTAAGTGGCGGGTGTGTTACAGAACAAAGTAGTCTGACATATTTAGGAACAATCCTACAACACCAAGATGCGATTCATTCCCAAATATGGCTTTAGGAATTTATTCCTATTGGGAATGGATAGTCACATATCCAACTGAGACCTGTGTGTCAAACCATGCCCACAGAATGGCCTTCTGGTGGATCATGATTTTCCCTATAACCCAACAGGACATCTCCATTACTTGAAAGTAGAAGAACACTACTGTGCAAACAATCTTGTAACATGTAAATACGATCACAATGAGACATTCAGGAATTTTGTCTGAGGCTTTCTTTTTCTCCATAATCCTACCAATCACGATGAATTTCTCTGCTGCTACTGCTAAATTACATATGGCTCAGCATCACATCTCAGTAAAACTATTCACAGTGACCACCTGATTTTTGAATGATCGGTTTGCTTTGTGCTGCCACAGCCCTAGACTCATTCTGTTGTCTTAGTTCTGTGAAAATAAGCCCTCAGGTTTGATTTCACTAATTATGAGTGTATTTTTGAGAGTACTGACCTGAGGAACATAATTGAAGACACTTTGTTAGTAAGCAGACTGAATAGCATATCATGTAACTAATGAATACTTTTAATGTCTTCCAAGGAGAGAGTATCATCTTTTCTCTATCTAGCATTTATGATTTTCAAAGAACTGATGTTACTGTCTCAGCCTAACTGTGCCTTAGTTTCCAAAGTAATATCACCAAGCAGATGGCATGAAAACCTTATGATGAATCAAAGCTGTTAACTCATGCACACATCACTATAACTTTTTGCATATAGCAGTACTGAAAAACCCTACTTTTTCTTCAAAGCATTTACAGTCATAGGCCAAACACACACATTTCATCAAGAGAATGCTACTTCTAAAAGTACTATTGGGGAAAAAGAAGTTTTAGATGTCTGCCAAATGTATTTATACTGGCTGTTTTTTTGTTGTTGTTGTTCTGCATGTAAGAAAACTTGGTTTTCCAATATTTTAATTTCTTAATTTTCTTGGAGGGGATGTTGCTTTTTTTGAAGACCATAAGGCTAAAATCTGACTGATTTAAAAGTTGTCATTTGGAGTCTTTCTTAGTGTATTTTTATATTCTGTATTATATTCTGAATATACTATAACTGTTGTGTAATTATATATGAAATAGAGTAAGTTGAATATGCAGAGTGGTGTAACAATTATATACTAAATTAAGAAGTAAAAATACTAGAAAACAAATAATTAAAATACTGTAAGTAATACCTCATGATCCAGTGATCAGTTTCAGAGATTCTATTACTCAGTTCAGAATTCAGTAAAACACATCAGCCTCCATTAAGTCATGGTATAAGAATTTGGACTTCCAATATTGTTTTGTAACAGATATTCATCAGATTTCTTTACACTTCCTATAGAATTCTATGATAGTAACTTCTGAGATAGTGTTTTGATAGAAGTATATAAATAAATGTTAAATTAATTAACAACAAACAGATGGTAATAGAAGCTCATAGATGACAAACTCTCACATGAATTCTGGTATCAGCACCACAGCTCCAGCCTCCTTTTTCTTCTTGCTATTTCCCTGCCTGGTACTTTGTAGTATCTCATTACAGTGCCTCAATGATTTCAACCCTGAAAAGTGATCACAAGTCCTGATCCCTATTGCTTTCATGTCACTACTGGTAACGACCAGTAACAAAGCAATATTACAAAAAGTGGAAAAAGGAAACAATAGTCAAATGCATAAATTTGTCTGATGTTCACTAAAGGACCCTGTGAGAATCCATCAGGTTTGTTCTGCCATGCTATGACTTCATCTTCAACTCTGCTAAAAAAAAAAAGGTTTTCACAACTATGCTTCTCTCCAAAACAGGGTGAAAATCACTGCTAACATTCAAAACTTGAATATTTATTGATAAAAAAAATACTTTTAAAGTTGACCCAGATGCTACTATCAATAAGATATGGTTATGCAGAAATCATCATCTTCCAGCTTGCCTCTTTATGTATAATTCATTGTGCCATAGGTAACATTTTATTTTGCAAGAGAGGTTGACTCAGTACACTGTGGAACACTCTTACCACAGTATCTGGTCTGCTCTGGCGGCAGCTTGTAAATTGTCAAATTGACTCAGAAAAAGATATATATTTTTTTCCCCCAGTAAAATGTTAATGATAAAATAATAAAAATACTTTTAAAAAAGCCTCTGTTGCTGAAAATCCTGAGACTGTTGGCTGTTTCCCCAGAAACATTCCTTTTCTGTGCAGTATCCCCTTCACAGTCTTCCCTTTGAGCACTTTTGTAGAAAGAGAGGAAATCTGAGCCAGACTTTTATGCCCCAGAGACTCCTGGCTCATCACAGACATGTTGAAGTCAGAAAGCTACGTGTGTCCTTGCAGTATGTATATTACAAGGGGTGCTCTGCAAGTAATGCCTCCTATTTTATTATGTTGACCCACAACATCAGAGGCAGACATTGGTGATATGGCAAAAAACATTAGCAATAAAACACTGAGGTCGCTATCTCTTTTATTATACTGAAATAAAAATTCAGCTGTTTTAAAGATGTATTTTCTCTCACATCCCTTGAGACTTGTTAGCCTAGTGTGTAAATGTGGTACGCCATATACACTCAATCAGCAAGCAACTTCATTCTTTTCTTCCCTCTTCTCTGTGAAAGAAAGATAAATTCTGTGACAGAGGTGAGTATTTAGAAAAAGAGGATTGAATGTTCCCAAAATGACACTCAACATCCACTTTTTTCATACTCTAGGTAGTAAGGGAGACATTTCTGCAACTTATTCATATTTTTTTTATAAGACTTCAGCCTCTTTAATCCAATCTTTTCATGGATAGTATTGCCTTCCCCACTCCTTGCAGTTTAGGTGGTTGTTCCTGATATCTCCAACAGGCTTCTGTATATGGATCTGTTCACACTGAACTAACTGCAAATAAAGTCAGAGGAAACAGCAGAACACTGCCATTCTGAGTACTGTCAAAAACACTGAGTTAAGCTTAAAACATTTATTTAAAATATTCAATCTTAAGTTATTAACACTGAAAGCATGTTAAATAGCTAAGACATTCACACAGAGGATTAGCTGCTTTGTGTTAGCTGGAACTATTCATGTGTGTGCATGTTATTAAGATAATAGCCTTAATTGCTTTTTTTCATTTATACAATTTTACTATTTGCACCAAATTCAGACGTGAAAATGAAAGATTACTTATGTTCAAGTTCTGGCTAGAATGCATTAGCACAATGCTGAAATATTTACATCTCAAGAACAGCAGAGAACTTGTGCCAGTGAAAAGACATTTAAAATATTTGCCAATATACTTCTATTCCAAATGGAATCTTGAACTGGGACATAAACTTTCTTCCATCAGAACCAAAGCAAAGGAACAAGACAAAGTATACAAAGCATGTATTTTTAGATTTTAGAAAGAGAACCTGAGGAAAGGAAAAATATTTCCTTATCCTAATCTTGGGTACTGTAGTAAGACCAGGTCCTGACTTTGAATGCATTACTGCATACAAAAGAAGGAAATCACCATCTGTTTCATCGTAAACTTTCTTCACATCACAAACATCAGAGCAATGCTACTTTCGATGTGCCTTTTGATGAAACTGGCAATATCTTGGAAAACTTTTTACTTAATTATTTATAATGTAATTTATTTAATTACAGCGATCCAAAACAAGAAATGATAACAAACATCAGAGCCTTACTAATAGCTTTGCACTACCTATGTGGCATTCAGCTTTCATTTATCACATTCATATCTTCTCAGAACACCAATAAAAACCTAGTTCCCCCCTTAATCATAATTAATAGAACTCAGGTATTTAAAAGCATTTCATTCTACTTAGTGACAGTACTCATATAACAGGATTTTTCCACTGACGTCTGCATTAGGAGTTGCATGCTCAGTCCTGAAGGCCCATCGTGAAACTTGTCCTTACACAGTGCCTTTTAGAAGTAAAAGGGGTTCTTTGACAATGAGACTTTATCTGGATTTCCCAAGAAAAACAGTGTCTGAGGAGAGAGGTTGGGCTGCTGGAAGGAATTGCAGATGGCACTACCCATCCCACCTGTCAAATTCAATGGAAGGGAGTTAGGTAGCCTTTGAATCTCAGTTTTTGTTCTTTTCAAAAAACTTTTCTGTGTTGAAAAGTCTTTATTATAAGACTGTAATAAAGATGATAGTTGCTATACATCAGCTCAACACAATTTCATTACAGTTCACTTATTCATGAGTTCCAGATTTGATTTCATCACTTCTCATATAATCACAGTTGATTAGAATTTCAGTACTGCTGACTGTTGTTATGATTGAAAGGTCACATTTATATTACAAATGCTGCATGGAGGGTTGCAATTTCAAAAAAATCAACACACAAGAACTTATGATGAATGCAGCTATGTGGCATCTTTTTAAAAATATTGTTTGAATCCTTTCATTAAAGAAATCATATGATGAGGAACTGAATTAAATTGAGTCAACAAAGAGATGCATACATTTTTCTTTATTCTGTTATGAAGATGAGATCAGACTCAGTACTTCATATTACAACTCATTTAATAGAATCATAGAATGGTTTGGGTTAGAAGGGACCTTTAAGATCACCTAGTTCCAACCCCCTGCTTTAGGCAGGGACACCTCCCATTAGGCCAGGTTGCTCAAAGCCCCATCCAGCCTGGCCTTGAGTGCTTCCAGGGAGAGGGCATCCACAACCTCACTGGGCAACCTGTTCCAGGGTGTGACCACCCTCACAGCAAAGAATTTCTTCCCCAATATATAGTCTAAATCTACCCTTTTCCAGTTTAAAACATTTTCCCTTGTCCTGTCACTACATGCCCTTATAAAGTCTCTTCCTCATTTGTGCTTTTTAGCCTTTAAAATGGCTGCAGTCCTAGGTAGCTACATATGATATTCATTAACTTTCACCAAGACAGATAACAAACAAGATAACTCAGAGCAACCACTGAAGCTCCCTTGCATCAGTGGGAAATCTGTTCACAGAAAACTCTCTGCAATGCAAAAATCCCTTCACACAGTTAGCTACTGCTGCATTTGCCATACAGTTCACATCACAAGCTGTGCTCTTTCTCCCTTCTCTTTTTGCCTTTCAGTGGCCATAAAAGTAATGCAACACATATTTGAAATATAGCTCACTCATATATCAAATTGAATTTTGTTGCATACTTCTTTCAGACTCTGTTCTATGGGAAATCTCAAGGAAAACCCCTTGGAAAATATAATCCATTGTATTTGCACAACTGTGAGGATAGAAGTCACATTTTAGGTATCAAGTTCTTAGGCCATTGTTTTTAAAGAACAAGTCATAGGTAAATACTACATCGTTCTGCACTGGAGAAAGAAGTAACATTTTGGCTGAAACATCTGAACAGATTTTGCATTTCATTAGTTGAAAGAAATGATTATTTCCTTTTTTCTTCAATAAAGGTACTAATTTTTCTTCTCTGCCCACAGAAATGCATTAATAGGCTAATCCATTTCCTCTGAAAAATGGTTTTATAATATTTTTTTCTCATTCTAAGGCACTTACAGTTTTCCAGAAAACACTGTCATTAAAAAAAAAAATCTAAGAAAATACAAAATATAGGTCTTCTTTCTTTCCTTCCTCCCTCCTCCCTTCTTCCCTTCATTCCTTCCTTCCTTCTTCCCTCCCTTCTTTCCTCCCCTCCTTCAACTTTACAAAATGTTTGGTATAGTAATCTTGTCTTACTCTGCTTCTGTAAATGGCCATCTCATTATAAAGGCTCTATGCTTAGGAATTGAGGAATATATAAAATGGCAAAATTCACGATGAACTATCTGTGATAGCACTGGTATTTCTACACATTTAAATTAGTTTGGCAATTACTTTGGGAAGAGCTCAGCTGAGATAATCATCCAGTGTATTTTAGTTGTGTGCCAATTATTTCACAGATTTCTGCCAGCTCTTTTTACCCTATATTTCAAATGAACAAATCTTGCTTACTGGGTGCAATTACTATCACTATCAACTTCAGCTGGACTACACCAGGAGTACAAATAGGATTTGGCCTGTATCACTGATAGCCAAAGTTGACAAACAATTAGTTCTCAATTGCCTTTCTCAATTTTGAAAGCTACAAGTAAGGTGACTGCAAAATCATCCTCCCTCCTGCTCCTTTGCTCAGGATGTTTCAGTACTGTTGTTTACTATAGGGCATCTTCACAGCAGTGTAACTCAGTGAGAGATGCGTGAATAGACTTTTGTCTGTTCAAAGGTTGCAGCTGTATTGTTGCCAAATGAATTCAATAATTTACCCTGGTGTTTAAATGGGAAGCTATATGCCATTTCCCACCTGCTGGAGGAAGCTGGCTGGAAACATTCACAGCACAGATGACAAACAAACACCGCAGGAGAGCGAAAAGTTTGACTTCCAGTTCGCCCAGACGATAACAAGACCTGTCTGCTTCTTGGGAACTGGGGACAGAGATCCACAGGCTGCAAAATAATTTGACAAGAGCAAAAGGACCATCTCAGTAATTGCTGCCGACACTAGTCCAAACTGCTGCTCGGGATGCTTGTGCTAAAAGGGTTGTCCCTTGTCTCACCGAGATTGATTTGAAGGCAGTTCTCCAAGAACCTTGGCACGCTCTTTCATCAGCCAACTTGTCAACTAGGTGATGAGAAAGCTGTAATGCTGTTGCTGCTTATCTCAGTGAAAAACAGAGCTGAGTGCTCAGCATGCTGATGACATTGCAGCCTCATCACCAAGCCCTGGCTTCCTCTAATGACCTAGCCAGTGAGGAGAGTTGAGGCACAGCTGGGCTGGGGAAGGCTAGAGGGAGTCCTCATCATATGCTGCATTTTATTATTGCAAATAATAGTGGCACTCTCCCCCCATCCTGATTACTGACAGCGAGTAATTTCCTGAAATACATTCAAAAGAAACAAAAGGGATGCTGTTGAAATGAAAAATGCCTAATACCGAGACCTGTCAGAGGAAAAGCTGAGAAATCTTTCCACCAATTATACTGTTTGCACAAGACAGTTATTTTACTTGGTCCTTCAGTAATCCAGCTGCAGCTGATAGCAGTTCAGAGTTCTTGTCTAGAAACAGCATTTGGCTTGTGCTGCTTTAAAGGGAATAATGTCCTTGTTTAAAGAAAATGCAAATCATTCATTTAGATTTTAAAAATGTGACTGGTGTTTCTTAAACTTTTCCTTTTCCTTTGCAACATTTTTTCACAATTTTTTCTCACAATTTTAACTCAAAAAAATCAATTCAGAATTAACTGACAAAATGTCCTGTAACGATAGTTACTGTGAACAGATACAAGAAAAAGCTTCTGAAATATATGCACAGTGCCTGTGATATAATAATATATTTGGGAACAATGTTAGTATTAAGAATTGTATGATACATCCATTCAGAATCAGAAAGTTGCCAAATGCAGAGAGCAACAGCAGAAATTATCTACGCTATTCAGCAGTGCCTCTACTCAGATGGAATTCAAATGCCCCTAATGGACAACATTTTCCAACGCACATTTGGCTTATTCACACAGAGACGAGGTTGAATTCTCCCTGAAGCAATCCTGGGCTGTTTCTGGCAGTCACAAATGCCTGTGCTAAACAATGGAGCAGTTGCCATGAAGCACGAGGCCTACCCCAGCACTAGCAACTCACTCCCAAGTGCACGTTCTGAGGGATGTCACACACTGCTCAGGAGAAATTATTTAGGGCCTGGTCCAGGCTCAAAGCACATCCCACAGCACCTCATTGCCTGCACTTGTTATACACTCGGGCCAGTGTCCATGACAGTGTACAGAGGCTGGAAAACAGCTTGCAGAGCGTGTATTCAAGTACATCTTCCTAACATTATGACTGTTGGACAGAGGGAAAACAGAATATGTCCATTTTAGAATTCTCCATATTGCATGCAACATCCCCATTCAAGGAATGGGGTGTAGCATTTTGGCACGGACTGCCAGAAATCTGATAACAAAAGAACATTAGCTGCTCCACATAGGTGATTGGCTTTGCTCCACAAGCTTCCCAATTTGCTTCCCATTGCATTTTAATACTTTCGTGCTGAATAGATAGATACAAAGTGTTCAGTCATCCGACACAATGGGAGCAGAACCACAGGGCATTGAAATATTAGTATACACTGTGAGTAGAGCATGTCTGGAGGCACAGGTAAGTGTTTAAGTTCCACTTGGCTGAGTTAAGATTTAATCATCATTTACAAAAGGATAGAGTTTAAATATCATTTGTAATTCTACCATTCCCCTGAAGCTATGCTTTGTGAATGGGTCTCACTCATGATACAGGAACTCAATACACTCATCCTTCCATTCCTTCATCCAGGCAGTTACACCTGGATGAGTGCAGGGCTGAGCGGGGACACCTGTGGATCTTGCAAAGTTTCAGGCTCCTGCCAGCAATGGATGCCCCTGGTGAGCAGTGTGCTGCTCAGCCAGGCATGAATGCCACTGCTTGTAGGAGGTTTCCTTTGTGCTTACTCACAGGTCATGTTTTCCAGTCAAGCAGTCTGAGTTACTCAGGCATGTGAAGACACTTGCCTTTGTCACTTCAGCCTCAGTTTTATCACAAGACTTTTCACAAACTTGAACCTTTCTTATTTACTGTTTTGAAGATAGACTTTGTGTTGCTTCCCCTCAGAGGTTCACCTTACAAAGAGACACAAAAAAAGGTACTTTTAAAGTTACCTTAGAGTTGGGAAAGGCTATGTAAAAGACTACCGAAAAGCACGTTCTGAATATGTAAAGTAACTTTCCCTACAACACCATTCAGGTATTAAAAAATAATCGCTTTTAGATAAATTAACAAATTGCAATACATTCTGGATATTTTTCTTTGCTTTTTTTTATATCTTGGTTTTAAAGATTTGATACTCTCGAGTATCCTCCCTCAGCATAAAATCTTCAAATCTCACAAGGAAAAGTTTGGGGCTTTGCGTACTGTAAAAAAGCTTTTGTAACACTATCATATTCTAGTCAAAACACTTTCAGTAATTTTATAAATATTGTGAGGAAGACAAATTCTTTATACTTTATACATATATGTACAAAACTACAGTCTTCACTCAACGGAAAGGATTTTACACTACAGTTTGAATAGTGATAAGTGAAATAGGAGCAAAATTGGAAAACTGTATGAACTAGAGTTGTTCTTTCTTTCAGCCACAGCCAAGCACTGACAAATACTTCTGTATAATTTCTGTTTTTTCAGTAGCACCACTACATCACACAGTGTTTTTATGGTTGCTGTATTTCTAGTGAGAAGGCCCAAGCTCAATTTTGCTGTTTCTTCTCTTTTTTTTTTCCTTGTTCTTCTTGTTCTTCTTTTTTCCTTTTCTTTTTCCTTTCCTTTCCCATTTTTTTTTTCCTTTCTCTTTTCCTTATTTATTTCCTTATCCTTTTCTTTGTCATTTTACATTCTGTAAGTGCTAAATGGAGGAAGTTATAGACTCTGGAGTGATGACCCCAATTTTAGCATTGGGTTTTGTCTTGTGAGTCACTGTAGCTAAATTAATTTCTAAAATATAAGAATCTGAATTATTAATTCCAGATACATATTTTTTACAGGGTAATACTTTTTTCAGACTCCAAGTCAATAAATTTAAGGTGCAAAAAAACCTGAGTGGAAATATTTTCCATTGCAGAGTTTCATTGTTGTCTTTTTTTTTTCAAGATCTTCCCTAGTTTTCTGAGGAGTGCTTCCTGCAAGCAAAGCAAAACACTAAATGATCAGTGAGAGCATTTGCAAATAGTCCAGCTATTTGCAGAGAACAGCAATGCTTCTACTACCACATTATTTCTCCTTTTCATCAGGAAGACGAGGTTAGTCCTGAAGAATTTTTTCTGATGTTGAATTTTCAACCTGCATTCTAATTTGGGTTTTGGAATTTTTCAAGTTTTGTTTAATGCAAATCCTTGTCTTTCCTTCTCTTGTGTAAATATTGCTGCAGGAACAAAATGTTATAGGCCATGACTTTGTGCAATGTGACGGTTCAAAAGAAAAAAAAAAAAAAAAGAAAAAGAAAAAAGAAAATCTAGGCACTCCCTGTTGTTTTTATTAGTAGTTTATCTATTTATACAAGAAAGAACATCATTTTCAGTCATCTGTTTTCTGATAACTGAAAGCTTGAAAGTTTGTTTTACCCTTTTAAATCTACTCATTAAGATATAGAGAGTTTGCTCTCAAGAGACATCTGTTCAGCTATTGAGTGAATTATTTATAACCCATTTAAAGGCAGTATTGCTGTAAAATATTTAAATGTAGTTTAGCCTCTGTATCAAAGTCAATAAAAAACAGACTAGGTTTTCCAAAGGGAGTTCCATGACATACAGATTTCCTTTCTATTCTTTTTTTTTTTTTCTTCGTGATAATTTTTTTAGCAGGATAATGTCTGTCTCTAAAAAATCTTTTCCCAAATTAAGTACACAAGTCCAAAGAAGGGCCACAAGACTTGTGAAAGGCTTGGAGAATATGTCCTATAAGGAGCGACTAAAGGAACTGGAGCTGTTTTGTCTGGGGAGGAGGAAGCTGAGGGGAAATCGCATTGCTCTCTTCCAATATCTGAAAGGTGCTTACAGCGAGAGCTGGGTTGGTCTCTTCTCACTGGTGACGGGACGAGGGGAAATGGCCTCAAGTTGCACCAGGGTAAGTTTAGGTTGGATATCAGGAAGCACTTCTTTACAGAAAGAGTTGTTAAGCACTGGAATAGGCTCCCCAGGGAGGTGGTTGAGTCACCATCCCTGAATGTGTTTAAAAACCATTTGGATGTGGTTCTATGATTCTATGTTTTCTTAGGAAAAAGAAAACTGAAGCTGTATTGACAAACACAAAACAGAATAAACAAAAAAACACCACAGATGCCAACCAAACCAGAAATTTTTTACACACAGCATTTCTCAACTCTGGACAAGTATGTTTCACCAAGAGTTATAAACTGCCTAGGTTTACTTGAAATGACACATCTTCCATAGCAAAGAATATTTCGTATTTTCATGGCAATTTTTTTTTAAACCATTACTTAACTTTTGCAATGTTTATTTGGGATAATGACTATATATGTTATTATTATTATTATGCTCATGAAAGACAAATAAACATACCCAAAGTGTTTTATGGGAAAAATATGTTCCCACTCTTACAACTTTATCCACTTAACTCATCAAATTACTTATGTAAATAATAACAACAAATTTACAAATTTACAGTTACTAGAAGTGTTCATTTTTCTAAACGTAGCCATGATTTTTTGTAGGCTGAAGGCCAAGACCTACATAATGGAGTGGGCATCAAAATTATATTGAATTTATTCCAAGGATTTGTGAAGTTTGCTGTTCTTGACAAGCTAAGAAGCTCCAGTACGCTGATAAGATTCTAGGTTTTTTTCATTTATAGGTGACTTTTTGGAATCTGTAGATGTGTGTACGCACAAACACACCAAAATTCTTCAGTACTTTTTACCAATATACTAAAAACAACAAAAACAAAAAAGACCTAAGTAAAGCAATCTCTTCTTGTTAAAAACAAATAACTTATTTCTAGCAAGTGCTTCCACTAACTATACCATTGGCATAGGCAAGAACATGCCTCACCACTCACTCTCTGAGTAAAGAATTTCTTCCTAACTTCTAACCTAAATTTCCCCTTTTAATTTAAAACCATTCCCCTTTGTCCAGTTGTTGTAGTTTAAGCAGGTGGCTCAGCATCACACAGTAATTCACTCCCTCCCTTTCCAGTGGGATGGGGGAGAGAATTGGGGAAAAAAAGGTAGAAGTCATGGGCTGAGATTAAACTGTTTACTAAGATGGAGAAAAGGAAAAGGATTATACATATATATATATATATACATACAATCTCTCTTCATAAGTGGGGTGCTCTGGCTCACTGACGATTGTTGTGGCCTCCCCTGTACCTGCTCCAACAGTTCCACATCTTTCTTGTGCTGGGGGCACTGAAATGCAGTACTTCAGATGGTGCCTCATGAGGGCAAAATAGAGGGGGACAACCATCTCCCTCATAGGACTGAACTCCCATCCTCATCAAAACTCCTTCTACTTGATGTCATATGGTACAGAATATCCCTTTGGACACTTTAAAACAGCTGTCCTAATTCTATTTCCTCCCAGCTCCTTGGATCCTTTGCTGAGAATGTCATTGGCTCTGTACAACACTACTTAGCGATTATAAACATCAGTGTGTTACCAACATTGTTTTTCTCCTAGAATCAAAAATATAGCATCATACCAGACACTCTGATGAAAATAATTCCATCCCAGCTGAAACTAAGACACCTATCATAATCAAACCATGTAAAAAGTCAGTATCCCTCCTGTTTATAAGCTATGCCCTAGTACTGGAAGGGTGTAATGAGTTCTCCCTACATCCTTTTCTTCTCCAAAATGAACAAACCCAACTCTGTCAATCTCTCTTCATAAGTGGGGTGCTCTGGCTCGCTGACGATTGTTGTGGCCTCCCCTGTACCTGCTCCAGCAGTTCCACATCTTTCTTGAGCTGAGGGCACTGAAATGCAGTACTTCAGATGGTGCCTCATGAGGGCAAAGTAGAGGGGGACAACCATCTCCCTCACCCTGCTGGACACAAAGCTGCAAGTGTATACTGCTGGCTCATATAAAGCTTTTCACCCACCAGAACCCACAAGACCTTCTCTGCAGCGTTGCCCTCAATGGGTTCTTCTCTTTTTATTATATTAACTGCACAACTCAGCTTAATGTAATCAGGAAACTTGCTGAGGGTGCACTTCACCCCACTATATAGGTCATTGACAAAGATGTTGAAGAGCACCAATTCCAAGACAGACCCCTAGGGGACGCCACTCATGAAAAGCCACCACTTGGACATAAATCCATTGATAGTAACTGTCTGGTTATGACTCTCCAACTAATTATTTATCTATCAAATAGCCCAGCCTTCAAATCCATACCTCTCTAATTTGGAGATGAGATGTGGCATGGGACCATGTCAAAGGCCTCGCACAAATCCGTGCAGACAGTATCATTTGCCCTGCCTTTGACTACTGATGTCGTCTGTAATAAAAAAAAGAAAGCCACAAGACTGATCAGGAATGATCTGCTCAGTGAAGCTGTGCTGGCTGTTTTATGTCACTCCCTCATCTCATAGAATCATTAAGGTTTGAAAAGACCACTAAGATCATCTAGTCCAGTTGTCAATCAACCCATCACCACCATGTCCACTAAACCATGTCCATAAATGCCACATCTACTTTTTTCTTGAACACTTTCAGTGACAGTCCAGGATTTCCCTGGGCTGCCCATTTTATTACCACTCTTTCTGAGAAGAAATTTTTCCTAACACCCAACCTGAACCTCTCCTGGTGCAACTTAAGGCCATTACCTTTCATCCTGTCACTGGTTACCCAGGAGGAGATGCTGACCTCCACCTTGCCTCAACCTCCTTTCTTACAGTTGTAGAGAGGGATAAGGCCTCTCCTAAGCCACCTCTTTTTCAGATTAAACAATACCAGTTCCCTCAGTTGCTCCTCATAAGACTTGTTTTCCAGACCTCTCACCAGCCTCGTTGCCCTTCTCTGTATGCACTCCAGGGCCTGAATGTAAGAAGCCTTACAGTGAGAAGCCCAAAACACAGCACTCAAGGTGTGGCCTCACCAGAGCTGAATACAGAGGGAAAAGCCATCTCCCAAGTTCTACTGACGAAACTGTTTCTGATAGAAAGCAAGATGCTGCTGGCCTTCTTGACCACCCAGGCACACTGCTGGCTCGTGTTTAGCTGGCTGTCAAATTAACATCCTCTGCGCAACTTTCCAGCCACTGTGCCCCAAGCCTGTAGAATTGCATGGGATTGTTGTGACCAGCAGGACCCAGCACAAGTTCTTGTGGAACTTCATTCCATTGGCCTCAGCCCATTGATCCAGACTGTCCAGATCCCTCTGGCAGACCTTTCTACTCTCAGGCAGTTCAACACTTACGTGTGACTTAACATAGCATCGAGAAGGATCTGTTCCACAATCCTTCTTGGCACAGACATGAGGCTCTGTGGATCTATTTGGTTTGCTGGAGCTGAACAAAACCAAAAAGATTCTAAGTTACCTTAAAGTTCACTATTAACATTTGCTGTTCCTGTATCTGAGAGAAAGAAATACATAAGCAAAGAGGTCAGGATAGAAAGTGACGGCAAAAGAAATAAAGAGCAAGAAGAGCACATGGGTGACTTAAAGAATAAAAGGAAGGTGAGCAGGATTGCCGCAGCGATCACGTACTCTGGTATTCCCCTTTCTACCTACAGCTGAAAACACTCCTGCCTCTCTACCTCTCTTGCCATACAGCCAAGATGCATACATACAAGCCTTTCCTCTGGAGAAAGGTGATTTTTATTGCTTCTTTTTCTTTTTTCTTTTCCTTTTCCTTTTCCTTTTCCTTTTCCTTTTCCTTTTCCTTTTCCTTTTCCTTTTCCTTTTCCTTTTCCTTTTCCTTTTCCTTTTCCTTTTCCTTTTCCTTTTTCTCTTCTCTTCTCTTCTCTTCTCTTCTCTTCTCTTCTTTTCTTTTCTTTTCTTTTCTTTTCTTTTCTTTTCTTTTCTTTTCTTTTCTTTTCTTTTCTTTTCTTTTCTTTTCTTTTCTTTTCTTTTCTTTTCTTTTCGCAGAGAAAGTAAGAGCTAGGAAACTGCTACTGTGAGCAGATTGCAATAGACATCTGCCCCCTCAATTCTGTGCCTTTTCCCAGCACCCAGAATGCACATATTAAGCTAAATGGCACTGTTATATGCAAATCATTACCAAATGTACAAAATAGCTTAGTCAATAATTTGCATAAATCTTATCCAGAAGTTCACATGGCTTGGCAGCAACATCACTATGTCACTAGCAGTGAAAATGTAAGGGAGAAGGAGTAATGAAATCCTGACAGGCTGATTGAGAATAGCACATAATTTCAGCATTACCAGAGGAGCCTTGAATGCAGACGGGGGGCTGTGAGGGGATCATCAACCCCTCTTTGCCAGGCAGAAGATAAATGAAATGTGAGAGCTAAGCAAAAAAAAAAAAGAGGTGCTGGGTTGAGCTCAGTTTTAATTACAGATGGAGAAAATAATTGTGTGAGCAAATTCAGCTTCAGCACATAATGCATACCGTCCCTCATTCCCAATTTTCCACTGTCAATATACCTGACAGCTATCCGATGTTTTCCAGCATTTATCACAGTTCAAATCCTCTGTGATTGGAGAAGCTCAATGAGAAACTGCCACAAGTTCTGATCCTGCACTGTTAACCAACCAGATAAACTTCAGACTTGCAGCATTGGCAGTGATGGTGTATTAGTCCATTGCCACTGGAAATGTCTGGAACAAGCAAAGAAGAAAGGATTTACTATTTTGGAACATATTTGGTTCACAAACTATTTTCATCCAATTCCATTTGCTGAACGAATTTACATTATTAAGGCTCACTGTGCACTTACTTTTGTTTGGTAGCTCACAGTTCAAACATTTACAGGGTAAATATACCCTGGTTCAGTGGGTTCCCCTTATGAAAGCCTGGAATAACATAACCACAAAAATGAGAAGAAAAGTAGGCCTTTCCAAAGGTATTTGTTGATGAAAGTAGTCCTTTATAAAACCAGTGAGACAGTTCTACTCTGAAAAGGAAGGTCCTGAAGCAGTGGGTCCCTGACATACAGAGATTGAAGCCCCCTGCTCCAGGATGGAAGCATGCTGAAGTGTTTAGCATCTGCAGGGTTTTTCAGCGCTTAGAATTCCCAGTGGATGGGAATTGTGCAAAATCTTGTTGAACACATTATTTGGCCCCTGGCTGACTTGTAACTGTCCAATTTTAGGAATGTGTTCTATTTGTAACACTGACAAGTTGAGCCCTGCATACTCAGACCACTAATGTTAAAAAAAAAGAGATTTATTCCCCCAAATGAAAATGATAAGCAAAAAATCTATAAGCTTGGTTCCAAAAAAAGACCCAACACAGGTGAATTCTTTATTGCATAAGTCAACAGAGTGCTGGAGATTACCCTACCAATGCCAGTGTTAGGTAAGGTCCAGCAAAAATTATACATGAGGATTTTGCTGGACAAAAGCTAATTAATATTTTTTAAAGTAAATCTAGCAAATTAAAATTAACTCAGTGCATTTGCTAAAGTAGTCTTTTGACTTAACTGTTCCATAGGAAGCATAAGTCAGGTTATTAATTCGGTAATAAATTTCACATTTCCTGACATCTGAGTATTTAGCTATGAAACTTTATTTAGCATTAACAGAGAGGGTCCTCTGCTTGTGTCTCTGTTTATTCTCTGTGTGTTTACAATGTATTTAGAGGTAAATAGGCACAAGAAGAGACATCTCTGCCCATAGGGTTTTACAAATTTGTTTAGCACCAAACAGAGCAGTACAAAGAACACACTTGTAGTTTAGCTGTACATATTTGTCCTAGGCATACCAGATACCTTACAGTGGCAGCAAGAGAAAACATGAAATCTGGTATGCTGCTTTGATCTTGCAGTACATCAAATTCAACTTATAACTGAAGAAGGCAGATAGAAAACTGGGGAATGCCAATATTTGTAATGGTGAAAAGAAGAGAAGTAGATCACACACAGTCCAGTATCTTTTCTTCTGCAAGAGATCAGCTATTAGCTATTTATTTTACAGAAAACCTAGATTTCTGCATTTGCATAAAACTGAGAACTTGAAATCAGCTTAAATATTTAACACAAATAGATATCATAATTCTACAACAACTTATTTGCCATGTATGTAATGAATATGCTTCTGATCAATCCATACAGATCTGATGGCGTACATTATTATTTACCAACAGTATTATACTGATTCAAAATATAATAAACATATCTTTGGTGAGGTTAAACTGCAGCCAGAAGTTAAGTGAAACTGTAAATAGTTTAAGTTAGCAGTATGAACAATAATGGTCAAAGCCTAATTCTTAGGATTTAACTGAATAAAATTCCAAACACATAAGGCTCATACAGCAGAAAACACTAATGCAACTGGAAATACAAGTGAAAAGAAAGTAAAAGTAAAAACAATACTTGTGTTGAACAGTTGGTCATTTGTACCTCAGAAAGAAACTAGCTATATTCCTGAGCAACATGAAGTCAATTTCGAATCATAGAATCATAGAATTTCTTGAGTTGTAAGGGACTTTTAAAGGCCATCTAGTCCAATTTCCCTGCAATAAACAGGGACATCTGCAGCTAGACCAGGCTGCACAGAGCCCCAGCCAGCCTGACCTTTACTGTCTCCAGGGACAGGACATCTACGGCTCCTCTGGCCAACCTGTTCCAGTGCTTCACCACTCTTATCATAATTTTTTTTTTCTTTATATCCAATCTAAATCTCCTCTCTTTTAGTTTGAAACCATTTCCTCTTGTCCTATTACAACAGACCCGCTGAATGGTCTGTCCCCTTCTCTCTTATAGGCAACCTGTAGATACTGAAAGGCCGTTCTGAGAACTCTCCAGAGCCTTCTCTTCTCCAGGCTGAACAGCTCCAGCTCTGTCTGTCCTCGTAGGGGAGATGTTCCATCCCCTGGATCATTTTCGTGGCCCTCATCTGGATGTGCTCTAACAGGTCCATGTCTCTCCTGTACTGAGGACTGCACATCTGGACACAGTACTCCAGCTGAAGTCTCACCAGCACAGAGCTCCCTCACCCTGCTGGTCACGCTGCTTTTGATGCAGCCCAGGATATGGTTGGCAAAATTTGAGAGCAGAATAAGTAGGATTAAGCAGTTAAATGTGATGGGGTGGAAGCTTGTCAGCAGAAGTTAAACTTGAGAGGCTGGTTTTTCTATCAGAAACAAACTTGTCACCAGTTAAAATTTCTCTTTGTGGGAAATGTTGCAATAATAGCAAACTGCAATTAAAAGCAGAATAAAGATGGCTAATATAGCCCTGGATTCAGAGGAAGATGAGAAACACTGTATTTGTTAACAGGTTAACAAATATGTATGCAGAGATCACGTCCAATCACATAGAGTTATTGCCTTTGGAACTCTAAAAACTCTACTATATTGTATACTGAACTCCACTAAAAGTTTATAAATGCATTTTTTTCTCATTCTCCAACAAATATGTTACAAAGGCATTTATAATCCATATGGAATTCACTGTTTCAGACAGATAGGGAAGAGAAATCTTTAGTAAAATTAAACATAAGATTAGAAAGTTATTCATGTGAAAAAAGCATTTGTAGATAGAAATCAGCTATGAATGTCACAGAGATATCAGAGGAAAAAATCCATTTCTTGCACAGAAAAATTGCACAAATGGGAAACTGCATTATGGGAATGCTTAGGGTATGATGAGAGAAGCCCTCTTTTAAATTCTTATTCTAGACACCTTTTTTGTTTCCTATTTTCATTTTCAAGTTAAAATAGAAGGAGGTGTTTGTGAAATGTATATTCTGTTTTTAGAAAACAAATTTATTTAAAAATACCTGGCTTAGACTCCTATCAAAGGAGCTTATCAAAATCCCCCATATTCTAACACTGTTGATTCAGAAATATGTGAAAAATTTTACTAAGGAAAACATTAACTCAAAATACTTAGATGTCGTAGCTATCTAGAGAAAAAACAAAGGACTTAGAGAGTGATGCTAGGCAGAGCTAAAGTCTAGGCCTTGCTGTTTGAGAAGTCCTAGGAAGCAACATTTTCAGAAAACAGGGAAGATGCTTCTGGAAACAGAGAGAGCTTCCTTTCAACAAGTAAGGAATTTGGCAAGGGCCTGAAACCCTTGATTTATTTACTTGTTTGATTTGCTTTAATCTCTTAAACAATTGACTAACGTAATCTGATTATTTATCATCCTAAACAGGATGGAGGAGTTGTGGAGCATAGAACACTTTGAAGAAATAGAGTGGCATTTAGATTGGATAACACAAATGAAGTACAAAACAAAATAAATCACCTAAACCCCGAGGCAGATACTGAATTGATCCTCCAGCCGCTGGCAACTCATCCTGCTCAAATCTCATTGTTCTGCTATTTAAGTCATTGGAGGGAAGAAAAGGCAAAGAGTTGGCTGATATATATAACAGCACTGTGTTTCACTAGATGAGGAGTGAGATGCAACAGAGATATTCATGAGACAAGTGCTTTTTTCAGAAGCTAGTCTGATCCAGTCATACACTGTGAATATTCTTCATTTTCTTTCCAAAAAACAGTAACTGCTTCCAGATAGACTATTGCCATCTGAAAATCAGACAGTTTAGAGGACTTAATATCTGTGCTCCTATATGTCTATTCTATAGTCATCATCTATTCAAACATTTTAAAGACAAAGTTTGAATGAGAGAACAAGAGAAGATGTAGAATCAAATCATCTGTCAGACACAAGCTACCTCAGAAGGAACTAAACCTTCATGGAAATACAACTCCTCCTAAGCTCTATAATGGAGGGAATTTGCAACTCTATAGCTGATTGCCTGATTTGTGTATTATTTCCATGGGCCATGTGATGGGTTACTGGTGCTGCACGCCATTGTAAAAGATGCCAAATGTGGTGTATGAAATGAATAAATGTGTAGAAAAACAGCTGCTGACCAGGAGAGAATGAACTTTCCCATTTGCTCTGAGCAGCTAATCATTCATGAAGGCACAAAGCTTGTCTTCAGCAAATCTTAGAAGCACCAAGGATAAGCCTCCTTGATTATGCTGGCCCTGTGGGTCTGGGGAGGTCACACAGCAATTGTCCTTCTCCAACCAGACTGTTATGAACATGCCTTACAGGAGCACTTCCAATTCTTTTCTACACTGCTTAAGCAGCGTGTAAGAGCCTTACAGATTTATTTTGGATGCAAGCTAGAACTACCACTAAAAGTTAATGTAACCATTACAAACTTCATAATTACGGTGATGCACTGCTGTGCTCTGTGTGATATATATGAAGTCTAAGAAAATACTAAACAGAGATAAATGAACTAAATTTCGGACTCCCATGGACTACCTTGATAACTTGAATCAGTGATAAAAGCATCCATCTTAATGTACTCCCTATCAACAATACAAACTCAGGTTCAATATTGGAAAAGGAAAATTCAAAATGTCTTCTGTGCTCGTATCCTGCTCAGCTGTGGTGACCTGCTGGCTGTTTTCTCTGAAATGCAAGCACTCTGTTTCCTGTGTAGTTTCTGCTTTATTGTGGAACACATTGTACTCATATGTTACAGAACTTTAAATTGGTTGCTGTATTTGGCAAGTTTTAGGTTCTTCATCCTGTGAAAAGGAGCCATTAATCTTTATAAAGTATATTGTTTCTCAATAATTATAAGGATGACATCGGTGTAGGGTGATTTCTTTAGGATATAAAATCTTGCTGGGAATCTCAGTGACTGCTGGTTTATGTTCTTGGAGTGCCATCTAACTGACTTACACAGACTTCTAACAGTTTTTCGATATTTTAAAAAAACCTTTTGTCACACCAGTGGTAATTTACTTTTTTATGAGTAACAATACACACTAAACAGAGGCACAAAGAGAAGAACAGTAAATGTCAAACAAAACTTTGTTAAAGTCACAGTTATAATTTGAGAAGAAAAATTAATGTGCAGTGAGTGGAGTTCATAGAATCATAGAATCATAGAATCACAAGGTTGGAAACGACCTATAAGATCATCTAGTCCAACCGTCTTCACACTGCCACTGCTACCACAAGCACTAAACCAGATCTCACAGCTCCTCGTCCAGATGCCTCTTGAACACTGCCAGAGATGGCGACTCCACCACCTCCCTTGGCAGGCCATTTCAGTGTCTGACCACTCTCTGAGAGAAAAAGTTCTTCCTTAAGTCTAACCTAAACCTCTTCTGATACAACTTGCGGCCATTCCCCCGGGTCCTGTTTGTTGCCTGGGAGAAGAGGCCAAACCCCTCTTCTCCACAATCTCCCTTCATGAAGTTGTAGAGTGCAATGAGGTTTCCCCTGAGCCTCCTCTTCTCCAGACTAAACAATCCCAGCTCCCTCAGCCGCTCCTCATAGGACTTGTGCTCCAGACCCCTCACCAGTTTCGTTGTCCTTCTCTGGACACGCTCCAGGGCCTCAATGTCTTTCCTGTAGTGAGGGGCCCAAAACTGAACACAGTACTCGAGGTGCGGCCTCACCAGTGCTGAGTACAGGGGGATGATCACCTCCCTGCTCCTGCTGGACACACCATTTCTAATGCAGGCCAGGATGCCGTTGGCCCTCTTAGCCACCTGGGCACACTGCCGGCTCATGTTCATCCGAGCATCAACCAACACCCCCAGGTCCCTTTCCTCTTCACAATCATCCAGCCACTCATCCCCAAGCCTATAGCGCTGCATGGGGTTGTTGTGGCCAAAGTGCAGGACCCGGCACTTGGCCTTGTTGAACCCCATCCCGTTCACCTCAGCCCAGCGATCCAGCTTATCTAAGTCCCTCTGAATGGCCTCCCTACCCTCAGGCAGATCCACACCACCTCCCAACTTGGTGTCATCTGCGAACTTACTGAGGGTACACTCAATCCCCTCATCTAGGTCATCAATAAAGATATTAAACAAGATAGGCCCCAGTACCGACCCCTGAGGAGTTGGCTGCTTATCCTCAATAAATAGCCAAAGAATTGTACAGTGTCACACAAAGTGCAGTAAATTAAAATGCAAATCAGAAACAATTAAACAATTCCCAGGTTCTGCCTGTAATTTCAAACTACATGTAGATGAATTACGGCATCTCTGCCTCTTCCAACTTCTTTCTGGAAGCCCGGGCATCATGAGGTTGCATGTTGCCCAGAAGCACAAGAGCTGTTCTCCTTCTTGCAAGGTTTTGAGCTATCTGTGTCCTGAGAAACACATAATTTCAGCTCCTAGGGAGCCAGCAGAAATCCTCTGCAGAGTGCTGCAGAGGGAGCATGAGCAATTCTATGTGTTTGACCAAATGCAATCAGAGGGTCTTGTGTTGCCAGAAGGACTCTATCTTCTCTGGTGACCCACTGCATGCAAGGCTCTGCACAGGGAGCAGACTCAGTGCAGGGTCTATTACTTGGGTCATACAGAACTTGCACAACATCTGTTCACCTATTTTTTTCAATAACCCATCTTACATCCTCTTCTCCCTTTTCTCTTGTGTTTGCATCTCTGGAAAGCACCTGGAGCTTTGTACTTCTGTTTAGCATTTTCAGAACAATAACATCACGCATTCCTACTCTTTTGCCTTTCATGGTGACACAGATGTTGCTCACGCTCCAAAGAGGAAGAACCCTAAGTGGCTGCACACTATTTATCATTGTTCTCCCATTAAGAAAGGAAAAGTAAGCATTTATTTTCTCCCACTATGGTTCTGCACTGCAAAGCCACAGCTGACATGCTGTAGCCATTTTATATTCTTCTTTTTTTGTTGGTAAACTCAGCTGCCTCGGAACTGCAAGTGTCAGCCCACAAGACAAACAGTGGCACATATCAGAATAAGATTACTGTAGAAAGTGTTATTTTATTAAAACTTTCTTGAAAGTCCAAAGTAAATATGACATTTCTTCTTCCTGAAAAGGTGGTGGCAGGATAAGATTAACAGAGTTTCTGTTGCTGACCCCGGTTCCAAAAGCTGCTTTAATACGAGCAACACACTAAGCACACAGCATTAACAAGAGAAAGCACTAACAAGAAAGAGAGAAACTAAAAAGTAGTCTTGGGTGGAAGATGCATAAATCCTTGGGCATTCCATCACTCCTCAGAGAGTTCTGAAATACCTATAGAACTGAGCAGACATCTGCCAGCACAATGACTTCTTGCCTTTGGACATAGGCATCTGTCAGAAACAATAACCAATATGGTATGGATTGTGTACTGCTCTGTTCCCACTGTGTATGGGTCTCTGAGTAGCCACATGTGAAACAGCCTTGGAAGATTCCTCCCAAGATACCTGGGTCAGTGTTCTGATGAACCGCCTCTATTGTCAATGGGGAAAATCCACTCCCTGGGGTCTCCTCTGCCCTGTCCTCTCTCATTTATGGGAGAATACTAAGACAGGCAGGGATCACTGAATTCAGCTCTTGGGACACTGGCACACACTTTATCAGCCTTCACAAGACAAAAATTATGCTGGTCATATCCTTTGCCTCACAGTATAGCTGCCATGGCATACCTTCACAAAATACATGTTTCTACTGTGCTATATTTTCCAATCATTGATCATAGAATCATAGAATGGCCTGAGTTGAAAAGGACCACAATGATCATCCAGTTTCTACCACCCTGCTATGTGCAGGGTCGCCAACCAGCAGACCAGGCTGCCCAGAGCCACATCCAGCCTGGCCTTGAATGCCTCCAGGGATGGGGCATCCACAGCCTCCTTGGGCAACCTGTTCCAGTGTGTCACCACCCTCTGAGTGAAAAACTTCCTCCTAATATCTGACCTAAACCTCCCCTGCCTCAGTTTAAAACCATTCCCCACTGTCCTATCACTATCCGCCCTTGTAAACAGCTGTACCCCTTCCTGTTTATATGCTCCCTTCAAGTTTTGGAAGGCCACAATGAGGTCTCCCCAGAGCCTTCTCTTTTTCAACCTAAACAAGCCCAGTTCCCTCAACCTTTCTTCATAGGAGAGCTGCTCCAGCCCTCTGATCACCTTAGTGGCCCTCCTCTGGAGCCGCCCCAAGAGCTCCACATCCTTCCAGTACTGGGGGCCCCAGGCCTGGATGCAGTACTCCAGATGGGGCCTCACAAGAGCCAAGTAGAGGGGGACAATCACCTCCGTCTCCCTGCTGGCCACCCCTTTTTTAATGCAGCCCAGAACACAGTTGGCTTCTGGGCTGCAAGTGCACGTTGCCAGCTCATGTCCAGCTTCTCATCCACCAGGACCCCCAAATCCTTTTCTGCAGGGCTGCTCTCAAGGAGATCTTCCCCCTTGTATGTTTGTATAAATACCTGGGATTGCCTTGACCCAAGTGCAGCACCCTGCACTTGGCCTTATTGAACCTCATTGGGCTTTCATGGGCCCACTTCTCCAGCCTGTCCAGGTTCCTCTGGTGGCTTCCCCTCCTTCCAATGTGTTGACCACACCACTCAGCTTGGTATCATCTGCAAACTGCAAATTGAGGTCAACAATGTTCTTCTTTGAACCACGCTCCAAGTGCCAAGAAAAATGTTACCTACTCTCTGGATAAGGGCTGCATGCTGGCAGCATGCTCCTAGCATGGCAGGCCACATGACGTCCAGCAGTCTGGAGTCTCAGCATACTGTGCCTGCAGTCTGGGGCAGCCCAGAGGAAAACATGCAACCGAAGAATGTGATAGAAAGTACCATCGATCTCCCACAAACTAGAGGGCAGTGGAATAGTCTGCAACAATAAAAGAGTAATGAAGGAGCTATTAAGAGAACATCTGTAAAGAAATACTTATTTTTTCATGACCAGATGCTTCCAGATATGATGTAACAACACTTCAAAATGTTAGGGTGGAAAGGGTAAGGATAGCTCAATTGGCTGCGTACTTGAAACCTGAACAGCACTTGCAAGCTCAGACTATATTCAGTCAGGGAAGAAGGATAAGGTTTTTTAGTGTATATGGGCAAAAATATTCACATAAAGTCCAGAAATACGTATAGGATTCAGTTTCAGCTACTGAACAAAATAGACTCTGTCCTGGCATTTGTAAATACAAAACATTCCTCTGTGCTTTACACCTCACATACAGGAGAAATATATCTTCATGATGTAATTACATAAGGGCTTAAAAATATTTATTAGTACAGGCAATATATGATCTCTCATGTTTTACATTCGAAGTAGGGGAATTAATGGCTTTAAGACAAAAGTCAGCAAAAATTTAAGAGCTGGCACTTATAATATTTATAGTAGTTCAGCCTTTTATCTATGTAGGGTCATTCCTTAGGTCAAATGAGCAAAAAATTATTAGTCTTTTTCAAGCTTTGTTATTTTAATCATAGGACAAACTGAAAGGAAGGACAGTGATGTGTACCAGTTTGAATGCTTTCCCTTCCCTAGACAAATTTTGCATCTTTTCAGCTCCTGAATATCATAAATCCAACTTTAAAAATTACCAAAGGGCCTTGGGAGTCTCTGGAGGTCCATGCTGATTGTAAGCTTTCCAATGTAACATCCATTTACAAGAAGGGCACAAAAAAGGACCCAGGAAACTAGAGACATGTCAGTTTAACCTCACCACCTGGAAAAATTACGGAACGTATCACAGAATGTAGCATCATAGAATCATTAAGGTATCATTAAGGTTGGAGAACACCACTAAGATCAACTGGTCTAGTCGTCCATCTACCACCATTATTGACCACTAAACCATGTCCTTAAGCACTGCCTCTACCCTTTCGTTACACACCTTCAAAGGTGACTTCACCACATACCTGGGCAACTAATTCCAATGCATTATCACTTTTTCTGAGAAGAAATTCTTCCTAATATCCAGCATGAAATGCCCCTGGCACAACTTGAAGCCATTCTCTCTTGTCCTGTCACTAGTTAACTGGCAAAAGAGGCCAATGCCCATCTCGCGACAGCCTCCTTTCAGATAGTTGTAGGGAGAGATAAGGTCTCTCCTGAGTCTTCTTCAGACTAAACTGTCCCACTTCCCTCAGCTGCTTCTACCATTTGAGCTGCAGACCCCTCACCAGCTTTGCTGCCCTTCTCTGGACACACTCCAGGGCCTCCATGTCTTTCTTGTAGTGAAGGGCCCAAAACTGAACACAGTATTCAAGGTGCAACCTCACCAGTGCTGAGTACAGGGTGATGATCACCTCCCTGCTCCTGCTGGTTACATTAGTTCTGATATAAGCCATCAGGACATGCTGCTGGCTCACCTTCAGTTGAGCTTTGTCCAGCATCCCAGGTCTGTTTCTTCTACGCAGTCCTCCAGCCACTCTGCCTGTATCGTTGCATGGGGTTGTTGAGGCCAAAGTGAAGACACTTGATCTTTTTGAACTTCATCCCATTGACCTCAGCCCATCAATCCAGCCAATTCAGATCCTTCTGAAAAGCCTTCTTACCCTCAGACAAATCGATATGGTGTCATTTGCAAACTTACCGAGCGTACCCTCAATTTGCTAATCCAAATCATCAATAAAGATATTTTACAGGACAGACCCCAATATCAACCCCTAGGATAGACCGCTCGTGACCAGTTGTCAGCTGGATTTAACTGTATTCAGCATACTTAGATTATCCTGGGTGCCATTGAAAGGCACTTAAAGAACTAAATTGTTATCTGGCATAGTCAAAACGGTCCATCAAGAGAAAGTCTTGCTTCAGTAATTTTGATCTCTTTCTATGATAATGTTACCTGCTTGGCAGATGAAGGAAAGGTGATAAATGTAATGTTTCTGGATGTTAGTAAGGACTTCGATACTATCCCTCAGCACTCTTCTAGCTAAACTGCCCAGCTGTGAGACAAACAGATTCCTGCTGTGCTGTGTGATGAATTGGTTCAATGGCAGAGCACAAAGGGTGAGTGGTGGGGAGAAGCTCAGCTCCAAGAGACCTGACAGAAGGCTCAGCATGAGCCAGCAGTGTGCCCTGGCAGCCAAGAGAGCAAACCACGTTTTGAAGTTTGGGGAAAGGCACAGAGCTGCCAGGGGTGGTTCAAATGGTCATTAGGAAAAATTTCTTAATCATGAATGTGATCAAACACTGGAACAGGCTTCCTAGTGAGATGGTTGCAACCTCATTTCTGACAGTGTTCAGGAGGCATTTGGATAATGCCCTTAACCTTAACATTTTGTTAGTCCTGAAGTCATCAGGCAGTTGGATTCAATGATCTTTGAAGATCCCTTCCCACTAAACTGTTCTATTATTTTATATTATTAAAAGGCAGATAATGACAAGTCATTTGCAGTCTTGTGCAAGGTACCAGTGAAGAAGATGCTCTGAGAAACTTGTGTCAAATATTGTGGATAATCTTGTTCATCCAAGCCAAGGAAGGATTAAATCAAAAAGGAAAACGCATAGAGGCTCTTTAAGATGAACGGGGGCTGTGCAGCCCTTCCATAGCCAATTGTTCATTGACTATGGAACATTGTTCAGCACCCCAAAGAGAGGTCAAGGACAGAAACGTCATCACTGCTTACCATTCATTACCTCATACTCTCATGTAAGAGTCATACAGGAAGAAAATTATTTAATCTGGTGGATAATACTGGAAAATAATGAATGAATATAAACTGACTGTAAATAAACCTAATCAACAAACAAGGAGAGATCCATAAGAGAAGTACGGCTCTGAAACATTGTCCCAAGTGACGCAGAGAAAAACTGAGCTGGACTGAAAATGTAAGATGTATTTTGGTAGTAGTGTATTACTGCATATCATGCCTCTGAGAAAAATAAATTAGACTCAGCACCAGAAAGTCCATTCAATACTAAATTCCCCCCAAAAGCTACACAGGAAATATATCTTTCAATTCTTTATTTTTTTTTTTATTTGTAATGTCATAAGTCATCTGTATCTACTAGGAAACAAAGAGATTATCACCAACACAGTGCTACAAATAACCTCAGTGCAGGAGCACTATAACAGGGTCATCAAAACCAGTTCCTACTTGGGCTATAGAAAGAGAAGGATTTTATTTCATAGACAACATCTTCCTACCTCAACAATCTTTCAATGGTATATCTCCATGCAACTGAAATTCAAAACTCAAAAAACTAATGCAAGTGTGAAATACGTAGGATTGATAGCAGATTTAGAGATTTCTCACCTTATATTTGCAAGATAGAAGACAATTTTTTTCTGTTGCCAGGAGTTTTTACATTGGGAAGGGGGAACAACAGAACCCTAGGTAGTGGGACAGAGCTACTTCAGACACATATCTTTCCCACTTATTGACAAGCAACTCCATGGAAATTATGTGGGAAGTAGAGTGGTGTAACATTGCTTATCCTTTGAAACTACTTTTTAAGACATCATTCTGTAACTGAGACAATTTCTACTCTGGAAGGTGAAAATTAAGTTGCCAAGAAATGTGATGGTATAGATATGAATACCTTATTTTGTGTCAATCCAGGTGGCTTGGAGAATGCTCCAGGCTTGTGAAAGGAGGTCTTTTCTTTGCATTCCAGGTCACCTGCTTGCACCATATAAAAAGAATGGAAATATCACAAATTTCTACAACCGAAGGAAAGTGATTAGAAAGAAAGGACAGGCAAATTTCAGAAAGGTTTCTCACTTAACCATGTTTCCAGTAACTTTTTTTTTTTTGTCTACTTTATCCAAATGACGTCTCTGCAAATATGGGCTGCAAACTTCACAAGAACTCTTGTTTTCTATGGCGAATTAGTCTAATAGTTCACAGTGAGTCATTTTTAAATAGTTCAAGCTGTTATCTATTCATGAGGAATATTATGTCTTCATATTATTTACTAGCCAAAGCTATTCATTTTATGGCTATTTATCTATGAAGATTGTTCTCAAGTGAGTTCATTATGTGTGCCTAATACCTCAAATGCCAGGTTTACTGGTTATTGTAACTGTATACTATTCCCTTAGCAATGCTCCTGACTGAATGAATACTACTACCTTTAAATTATCTTAAATAATATTTAGTGGAAGTAATATTTAAATACATGAAGCTCCAAACATAATTCTGGAAATATTCTCTTTTTCTCAGCATACAATTTTACACTTCTGTGGACACTCTAACAAACAGTTCACTGTTGGGAATATTTAGAGTAAACAAGAAAGGTCCAAAAATGCCAAGACCCAACTTTGCCTTCTTTTGTGATCAAATAAGAACAAAACTGTGGTCTATTTGACTGAGCAACTCTTCTGAGACCTTCACACATATTGATCTTTGATCCTAGCCAGAAAATACAAGTCTCTGTGTGCGTTTTTTTCTTCTTAGGGCCAGAAGCAAGTAAATAGCTATTTCAGAATTTCAAGTACAGACTTCCTCTCTTAACTCTCTGCAGCCTTCAAAGGCCACAGAATCAAGGCACTGATTACCTAGTCTTTCAGTCCCCAGATGATTCATATATTTTATGTAGGGAAGGAGCTACAGGAAGTCAGCTCTGGTTCATGAATTTAGAGAGGCTATGAATACAGAGAGGCATGCCGTGGAAAACACAAACTAATTAAATCAATAGCAAAGATTCAAGCAACACTAACAGAGTGGGATTAGTAGTACTATAAAATTAGACTTATGTAGATATCAAGAATTTTTAGCTTGAATTTGAATAAGACACGCTCCTGTGCACCTTCAGAATCCCAGCTGAGTTGAGCACAAGTTTTATTTTAAGCTGTAGAAGCAGTCTCAGAATTTTTCTGAGTGGAATTTTTAACAGCTAAACTAAAATCACCTTCTTCCTCCTTAACTTATATGGAAACCTTAAGTATGGCATATTAGTACCTTTCAGTGTTGGTTTTGTTTTTGTCTTTTTTTTAAAGCACTTGCAACACAGAAAGAAAAGTGCTATTTTGGCTTTTGCATTTATATTGTCATCCCTAAAAAGATCTCAGATCGTACAAAGACAATATTTATACAGTGCAAGTAAGAGAATAGCAACTAGGTGTCAGTAAATAACTTGATCCATCCACATTTAATAACTGGTTAGGATCAACAGGTTCAAGAACAATTCATAATATTTTGCTACACACCAGAAGGCTTTGCTGGCTGTTATGAGTTACTGGAAATCGCAGATTTTCACAACTATGTTTTAAATAACAAAAATAATTTTGTACTAAGTCCAGGCATGATGGGGTTTTCAACATTCCTTTAGCCTCCTAAGGTCAGAATATCTTATTTTTCCAAGAGCAGGTCAGAACCTCCTCTTCTCTCAACAATGAAATTCATTCCATTTAAAGATGCTTTTACTACTACATCATCAATTCTAGAGCATCTATGATCTTAAACAAGGAGAATCGTAGATTGTTACTTGTTTCTCCCATTTAGGAATTACTCCCAGGTTCATGTCTTCTGTTTTCTCCTTCCCCTGATGTTTTCTGTCAGCTTCTTTGGCAGCGTGTGCTGTACCTACAAGGCACCAAGAGTCCATTCTTCAAGTTCTGCAGGCAGAAAACATCCCAAAGATCTCAAGCATGCAAACCCCAACGAGTAAAAATGAGTGGTGCTTCAGCTCTATCAAAACAGAGCTAAGGAACATATACTGACTCTATTCATATATCATTTATTTTAACCAACAGCCTATATTTTTAACAGTACGTCACTGGGCTTAACTTTTATTTTATAGAGTGGTAATTGCAGAGAACAAAGAAAAGAGGAATCATCACATTAGCATCTGTGAAATAATGACTCATATGCCTACAGACTCATTGTCTTACACTAACAAATTGCAAAGCCCACAGAAGCTTTTGTTAATGATCTCTATTGAGGGATTGATGGTAGCAGGAATGGCTGGCATCTGCTGTTCCAGAAATGAACTAAATGAATTTAATTTCTTCTCTTGAAAGAAAGTAATATCCAAAGAAGTATCAGACACAGTTTCTCTGTGATTCTCTCTTATTTTGCAGACATTCGCATTCATTGCAGTGACAAGCTGGGCATGCAAATATGAGGAAACATGACAGCCTTTGAAATGGAAAATCTTAAGAAGCAGACACACAAAACAAACTGGAAAAGGACTGACATACAAGTGACAGTACACTAGCACAAAAATGGAAAAAGGACAAGAACAGATAGAAATCATGCTATGATGTGTGGATTCATTGCTTGGATTTGCACTGTCTGTACATTGGAGGACTCTACTGAAAGTCATCCAACAGTCAGAATCTGGTTTTGCTTAGCAGCTGGTGCCGCCTAGCCAATTGATGCATGAGAAATTACATCTTATCACCTCAGGAACTCCCTGAAAAGGCATTTGGGAAATTACTAAGTTCAGTGCCTGCAGTAGACATTCTCATTCGTACCTTTCTACTCGGCTCCTGTGAGGCCCCATCTGGAGTACCGCATCCAGGCCTGGGACCCCCAGCACAGGAAGGACGTGGAGCTCTTGGAGTGGGTCCACTAAGATGATCATAGGGCTGGAGCACCTCTCCTATGAGGAAAAGTTGAGGGAATTGGGATTATTTGGCTTGGAGAAGAAAAGGCTCTGGGGAGACCTCACTGCGGCCTTCCAATACTTGAAGGGAGCATATAAACAGGAGGGCGAACAGCTGTTTACAAGGTGGGTAGTGATAGGACAAGGGGAATGGTTTTAAACTGAGACGGGGATGTTTAGATCAGATATTAGGAGGAAGCTTTTCACTCAGAGGGTGGTGACACACTGGAACAGGTTGCCCAAGAAGTTTGTGGATACCCATCCTTGGAGCCTGGTCTGCTGGTTGGTGACCCTGCACATAGCAGGGGGGTAGAAACTAGATGACCATTATGGCCATTCTATGATTCTATGAACTCTGCTAAAAGCAAACAACCTCCATCCCCCTTCACTTATACTTGCTTCTCATTGCTGCTTATTAAATAAAATACTGCACCTGGGATCTTTTGGGGTCCTTTGTGTGTTTGAAAATGTTTTTTGTTCTAAATTCTAAAGAATATAGCACCAGTGTAAGAGACTGGAAAGCAGTTGTTAGTAGCCAGTATCCAGACATCTCACTGACATGAATCAGATCTTTGCAGACTCCTATTCAGATACACAGATATTAAATTCTCATCTTCCCTTACGTACTCCAGAAGTACTAGACAAGTACCATGGGTTATTACAACAAATATTTTAAACACATACTTTCTTTCTGTATCCTTCCCACCATAGGTGATTAAAGAAGTGCACTAGGTTGTACAGTTAGACCTCAGCTCCCTGAAAACTGACTTTCCATCCTGAAGTGATCACTCATATTTCAAAAGAAAATAGAGGATAGCAGTTAATATACTAGATCCAAATTCTCGGCTGAAACTAAATAAACAAATATCACTGATATGAACAAAGCTGAAATGATGGGTACCAACAGAATGATCCTTAATCATTTTAACTGCTCTTTATCCATTCATTTTACTTCCTGTTCATTCCTATGTCTTCTTTTCCTTGATGTAGGGATTATAGTTTTTGTCTGTTTTTGTTTTCCTCATAAATCTCATCTATTCTACCTTTAGAATTTTCTGGAAAAAATAAAAAATAATAAAAAGGAATAATGCAAGAGCTACATCAATTTTGCCAGTAATATCAGGCATGCCAGAGCCCCATTCTAAATTTTTGTTTGATGATGACTCATCTGATACCACACCAACTTCCAAGTCTGACAGATTTTTTTAGACAAGTGGTGACAGATGTTGAGGATCTGAGTCAGGAAAACAGCCTTTAGTATTTAATGTGGTAATGAGGAATTAAATTGCCAGAGGCATGAAAAATAATTGTTCATTTACACTGGAAACATTGATGCAAAATAATAATAATAACAATAATAATAATAATCATTACAGCAATGAATCCGCAAAACAGTAGAACAACAGACCCAAGTCTTCTACTATACACTGCGCTGAAAATTTAATACCTTCTCAATATAAAACTACATACTCAGTAATGTAGTTCTTGTAAGCTTGAATTCCTTGCCCACATCCAAAGCAGACAGAAGTAAAAAACGCAGCACCTTAAATTCAAACTTCTGTGTGAAACTTCAGACTACAGTACCAAAACAACTGTGAAAATAATGCTGTCATTATTAACTTTCTTTTGATCTTCCAGTTCAGAATGAACTATTCTGATCCAATATATTATCAGACATTTGCATGTAATTTTTTTTTTTCTTCAGTTTTTTGTAGCAAATGTCATAGATAAAGAACTGATGGAATTTGGGGAGTTCAATTGCTTTGAGCTATATTTAGCAGGGTTTATCTGCGATTACATTTGACTTGGAGCTGAACCTATTAATTAGATACAATGGAAGATGTTTGTTTGATTGTGGAGCAATAAAACTTTCAGCTTCTTACCAGGGAGTCAACAGCATTATCATTTGTCACTATAATTTTCTTCCTCTTTATAGCAGGCGACAATAGATCTTGCTTGCAAAATGATGGGCAGCAGCTTTACTCCCCATCAGCATCCCTTGCAGGGAACTGTAGGTGGTGGCACTGTTGACTATTCCCCCCAGTTCTGGATGCCTTCCATAAATAATGAAATGTCACTTCCATGATGCTGGCTGGTACAGTAAACAATAAAATAACTCCTCCACCAAACCTCCCTGGCAGAAAGCCGCTGTGGCTGAGGACTCAGAGAATGCCTTCAGGCTTGAAATAAGGAGCTGTCAGTCTGTGGGTCAGTAACTGCAAATGGACACACATCAGCAAAAAAAAAAAAAAGAGTATTTAGCCGTTCACAGAGGAATTTGGAATTGTTACTCCTTCCTCTACTTCAGAGAAAACATCTTCCCAAAACAATTTTCCATGGATTTTATTTGCCTTTTACTTCCTTCCTGGAAAATAGGCACCAAAAGCATAACTTTAGAACAAAAACAAACAACAACAACAACAACAACAAAAACAAATCCCCCCCGCAAACAGATTTTGTGCTGTTGATTTTGGCCAGCTTTGTCCACTTTTTATTTCCCCCTCCTTCTTTTCCAGTCTAATTAAAGGAAAAGTAAAACACAGAAAGCTTGTGAAAAACAGTAGATGCTTTCAACACTCATTTTGTGAAACAGTACTTTTTCAGGAAGTGCTGTAACTGAAATGTAGCTCCCAGATAAAAGAAGAGACACTGATTTGGAGAAAAATATATTGGTCAGGCAACCAGGGCCTAATGTCACCAGATGCTCACGGGGAGCCATCAGATTCTCGTGATTAGCGTGTGTAAGAAACAAAGCAAAGGTATGTTCAGTGAGGGTAGAAGATACGTACTCCATCTGTCTCAGAGCAATTAGATGGCAAAAGCAACTGACAATATTTTTTTCTAAGCCACGTGGTACTGTAATTATAGGAAGAAACACAGGGGACGTTACTGGAGGAGAGCTGAACATGAAACATGGAGCAACGTTGAAATAAAAGGAACATACTGTACAACTAAAACAGATATTAGTGCTATAAAGAGATGGTCTGAACTAGAACTGTATTTCATTCATTCACTAAAAATAATGAGTATTTGGGGATTGTGTAAAACATTTTTTTCCTCCATTAAGGAAATGGAGAAATCAGCTTATAACACATGAAACAAAGCAGTCAAATAACACCTCCCTTCTCTCCTGAAATCTTCTTTCTGTTCAAGTAAAACATACTGAGAAAAATATTGCAAAGAAAAAGAAATGTTTCAATTTTTCCACTAGAAAAGGAAATAAAACAAGCAAAATCTAGTATGAAAGTGAGTTAAATTTCTGAAGTTAACATTGGAAGTAGAAATTGTTGTCTTCTTTATTTTGCCCCTAAGATATTCTGAGTTTAAAAAAACTCAGGAAACTCTATAATAAAAAATTTCAGCATGTAATTTCTAGACAATATTCAGACTGTTTATGTTCATAAAATCCCTTCTGGATTAACCCTTGTATCATTGAGTTAATGCTTTATATATTCTACTTTCAAATGTGTCTGATTGGGGTTCTACTTATTTCCTAAGGATAGAATTATGTGGCTGTATACTTATCTTTATCAAGGAATTTTCCTATTCAATTAATCTATACCTATGGGGCTTTTTGGATGCATTTGACTGTTTCATAATTTGTTTGCATCTGTGAGATATAAAAAAATCCATTTTCATCACTGAAGTAAGCTATGACAGTCCTCGATTTTTATCATTGTTTCAATCATTTCTTAAATGAAGAACCCAAAACAACACAGACTTTCCTCAATTATGCAATATACAGTAAATTACAAGATCATCTTTATTTAGGTGTTCACTGTTGTTCCACAATACTAATTGAATGCAACCTTTTTCTGACATAGAGTACTGTCAGCATTTTATAGCCTAAAATTTCAATAAAGATGCTCCTGGAACATACTAGTTTTGGAACATAATCCCCTGTGTCTTCAGTAAACGGATAAGACAGAATGTGCAACACTATGCCAAGTGACAATATTAAAGTTTTATTAGATGTAACTAACTGTTGTCCTTCCTTGCTGAAGCAAGGAATTTCTTTACCTGGTAAGGTATTTAGTAGGTTGTGGCTTGACTTCAGTAGAGAACAATTCCCTCTATAGCAAACCCCCAAAATTTATAAACTCGATAAGGTCATCAGTTTCCCTTGTGCAGAGATTTCTGATGGATTCTTCACTCATGAAATAAAAAGGAGATGCATTTACGCCTGCAGACACTTCTACATCTTTAAAGATGGTGCTGGTGGAGAACACAGTCTTACATGCTTACATACGGCTGGCTAGCTTAGATTACAAATAGGCATTGGAATGACTTCATGGCTCCCGTCCATGACATCAGTAGTTCTCCAGTCATGCAAATTTTCCTGTCCTCTCCACCTGCCATTCCATTCAGAGTAAACAACACAACTTTCTGATGGGAAAAAGCAAATTAAACTACTTTAAAATACAATAAAAACTTTTGGGTGGCTTTGTTCGTTTGAGAAAATGAGCATCTCTCTTCTGCGCTGCTTTCATTTTATACTCAGTTCTGATAAGGACTATAAAATTACTTGCCTTTTTGTGATAAGTGCATCATCATTGACATAACACAACGTAACTAGACAGACAAGCACTCTGTAGCTCACACATAGCTTTGATAGCACTTTAGGAGAGCTGTTCCATGTTAAAATCAGTCTGAATGCAGTCACTGGAAAACAAGCCATAAAATGGCTCTCTAGGCTAAATTTATTCAGGTTGTACATCAGATGGAGAATGTGTTGCTCTAAACTTCAAAGGAGAGGAAAAGATGAAACACAAGTCTTCTGTAAGCATTCACTGATGTAAAAGAGTATATATTTAAACAGGTACATTTTGAGATGATGCATCCACAGTTTAAAGGTGAGACTTTTCATCTTTGCATTGTCAGTGTTCCTCCGTAAGTAAATACCCTTCATTCCCTCACCATCTTTTTTAGAGAGATCTCTGAATGATAAAGCTTACATCAGTATAATTCCTGCATGATTGTATTAGAATATGTGAAGCAACAGATAAGTGACACATTTCCACTTCATGCTGATTTTTGGTGAAGAATGAGCACTGAAGCACAGTTTCTGTTGTAGAAATTTTGATTCCTACCACATAAACTTGCATCTTTTACCTTCAGAAGAAAAAAAGAAGGAAAGTTGTTTCAAAAGTAGGATGCACTAGCAGAGAGACTCTTATTTGTCATTTCAAGCAAGAGTCTGCAGTGACAGTTAAGAATTTATGAAGTTGTTTGCCATCTTAGTAAAAGAAAAACTAACATATGGCTTAAGTACATGTCTCATCTCCTAGTTTTGCATTGGAGGTTTTGACTGTGACTTTGCCATTAGTGTTGAGCTATGAAGAGAGAGAAAAATCTATGCTTTCAGGGATTTCCTATAACTTACATCAAAAGCAGCTGCAAGAAAAGTTGTTCTTCATTTCTTATTAATGAATAGTGAGTGGTAGCTAACAAGTAAAGGAAGAAAGACAATGAAGAGGCATTCTCCTCCTCCAGCCAACTGCCAGAGATGATGTAATGGAAAAGAGAGATGTTCATCATTTTGTCAGCCGTTAGCCACTTTTCAACCTCATGTATCACTTGCAGGTGAATTAAGCAGAAGAAAACAGCATCTGTTTATTTCTTACAGATAACAAAACACTATTATTAGGATTAAAAAATTTTGATGAAGTCTCTTCTCCAGCAAAAACTTTGTTTACCTTTAATGTATCTAAACAGTACAAACAAGTTACTGAAAATTCTTATTTTTTTGTGTGAGTTTCTAAGTGAGAAATTGAGCTTATGAAAAAAAAATTATGTTATCTAATTTCTCGGCCCTTGTGTTTTATGAAATTATTTTTATTGATTCAAACAATTCTATTTCTATGATGACTTTTATAGAAAATGCAACACCAGTGAAAGCTGGTATCATGGACATTAATACATGAATATATACTTGTTTTGGCATTTGCTTTCTCTTTCTAGAAATAATTCTTGTAATGAATAGCTGTGTATTAACTGTCCACATACAAAAGGTAGATGATTTATTCACTTTAAGTGAATTTAAAAAAAAATAAAAATCCATACAATATTTTCAAGGACGTGTTTATAAAACCTGTACTGCTGTTGAAACATACCCCAAGGGCTTTTGGGCTGCTATTTTACTTAGGATTTAAGCAAGGTGTGGCCATCCTGCTTGACCCAACGAGTTCCATATCATATTTGGTGTGCAGCTACAAGCTACGAGACATAGGACACAAACACTGTCACCAAACCAAGAGAAGAGCATTATTCCTGAAGGGTACACTTTCTAGCTAACGTCAAATCTTCAGGAGACTCACCTCCTCAGTGTGGAATAATCCCTCAGCAGCAGTGGTGTTGGGTTCAGCTTCCCCCAGCCTTTACTTAGAAAGACAATCTTTACAAGATCAAGACTATCAAGACACCGCAGGAACTGTGGATAGGTAAAACAGGTGAGAGAAGCAAGGCTGACTGTTAGTGCCGGATGCCATTCATTGTCAATATGAAATTGCTTCCATAATTCTTCAAAAGACAGGATTTTAATTACAAATAAAAACAAGATTTTTCATTTCTATTAGTACTGAACATTTTCAGGCCACAGAGGCTAGAGATGGAAAATGAGCATACAAGGATAAAAAAGGGTAACCAACATGACTAGCTGAGGGAGAAGAAATCAATGGGAAATATCAACTAGGAAAATAAGAACTGCTTGAGGAAGCAGCTGGTAACATAAGTAGAAGGAAATGTACCCAGAAGAAAAAAATATGAAGCTATTGTTTTGTGTTTTTTTGTTTTTGTTTTAAGCCTGACAATTTGGGTGCTATTACTTCAGCTTTTAGATTTCAAAATTAGCTAATATATTTGCCATGCAGGTCATGGTTCCCCGTGCCATACTGGAGCAGTCTTCAACAATTTGCATTCTGCTATGATCCAGCAGTCTTTCTTATCTGTGATAAATGCTGCCCTCCTCATGTGCTTCAAGAACTATGAATTGCATATCTTCTAATCAGTTGAGCTTCTTTTAATCTTAAGCACAGATGAAAAATTTTCCAGTACTATGATTCACTATCTTTAACTGATTTTACCAAAGGCAAAATAGTACTGTCCATGGGTCCGAACATCCCCAATCTCCTTTCATGGGTCAGAGTTATGATAACTCAGTTAGATGAGAAGATTTGGTTAGAACAGGTTTGAAGTAAAGGATTTGGAGGGTTAGCAGCTCCAAAGCTTTGGAAAGAATTATAAATGAGAGGAAAGAAAGAATATTTAAAATAAATGCTTAAAATTGGCAGGGAATACAAGAAAAAATCAAAAGCAAAAAGTGGCAGAAGAAGTTTTAATATTCTACAAGGATTACTAGATGGTAAAAGTTTATTTAGGTGAGTATGTTGAATTTAATCAGATTTTCTGCCCAATACATTTCCATGCATCATTTAGGTTAAGTTCTCATATAGCTGATAAATGAATAATACAGTAGGATCTCTGCTATGTGATAGAAATACCTGAACTGTCAGGCTGGATCAGATTAGTGGCCCATCTCATCCAGTTCCCTTTCTCCAAGAAAAGTTTTAAGCATGCTGAAAAGCATGAAGAGAGATACTCTCAAGTTACTCATGATACAAATAACGCAAGCAGAATAGCTCTATGAATACTGCTGGTTTTTTGTGTTTTTTTTTCATAAAAAGAAGAGTAGAGAGAAGAACTGCCCAACTTTAAATGCACTGATAAATATACACGAGCTCAAGGCAGAAAATTCATTGCTTTCCACCTCAGACAGAGATATTAATACCCTTAGCTCTCATTATTCCTGTTGCCAATAAGAATTACTGCGAAGCATCAAGCATGAATTTTTGTTTATTATTGGATGCTACTCTTTCTGACCAGACTTGTGAATGTTCTTTTAAGAAGGAAACAATAAATCAAGCATTTTCATTTCAGAGAGGAATTCTAGATCTCTGCTTCATTAAAATGAGTAAATGCCCTACTGTGTCTCCCTAGAAATCTACACCAGCAGTGTTGGTGCCATTTAGGCTGAAACTCTTTATGGAGAGAAAGAGAACATGGCCATTTTCTGCAGTTTGTTTGTATTCCTTTGTATCTAGAAGGGTCATATGGGAGGTGTTAGAAGGCACATCCATGTCTCAGCCATTTAGAAACATTTATGAGACTTTTATCAAGGAATTTGCTTAATTCCTTTTTAACAGTGCAAATATATTCACTTCTCAGAACACCAGCAAGCTCCGGAAGCACTCTCCCAGTAATGAAATGTTTCTTCAGTTTTAAAGTCATTTCCTGCTGTTTTTCCATTTTCTAATGGAACAAGCCAGACTTACTGTATTTAAGGACCAGACAGTGAATGTTACTTCCAGAAGGGATTATTAGATTGCACTAGAGTGAAGTTAGACAAAGGCTTGTCTAGTGCTTCCTTTTAGGTTGTTCTGTGCACAGCCCAGAGCTTGAGGCTGTCTCACAAAATAAAGAAAACTGACCCAAACCATGATATTATGCAGAAATTCTCCACATTTCTGATTGATGCCACAAAATCAAAATGGAGACTGGAAATGACAGATACCTTGGAAAAACATTTACTGATCTTCTTTATTTGGCGGACCTGACTTCACATACTTTTTTTGCAGAGTCCTCTATGTAAAACTTTATTTGATCTAAGCATTATTGCAGAAGGCAATCTGTTCTACCCTCTATGCAAGATCATCAAATTTCTCTTGCAACTGTATAAGAAAAGGAAAAAGCTAGTGCTGGCAAGCAACAACCATCCTTGTCTCCCCATGTACCAACTTTCAAAATGTATGTATTTCATGGTCCACAACACGCTACCTGACAAATTGTTTTAATATCAAAATCAGGAACAAAGGTAGATGGAAAAGTTATAATCAGTTCAATAGATTGATGCTCTGAGGACTGTGTTACAGGCAGATCTCAGTTGTTTCTGCTTTCTGCCATTCGGTGTTAATGTTGCTGGAGAGGCGAGGCAGACTAGAGTAAGTGCTGCTATGGCATCAAAGATGGCAGATGTTTTTATCTGAGAACTGCATCTTTTAATTCTTATTTTTTTCCCAATTCAGTTCCAAGGAGATGCTGAAACACTGAAAGTGTTTCAAATATAAGGAAGAAGACTGAATAAATTAAGGAAGTGTGAGTACTTCTCAGTTGAGTTCAGAAATAAATGTTTGTGCTTCACCTTCCAACCAGAGCTGAGGAAGAAGTGAGGCTTCCTCATCTCATGAAACTGAGGTTTACAGAAGAGTGTAATTCAGTAACAAGTTGAAACAGAGAACTTCCAGCACTGAAGAAAGGAGGGAAGAAAGCCAAGAGAGCAAACAGTTATAGTTAGGTTATTAACATACTCATACATGTCCCAATTCCTTTCAAAATATGTAATTTAGACCAGGGATTTCACCAGGGATCCTTGATATCTCATCTGATTACTCCAGATACCTAATTCTTTGTTATGACATGAGAGTGATGCTCTCAGTTTGGTCATGAATAGAAATTTTTCCTTGATGTTAATCTAAACTGTCCATGTTTTCACACAAAATATCTGTTCTTGCTTACTAGAAATAAGCTTTCTAATAAAGCTTATTCTATTAATAAGCTTGCACCTCTTTTTAAGTATTAAATTGGTGCCAAAATTTATAAATTAAAGCTCTTCAGTAAATACAGAAAAATAAGCAGAAAAAATAAGTCTTACATCCATTTATGTCTACATTTGAAGACAAGAACATGTACAAGAACGGTTTCTCAGACTAGCACAACTGTTCCAATGGAATACTTCAAAAACTGAAAATTGTGCAAGGTCCTGCCTGTAGATGGATATTATTGACATGTACATTTGTGTAAAAGTATGCAACAAATCAGGGTTTTTTTTGTTGTTGAGCACTGGATTGCCTTTGCTAAATTTTATCCTCGTCCTTTAGACTGGCTATAATAGTACAGACTTGCACTTAGGAAAACGTTTTTAGCTGTATGCATTCAGCACCACACTCATGGTTAGACAAGTACTTAAATACCTTGCCAATTAGGTATGCAATGTTAGAGCACAAACGTTTTGTGAGGAAGCTCCTTAACATTCACACATTAAACTCTGCTTTAAACATCCTCTTTGCTCTCTCTTGAAAAAAGTTCCTTACCTCAGAAGGCAACATGGGTTTGTAAGTGCTGGCTCCATTTTTATTGCTGGTATGCCAACTTTCAAGGTAGGTTGTCCAAAGATCATCCTTATTCTTTTCAATAGGAAAAAGAAAAAAAAAGCAAATCAAGCATAGATAAAACTTTCCAGCCTCAATAGCAAAGCTTTTACCAGCTCAGGATAATCTGTGTGCCTGAGCCACAGCCACACTTTGGGGAGTGTCAGAGCCGTCTATAAAAGCTTAAGAGCAGCCCTATAGCTGGAGATTATATTCAGGAATGAATGATACAGAAATATCCACCATTTTTAGAAAGAAAACATGAATCCATAGACAGGCACAATTCATTTCTAGAGTCCTCCTCTTTCAGAGAAGAAACTTATCGTTGATCCTAGAACACGAGTGAATATATAAAATCATCAACTCAACTGAATTAAGTCTTTTTGAAGGACACGGACAGTTTCAAGAGCCATAGTAGCTGAGGCTGTGTCACAGAAAATGAAATTATTTATTTATAAAAATACAAGTTAGATGACATAAGATTAAGGCAGAATAACATAACTATGTATTATTATTAGTTCTTTGTACATTCTGGCAAAGGGAAGTTTGCTCGTTCCCAGAACCACCGAGTTGGCTGAGTTTAATATCTGAAACTAAGTACCTAAATATTCTGCAATTCCTTATCTAATCTCCAGAAGAAATGAGTTTTACCTAAAAGGGCTTAGTACTTAAGCACTTGTACAGAACATTTGTGAACAGGCTGCCGGCCCAAAATCCCATCATACGGATTTACAATTAGACCCTGTATGATTTTATCTCCTCACATACTGCAGCGGACTAAGCAGCTGGTTTGTCATTTCTATTTTACAATTGAAAATATCAGTCCAAAAAGTCTAACATCTCAATGTCTTCAACATGTCTAAGAAATCTTGCCTCTGCTCTCCAAGTTACAAAATGTAATATTCAGTCTCCAGTGAAAAAAATGTAATTTCAAGTTTAGAAAGCAAATCTACTTCTTCACGGACAATTTATTAAGTAAGAAATTCACATAGTGTCTATGAATTATTTAAGCAGACATTCATAACTTTTTGTGCATGCCTTTACTGAGAATGTACAGCACCTGAACAGATTGTTAACATCTGTTAAGAAGGGGTCTGCAAAGGAAAAAGAATGTAACTTGATTGAGGTCGCCCTTTTGTGCTTTCCCTCAGCATCAGTGAAGAAAAGTCCATCTTCAGAGCAAAGAACACAGAGAAGCAGAGCTCTTCTCTCTCATGCCGTTTGCTGGCGAAAGATGCCTCCGACTGCCATGAAGCCCTAGTTTGGATTTGCTCTCCTGCAGCTTCCCAACCTATTCCGCTGCAGCTCAGCACAGAATCAGACTGTACACTGAGCTGATGAGCCAGGAGAACAAACATGACAAGAAACCTGGTAGATGCACGGGTGAACAGCAAAGCAAACAGGTGATGGTCTGGAAAAATGAAACATCAGTAGCAGATGAAAACAAAGAACATAAGAAGGGAACAAACATGCAAAGAAAAGAGAGAAAGAAAGAGGATAAATTAAGAGTGGGAGAAAAAGAGGACAGAGAGTGAGTGCATCTTCAGCACAGAAAAGAGAAAAAGAAAAAATAGGAAAAAATATTATTAAAGTAGAAGGAAAAACCAACGCAGTGCTCCAAGCTTTATTAGAGTAACTGCTAACAAAGCCATCCTAATTCACAGTACAGCTGTAAAAATAGATATTGGTATGAGTATTGTAGAGGGTTGGTCGAAGTCCTCCTGTGCCAGATACAATGGTGTCTTGTCTTGTCTGTGCCCTGCTCATGCTGGTGGGATGTCGTTACCCTGCCTGCAGCCTCTGCTCCCAAATGCCAACAACAGCTCGCTTGGGATTTTCTTTTTTTTTTTTTTTTAAGTCTTTGTAATGCAAAGGAGAGTGGCAGCTTTGTCAAAAAGGATTAAGATTAGAATTGAAAAAAAGAATTATGAATTTAAACTGACCTTGGTGATTTCAATCTACGTAATGAGGACAATCCTAATAAGATGCTACACAACTTCAGTCAGTTGAGTGTGTAATCACATGCTACGTTAATGGCAATATTATCTTGCATTTACATCTGCTCCAAACTGCAGCAGTTTGAGATTTAGACAGTATAAAACTTTATGCTCTTAACCAATTTAAGCCCAGTCTTGGGAGTGTACATCTGCAATGTAATTAACCGGAATTAATTAATCTTGGACAGCCCAAATCACTTAAAATTAAAAGAACAGAACAGTTTCTTCTACAAGAAACATAATGTAACCAACACAACAGGTTTTTATGGTGACAAATCTCGAAATGGAGAACACTTCACTATGCAAAAATAATTAACAGTAGGAGAAGACAGGCTCAGGTCACACTCTGTATGCAGATGAATAGAATTTTCATATTTTTCTTTGTACCTTTCCTCCCTATCCAAGGAAAATTCAAGATATTAAACAACATCCTGAATCATCACCACAGGAGGAAAATTTGAAGCTTCTCTACACAGCAGGGAAAAAATTATGAAACTGGAAAATGTACTTGTAGGATACGTAGGAAATGTAAGTGCAAGGTAAAAGTAAGAAGAAAGCACAAAACTGGAATGAGTGACTGGCACATGGCTGGGGGCACTCAGGACTGGGTCAGGACCTCCTTTCTATCTTCCCTCTGACACAGAACAGCTGCAGATGCTAAGGAAAGAATACAAGCAGGGTGGGTGGATACTTTTCCATATACACTCTATAAAACACATATGACTTGTTTAATAGCCCTGAAAGCAGCTTGCTTAATTTCATTTGTCTGAAGCTTGCTGAACAAAAATACTTCTATGTTCATATGCTTATAACTTGCAAATCATGTGTAAAATATAACATGATCCTGCTCAGTGTCAAGTTATATACTCTGAGCCTCTTTGCATTGCCTCCATGTGTTGCATCTCTCCCACATGAAGCCACTCAGTACTGATTCAGCACGTTATGGATTATCTGCAAGATAATTTCTATCTTCTCACGGTTGATGTCTGTTTCCCAGTGGAGCCACTATTTTACCAGCACTTATATTTAATCAGCAGTTTGTTTGCAAATACAAATGTGAGTGTAGTTCTGCTGCCCTGAGGAGGAAGGAGAGTGAAAAGAAATTGTTTACGCTGGAATTGTCCAATCTTGTTTCTTCATCCCCTTACTAGTTCTGGTTTTGTATGACATAGTAACTGATAATAAATTGTGTTTCTATACATGAAACAGTAGAACAGTAGAACAGAGTGTTCTGTAATTTCTGAATGAGTTGCACATGGTTAGGCAGATGCATGGCTCGCATTGTGGTGATTCACAAGGACAGAGTGAGCACAGAGTAAATGGGCAGCAGGGAGATTCCCAGGCAAATAATCCCTGTCTACATGCAATCACTGAAGCTAAGAGATAAACAGCTTTATTTTAATCAGGAAGCATGAAAAGTTTATATAGAGTGGATGCATTTATTAGACAGATAAATCCCTCTGATAAATCCCAGACTGAGAGTCACGTTATAAAAGAACAAATGGGTCCTTGATGCTAACAGAGCATTATGGTTTCTACTGGACAGAGTTGATTTTTTTTCATATGTTTGGTATGATGCTATGTTTTGGCTTTAGGAGAAAACCAATGTTGATAACACATTTATGGTTTAGTTGTGCTGAGCAGTTCTGCACAGAGCCAAGACTTAAATGAATCATGAATCAAGGACGTTTCAGTTTTTCAGCTTCTCATAATGTCCTGCCAGCAAGGGGCTGAGGGGGCACAGCAGCAGGACAGCTAACTTAAACTGGCCAAAAGGATATTCCACACCATATAACATCAAGTGAAAAAGCTATAAAACTGAGGGGAGTTGGCCAGAGGGGCAGCCACTAGTCAGGGACTGGCTGGGCATCAGCTGGTGGGTGGTTAGCAATGATGTTATGCATCACTTGCTTTGTAAATGTATCTCTACATTGACATAACTGACTCAGGACACAGAGCAGCATTTACCCAAAATCTATTTCCATGCTTGCAGGATGTTTACTACAACAGCTTCTGGTATCAAAGAGATTAAGAGAGCATCGCAAGCATTTCAGTTGGCTAGAAGGCAGCTTTCTCAGCCTACAGCTGGTCAGAATTGGGCTCCAAGTGATACATAAACTTGCTGAATATGTTGATTATTGGAATAGCAGCTCACAGGAACATTGAGTTTGATGCATTTTCTGTGGTTTTTTTTTTCTTTTTTAAAGATTAAAGATTGCAATATGTTATCATTTTTCAGTGAAGAGGTTCCTATGTTCCTATTCCAACTGATGGAAGATTTTTTACTTACTTGAGATAAAACACTAAAAAGTCACATTCGTAAGTTTTCTGTGCAAGAGGTTTTCACTTCTTGATACTTCACTTTCACAATACTTCTTTCCCATATCTCCTCCCCTTTTATTTGGTTTCTAACAATGTCAAAGTCTGAGTGCAGCTCTTCCATGGCAAGAGAAAAGCATTCCTGTGTTGGCTTCAGCAATCCCTCAGCAGAAATTGGGGATTTCCACGTCCAGTGATACAGAATGAGCATGCAAAGCCCACAGCTGAGCTCCCTGTCTCTGACATACCGTAAAATATTTTTCCAACAGCCAGAGGACACTCAGATAGGGACAGGTCCCAAGTCTCTTCTCACTAGTAAACTGTTTTATATTACAGACATTTTAGAGCTGTACTCTGAAACAGGCAGCACAGGGAATCCCTAGGATCTGATGATGCTACACAGAGCATTGAGACAGAAGTATTTGCAACAAGGGATGAGTATTGTTGATCCTATGTCATCACTGAGAAACAAGTTCACACTGCAGCCACACAGCAGTGATTTTAACAAAAAAATAACAGCATTTTTCACGTTTCTCTAAAACAAATCAGGCAGATTCAGTTGCATAAGACCCTTTATGTTATCCTACCAAATCATCACAAGATACACATGCAGTAAGAGAATTAAGCACAGGATTTTTCTACGATAACAATAGGAGCCAAACCTTCTGTTTTCTACCATCTCCCTGCAGCTAAATGCTGACAGCAACCATGAGTTCCAAAGCAGAAACAAACAAGCAAAAGGCAATCTCAAAATGAAGTTTCTATTCAGAAGAACTATGTATGATAGAATACAGGGCATACTGAAGAGAGAAAGGAAGAGTACCTTGTTTACCAAACCAAATGTCTTTTTGCCACACACGTGCTTGCCAGAACTTGCAGCTGGCTGCCATCTGTGAGATCCACTAGTGGCAGGTCAGATCGATAGAGAGCCTCTTCCTGCGCTACCAGTGTCAACTGAAGCTGGACAGGAATGCCATGGTCCATGCATAGAGCCCAGCATGGACCTCATCACTGCACTGCTCACCAATAGGCTCATTGACAGTATCACCAGCTGGTGTAGATAAGAGGCCTGGAGGGTACTGGGACATGAAGATAAGGGCACTGCCCAGGGGCGGGACAGCCCCACAGTCGCCTCCTCACAGGAGACACTCACCCTCACTGTCTCACCCTCTGGCATATCCACAGGTCCAGATGTGGAGAAGCTACCTGCAAAATCCACTGTGGTCCTTCATGGGGGGTTGTGGTGAGCTCCCCACTGCACCCAACCGTAGTGAAGAGGAGCAGCCCTGGGATGAGCCAGGGCAGGAAGCAGCAGGTCCCAGTGCCCATAGCTGCAGCTGCAGTTGCAGCTGTTCCACTCCCAGCTGGGGCAGGAAGTGATCCTCTGGAGCAGCCATCATAACAAGTGACACTGTGGCAATGCCCAGGATGCTCCCCTGTCTTCTGAAAGGTTACCCTCTTGACCTCTCTAGCAGAGTTGACACTTGTTTTTAATTAAATAAAATAAATAAAATTTTAAAATGACTATTCTACTGAAAGTCTTCTTCTTACCCAAAACAGAGCTGGTGCTGCCATGAGCATGCTGTGTGGAGGTAGACAAAAGTTGTGCTCATGTGGCACTTAAGGGCATGGCTTAGTTAGTCACTAACCTTTGGTGCACAGATGTCCAAACTTTCGGGTTGCTGGGCTGCACTGAGTGTGGAAGAAGTGTCTGGGCCTGCATATAAAATATATAATATAATTAATGCATGTAAGTAACAAAACTTCTTTTTTTAATGTATGTTTTTTATTAAAATGAAAATAGAAGAGAATGCCGGAACATAATACCAGTGGGCTACTTGACCTTGTTTTTGTTAAATCAGTGCATCAATCTGGTTCAGTGGCAGTGGTTGCAATTCTTAGTGAGATCTCAAGGAGTTTGCCAGAGATATTTGTTAAAATCTTACTCTTTCTTTCTTTATCCTTGACATGAGTTGCTCACAAATGTACATACTGCCAAAAAGTGATGACATGAATAAGGAGAGGTTATGAAGTGAGGGACATTTCTATTTGGTATCACAGGTCTTCTAGAAGTCTGGTAGAGACATTATCATAATTTAGAGCTGAATACATGATTGTAATTTCATACATTCCATTTGAAAATGTGCAGGTAATGTGTTTCGACTGGCTAAAAATGAAGTCTCAAACACAAATTGACGATCTTTTCAGCAGTCTTGAAACTTATTCTCAAATTCCTTTATCTACATAGAAAGCACAGCTGCCTATTTTTTGCTATTTACAGGGTTCTGTTTAGCCACTGTACCAAAATGCATACAGTTATTTGCCATAACTTGAGTTAGCACTGCACTGCCCTCCCTGTGTCCTGGTTTCAGCCCAGAGAGTGCCAATCCCATGATGGCACGGGGTGGGAAGTGGCTGCAGGATGGGTTGGGCTGAGCCACATATGGGCTGTGGGCCACAGGTTGGGCATGTGGGTTCACTGGTCCCTGTCAGACCTAAGGAAACTCAACAGTTGTCTTTACACTTAGAAGTGTGTTAAGCATAAAATGAAGGGAAGGCACTAATCTATTTTAATTTTTACAACTGATCTTCGGCATTTTCTTGTCCTGCACTTCCACTCATAGTTTCAGTCTTCCATCAAAGTAGTCCTAGTGAAACAAGTGTGGGGAAAAATCTTTCATTCTGTTCTGTAACTATAGTCTTTTTCATTTCCTACACAAAAACTGTAATAGCTTTTTTGTTGAAATGACCTACTGTCTTACAGATCTACAATCAGTCTTTGAGGTGTTTTGTTGTTTTTTTCAGACATGGCAGAATCACCAACATGTGATATCACAGATTACATGCTGCACACACTGTGCTTTGAATGATAAATTGTCTCTGCTCTGTAGGGATGAGTAACATAACTGTATTATCATTCCTTGCATTAGCAGTAAGGTATTGTTGTAAATGCAAACTGCTGATTATTCTTTGGAAATCTAGGTCTCTTGTGTCTGGTAACTATAATCAGGATCTCCTTCCCTGAAATGTTTTAACATCTTTATGTCACAATCAGAGAAAAATATTTATGTCCAAAATATCAGTTCTTAAACATCTGTTAAAAAGTACCAGTCTTCTGGATTTCTCAGTTTAGAGACAAATTTTTGGAAGATGTCTTATGTACATAAAGAGAGAAATATTCATTCCTCATACAGTCTTGGGGATTTAGGAGATCTATCTTCAGATATTGGATAAATAACCTCTATTTATGATGCAGAGGATAGAAAATGAGTCTTTAAAATGAAGGGAAGGCACTAATCTATTTTAATTTTTACAACTGATCTTCGGCATTTTCTTGTCCTGTACTTCCACTCATAGTTTCAGTCTTCCATCAAAGTAGTCCTAGTGAAACAAGTGTGGGGAGAAACCACAGATATAGCAGACTATATTCTGCTGCTGCTGTACCTTACAGAGAAACTTAATTATGAGATGACTTCAACAAAACAGAATTGAGAGTAAGTCTCATTACTGCTACACAGGAAATATGATCCGGGGTAATATGCTTAATCTATAGTTAATATTAATTTTGCAAATGACAAGAGAAGATATAATTTGATACTAACCAATTAAGATTTTAAATGAGACAAATGATTATAATTATGTGAAAACCTACTAAAACCTTCCCTGAACACATGGCAGTTTGTATTATATAAAAACAGAAAAATCCTTGAGCCACTGAGATGAGTGGTAATACATTTCAACAATGATAAAATATTACCAGAAATATGTATTTTGAACAAGGATTATATTTGCTGAAGTTAAGATTTCTCTTTACTGGAGCTGACTTTGGGTCAACCTCTTGTCTGTTTTCAGAGATATCCTTACATGTCAGAAGCATTTGGCTAAGACTGATTGTCTTTTATTGCCACTTTGCATAGCACCACAAGCTATGTAGTGGTGCTGTTGCAAATAACACATTTTTCCATCATCATAACATTTTTTCTTAATGTACTGTTTAATGGTTCTACAAAACATTTTTTTTTCTATCAGTTTCTGCTACTTTTTGATAGCAAAATAAACTGTACAGAGCTTAAAGGTAAACTTGCAAAGGGATATCAAATTTACCACAACACAATTTTTTAAGCAGCACTTAATGAAATTATAACATGAAGGAAAAAAAAAATCCATATTAGCTCTAATATGCTAATCAATAGCAGTAATAGGAGTTAGTTATTACCTGGGTGTGATCCTACAATATATTCATGTTAGAGGGCCAAATTAGGTGAGTGGATTTTGTCCAGGTGCAAGCACTGGTGCTACAGAGGGCTGGAGGACTGCAAAGTTGCTCTTAAGAAAAGATCTCCTAATCGTTTCACCCTAAGCTTTGGCACATCAATCTCTGATCTTGAGATGATCCTCACCAGAGAGCTGGATTTCTTACACATTGGCTTTCCCTTCTTGAGGCTAGGATGAGTCTCTGAGCATAGTGGAAGTTATTTTGCCCTTGTTAGACTTGGTTGTTTATCTGTGCTCTATTTTGGTGCTATTGCTATGGAGGATAATACCCTGCTATTACTAAGGAGGAGAATGCATGAGAGGATGCTCTCTCGTGCTGAAGATGTAATGTACTGCAGTTACTGAGAGTAGTAGAAATAAGAGCTTCAGAGAACGCCTTTTCCTCTTCCCAGATCAACAGTGAAAATGCGAACTTTTTATATTTTACAAGGGTTGCTCCAAAAGTAATGCCTCCTCTTTTATTATGTTGGCCCACAGCATCATAGGCAGATGTTTTAAAAAAAACACAGTAGGTAGGACCAACTTTCGAGGGTTTAATTTTCTAGGAAAAAAAACAAATCAACACCACTCTGTAGGTATCCCTTTTAAAGTTCTACTCTTTTCAACTGTTGCAACTTGAGCACTCAAAATTTATGGCACCAGAGACAGTGGGATTTTGCTGTCAGGGATCTCTTCAACTTTACTAACAGATTACTAAGGCAGCTGGGGGAGCAAGGTCCTTTGGGTTTCTATTTTGACATTTTTCCAAGAGAAACAAACAAACAAAAAAGATATTCATGTTTTCATTTCATGCCTTTCAAGTTACAAAAAGCAGAAGCTACATAGATGTTTATCTGCCATTACAAGGAACAGCTTCTCTTATAGCAATGCCATCCATAGCTGTCTGCAGATTGTTCCATATTGCATATTGCACACACCAGTGTTACCTCAGGCAACACATAACCTGGCAATTACCAAGAGAGTGGTGAGGTGCTGGAACAGGCTGCCCAGAGAGGTTGTGGATGCCCCGTCCCTGGAGGTGTTCAAGGCCAGATTGGATGGGGCCCTGGGCAGCCTGATACGGTATTAGATATGGAGGTTGGCAGCCCTGTCTGCGGCAGGGGGGTTGGAGCTTGGTGATCCTTGAGGTCCCTTCCAACCCAAGCCATTCCATGATTCTGTGAATTGTAGGAGAGAGATTAAGCCCACTCTTTGGAAGGCCCTTAGGTGTCTGTTCCCAGCAATCTCATTTGAGCTTATAAATCTTCAACCTGCCAACACAGCAGTCATCTTTACCTACTGATAAAGTGACTTAAAGTGAAATTTTCTTAGCAAGAAAGAAATTTTCATTCAAGTGTAATCGTTATTCCTTTGATGCTTGCACCATGACTGTTTTAACAGACAGCTGTTCACCAGCTACATCCATGAAAATATCTTTCCCTAGAAGAACAAGTACTTGTTCTCTAAATTTCCATGTTAGGTTGCATGAATGTTTTTGGGGTTTCCTAAAACACAGTTTTGAGACCAGATTTTCAAAATTACTTAGAAGGTCAGTAGAGTTTTAACTCACAGAAGTAGGTGAAGCACCTAATTGACATAAAAAATAACTAGGCACCGCCAAAAAAATCTTCATTTCTTTCCTGACCCTCCAGCGTAGTGTTTCCTCATTTCACTTTACAGGAACTCAAATGACAGAAACCAAATGATTCTTCCAAGGCACACACTGAAGCAACACTGCAGCTGGGTGTGATCCCGGCCCTCAAGTGCACTTTGTGCCAGAGGCAGTTGGAGTTTTTTACAACACAGTTTTATTATAAAGAGTAAATCCAATAGAAAAATTTAGTTAAAATCCCAAATCATTGATGTGCAATATCCTACTTCATTACCAAGGTGGTGTAATTACAAGTAGCATTGAATGTATATGCTGGTTGAGCATTAATTACAGTTTTACCGTACTACAGTTGAGAAAAACGCATCAAGCTTAATTACAGAGAAAATGGATATCAAGAGGTTTGATTGCAGCTCATTTTTATTTATTATCGTTCCAGCTGCTTTTAAAAGAAGACTGGTTTCCTCCAAAAGGGAAGTTTCTCTGCTTTCACACTTGGTGGATGGGTTGTATGATACTTCATACACTCTTTCTTTAAAGTTTAAAGCCACTTTTCACAGAAAGCAAGGTTCCAAAAATAAAAACGATCTCATTCCCATCATCTGTATGAAACATGACAACAAAATTCTTAATCACACCACTGGAAAAAAATGAACTTTGCACTTTTTTCCTCTTGAGCAAGCTGGCTTATGTATCTGCACAGCTCTGCTAATTGCTGCAGTTACAGTATTTCCAATAAAGTACTGTGGTAGCTGAAGATTTTTTAGCTGAAGATTTTTTAGCTGAAGAGATTAAAGTACATTATGTTTTTTCAAAGCATAAACTGATCATGCCTAAGGAAGTTGCAGCCATCCTGGCCTAGAGTTTGTTTTATCCTAGTTAAAATTCTCTAACCATCACACAGCTTTGACTCCTTTTGTGAGAAGTCCCTTGGGACTTCCAGATATTGAAAAAGAGTTATTATTTAATAATGAAATTAACACTATGTCATCCGTCACATGGATCCAAAATGAAGACAACTCACGAAGACCACAGTGACTTCACAGAAATGAGTTTCATTTTGGATGTTTCATTTTGGATGAGGGTTTTACATCAGAAAGATTTGTTAAAATAAAACAATGTGTATTATAAGATTTTTTTCTGTGAAACAAGCATTGAAAATTCAACACCAAGGAAATATCAATGCTTTGTTCAATTAATACTTTGGAAGTCAGGAAGTCAGCTCAAAGGTTTGTGCTGTAAACAATACTTTCATTCATTTCTAATATGGAGATGTAAAATGTTTTCTGAATCAAACTTCAGCACAACAGCAAACATTTAAATCAAGGTGTACTACTAGAAAAACCAGTAAGATGGGCTGTACTCTAAAACTCTATTTCTAATGTTGTACCTTTCTGATAGAAGGGATGACATTGAAGAAATTATTCCTTTACAGTTAAATAGCAAGGAAACAAAATTAGAGTTTCTGGATGTCTTCCATACATTTAAGGCATTCATTTTATGCACTGACATGTAATAGCCTCATTTGGAAATGATTTCTCATCATAAAGGATGATGCTGCAATCCTGTTCTTAATACTTCTCAACTGACCTGAGTTGCATTCTCTTTGTACATTGAGAAAGATACTGAAATTTAAGGTACTTTCCTGTGCATAGGCAAGTGTACACAGAACAAGACATTTGCCTTTCTTCAATAGGTATTTGGCAAGAAACAAGAAAGACAAAAAACAAAACAAAACAAAAAAGGTTGCTTGCAGTAAGTGCAATGCTATTGGATTATATTGTTTGCAGCTTATTAGAGTCCCACATGTGTCACCATCTATCTTACTTTCCCGTCACTCAAGGCAATTTTTTGTTTGTTTGTTTGTTTGCACTAATATACAGAGTGGCACAAAGTAAAAAGTCTAACGACTAGTTATATTACTCTATCTACTTCAACAGAACTACAATTCTCAGTAGTTATGTAAGTCACTGAAGGTAATGCCTATGTTTATTTTGTGGAAACTAAAACATGTACAAAAAAAAATACTCAAAAATTCCATTTTTCAGTATAGTCACTACCAGCAACTATGTATCTTCAGGCATGAACAATAGTCTGCTTGCCATGCTTGTAAAAATCTGCACCCGTTGTTGCTGTCACCACTGCTGAAAACGCACCACCCACCACTCACTGTGCTCACAGCCACTGTTTGGTCTCCATAGATGTTCAGCAAGTGTTGACAAATGTCAACAGATGCCATATTTTTCCACGTGAAGGACCTCAATGATACCTCTTCTCTTCATATGCACTTGTCGGACATCATTATGTCAGACTGCCCCTCTGCTGCCATCTGACTCACAGACACAAGATGTAATGGAATATTGTCAGAAAGGTTCAGTTTCTGCTGCCATACCACCAACAACCATCTCTGACATTTTGAACCAATGTAATAAAATAGAAGGTATTACTTTTGGAGCCATCCCTTTTATTTCTGCGCCCTACCAGTAGCAATTTTCTTACACCTCAGATGTTCTGAAAGTTTATTTTACACTTGGTTGAAGCAGTAGCCTTCATGAATAGCAAAAGAAATTCTCATCTGGTGGAACTTCCTCAGTGCTAATGGTTCCATTCATACTGATTTTAGAGAAGATATACCTTAACCATATGTCCTTGCCAAAGAAAGGTGAGGACTGACAGCAGCACCAGTCTCTTTTAATGACCTAGGAACAACTATACAGAATGAAATGTGAAAAGTAGTAAGCAGAGATAGCACTTCTTTGCAAGATAGTACATACAAAGATGGAAAGATATACAGGAAAAAAAAGATGCTTATAGGAAGTTAAGCTTTATGATCCAGATGTGGCATGAGCCGAAGCTGAAAAGATTGCAACAATAAAAATACTGTAGAGCATCAGAAAAAATTGACATGAAAAAAAATCATTCCAGTTTTACCTGGAAGTTGCTTACACTAAATTACTAAATTACTAATCAGGATGAATGTAATGGAAGATCATTCTCTGCAGCAGAATGATCTGTTTTCTGCTTTACATTACAGGAATACTGCGATATGAAAGAAAAAAAAACAACACAGGAGAGAGAGGAAAGGGACAAGTGATTTTCAGCTTGTGAGTCCCTGGCCAGGAAGAAATAAATGGGATAACCACAAGGACTACAGGAAGACAGTTCAAAGTATTTTCCCCACTAGGGAAAGAAGAGAGTTCAGCTAGTTGCTAAGGTATCTCTGTTGTTTGTGGGGTTTTTTTGTTTGTTTTTGTTTTTGTTTAAGAGGTGCACATTTCACATTTAAAAATCTTCCTTTACTACACAGAGGATTAATACTTCATTTTTAGAGAGGTGTTCTGCAGGTTTGGTCTAATTAAAATACTTTTTCTCTTCAAGGGTCAAGTTAAACAAAGCTACATTAAACCAAAACCTAAAGATCCACATTCATTAAACACCATATGCAGAAATGAAACCCTTCTTATTTAATTATTAAGCTTGGGCTTATGTTGTTTCATAATATAATGTAGTAAGCTACCAAGTTAACACATTTATTAGTTTCATGAAAACAAGGTCAAATATCTCATTACATTAATGTTTTTATTGCCTTCTTTTTTGTGTGTGTTTTAATAAAAAACAATTTAAAAAGAAAGTTTTCTACTTATATACCTAAGTCTCTCTGAAAGTAATGCCTGCTATCTATTTCCATGGAAACTACAACAGATACAAAGAGCACAATAACACTATTTGATCGAACAAATTCTCAGCTACAAAACTCTATTTTTCAACATAGTCAACACCATTAGCTATGTATTTTCACCAGCCATTATCATTAAAATCTGTACCAGTGAAGGTTGCTGCTGTTGCAATTGTTTGTTATTGGCTGAAAGGTTCAACCTCTACTGCCATGCCATCAAAATCTGCCTCTGATGCTGTGGGCCAACATAATAAAATAGGCGTCTTCACTTTGGGACTAGATCTTGTACATTAACTATACTATTTATTCTATATGTGGCCCAAGACAATTCCTCTTCATTCAGTGTGGCCTGGGCAAGAGGAAAGGCTGGACACCCACGCTCTAAGCTGAAGCAGATCCCACTTGTCTGAGATGCAGTGACTTAGGCCAAATCCATCCTGCAAAACTGGGGTCCAAATCACAGAACCACAGAATGGCCAGGGTTGGAAGGGACCTCAAGGATCATGAATCTCCAACCCCCCTGCCACATGCAGGGCCACCAACCTCCCCATTTAATGCTAGACCAGGCTGCCCAGGGTCCCATCCAATCTGTCCTTGAACACCTCCAGGGACGGGGCATCCACAGCCTCTCTGGGCAGCCTGTTCCAGTACCTCACCACTCTCTCAGTAAAGAATTTCCCCCTGATGTCCATCCTGAATCTTCCCTCCCTCAACTTAAAACCATTTCCCCTTGTCCTGCTGTTATCTACCCTTTCAAAGAGTTGATTCCCCTCCTGTTTGCAGCTTCCCTTTAGGTACTGAAATGCTGCAATGAAGTTACCCCGCAGCCTTCTTTCCTCCAGGCTGAACAAGCCCGGCTCCCTCAGCCTGTCTCCGTAGGGGAGGTGCTCCAGCCCCCTGATCATCTTCATGGCCCTTCTCTGGACCCTCTCCAACAGCTCCCTGTCTTTATTGTACTGGGGGCTCCAGACCTGGACTTCCAGATGGGGCCTCACAAGAGCAGAATACAGGGGGACAATCACCTCCCTGTCCCTGCTGGCCTTCCCCTCTTCTGATGGAGCCCAGGATACCATTTGCTTTTTGAGCTGCAAAGGCACATTGCTGGCTCATGTTAAGTTTTTCATCTATCAAGACCCCCAGGTCCTTCTCTGCAGGGCTGCTCTCAAGGACCGCTCCTTCCAGTCTGTATGGATGCCTGGGATTCCTCCGGCCCAACTGCAAAACCTTGCACTCTGCTGTGCTGAACCTCATTAGGTTCACCCAGGCCCACCTTTCAAGCCTGTTGAGGTCCCTCTGAATGGCATCCCTTCCTTCCACCATGTCAACCGCACCACTTAGTTTGGTAAATGCCAGTTAGAACCTTTGAGCCAGAAGAGATTTTCCTCACATCACAGTCAGGCAACCTTTGCTTCCTCATTTCTGTAGCCTAATATAACAAATAGCTCTTAAAAGGAGTTTATCATTCTCCAGTTCTAAACTCCGAAGGGATTTGTGTTCTGCAGATCACATGTGCATTTCTTTCAATCCTAAATGCAACTCTGCTGCCAGGCATAATAGTTCAATCAAAAAACTTTCCTCCCTGCTTTGCTTAATCTCTGAGCAGCTAGAAACAACAGCATTTTCTCTTTCAGAAACTACAAGCAATATGCACAAGCTCCTAAGCATACTTCGATGTTGTGAAACCTCAGGGACTGAAGAGAAAAACTTTCATGGCAAAGTAGTTAGTGCACACTGTCAAGGTGGAAGGAACCCTGTCAGTTGGCAGATCAACAGAAATCTTCCAGTTCTTCACAGCTTCCACTGCCCTTCGTCAAAAGGGCAGTGGCTATTTGGGGGTGCTCAGCTAAATACCACCTATTGTACCAAATAACATCCACGTCGAATTTTACACTAAATCTGTAAGGTTTTTTTTCTCCTTGCAAATGTTGATAATGCAAATGCATGAAACTAATTGTGAACAACTTGTTGATGTCTTCCTTCATGTGTGTACATTAATCTGTTTGCTTCCAGGAAGTTGTCTATACTAAGGTAATAACTAGGAGTTTACATACCTTGATCATAGAGGGTTGGAATGGCATTTTACCAAAGTGTAAATAGTCGAGCAACAGTACCCAGTACTCTTTTTAGTGGTAGGTATATAAATCTTGGAGCTAATTCCAAAGCAATTCATACTTTATATCTCTGCAGACTAAAACCAAGACTGGAGTTTATTATACCACAGCATTCACACTATGGGTTAGTGCAATCCATTTGGATTCCAACCTTGCTTAATTTTATCTGAGTTCATTTTAATCTTCTCTTCTCCTGAACAAAGACAGCACAGATCATTATGAACATTAAACTCCACGAATAACAAGACTGAACCAGTCAGCCCTTGAAAAAGCCAAGAATCAAGTCCTGTGTAACCAGCACAGTGACAAGGCAGACTTATCAACCTTTCCTCCATTGCAAATAGATGCCATTTGGTTTGTGTTCAACATCACTGTGCACATCAGCAAACAGCACAACACTTGAACCCCACTAACTGACAGCTATTTGTGACAGGCAGCACCGACTTGTCTATCTTTGGATGCCTCTGTTTGTCTGAGCACTGATATGATGTGATAAAACAATCGCAGAATGGAAAAAACTTCAATTAAAAGAGAAAGAGCATGGTAGATATCTATATCAATATGCTGGCTGCATACTTTGCCTGCAGCATTTACTTTCTTCATGCTGAACTGAGAAAACTGGGTAGGAATATCACCTTTTTCATATATGGTCTTTGATGCATACATAAAATAAATGACAATCTTATGCTGGCATCAATAAAGGACTTCTAAATAAATACACTGGAGTTGATCTAAATAGCCTTGGCAAGCTGAGTACTATCCAATTCCTATTGCTGAAGTATTATGAAGCAAATAACCAAGGGATGTAGCTGTCAACAGGTGGCTAAAATAGCAAAGCATAAATGTGTTCTTTAGAATTGGAATAACTATATTTTTGTTCTGCATTTACATATGGGGGTTACATGAAAAGCCAACCAGGGGCAGGCTCTTATTTCTAGATGCCCTTTTCAATAAATTCTTACAACGTCACCTAATGGGGGATAACAGCAGTAGTTGCACTCTTCCACCAGAAAACTTTGTTTTTTTCCTGTGGAGCAGATTGCAATTGACAGGTGAGAAAAGTGATCCTTGTAACCATTATACATCTGAGTAAATCAATTTTCTAGTGATTCTTATTTTAGTACTTCAATGGTTACCAGGCCAACATAACACCTGCTAATTATACAGCTGAAATTCTGCTTACATTAAAGAAGTAAGCTTTGCCCCTTGGGTTTATGAATGCAGCTGACACAAAGGCATCAAGTCAAGTGAATTAGAAAAATGTTAAAGTGACATCTGATTCCGTAACAACTGGAACATTATACCTGCCATTAAGTACCACATCCACCCTCCCTGTTCTGAGCATCATACACACACAAAAAAAAAGAAAGAAAGAAAAGAATAGGCACAATGTACAGCTTCAGGGGCATAAGAACCACAGTTATTAAGCTATGGAAGACAGAAATAGAAATAAACCAGTGGAGTCATTATTTATGCATTGCAAAGTTGGGGGAGGATTGTTGTTCTCTTTGGTCTTTGTCAGGTCTCTTTTCAAGTTCCATTTGAAATGTCTCTGTTGTGAGGTTTTCTTTTGAGAATGCATTCCAGGGGCTCAAAGATTCTGTTCTTAAAAACAGTCAAGTTGCCAATTCAAACTGCAACTAAGATGGATATAAACTTCGGATATTGTTTGCTATTTGGCCTGGTATCTGATCCAAACATTTAAAATAGATACCAATTTGGTCTCCTGGATATCAACAACTGCATGAAGGATTTAACGGGTGATTAAGACAAGCAATGTCTGATCTCATGTAAACTCCCTGAAGCTGTTCTGGTAAATGTTTAATAGATATATTGCTCACTGTCTACAACTATTTTCTAATTCACTTCTGATATATCTATTGCAAAATCTCTGTGTTTATCTTCTCAGCATTCCTGGAGGGTCACTCAGACAGCAGCCCATTAGAGCAAAATAGGATTGAGCCTGGGAGAGCTAAGACCAAGGTCTGAATTAGCAGACAAGATTTTTAGGGGATAAGTGTGAAATACTGGCTTTTCTTGGTTCTTTAACACCTAAGTATTTTGAAAGGGGAGCTCTGGAGACAATTCACATTCAAATTAAATAGTATCAATCTGGCATTTATTAGTAAATTATCTTCTATCCCAGTTTGGGAAAAATCATGAATATAAAAATCCGCTTTCCTTCTCCCTTTAGGTGCCACTTTCTGCGAATCTCAGTTTTTCTGCTCCCTTTTGCATGTGATACAGAAGGCAATGATGTATTTTTGATGAAGCCTAACAATTGCTTCCAAGGCTAGTGAATATCTCATTCCTCTGAACCCTAATCAAATGATTTTTGAATCTTCATCAACTCTGTGTTCAACATCTTAGTTCTTAGTGTTGTCTAGGACTCAGTTACAGTGGAAATTATTACAGTGGAAATTATTTAGAATATTTAGAAGCATTTTAACAATGTGGTCATCTTTTCACATTGTGAAACCTCAAATCCATCTGAGTTGTGTGTCCTACTATAAAAAATAAATGGGCACTGACTTTAACTCAGTCACTTTAACATTTGTGCTGCCTCAGAATAGTTTATTAGCTGTTATTCAGCACTGATAATGCTATTTCAGAAAGATTACATATTCCTCTTATATTGTCCCATTCCAATAGTTCCTTGAAAGGCTTGTTTCAAAACAGAACAGAGTGCTACTGCATTTTTTTCATTAGAATATCTGCACTTGTGAAAATATATGTGCTTTAGAATATAAAAGAGTCAGATCATCATAGTATTCCAAAAACAAACATTACACATTTAAGTACTGTCATCAAAAATCAATTCCTTTCAACTGACATGGCTCTCTTTACTTATGTATTTAAAAAATAACAGTAAAAGTTCATATATATGATATAGAAGCAGCTAATACAGCAACAGGCAGACATCTAGAAGTAGAACCTGTGCTTATGGTTAATTTGAGAAACATGAGGTATAATGCAACCTTGTTACCTACATGCATTTTCAGAGTAATTATTCTTCAAGCAAATTTGCATTGCTATTTAATCACAGGTGACAAGCATCCTACGGTAATAAGCTTCAAGAATTTATGAAAGAAACTCAGCCTTTCTGCTTCAAAATGTACCAAAGATAAGGAAGATTAGGAGCCAGAGGAGAACATTTGCCTCTATGGTGTTATATTGCTCAGATAATTAAACCTGACAGATTTCATTGTCATTATCCGCTGACATTAAGGCTCACAGCCAAACTTTCAGGCAGTCATGCATAACACAAGGCTGTTACATGCACATTTTGAGTACAAGTGACCTGACTGACAAAGCCTTGAGTATTTGCAACTTGTTTTTTTTGTTGTTTTTTTTGTTTGATTGTTTTGTTTTGTTTTTTGGTTGTTTTTGGAAGGGTGTTTCTAGCTCAAATGTTGCAACTGTGAATTTTAAGCTGCAAGAAAGACGTTCTGGGAGAAGGCTCTAGAAAGTCCTCAGCAGAAAAGAGAGTTGTGAATGTGCAGTGTCTATTATTCTAGTTCTCCTTATACAAAAGATCTGAGATAAACTGTTATCTTCAACTGGAGGAAAGGCTTAGTGCATTGCAAATAATAGAAAAAAAAAGTAGCAAAAAGATAATTTATATAATTTATGAGGATAGATAGTGATAGGACAAGGGGGAATGGTTTTAAACTGAGGCAGGGGAGGTTTAGATTTGGTATTAGAAGGAAGTTTTTCACACAGAGGGTGGTGACACACTGGAACAGGTTGCCCAAGGAGGTTGTGGATGCCCCATTCCTGGAGGCATTCAAGGCCAGGCTGGATGTGGCTCTGGGCAGCCTGGTCTGGTGGTTGGCAACCCTGCACATAGCAGGGGGGTTGAAATGAGATGGTCATTGTGGTCCTTTTCAACTCAGGCCATTCTATGATTCTGTGATTCTATAAGCGTAGCTGGATGTCTGTTCTTAGGCAGGTGGACACACAACTGTGCCTTTCCAGTGAGCATAAAATAATCCAGAAAATAAACCAAAATAAAAATTTTACAGACCACACAAAAAGGCTTTCAACCCAATCAGCAAGCCTTGAGAGGAAGTTATCTTTGAAATGTTATTAATAGTCATAGAGAGATGAAGAGAAGAGCTTAACATGAGCGGTCAGCTAAATTAACTGGTAGGGTGCAAAACTAAGAAACAAGTTTCTATCTCAGGGCTGCAAATCAAAAGGAGACATGATCGAACCTTGTACAAAATCAAGAAAAAAGCATTCAGTAGCAAATAATCTTTGGCTGAAATTATTTACCCGAAATAATAAAACAAGAAGCTTGTTGCTCCCAGTGTTGCTCCCAGAGACAGTATACTCAGATTCGCACTTACAAGTATTTTGTATCTAAATGCAAGAATTTGCATAAAAATACGGAAGCAGCCAAATTATTTAAACCAAATTAATCTTAAAAATGTATGCCGAGAGTACAAAAATTTAGTTAATTTCTAAATTATGACAATGTTTTGGTAACTGCATTACAGACAAGAACCACCTGTCAGAGAAAAGACAGAGACGTTTGGAATTACCCAATTCATTTCTTGGTAACTTTCACAAAACTCACTGAAGTACTCACCTAATTCTCTTTAGCAAATGTTAATAATGCATACGAGAAAAACTAAGAGACAACACCACAGAACTGTGCAGCTGCAACCACCTGAAAAATCATCAGTTTTCTTCCAGGCACGGTGACATCATCAGTTCTTCTGCATCACTGGACAGACACTATTTTTTAAAACTAAAAAGAAGATAAAATAAGGCTATGATTTATTTGTACGACTTAATAGGAAAGACTACTGACTAGTGTTGCGTGTGAATGCAATGACAATCTCCATTAAATCTGTCCTGGTTCTGATGCACTGCCTTTTGCATGATGAAAATAATTTTGCTATTTTCTTGGTACATAGTTTTTTGAACACCAACACACAGAAAGCTATGTGTCTTCAATATACGTTTGAGGTCTGAAGGGTCTTTGCTTTAATGAAAGCCATTACATTCAGATCACAGTATGACAGGATTTTGCTTTAAACTGGATCTTACATTCCTCCAGAAACATGCAGCTGCACCAGTTCAATACAATCTAGTATAATTGTTTCACTTCTCTTAGGAGCTCTGAATTCATTGATATCTTGACATAACAGATGGTGCCTAAAAGTAAACAGTAGATTAGAGAAGTGATGCAAATCTAGAGAAAGAGAGATATCACTCTTTTGAAAGGCAAAACCTCAGCAGTTCAGAATATCCACAAGTATAGTACCTGCAAGGCAAATAACTCTGAGCTTAAATGTCTATACAAACAATATCGGCTGAAATGGCTTTATCCAAATGATAATGTCATGTGTTGCTTTGTGTAAAGATAATTCATAATAGTGAGTTGCCACCTGTCTTTCTTATCCCTGAACCATTTCCTTTATTTTTCTGTTTTCTGCTCCCTTGCTTTTTCCCCTCAAAAAACATATTCAAGTAGACACTGTTTGCAGAACTGAATGATTTTATAAGCAAAACACTATTTCTTTAACAAGTTTAAACAGACCACAAAGCATTATTATACAGCTAACCAAATGAATGGGATGACTAGCTTACTGAAAACAGCTAGGTATTTAATTTTTCCAAAACAGCCCCAAATCTGTCACATCCCATTAATGTGCTAAAACTAAGAAATGGTCAGGTTCCACAGTAGTAGAGGTGAAGCTGTCATCAGGATATCTTATGGGCCATACTATTGAGCATGTTCATACGACATTAGGAAGAGAGGATGAACACTGCGGTAACAACAATGGCCATTACTGGATTTGTTCAGGATTCTCCAAACCAAAACAGACTAGATGAAGCTACACAAAGGTATCATGACAGTAAGTGACATGGTGAAAAGATAGCAGATGGAATTAAATCAGGAATTAGTGGTGGGAAATATCATCTTAGCTATGTACCCATGCTAACAATCTGGGGCCAAGATCTTATCTATCACGGATAGTTTTCTCTGAAGTCAACCTCAGCAGCCAACAACTGAAAGAGCTGTTATCAGGGATAAAATAGGAAACCTCCTCATATCACTGTATTTATCCACCATGCTGCCATATCTTCTTTATGTGATGAGCTCATCTCAGACACATCTGGAAATACTGCAGAAGTAGTAACAAATGATCAGAGAAACACTGTAGAATCTTTAGACAAAGAAAGAGTAAATACATCTGAACCCAGAAAAGAAATGACTAAGATACTAGGTAAGGCTAATCTATAAATTGTGAATAGTGAGGGCAATAATGAACAGTTATTTCTCCTTGTTTCTGATAGTGTAGGAACTTGGGGATATCAGGTTAAATCTTCAGATCACAGTTGTAAAGTTAGTGATAGGAGATATGCCAGAACATTGAAATTCCCCGCAGCTGATGTTGCAGAGAGCAGGCAGTATAATGCAGATGCACTGAGGATGTTTATCAGTCTATTAAACAGAAAGGAAGACATTTCACAAAGTCCCTAAATTGTTGACTGTTGGAAGCTGGAGAGTTGGCCTAGAGAAGGGTTGTGTTATTATCAAGGACATCTCCTACTGACTGTTGTGACATGGAAGGTACGTGGGCCTTTGACCTATCCCAGTGGAATAGCTCTTAAGTCTATGTTCAGAAATAAAATATTCTGGGTACTTTGTCTTTGGTGATTAAACAAGATTTATTGTTGAATCTATAATTATGGAATCATAACATTTAAAGTACCTTAACTATTGCCATTTTTCAATCATCTTCTACTGCATGGTTTTTAAGCAACCCTTGTTAATTAAATTTGCCTGGAATGCCCATTAAACTTCCTGGATAGATGACAGCTGGTGTTCACCCATCTTTTTTCACCAATAGAATTAACTTACTGAATTCTTATACAATGGGACTCTGGTAAACAGAAGACTCACTTGGTTTAGTAGTGAGAGGAGTGTATACACAGAAGGCCTTACTATATACTCAGCACAGGAATTAACATATGCATTACTAATATGTTTTATTGTAAGGTATAGTATCAGTAAGTTTTGAAGCACGTGTATAATACATTATATAGACTTTCAGAAATGTAGTATAGTTGAAATCTTCAACAGAGTGAACAGACAAAAAAGCTATTCATAGCTATTCATTGGTACTCTTAAGGAGAAACAGAAATCAGAATATGTAACTAGGTGCAGAAATATGGATAGCACTATTTTTGAAAATACCATTAAAGACAGCACAACAGCCCTTCCATTCATATTGAGGCAATCATTCTTCAGACAACTCAGTGTATAGATAAATGCACTAATGTCACCGTAGATAATGGTAGTTATTTTGAAAAGCTCATTGTGAGAGTGGGGGCAGGGAAATTACGAGGTTATGTATTTGATATCTGCCTTCCCATAGCTGAGTCTAGTGAAGTATTGTTGTAGTAGACAGCAGCTGACTACTGCAGAATGAAGTGTTTCAGAATAAGTCTTTTTGACTGTCATTGCTCATATGACAAACGAAGACATGAGGCTCACCTGATACTTCTGAGTGCTGCTCAAGCAGCAGAATTTGCAGTTAAATTACTCAGTGCCTGCAGCTAGAAAACTTGGGTGATGGCAAACAGACTTCATGGGTAAATATCATGTAATTTATGTCACCTACTATGGTAGTAGTTGAGCTGCTTTTAAATCGGGGGCCAAGTGCGGTGGGCAAGGTATTTCCATTTATGTAAAGATATCTGGGGATCATTTGTCACTTCTTCTCTATGAATCTGCTTGCTATTCCTGCTTTAACTTTATCTAAAGCCCTTCACTGAAGGTGCTTTTCACTGCTGCTATCCTTTTCCAGAAACTAAAGACACCAGAAAAAAGGCCCTATCTGCAAATAAAAATCTCAGGAAAACACAACACGATACATCATTTTCTCTTTCCAAAGGTAGCTATCTACTTAAGAGTTGCCTTTATCCAGGCAAAAGTATTCCCTAAGCACATATCAGACTGCTGCCCCAAGTGATGCCCTCCTACATCTCCCTTTCACCAGCTTAAAGGGTCTTGGTCCACCCCAACTGCAGCAAAGGTGCTAGACAATGGGGTGAAGAGCAGAACCAATGTCATCAGAAGCTGCTGGAGTTTCTGCAGGTGCACAGGCTTGTGTCTCTCTATTCCTTGTCCATACCTGACAGCAACAGACGTCCTAAAGTTTCTTTGGGAGTTCCCAGGAACACCCTAATGATCTCAGATCATGTTCTCAGAAGATCCAGTAGTACTCTAAGCATGAACCAGGCACACCTGGATCTTATATTCAGTCTTAGGCTTCCAATCAGAGACACGGATACACTGGAGAGAATACATCAAAGGGCAGTGAAGATGATCAAGGGACTGGAGCATCAGTCGTATGAGGAGAGGCTGAGATCTGGGACTGTTTAGCCTGGAGAAGGTTCAGGGTGGAAACTCATCAATGTGTATAAACACTTGAAAGGAGACGACAAAGAAGATGAAGCTAGGCTCTTTTCAGCAGTCATCAGTACCAGGACCAGGGGCAATGGGCACAAACTGGAATGTAGGAGCAACACTTCTGTGCTGTGGGAGTGATGCTCCTTGGAGATCTTCAGAAGCTGCCTCAACACTGGCCTGGGCACTCTGCTCTGTGAGTCCCTGCTTAAGCAGGTGTTGGACCACATGGCCTCCATAGGTCTCTGCAAACCTCAGCCAGTCTGTGATTCTATGAAAGTCAGTGGTGCAGTCCTGACAATCTTTATTACACATATCAGTTTGTGACATGAAACTGAACAGATTGTTTTTTGGCAGAAACATCAGCTAATTACTGCTGCTAATCACTGTTGAATACAGAATTTTGTGATATGGCAAAGTCTTGAACCTCACCTAACTCAAAATTTAAGATATGAACTACACACAGACAACTATCAGTGGTGAACACCATTCACGGACACAGTCCCTTAGGAATCCCACTTAATACCTGGGTACAGACACAAAACAACTATATTCCTTTCTAGTACTTTTGCCATCCTTTATGTGGTTTGGGAGATCTGGAATTAGTTCTAAAACAACCAGTTGTTAAGGAATAATGAAAGCTGCATTAAAAACACAGGTTACCATGTAGGTTTGTTGTTTAACGGAAAGCTTATTGATGAACCAGTGATGATGCAGCATATAACATTGAAACATGTTATACTGTATCAGCAGTAATGTTAGGCATACATTGAGCATCTGGTTAATAAAATTCACCCATGAGGATTCTTTCACTGATGCATGTGAATATGCCATTTATGAGGATGACTCCAGAAGTAATGCCTCCTATTTTATCATATTATCCCATGACATCGGATGTGGATATTGGTGGTATGGCAGCAAAGGCTGGACCTTCCCACCAATATTCTGTTACATTTTGTTGCCATGTGACAGATGGCAGCAGGGAGGCAGTTTGAGAAAAAATTGTATCTTTGTGCATATAAAGCAAAAGGGTGTCGTCAAATTCCTCCATGTGGAAAAAATGGTACCCACTGACATTCATCATGCTTGCTGAATAAATATGGAGACCAAAGAGAGGATGTGAATGCAGTGAGCTGCTGGGTGATGCATTTCAGAAGTGCCAACAGTGACGTAAAAGACAAGCCACATTCTGGATGGCCATGCAAAGCTGTCACAGCCGGCAATGAAGAGCATCTTGATCAGCTTGTCTGCATGAATCAGCGAATGGTGGTGGCTATGTTGAAAAATAGTGTTTTGTAGCTGAGAATTTGCTCTATCAAATAGTGTTATTGTACTCTTTGTATCTGTTCTAATTTCTTCCATACATAGGAGGTATTACTCTCAGAGCATGTATTTATTAGGGTTTTTATATTTTTGACCTTGATCAGGAAAAAAAAATTGCATTTATAGCAAGAAGCAATGAAGTACCACTTTGAATGAGGGTTACTTTGAGTCTAGGTCAACTCTGGCTGTACAAATGCAGCTTTTAGAAATAAAGTAGAAAACATGCTATTTCATTACAATTATGATGCATAACTACTGTTTTCCTTATTGATGCATAACAGACCAGACTCTCAATGTAAGACACCTGACTTTAGATGAATCAGAAGCTGTTCACAGTAGCCTGCAGTGATTTTATGAAAAAGACCTTTTAACAAAGCACTGCCCCAGACCCTGCCCCATAGTGCATCTTATATTCTTTACATTAAGTCAGCATATTTTAGGATTCCTGCAAGCCTTTGAGCAAGTCTATGTAAACATAATAAAAGGTCAGAAAGAAAAATCACTTTGTATAAAAGAAGGGTAACAAAGAAAAATAAATCAACAGTTGAAAAAATAGAAAAAATAAATGAAACAAAGATCAAAGTTAAATTGTGCTTTGTTAAGTGTGACTGTTCTGACAGGAAGGCAGAATAGCCTCAGTGCAACGTAGGTCTGTTCACTTGTGATTACAGTTCTGAAGCTTCTCCCCAGCCTTGGTGTGACAGCAACATTTCAAAAAAGCTCAGCAATGAAACAGGCTTTATCACCAGGACTACACACAATGCTCAGGGAGTTATCTCTCCTTGGGCAGTAAAAGAAATTTTCATCTATTTCATTTGGCTTTGGACCTAGGCTGCAATGATTGGTTTCTAGAGGAATGCTGCCAAATGCTATTCTTCTCTTAGAAACAATAGGAGAAGGCTTAAAAGTAACTGGGGAGACTCTTTTCAAGCACATATTTAGCTACAGGTAACCCCTCCACACAGTGGTAATCACCTCCTGGCTTGTTGTACCTACTCTTTTCCTTACCATTTCTTTGATCTGTGGATTAGCAAAGACATCTATCAAACAGTCCAGTCTCATTCAGCACATGGTTAGTCCATAAAACTCCATTACTAGAATGAAACCCCTCTACTCCTACTCACATATCAGCTGCCAGTAACAAAAAAGTGACTTCCACTGTATCTTGTATTTTATACTTCTAACTAATAGGAAAAAAAAAAAAAAAGACAAAGTAGCATGATGTGGATGCAAATCAGTCCTCTTATTTCAACAATAATTGAGTACTGTGGCCAAAAATGAACAAATTGGATTAGCCCACCTCGTATACCTGAGAGATAATGAATTTTGAGGGTGCTGGATACACGACTGATTATGGTGAAAAGCTCAAAGAGAAATACTAGGATAAAGAAATAGGAATTAAATCAACAGGGTAAGCTATCCAAATGTAAACACCTGAGTTTCCAAAATATCTATATATCTATTTATCATGGAAAAAATTATTTCTAATACTAAAGCAAAGGAAAAATATTCTGAGAAGAAGCAAATGAATGCATTCCAATTATCTTATTAATGTTTCTGATTTCATTGCTTTAATAAATATTTTGACTATCCCCAGAATTTAATTTTCTGTTCTCAAACATTAGTTTGAATTATCCATCAGTCACTTCAGACTTTAAGCTTTAAATGGAAAAAATGAGATACGAGGTCTGCCTGTGGGGGCCAACTAATGAATAACATTAAATAGCCAAAACTGAATAAGACTTATTGCTAGAACCAACTCAGATAAGAGAGAACAGAGAAAGTTAGTACATTACTACATGTGTTAGAAGCCACTAGTATGTATATTATCAGAACTAAAGTGTGAAATACAACAGGAAAGGATCTTGCTGCAAAAACCTTGATCTATGCTTAGCAAAATGCACTGCTCAGTTCATTATTACCACTCCAACAATTTATGGCACTAAGGCAGCAGGTTGCAGTCTGATGCTAATGTAACAGGGTAGTCACCTCCTTCCTTCTGCTTGCTTCTTGGGCAGTCAGCAAATCCTTCTGCAACAGGTTCCCAAGAAAGGGAGCCAGGCAGAAAAAAATTCACAGATATCTGTGCAAGTCTGACCCAACTACTGGCTGTTGTGGTCACAAATTACAACTCTGGTTTCCACTGGGTCTGCTTTTCAGAATAACAGGCCTCAGAAGAATATTTGAGTTTTTTGTTGTCTTGCTACTTAGTAGGACAAGTCAAAGAACTGCAAAGTTATTCAAGCAAGTGGCCCTACACAGGAATCCAGCTACCAGCTCTTTTGTACTGAAAGGAGAACTTACTGCTGCTTCCTCCAGCTCCTTCCTTGCAGGAGTGGGCTCAAGCCCCATAGTTAACTGATCCAGCTTGCCATGCAGCAGAATCACATCCATTTTGTTTTTCTGAGTTAGTTTTAAGTCTGAATAACAATTTGAATCAGCTAAAAGAGGACGTGGTCTGAGCAAGGTAAGGAATGGGAGCATTATGCCAAGAGTAAGAGAAGGGGCAAAGAAGTAAGACAGTAGGCAAAGAAGTAGGTCAGAATCAGGGGGACTTCTTTCTTCAGAAGCTGTTACCTGCTGCAGGCAACAGAAGATGAATAAAACTGTTTGATCCAATAAAAGCTAGTGTTCCACGTCCAAATGAGAATGGAAATAAGAGTGATAAGAATCAAATAAAAATTCAAGCTAATCATAATTTTTAATAGGAAAAAGCTGGCATAAGCTCACTTTTTCCTGCATCTGGAAGTACTGAATGCAAGTCCTTTAAATGAATAAACACTAGGGAGAGTTCAGCCACCAGTCAAAAAGCTCTTTACCAAAACAACACTTTTAAAATACAAGGCAAACACATAAAATGCTAGCTTGGCCAATACCTGAGAATAAAATACTATAGAGAAGATGTTGAGTGAAACTTCAATGCTTATAACTTTTAAAAATGTAATTTTCAACCACACCTTATATTTTATCTTCTTCACATACAAGGGTTGCTCTGTAAGTAATCCTTGTATTTTGCTATGTTGGCCCACAATTTCAGAGGTGAATGTTGGTGGTATGGCAATAGAAGTTGAGCACCATTCCCACCATTATTCTGTTACATTTTGTTGCTGCGTGACAGATGGCAGCAGAGGGGCAGTCTGACAGAATGGCATCTGCCATGGAAATGTATATGAAGCAAAGGGGTATTGTTGAACTCCTCCATGTGAAAAAAAAATGACACTCACTGATATTCAGTGATGCTTGCTGAATGTTTCTGGGGACTAAACAGTGGATGTGAGCACAGTGAGACAATGGGTGATGTGTTTCAGCAACAATGACAGCAGTGTGAATGACAAGCCATGTTCTGGATGGCCATGAAGGTTTTTACGAGTGTGGCATGCAGACTCTTGTTTATTGCTGGCAAAAATGCATAGCTAATGGTGGTGACTATGTTGAAGAACAGTGTTTTGTAGCTGAGCATTTGGTCTACCAACTAGTGTTATTGTGCTCTATGTATATGTTGTAGTTTCCATGGAAATAAATAGGAGACATTACTTTCGAAGCCACCTACATAAATTCATTTTGAACAGCCAGATTTCCTTCTTTTCATAATGCAGTATACAGCACAACCTGAAGGACAAGACTTTCTAGGCTTAGTTTCTGAACTCCCTTGTTACTGTGGTCATGTCCTAGGAATTATGTTTAATTAGACTACAAATGTCTCAGAGCTAAGACTGTCAGTCACTGAATTTCCAGCCCGTATGTGTCATGAGATGGGAGTTTAGATTACAGTTGAGTACAAAAAAACATTTAGTTCTCTGTTGCAAAATACAGTGTAGTTTTGTTATGAGGCACAGCATACATACATCAGTGTTGTATAAAAATGACTGTAAGGTATTTCTTTATATCTATTATATATTGCTTGCTCCTCTTGTGTATCAATTCATGAGCAAATTCTCAATTAAAAATCAAAATGCTGCAGGGTCTAATTAGCAAGGCCCATATTAGTATTTATTGTGCAGTTATTCATCTTCATAATTGCTAGTCCCAAGCTTCCAGGTTTTTATCCCAGAAAGAAAAGAAAAATGAAAAAATCAGACTATAATTAAACTATTTTGAATATTACTGAATTTGAACATCATGATTTGCTCTTGCAGCAATTGCTGCAAGTTGCTCTTTCATTCAGCAACACCTTTTAAATAAACCATAATCTTTCTTCCTGCAACCAGGATCACCATACTGACATCCCTCCTCCTGCAGCAGCACCAATTAGACTCTCAAGGCCACAAGAGCAGAGACTGAAACACAGGATTCTGATCTTGACTTCTGCATGATCAGCTGGATGCATTTTGCAGCTATGGTTAATTTTACATTTGTTATTCATGAGACCTTTTCAAAACACCTCAAAAGTGATCCAAATAACACTCCTGTGAGGTGAGTTTCACATGGAAATCTAAGTTATAGAAAAAATAAATCATTTTCATTTAGATGGCAAAAAACAGTCCTCACATCCTAGTCCACAAAATTCCAGCTGATCTTGGTTTAAAAGAAGATTTTAAAAGGCCTGTGCTGTGCAGCAAATTTTATAGCTGTTCCCTTTAACACACAACATGTTGAGCATCCAAACAGTTCCTCTGCCAAGCCAACACTACCACGGATTCTCTTTAAAAAAAATGAACTTACCATGACAACTTTAAAAGATATGTGAAAGCAGACATGTCTGTTAGCACTGGACCTGCAATAAGTAAAGAGAAAAAATATAAAGAAAGAAGAGCCTTCAGCTGAAATTTTTTGATGATTCTGAACAGGGAGATCGAGTTGCTGTCTCTTTGCATAAGCTTGTCAACTTCTCTTTAGCATAAAGCTGAGCCCACAGACAGCATCTGAACAGCAGTATTTTGGCATCCTCATTTGTGCTCCACACAAGACGATGTGAATTTCTATAGAATATTATGGTGATGGCCCTTCTGCGAACTTTTAAAAACATGAAAGCTTCACTTTGGATTAGTCTTGGTTTGCAGCTGAGGAAATTTACCCACCTCTGTGTGAGCCACCTCTTCAGCAGTGCTGTAAGACACCTGACAGTGAGACAGCAGAGGGATTTTGCATCAAAGGGAGATGTAGTGCAGCTCCGCAATCAAGTGTACTCCCTGCCCTAATGTTTTGCACTTTCAGTTTTCTGAATCAATGCAGTGAGCTCAGGAGAATACACAGACACAAGTCAGTGCCATGAAGTGCCAGAACAGATAAAGCCTAGATTGTGGTGTTGTCAAAGAACTTGTCAAAACTAACAGCAAAGCAAAACAAAACAAAACAAAACAAAAAAAACAAAAAACAAGCAAGTCTCATTTTCAGAAGCTGTCCCTGTGATAGCCTCACACCCTGCAGCTCCTAGCTATGGTTGTTTAGCAACTCTGATGTTGTAAACAGCAGAAAGCAGATAAGAAGACAACTGGAGCAGGGTACTTCACATAAGAAGACAACTGGAGCAGGGTACTTCACATAAGTTTCACAGAATTGTAGGGGCTGGAAAGGACCTCTAGAGGTCATTGAGTCCAACCCCCCTGCCAAAACAGGCTCCCTGACCAGTTTGCACAGGTAGGTGTCCAGGCAGGTACCTGTACTTAAGAATTAACCTAAGAATTAACCTTTTTTTTTTTAATGTACTGCTTTAACACCTGCTTCTGTGCTAGAACAGAACACTGCTGTGAGCACAGGCATTGCATTTCTACAGTGCATTTTTACTGAAGAAGCAAAGGGAGAAGTCCATCTTTCCACAACCACCAGGGGCACAGTAGCGGTACAACTGCCAGGGTGGGACATCCTCCCAAACAACTGCTCGTTTTCACAACAAAATGCTTTTAAATAAATAACTTTACCTAATGCCATGGCTTTCCCACAGCTGACTGCCAGCAGCAGCTTCTCCCGTGAGGCGTGTCTCCTCCTTGTTCCCCTTAGGCCTGATAATCCCCGATGTCTCACATGGCAGCAGCCCACGAGCAGTCCTGGCTCTCAGTTCCCATGGCCAGGCAGGGCAGGTCTGTGGGAGCTGGTGGCTGGTAGCTCAGAAGTTCCTTTTCCCCATCTGTCTCTTTATTCCCAAGATGGTGCCTACAAGCTGTCCCTTTCCTGTTGTTTTTTTGTTTTTTTTTTTCTCTCTGCAGTCACAAGATTGAGCTCCCAAAGCCTCTCCTTCTATACCCCACAGGCAGCAGCACAGCAAGGGCCAGAGGCCCTCAGAGTGGTCTCCTGAGGTACTCCCTGCTGTGTTTCTGTAAGAAAACAGATCAAAATTATGTCGGGAAGTAAAATACGTGTTTATGACATGGAGGAGAGAAAATGTACTTACTAATTCTATGAGGCAAATAAAAGCAGCATAGGCTCTATAGTCCCCCATATGCGATTATCTTAAAACATACCGCTAAATCCATCATCATCAAGGACAAATTTGCCAGCATAAACACAGGAAATTATTGGAATAACAAAATACTGGAACCATTCTTCTTCATGCTATCTCAGTTACATAATATGTCAAAATATTTTCTTTTCTCTTTCCCCTCCTTTAACATTTAGATCTGTTATTTAACACTACAGGAATGTTAGGTAATATTTTTTATTATTATTATTCAATGCACAGTAAAACTGAGGAAAAATAAAGATTCAATGAAAATGAAATTAACTGGAATCCTTGCCATTTCAGTTTTTTTACTGAAAACTTTATGTGAAGTGCTTCAGTTGGTGACAACATAGCTAACTATGCCCAAAATTTCATCAGTTTTCCTTAAATAATTACTAATCTTCCTCTCACCATTCTACTTAACAACAGACAGTGTTTTCCCTTCCTGTGAGCACTGTGTGCGGTGGACTAGCAATATCTGGCTGTCTGGAATATATGTCCACACAGCAAGGATGACCTTGTTTGAAGATGTCATTTTCTATTATCACACTCTCAGAATTAGAAATCCATAACCTTCTACTTCGCTGACAGTTATAAAAAGTGTCATTAAAAATGAATATATTCATGTAGCATGTGCATATTCGTTCTAATATACTGCGATTTTTTATTCATACTTCATTTCCTTTTTATAGAGCTAGTTCCCAATGGTGTCTTGCACTCCTCAGAAATATTATTGTATGCTATTCCAATCTTCCAGAAAAACAGTAAATGGAGATGAAAAATAACCTCAGCCAAAGTTCCTGCTTATTCTATGTGGCTGAGGCAGTCTGCGTGTTCTAATGAACTAATTTTGACTATGCTGACTTGATAGATTGGTTTCATCCTGTAAAATGACCCTTGTCTATTTTGCTTTAGAAGATATGAGACACCAGAAATCTGGAGTGTGGGCTGCAGAAGAGGGCTCCTTTTGCCTGAGGACTAGAGAGTTAATTACAATGAAGCTAGCACAATATAAAGTTGATTCCCTTTACAATATGTTTTTGCTTCTGCTGCAGGATCTGTTTTTGCAGAAGAAGCTATTTATGAACCAAGTTGTCATGTTCTGTCAGGCAATCTATGACACTACTCCTTCCTCTGACGGCTGCCGTTTCTGATCGCACCAATGACATTTTGCCTCAGGATGCTCTTATCAATCTTTTTCACTGGGAAAAATTCTCGACTTTGATCTCTTTTTCATCTTTTTGCAAAAAAATCTTCCTTTCCATCTTCAGGGGAAGTTCTAATTGTTACCTGTGCTATTCACCTGATTAAAAAATTACCCTCTGGTTCACACTTAGTTCTTATTTTTATAAAACTTGGACAGGACAGTGGGAACAGTTCAGTGGCAGTTATGGCCTTTTTAAAACGAGAAATAATTGATCCAGTCACCAGATAAAGCTCTTGTACACCTTGTGAGGATTAGAAACAGGGGTGAGGAATTCCTGCTTCTGGTTCTCCTTTTCAAATTGGGTGCACACAGTTATTGTTTATAACAAAGGCTTATGTTCCACTATTCCTTGAAATTTTGAGCCCAGACTATACAGAGTTTTATATGAACAGATAAAACATCCTGACAGACAACCCCTGTGGAAAAAGCATTGCATGAACGATGTACTGTGACTACCTTCTCCAAGCTTCATGATTATTCTCCACAACGCTTTTCTCTCCATGAATAACTGATAACTCTTCCTGGTTACATCTCAGCATTTAACATCAATGAAGCAATTGTTTAATGTGCCTTACTCTTAAAACAAACCTTTCCATATCCAACTCAGCATATAACTCCTTAACTCAAGCATGCAATTATGTTCCATTACTTTTGGATCTTTTTTCACTTTGCAAATCTATGGGTGCTCTTTTGCAGCTTGTCTATCAACAGAACTGTTAATTACATGGTACCAAGGCTGGTTGCTACCCTCAGTTACATCTTTCAGAGTAAGGAAATAATAGAGTTGTGAGTTGAAAGAATTTGCATTGCCACATATCCACCACTGTTAAGACAAAAGGAGTTACCGGCAGAGGGGAAATCCAGCTGGTTTTTACATCCGTGCCTTATTTCATAGGGGGTGCAGTTAGAGGAAAAATTTATGAAGGGTAAATATCTTTAGGCTTTTAAATGGTCAGCAGAATTATGAAGTTAATGAGGATATTCAAATATCTTAGTAATGCATTAATTTTTCAGTCTCATGTCATTCAGCTAATGTTTCCAATTATAAGCTTCACAGTTTGAAATTCTGGCTCCAGCTCAACTGAAATGAGTTCTCTTCCTGATTTTGATGGAATCAGTATTTCACTTTTTTTATGTATACATTATTTCTGTAAATATGTGTGTGCATACTTAAGTATTTTAAATGAAACTGAGATTCTGATATAATCAAGTGATTCTCACATTCTCCTCTCTGAACGACATGTATCCCATTGTGGCCAAGACTCAATCAAACAATATATGTAATGCTTCCTCTGCTTTTCTAAATGAGTTTGCTAGTGAGGTAAACACCCAGATGTCATTTTAGAGCTAGCACAGGACAGGAACAAGCAATCAAGCTGTATTGTCAGTGGTTAAGAGAGATGCAGACCAGCAGGCTCAAAAAGTAATTTTGGTTATATTTTTCCCTGCATCATTGAGCCTGAACCAAAAAAAAATCCCAGAAGTTCCCTGGTGAGTGAAGAATGAGAAAGCAATAAGGCCCTCACTCATGCTGGTTATTTAATGCATACTGATAAGTTCAGTTTGATAGGGTCCCTAGCTCTCCTTCTCCTCTTGCCTATTTAACATAGTTGGAAAATGGATGCAAGGAAGTGGGTGGAATAAGAGAAATTGATGGATGTGTTGTAGGTCAGCTGCCCCTGCCCTATCTTACATACAGGTTCTATAAATGTGCTACAAGTTGCCCAGTGGTCTCAATTTCCTGTTATTTGTAGACATTGCTATTTTAGAGTTCTAAAGGCAACTTTGAGCCTGGAATTATGGTCTTCATATAGCCATGAAATCAACTTGTATGGGAACTATAAATGCTGTATATCACGGTCACTTAAGCAGGTCCCCACAGAGATCAGCTCCAAGAGGAGATGGTTCTTGTCAGACTGCATTTGTCTTTCTGAATGTTGTTTTTCTTTTCATAAAGTTTATGAAACTCAAATCCATTTAGCACATAGATAGAAATTGGAAAAGGAAGTGTGTTCTACAAAATCCTTAGATTTACAGATTTATTAAGTCACCTATATGTTTCTTTCACTTTTTTGAGAGGTGGTCACATAGAAATTGTATTTGTCTTTGTGGCAGGCCAACACATACCCCATGTAGCAGCCATCGTGTCTTGTCTATTTCGTAGCTTGGAAGGATAAAGGCAGGCCTGGACAAGGAGCCTTATGGAGACCTACAGGCTCCAGATCTGCCACTGTGTAAATTACAAGCTGCTCTGAAGAGCAAAAGGAATATTTTTTAACAAGATCAAGGTGCTTATATTTTTAATGAGGTTTGTGATGTTAATATGAATTCTATCAGCAGATGGGATAAGTTAACAGATTTTCCTCACTGTCTTTTTTTGAAAATAACATTTAAAAAACCTGATATCAAAGTTATTTTGTTTTGGAATGATTACCAGTAAAAGCATTTTGATTCTCTCAAGACAGTAAAATAGCAGCACAAAAACATCATACTCTTTAGTAAGTATTTCCTTTTCATACTTAGTTCAGGTTAGTGCTGAAATTTATTTCTCAGGAAAGAAGCTCCACAAAAAAACAAAACAAAACAAAACAAACGAAAATGTATGATTATGCTTGGCATATCTATTTGCTTTGTAAGTGAGTGTGGTATCCAAGTAGATTAGCAGGCTACCTTCTAAAAATATTTTCTGAAGTCCACAAGAATGGAAAGGATACATCTGATAGCTGCCAACATTTTTTTCCCCATATGTTGCTTCTATAGTGACTACTGTGAGTGCATAAAGTAATTTCACATTTGACCTGGCTTTATTATTCTTTATAACAATAACAGTTCACTTTGCAGAAGGTCACATGGGAGAATATTTGACTACTCAAAATATAAGTTATTACTCAGATGAAAGGATATACACATCAGTCCAACAATTTCTGTAAGTACACACTGGAACAGATTGCCCAAGGAAGTTGTGGATGCCCCATCCCTGAAGGCATTCAAGGCCAGGCTGGATGTGGCTCTGGGCAGCCTGGCTGGTGGTTGGCAATCCTGCACATAGCAGGGGGGTTGAAACTACATGATCATTGTGGTCCTTTCCCACCCAGGCCATTCTATGATTCTATAATGCGATTCCATGACTGTTTTGGCTCACTGCATATAGCAGGTCACTTTAAAGCTAAAGATTAACAAAACATTCATTCTATTACATTTTTGAAAAATAAATAAGAATAGAGAAAAACATGTTTTCTTTCTTTAAAAAGAAAAACGCCATCATTTTAGAGGAGCAAAGAGATGTGAGACAACAAAGGATGAGTGATGCAAAGGAAGTGTTTGGACTTTCTTTAAAAAGAAAGACACTTTTATTCTGTCGTGTTTTAATTCCTGCTATTTTAGAGCTGAAAAAGAGCATCCCCCACTGAGCATCTCTGCGGAACTAATGGTGCACCTTGTTGACTGCTATACTACATTGCTATTTAAATAGAATTCATGATGGGATTCAGTTTTAAAATCCTAGAGCTGATGTGCCAAACTCTCCAGCTCCAAATGGAGCATCAAGGACTAGAGGTACTGTTTCCGGCATTAAATCAGTGTGAATTCAGCCAAGGATCAGATCATTCCATGAAGTGAGCATCTCATCCTGCAGATAACACTCACTGTATTGTTTATGCTAACCTGAGCTTTCAACATGTTTGTTCCACAAGTGGAGACACACTTTGCACAGCCTCAGAGTCAGAGAGTGCTGCGCTTTATGCCTGACAGAGTAGAAGGATGCTGACAGAAGACTTGCAAGGTATGTTTTCTCTAGCTACTTTCCCCTGTGGTATAATATCCCCAGTGTGCAAATGTAGTTCAGGTACATTTTTGCTGTCATGGTCGTAAGTTCTCAGCAGTCTGAATTGGAAAGCAAACTTAAAAGAATAGAAACAACACCATGTTTTTTTTTTTGTTAAGAACCCAGTTCCGTGAAATGTCTTTCAATCAGATGGTGGAGCATGCAGGCAAAATACAGTGACAATAAAATCATTTGAATATCAAGAATACATCAAATTCTATCCAGTTTGTTTTTATTTGAACAGATCCTCTGCCACACTGTGATCTCCTGAAAATGAGTTCATTTTGGTCATTAATAACAATGCAAAGTAAACTGTGCTTCAAACACTTTCCCGTTCCTGAAATTCAATTTCAGTGATATGAAGAAGAGGGAGTGCAACTACGTGCAAGATTTCTCCAGCCTTTCCTTCCAAGTCTACTGTTACCTTTTGGTATTCTGGGGGTATACTCCCTTCAAGTTTTATAGTGTATCACTTTCAGGAAAAGCAGTCAGTTTTGGAGATCAGCTGCTGATCTGACTCTGAAAGCTGCTTTCTCCTGTGGCTTCACATAGTGCAGGGCATGACTCCCAACCCTAGCTAAATGAAATCTTCCCTTCTATTTTTTTTCCATATTGTATTTGCTTACTAACTTTTCACCTTGTAATACTTGTTCCTATATATAGTTTCTTGAAACACGATGTAAACAGATGCATCTAATACTATTATCCTCCTTTCAAAGAGCATATATTGAAAGAGCAATAGATACTGACCTCTGCCTTGAAAGGGATCACGCATCAGCATAATCTGTGGAGCTGAGACATTCTGAGACTGAAGCAAGCATGTCAGACTCTGACCTTGATCTAAGTTGAGTTCTTGTTACTTCACATAAGCAGTGCTACTGCAACCTTGTACTGACATGTAACCTAGCTCCTATAGTGAGCTATCCAAAGCAGAACATTTTTTCCACCTCTAAATAATTTTATGGACAACTTGAATCAAGTTTTTCATTTAGTACTTTGTGGAAGTTTAAATTTCAGGAAACAGTATCTATATAACCAGTCTCTGAAGAGGAATTAAGGCTAATTTGTTGTACATAATTAAGTTAGCCAATTTCTTCTCCCATTGGATTTTGGAGACACGGTCAGGTGCAGGCAGAGCAAGTAGTCAGATGAAGCATTTTAAATTGCTCTACCCTTCTGAATATTATCCACTGTCCCTCTCTCACCACACTTAACTAACCCCAGCACACCTGGGCAGGTGGTTATGACCCCACCATATTTGATGATTCCTATGTGTCTCTTCCAACTCAGTATATTCTATGATTCTGTGATTTTCCCATCAATCATCTACACCACAAGGCACTGAAGTGAAGGCACTGAGCTTGAAGGGCTGCTTGAGGTGTTAGTGAGAAATCTCTACTGTTTCCTGCACAAAGCCTATGCATGTTGTACATGAGGTCAGGTGGATCAACAGCTTAATGGCAACATTAATGGGAACATCTCTTCACGAAATAAACAGAGGAGAAAATAATGAGGTTACGCTGTCATTAAGCTGTGAATTTTCCACTCTGTAAACTGGCCTCTTCAGCCTTACTTCTGCTTGCTCAGAGAGCTTGTTTCCTGAAAATTAAAGCTCCTAAAATCAGTATGAGAAGTACCGCTTGGCTTCTCTGCATATTCAAGCAATTTGCAAATGGTGTACACATTACAAGGAAGTGATAGAGCACCCAATTGCCAATATAAAACTATGTTGCTATCTCGTTTGTTTTAACTTTACAAGCCTGATTGAAGCTAGATAATTTTTGAATAAAGCTTTTTAAAAGCAACATTTCTAGAAAGTTTATTTTTCCACTGGACATCTAAAAGTGTTGTTTGTTTTTTGTTTGGTTGGGTTTTTTTAAAAGGGAAGAGCAGTTCAGCCACCATTTTGCTTCAGTTTCCTTTCCAAAAATAGCTCATTATTGTCTCTTCTCTATTTGGAATGTTCTCCTTTTAAGAACTTTGCTGGAGTGAGTGTCTTTATTATAAACAGCAGTCACATACTTAAAAATATAGGCTGTATTGTGAATGAAGAAGTTTCACAAGAACAACAACAACAACAAAAAAAAAAACCAAAGAAAATAGTAGCACAAAATAGATTGGCTTCTAATCATTTGCAGCAGAATAGTTGGGTTTTGCACAAATATTTTGCTCTTAGAAGTTTACTACCTTGCCGCTTTCTAGGTCCACAAGCAGTGTACTCATCACTTTATTTGAAGAGCCAGTGATTCAAAGACTTTTAGACTGAGAGCTGTTTTCTGAGCCATCGTCTCTCCTAATGGAAGCAGCCATATTTTATGTTCTCATTCATAGGCGATCCATTTTTCCCATCTACTGTTTGCCTCTGACCAGTATTTCAGAAAATCACTCCTTGTAAAGATTGGAACCTTTTTTGATGAGCTTATGAGTGAGTTAGATATATAAAAGAAATCTTATTTATTAATGTTTTAAGTTCCACAAAATGTAGTAAGTGGTGCTTCAGAGGAGGTAGGATTAGTATCTGTCTCAGTGAAGGGCTGGAGTTCACGTGCTTAGAAAGGAGTTTAGGTACAAATACTATTCAAATATATAAATGTAGATTTTGTAATTTTTTTTTTTAAGGACAGCATTTTGACATATCTCTGAGTGGACAATGGAAGTCAGCTTTTATGGTAACTTTATGCAGATATCCAAAGATTTAAGCAAACAGTTAATCTTTTGAATATATGAAGTCTGGTAGAAAAGTTGCTTTACTGATTTTCACAATCATTCTTTTTAAATGTACCTCCATCAGATTTCTTTATCTATCAATTAATGAAGAATGCCCAGTGAGAAAACTGAAGAACATCAGAAATGTGTTGATGCTTGAAGAAGTCTACTCGTGCAGTGCACATGCAATACACTGCTGCTTTTGAAGCTTTTGGCCACCACTAGTGGTCATTTTACATTTTACTAGTGCAATACTACTTTCTAACCTAATTGGTTATTACAGGACAATTTGGGTTTGATCTCCGAAGACGATTGTCCTCCTGCTTTTAGTCCCTGAGACTGTTTTATTTGACCCTACCTAGAAATGAAATACAAGTAGAACTTGCTGAGAGGAACACTAGTCATTCCATTAGCCTCCTTTGTGAATTCCAGTACTAGTAGAACGTATTTGTACAATAATTGTAATGGCAATTGTCAATTCAGTATAAAGCATAATTTTTGAGTCATTTACATCATCCATGTGTCATTTTGAGTCATTTACATCATCCAGCTTGCTGCACAAGCTTCTCAGAGATCACTTTCAAGAGAAACAGAAATGCACATCCTGTACACGTACGTGGTGAGTGCATAGGAACTCATGAAGGTGATGTGTGTACATGGAGATGAATGTGGAAGAAGCATTTTTAGTAGCAAGGATCAAAAAAAAAAAACAAACGAAACCAAACCAAAACACTGGGCCTCTGAAATTCAGGGCATTTCTAGGTTGTCAAAAGTTGCAAAAAGAACAAATTCAGGTTTCTTTGCACTAGCACTGAGCTGGATTGAAATGCCATATACCCATGCTGGCTCAATGTTGTGCTCAAGTGGATTTATATTTTCAGTGTTCAACCTACACATTGTCCTGGATGTTATCATAGCTCGATGGTTCTCAGATTGGACCGGCTTCTTGACTAACCAGCTCATACCTGGTTTATCTGCACCTGAATTATAGAAGTTTCTGTAGCCATCTTCAACATGGGTCAGTCTAGTTATCCAGCTTCATTAATCATATTTTAAATCTTGCTCTTGTAGCCAAAATTTGTCAAACCACAAAGGGGCTATTTGTCAGTGACTGTATAAATTCATACTGCTCAATGTTTAATGTATTCTACAGCATAAGTGAATTAGCACTTAGTTAGAAAAAAGCCCCAAGTCCTGAAGCTGAGTTCCTGGCAATTCTGGTCATTGTTAACACTACTAGAGAGGTTGGGTATCTAAATCACAGAGCAGCTTAAAAGATCATGCTAAAAGGTATGGCCAGCCACAGAGACAAAATGAGCTGCTTCAAAAATGCCAGAATTACCTGTTATTTTCCAGCAGATAACAGCAAGCCTCTGCAAGAACTGAAGGACACACAGTCCAGAATACAATGTCAAGTAGAGACTGCATAACGGTTTGGCTATTTTGGTTGATAACACTCACAGATACACAGAAAGAAGAAAACAATCCAAGAAAGATACAAAAGGCACAAGAAAATAAACCAATAGGGAATTTGAAAGATGAACTTCTCAGATGCAGTTCAGTTTTGTTTCTTGTGTTTTCCCAAGGCTAGTAAGTTTTTGTGGTTTCGGCCTTTTATCTCTAGAATTACCATTTGAGCTGACTCTTTCTTTCTTTCTCATTCCATTTTCATCTTCTACGTTGCTAAGAGGTTTCCATGGCAATTCTAATATTGGATTAAGGAAGACGTATTAGTGAGGCTAGCACATCATCGCTGGTGTTGCCCAAACCAGCCTATGTGGCTCTGATATGTGTGAATGGCTCAGACATGTTAAAGACTGTTGTCAGCTGATGTTGATAATAAAAGATAGCAGACTAAAGAGATATAATATCAGCAGGCTGCAGAAGAATAAACAAAATGCTACTGCTCAGATCCTCTAACACAAATTCATTGGTTTTGATGGAACAACACTAATTTCTTCCACATGAGAAGTCAGCCCCAACAAATTGTACTTGCCACATTAATTCCATGAGAAGCAATATAATTAGAATTGCCTGCACTCAAAACTGTTCACTAATGTCAGAACATGTTAATTCAGTTTATCTTTTACCATGGAACTGGAGGCATTCTGAATGGCATTTGTTATGTTTATAATACCTCACTACACATTTCCCTGCACTGCCTCTGACTTTGTCTTTTAAGCAATTTCAAACAGCCCAATAATTGCAGTTCCGCTACAGAATTATTATGCCCTGGGTGGGACTGATATTTTTCAAAAGGAATAAACAAATTACAATCAAGCTATCAATTAAATCTCGAGAGGGAGGGAGAAGGGTAGCAAAATGCAAATAGTTATCTCTTTGTGTTTAGAAGTTAATTTATTACCCAGTGATATTTTATTGATTCAGCCTCCAGAGTTGTCACTCAGGCAGTATGTACTTGCGTACAAGTCTTTTTAAATGGCACCCAGACCCTCATTTGCCTGGCACTACAACTCAGGGCTGAGCTGCAGGGATGATATTTTGCAAGTCAGTCTTAACCTTAAATACATGCTCTCTTGAGGGATGTCTCTTTCTGGTGCAGGTAGCTGTTCTCCAGAAACTGAAATAAGATCAGAGATCTAATTTTCTCCAGCCAGTAAGCATCTGTAAATGTCACTGCAGCCCTGGTTCACGTTGAGAAAAGCTCCTGTCTTTTACTACATCCAGAAACTTTTAACGTTTGTGGGTTATGAACTATCTGTGCTAATCTATAAATGGAAAGAATACTTTAGTGTTGAGACTTCAGCTGATCCAGTTCTGGCTGACTTCAGAAGCTGATGGACAGTGTGTGGGGGGGGGAGTTTAAATACTCTTTAAACAATCATTTCTAAAATTGCAAGTTTAACAGGTTATATTTCATTTTCTCCATAAAGTCTTAATAAAAATGCTTTTAAAACATTAAGTGCAAAGGTGCTATCCATATTGAAGAGTTGCCTTTCTGTTCCTCTGCAGGGAAGACCAAACCATAACAGGTTTTTTGTTTGTTTGTTCAACTGATGCTTAGTTTTTTGTTTGGTTGATGTTGGTCGTGATGCTTTGGGAGATCAAAGCAGAGGATGTTTCAGCTGTTTCTGACAGTCATCTGTATCACCTCACAATTCCTCACAGTGTGCCTTTCATCCCATGTAACTATTTGTGGGCAGCCTTATGGTTGTCACAGTGAGATTAAGGCTTGCCTAGCTGATGGAAACCCAGTTTTAGCTTCCTACCAATTATGGCAATGCAAACAGAGTGCTTGTGCTGTGCCTTGGATTTGTTGTTTCAGAGTTCTAATATAAAATACAAAGTCATGCAGCTGGGGAGAGTGCTCAACCAGCAGCTTTTCTGGAAAATATTTGAAGTCATAGCTCTATCTGCTGGAGCAAAGCGAGACTGCACCTCACCAGGGGACAGAAACATTGAGAAAACTGATTCCACATACACTTAGACAGCAAAATTTCTTCTTTAGCACAAAGCCTACACCTGCAGGATTCACAATTCAGTTTCTGTTTGCAAAGGCAAGGATTTTCACAAGATTTAGAAAGTTACGTGACATAGCACCAAAGATCTTCAGAGTCCTTCCTCACAAGACCTGACAGAAATAAGCATGAGGAGGCACAAAGCAGCCTTCCTCTGTCAGGAGAACTGAGTAGGGGCACAGGTGGGCTACAGCCCTACTCTTTGTTAGTGTGCTTTCAAGTTTCTGGTTCTGTTTGTTACAAGGTATGGACGGGGTTAGACACTGCCCTATATTCTAGTGAACAGTAAACAAGAATGGCAAGGTAGGTTCTTAGATAACATTTTCAGAAGCAGCAAACTGAATCAGGAATTTCTAAGTATTTCAGACAGTAGTGCTGTTTCTGTGAAGACAGCAACAGGTATGAGTCAAACTGACCCCTGCTCAGGTCATACAGTATAGTATTTTATGGTAGTTCTTAAGTATTCTTGCTCTGATTGTGTTTTCTCCTTTTTTTTTTTTCTTTTCTTTTAAAGCTTCATATTTCATATCAGCATAGTTAAACTTTTGCACTCTTGCAGAAAAAATATCTCTGTAGGATTTATGTTTGTTTTGCAGAATTACAGAACTGTGGTTCACAGAATCAGAGTATTCTAGGAGTTTCAACCTGCTAAAAGAGCAGGTTACACAGGAAAGTATCCAAGTGGGTTTTGATTAGCTCCAGAGAAAGAAGCTGTAAGAGATTATTCTTTTACATCATTGTCTCAAAGCTTGCTGAGGACACAGATGAACAAGTTCAGGCAAGTCCTGGGCAAGGGTTGTGAAATCCTTTGTCTGAGGGACACAGATGGACAAGGCCAGGGGCAATGAGAGAGATAAGCTGCACCTTAATGGCCGTGAAGCGGTCTTTTGTGTGGGCTTATCTCGAGGAAGATGGCCGTCTCAGGGGGTACTCACATGACTCTTGCTCAAGCACCCAGAGATGTCACGTAGGCAGAAAGAGAAGAAGGGGAAGAGAAGAAGAAATGGGGACCTACATCATGAACAGAGGTTTTCTGGCAACAGATTCCTCATGAAGAACAGAGGTTTTCTGGCAACAGATTCCTCATGAAGAAGAAGAGGTTTCTGCCATGAAGAAGCTTCACGATCTGCCTCTCTCCCTCCCGGACTTGCTCTGCACTCTACACGATGCTGAAGAAGAACGAAGGTGTCTGCCATCAGATTCCTCACTGCGGAATGCCTGCATGCTGACAGACTCTCCTAGGGCCGCTACCTGAGTCCTGCTGCTTCCCCCCGGATTAGCTCTGCGACTGCCTCCTGCTGCCTGCTTGCTGCCCAAGGCCGGTCACGCTGCTGCTCTCCCCCCCTGCTGCTTCTGCCTCGGACTTTCGAAACGGTGTGCAACGGGACCGCTGCTCGATCCTGGTGGTGACTATCCCCGCTTTACGGCATTCTTGCTTCTTTCCTATCTTTTCTATCGCCCTCCTTCCTTTCCCCGTCTCCCTAATTAGGATTTATAATAAACTGGTTGGACTAACATATGAACCGTTGTTTCTTAATTTCACACCGGGTATACAGATATTAAAAGAACCTCATCTCCCTCCTATAAATTGGAGCGAGACAGAAGCTCCACAACTTCTTAAGGCAGTCTGTTCCAGAGCTCTGTCACCCTCAAAGTAAAGAAGTGTTTCCTTCTTTGGGTACCCTTCTTTGGGTAAGGAACTTGCTAGAGGGCCATGCCCAACAAGTAGTGGTGAATGGAGTGAAGTCCAGCTGGCGATCTGTTTCAAGTGGTGTCCCCCAGGGGTCGGTACTGGGGCCCATCTTGTTTAATATCTTTACTGATGACCTAGATGAGGGGATTGAGTGTACCCTCAGTAAGTTTGCAGATGACACCAAGTTGGGAGTTGGTATCGATCTGCCTGAGGGTAGTAGGGAGGCCCTTCAGCAACTCGAGTGCTGTGTCAGAGGGATCTAGATAGGCTGGATTGCTGGGCTGAGGTGAATGGGATGAGGTTCAAGGCCAAATGCTGGGTCCTGCATTTTGGCCACAACAACCCCATGCAGCATTTTGGCTTGGGGATGAGTGGCTGGATGACTGTGAAGAAGAAACGGACCTGGGGGTATTGGTTGATGCTCAGCTGAACATGAGCTGACAGTGTGCCCAGGTGGCCAAGAGGGCCAACAGCATCCTGGCCTGCATTAGAAATAGTGTGGCCAGCAGGAGCAGGGAGGTGATCATCCCCCTGTGCTCAGCACTGGTGAGGCCGCACCTCGAGTGCTGTGTCCAGTTTTGGGCCCCTCACTACAAAAAAGACATTGAGGCCCTGGAGCGTGTCCAGAGAAGGGCAACGAAACTGATGAGGGGTCTGGAGCGCAAGTCCTATGAGGAGCAGCTGAGGGAGCTGGGATTGTTGAGTCTGGAGAAAAGGAGGCTCAGGGGAAACCTCACTGCACTTTACAACTTCCAGAAGGGAGATTGTGATGAAGAGGGGTTTGATCTCTTCTCCCAGGCAACAAACAGGACCCGGGGAAATGGCCAGAAGTTGTACCAGAGGAGGTTTAGGTTGGACATGAGGAAAAACTTTTTCTCTCAGAGAGTGGTCAGGCACTGGAATGCCCTGCCCAGGGAGGTGGTGGAGTCGCTGTCCCTGGCAGTGTTCAAGAGGCGTCTGGATGAGGAGCTACAAGATATGGTTTAGTTTGTGGTAGTGGTAATGAGAAGACGGTTGGACTGGATGATCTTACAGGTCGTTTCCAACCTTATGGTTCTATGATTCTGTGATTCCTCATGTTCAGATGGAACTTCCTATGTTCCAATTCCAATATGTGGCCATTGCCTGTTGTTCATTACTGGGCATTGCTGAAAAGAGCCAGGCCTCATCCACTTGATACTTACCCTTTAGATACTTGTAAGCATTGACAAGATCCCCTTTTAGTCTTCTCCAAGCTGAACAGTCCTAGGTCTCTCAGCCTTCACCCATAAGGGAGGTGCTCCAGGCCCACCATCATCTTTGTGGCTCTCTGCTGTAGTTTCTGTAGAAGTTCTTTCTCTTTCTTGAATTGAGGAGCATAGAATTTGAAACAGTACTCTAGATATGGACTCACCAGAGCAGAGTAGAGGGGCAGTAACACCTTCCTTTCTCTGGTTGCCATGCTTCTTATGATGTAACCCAGGATATGGTTGGCTTTCTGGGCTGTGAAGGCATATTGCTGGCTCATGTCCAGTTTGCCATCCACAAGTACCTCCAAATCTTTTTTGTCAGGGCTGTGCTCAATCCTTCCATTCCTCAGCCTTTATTGGTAGTGAGGGTTGCCATGACCGATCCAGATGCAAGACCTTGCACTTATTTGTTGAACCTAATGAGGTCCTCCTGAGTCAACTGCTTAAGCCTGTCTAGGTCCCTCTGGATGACATCCCATCCCTGAGGAATGTCCTCTATACTACACAGCTAGGTGTCATCTGCAAACTTGCTGAGGGTGCACTCAGTCTCATTTTTGATGTCATCGATGAAGATATTAAAGAGTATCAGTGACTGCACTGAACTCTGGGGGGCACCACTGATCTCTGATTCCCATGCAAACATTGAGCTGTTGACAACCCCTCTCTGGGTTTGATCCTGAAGCCAGTTCCTTGTCCATTGCAAAGTCCACCCATCGAATCCATATATTTTCAAATTGAAGAGAAGGATGTCAAAGGCCTTACTGAAGATGACATCCAGATAGATGACATCAGTGGCTCTTCCTTCGCCCATTGGTGAAGTTGCACCATCATAGAAGGCCACTAGGTAGGTCAAGAAGGACTTGCGCTTGGTGAAGCCATGCTGGTTCTTCCATATCACCTCCCTGTCTTCCATATGCTTTAGCATAGCTTCCAGGAGGATCTGCTCCATGACCTTTTCTGGCATAGAGGTGAGACTGACAGGTCAGTAGTTCCCTGGATACAGGGTTCCCTTGGTAGAGTCTGGGTTTCACCATACTTTCTCTTATCTCCAGGGTCTAGGATTCCTGAGGGGCAGTCTTAGCAGTAAAGACCGAAGCAAAGAAGGTGTTCAATAACCTCACCTTCTCAGTGTCCGCCCTTCCTCAGTTCTGCTTTGCAAACATTCATGGATATAAGCCTTAATATCTAGGCAATTGTCTATATTATTCTTGTTCTAATGCACAAATCATGATGACATCTTCCAGAGCTAGACAAAGAATTTTCAGTTAGTTAACAGAGAATTGATGAAAAAATAATTTGAAAATATCCTCATTAAAATATTTTTTGAATCTGCTAAGTTGATTTTCTATTTCAAATTTTGATATCTGTTTGATAACTATTTGTTGGAATGAAAAAAATCTCAGTTAAGGAGGGTTATGGTTTTTTTTTTGAATGTTTTCTGCAAGGAAGGGGAACTGGCTTGTTGCTTTTCTTCCTATGATTTTAGTTTTGACCTTTATAAAAAATGCTGGAGCATTAAAACTAGAATGCTAGGTTTTGAAAAGAAAATGAGGGTGAGTAGCTGTGAAAAAACACTGCAAAATTTTCATTTGTTCTGTGAAATCTATTTTTCTACTGGGAAAAAAAAAAAAAACGACAACGACAAAAAAACAAAACAAAAAACCTGGAGCAGAAGGAATAGAGTCTGGTCAGTCAATGCAGCAGTGGGCAAAGGGAACAGGGAGCTGTAAATGTGTTGGGATGCATGCACAGCTCAGTGCGTTGAGAGATAGCAGCTCTGTGCTCTTGGATCTCCAGCTGTGTTAATGCAGTGTTTTTCATGATGGATTTTTAGTAGGAATGCAGCAAGGACATGGGTGCGCTGGTCCAGAAATTCACCTGACAGGCACTGGGTGAGCATCTCCAGGTGTCATACATCCACTGCCAGCAGACATTGATTGCAAAAGCCACCTCCACAAAACAGCTAGTTCAAAAAGTCAGCGAGAGTTGTTTTTCCCTCCAAACACGACATATGCATGTATGTATACTTGTATACCCATACATAGAAAACATAGCAATTAAATACTACATTCTTCAAGGCTGAATATGGAACAAGTACCCTCCCAGTCTATGGTGATACTCAGTTTGAAAAAGCCCCAACACACATTAACACAGTCTCTATATAAACAGCTGCTCTGCCTTATGAGATAACAGCAAACCAAGAATCCTTCAGAGTTGCTGCTCCCTTATGTTTTGCAAAACATACATCTTTTGTGTAAGCAAAAAAAGAACAAACCAAAAACAACAACAAAAAAAGACAACCAAACAACCAAACAAAAATAAAACCTATGTCTGATTTAAGACAGAAGTAGGGTTAAGTAAGAGTCAGAAACGATTTACAAGTTAATTGTTACAATCTATGAAATAGCAATTTGGATTACCTCAGTAGAAGCTCTTTGAATAATGCAGAACAATCAGAAACTGGCCTTATAAGTCTTAAACCTGTACTATATGCCATGTGCATGTATGCAAGGAGAAAGCATATTTTTTTCCAATAGCATAGTTCACAAACTTGTACCATAAAGCAAATTGGATTTGCATATTGAGAAGAGGCAAGAAGAAATCCAGTCTCATCTGATGCTGAAGTAAATTCACAATCCATTTCTTCCTGCAACTTGGAGTTATTCTTAAACTGGGATGGGCATCCATCAAAGGAAAGCAATGCACAGACATCTGGAGTGAAAGTGTGCTGTTTTATATATCTCTGCTAGAGGGAATCATCTTCTGGACCAGAAAAGAGGCTTTTAGCTTTCATTTTACATCAACCCAGCCCTTTGATGCAGGGGCCAAAGTAAGACTTTTCCAGGGTTTTCAACTGGAGCGAAATCCTGGCCCCTTGATGTCTGTAACAGAATTCACACAGATAGCTCTCCCAAGACCTGAAAGATTGGCTTCTCTTGCAGAGGAAAAGCCTCCAGCTTACACTTTAAGGAAAAATTCTTGTGCCATGTTTGCTTCTCCTTGGGTGCATCCAAAAATACAATTAGACTTGTACAGAACACAGCACATGACTGGCCCATGACAATTACAGTTGTAGCATGCTGAGCAGGGGATAAAAAGCCATATCTAGAAGTAAAACTGATCTCCCTCCATATGCCAATAACTATATTAAGTAGTCAAAACAGTCTTAAAAGTATCCAGAAAAAGATCAGTAAATATAATTCTTTTTTTTTTTTAATAACTCAGAAATTTAAAAAGATCCCCCCTTGAAACAACAACAACAACAACAACAAAAAAGCAAACTATTAAAATTTCATAATTTTATGCACAAATATCAAAATGCTTGCTTCTCATTGTAAGTTTGTCACTGGAAGACACTTCTTGTCTTGAAACTAGGAGCTTCAATATAAAAATCATGTCAAAGCAAAAAGAAGCAAAGGAGCAAACTATTGTCTGTCCATGGTTCTTCCCCCTCCAAATTCAGTGGCAGCAATTTAGAAGACCACTGCAATTTTGCTGGAAACAATCTTTTAGACTAGAAATGAATTCTTGATTGTCATGGAAGCTAATATTGGGAAGGGCTATTTGTTTTCAGTTTGTGTAACTGTTTGGTTGCCCGAAGCTTCAAATGTTCTTAGTTTTAAAGTAATAAAGAGAATCTGAGGGTGAATGGACAATGTCAAATGATGGCTGCAGACTTGCAAATATCACTGGTTAAAGACACATAAATATTTAAGTTGAAATGTGTGGGAAGCTAAGATTTTAGTATATAAGGTTAGAAAGTCGGGGAGAACACTTATCTATCCATCTGAGGTATTGATATGACATACCACCACATATTTTGATAATTATGTGCATCTGGTATGATTACTCAGAGAGAAAGCCAGACCTTTGTGTTATCAAAAACATGGAATATTGCAAGTTTAAAAAAAATCACAAGATGAAATTCTTGAAACCACTGGAAACAATACAATCAGCTTTTTCTTCTTAAAAATTATTCAACAGAAGTTGGACACACAATCATGCTTGGCAGTTTGCTGCTGCTTCTCTAACTCTAAACTGGGAACATCTGAAGTGGAGAAGGAACCATAAGTGAAATCAGTTCTGTCTGGTGGGCATTTTTGACTAAAATGAGAAGGGAAGTACATCTGGATTTTTGTAATGCCACTCCTGCCTGATAAGAAGGCCTGGACAAATGCAAACAGAAGTGAATTTGGGAACCACTTTCTGATATGGGAACCACATTCTGAGAAAGTTTTATTTTGACCTTAAACCAGTTCAAGTTTGTGATGAAAGTGTTCCAAAACTCCTTTGTATCAGCTGAAATGACTGTAATTAAGGTGCAGGTGGAAATGTCTGATCTACCAGGAAGGTCTTTCATAAGCATGGGAGGTGAATTGTGTTCTATACCTTTGTTTACACATAATAGCACAATTCTCCAAAAGAAAAGGAAGACGGAGAAAGGCTTTCATTGCTTTTCAATGAATTTTGAGCAAGTTATTTTGAAGCAGTTGTGAGATTGCCTGGAGAGCCTCTTTGTTTCAACATTGCTGAAATGCAAGCATCTCACATTAGAAAGGAAAGTGACCTTCTGCTAGCAGTGTCAAGGGCTGGAATAGGAAATCAAAGAGTTCCCCTCTTCGATAGCAGGGAAGCATGATCTTCTGTTAAGAGGAAACAGAAGGAGGGAATCAGGTTTCCATAGTGATCAATGAGGCAAGTATGTGGTTACCTGGAAACAGGATGCCTCCCATCCACCAAGATTGCTTTTCTTGTGTTTATTTCTTGATGGAAGATCACAGCCAGCTCTTCAGCAGGCAGCAGGTTGGAGGTTTCACTTCCAGCAGCTGCTTTGCATCCAATTTGAGGACAAGTGTGTGGAGGAGACTTGAAGCAGTGGGGACTGCATTTCTTGGAACTGAAGTATCAAGGAGTTGAGAACTTGGGGAAGACTACTTCGAGGGTGGGGATAACTGATCTCTGCATGTTGTAGATGGTATCCATGCACGATGAAGGTTGAAAAGAATCTACAAAGCACTGAGTTATTTCTGGAGATCTCAGTGAGTCTTCTAATCATGAAAGAAAACTAGTCTTGAAGCTAAGTCAATGGCCTTAAATCTTTCCTTAAAACACTTGTCTTTTTCTAGATGGGCCAATTAGTCTCTAAAGATCTTGTAAGTTCCCCGTGTTTTTGGGGAATTTCCTTCCTCAGTAAGAACAAGAGACAATAAGCTATGCTACTTATTAGAATAAAGCACAGATACACATAAATTACTCCAACATTTTTTTGTAGCATGGCCGTGAAAGCATGGGAAAATAATAGTTTCAAGCTTTCTGATCTCGGGAGAACCAAGAATTTTGGTCTCATGTTCCCTACACTGTGCTGCTCCTGCACTCAAATTGTATATTCTTCCACGAAAATGCCAAACCATTCATCAGTGCTCACAGGAACAGTGTGAGATACTGGAGAAAGTGTTATGTTGTGAATCCTACACTTACCCTGGTACTTAACTGCAGATACTGGTGTATGGTTATATCCATAAGGAGATGAGAAGTTTTACAAACGTTCCTCTTTGAGTTGTTGCCCATTAGTTTTCTGAGGGACTTCTCACAAAATATGCTGCCTTTTCTGAATCCCAGGCACTCACTTACCTGCTTAATTCTCTCAATTTCCATACAGAGATCTCCAGATCTTAGCACTGGCCTGTTAATTCTCCTCCTTCAGTCAGACACTAAAGTCCCTATTTAGATACAGCCTTAATCCAAAAGTCTAAGCAACCACAGTCTGTAAAACAAGGTGGATGTCTGACTGCTACCTCTCAAAACAGCCAAACTACTACATTTTCCCTGACAACATTTCTGTCCTCCAGCATATATTCTGCCTTGATTCTGGTACCTGTCTCTTGTGCATTCTGGGAAGATTCTGATCTGGCTGTTGGTGTCCCAGTTCATTGGAGGAGAGTTGGACTAGATGACCATTAAAGATTCCTTCCAACTGAAACAATTTTATGACTCTATGAGTCTAAGAACTCAACGTAACCAAAACCTGGTGCAAAAAAATAGCCTGGATGAGCTCTGAGAAATAACAGAAGAAATCAAACCCATGTATTGCTAATTAATAGGTAAGACAAAGACGAAAGCCAAGATCTTCTGTGGTGATTAGGCACTTTGCCTTCCACGTGCCTAATTTCATCTTTTGGATCCCAGTGTTAACATTGAAACTCCTGACTAAATATTTGTATTACTTATATACTCACATAAATATCACAAAAGTACAAAGAGATTACACCGAAGCAAGCAAGTGAAGGACCTTCTCTCTTATACTTTCTTGATAGGAAGATCTTCAAAGTAACTTTTTTTTTCTCAAGTAATTGTTGATCTTGTTGTTGCATATATCTAAGAATCTTTGCACCCAAACTGTACATGTTTTCAAAGAAAAGCCAATGAGTAGAGCAAACACTCAAGTTAGACTGATAAAATCAATATCAGAATATATTTCAACCAAGTGAATGGGAGAAATGTTCCCTACATCTGCACAAACCTGCTAGTTTCATCAGAGGGAATCAGATCTCTGAATGGGATCATTCTGGGCAGTGATTTCAGCTCACAACAGCCATACCGCAGGTATGTCATAGTATGTGCAGGCTGTTATATCTCTCTCTCTGTCTATAAGGAGTAAAAATCCACATTTACACGCTGGGATCCTTCTCCATTTCAGTCTTGGCTTTTTGTTTGGCTGCTGTTGAAGGATCTGTATAGCAGGTTGACTTGACATCTCCTACAGCAGGAATGTCCAGCCCATGGCCTGTGAGACACGTGAACCAGCACAGCTTGCAGTGTGGCTGTCCCCCTCCCCCCTCAGCAGCTCTTCCCCACCAAGTGGCCCAGCCCACTTTTTTGAAGTCTTTTGGAAGCAAACATAAAAAACCAGAAGAATGCATCTATCTGTGTAATGAAAAAAACAGCCTGAGCTTTAGATTACTACTGTTTTAATTGTTATAGTATAGCTTTGTCATAGTCTTAAGATTATTTAACTCATTTTCTGTTTATATTTAGCGAAAAACTACACAGTACAGTATGTCTTACATATTCTTACAGCAAGCACTAGAACGAGTTAGGGTAGTACAGTTAGGTTGCAGTTGGACTTGATGATCTTGAAGGTCTTTTCCAACCTGAGCAATTCTATGATTCTATGATTCTAATGACTTGATTTTCTAAAATGGAAATATTTCTTTTTATCTGCTTTAAGATATGTTTTAGTACAAGCTTTCTGCAATTCTATTTCTTTTGGTAGAAATAAGAAAGATTTTAGATTGAGCACCAACTATGTATTAATTTATACTTATATATATTTTAAACATTTGTACTTATTTATAGATGTATGTATATTTGAGAAAATTACTTTCTGAAACAGTTTGCATAGGGGGCTAATATGCTTAAAAGCTTTGTTTAGCCAACACCACTATAAGTAAAGGCCTTTATTTTCTTGAAATCCTTTTGCTTCCCACATCACCCTCAAAAGAGAGCACTATAATATGAAAACTATGTGCTACTCCTGGCAAGTTTCTGCTGTCTTTCAGAATCACTGCAATTCAGTGATAAGGATGCTATTTATTTTTAATTTATTCAGTCTACTTTTGAGTCACAGCCAGGTTTTGATTTTTCTTTCAACGAGGCAAATTGACAGGGATAAGAAAAATGGAGTTTGTTAGAAAAATAAGTAACCTCAAGAACCTTGACAATTTCTACAACACCCCTGCTCACTATTAGTGTTTAATGTGTAACTCTCCAATTACTGTGTTTGCAAAGCAACTGTCAGGCTTTGGGAAGATATAGTAACGTAACTCATTACTGTCACTCAGATCCTTTGGAGCTCACACATGGCAAATTTCATGTACATCAGTTACTGAAGGCAGCTGCTGTTATCTGCTAATTGATTAATTCAGCACAATGTCAGGCTTTGAGTTTAATCCCTAGCCACTTGCTGTTTTCAGAAGATCAGACAGTTGAATAGCATTAAGAGCGTGAAAAAAAAATTAAAAAAAAAAAAAGTGTGTGGAGAAAAGTACTTGAGGAACAAAAGGGCACAGGAAGACTGCATTTATTTTTTGAGCTGGTAGCAAATGGAAAAATGAAAAGAGCATAGAATCATAGAATCACCAGCATTGGAAAAGACCTCCGAGATCATCCAGTCCAACCATCCACCTACCACCAATATTTCCGTTCTAAACCAATGTCTCTTAGTACAACATCTAAACATTTCTTGAATACCTAGGAAGGATGACTCTACCACCTTCTTAGGCAGGCTGTTCCAGCAGCTGACAACTCTTTCAGAGAAGAAATCTTTCTTAACATCCAGCCTGAATCTCCCCTGGTGCAACTTGAGGCCATTCTCTGAGGTATTTCTGTCTAACTGCATTACAACACACAGAAACTCCAGGTAAAATGCCCATTTTAGTAGATACTACACAGTAGTAATAATAATAATAATAATAATAAAAAAAGTTAGCCACATTGCAAGAGGTCTTACTGTCCAGGTAGTCTGAAATCTAGATTGGAAAGTTGCTTTCAAGATGAGTGATATCTTCTTGATATTGATTCTGCAGTATCTTCTTGAGACACAGTCATTGGTTTTGCTCAGTGTTAACTCCTTTTTCTTCAATAGCGTTTCCAATTTTTGCATCAACTGTGGAGGCAGTTCTGATGCATCAAACTGGCATCTGTTGCAGCGAACAGAATAACTAGGATATTAACAATAACTTCCTCCTTGTCCAATGCATATTTATGGCACAGTGAGTTTTCAGATCACCCAAGACGGTGGTATTTCTAAGCAGGAGCTAGGGATAGTAACAGCTACATTGCCCACTGAAGGAACATAGACTCTCTAACCATCCACTGTGTATACTCAGCCCCGTCCTGAAAAAGTTCTTTACAAGTTTAATCCCAAATTGACTTTTAATTCCTCTTTGCTCTGAATACCTTCTGCTTCAGACTGATTTGTTTAATCATTAGTAAGGCACACCTCCAAGTGCTTGGGAGGAAAGGACGTAGAGATGTGCTGTACAGCTGACAGAGCGGCTGGAGCAAAGCCAGTATTCATGTTTGTAGTGAGTTGACCTGGGTAGCACTGGGAATTCACAGGCAACCACATGCATTTCTGGTGTATGTATGCCACTGTCTGTCCCAAAGCTTACTTCTATGCTTCTCTGAAACAGAAGTTCTTGTCGTACTCCCAAACTACAATCCTACTTTACAGACAGGAATTGGAGATGCAGACAATCCAAAATTGTCTTTTCACATCTCAAATCACACATGCTGTTTGAGAAATACATCCTGGATTTTCTAAGTCCTGGGCTAATATCCCAACCCCAGGACTTTGCTTTGTTCTAAACTCCTATTCCAAACTGGAGTAACTTTCTCACCTGAGGAAGCTAAAGTGATGTCCACCTAAAATCTAGGAAGCTGCTACTACTACTGTCAGAAGTACCTGCCGTCATGCAGCTCCCAGTGGTGACACCCATCACCACTGCCAATAACGATTACCAAGACAATATTGATAGAAAAAGGCTTATGAGCACTTTGCAGGTTGCTGCTAGGTTTTTCATTAAATTGACTGAAGATTAGTAAGACAAAAAGTTTAATGCTCACCAACCTACCACGAACACCGCACTGCTAAAACCTGCTGGGGCTTTTCCTTTAACAGAGGTAGCTTCTTCCTCCCTCATACCCAGTTTTTCTTCTCATCACAATGCAAAACTCCACAGTACCATAGTATTGTCAAAAGGTGCACATGATTTATTCAGTCATCACAGATCCCTTTTAAAACAGCATCTTTGGTGTGCTGTTTTAAAACACCACACAAATATTAACTAAGCAAAGCTTCCTTTTTACAGCGCAATAAGCTAGAAGATGGCATCTGAAACAAGTCATAAGAGTTGATGATAAATTCTCCTCATGAGTGCAATTCTCTGCTTTTCTTATTTACATAACTTCCCAGGTCCCAGATAAGCAGACTGAGCAATGAAAGAAGATATGAACCAGTGTGCGCTGTAAGAGCTGTACAAGAGAACAGAAATAAAACAGGGCAACCTGAAAAAACACACAAATGTAATCAGAACAGATCAGTGGTTTTGACATGGTGTCAGTGACTTATTTTACTGTAAGAAGATAATCAAATATAATTAGGCTCCTTGTCACAAAGAATCAGAACAAAAAACTTTGTTGCGAATGTTTGAAGTTGAGGATATGGCTTTCTCTGAGTCTCTGAAGGAGGTGTTTTTCCTTTCATCTGTTATGTATCAGGACAAACTTAGAGAATTGGAAATACTTTGAATGGTCAGAGATGATGCATTTTATTAATTTTAATTACACAGATAATCATGGAATCATAGAATCACAGAATCACAAGTTTGGAAAGGACCTGCAAGATCATCTAGTCCAACCATAATACTTCCTTCAGTTCACCATTTTTTTTTCTGATTAGTAGTTATAAGAGTTTACCTTCCATACAATCCTTTTAGCCCCTTCTGGTTTTTGTACAGAGATTGCAAATGTTAAATATCAACAGAGAATATGCATGATAGGCTCATGTTTATGTTAGATTGGTTTTAAGGACTACATTGGTATTTGTGTTCTAATTCTGTCCTGCTGAAAACTCTGTTGACTTCAATGCTGCCACTGAATGCTTTTGATTTGGCATTTTTACAGCCACACTATGCAGGTGTGATTATCTACAATACAAATTGCCACAGAGAAGCAAACTTCATGCTTTGAGATTCTGTATATTGTATTACTTGAGACCTTACAGCTTTAGTTCTTCTCCATACGATCACTGTAGAAGCTGTTCCTCAGAAACATTTCTGGGAATACAGAGCAAGCCAGAAGACTAGTAGTGTCTCAGAAGAGTCTACTGCAGTGCAGGAAGTGCTGAGATTAAAGTCTTATTGTTAAACTTTATTCTTAGGGAGTGGCATATAATAGAATTTCTTGAACTTCGGCTTAAAATGAAAAAAAAAAATCAGCATAATGCTAACAGTGTAGCAATACTGCATTTAAGTCAGTTTTAAATAAAGAGCATTATTACCTCTAAGCAACCCTTAGCACTCCCTTATTAGCCATACTCACTATTTGCCTTTGTTAGATGGAAAATAAATCAAAATTTATTGTTCAAAGAGAATAATATCCAGGTCACACAATGTGTTGGGTCCAATGACTATGTAATAAACAGTGCCCTGTAGAATGCATTTTCTTGTAAATAAATGATTTAATAGCTGCCTAGATGTTAGAGAGTAAAGAGATGTGTGGTTCATTTAAGTAAAATTGTAGAATAAAAACTAGATAAGGATTTCTACTGTTCATGAGCCAGGATATCTCAGAAGTTCATCTCGTAGATGTGGAGATTGTTTCCAAGTAACTTAGAATGCCTCAAAAGCTTGCTAACTTGCTTGTTCCATGACTTATCCATGGTGTTGAGGATTGTACTTCTTTAAGAATTTACAAAAATCAAAAGAACTATACTTCTTTAAAATGAAAGAACTGTCCCTGAAGGAACGAGAAGGACTCTATGTGTGCACTGTGCAATTTCTCCACAGATAAAGATATCGGCTTACTTTAAAAACAGTGCTATAAGAACAAACTTGAAAAGCAAGTTGAATTGAAAGGTGAGGAAATGCTGTTTTCAGAAGAAAGTTTCATCACTAACATCCTTCTATGATTTTCACATTTTTTAAGTGCAATTTTGAATACTGCCTGACAGTTCATACAGCAGTTAAATCAGATTATTTCAATACGTGCACAGATTATTTAATTAAGATGTGTTTAATTCAGTTTAACTGGAATTTATCTTAGATTGAAGTCTTCTTGCTGAATTCTTCTCACAGCACTATAGGGAGAAAGAATTTGATGCAGCCTAGTTTGTTTTAAAGAAGAAACTCTTGAGAAATATTTACTATATAGCCCATTCCTTCTAAGTCCAGATGAAGGAAAAGTTTTCAGTTAAGAAATCTGAGAAAAAAAAATAACTCATAGTCCTAAAAATGTCCTTCAGTGGGGGCATTATCTAATTCGCTTCTGAGTTTTAACTATGCAAAAGCTTTGGTTACTTCAAGACGATTATTCTTGAAAACATATTTTGATAAACACCACAGTCTTCATCCATAAATAACTTAGCAGTTCAATTTCTAAATCTCATAAAATGAACTCTTTCCTGTAAGAACAGAATCTGTAATTTTTCAGAAGAATATGCAGTTACTCCTCCATAATAAAGAGGTTGTGCGTCTGAACCTCAGTGATTATCTGCAGCTTAACTACAGAATACAAACTATCCCTCCTTGAATACCCACACAAATCAAGGACTTCAAGTTAATAAAGCGTCTACATTCAGGGTCCGGGGGAGGACTGTCACAGAAGATGAAGGGTTTTAATACACTGTCACAAAGCACTTTGGAATATCTATAAAAAACAGACAAAAAATTATAATGTTTGAGACACAAATATCCTACTACACATTTTTTTTTACTAGTAAAAATTTCCACTGATAATAGAGAAATCACAATCATTTGTATTTTCAAGGCAAGTAAGCACACAACAGGAAAATGTGGTTACCTTTTATACTTATTTGATTTATGTCTAGGTTACTAATCATCTATTACAACATGATTGCTGAAAACCCCTTCCATTTCCTTTGAGCTGTTAGAAGCAAAGAAAACATTTTTGTGATCAAAGTATTTGCAGAATGAATTGCCAGCTGGCATATGACATCATTAAACATAGTCATTACAGATCATTTAAAGTTTCTTACTGCACACCTAATCTTTCAGTAAAATAATTTGTACAGATAGACTGAAGGCTAAAAACTACCCATGTTGGTGCTGTAAGGTAGTGGGTTACCTTAGCAGAAGAATGTACAATTGAACGTAAATGTTCTCTTTTTAAATGGGACCAATAAGAAATGTCATGGGTTTTTAAATTATATTTGCAAAAAATAGGAAGATTAGGAGCAAGATCAAGGTTGTTTTTCTGCTGGCTGTCACCTTTGTTCCTGATCATGAAACAGTTTGTTTCTAGCTAAGCTTCATTGGGCTGAAAGCAAAAAATGCCTCCTGAATTTATATATAAATACCTGTGCACAGTAAATTATAACTGCTATGTTGTATGCTATCAGGGTTTAACTGGAGTTTGTTGATGTCACAGTAAAAAGTGAATGCATGTACAATCGATTTGTTTTAAAGGGTTTTAACAGAAGAAAATCAAATGTTGATGAAGGACATATTAAAAAGCTGCTCTGTAATTCAGAGAAATGTTAATAGATCTAAGGAAAATATTGAAATTAAAGAATCTGATAAAAACAAGTGTAGCAGAAATGCTGAGTCATGGCTTGAACCAGTGATTGAGCACTTGGTGGGAAAGCAGGGCCAATCCAAGGGAGCTCAAGTGCATTAAAAAAAAAAAAGCAAGTCATGCTCCTATATTCCCATCTGCAGAGTGGTTGTAGTAAAACCTCAAATAAAAAGGGGGGTGGGGAAATCAGTACATGGTAAAGGGATGCGTGCTGTACCATAACTCAAGGCTTTCAGCAGGAGGGCCAGCACACTTGCTGTACCCCGGCCCATTATCTCTGGACTGGTCTCCCTGCTTGCAGGGTCCCACAGCAAGTTGGGATTTACCACAGGGCCAGCAGCACTCAGAGGCAATGTGGAAACCAATTAGTGGGCAGGCTGTCATAATGAGGGTTGTTGCTGCAGAACCCCAGGGTGCTATGGAGGCCTAGGGCAGCATGGCGCAGCCCCATTGCACTCGGCTGTGGGCTGGAAATGTCCTGTGTGGGAGCCACAGGGCCAGTGGGCCCTTGGGCCAGGCAGGGGCACAGTGTGGCTGGGCAGGCCTTCTTGAGCCCAGGCCAGGCTCTCAGCACTGCCTGATGAGCAGGGCAGTCATGGGAGCAGCGGGCTGGGCTTGGAGACCTGCACCAGGTTTGGCCACATGGATGCAACCACTGAAAGACCAGGCCAGGTGTTTCAATTCTGTAAATCAAAGGACATTTGAAATGCTGTAGGTCATGGATGTCTAACCTTCTGATATGCCTGGGCTGCACTGAATGAAAAGGAATTGTCTTGGGGTACATATACATAGGTCACTCTGAAAGTAATGCCTTCTATTTATTTCTGTGGAAACTACAACTGAGGGAAAAAGTACAACAACACTATTTAATAAAGCAAGTTCTCATCTGCAAAAATTATTTTTCTGTGTAGTCACCACCATTAGCCAGGCGTGTTTACCAGTGACAAATAAGAGCTTGCATGCCACTCTTGTAAAAATATTCATGCCTGTCTGGAAGAGGTCTTCCACATCACTGTCACCACTGCTGAAAACCATCACCCCCAACCTACTGTGCTCACATTGACTGATTGTTCCACATAAACATCCAGTAATTGTTGATGAATGTCAGTGGGTGCAATTTAGTTCTATCACTGAGTCTGGACACATCCCATTGATGTAGCCTATCCATACCTCTCTGCAGAGTCTTCCTACCCTCAGTCAGATTTGCAACACTACCCAATGTGGTGGTATTTGAGATGCTGGGTGTCCTGGCCCCAACTCATCTCTGAGGCCCTGGGCTGGGCCTTCACCCATGTGGCAATATTTTTCCTGTACTGGGAAGACGAGGAGAGGATGCAGGAATCCACACATAGACTCTCAAGTTCCAAAAAAAAAGCAGAGAAAACTTTATTCTTTTGGTTATTTTTGTGGCTTTAGGAACTTTTACTTGATTGTTTGTTTGTCTATTTTATTTGTTCATATTTATTTTGCTTTCTCTATTTTTTAAAATCTTCTGTTGTCCAGTCTTAAAAAATGTCCTTCATGCTGAACTTCAGCCTTCCCTTCTGCTTCTTCACAGGAACAGCCATCCTCTGTGACACCTTTGACACCTCCTCAGGTCCCTGGGCAGCTCAGGTCCCTCCACTGGACTCCTCCTGCTGCCCCAGCAGAGTGGCTCAGAGGCTGCCAGTCCCTGCCCTTCCTTCTTCCTCTTGGCAAAGAAGAGATGAGAGGACTTGGGAAGGGAAAGGAGGGGATGGAAATGATGGGTTCAGAGGAACATTGTCTGCCAAAGAAGAATTCGCAGGAAATGAATGTAAGCCTGCAGAGAGGTCTGAAAGCTGAGGCTCTATCAGATAATGATAAACTTACAGGATGGAAGGATCAGGACTGGCATCGAGGCGGCTATCTGCGGGGAGGTGGACCGGACCTCAGGCCACTCCAGTAGTAGGGGTGGGCTCTGGGTCTGGCTTTCCTCTGCCACTTCCTGAGAGCGATGGGCTGCTGGTGGCTCTGCCCTGATGAAGGTGGATCCACCTCCATGGGCTCCTCATTGCTCTCAGGAGGGTCGATGATGTTGAGCCTCTCCATTAGCTGCCTCTTCTTTGGAGGAGGACAATCCATTCTGCTTCCTCAGCAAACAAAAACAGCAACTTGGCTTGTGAGCTCAAAGTTGCCACTGGCATCTCTGGCTCAATGACTGGGGTTCTGGGCGCAGGGTTCCTCTATTTATAGGACTTGGAAGACTGGGCTGTGAGATGACATGTGACATCAGGAGGCCACGGTGATGCCATTCTAAGAATGTCCTATGGTGACCAAAACATGGCTGTGTTGGGATTTAGGGCCTACAGCCTAAGACTTGCCCCAGTTTTGAAGGAGGAGGAAGAATGGGGGTGCTGAAGGCCCCTTTCCTGGGGATGGTTCTCCCATGCCATGCTGCTTGCTCAAGAGAATGTCTTCCCCCTAGACATAAACACCAGCCACCTCTTCATCCATGAGTGGGATCTCTTTGATGAGAGAGTGGCAGTTGTGTCCCCAGAGTTTAGAGAGATCTCCACTATCCTTGCTCAGCTGTCTGCTAGCAAAGCCATGTGGGTGTGGATTTGCTACTGTTATTGGGGCAGAACCATGTGAAGGGCTGAGCAGTAATTAATTGCTTGGACGGGGTATAGTTGCCAGGTGGCTCAGTCAATTCCATAACTGAAGACATGGGAATTGATCCTTGCTAAAACATCAGAGCCCCAACAGTTCATAGTAACCTCGTGCCTCAATGTGATAACATCCACTGTTTGGGCTCCATAAACCTTCAGCAAGCATCAGTGAATGTCAGTGGGTATAATTTTTTCCTCATGGACGAGACGATTCATAAACCCTTCCATGTAAGAAGCCATTTTGTCAGACTGCCCCTCTGCTGCCATTTGTCACATGGCATCAAAATGTAACTCAATGACTGTGAGAAGTTTCAAACTCTACTGCCGTACCACCAGTGTATGCCTCTGATGCTGTGGGCTAACATAATAAAAGAGGCGACTTTAATTGCAGAGCAGTCATAAAATACACAATATGCTAAATGTGTAATAAGTAGCAAAACATACTTCTTTTTCTTTGTAATTAAAATATAAAGAAAAGAGCAAGAAAAACATTAAAAGTAGTGGGATACTTAACTTTGTGCTTGTGAAATTAATGTATCAGGCTGTTTTGGTGGAAGTGGTTGCAATTCTTACTATGTTCTCAAGGTGTTTCTCAGAGATTTTTGATTAAATTTTACTCTTCCTGTGCTTCATCCTTGAGCAGTTGTTCACAATTGTACATACGGCCAAAAAGCAATGATATGAATGAGGTGTGATTGTGAAGTGAAGGATATCTTTCTCTGACAAAAGAGGCCTTATAAAAGTCTGGTAAAGAGACATCATTAAGTTTTTCAGTTGAACATCTGATTGTAACTCAGTACTTTCTACTTGAAAATCTGAAGGTAATGTATTTATGTTGACTCAAAATGGAGTCGCAAATATACAAAAGACCACATATCTAAGTGGAGAGCACAGCTGCATATTTTTTTGCTGTTCACAGGACTGTGTTTAGCCAATGTACCAAAATGCATAACATTAATTCCCATAACTTGAGTTAGTCCTGCATTGCGTGCTCCCTGTGCTCTGCTTTCAGCCCATAATGTGCCAATTGCACAGCAGTATTTGGTTGTTGTGAGCAAAGGGTGTGTGCTCAGGGCTGGGCTGAGCCACTCAGTGGGTCAGACCTGCTGCCATGATGGCAGGGGCAAGATGCAGGATGGACTGAGGCAGGCTACGTGCAGCCCAGACCTCATGGTCTGGGTTGGACATGTCTGCTGCAGTAGGAGATACCTAATGTACAAGGTGGTAATAAACTCTATTTCTCCTTTCAATAAGCCTCTCTCACCCATTGCCCCTGTGCACACCAGCTATTCTGATATACCATAACAATTCTGTAAACTGTAGCTATCAAGCCTTTTGCTATCAGCCTTTAAAACAACAGAAGTCCCACTTTTGTCTTCATGTATCCACAAATACAATTTACTGTAGAATTAAATTGGTATGGTGTGGGTCATTGCACAGTAATGTTTTGCATGTTTTTAGCACTTTAATGAATGAATTTCATCTTGCTAAGTCTCACCATTCCCAACGATTTGCTATAGCTGTAGATGCTTCCCCCAAGGTATAGCAAAGGAAGAGATTTTGTTATCTAAGGATTGCAATCAGCAGCAAAGGTTTCTGTGACTTCTACTGGATCAGTCTTTAATTAGAAGGGATGTCACAGATAGAAATTAATGTAGGAAGGCTTTCTGTATCTTATTATAATTGTTATTGTATAAAACAAGATCCTTGTCTCGTTAACTGCATAAGTTATATTATAAATACAAATATTTGATGGTGGAACATTATCATCTTATTCCTTCCTGAAATGAGTAGGCTGTGTGATGCATCACTGTCCACTGGAAGCATAAGCCCCTATTGGGGATGAGATTAATTGCTTAATTCTACTCTCTAAGCTGCAAGCTAATTAGCAGAATAGCATTAAGCATTAGTTACCAACTCTACAGTCTTCCTATGAAATATTGCTAACTTTATTCACTAGCAGGAAATATACTGTATGCTTCTATTAAGTGATATTTGTTCCCAAGGATAAATACTTGACATGAAATTGTACTTAAGAATTTAAGCATAACAGGAGATATTTGTGATTCACTCCAGCTTTTGTATGAGCCAAACAAAACATTCTTGCAAATATTCCCACACAAAACTGTGCCTATTTTCTGGTGAATATTTCAATATATACACAGTATAGACACAGTAATGCAGAAGGTAAATTTTGCAGTATCAAAGGAGAATGTGCAATTCCTTTGGATTACACATAGTATTTAATCAAAAATCAAATGACATGGTATGACTAATAAGTCATAAAAAATCTTGCTTTGAAGAGTACTGCTAACAGTACCTAAAAAACGTGGTTGATTTTCTGTAACATAACCATTGGGTTGATTTCTCTACTTCACTGCATTTCCAGCATTATTGTGAGACACTGAGTGATGTAAAAGCTTTATACTGTTGGGGAATGTTGGTCAGTATATCCACCAGCAATGAGAAACATCAGGTGTAAACCTATGTATGCACTGTAATATTATGGATAGGACTAATAAAAGTTATGTTTAAAAAAAAAAAAAAAAGGAAAAATCATATGCCAAGAATAGATGAAAGTCATTTATAGTTATTTCATAACTAAATAGTGTTCTGTATCATTTATATTGCTTCCATATCAATGGAAAGAGCTCAAATTTCCATCAGTTTAGGCTTGAAAAAATTTCAGATTTTTTTGTCTCTGCACCACTGATTTCCTCCGTGCCCCCTTTCAGAAACATTGATATCCCTGCTTTCTTCTTCCTCTATACTGGAGATTGTAGGTACTATTACAATCATGGCTGCAGAATATGGGTACATATACTGTTTCTACAAATGAGCATAAAGGTGAGGCATCTGGATCCTGAGGAGTTAACAAGGTGTATTAATTTCATAATGATTACTTCTAATGTGATCATTCCCAAATTACATTTATTCTTTCAGTGCTTAATAGCATTATGTCCACCTGCAAAGTTTTTTAGGTAAAATGTATTCCATAGAGTCTTAGGACAGAGGGCATTCATATAAAAACAAATGCTCAAAATTTTAAAACAGGTGTATTGATAATATTTCCTGTACGTTCTAATATGAAGTAAATAAAACGAAATAATGAAATCTTCTGGGAGCTGTAGTTCACTCTTCTATTCTGAGAACAAGGTACCCTAGAACCATCAACAATCCACAGAACTACAGCATTAACTCTTTAACTCCCGGTGTGCTACATAATGATGTGATATGGAATACAGATAACAAACCACAAAACCATGACACAGTGAAACAAGGTCCCTTTAGCCTCATGTCCCCTGCAAGAAACAGATCTATATGCTATCATAATCTCAGAAATGTCTTCTGTTATTTCTATGGAAATTCATACAGTGCCAAAGTTCCTGATTTCAAATGATGGCTTCAGCTTTAGTAGGGACATATAGAAATTCTAGCTTTATTGTAAGTGAGTTCAACTTGGTAGAAAAAGCTGTTGGTTTTAGTCTTCATCCATCCTGGTATCAGTCATGTGTTCAGAATGGAGAGTAAGCAGTTAAGAAATTTGTCTTGTGCTGAGTTGACTGTGGCCTACAACAGAATACTCACCAGCTGCTCACTTGAACTTCTACCCTAGCTCCGTGGGAGGTCTGAGATAAATACTGTTTATTAATTGAAGAGGAAAAATTGAAAAATTTCACACCAAGACTGAACTCTTGCATTGAATAAAGATAGAAAAGTGGTTAATTCCCTGCTGTCACTTATTTTACTCTTGTTTCCATCTCAAATTGCCAAAGCCATGAGATCAGATTCCATATTTTCTACTGCTGTACTTCTACTTGCTTTGTTTCTCAGCTGTACTCCTCTCTGAGATTTTAAGATTGAATACATTTTGTAAAATTGAAATTTCATCTCCATGCCTTTCTCAGGAATAGTTACATAAAAAGACTTCTAAGCACAAAAAGTCCTCTGTCATCTTGTCTGAAATTGAACCAATGGTGTCTCAGCTTATTATTCAATTTTTTTTCTACAGTTGGTTTATGTTCTTATATCCTACAGGTGCTTTGCATTCTTCAGTATCTCCTGAGGAAAGTTGAATTGCAAAAATTAATTCAGACTCTGTGGTGAGTTCAAGTGAATCAGAGTCTCCAGAGATTTGAGCATTAAGATGAATCAATGTAATTTACTACTTTTTAGAAAATAGTTTTCCCTCTAAGAACAATTTTCTATAGTAAGAAGACAGGAAAAAGAATGTAACTGTGAGCAATTTAGGAATTGAGATTTCAAGAGGAATATAGAGAAACGGCTTATTATCACTTAACTAAAAGCTGTATTGTAACATATGTGCAAAAGGATCAAGTTAAGGCTGTCTCAGAAAGCTTAATTCTAATGTTTCTTCACACCTGAGTTCTTGGCAGTTTTTGTATTGTTTCTGAATAGTTTCTCTTCTCAGCAGTTAATTGCTGTTAGGAATGACATAGCCTCTGAAGTTATGCAGTTTTGTCTGGGATGCTGGCAGCAAAGCAAGTTCTGCTAAATAATAGCTGGTTAACAATAAGATACTGGGATAATTTCCTCACAGAGGAAGGAAATGTCAAATAGCAATCTGTTTGCATATAATTATGTTACCATCTTTCCGAACATCCTTATGCTTGCAGTGCTAGGCACAGTTAATCAAATAAATCTGCATATGTAATTCCTCTGCACCTTGAAGTGTGTTTTAACATGTTGGTTCCACAGGCAAGAAGACAATGGGAGAACAGAGACCTGCATATGACCCTGCCTGTGTGCATAGAGCACTGGCAGCAGATACCTTGGTGTGATGTTAGGGAAGCATTACTCTTCCCAGAAATACTTCCTTATGAGCTATTGGCTGGTGAAAAGGAGATCAGACTTAGAGCAAATGAAAAAAGACCGCGTGTGCCTTTCTTCTTCAGCACTGGGTGCTCGTGCATTTACAGTCAGTAGAAAGACTTAAGGACTTTTTCTGTTTTTGTTGTATGGTCCTTTACAACATGGCACAGCAGTGCTGCTCCCTCCTGGGCTCTGCTCCACAGGCTGCAGTGCTCTAGGCCATCGGCAACTGGATATTAGAGTGTGGGTTCAAGCACACAGCAGAGATTTTCTGTGAGGGTGGTAAAGTTTGGTAAACTTTGGTAAAGTTAGCCACACAGCAAAATCCTGTATTTGAACACCCCAGGTGGTTCCAGGTTTCTGATAGTAACACCCCAGAGCTGAGGGAATATACTGTCCCAGACATGCCTGCAGTTCCTCCATGTTCCTCAGAAGAGAAATTATCTGAGATGTGTTCAGAGAGGATCAGATGTGCTCCTCTCCTTTCCAGTCTCTTTCCTGCAAGTAAGATTCAAGTCCATGGACTGGCTTTATTCTCTAACTAGCTCTAGCCTTTGACTTTTCCTCTTACTCATGTGCCTTTTCACAAATGTTTTCTTTCCTTCAGTATGACAAATTAATTTGATAGACAATGGCATCATAATGCTAATGGGCTATCTGTAGTCCTTTGATTGACTATGGGAATAGTGAAATATGAATGGGAGTCGAGCTGCCAGAGTACACTCGTTAATCCAGGTCAAGAGAGCCTTGGGCTAAAGGTCTGCCGGAAGGCACAGAGCTCCTGTCACCCAGGCACTTACCTTGCAATTAGGCTGCATTTGTCTTCTTGCTGCTGAAGAACTTTTGACATTTTCTGGGTGTGGTTAAGAATAACTTCCAGATGTGCTTGGTAGCTCCCTATGCCTGAGGTTCCACAGGTCTGTTTTCCAGTGGTGACACTGCATGAGAAGTCCCCCCAGGCTCCCAGCTCTCATTTCTGTCACATCAGGAAAACATTCTGGGCTTCATTGTAATTCACCTTTCTGAAATGATCAAGCATGGAAACGCAGATAGATGTCTTTCAAAAAATTATTTAGTTCTAGTTAATTTGCTACACCAACTAACTAGAACTGTGAAATGCAGATATCATGAAAACAGGATGTCACTGGAGATGACGTCCTCAACAGCCCAGCAGAGATAAGTCTGGGCACTTACTTCTCCTGGTGCTCAACTGTGGATTTTAATTTTACAGCCTTGTCCCCAGATGCATATGTTTCTCCAAAAATAATGCTTCGTATTTATTTCCATGGAAATTACAACAGATACCAAAGAGCACAATAACATTATTCGATAGAGCAAATTCTTAGCTACAAAACACTAGTTTGCAGTGTAATCACCAGCAGTAGCTAAACATTCTCACCAGCAATGGACAAAAGCCTGCATGCCAAGTTCCTAAAAATCTGTACCAGTGGAGGTGATCACAGCAGTTTCACAGCTGCTATGACAGTGCCACTGCAAGGAAAATATTGCACATGGAGTCCATCTTTCATTTGCCCAAACAGATGGAAGTCAGAAGGTGTCAAATCTCAACTATACAATGGATGTAGTAGGGCAGTCCAACCAAGATAGTGCTCCACTTTGCTAATTCAAAATGGTATGAGGCCTAGTGCTATCATGTTGCAAGAGAATGGCTCTCTTCTGATCTGGCCTGACTCTGGAAGTTTAAGCCTTCAACTTAGTCAGAATGAAGATATAGAAGCCAGTGTTGATGATTTGTCTGGGTTACAGGAAATCCAGAAAGATCACCCCTTTCCTATCTCAAAAGTGTGCATCACTTTGTCCACTGAGAATTGATATCTGAACTTTTTTTTTGATGGTGAATTCATGTCACCGTTCTACAGACTGCCATTTTGACTCTCACTCAGTGGTGACACCACACTTCATTACTGCTAATGATGCAACCCAGGAAATGGTCACCTTCAGCCTCATATTGGTTTAATAGGTCCTGACAAACTTGCATAGAATGCTCTTTCTGTGGATGTGTGCGCATTCGTGGGTCTCGCCTGGCACAAACTTTGTGATATTCCTGCACCAGCACTGTTTCCAACACATTGAAACCAATACTCATCTCTGTAAACAATTCCCTGGTTATAATCTGCCAATTCAGATGTTTGAGTAGAATGCTCTTCATTTTATGGTGTGACAGCTATGCATGGCAGTCTGGAACGTGACTTGTATTTCATGTTTCTGTTGCTAGTGTTGAAATGTGCCATACTTGCTCATATCCACTGTTCGGTCTCTAGAACGTTCAGCAAGCATCAGTGAGTGTCAGTGGGTGTAGTTTTTTTCTTCACGGTGGAATTCAATGACACACCTTTGTTTCATGCACACTTCCACATCAGACACCATTTTGTCAGACTGCCCCTTTGCAGCCATCTGTCAAACAGCAACAAAATGTAACAGAATATTGGTGGGAAAATTCAGCCTCTATTGTCATACCACCAGCATCTGTCTCTGACGTTGTAGGCTGACATAGTAAAAATAGGAGGCATAACTTTTGGAGCAGCCCTTGTACTGGGGTCACAGTGTTTCCTTTTGTATAGGGGTATACATATGTGTAATAAATCACTGTTGACCCACTGGATCGTATGACAGGCGCATGTTATGTCCAAAGACACCTCTGCACCCTCATATTCTAACAGGCTAAACTGGATATGTGGCTCATTTACCTAAAGGCTGTTCCCTGAGACAGCTGCATAGAATTCTCCAGCTTTTCTGTAAAACATCGCAACTTAAAAAACTTCACAATATTCCACCTCAGTGACAATGGAGAATTGTTACTCTTCACTTGTCAGGCCTCACTGCTCCCCACTAGCATCCAAGGTCTCAGGTCACTAGATAAGAGGGCCACCAGGCCCTGGCCTCATCCAGCAGCAGCTCTGCATCCTGGGCAATGGCTGTTCTCTGGCCAAGTCTGTGTACAACGTCTGGCCCACCCTGATAGACTTTGACTCCTGGCCCGGGGAGCAGCGTGCCCAAAAATGCTGCTTGTGGAGCTGTTTGTGGTGGGTTTTGGTGCTTTACAACACTGCTCAACTCAAGAAGGCATGCTTTACTTTTTTGTTCTCAGGAAAAGAATCTGAACTCTGGAGGGTTTCGTAAGTTGAAGCCCTCTAGCTCAGACTGCTATTCTTCGCCCCACTGTGAGGCTGAAGTGTAGGCCAAATCGTGAGATATTCAGTCATGAGGGCAACTGCATCCCACATCCAGGTTCTGCTCTACCAACCAAGTGGTTCTAAGACTGCAGGTTTGGGGTGTGGGAATGGAATGTTGCTTCTGCATTAGATATTAAAAAGGGGGAATTGATCTGAAGTAGAGCACAATGTATCTGTATTTTGTAACTTGTCCTTAGAAATAGCTGACGTGAAAAAGTAGAAATACCATATATGTTAGTAACATACTTTAGAAATATAGTTGCTGAATTGTGTGATTAACTCTTTCTTCCAAAACTGCAATAGTTTTTAAATGTTCCAAATAGTATAGGTATAGTATTATGGACTAGAAAGCATATTGTAGGCTATTCTGTTTGGATAAGAGACCCTCAGCAAAAGAAAAACAGACTTAACAAACATCAAAGAAGCAAGGGCCTCTATACAAGGCTGGATTGCCTTGCTCTGTGGGTAGGCTGGGATGAAACAGGCAGGCATAAAGATACTCCCCCCTATCCTCCTTCCAAGCTTATCTCTATGCAAGGACGAGCAGATGTCCAGAAACAACGACCAAGTGTTGAATGAGCAAGTGTGAGAACTTAACTAATTAGCGATATACGCTTAGCTAGCAAAAATTGATATTTAGCCAGTATCCATATGTTTAGTTGAGCGTCAGGAAGATTGTGAACCTGAAGTACTCAGCCAATGAGGAACCAGGGGAAAAAGAGATAAGCGTCGAGTAATAGGGCATAAAAGATGTAATGCTGTTTTCTGCATGCTCTCCTTCTTTCAGGAGGCCCACCATTGCAATTGCGAATAAAATCTGCTTTAGCAGAGATACTGTCCTGATAAATCATTCGGATATTTCCAACAGGGGTAAGTCTGCTGAAGAGCCATAAAATACAGACTTGCTAGTGAGAGACAAAATACTGAGTAATCTGGCACATTTTTTTCATTTGCTGGTTCTGAACTGAAAGACAAGTTTGAAACAAAATGGGAGGATGAGGAATGCAAAAAAACAAGCTGTGCAGAATCCAGTTCTGAGAGGTCAGAGAATAGCATTTGATGTAATCTGTGGAAGAACAGATAGATCGGCGGTAATGTCTGTGGTAAGGTTCACATTGGGTTCTGTGGCAGGAAAACATCATACAAAGAGACACCGACAGTTCCTGCTGACTCATTTCCTCTAATAATGGCAGGAATCAGAAACGTGGATCAGCCATAGCATTCAAAGGCACTGAAGAAATAGAGATTTAGGAGTTAAAACCACGTATCTGTAGTCATCATTAGAACTACTGGAAAAACTGCCAAATCTTGCAATTTGTCACTGCAAGTATTTGTAGAGAATTATACCAAAAAATTCATCCCATTTCTCATAAATGACTTTTATGAGGGTTTTTTCACCACTTTTAAGGTCTTTTTTATTATGTGATAATTTTGCTCCTCTTCAATCAGCTTCAATTTTTTTTTTTTTTCTCATATTTACAATATTCATTGTATGGATAATCCCATATAATTTTTGAATGCAAAAATTATGCAGTAATTATTTTTCCATGCTGGCCGGTACCAGTTTATTGCAATCTGCTGTTTATCTGTCATTTAATCCAAAGTCAGTTATGTCACCTACGCTTTGGAATTTTCTGTAAGATAATATAGGAAATCCTTTATGATAATTATTTCAGTAAGAGAAGGCTAAGACTGTTAGGAGTAGTTTCATATACGCAACTATTACAGACAAGTTAGTTCAACTCAGCTTGAGTTACATTGAGATGAGGTTACCAGATATTTTATCTAAGGGTGATAAAAATATATTCTAGAGGCAGAAGTTAGAAGAAACCTGTTAAATACTAGTTATCTCAACAAGTAGAATATGGCATGATTATACTTGAATAAATTATGTAAGAGTATCAATCTTAGTAATATAAGTCAACAAAATAAAGGTCTAATTCTCAGTTGCATTCTTCTGTCCTTGAACATTTGGCCAGAAGTTATTCAAACAGTTCCAGAAAACCATTTGTTCACTTTAGGTCAGTTAAGAAAATATCTGCCCAAACTACTCTTACATACTTGCAGTATTATTTACTCCTGATCTTTTCTCTTTTACATTTGCTTTTTATTTTCATACTCTGTCTCTAGAACTTTAATTATCATACAGTTCATATCCGTCACTATAAAATATTTCTGCTCCTACCTGTCATACTCGCTGAGTTGTTCCCCATTAACTTATTTATGTTGCATGACTAAATCACTGTTTAATATTATTTTTATGTATTGCTGAGGAAGCCAGATCTGTTTGGACTGGCTCCTTAATTCCTCTAAAACGTTTGGGGATGATCCACATTGCATTTAGAAATCTATGTTATTCCTGTCATCTTTATGTTTAACCTTAAGTTTCATCAGAGCACAGAAGCTTTTCTTTTCATCTTTATACAGAGAACTCTACAGAAGTGAGCCTTCATCTTCGGTTGTTCTCCTTTAGAGCTGACATAAGTACAAATAGCAAAAATAATACTGTGCTTGAGGAGGGATGAGTCTGCAGCTGAAGAGCGGAAAATATCTATGGAAACTGCCCCAGAAGGAAAGAAAAGATATGAAGGCAAATGAAAATCTTGTTCTGAGAGATAGCACAACTTGCCCAAGATAAGAAAGTGATTGTGAAAGGGCAGGAAAATAAATACAATGTGAAAATGACTAGAAGGAAGACTGTGATATTCTGCTACAGACAGCAGATATGTTTCAACAGAAGCTGCTTGCCCATGCAAGCCCATGGCATTAGCTTTTGAGCATTCACTCCCAAAAATCAAACCCTGCATTTTCATGCTGTAATCAGTTTCTTCCATAGCCACTAGCTGACGCTGCAAGTAAAGCTCTCTGCTGTAGCCATCAGTCAAAATAAAACTGCAAACTGGCAGGAATTGAGGTAGTTTAACTCCTATATTTCTCTCTGATATTTTTCCTCTTCTTTGAAGTGGTTATGATGGAGAGATGCACATTGCTCCTAAAATCTGTTTTTTTACAGTGTCACCCATTATAAAGTAATGCCGTTCTCTTTTTACAGTGGTTAAATATTTCTGGGTGTTTTACTTTATTGCCTTTTCTTAAAGCATTCATGATTTAATAATGCACTTGCAGGGTTAATAAGCTACTTTCCTACAGCAGGTGCAGAAAAAAAATTGTACAGAACAGATTTGTACAGAAATTATATCAGGTAGATGTAATTGCTCATTAATTGCATGTTTTATCTTTTGTGTTGCCTTGTTCTGTTAGTTCTGCTGGGGGTTAATAGAAAAGTTGTATCTATTTACATCAGAAAGAAAAGTCACCTTTGTGGTGAAAAAAAAATCCCTTACTGTGGATTTTTAAGCACCTGTGCAAAACTGCCTATTCTTTCCCCAGAGATCTCATCTACCTATTAATGAGATTAGAAGAAAACAGAAGAAGCATTTGCCACCTGGAGCACACATGCAACACTGAAATAATGAGCATATAATTATATTTGTATTTGGACACAAAACCCTTCTGTTTCAGACCTGCCTGTCAGCAAGATGACCACCACCCTATAGAGACTTTTATACACTGAATGTTTACACTGATGTAAGTTGAACAACTTACACTACAGAATAGCAGCTATTAATGTACTTTTTCTTACATTCAGTCTAAATATTTTAAAACATGTCACCTCCACATATGAATGTTTCTTTTTCCTATCTATCAGCTTCTAGACCTGTGGGACTAGTTCTCTGATGTTGGCAAAACTGCAGTGTGTATATTATTTCTAGAAATATAAGTCAAAAATTAGTGGTTAATTAGAACAAGCTATATATGTATCTCAGTGTTCTTAAAGCCACTCTGGTCACCGTTCCATAATCCTGTATTGCTTTATCTGCAGCAAAACTAAAGTAAAACAGGGCAGTTGTGAATGCCATGGTTCAGCACTGATTAGGCTTTGGGAAGTAGGAGAATATGACGGAATGAAGGGTAGCAACCCAAGCAGATTGGGAGGAAATTTAGGAGATAAGAAGGAAGAAAGTAAGGAGACAGCTGGGGGATGGGACTGAAACTTTTCTCCTCAAATGAAAGCTGGTCTAGGGAACTCTGCTGCTGTGAATTTTCCAGTCATCCATCTTTCTTTTCCTTTGGCCTTCCTTTTATTTGTCATCATTCACTACTGTCTGACTGTGCCTGTTCTTTGTGCATGACTTACCAGGCAAGATTATGTTGTTTGTTAGGTATTTTTATCTCAGTGAACATAGATGTTCAAATCAAGTAATTTTTCTGCTATGTATAAATACATGTATCTGAAAGCCCAGTCTCAGAGCAGATATCAGTGATCTGGACACTTCTGATATGAAATCCATAGTCTATCCCCTGAGCCCTGATGCAATATGGGTAGGCAGAGGCACGGGAGCCTTTGGAGACCATCATGGTCCACCTCTGCAGTCCATCTGCTAAGGCCTTTCAGTTCTGTTGCAGTGAAAAAGAAACAAATGGCTAATTGTAGGCTACTAAAATAGGGCTCTCGGTGCCAGCTAATTACCTTTCCTCCTATTCCTTCCCACCAAAGTCTTTGGCCATAGCAAAGAAGTTATGTACTGTTGTTGCAATTGATTGTAAAAGGGTGCATTGTGAAAATGGAAAAAGCAAAAAAAACATGTCTACTCAAAAGAAAGGAGAAATGTGGACCAGGCTAAGTGTACTGGGAGAAGTAATTGATTTCACTAAGCTTGGTTAATTCTAATTCTATGCTATTCTGTCCCCTCATGGTAGAAAACTGTCCATTTTTACGCCAGCTTTGTCAGATAGTATTACCACACCCTAGGATATCTGCTCCTGCAAAAATAAAAAATAAATAAAAATAAGACCATTGGGGAAATAAGAAAGATTCCTCAGACTTTGATGGGAGCTTAGGAGGACATTTAGGAAATCCCTGCATTCACTTCTTAAGTTCAAAAGAGTATACAATTTGTATAACACTTTCTCAGACATTTGCTGTAGCCTTCAATTAATTCTGGATTCAAACAAACACCATAAGGAAAGGCAGAGCACAGATGCCAGGTTGGCTGTCCTAAGGCAGCTGGGAAGAGCTGTGCAGAAGTCCTGCAGCTTGTTTCATACAAATATTTCAGCTACTGCATTGCCTGTGTTTCCTATATATAAGCTGCAGCAATGCCAAGAGTGTATCTTTCTTCAGGTCTAGACTCAAAAACATGCTCACACATCAATCTTGGACTTTTATTCTAAATATATAGATTTTTTAAAATATTTTTCTTCATACATTTGTGATGTAAGTAATGAAAAAAAAAATATTGCAAACTGAAAATATTTAATGAAGAACTGAAATCACATGCTAGATTAGAAGAATCATCTTAAAAAATGATTCAGTAAGAAGTGTAGTTAGTTGACCAAAAATATGATGAAATTAATATTAAAATCTAAATTCTGTATTTTTTATCTTTTATTCTGCAAAGGTCTGCCTTAAAACAAAGATATTTTCAAGATGCAACAGAACCTATCATGTCTCCATTCTGTAAAAAGCACAAGTAAAATAGAAATGGAAATCTCAATGACTTTTGGTGAAATACCTGCTCTCTTTGGAATAGTTTGACTTGATGCTCACTCATGGAATCACAATTTAATAAATTTAAAACAGTTTCTTAGCTTTTCAATTTAGTAGTAATTATTTGCACAACCTTTTTTTTTTTTTTCCAGAAGATATGACCTATTTCTTCTACACTGTTAGATTCCACTGCCTGCTTACTGCTGTCTGCATTATATTTATGATAACATGAATAGTTAAAGAGTAATTTAAGAGCATAAGAGCAATGATAGGCATCTTCTTGCTGCTTACTGCATTGCTAATGCTTTTATGGCATGTAGAAAATTCTTAAATATTTAATATAACTTATCCTTCCCTTTAACCATTCCCTTCTCTGTAAAGGATATAATGAAATATGAATTATGCCTGTGTAATGTTTTACATACCCTAGTGACTTCCTCAGTTCAATCATATTACACATGCCAATTCTGTGCAGAATGAGAGAGAAACTGGAGCTTAGTTGATGTCATTTTGGTTTTAATACATGTTCTTTGTCTTCCACCATCACTCCAAATTCCCTGCTAAGCATGAAGATCAAGAAATGGAGCAGGTTATGGAAAGCAAACTCATCATGACAATCTCCTCAGTGAATCGAAGTATAATCAATTTAAACCCATGAAAATTCAACAGCAGCCTTTAGTTCAGGTTTACAACCGTTTTGAAAACAAAATTTTGCAAAGTTTTCATTTTCAAAAGCAGTCTCTCATGCACAATCATGTACAAAAAGAACAACTGCTTGCATGTACATCTATTTCATTTGCTGATGTGAATGTTAATTCTATATTGAGAAAAGTGTGTGGACAGAATTAATTCTAGAAGTGCAATTCAAAGAAAAGGAGCTTTTCAGGAGTCGTCAGCATTCATGAAGGGGAAATCATTCTTGACCAGTCTAACCTTCTATGATGCCATTATGGGCTGAGTGGGTGAGGGGAGAGCAGTGGATGATGTATACCTTGACTTCAGCAAAGTGTTTGAAACTCTCTCTCATAAAAATCTCATAGGTAAGCTTAGAAAGTGTGGGATAGAGTGGACAGTTAGATGGATTGAGAACCAGTTGACTGGCAGAGCTCAGAGGGTTGTGATCAGTGGTGCAGAATCTGGTTGAAGGCTTATAGCTAGCAGTGTTCCCTAGGGATTGTTATTGGGTCTGGTCTTGTTTGACATCTTCATCAGTGATCTGGATGAAGGGACAGAATGAACTCTCAGCAAATTTGTTGATGGTACAAAGCTGAGAAGAGTGGCTGACACACCAGAAGGGAGTGCAGAATACTACACCTGGGGAGGAGTAACAGCACGCATCTGTACAGGCTAGGAACAGACTGGCTGGAAAGGAGCTCTGTGGAGAAGGATCTGGGTTGTGAAGTTTCCTTCTCTGGAGATATTCAGAAACTGTCTGGACTCTTTCCTGTATAACCTACTGTAAGGAACCTGCTTTAGCAGAGGGGTTGGAGTAGATTATTAACTCTGCCTATGGCAGAGGGTTTGGAACTTGATCCTTGAGGTCCCTTTCAACGCAAGGCATTCTATGATTCTATGATCTCCAGAGATCCCTTCCAACTTCCATGATTCTGTGATTCGTGATGTTACATCTGGAAGTAGCACTGGAGGTATTTCATCAACATTTTTTAGAGACAGGAACAGGGTTGTGAAGGGAGCTGTGGGGGCCTGCAGCTGAATAATGGCAGCTTTAGTCAAGCTGAGGCATTAAAGAATTGCTTTAGACCCCACGTATTTACAGAACTGATACATGTGTTGAATGCATCTTTTGATGAACTCTACTCACAAGGTGTCAGGAGTGGCTTATCTGCATTCTGGTTGCTCTTTCATCTGTGGCATAGAAGATGCCTCACACTTGACACCCTTGAACAATGGCCGAGACAAATACACTTTCTGAAAGGACTGAATTGATATTAATTCCTTCCTCTTTTTCAAATGATCATGTTATTTAACTTTTTCAAGAGTCATCAATATCAAAGCATATATTTTCATTCACGGAAAGGAATTTGGGAGTAATTTTTCCCAGTTGCACATAAGAGCTGTTGTCTCATCAGAGTATGTTTGATGTATAAGTTTCTTCATGACAATCATGTATAGCAGCCTAACATTTTACATCTACCAAATACAAAGTTTCTGTAGTATTTCAAGTTATACGCCAGTATGAATTTCCCTTCTGATTTACATTATGGAATGGATTTGCTAAGAAGAATCTTGAAAAGCTCAAAACTATTACCTTAAGGAAAAACCTGCATGATTGTGTTGTACTTTGTTCTCTCATGACCTTTATGAGGCCTTCAATTTTTTGAGTTGGCAATGGTTGCAATTCCTATCAGTTATTTTTCTCCCTTATTTAGGCATGAACAGTTGAATTCAACGTGTTATTATGGCCCATCTTTATTTATGAAAGGAACTGGGGATGTTTAGTCTGGGGAAAAGGAGGGTGAGGGGAACTTATTGCTCTCTCCCAGTATCTGAAAGGTGCTTACAGCGAGAGCAGGGTTGGTCTCTTCTCACTGGTGACAGGTGACAGGATGAGGGGAAATGGCCTCAAGTTGTGCCAGGGGAGGTTTAGATTGAATATCGGGAAAAACTTCTTTACAGAAAGGGTTGTTAAGCACTGGAGTAGGCTCCCCAGGGAGGTGGTTGAGTCACCATCCCTGGATGTGTTTAAGAACTGTTTGGATGTGGTGCTCAGGGACATGATTTAGTGGAGGGTTGTTAGAGTTAGGTTGTATGGTTAGGTTGTGGTTGCACTCGATGACCTTTAAGGTCTTTTCCAACCTGAGCAATTCTATGATTCTATGATTCTATGAATTGCAACCCAGTCCAAGTAATGTTTTTAAATATAAAAACATTATTCTTGTACAGGACTCTGTATAGCTTGGAATAAATGAAGTTTTCTTAATTTTATGCCAAATATTCATATATGGAATAAGCGATAATGCTTCTAAAAAATATTAGCATATTTGCCCAAAAAAACCCATCTCTTTTCCTCTAAGATTTGTTTTCTGTTCGTAGTAGAATGTTTGAATTGCAGAGAAAAATAAAAATGGTATATTCCACAATAAAAGAATTCTTATTGAACGTATATTTTCACATTCTTCCATGTTTGTCTTTCTAAATGTATGGAGAACAAGATAGAAATTGTTAACTCTTTCCTCATGTCTTCATGCAACCCAATTTATTAGTCTTCCCTAACATCTTCTAATGTTATATTTTAGTAGTACTGCTTGATGATCCCAAACAGGTTAGCACTCAGGCTTCACAGTGCCTTAGCGAAGTCACACAGCTTTTTCACCCTTGAGTTCCCGAGCAATTTAATTTAACTTACATGTAGGCATGGAAGTAGTGAAATCACTGGTTGACTCCTTTCCTTGTGTCAACAGTGCTTGCATTTAGAAAGTACTTCAGAAGGTTCCTTCTGGGAACATGAAAAGGATAGGAAGCTTGCAGTAGCAAATATTATGGAGACTATAAGAAATCACAAAGCAAGCATCTTGTAGTTAAAGAAATGTATATATATATATATAAAATGGTTGACTGGGTCATTGCATAAATGACAAGTTGTTAAACTTTTTTTAAAATAAAAATTACTCACTGGCTATAAATAGCATCCTTCCTATTTGTTACTGTGCTGATCACATACTATCAATCATACTTCACATTTACTGTAACCTTCATATCAGTATTAAATACCATATCTCTAGAAAGGTAAGAGTGATGAACTTAACTTTGGTGTAGAAATGTAGTCACCACGAAAAAGATCTAGAGTGAAAGTTAATGCAATCAGAGAGCAGTGTTAATTATCTCTATTAATTTTTTTTACCAATTAGAGCAACATTTACTTATTTAAAATGAAAAATTGCTGACTTTAACTATAACTTGCATAGAAAACACTATTTTTGAGTTATAAGAAGAAATTCTTCATAGGGTTTAAAAACATGTATTTTCTTATGTCTTGCAACAGACCAGACATATAAGCATATAAGGTAGCTTCAGCTTTCTAAAGCCTGCGGATTACTAAGTTTTGGATTGATAGTAAGAAAGTTATTAGCATCCTGATGTGCTTTCTAGTGAACAGAATGAACCTCTTACAGGTAACTGACCTCGAAATTACATAATGTTGGCTTGATCAAGCTAGATGCTGCAAAAATTTCAGAAGCAGTATCTTCTAAAATCTCTCCCAAGATATTTCCTAATCCTGTTTTATTAGAGTTCAAATAACCTAATATATATATTTACATGCATTTTGTTCTCTATGTAGGATATCTTGTGTCTCTCATGATGTTTCAACTCATGAAACAGAGAAGCCTAAATCAAAAATGGAATAGAAAGCTAAGAGAAAAACAACAAAAAGATTTCAGTAGTTATTCAAATTATTTCACAACCTCTCATTACTATTGAATCTTAGCAGTTGTAATTTCTGATTCTCTGATATCTCGTACTTCAATTAGATGAGATAGTAGACCTGCCTGTATAAATTTATTTTCTCAGTTGCTTCCTTATCACTGTGAGTGAGGAAAATATAAATAAGTAACAAGTAATGCGGTGTTAAATACTGGCAACTCTTAAAAGGATTGCATAATTTATTCTCAACATTAGAATGAGACAAAAGGTTAGACTGAAATTGAACAAGTTATGCTCCTGTATTCTCATCTGCAGAGTGGTTGTAGTAAAACCTCAAATAAAAAGGGGGGTGGGGAAATCAGTACATGGTAAAGGGATGCGTGCTGTACCATAACTCAAGGCTTTCAGCAGGAGGGCCAGTACACTCGCTGTACCCCGGCCCATCATCTCTGGACTGGTCTCCCTGCTTGCAGGGTCCCACAGCAAGTTGGGATTTACCACAGGGCCAGCAGCACTCAGAGGCAATGTGGAAACCAATTAGTGGGCAGGCTGTCATAATGAGGGTTGTTGCTGCAGAACCCCAGGGTGCTATGGAGGCCTAGGGCAGCATGGCACAGCCCCACTGCACTCGGCTGTGGGCTGGAAATGTCCTGTGTGGGAGCCACAGGGCCAGTGGGCCCTTGGGCCAGGCAGGGGCACAGTGTGGCTGGGCAGGCCTTCTCTCAGCACTGTCTGATGAGCAGGGCAGTCATGGGAGCAGCGGGCTGGGCTGGGAGACCTGCACCAGGTTTGGCCACATGGATGCAACCACTGAAAGACCAGGCCAGGTGTTTCAATTCTATAAATCAAAGGACATTTGAAATGCTGTAGGTCATGGATGTCTAACCTTCTGATACGCCTGGGCTGCACTGAATGAAAAGGAATTGTCTTGGGCTACATATACATAGGTCACTCTGAAAGTAATGCCTTCTATTTATTTCTGTGGAAACTACAACTGATGCAAAGAATACAGTATAATCATATCATAGAGAAAACTCTCAGCTACAAAATATTAATTTTCAGCATAGTCAACAGCACTGGCTATGCATTTTCAGTAGTGGCAAAGAAGAGCCTGCATATTTGTAAAAATATTCATGGCCATCCAGAACATGGCTTCTCTTCCACATCACTGTTGCTACCTCTGAAACATACCACCCACCATGGTTTGCTCACTCTTTTCATATCCACAGTTCAGTCTCCAGAAAGCATCAATGAATGTCAATGTCTGCTATTTTTTACACATAGAGGAATTCAATCACATACCTTTGCTTCATGCACACTTCCATGTCAGATGTCATGTTGTCAAACTGTCTTCTGTTGCCATCTGTCAAATGGCAAGAAAATGCAATAGGATACTGGTGAGGAATTTCAACCTCTACTGCTATCCCACCAACATCTGCCTCTAACAATGCATCAGTCTGGTTCAGTGGCAATGATTTTAATTCTTAGTGAGTTCTCAATGTGCTCTTCAGAGTTTTTTGATGAAATTTTACTCTTCCTTTGCTTTATCCTTGAATATAGTTATTCACCAATGTACATGCTGCCAAAAAGTGATGAAGTGAATAAGATGTTACAGTGAAGTGATGGATGTTTCTTTCTGGTTAGGGAAGTTTTATAAAAATCCAGTAGAGGGGCGTGATCAAATTTTTAGTTCAGTGTCTGATTGCAACTCTATGCATTCCTTTTGAAAATTTTCAGGTGATGTATTTATATTAACTGAAAACAAAGTTGCAAATATTGTCAAAAATTGTTGGTCTTTTTTTTTTTTTCCTTCACTCTTGAAAACTCTTCTCAAACCCCTTTATCAAAATGGAAAGCAAGGCTGCATATTTCTTTGTTGTTCACAGGACTGTATTTAGCATACAATCATTTGCTACAACTTGCCTTTACAACCTGCTGTAACCTCCCCATGCCCTGATTTTAGGCCAGGCAGTTCCAATTGCATGCTGCTGTTTGGTTGTTGCTGAGCAATGGGTGCATGCTTGGAGCTGAACCGCACTTCTTGTCAGGGAAGAGCCATCGCCATGATGGTGCAAGGCAGGGACAGGCTGCTTTGCTGGCACGATGGGCCAAAGGTTGTCCATATTTGATCTAGCCTGCTGTTAGTCAGTAACTTCTACACTGCTGCGTCAAAAAAAAAGGGCAATAAATATGATCATGTCTTTCTTCTGGACTGTGAAGTTCACAAAAGTAAAGTTTCATCTATGTTTACAATGCAGTGTGCTCTTAGTCATATACCTTACCTACACATCTTAAGATGTGTGCCAGGAAAGTGCATGGTGAGGCCTTTCTGATGCATCTACAATTCTAGATGAAGTCAGGAACCTTTCCAAAGCCAAAGTTTATCATGTCAGACTTCAAACATGACTGGAGCAAAGCATCCCTGTACTGCATTATTCTCTTCTTGTTCCACTACAGAAAGCCTGTCCTTGTGCTGTGAACAGTGAGGCATGTCTGATTACCTCCATCTCACACTCAGTTTGGATGTTAAAGTGGCACATTTTCCGCTAAAGATGAAAAAGATATCAATAGATTGTACCTATCAGTAGAGCTTCCACTTTCATATGCCTACAGGTGAAAAGTTTACCTATTGTATCCAACCCAGGCTTTTTTCTATCTGATTAATATATGCCTACTTCTCTTTCACACAATAATGATGATCAAATGAAGTTAAGTCTGATCTATAGTGGAATATGTGATGAAAGCAATCACAGAAGGTCTGGAGTAAAGATTCACTATCCCAATTAGACCCAGATTTTCTGATGGAGAATCTAGCAAGAAGTGTGATCTGATATCTTAAGCTATGGTCCAGAGCATGCACAAAAGAGCTGGGATGGACAGTTGAGGTCCTGGGACCTCTGTGCTGCAGGAGATATTCACAATGCTGCAGATTTTGAGCACTGTACAGATATTCTCAACGGCATTTTCTTTGTAGTGCCAGGGGTTAATCTTCCAGAAGGAATTGAGAATTTGTAGTCGTTGCTAAGAAGAATAGCGTTAACATAATAATAGCAAGGGTGAATGCAATCTTCATATTTGCCTTTCCTTTTGTATTGTAACAGGACATGGTATTCTGTCTTTTCACTAGATGGGCTGTATTATTACGTGCTTGAAGCATGCTATATCCAAGATATAGCTGCATTTAACTCTACAGGATGTGCAAGGACTTTGATCTGTTCCTTATGAATTTCATTAAGATGCAGAGACATACTACTTTTTACTGCTTGTGAAAGCCTGTTGAGATTTTGTGAGGAAAAACAATACAGATATATGGTAATATACAGCATTTGAACTAACTTGGCTAAACTTAGAGAGGAAAAACTGCACTATTTTTGGTTTTGTTTTACAACTGACTTTCTTTCACTATTAATTCTTTCCACATTTCAGAGATGTACGATGATTGAAATTTAAATATGAACTTATATCTTTGCAAATGCCAAATTTAAAATAATGAGTAGAAAATATCTTGAAACCTTTTGCACAGTCTCAATTTTTGTTTGTTTTCTAAAAGTTCTCATCAGAAGAGTTGTATTAACTGATAATTGTTAAGCTGGGCTGCTTGTGCTGTTTATGCTATATTAATTGCGCAGCTAGGACTCATATTCCTGACCACTAATTTCTACATACAGTTTCTCTAGCATTATTTTTTCTTCTCTGTGTTCCTAGATTTCTGTGCTTACATGAAGTAAATTATTTAAATTCTAAATAATGATATTTCTGAAGCAATACATGGCTTTGCATTTACCACAGATGGGACAAATTTCAAAGAGAAAGAAGGAGAAAGGGGCTTGGCTAAGGAAGGGTAAGTTCAGAGATTCCAGTGAAGGCTATTAATTGTTTTCTCAGGCTGTTGGTGCCTTCGTCTTCCTGCCCCTTCCTCTTCCTCTGTACACCATTTCAGGCACCTTGTAGTCTCAGCACCGAAGATGTGTCTTGTTTAAGGGAACTTTAAATGATTAAAAAACTGTTCCCTGAGCCATGATTGGCGTTGAGAATTCAGCAGATGTGATAAAGGATTACCGTATTAGAGGAATAACAGAAAGGAGGAGGAGGAAATCATGATCTGAACAGTGGAACCAAGCTAGTGTCACTGTTAAAACAGGAAACATTGTCGTTTCTGACCTCCACTTTTGTCCTGTAGAAATTGTTCCAGCTGTACCCACAAGCTGGAAAAAGAGAAATATGCACAGAGCTTACAGTACATGCAAGTCTTAGCTAGGCCCTGGGAAAATAATTCTGTGTGTTTTTTGCTTTAAAAAAAAAAAAAAAACAAACCTACCAATTGACATATTCCTTACTAAGAAGTTTGTACAGACTTTAAATCTTTCACTTTTGTGGATATTCAGAAGAAGGGTAAATAGAGCATTTTATAGTAGTGTTTTTTTGTACTCTCTTATCTCAGAATTGTGTCACGTAAGACACAGCAGATTTCTGAGTATTTTATACTTGAAACCAATATAACTCCTTGTCTAGAAATGGGGAATTTTTTATACTCTAGAACATAAGCAGCAGAGCTGGAAAGATTGTGAATGCGTCCAACATCCCAGTCCAGTGCTCTGGGCCATTTTACCAGTCAGAAAGAATTTTACCTTGACTTTGGGCACATCTTCATGGTGATGTGGAAGGCTGAAATGTTAACTGCATACATGTGTTTGATCTGTAATAACAGTTATGTGTGGTTGCCTATGCCACAGCCAGTTCTGCAGTTTTTCAGAATATCTGATTCTTGTATCTCTATTCTTCATTTTTTTCTTCATTGCTTTCCAAGTGGTCAGATTCAACCGAGTATGTATTTCAAGGATTACAGAAAGTGATCAGGTAAACTGTACATTTCATGGACTGCAGTATTTGTATTTCTGCATGTGTACATAACTGAAGAGTACAATTTTAGAGGTTTGTTCATCTGTATGCAGCACAGATTTGTGCTGCTGGTCCTGCTGTGCTATCCAACACTGCTCCTTCAGCAGCACTCCGACATGCAGCAAAGTATACCTTTCCATCAAACAATCTGCAATATCGGTCTTTTGCCTAGAAAAGGTGGGCCTACAGCTTTCTAAAGTAAGGCCATTAACACTGAAAGTTTTGTTGTGACCTTTTGACCAACAATATCTTTGGGATGAGTGGATATGACTTAGCTTCCGTTTCCAAGTAAACACAACCAAAAACCTGTCTGTCCATCTTAGAAAATTGTACTGCTTGCCCATTACACTTGCTAAGATGCATCATTGCTTTGTCCACAAAGAGTGAGGACAGTAACAACCACGGATATTCCATCTCCAGGTTCCCAGCCATCTGAAAAGCAGTGTAATGAGATTGTTTGGATGGTTTTCAGTTGGGAAATGCTACTCCTGCTTTGTGTGAAGGTCTGCTGGAGAAGCAGTTGGCCTGAACTTCCCCACTTGGCTTTGTCACTTGAACCACAAGTTGCTGAACAAGATAGTCTTCCGTTCTATAAATTCTCTGGAGTGTCAAGAGTTATCTGTGGCCTGTTTTTCACAGACTTTTATTAGCTCAATTTCTCTCAAACAGTTCAAGTGTACTTGAAAGACAAACTGGCATTTTGACATAGTGTCATGCCTTCATGGGCATAAATGTGCAAAAATTGTAATTTAAAATGATTAATTCTGGCTCTTGTTATGAAACTGGCATTTAACTGGCATTTAATGGTACTGTAAGCTTATCTTATGCCTGTGCAAATGCCTTATTTCTGTGCTGGTACCAGTAAGGAAGTGGAGAACTGACAGTTTAAGAGAATGTGTGAAAGGAAGGAGCATTTGGGTGGGAGATACCTTTTATAAAATCCCTTGGTGATTTACAATAGCATTTCCTTTTCTCACATCCTGTCTTTGGACATACTAGTTAGACTCTGCATGTGCAACTTTTTTGTACAAAGTACTCTGCAATTTTTGCTGGGCTTTTTTGACAGCAGGGGTCTTGATGTATGAGCTGTCCTTCTCTGCAAGAGATGTTCCATTTCACTGAAGCCTCCTTTTTTGGCTTCTGATGAATCTGTCTTGCCATCACTTCATTGCTGTTAGCATGCCCTTGCATTTATTTAAACTAATTTTATCTGAGCACCTCTGGTAGAACTGTATTTTTCCTCCAGTAACTCACTTTGGCATGAAGTTCTGAAAATATTCTGCATTAAGCCAAGTTGTAGCGTACTCTGGCTGTAGTCTTCTGGGAAAGATCTCTTTTAGGTGAACAGGTTTGCTTGATCTTTGCAAACATGAACCTGCTTGACTCCTCAATGTCTCACATGCTGTTAACACTAAAGGACTTTAGGAAAGATGTCTAATTATTATTTTGGCTTTCTTACATCCATTACTTACTTCTTTGCATATAATTGTTATTTTCAGTAGCAGCTCTTTTACCATCTGAATCATCTTACCCCAGTTGAAACATATTTGGAAACTATCTTCTTTAGGCAAAAACATCATGATAATGTTCAAGCAATTCTTACAAAGATGTGACAGTGCATTGTCTGTTATGAGCTTATATTTTGGTTTCATGTGTACATCCGTTCTATGACTCACTTGCGTTGGGTTTATTGTCACTAATTTAAAGGATTATTTTGGCTATCACTAACTTCCTTGTTAGCTTTGTCCTTAATTTCAGCATAAGCACTGTGTGAAATATCAGCCTTTTTTTTTCAGGTAGTCTGCTTAGAATTTAAACCACTGCTGGAATATTGGAAGCACTTGATCTCATAATTTTAGCTTGATTTCACTTGGATACATTTTATTTTCATCTTTTTCATTGTGATGGAGAAGACTGTTGCCTATTGGGATGTATTTGGCTTTCAGCATCCTGCTTGTTTGCATGCTGCTTTGTGTTGTCCGTGCTTGGCTTAAGTGAACAACATATGCCATCTCTGTCATTCTTAACTATTTTGGGACAATTCCTTTCATATACTTCACAAAGGTTAAGTTTTTATCTCCTCACAGTGTTCAGTTCTGCACTTTGGTTAAGAGGCATGGGGTAGGAGAGGCCGTCTACCTTTATTCTAACATGGTGCAAGTGCTTTACAGTTAAAGCAAGCTGCAGAAACCATTTATTTTTGATGTTCAGCATGTTTGAAAGTTTGTTCTCTTAGTCACTAGTTGCCATCTTAGAATGGTTCGACAATCACTTTCAGATTAGAAATTATACTGCTTAAAGATATAGTTCATTTAGAGCACAAGTTCAGAGATAGGTGATAAAAAATTCCTTAAACTTAACAAACTTTTGATGTGAAAATGATCCATTACAGACAGTTTTAGGGAAGGGAAAATGGGTTTACAAATACAGAATATTTTGCAGTATTAACTACAATGGACTGAATGATCCAAGGAAGAGTAATAAATCACATTTTTTTACAAAATTCTGGTGCCCTTCCATATCTCATAAACTGTGGGTCCCTGTAGTTTGCTCCGACTTTTTCCTGTAGTGTAGCTGTTTAGATTTGACATTGCTATGAATACCTTTCTGTAAGCAGTAGAATAGAAAGCATTCTTTTCATAATGTGGTGGGAAGAAAATTTCACAGAAGTCAAAGTCAGCTATACTTGGACATTGTGCCATCAAGAAAACTATTCTGCATGCAAGTTCTAATTTGCTGGGTTACACAGTTCATAACCTTCCAGCCCTGTCAGGTTCAAGCACACTTATTTCCAAAAATAAGCTTGTGTTTTCTGTTTCTGTGCAATGTAGGAGGAAAGAGGGATTTAAAGATGTGAACCATCTTGGCTTGCTAAGGTGAATTAATCATTAAAATCATCAGTAGTTAATGGATTTCAGTGAAACAAGAATTGAGGTAACATGGAAAATTTCCAAAATCCTTTAGGTATTCAGGTACATAAAACTAAAGTAACTGCTTCATATGAGTGATTCAAACTCAAGACACTGTTGAAGTTTGCAAATTCGAAGGTGGATTTTCTAAGTGTGTTTATTACTTAGAAAACAGTAGTCGTTATTTTGTTGCTGATTTTAAAAAGGAACCATTTAGGCTTGTATATATGAATGTATAACCTAACGGGTAAAAGATGCTGTCAGTTCACCTGTAATGTTAGCCATAACTAGATCTGAAGGTTTGCAAGTATGAGGCCTCTGCATTGCCTCAGTGCCTTCTCCTAATTCTTTGAAACTTGATTCAAGCAGAAAAAGTTAATCAATTCACAGTAGGCCTGTAGGGAAATGCAGTTCCACCTCAGTGTATTTCATTTGGAATTGCTATAGCAGCAGAATTAAAGAGCTGCTGTCAGTCAAAAAATACTCCTTGACAATATCTGAAATTTCTTTTTTTTTTTTTTCCTGAATACGGAGTCTTCTTTCAATATTAAAAATATATTTGTTTTTATAAAACAGGCAGTCCTGCAATAAGCAGTAAGCAGAGCAAAGTATTATTCTAGTCAGATTCAGCAGAAGAGACTTTGTAGACTTCAGGAGGCAGAGGAATATCATGACTGTTTTCAGTACAGCACTCTGTTTCTCATTTGACTACTGTGGCTGCAGGTACTTGAAATCTGGGAGACTGTATGTAATGCAGTGACGTATGGCTGTTTAGCTTGAGAAAGCATAACTTCCCAGAGAACAATCAGTTTGTTTATGTGATTGTACTTTGGGGTGTTTTTCATCTGACGTATGTAATGGAGGAGAAGTGAATGGAGTGAAGTGAAAGGAAAAATGGTATGAGTGCTGCTTCAAAAATAATGCCTCCTATTTTATTTTTTCAGCCCATGACATTAGAGGTAGATGCTTGGTGATACGGCAGTACAAGTTGAACCTTCCTGCCAGTATTCCATTATATTTTGTTAGTGTGTGACAGATGGTAGCAAAGGGGCAGGCTGACAAAATGGTGTCTGGCATAGGAGGGCATATGAAGCCAAGATGTGTCATTGAATTCCTCCATGAGGAAAGAAGTGTCATTCATTGACATTCGTTAACACTTGTTGAATATTTATGGAGACCAAACAGTGGCTGTGAGCACAGTAGGGTGGTGGGTGGTGCATTTCAGCAGTGGCAACAGCAACAGTGCATCACCTCCACTCGTTTAAGTTTTGATGAGCGTGGCACACAGGCTCTTGTTCATCACTGCATAGCTAACAGTGGGAACTGTGTTGAAAAGCGGTGTTTTGTAGCTGAAAATTTGTTCTACCAAACAATGTTATTGGGATCTTTAATATCTGTTTTATTTTCCATGGAAATAAATAGGAGGCATTACTTTTGAAGTGACCTGTGTATGTTCAGTGACGCAACCAGTATCCTTGGTCCTATAAGCCATGTACTAAAATTCTCTATATGGCAAACATCCACAAGACCCGTACGAAGAACCTTAAAATGTGCAAAAGAAGAACAACTACGAACAATTCACAGGCATAAAATAGAGATGTCTTAGAGAACAGCCTCTGTAGAATGTGGACAGCCATTTTGTTTGAATCTTTTATTTATTTATTTATTTATTTATTTATTTATTTATTTATTCTAATTTTCTTTTTTTTTCCCACTATTTGTCTTGTTTTCATCTAAATGATGGCAACTGCTTTCTATCTCACAACAGATTTTTTTTCCATCCATCCTAACTTCTCCATTAAACTATTCTGAAAGATCTTTTTATGATCCCTGTATCCTCAGCATGCAACATTCTTCTGTACACAAGAATGACCATTTAAACTGTCTGGGACTGGGAGCGATGAACTGAAGCACCAATCCCACTTGGCTTAGCAGCATTTTTTATAAACCTGGATGAGTCAGAATCTTAAAATTTTACATACAAATTCATTGTAATTCAATATGCAAAACGAAGTGCTTGCTTCTCTTTTCAGTGGGCTGCGTACTGTAAACACCAGTTTATGAAAATTGTGCCCCTTATTTTGCAGCCTGTGTATGAACTCAGAAACAAATTCTAGAAATGATTTGGTTGGTTTGTATTTGTAAAAAAAAGTTTTAAAATGTGAAGACTAGTTCAACTCTGAAACCAAAGGATTGCTCCAGAAAAATGTATTAAAACAGCATGTTTTCCTGTGCTTAGTCCAGTCTATTTAAATAGATTTGAACATTCCCTTTGACAGAGCATAATACTGTGTCACACATGAAGTTAGCAGGAAGTTTAGCCTGATTGAATCCCAGCATTTGTAAGCAAATTCTCTTTTCCTTACCTTCTTAGACTTCTTTGCCTCATGGAATATTAATTGTCATGTTTGGAATTAAATTGTGACTTCACTTCTATTAGCAGAAAAATTTCTTTTGATTTCAAGATTTTACTCTTGATGGTTACATGCTTCAAATGCTTGTAGATTATGATCATATCTGCTGGCAAGTCCATCCTGTTTCTTACACGCCCCTAGAATTCCTTTCCTGTCATCTCTAATCTTGGTATTTTCCCAACACTTCCCAATTTAGTGCAATTTGCAAAATTCAGTTAAGTACTACTGTGACATGCTTCTGAATTTACCAAAATTTCTGTTGCTGGACAGGGCCAAATTGAACTTTTTCTTACTCCTTGCTCCTTTTACCTTCTGGGCATGAACAAAGCTATGTACCGTTAACATCAATACTGACAGTGTCCACATCACATTGAGTAACTCAAGTTTTCATTGATTTGTACAGTACAAGCATCCAGAATCATTTTTGCTTCATGTTATAGAATCATAGAATGGCTGGGGTTGGAAGGGACCTCAAAGATCATTTAGTTCCAACCCCCTGTTGTAGGCAGGGTTGGCAACCACTAAATGAACTATGGTCTGTGTCCACTATCTTACAATGTGCCAAATGCAGAACACAAGTTACAACAGACCAGTACAGAATGGAAAAGAATAGAATAGTTTAGCTGGATAGGATCTACAAGGATCTTCAATTCTAAGTGCCATGTTAGTGTATCATGTCTAATACCAAGAAGATTTTTGTGTCTTGACTGACATCTTCTCAATTTCCAACTGCAGGAACCTCTCTCTGGGACACCACACTTATACAGAAACCAGGAGAACCTGTCTGTTCCAGTCAGTGGGACCTACTGCTAACATCACAGCAAAGAAAAATGTGCACTCATTCTGTGATATATGACAGGCAAATCAAAGAAGTTCTACTTCTCCTGTTTTCAAACAAATAATGACAAAAATTTAAGCCACAGAATTGTCTCCAACCTCACATCATTTTATTTTTTTTTAATAGGTCTTTAATAAAAACTTGCAGTAAAGCATTTAAGTTTTTCCTTCTCCTCTTCCCCAACTCATATTCAATTGCTCAAGTACTACAAAGCAGCAAGCAAGAAGACTTTCATTACTTTTTTGCATCCTCTTAAAGGTGACTTTATGACTGTGCTTTTGATGCTGAACAGTTCAAAAAGGCCAGGTAATATCATCTTAGTTTATTGGCTAGGAGAGAATGGGGGAACATTAGTACACTGGCCACTCCAGTTACATTTTTAGTTGAACAGTTATTACATAGCAGAACAGTAAGGTTTCAGTGCAATTTACAGCCCTGCCTGTGGAAAGCTTTTGCAGAGGAGTAACATGAAATGGCTTTTGCAAAACTTTGGTCTAATTATCCAAACTGACCACAAATAAATCATTTGGGAGTATTAAATTCTGAGCAATGCACATCCAAAATTTTAGTGATCGAGTACCATAAATAGAAGTAAACATTCTAAATTCTACATGTAGTACGAGGCTAAACAAATCACGATGAAAGGTTGCATCAGTACCTTTCATCACACAGATCTAATCAAGTGTGATCCAAAGCTCTGCTGAGTTGTGGTCATAGTCCTGAAACAAGAGTATGGGACTTTCGGGAGGAAACACTACCTCTTTTTCTATAACCAGACCTACCATCTAATCTGGAGTAAAGCTATTTGACACCATGCAACTCATTCACTTCTCCAAAACAGCCTGTTTGTTTGTTTGTTTGTTTTCTATTACTAGCTCTTTCGAGGCACAAACTATTTTATTTTGGCTTTTCCCTTTTTCCATCACTTGTGAGGCTTCTGATCAACAAATGCAATAAAAGGAGAATAAAAATGATGGAAAATGCCTGCTCAGGTTAGTATAATGACCTCTTTTTGGTATGTTTATAGAAACTCATTCCTGGAATAGCACCAGATAAAAGTTTTTATTTGGTAAAATGTGCATGCAACTCTGAGTTGCTGAATTCTGTCCTTTTTCCATCCATTCCTTGGTTTGGGGAAAGCAGCTAACTGTAGAGTCAGCAATCATTTCTTCAGGGCTGTGTTTGATGACTGTTTAGAGCCCAGAAAAACTGTGGTTTTCACACTTAGTCTTTAATTGATAAGTAAGAGGTATCTTGAAACTGTCTCAGTTTTCTTGTTTGAAAAATACTGTTTTTAGAGGCTCTGATTTAACTCGCTCTGCTACACTGTAATTATCCAACTGTATTGTTGATTTAGTTGAAAGAGTTGTAATTAGGTACATTCTTCTGAAAAGACTCTTATTGATTGAAGCCCATCATCCTGTAAGATACAAGCCAGAGAAATACATTTAAATTAAGCAGAAGCAAATACTAGAAGAGTCTGCTTTTACTAGGTGTCAGATTTATACTAAGAAAACAAAACTGATTTTGGATTTTATGCTTCCCAACAGCTGCAATGTTGATTTTATTTTTTTTTTATCAAACTGTTTAAAAGTTTAGAAGGGAATGATGGCATTAATTTAAATTTTGAAAATAATGGAAAATGTTCTGTTACTTGAATTTTTCCTCCATGAATTCTGGTTGAGCTTGGAGCAGATCTCTCTGTCTGGCTGAGGGATAACAGAGCTAAAGAGCTTGTGTCCATCAGCATCTTCACTCAGTGGGATGCAGTCTGCTGCTCTGAAGGCTTCATCATCATTTTCAAAGCTATTGAGTTCTTGTGAGACTAAGGGACATTTCCAGGTTTACCTCCATGAGTGTCTCCTGCAAACTTCAGAGAAATTTAATTTGATGGCACAAATTCCTGAGTGTCAAATTTTTCAGTCAACTTTTTCCAGCTTCAAAAACATGGGTAAATCTACAATAATTAGCCATATTGTCAGATCTGCCCTGTTCTTTCTTGTCACAGCTGACAGTCTGCTCTTCCCCACGGGAACCTATACCCTGCTGATCACCTTGTCCAGACTAAGAGCTAAAAACATACAAATTAAAGGAAAATGGGTTTAAATTTGTGGAGCATATAGGCCTGCAAATGCTATTTGTTTGTTTGTTTGTTTGTTTGTTTTTGAAATCAGAATGATTGAACAGCGGTATAAAATTTTTTGCCCAGGTCACAAGGCACATGTGGGAGTGCAAAGAAAAGAGTGGCAATTCATGCACTGTTAACACTTTTTGCATTTTAAAAAGAATTGTTCAGATGTTGCACAACACAAGAAAAGGATTTATTGAGGATCACTTTCTTTCCAAAAGTGAATGTTCTTTACCTTCAGAAAGAATATTTTGTCTTTGTTTCTAGTGGTAAAACTAGAGGTAAAACTTTTCCCATTGGAGCTCAGATTTTTTTTTTTTTTTTCTCATCTCTTTGGTATTTGCTTCCATCCTGAATAAATATATATATATATATTTATATTTATATATTTAAATATATATATATATATTTACTTCCAATATTCAGCAATTAAAACTACACTGAAAAGAGTGACATTGGGTTAATCTGTACTGTGGTTGATCTCTCAATAATGTTGTCTTATCTGAAAATGAAATGGGCTGGAGAATAAAAGTGCTTCACTCTGGAGCTGGACATCAGGAAGGGAAGAAACACTCTCAGCATCAGTTGTCTTGGTATCCACAAGCTAGGACACACCCCCATGCTTCACCAACACCACATGGCCCAAGGTCTTGTCTGAAAGAAGACCTTTTTGTACCCACTCAGTGTGACTAAGGATGAGAGGCTGGAGCTCCAGGCAGTTCTGCTGAGGTTTGTACCCTGACAGATCCCATGTTTTTGCATTCCTGCCTGCCCCTACTCTGTTATAGGGAAGTCTCCTGTTTGTTATCGTGGGAGCACATAGCCCACAAAGGACCTCAAGGTAACCGAACTGCGTGCTAAGAAGATGCATTTCTTAGATAGATAACAGGGCTCTGATATCTAAGAGGTGTCTGTGATGGTGTTCACCTTAGAGTAGCAGTGTTTGTGAAATGCTGCCATGTTTTCTTCCACAGCATGGTAGTTGCCTCAAAGTGGGGCATCCTGCATTCCCTTATTGATGAAGAATCAAAGGTGGATAGGCTGCTGACATAACTAAGTGAGAAAGAAAAAGACTGCTGATGGGTTTAAGAAAACAACATAAGTGCTTGGCACGGACAAAGAAACTTGTTTCAGTAGCCCCAGATTCTTGTAGAAAATGAATCAAGTGTATTTCCATTTCAGGTCTGATAGTGGTCCATAGAATGTGAAAGATTCTACCTCTATTCCTAGAGAAAATGTCCCAGGATTGTTTCATTTTTGTTTTCTTTGTTGATGTCTGAGAGTGAACAATTCCTTTTGTTAGCACTCAGACAGGCTTTCATTCACTCAGCTACAACAGCCTGTGACTGTCATGCCTGTTTCTTTTTCTCTGCAGAAAGCACATTGTCTAGTAGCTACCTGGTACTCTGCATTCTCTTATTCTTTGTTCAGTAGCTGCCAGTTTATTTCTAGCACTGGAAGGGTTTTCAAAATAAGACCTCATACCAGGAAGCTGCAAGCCTTTTCCCTATTGGCTATATACATTTAGTGTTACATCCTAGAGACAGCAACTATACCATATTAACAAACTCAGGGTTTTCACAACTGACACAAGCTTGAACCTTACACATGATGAGGTCAAAGAAGGATCCAAGCTATGGCAGGATGTACCTCTGTAAAACTGTAATGACTGTAGCTCATATTTATGTCAACATGTCCTTATTATGTATACATTGCAATAGCTTGTGCAGATGAGTTATCCAAAGCCAGATACAGCTAAGATAATCCTGTTCTTAGCAAAGCTGCACTTAGGAAAGGAGAATCCAAGCAGAGGCACAGGCTGATAGCAAGTTTTGATGTATGTCAGACTGAGACAATGGTCTTCTTAGAAGTGGAAAGAGAAGCCCACCTGATGGTTGTCTGGGATCTTAATTATTCCTGAACTCTCTCAACGTTTATATAAAATGATCAAAAAAAAAAAAAAAAAAAAAAAGGCATGACAGGAGCCAAACTGTCCCACACCTTTATGTTCAACTTTCTGTTACTTTCAGTTTGGCAATGATTGAGCCCATAACTAATCACATTGGTCACATTTAAATTATTTCTCATGCATTTAGACTCTTTTGAGACCTAAAGAAAGTCCAGAAAAAAAATAACATTCCTATCAGTCTTTTGTAATCTATAATGTAATGACTCTTGCTTTTTAAAACTTGCTTAAGCCTTTTTTTTAATGTTTCCATTTCTGGACAGAAACCATGAATGGATGATCCACCTCTCCCTAAAAATCATCTTCATTCCCATTACAACCCTATTGGACTTTTGAGTGGAGTGGTACATTCAGCAATGTGTTTGAGGAGATTTTTAGCAAACAGCTTGAGCTCTAGGACCTGATTTTTATGACATCCTCTTTCAAATATGTTTAATGTTCCTAGCAGTAAAATCCTATTTCCTCACATTTCTCATTCATTTGCTTTTTCCCAGCTTGCTGAGACATTTCAGTCTGGACCAAAAACTTTCTTTCTTTCTTACTTCAGTGCTCTGTTCTTACATAAAAGGGTGACTGTGCTTTGATGAATTATATACTGCACAAAATCTTGGAAAAACCTCAGCATACTTCATGATTGAACCATGATTTCTCTCTCTCAAGTACATACTTTTCTTCTCTTTTCCCACTTTCAATAGTACTTTCACTTTTCCTTAGAGAACAGACTTGCTTATCCACCGATCCACTTGCTATCCCCAGAAGGAGAAGAACCTGAGAAACATAGTACAGTAAAGATTACACCTGAATCTCAGTCACTAAGGTGAGGGAAATTATGAATCCTCGAGGTACCAGGCAGGAGAAAAATCTTGGTTAGGGCAAAACCACAAAGTCAGAACTGGGGAACAAAATTAGTAATGTCAGATTTTACTGTACTGATTGAACGCACCAGAATAAAACCTAGTGTCAGAAGATCATAGAATCATAGAATCATAGAATGGGCTGGGTTGAAAAGGACCACAGTGATCATCCAGTTTCAACTCCCCTGAGCAACAGACCAGGCTGCCCAGAGCCACATCCAGCCTGGCCTTGAATGCCTCCAGGGATGGGGCATCCACAACCTCCTTGGGCAATCTGTTCTAGTGTGTCACCACCCTCTGTGTGAAAAACTTCCTCCTAATATCTAACCTAAACCTCCCCTGTCTCAGTTTAAGACCATTCCCCCTTGTCCTATCACTATCCACCCTCGTAAACAGTTGTTCCCTTTCCTGTCTTTATGCTTCCTTCAAGTATTGGAAGGCCACAATGAGGTCTCCCTGGAGCCTTCTCTTCTCCAAGCTAAACTAGTCCAGTTATCTCAACCTTTCTTCGTAGGAGAGGTGCTCCAGCCCTCTGATCTTCTTAGTGCCCTCCTTTGGACCTGCTCCAAGAGTTCCATGTCTTTCCTGTACTGGGGGCTCCAGGCCTGGATGTAGTACTGCAGAGAGGGCCTCACAAGAGCCGAGTAAATGGGGACAATCATCTCCCTATTCCTGCTGGCCACTCCTTTTTTAATGCAGCCCAAGATATAGTCGGCCTTCCGGGCTGCAAGCACAAAGATGAACAAACCTAGATATTCAAGGGAGATCTCGAAATCCTCAGAACCCAGAGTAGTAGCTAAGGAATTGCAGCCAAACCTAGCAAATGCCACACCATACAAGTCAGGTCTGTTGAATCAGTATGGAGCTACTATGGGGATAATAATAGGAGTGTCCTTTACTGTGTATCATCAGCTGGGAAAAAGAGTTCTAATTCAAAATTGTCTAATGATATACATCTGATTCTGTCAGAGCCAAGTATCTTTGCATTTGAGTTGCTTTCAGCACCAGTAGGTGTTACTTCTGGCTTTCTTCTACACAAAAAGTAAACTCAACATTTGCATGGCCATTAAACTGTTCCCTGATATTTTTCATTTAAAAATAACAGTTGGAATTAAACAACATTTTGAATTAGAACTCCAGTGAGAAAAAAATGAACAGCTTTTTTGGTATGAAGTTGACTACTTTTGTTTACTAACTCTGCTACTCCCTTTAACTTCAATTAGCTTTCATTCTAAAACATTTCTATGCAATTCTTTGTGAATGACAATAATCCATATTGAAAGGTTTCTGGATTTTCCTTCCACTCACATAAAATTTCGAATGTCCAGTCACCCTTACAATAGCAATTCCAGTGTCAGGCAAGCTTACTTTGCAGATCCTAAGTAGATTATATTGGAGTTGTCTACTCCTTAGCTGGCTTTTTATTTATACCTACAAAGATCAGCAGAGTCCAGTTTTCATTTCTTTATTACTGGGAGACTCCCTGCTGAGGAATAATTTAGTGGAAATATATGCTATATATTAAAATATATGCTTTATTTCCTGTCTCTTAGGAAAGCTTGGATCTTGTGAACTGTAACATCAGCAGGAATATGATAACGCGATATTGCCTGCTGACAGAAAATTTTGCTCTACTCAGTCATGAGGATGTCTGTCTGCTGCTGTTGCAAATGTGTATGCATGAAAGTTTAGCAGCACAGTAATAAATACTTTTTTGTCTTCTCTGTTATTGGGCCCCCTCAACAGCTGTTCAGTTTTCTTCATTCTCTATAGCGTTTTCTGATTATTCTTGCAGTGGACATGCAGGTGCTAGATTTCCCTTCTTAGAGAACTGTGGCAATATTTTTGGAGTCTGCAACAAAAGGCTTCAGAAGGCTTCAGAACAGATTCTCCAGTATCCATGCATGGAGCAGAAAAGACGCAGAAACACTGGATCCCTTATGCACGCCTCTCTCTGTTGGCAACTGGAAAACAAGCTGCAGCTCAGTCTCCGTTTCCAGTGATGCTGCATCCTGGCTGCTCCACTCTGCCAGAATCCCTGGGGAGACAGTGGAGATTCAGGCCACGAATGTCTTAATGCCTCAGTATCAAAAGCAGAAGGAAATGCTGTGGTTTAAAAATGAAATCCAACTTTATAAGCCTATTTTAATACATGAGAATGAGACACAAAAGCAGATTTTTGTTTGTTTGGACTTATTCACATTTTTAATGTGATTTCCTGCCTTAATAGCTCATAAAAAATTGAGGCCATGTATTCAGTGGTAAAATCTGATCTAGGTCTATTAATTGCAAAGAGACAACTCTCTTTATGCTGCTTGAGGTTTTGGCCCATTTAATCAAGCTTCATATGACAGAGCCTCTTTGAGCATACCTTGATACAAAGAGAAGAAATATATATTTGGAATTCATGACTTAATTCTGCATTTATGAAATGTAACTCATACTGCTTTCATATACTGTAATACCATTTTATTTTTAAAAATGTAACTGGCTTACTTTTATGCCTTTTCTGCTTGCTGCAGTGCAGTATTTCATGTGCATTGATTATATTCAAAAGTACACAAGTGATAATTTCACTTCTTTTATGATTATTGTATATCACATCCTGTGAAATTTGATCTGAAAGTTGTTTATTACAATTGACAGCTGAGTACATAAGAACCAGAGCATGTTATCTACCTGTCTTGGTTGTCTTCCTGAAAGTGTCCTGCTCCAGGCTATGCTGTCTCTTTGAAGCTTTTGTCGCCTGAAAAGTAATTATTACACAAAGGTGTCCCTGGAAACATTGATAACAGAATTGGTAGAAAAATTCAAAATGAAAAAAGATTGGCTAATTTTAAGTCATTTTCAGTCTACAGGTTTTGAAAGGAAGTCATTTTATGTGTCTGACACAGTTTGCAAACATTTTCATACAAAATGTTCTTTCATCTCTTTTGTAATATTCCCTCTTTTGTATACTTTTTTGTCTCACCATATATCCCTTCCCAGTCTTAGCATGCAGGTGGAACAAAGGAATGAAATAAGGGAAGAAAAATTAAAATGTTGCAGAAGATATGTTTTAGAATGAAGGAGATGATGACCTAAAACTGCTCACTTTCTGTTCTCCTGCAACAGAAAAAGCAGAAAATTGAAAGGAAGAATAGAAAAGGCACTCTTATTCTAAAGCATCTTTAATCAATAGTCTGCACATTACGTTTAGGTGAGGGGGATGTAAAATCATACTAAAACATTGTGTGGAAGATCATGCTGCCTTCTGTACCCAAGGTTGCTGCTGTCTTTGGCTCTGTTTGGAGGTCCTTGCAAATGCTTTGCCCAAGTTCTGAATTATACAGTACTCTCTGAGAAGTCCTGGTAACAGATGGAGGTCCAGACCTAGAACAGTACCTGTCCCTGAGGAAAGGAGACTGCTGCTTCTCACCCAAAGGAGAATTGTGCCAAAACTGGATTTGGTGCCCACTAGCCATCCTGACTGTGGTCCAGCTGTTCCTATGCTTCATGCCCAGAGGCAATGAGTTTGCAGTTTTTCAGAGAAGAATGTACCTTAGAGATCGTTATTTTGGACATTCATGTCATAGAATCTCAGTCTTTTGAGTTGAAAGGGACCAATACATGGGAAATGTTTTCAAGACTGTCTTCTCTTTTCTCTTTTTCACATGGAGGGTGGTGACACAGTGAAACAGGTTGTCCAAGGAGGTTGTGGATGCCTGGTCTAGTGGTTGGCAACCCTGCACATGGGAGGAGGGTTGAAACTAGATGATTATTGCAGTCTTTTTCAACCCAGGCCATTCTATGATTCTGTGATTCTGTGATTCTCTCTGTGACAGTTACTTCTCCGTTGCTGAGCAGTATCAGTAATTTCTAAAACACATGATCAGAACTGAGCACAGATCTGTGGATTTTAAATTAGGAAAAAAGCATCAACAGATCTCAGTAGAAGCCTAAAATAAAAAAAAAGTAATGTCTTCTTTCTGTGCCCAAAACTGAGCAGTGCTCTGGTTAGAAGGGGAAGAGAGAAATAAAGGATTGCCAGCAAAGTACAAATAGCTTTTATGGCTTTATTGCACTTTAGAGGATCTCTGTCAGGGCCTTGAGAGCACCAATAAATGGATGCTGACCAGCGTCATCTGAGGCCTCTATCCATACCCATAAATCCTGGGGCTCTGTTTAATCTCAGGCCTCCTTAAACTGTTGTCTGTGTTCCCGATTGAATACTGTTGGAAATAGCTTCTATTCCACTGCTGCTTTTACACTTGATCAGGATCTCAGCTTGTGGGCTGGTTTCTTAGCTCAATCCAGCTGGTTGATCACTGAAACTGATCCTAGCCCTGGCATGTGGGCTGACTTCTCAGACTGATTTTGCCTCTGTGGGATGGATACTGCCTATTGTGGGCTCTCCCTGATGGCTGTGAGGCCCTCCTTGGCTTGTGGCTCACCTTCCTTCAGGCCTCTCTTTGATTATTTCTGGCAAAGACAGGCCTATATCCCGAAGGGAGAGATGTTTCTAGTTGTATTAGTTTACAGAACTCTTGCTCAGTCTGTCACTGATGCCATAGGGTTCAGACTAGAATGCAAATATCACAGCCTCAAACAGAAGGAAATGAGATGCTGTCTTTTGAAAGCTGTGAAGTGGGGGAAACTATTTTTGAGTCTACTGCTTGCAAGAGACTTTTTTAACTGCTCTTTGCTGAGAGCTGCCATACTAGGAATTGTCATCAGAGCAGCAGCGGCTTGTTCAAGCAGGTAGGTGTGCAAGGAAGGACAAGCAGTGAGCAGCAAAGCAGGGAGCATCTGACGATGTTTAAAGAGGAGATAGGATAGCAGTATGAGGACCACCAGATCAGTAGCATCTTGGATCAGGTCCTGGTATCAGCTAACATTAGACATTTTCCAACCACAGAGTGATATACACAAGAGGAACTGGGAAAGGAAACAACTGGTGAAATGGTCACAGAAGCCATCTCACTTGATGGGGAAAGCACTCTAGGACACCTATGCTTAAGGAAGTAGGCATGTGTCAGCATGTTTGGTCTTTTTCCTTTTTTCTTTTCTTTTTTCTTTTTTTTTTTTTTTCATTTGAAGGGGTCTTGCTCTTGAAAAAAACACAATTATGATGTTTACATCAGAAAAGCTCACTGAAATGAAAATGTTTATTTTAACTCTTTCAGCTCTCTTAGTGAAACTTGAGCAATTGTTAGTGATGCTTTAAGGCTTGATCTGCAGCTGCTGCTGCTAGGCAAGTGGTGGCAAAAAGCTTGAATATAAAAGCTTGTATATAGGAAAGTATTTTGACAGTGACTAAGACAAACTTTTAAATAATTTATATAAAAAAAAAAAATGGTCCAAAGTGTTAAGGGTAGTCAGGTGAAGCAAATGTAAGCTGAGCCTCCTACTTGTCACCTACAAAATCTCCAACTGATAGCATTATATTCTAACCAGCTCATACAGCCTTTCTGCAGCTGATTCCTCCTTTTGCGTATGAAAAGGCTCTGGGGAATCATTCTGTATGATTCCCAGTGTTACATAGGGTTGTCGTTTCACAGAGAGGATTTGCTGAGCTCTGATGACTTCTGCAAACGTTGACTTGTGGCCAGGTGAGACTTCAGAGCACCCTACATTTTCTATCATGTTAGAAAATAGAGGGGATGAACACCTGAGTCATGAATGTATCAGGTGTTTTCAATGCTGTAGCTTTATCCTGCTCCCTTCCCACACCTATTTCTGTGCTGTATCCAGCTCTGCTGAATATTGCTGACTAAATCTTATATGGGTGACTCAGAAGTGTTCATCCTGGTTAAGTGTTTTACTGTGTAATTATAGGGTACCAAAGTTATTAATGTTGCTACGAGGCAAAGATATTATCTTCAGTCTCCATATGTTCTGTCAGAACAAATGTTATTGCTACAAATGACATTTCTTGTGCAAAGACATACAAATGTAGCTGTTTTCTCCTGCCACTGCTGTTCATTTTTACCTTCCAACTAACTGTTTATGCTTTATAAGATGAAGTGAATCCATCTGTGTTTTGCAAGTAACAGGATCATATGTCTGGTAGGGGTCAGCTGTAGACATGCAAAACAATGGGAGTCGAGGAAAGCAATTAAAACAGCAGCCGCTGCACGGTCTTAATAATGACAGACATAAAATTTGATGCTTAGCCAAATGCTTGTTCCAGACAATTTTGGAAGGAAGTGCCAATGACTGTCAGAGATATCCTCAGGAAGGCAGAATGTTCCAACCAGCCAAATGCTGGGAATGCTTGGTGACTGACAGTACATATATGAAAAAAGGAAGTGTTAGAAGAAGTAACAGCAATGCCATGCTGAATAGAGCAAAAGGGTGGTGTGAAATCACTGTCTTGCTGAGACTTGTGCTTTGTCACAAGACTTTGGGACCTTACTTAGTCTACAACTGAAATCCTTTTTTCTACGTCTTGGCCTTCTCCATTCCTTACTTTCTCCACTGAGTTGAAATATACCTCTTGCTGTTCACTTATACTGTATTCATGGTATTCATCACCAGTATTGTGTTTCACTTGGCTTCTGTTTTAGGAAGCTTACTGAGCCTGTCCCCAAAATTTCAGTTCTTTCTGACATTTTTGTTCTCTGTAAACAGAGGTGGGCTAAATATTTTTAGTTCACTGTTCTTTTAAATACTTTGAAGCAACATACATCTTCAGCAGAGGACTATGTCCCACCACATCACTCTAAAACTTTTATCCACAACCTAATCATCTTCACACAGCACCCAGAAACTGGAAAATAGCTGAGGTAAAAATGGGAATTTAGATTCTCAGAGGTACCTATGTGGTGCTCGGAGATATGATTTAGCAGAAGGTTGTTAGAGTTATGGTACTATTGTTAGGCTGTGGTTGGACTTGATGAACCTTGAGGTCCCTTCCAACCTGAGTAATTCTATGATTCTATGATTCTATGATTTGCCCTCCAATAAATGTATATGTATTCTACAGACTCTCATACTGTCAAGATGTTTCTAGCAGAGCTGATATTCACAGATAACTCCTCTGTGTGGGTACAGACTTGGGAAAGATCTGTCAGTGATAATCTGATGTAGTTGATTCAGTCACAGGTGTACTGCTATGCTATTCATCCTTTACCATGTCCCACGAATACTTTCCTTACAATACAGTATTGTTATTCTGTGCAGTGCAGACAATCCACCCATTCAAAAATGTAGGAATTTCAGTCTTTGCATTCTTCAGAACTCTGATTTTGTGCAGTTGAAAATCTTCCAGAGCAAATAAAACAATGATCTGCTATAAGTGAATGCCACTCACAAACTAGTTAATTATGAGGATTTGTCAGGTGGATATGTGTCTATTTAAGTGTCTCTGTGCTTACATAGAGATTTCCAGTCTGTCCTGATATGGTAGGAGAGAACTATCTAAAGACAAAAAGGCAATTAGAGAAAGTTAGTTCTTTTAATAAAAAATAAACTGCATTCATTAGATGTTAATCACTCATAAAACAGATGCAGCAATTCATTTTGAATGTATCTCTTCCAAATAATAAGACTATTTTCAATTTACAGATGAATTGAAAAGAAATGTAATTATTAATACGAATCATTATAACCATGATTTGTGGCCCAAAAATGAGTATTTAATGGTTATTTATAAAAGTTGTGGTCCTCATATGTGTGTTTGCTGGTGTGCTGTAGCTTAACAAATAGGTTTCAGTCACAGGTTGCAGTTCAACAAAGACTTCAGTATACACACTGTATTAGTATATGCATAAGTGTATTCCTATTCCCTTGGCCCGTTCTAAATTGAAGTCCTCAATTCTTAAAACTTATTATCTTTGGCATACTGCGAGATTGTGTTACTGTTACTCAGCAGTTAAATCTCTGCTTTATTGCACTGTAATATTTATGTGATCTTTCTCATCATTGCAATGTCATACAGCGTGCTGTGGCCGTTCCCTTTTAAAATGTAGGCACTTTACACGACAGATCCATGCCTTAGCTGTGTCCTTACACTTCACTTGCAATTATTTTATTTCTTTGTTGATTATAATTGTTCCAGTCTAGTTTACTCACTGCTTCCATTTCATGATCATCATTCAGGTATTGATGAAAACTAATAGCATGATCACTGCTCTGTTTTAAATAAAGCAAGACATACTAGATATCGTAAGTATATAATTGGAAATAGATTGAAAGCTTGCTGTTTCTCACCCAATAACTACTCAGCAAATAGCTTCTCCAGCTTACGGTTCAGTTATTGCCTGTTTACACCAAATGTAAATTCCAGGTAGAAATATTGTTCTTTCACAGGAATAAAAGAGAAATGGTGCACAACAACTTCCATTGTTCCCTGGATATCCAGGATTATGATTCCACAGGACATCTCGCGACATGACTTCTGGTCTGCTGAAGAGAAAGGCAGCCTGGTCCCCCTCAGTCTGTCTGCCAAGGACATGGTGGTCTGCAGTCTCACTGGTAGATCACCTTGCTCATCTTCTAAATAAATAAATAAAACGCTGAGTTTTTTCTTTTTTTTCTTCAGAGTAAACTGATTCAACATATGGCAAGAAAATATCTGTATTTGATGTAATGGAAATAGTGGAAGAGTCCAGTCAAGGGAAAAGAAAGAGAAAAGCAGCTGCAAACAAAGTTGTGAATAATATTAAAATACTAAGTCCAGTAATATTTTTATTTTTTTTATAGATTTAAAGGCAGTTCTGAGTTGCTCCTAAGACCTTGAATGGGAGACAAAGAAAAGGAAAAACAGTTAATAAAAAGTGATTAATGTAACTCATTTAATTACTTGTCATAGTTGTTTTTAGAATGTGATCTAAATTCCAAGTTACAAGTAGACAAAAATAGAAAGGATGTGTAAAATATATATCATTTTATGAAAGGCTCATTATATGAAATGTATATGGATAATTCACTATGAGTACTCAGAAGGATTTCATTCCAAGCAGAAAACAAAATAAATTTTTCCATTCTATAGAAAGCAATCTTCTTCTGCAACTCTTCAAAGTTTTGTATCAGCTAGATCATAATCTAGATTCACTGATTTCACTCTCCAAATGCCTCTGTTTGGATAGTTAGGTATATTCTTATGTCATCCAAGTATTCCTTGAGGACAAACAATGCAAGTATATCAAAGTCAGTGTTCCCAGTCATAATTGTATTTTTTCATAGGTTTTCTGGGCTTGGCTTTTACCTAATCCAATGAAAAGCAGCTCAGATGAAGAATGCACTGACTGAGGGTATAGAGGAACCCCGCACGAAGTAATGTACATATCTAAAAATATAGTGAAGCTTTCATCTGCAAATCTCTGTAAAAGACACACATCAAAAAAGGCTGCCTTAGAGAGCCTATAAATAAAGGACGAAAGCAGAATGCTGGCGTAAGTATAGAACTGGAATACATGGCAAAAACTTGGATTTTCATTTGCCATATGTGCATGCCAAGTAGAGATGCGCAGTGGAGTATTTCTGCACTCTCTCAGCCATGTTTTGTTAGGAGGAATGCCTTTGTTGGCATTTCCTCTGGTGTGTTGTGTTTTCAGCTGTGTAGGTTTTTTCAGAAAATGATTTATGAGACCCATTGCCCCCACTGATTACTTGTCTCTTGTCTTAACAGAAACAAATGCAGCTAACTGTGGAGCAAATAATGTTTAGTTCACTTAAATATCTTTAGACTATCTACTCTGGCTGTTAATGGTTTCAGGTCTTATGGCCACAAAAAATAGCCTAAGTTTTGCAGTGAGAAATTGTTTCAAAGATGCCTTGCTTCTTTTAAAAAGCTCACAGCTACTGGTTAGATAATGCACAGCCACTTCTCCTGTGCAATTTTAGATGGCTTGTGAAATGCATTTCATCTTCAGACTAGCAGATGGAAAGGGGGGGGGGGGGTGGAGAAACCTTACAAAACTGTCCTGTATGTTCAATGCAATGCTTTCTCGAGCCAAAAAGAAGTAACGATTAGCCATGTATTGTTAATCCCAATCAGGAATTTATGTCTTTAGCCAGTGCCCAAAATTCACTGAGCAGCTAAAGGTATTGCTTCTGTGTAATACTAGGCTCTAATTTGCCCTTAGAATATTTCTGAATGAGCCTGTCCTTTCTGTACTGTTCTGCTAGAGAAGACTCCAGGCCTGCCCTGGTCACTCCTTCCCTCCCTGCATTTTCCCATTCATTTTCTAAAAATGCTTAATTTTCTGTACTTTTTTCTTTTCACATTATTGTTCCATTTCTTGCATGTGTAGTTGTTTGTGGTGCCTACATTCCTTCATTTCTTTTTTTTTTTTTTTTTTGTCTTTTCCCCCCCCCCACTGTAAGCCTAATTAAATCTAATTGCTTTGCCTGGATAGCCTTCTACAAAGCTTTGTCTGCAGCATCCCACTTGGTTTAACTCAAATGTTAACTAACTGTGCACATCTTGCAGAAAGCACGTCAAATGAGACAGAGCCTAGGATAGTGAATAATGAGAAATAAAATAGAGCACCGTAACTTCACTGTCACTCTTTTTTTGCTTTGAATTGGAAATGCAAGCAAATATTTAATAATTTTTACTTTTTTTTAGTTCACATGCAGGGACTACTATACGTTTCTGAAGAGAGAGGAGTAAGGTATGAATATGATAGAGTGGGAGAAGTCCCTCAGAGTTTGAGTGGTGAGGGTTAAGGGTCTGCAGGCCCTGTGGAAAGGTCAGAGTTCAGTTAATGTTACAGGACAGAGCAAGCTCCAGAATTGCTGCACCCAGCACTGCTTTACTCCCCAAATGGGGAAAGGCTCATGCTTAGGAGAAGTGTCCACCAACAGTATGGGGTCTGGATAAAGCCTTGATGACCTTAGGAACTTATCGATACCTCCAATAGTGGTGTTAATCTTTGTCTGTAATGATTTTTCATTACATTTTAGCATGAAAAGTATATATCTCAAACTGGTATTATGCTCTTGTTTGGATGCCTTGCAGAGATGAGATGTTTGCACGAGGTGTTCAGATTATGAAAACTCCCATGATTTATCCGTCAGAGGCAATGGGTAGAGTGTGCAAAGGACAAGGGTTCAGAGTGCTCACATATACCCATTGCAGAGGCAAGGAATTGAATTTCAATGGATAAAAACTAGGTTTGATATGATGGTTTGCACGGTCAAGGGAAGAGTGGGATGTGCAGTAAATTCAAGCTGTGGAAACGTTAATTGCTTTAGACAGTTTTCTAGAGACAAAGAGTGGAGTTTATAAAGAAAATGCAAATATCATCAAAATATTTATAGAGAGTTTATAATGACTTTATAATAGCAGGTGCACCTCCATAGTGATGGAGATCCCCATGAGGGCTGTGATGTCCACGAGGGCTCAGTGGTTGTGTATGGCTCATACTGGAGCAGAGAAAGATGAGTAAAGGAGATATGTGGCACAAAGGAAGTGTTAAGTGTGTAACCCAAACCTCCAGATCTGTGCAACAATTCAACAGAGAAATTGGGATGGACTGAGTATGACCTACCATGAAAATTAGGGAAGCTGGGGTAAAGAAGAGAAGAGAGCTGTTTAAGTTGAGCTTAGAGGGTGGAGAGTCATTACTAAAGCAGAAGTTGTTTGGCAGTAAATTGAATTCCAAAAAAATTCCCTGAGTTGCAATCCTTGCCTGTCACCTTGCTAAATGAGCAGGAGTACGCAGGTGAAACAAAAGAACAGTTGAAGGTTAACAAGAAACTGAGCAGGAGGATTCTGGCTATCCGGAGAACCTGGGTCCACACTGAAGAACACATGAATTAGTGGGGAAGCTGAGAAAAAGTTTTTAACTGGATTAATTACTTTGCCTTACATTTCTTGGCTAAAGAATCAAGAAAAGCAGACTTTTTTGTGACATTCATTTGTAACAATCCTGTGTACATGACTGAATGTACATGTTTGCAGACACCTAGCACATCAATACAAAGAGTTCAACATAAACCAGACAAGTAACATCTCCATTATCAGTTTGGAGATGGAGTGTTTAGTTTGTTGCAGAGCAGGAATTTGGGAAATGCAGTATTTCCTTCATTACTCACCATTTTAATGGCATGATGCTTCAAAAGACATGTGTCTTTCATCTGGCTTTGACTTTCCAAACTTCCAGTCAGTGCATCTTGTAGTACTCTGCTACTAACTTAATTATCCGTATTATCCACCTAAAATCAAAATATATTTTATATAGAGCATCTTAAGATCTCATTATCAGTTCTCCTTACATGTTTATCCTGCGTGATGGAATGAAGGCAGACTTTCGAATTCCCAAGTCATCCATTTCATCCTTATATCTCTTCCAGCTTTTCAAAAACATGGATACTGGCAGGTAATCTATCTTGGAAAGGGAGATTGAAGAGAATGATCTTTGAACTTTTTCATGTTTTCCCATTGAATGATTTTTAGATTCTTTATCGATTTTGATAATGACAGTCTTGGGCTAGAAAGATCCTAGATTTATTCTTAGATTTATTTGTCTTTGATACAGTTTAGATTCTAAGAACATCTTTAAAAAGAGATAAGCTCTTCCTCCAAAAACTGAGAGATGTCTGTTGTCTCTGTTTAGTACCTAAAAAGATCCTGGTTCTTCACAGAACTTTAGCTGAATACATCTGGGAAAACCAAATCAAGTCAGCTGCTTCTGGCATTAAATCTCAGCAATTTTGTTCATCCCTTCCTCCCACAGGAAAGGTAGCCTTCATTATTAATTGGTTTCATAGGCAGTATAAGCTCCTGTCATATTCTGAGCAATGGTGAAGCTGAATGCCTGAAGAGGGTGGTGTGTCTTTTTCCCCTCTTAATACATCCATGTGGCATGCTGCAATGCTATGTAAAGATATTCCTATTTCTATGCACTGAAGTCAATGGTTCTGTATTTACAGATCCTTTGAAGCATCATTTCCTCAGATTTGCTTGTTAAAATATATAGGCATATCAGTGTGGCCTCGAATGAAATGAGATGGATATATTAGACATGCATAATGCAGCCAGACTGCACTCTTCTGAATTCTACATCTACACATTTCTGTTTGTTGGTATGATCTGCAGAAGAAACACTGATGTGATTTCAGAGAATGAAAACATTACAGAAATATGTCAAATACATTTCCATCACCAAGGCTTAACACTTGTGGTGTTTATATGGGAGGAAAAACAGTACTGTGATTTAAGACCTATCCCATTTAATTTGAATTGCTGGATGGGAAAAGAAAGGAACCAAGAATGCAGGATTAACAACGGCTTTTCTGGAGCTGTTCTTGTGAGCTTCAGCAAAAATGTTTCTCACAAATGTCACAAAAGTTGCATTTACTATTCTGGTACATTGTCATGAATGTGTCTTAGATGCAAAAATTATATTTGATCTCTCTGCTTTCTCTGCAGATTCACTGTAGTGGGAGTAGGATCAGGCTTTCGACAGATACTCTGTTCTGCACTCTGTCTCTGTCTGCACCTCCCTCTCTTGCACTCTTTAATCTTTCTAAGCAATTTTCTCTCTTCCTGCAGGGGTGATTGAAATGATCCTTTGAAGCAACCAGCTTTGACATTTGGGGAAAAAAAAAAAAAAAATCAAAAATGAAAGAATGCTCTAATTAAGCAAAACATCAGTTAAAGCTCACGCAAAAATGTAAGAATCAGATCAGTTCTTTCATGTAAGCTTGAAAACTGCACTTTGTTAGCAGAGGAGCTCATTAGAGGGTGCTTACTAAAAGTCCAGATTATGAAGCAGAGACCCATGTGTGATATCCAAGACTACGTAGGAAAAGGTAATATTCAGAACCCTTCACATAACATGTATTGTGACCTACTGCCCATGTGGTTCAAGGAAAAATAAAACAGTTTTATTTATACTGGGACTACTAATCACTGATCCAGACTGGAGAGGATGCATATATTCTCTTCTGGGTATTTTACTGAGAACTGAGCTCTCTACTTTCCAGGTTCTTGCACACATGTTTAATTGTACCTCTCTGATACTATATCAACTATGGCAAGCTTTTTTTATTATATCTATTCAAGCCCATGTTTTTCTTACTATTCCATGGTGCTATGACTCTTAGGTGTATGGTAGGCTGTGGTAGTTCTTAAAGTATGAACTTCACCTTGTATCCCTATATCTTACAATCACCTTTTGTATTTTCATATTGAAAAATACAGCTGAATTTGATGGAGAGAGCTGAGGCTGGCATTTTTGCAGTCAGTGCCTGCAGCTTGTTGTTTCAGCTAGATGGAATAGAAACAATTTTTGCTGCGAATGTGATGGCAGAAAGAAGAGATGTTCTGAGTTTCTTTTCAGACAGGCTCTTTGGAGAAAACTCCCTCCCTCTCCCAAATGCAGGGCTAGAGAGGATGTCACAGTTCGGTCCCATAGTGCTTCAGAAAGCAAGTTTGCAGAATCCACTTCATAAGAGTGGTGAGATGCAGCTTAAAAATGAATAATTGTGATGTGCCCACACACCGCCTTTTGAAAAGCTGTTTAAGAGGAGTGGTATAAATTGTTCACATTGTTTTACTCACTTTCCTTTTCTTTTTTTTTTTGCTGAGCAAGGAATAGTTTTCTGTGGTTGGTTTTGCCCTGCTTTTTTTTTTTTTTTTTTTTGTGAAGCTTTCTTAATTCATTTAGCGTTGTTGGGCAGAAATGCTGGAAGAACATAATGGGTGGAACTTAGGAAAGTCCACTGCCTCCTTGAGACTTGGGTGTACCCAGTTCCTGGCATAGGTTATTTTCAATTAGTCGTAAGGTTTTTACATTCCAGGCCTGCAGACAGTAGCATGTAGTTTATCATAAGCTGTCCTGTTGGAAAGCAGAACAATCATAGGAGACAAAATGGATGAAACAGGAATAAGTAGAAGCAAGAGGAGGAGAGTCCCAGCACTTTGGCTGGACTGGGAGTTAGTTGCCTGCATTAATAACATGCTAGAGCAGGAGAGCTCTGAGAACTGATTCCATGTGGAGGTGCTACTGCAGTATAAAAAATCTTCCCAGCAAGGAAACCCAGCCTCTGAGTTGCAGCAGTCATTTATCACCAATCTGTGCCCTAGGGGTCTTGCTCTTCAGGCCTTGCTGACTTTGCCTGGACTATAGCACTGGTATAATCATAAAACAATTGGGTTAGAAGAGACCTTAGAAACTATTTAGTTCCAACCCCCAGGTAACACTGTCCTTGTGGATGGCAGAAAAAGCCATCAGTTAGCTCAGATTGACATCAAACCAGTCCAGCTGTGCTTGCTAACAAGCAAGCCCTGTTCAGCCTTGTTTTTCCGTAACACAGCACAGTTTGTATGGAACAAATTGTAGCCACTTTGCAGTTATATGGTGGTGCTCTAGGGATCATCTTACTGTAATCAAGTCCTGGAGAAGATGTGCCTTTAGGTGTGAATAATTTCCTTGTATCCAGCTACAGAATAGGTAAAAAAAAATGACAGCATTGGGAAAAAATGGGCTTGGAAGAAACAGAATCTCGAACTATAGGCAGAACAAGGAAGAGCCTCTTCTTATCTTTGTCATCAAGCTTTTGTAGGCAGTTACTTTGGCAGCATAACACACTGACCATGAACTTACACAACTAGTATGGGAGGATATGGTGATGAGGACTGTGCTGGTATTTGATTCTGCAGCCTTCTCTAATGCCCAGCATGACATAAGAACTCATTTTGACAGAGTAAGTCCTGTGTTCCTTTTCTTTTAAACACATCTTTGGTTTTACATCACTCTCCCAGAAAACTCACTAACGTGTTAAAGTTGATTTCTTTGATAGCTTCAATCAGATCTGACAAGGAGTCTGCTTGCAACAGATATTTGTTGGAGTTTCTTGTCTAAAGCATCCTCTCAAACTTTTTACAAATTCAGTGTCTCAACACTATGAATATCACACCCCCACCCCCAAAATTCTGACAGAGCAAGTGGCTTTCTTTAGAAATGTCCTCTTTCCAAATTTTGCTTGCTGAAACTTCCTGTTCATATTCTGAAGTCTAGCTTGTGGGAGGATCTAATGACATCGTCTCTCTTTATCTTAATCTCCAGCATATCAGCTGTTCCTGCCTGCAGACTTGAGGGCTGATTCCTCACCACACACAGCCTCTAGCCTCTGCCTATCAATGAAGCTGGGAAGCTAGTCCATCAGTGTCAGTCCTGTGAGCAGGAACTTGTGCAAGGGTGCCTGCATCACTACAAGAAGCAAAAGCTAGGGAATGGATCACCTAGTACAGCTCTGAGCAATAAACATTAATTGCCAGTTGCTGACAAGCAGTGGTGGCAGACAGGACCTATTTGGGTTGCCCTCTCTTCGTAGATTATCTTCCTGCAAGAAGAAAGCTGAGTGAAGAAGCATCTAGAAGAAGTAATGCTCCTTCTCTTAGGAAGCAATTGCATCTGCCTAAGGGAGAGACATCCATATTACAATGTGGATCAGAGGAAGCAGCAGCAAACCTTTAGCAAGGTGGTAATTTGCAGCACAGCGAGGAACTGAGAGACTGCTGAGAAGCAGTGAGAATGCTTCAGTCCAGACCCCTGTGATGACATAAAAGCAAATTTCTTTGAGAGCTGAGAAGACTTTTCAGATAGCTGCTGCTCCAAAGGAAATTCCAGAGTGAGACTGATGCTGGTCTTTCTCTAGGAAGCAATGGGCAGGGGCAGATTCGTTCATAACCCCTTTTAACTGCTCCTATCTTAACTAGTCATTTGATATCTTCTAAACTTTGAGAGTTGACAAATAAGTTTTTGGTCTAATAAAGACTGACTCTTTCCAAATCTGAATGCTTAGGTCCCCTTTGAGGAGCTCCCTATGAAGGAAAAGGTCTTGACAGATTCATATGAAATCTGCAGCCAACCTGACATCCTATACACAGTCTGATGGCTTTCATAAAAAGAATTAGCAGACTGACCTGGATTGGATTGAACTGAATCATCAGAGTAAAAAAAAAAAAGACATTTTGTTCTCTTGTTATTAGACTTCTCAAAAAATCCTGAGAATGAATCATCAGATCATCGTGAAGTGCTTTTCCACTCTCTGTGATGGATCTTTGCAAATCTTCTGAGGTTCATAGTGGGACAGAGGCACTTGGATTGCCTCTGATTGGGTAGATATGTACTCTTCAGGGTAGTGGGCACTTCAGTTCTCTTATTAATCAGAACACTGGACATTCTTAATACTGAAAATGTGCCTCCCTAAAAAAAGCATATCCAAATTTCCCAACAGTTTGAGGGTACTTCATGCATTCCTGCACTCTGGGTATCAGAGGGCACTTGCAGGAGCCTGAACGGGAAGAGTAACACCTGTTTGTGTGGCTCTTCCTGACTGTATGTTCAGCTGACAGCCTAATTGGGGCAGAAAATGTCCTATACTGTGTACAGTGATGATCTTGCCCTGGGTTGAGGCTGCTGGAAGATGATCTAAGAGGAGAGATGGGCATTTTCTTTCTCTGACTTTGGTAGATAAGATGCACTGCTGTTGGGTTGCCCCAGGCAAAGATATTAGTTAGCTATGTGCATTCTCTCAGATGCTCACTGGGAAATTTAAACCCTGTGAAGCAGAGGCACTCACCAAACCTGGAACAACAAAATATTCTGTGGGCTTATGTTAGAGACACATGAAAGAGATTCACAAGGTTCATTGAATTCAACTGCTCCACATAGGACCATTCAAAATCCAAGCGGCTGAGAGCGTTGTCCAAACACTTCTTGAACACCAGCTGCTTGGGGGTTGTGCCCACTGCCCTGGGGAGCCAGTTTCATGTCCACCGTCCTGTGGTGCAGCCCCTGTCCCTCACCCCCAGCTGCCCTCCCCTGACACAGCTCCACGCCGTTCCCTCGGGCCCTGTCGCTGTCACACAGAGCAGAGCTCAGCGCTGCCCCTCCGCTCCCTGTGAGGAGCTGCAGCCGCCATCAGGCCTGCCCTCAGCTCCTCTGCTCTGGGCCCAACACACCACGGGATCTCAGACACTTCTCATTTGTCTTGCCCCCTAGATGCTTCGTAGTCTTTGTAGCCTTCCTTTGGACACTAATAGTTTTGCACTGCTTGGTTCTGTAGCTTCATTCTCACTTCCCTTCTCCAAAGCTCTGTAAGGACTGAACCTGCCATGAGTCCAGGCAGAAGCACGTGCTCCTCCGCTTCTTTAGATGTCAGCAGAGCTATGAGATTTTCCACTGCAAAACATCTGGCCCAGCATCACCAAGGTACTCCCTAAGACACTGGTGCTTCATCCCTCTCTCTGGATTTAGATACTAGCCCTAAGCTTTTGCAAAGGCAGAGGAAAATTTCTCTGGGAGAACAAAGAAGCTCTCTTCTGTACAATATTCACAAGCATGCTGTTATATATGAAGTCCACACTGTTCACTGTGCTGAGAAAGCACAGTAAAAGGAAAATAGGTACCTCCCACAGAAAAAAATGCATCATCAGTTAGCAGCTGAACTAAAAAAAATGTTATACAACATCACTCTGAAACTATTTAGTAGTTTTGTAGCTGGTCTAACTAGTCTTTTACCATTATGGAATCTTCTCCTACGTACTATTCATTAAACAGAGGTAATTGTTGGAGCAGAAACGGTTTTACTTAGGATAGACAATATCTCTAGTGCAGGAAAGAAAGGCAGGGAAAAGAGCTCTAACCATTCTTTGGAATATATTTATTTTATGTGAATGGCACTTACTGCTCCTTCTGTGGTAGGAATGATGTATTACTTAGGAACTGCACAAAGATTTTCCACTGTCTGAACAGTTAAAAGCCAACAAATGCCCTACTATTTTTTTCACACCCCTTGCTCATACATGACTTGCTCTTAGTATGCTCCTCTATCTTATTTTTCTGTTGAAAGTTTTATATTCCATGCAATGGGCTTTCAGCTGCTCCTGAAATAAACTTTTATATCAGCTGTTCTCTACACTGATTCATGGAATCCTAGGTGTCTCTAACTTTTTCAGGTCCACTCAAATGTGCAAACAAAGAAACAAAGAAACAAACAAAAACATTTGTGTTGATAGGTGGGCTTATGTTTGGCATATGGAGTCTCTTGGAAGGCTTTACAATTCAACAGCATGAATGATTGAAAACCCTAAATTAGATGAAAGCAGAAAGTTTTGTTATACTTCTACTTGCCTGTTTTAGCCACCTGGTAATGACCCTGTCAGAGCAGACATTCTCCACAGGAAGTGAATTACACAGGCAGTGTTTATCATTCTGGTGATGCACAAGTCTTTCTTCTAGTTATTTGCCTAGGCTGTTGATTTTTCCATACCGATAAATGTTTTTGTTTTTTTTTTCTCTAAAACTTCCTTGAATTGTCCCACTTCAAGGTATGAACAGGAAATTCCTAAACAACTGTGCATTGCTCCTTGATCAAGGATGTTTCTTAGTATGGCCCTTTTTCAAACAACAACAACACACACATACACAAACCAACTGACCATCCAACCAAACAAATTGAATCCTTTTCTACAGAGCTGTTCTTTGGAAATCTTAGAATCTCACGATGTGAACAGGGAGCAGAATTGTTGATGGTAGAAAAGATGTCATTGCACAGGACATCTACTATACATCTAAGTATGCACCGATGTATATAGATACGCCATTTGATGCTTTGAAAATACAGAACTTGGAGATTTTAGACCTTGATGAGTAGCAAACTACCACTGTCATTTTGGTTTTTACACAATTCCCAAAAGAACATAACACTCATCAATAGATAGAACTTTCTCAATCTACATCTATTGGTCCTCTTCCCCAAATCAAACTGTATGAAGATGTTTGTATTAACTTCTCCCTTCCTCATGTATCCAGTAAAGACTGGAAGTTTAAACTCAAGAAATTCCTAACTTATGAATATACGAGATTTGAATTCAATTGTATTTGTTGCTGGAGAAATGTCAGCTATGAATGCTTCTGCAAACAAGTGTTAGACAGATTATGAGTGAAATTGAGCTGATCTAAACTGTCCAAGTAAGGCACGTAATATATCAGGATACATTATTTGGAAACAGCAGTGGCTGTACAAAGACCAAAAGGTCTTTATACTGTATGAGTAGTGTAGAAATTTCAGATTTTTTCATGGTAATAGTAACTTTTTTTAAAAAAATAGTTGTTGTAACAGTTGATAAAAGGGAAAAAGAAATGTATGGATTATAATTTACCACATTTAGTTCAGCATCATATTTGTAATGTTACTTAAATTCATTTTGGTACATGAATTTTAAAGATCCTACTACTCCCTACAGCATTACTGGTGTGCTGCAATTAATATTTAATTTTTTTTTTTACATTAGGACTTTACAGTAGGACTACTGTAAGCTTTTTCTTTGGGATATTAAAAATAATATTTCAAAAAGAAAACAGATTCTCTTAAAGAAAAGCCTTAGTAGGGTAGCATTTTTTTTTTCAAAAAACATACCAGAAAAACATGAAATGAGAAATACTGAGATGAAAATATTTCCACAAGAACTTCCTATCACTATGTGATACACATAGGTTTTTAGCAAAACATCTTTTCTTAAAAAGCCTCTGTTATTACACACGTCTGAATCTCACTGTTCTGAAGAAATTAATATTATTTATGTTCTACCTCTTCTTTGAAAAATACTCTCAGCACTTGAAAAACTTTAGACCTCATAAGATATGAGAATAACTTTTGTAGTGGGGGAAATGCAGTCAGAGGTGGGATGGAGAGTGGCAACTGCTTGGTAGAGAGAGAGCCATGCTATATGGCATCCCGACTGTGGGAGGAATGGAAGGATCAGTTGAAGTAGATCCTGTGGTGAAATCAGCAGTGGTCTGAATATAGCGATCACCAAAAGTCTTAAAAAGGATGTTCAGAGATGTGGTGTAACACAGCTCCCTGGACCAAAGAAAGCATTACATCAAGGAAACACCTGCAACAGTCCCCACAGTGTCCATGGCAGAGCAGTGCAGAAATAGCATTCACTTCCTGCAATGTTTCTCAATATTCAAAATCTTTCTTAGTCTCTCCTGATACAGCTGTTCTGCTCTGAGGAAGTCATCAGATACTCAGCATGGCTGAGAAAGTCCTGGTATGTCAGCCAGTGAGCAGCAGCAGCACTTTGGGCCCATGTGGAGTGTGATGGGGGTTTAAGAAATGGAGGGACAGAGGGGACAGTGCTGTCCTCAGCTGTATTACCTGGGAAGGGAGAGTGAAGTTCTCAGCAGCCTTTGTCAATAGAGGTGGGAACAGGGTGAGTAGGCAGCAATAGTTTTTTTGCTAGATTCATTTTGCCAGCAAATTTCAGATGCTGAGGTTTGAGGTGTTGCTGTAGTTGAAGTCATTGCTGTGAGGTTCTCTGATGGCCACTAGGAGCCACAGGAAAGAATCTGCTTCTTTGACTACTTCATCCTGAACAGTTTACACAACTGAACAGTTCAAAGATGAGACAGAGGAAGAAACTTTGGCTCCCTAGAACATCCAAAATTGTGGTCGTAGGTTTACTTCTACAGGAGCTGTGGGAGACCTGCATGCAAATTCAACATTGGAACCAAAGCAAGAACCTGGGTCTCAGGCATCCTGGATAAGCATTCTCAGTCCTCAGGTGCCTTGCATGTTCTCAGGGCAGTCTCACTGATTTGGATCAAAAGTTGCAGTCTGGATTCTTTTCCTAATCAAAGATTAATTTGAAAATCCCTTCTGTACAAAATCCTGATTGGTTTATCAGATGAGCTAAATATAGGCAGAAGTCTCTCTCTCTCTGCAGTTTGTAGCCATCTAGTCTGTGGGATGGTAGGCTTAGGACTGTAAGCTTCTGCTAAATTTCACCCCTGTGTGTTGGAACAATGCTAAGCATGAAAAGAGCAGTGATCCCAGCTGGCATCTCTGCAGAGTGCTGCAGGACTGCTACCAGTAATTGTGCTCAGAGCTTACGTTGCACTGAATTGCCTCATCAAGCATGCTGCTTTTTGCAATGTCAGCTAAACGGCAGTTTATGTTCCTTCCCTGCAGACTACCAAATTGAAGCTCCTGGTTTATTTCATGTATCCTCCAGTGTTGGCCCAAACAATTCCAAAATAAAAAAAATGATTCTAGTGTTCAAATCTTTGTATGATGAATGCTTGGTGGCAGACATCTTCATGTGAAGAACTACTGCAGTATTCACATTTAACTTACAAATACTTGCTTGGTACAACGCTTAAGGTTGATAAGATTCTTGACCACCAAAGAGCAATGGGAGTTGGGATGCAGGATGTCTAAGATGTGTGCCAGAATTACAGTGCTGATTTGTTAAATGCCCTTCAGCAACTCATACATGCTCTTAAACTTCAATTTCATAAAATAGCTATCAGTGTTTCAACTGAATGCTTTGAGAGAGCTAATTAACTAATGCTAGTAAAGCAGATATTCTTGGATAAACGACTACAGAAAAATAAATTGCTATGCTTTATGTTGTAAATCAGATTGCACTCCATTTCTAAATACTCCTTTCATCTAGGGCTGATAGCAAACCTTAACAAGCTCATAAAAACAAAACAAAACAAATCCAAAAAAAAAAAAAAAACAGCACAAGGTAAGATACAATTGCCTGGGGGCATTCTAATCAGAAGATCTTTCCTTTTCAGGTGAAAAAGACATCTACAATGAACAATTCTACTAGCCAAGAAACAAAGAAAAGGCTTCTTATGCTAAGTTATATGGGCGTAATTACTTTGTGGCTAGACAGTGGGAATGAGAAGAAGGCATCCCATTTCTGAGACGCTTAAGCAAAGAAGAAAGCCAAAGTCTTGTGTCTAAATTAAGAATCAGAAATGAAAGGTCTTTATCCCCGCTGTCCTGTAGCTGAGGAAACTATTTAATAATCTACTCAAGCCTCAGTTGCCTTTTGCACTGTCTGTCCTGTACCTTTGTGCTACAAGCCCTATTTCAAGCACCTTAAGGATGGTTCATCTTTGCTTCAGCTGAGTATGCACAAAAACCTGTCACTCTGGGCAATAAAGTGATTCCAGGCTTGTATTAATTTCAATCAGCTGATGAAAACTGAGCTTTTACCTTTGCTCACACTTCATCGTTTAGGGAAAAAAAAAAAAAAAGCCTGACTGGAGAGGTGTTGTTCTTGCCAACAGAGGGAAATATCTGCTGTGGTATGAAGCTGCCTGGTGGGGCATGTTCAGCTGAGCAGAGGACATAGTGGCAGTGATACTCTGATGGTCTGAGCTGGTAGTTTTCCACAGCACTTACCCAGTATCAGGACATCAACCTTTTTCCATTAACTCATCCTTTCTGCAGCTCTGTGGTTTCCTGTGCTTGTTCTAGTGCAAATTTCTTTCCATCCCCAACTTCTGTTGCAAAGTTTTTACTTCATGAGGCAACAATTTTGCTCTCATTTTGATAATTGTGAGTTGCTGAGGACATAAAAAAGGTGCTAACCACTAACACCCTACATTTCCAAGAGCCCTACATACTCTTTCTGCTTCCATAGCTGAAACATTTAAAGAACGCCGCACGAGGCATGAGGAAACACTGGCTTAAAATTAACTTTACCAACCTCTAGACTCTTTGGCAGCCCAAGAAAGTGCATGAGAGCAGCCTCCGGAAGCACACGGGTGCCTACATCTCATGTTGTGCAGCCCCCTAGCATGGATCCAAGACCTGGAACCTCTTGTTAGGAATATTTATTTGCCTCACTGCTTTGTGCAGATCCTCTGCCAGGCAAACTCCCAGCAGCAGAAGGATTTTCAGACCCCAGTATCACTGGAGGCACATTTTCAGGAGGGAGGCTGGCTGGCTCTTGCAGTGGATGACCTGACACACAAGGAGCAGAAATCAGCTCAGCTGTCTGCCGGTTTACCTTCTGCTGCCTTTCTGTGCATGCTTTGGTCATTTTGAGTAGGTGATATTCCACCCAGCAAGGAGTATTTGCAGGATAATTTCATGAAAATTAAGCTCCAATCCTGCAAGAGATTCCTACTTCAGGGCATTTGTACCCGTGCTAGTTTTGATGGGATTCAGCCAGGCTGTAGGGAGGTGTGGAGCAGTCATCAATACCATCATGTATGACCCTGATACCTAGCCATCTTCAAAATCAACTGTAAGTGCCACTTTTATGCTTGATAGGGAGCATACAGTTTTTAAGCTAAGCTTTAAGAAAACTTCTAGAGAGAATGCAGCTTGTACAATTTGCTGTCTTAAACAAGTGAATGTATTTGAGACTTCTGATGACAAATTCAGATACAAGTTCCCATCCAAAAAAAAAACAAAAAAACAACACCCTGAGGTATTGGTTATTCACAATTCTGTAACATTTCTGGAACAACCACCCAGTTCAAGTTCCTTTGCATTACAATTAACTGTTTTTTTTTTTTTTTCCTGTTTTGTTTTTTTTTTTAAATTAATCCTTTGGTTTACGTTTCTAAAATGGAGACAACTGATGAAACTGGTGCAAACATCTCTTCCAAGGCTTTTAGTTCACCTTACAGACCTCTATATGAAAAAATATATATCTGTGGTATTGAAAAAAAACATCAGATCTGGGGAGAAAATTGCTTCATGATCCTCATGGACATGTTGTAACCTTCATTCCTTCCCCCAGGTTCAGAAGGGCAGTGTTACCCAGATTTCTGTGGTTGGTTAAGCTAATGAGAAACCATGGCTTCCTTCCATGCATGAATACAGTTCTGCACGCTACATGATTCTTGCACAACTTTGCTATGGCCTCAGTTGTCCATTCAATTCACTACACCAAGTCACTGACGTCCAGAAATTGAGCAGCAGAACATGTGAGCAGCCCCTCCCGAGAAGAGGAAGAGCAGGCAGCGTGAAGCTGATGGGGCTGTGACATGGGCTATAAGCACGGCCACCCGACCGCCCTTTGGGTCTGTTGCATGGCACAGTCACTCCTGCACGCAGTTCAGTCGCAGGCAGCGTGAAGCACAGCGATGTTCCCACCAGCTCCCCGAAACGAGCTGGCATCTGATGCGGCTGAAATCGGTGCTGGGATCGATTTGTGTAACACCTGCTTTGGTTTAAACCCCCTCAAGAGTCTACGTCGAATCCCGTTAACTCAGATCAAAACTACTAACGGCAGACCAAGCAAAACCGCAAGTTATGACCCGGATCCGCAGGGCAAATTCCAGCCGGGCAGCGTTTTGCTCTCCCTGCGCCGGGTGCATCCTCCCGCACAGCCTCGCCCGGAGCTTCTGCACACGCGAGTCTGTGGGGCGCGGCTCAGCCCGCACCTTCCCTGCAGGGGTTCAGCGTTCGCTCCTTTAGCCATTTCAGCCCCGCTTGCAGCTGCCTGGGGCAGAAGGGGTCTCCCCCCGCGTGCGGCAGCTGCCCCGCAGTCCGGCTCGGCGGCTGGAGGAGGAGCTCAGCCCAGCCTGTACCCCGGTTCCATAGGGCATCGCACCCGGGCATCCTCGGCACCGGACGGGGAGACGGGGCGAGAAGGGAGGGGACGGCCGATAAATGACAGCAGGGCCCCGCGGGCGCTGCGGCATCGGGGACGGCAGGGCGGGGCCGCGGCCGCGGCCGGGGCGTGGCGGATTTGGGTTGCGGGGGGTTTAGGGCTTTTTCTAATCCCCCCTCCCAGCGGTGAGGCGGCTGCCTCGCCTCCGCGGTTCTCCCCGCCCCGCTCCGCCCTCGCGGCCGCGCATTGTGCGGCGCGGTGCGGCCCGGCCCGCACTGAGCGGCCACGGGAGCGCGGCCGCTGCCCGCGGCGGAGCACGGTGAGCGCGGCGGGTCCGGGTCTGAGTCTGGATCTGTCCCCGTTCCTGTCCCTGCCCGGGGGACGGCCCCGGTCCCAGCGGGGGGAGCGGGGTGTCCGCTCGATGTTGGGGCTCTCAGCGAGGTGGGTCAGCTCAGGGCTTTGTTCGTTCCTTTGGAAGCAGAGCCACGTTTCCCCCTAGCGTGGTGCTTCTGATAGTTCCAGACCTCGGGGCTCGCAGTTCTTGCACGCCGCGGGGCTGTTGGGTTAGTGTTTGTGCAGACGCTCATCTCCTTTCTCTTGCAGTCTGAAATAGCTGTCTCAGGTAACGAGCTGGCTCTAAATGTGATTCCTGTGGGCTGGCTGCTGTGAGCCTAATGCACGCAAGTAAGATCTGTATGCATGAGTAAGATTTTTTACAGAATGATTTTGCATGTTTCCATCCTGAAGCGTGTAATAATCTCTGATAGCTTCTGCAGAAGATGGGCTCGTGTGTTTCAGTTTCAGTATGTGTGTGTGCGCGTGTGTGCAGGTGCTGATAATTTTGGCAGTTTATTGCTGATGGTTGATAAAGGTCCGGTGCCTCCTTTCTCTATAAGAATACATTAAGTTGGATGCAATCCAGCGTTTAATATTGGAGAGGCAACAAGAGCAGGCAGCCTGAGGAAAAGGATCAAGGAGATGATTTAGCTTTTCTACTGCTTCTAATTCCCAGACAGTCTGCTTTTGAGCATTTCATTTCAAATCGGAGGAAATAATCAGTTTTTTGCATTTATCAGCACATTGATTAATTATCAAAATATACATTTAAAACAAAATGTTGATGCTTCATTTAAAGTAAATGATTTTCTTTTCTGTTTCACTGTCGCACACACCTATTAGCTGTACAGAAAGAAGAACAGTAGGTGATGATGAGGCAGCCTTCTTATAGTTTGAATAATAGAAGTAGTACCATATAGGCCAGCTGTGAAAAAAGGCAGTCTTGGCATCTAGGACATCGGTGGATTTCTGACTGTGTGATGCCTTGCAAAACTGTCCCTTGGTCATAACTTCTCCCTTAGCCAAAGAATAACTCATCTAAAACTTAGTTCTAGGAGTCAAGTGAATTTAACTCCAGTTGTTTTATTCCATGTTAGTCTATTAATGTGTTACTAGAAATACGTATCGAAGGAGATTTCATACTCGTAACACACACTATTGATGAGGTGACTTAATGCTTCATTTTTCTTATTAATAATCTGACTAGGGGAAGACTGTTGAAGGAATATGGAATTAAGACATGTTCCCAGAGAATGTGCAGTAAACAGACACTGCAAAGCAGTGTAAGAGGAATTTCCGAAAGAGCTCATTGCCCAAGATGGAGCTGGATTTTTAGCACTCCTATGCTCCAGAATAAACTGCCAGATTCCTGATTCTTTCTCTTTAGTTCTCAAACTGTTGTATTTAGAGCTCTTCGGAAGACCTTGATGGAAATGCATTTGTGTCAACCAGTAGTGCAGGTCAAGTTCTGAGTCTTCAGCACTTGAAAATCAAGCCCTGAGCAGTTAAAAAAAATCTGATCCTTCAGTTACAGTCACCTCTCTTCTTCACAGAGTTCTATTATAGAAGCACTGTCTTTCAATTTTTATGGCAGGTAGAATTATAGTTGTTAGACGTAATCACAATAAAGAAGGCCAGCAAAGTTATCTTTTTTTTTTTTTTTTTTAATATGAAAACCACCAGGATTCATGAACAACTCCATAAATACGTATGATAAAATGCAAGATTTGTAAGAGAACTCTACATGGCAATTAATCTCTTAAGAAAAACAATAGGTAATGGCTAAAAATAGCATTTCCTGTTTCAGCAGTAGAGTTCAATATTGTAGTGGATATTAGCTGAAACAAGGTATATTGGCTCAGTACTGAAGGCTCTGATAATTTGTGTCAGCTGACATGCAGGCCTACTTCTTTGTTGTCCTTTAAAGCATCATTCTTGCATGTATGTTTGATAATAAACCATAAAAGCAAGGCAAAAATTGTTCTCCAAGGGGAAGATTAGAGCTTTTTTTTTTTTGCTGTACAATAGTGTTATTATAATTTCTGAAGCGTATTCCGATCTTGTATAACTCAGTGTAGAATGGCTGATCTGTGTTCAACTTATGCTTAGATTGGTCCTGTAAATGGGAAGGAGCATCCTTACACCAAGAGGAGAATGGTTAGATCTGTTTCTGAACATCTAATGGTGTTTAAAGTTCTTTAGCACTACTGCTAGAAAAATGCCTTCATAGTCAGGTCAATGGAAAATTTGCTTTTCCTGCAGCCATGACCACAGTGTCTGAAGGAACTGTTGAATTATGAGACCTGGTAATTTGCTGCCTATGTCTGTGGTCCAGGACTCACTACACTGAACAAAAAGAAGACAGGAAAATGACCAATGCTTGTCCAGAAGCATGTCCTCCTGGTACCATTTGCTTTCCCCATGATTTCTTGGGACACGAATAGTGAGTTTGAGGTGTGGAGAAAACAGTGATTAATTAGCTCACACATATCTAGCCCTAAGAAGATGGAAAATATTATGAGGTTTATGGATTATTTGAATTAAGTATTACTATTACAGACATCGGTTGCCTATTCAAAAATTGTATGTTTCAAGGTGTTGGTGATATTAAAGTGTTGCTTAAACTGTGATTTAGGTCTGTTTCAGCAGAAAGGCCAATGGAAGTCTTTTAGTAGGGGAAAATATAATAGGTAAAGATTTTTCTATTGAAATATTTATTTTAGTGGCTGTGGAATGTGTGCATATGGGAGTGAGGAAGAGGGAGCTGAGTTGGAAGCTGTGGTGTAAGGTAAAATTCTGATATTCTTTTATGCCACCTTGCAAATAGATTTGCATTTAAAATTTTCAGGCAAGCTAAACTGGAGGACGGGTGGAGAATGCTAAACAAAACCTGACAGCTAAATCAGAAGATGCTACGTAACGATCCTGGGCATTCCCATGCTCAGACATTTGAGTTTCAGATTGTTACTTGTAATGATTATTCATCTGAAACAAAGACGTGTTTGGGGAAAAAATGAAACATCCATTTTATTCCAAACTATTTTCATTTCAAAGATATTTACATTCTGTCACTTTTTTTTTACATTACCCTGTGACTGCTGGAAGGCTCGCAGGAACTGTAAAACCCAAACCCCTTCCTGCCTGTCAGCTAGCCACAGTGTATGCCTTTGTGTTAGTTGGGCTGAAATTCCGTCTGCCTTAAGAGCAGTTTGGGGCTCAGCATTGGACTGAAAGACATTGTGTATCATCATGTACGTACTCTTCATGCTGCTTGAGCGAGCAGGCAAAGCTGCAGCTCTTCTTGGAAACCTGGTGTGGATGAGAATAAAATGCATTTATGCTCGTTACCAGTGTAACGTAAATGCCAGTATGATGACAGTCAGGAAAGGAACATGAAAGACATCGGAAGACCTTGGTGCGTTTTACCTGTAAATGTGTAATACTAAAGTGCCTGCAGCTGCTGGAAGTGAACCTTCCCTCAGCATTGGCAGACCAGCAGCGAAGAACGATCTGAGGAGGGACAATAACATGAGCAAGGCTAGTGTGTGCAGTGGGTGTGTGAAGGCATACCAAAAGTCACGGGGCTAAGACAAATGGAGGGCTGTGGCAGTAAAGCAGCAATGTAAGGTGGTGCATTTGTCTGTGGTATCCTGGTTGTGCATAAAAGAGTAGAGTGGGTGCTCTGGGTGCAGTGAGCTCCCTGGGTTAAGCAGAAAAATTCCTGTGTTTTCAAAGCTTGGAGGGAAGGGAAAAAGCCCAGGAAATTGAATTGGTTGAATTAAGAGGAAATGCTTAGAGTGTTGATTTCAGGTGCAGATACCTCATAGAGCATCATTTAGCCTTTGCAAGGTTTCCCAGGTGGCCAAGAAGGCTAATGGCGTCCTGGCTTGTATCAGAACTAGTGTAGCCAGCAGGAGGAGGGAAGTGATTGTCCCTCTGTACTGAGCACTGGTGAGGCCACACTTCAAGTACTGTGTCAGTTTTGGACCCCTCACTACAAGAAAGATGTTGAGGCCCTAGGATGTGTCCGGAGAAGGGCAACAAAGTTGGTGGTCTGGAAGAGCAGCCAAGGGAACTAGGATTGTTCAGCCTGGGGAGGAGGAGGTTCAGGGGAGACCTTATTGCTCTCTATAACTACCTGAAAGGAGGATATGATGAGCTGGGGGTTGGCCTCTTCTCCTGCGTAACTAGTGATAGGACTAGAGGGAATGGCCTCAAGTTGTGTCAGGGGAGATTTGGATTGGATGTTAGGAAGAATTTCTTTTCCAGAATAGTGGAGACACTGTCTCAGAAGGTGCTCAAGGAGTGGTTAGTTTTTGTACTAAGGAACGTGGTTTAGTGGGGCATTGTGGGTGGCAGGTAGACTGTTGGACTGGATGATCCTGAAGTTCTTTTCCAACCTTGTTGATTTTATGATTCTAAATAGTCTTCCATGAAAAATCCTGGTAGCGCTGTTGGTTTGGGAATTTTTAGAGCTTGTAGAGAGCCCAGGAAGATGTTCTGCAGGGCTGACAGCTCAGTGGTATGATCTCCCAGGCTGAGCCTTGCCTGGGGATTGGGATGGAGATGTTAGAAATGAGTGTGCAGCTAACAGGCCTACTGTTCTGCTTACACTCCTGGATCACCCATGTGGCCTGCTGAGAGGGACAGACTGGCCCGCAAGCGTGGGCTAGGCGCTGTGGGGAGAGAGGGGGACTGGGTGTACTGATAGATCCTGTGCCATCTTTAGTTCATAGGAGCCTGCAGTTCAGGGAATATAGGAATGCGTGTCTTGCTGGCAGCTGAAATGCGTGCCATTACTCTGTAAAACAAATGTTGTAGCATATGACATGCCTTTCTGATCGCATCACAAGGAAAGATAGGAGGGGGAGAGAGATGGGGGACAGTTTCTGGTGGTGAGCACAGCAGGTCACGCTAAAAATATTGCTTTGTTTACGTTGATTCTGCTATTTTGTGTTCTTGGATCCATGTCATATTCTCTTGAGGAAAATCTGTAAAGTAAAAGACTCGGGGCATTTTCCTGCTTTAAAAAAGGATATTATTGGAATATAGTTACCTCTTTGCTGAGTCCTGTAATAGACACAACATTGTGTGCTTGCTGAAGTGTGAAAAGCAACTTCAAAGGGGCTATTCTAGAATCTTGGGCAATGCACAAACAGATCAGAAGGGCTGAGGGCTGTGATCCGAAACACACTGCAGTCAGGGGAGGGATGGCTGCTTTGGATGAATGCCTGGGATTTTTCAGTCCAAGATCTTATTTTTGCTTGCTTGAATTTAATCAGTTTATTTGGGTTTAAGGTATTATTTAGAAGATGAATCCAAGAATGTGAAAGGATTATGATTTTGAACATAAACCTAATCAATTTTGTGGTACTACTGCATAGAAGTGGTTATTCTGTCTCCCTGTTCAGATACGCAGTTGATCTGTTCATGAACAGAGACAACTGAATGGCCAACTAGGCCAACCATCTTTCAGGTGGTTTGGTGTCTTTAACATGTAATCTTTTCTCCACTGCATTTCTTGTCCATCCTGGAATAGTCTAGGGTTTGTATGAATTAGATGTGCTGTTACTGCAAGAACAAGTGGAGTCACAAGTGCTCTAAGATGGTACGTTGCTGCAAGATAGGGAGGGATGTTTCTATTCTATTCTATTCATAGTGGCTGCTTTAAAAATTGGAGATCATTTGACTGTCTTCAGCATGAATGGTTTATTGGAGTGCAGGCAGGGTGAAAAAAAAAAAAACCAACCAAAAAAGCATTTACAAAACTGGCTTACAGATGACCCTCCTTTAATTAAATGTAACTTGAATCCCTGAATTGGCTCATTGGATGACTTGGAAACAATTCTTTGCTTCTTGCATTGCCCATTTGAAGTGGAAAGTAAGAAGAAATTAAACTATGATTTTTTTTTTTTTTAAATATTTTTTGTCTTGCTTTCAAAGGAAGTCAGAAGGCTTAGAAAAGTTGAACATTCATCCAGAAAGTGTAGTAATCTAGCTTGGATGTGCTTAACCAACCCCTCTATAAGCCAGTACTGCTGTTTTTACTACTGTTTCAATTTTTCTTTGCCATAAAATATCCCTTCAGGGATCTCTCCAGAAAGATTAAAAGGTGACTTCTCTTCCTTTGATTACCTCCTTATACTTTGATTTAAAAAAGCACCATCAAACTATTTGAATGTGGCAATTTTTGTTGGTTCCAATGAATAAATTAGTTTCACATACAATTCTAAGAGAAACATCCACTCCTGCCTGCATTATTGTCTGCATTACTTTATATATGTGATTAGGTTTTATAGCGTTAATTTGCTATTAAAATATGGGCATTACTGATTATGTACAGAGAGCCTTGATTTGCTCTTGATTGCTCCACTGGTTGGCAGCAAGGGATTGTGCTTGTGTAGAAATGGGGGTGTTATCAGAATTGAACATTTGTCAAAGGGCATTAGGACTTTTTGGTTTGGTTTTTAAGTTACCTCTCAAATACTCAGCAAAAGCCACTGGCAGTGGGTTATCAGACTGAGGAGATGTCTGGGTTGGCTTGGTATAACAAAAACTCTAATCTAAATAAAGCAGTATTCCTGGTGTAAGTTTTCCTTTGGTGTATCCTATCAGTGAGGCCTATTCAAAATGCCAGGAAAAAGACATTCTTGTGGTAATTCTGGCCCCCTTGAAGATAGGAAGCATTGGAAATTTTGAAAGTGAGTCTGTTTTCATAAAATGTCCAAGCCAGTTTTATGTAAGTGAAACAACTGGAAAGTTCAGACACGAAGCCAGAGGTTGGCTCAAGTGTGTGAGATTTACTTGCGTGGATCAAATTTGGCGTTACAGCATGCTTCAAATTTAATTCTGCAATGTGCAATTCCAGCATCAGTCAGGTTTTTTTTTGTTGATGTTGTTTTTTTTTTTTTTAACTTTTTTTCATTTTATTCTGCATTGCTTTTGTTCATTCATCACTATTAAGCAATTTCCTGGGGCCACTCAGGCTTTAGGGTGTGTTTGCATGACTACCAGGATTGTCTGCGGTTATACAGACAGGACAGAAAGTATTAAAGAGGGCTGTAAGATATTTTTTTTTCCTGTCTACAGCACTGTATACACTTTGTTACAGTCATCATGGGTTTCTCAACATTTTCCAGAAAATGTCATGTGAAGAATGGTCCCAGTAAGGAAAGAGATGGAAGGCTTATGCTAACATAATAATACATAGTAAATTCCTTCTTTTGATGTTTTTAGGGTCAAGTTTTTAACACTGGTAACACACTACTGGCACTGCTGCTTTTTATTCTTGTTGCTGGCAGAATATATCCAAAAGAATATCTACTAGCTGATTTAAATTCGATTCCATTTTCTTTTCATAGAGTTTTTAACAGTGTTTAATGAGAGATGCAACTGAATTGCAGAGCTATTATTCTCCCCCTGAATGCACTGGGGTCCCTCTTGAAGTCCTGTGAAGGCTTTTTGATCACTCACATTTTAATCCTGTCCCTCATAATTATTTTTTGGCTTCTGAGGAGTCCTGTACATACTAATTCTGGAAGTGTTAGTCATGCTTATTTAACAAATGGCTCCAGTTCCCCATTTATCTGCTTTTGTATCTATTGTTTATTGGCATTTTTTTTATTGAGTCTTTAAACCCTTGGGTTCAGGAGCTAAGACCACCCGTGTGTTAGGCAGTAAACAAACACAAGGCAAATTCTCAGCTGACACTTTAGCAGCATTTAGGTATCCTAGAGAGTAAATATCCACCACTGTTGCAAAAACAAGCTTTGTGTCCTATGGATATTGAATGCTGCAAGGAGTTAGGCTTTATAAAGCCTTCATTTCATCTGTGTGCTTAGGCAGAAATACGGTGCTTTTTCTCACGTTCTCTCTTTGCCTTGCATTTCCTCTCTTTCACATAAAGGGGCTGACAAATGCTTAGGCAGAGCGAATGCTTTAGGGAAAGCTTGCCCCTCGTATTGTCTTGCTTGTTTGTTTGCTTGTTCAGCTTCTCTATTCAGTATTAAACAACAGGAGAAGAGAATCACTCCTGAAAATAAAGATACTCTATTTTCACGTAATCCTGTGAAAAAGAATATTCTGTTTCCTGCACAAATGGTCAAACGGTGAGATTCCTTACTGGCCGTAATTTCTATAATGGCAAGAAGAACGATGAAAGCCTATTGAAATCAGGAATGATGGCACTGTAGAATACAACCTGCTATACGTACAATTCTTAGTACCCTCTGAAAACTTGAGCTGGGAGCATGATTTTCTCGGCATTTGAGTTTGAAGCAGAGTGTGGGGGTGTCAGAGAGCAGTTAGCTGAACCCAGGCTCTTCCCAAAGCATTTTTTGTTTTCCCTTTGATTTTCCATAAGGGCCCTCACCTGCACAGTCACACAAAGGGACACATGTGGATGTGCGGTCTGTGACAGACTGAGCATGAATGTTGATGCTGCTCTTAAAGCAGGCCACCCCTCTGCACTTTTTCTGCAGTGCACTTATGTAGTCACGTATGCAGAATGTAAATCCCACAAAGATATAACAGATATCTAGAGGTTGCCTGTGCTGTGTTGGTGCAACTAGTGAAAATAGTGTATGGTATTTGCCATTCTTCCTGTCTGTCTGGACAAGCTCCTCCACTGACATCTCTGGATGGCATCTTCTGTCCCCTCAATCCCGTTGCCAGCAGGTGCCAGGAAGGATGGACATGGCTTAGACATATGTAAAGGGATGTACCCTTTAGTGCTTTTTCCTTTGTACTCTTTCAGGAAATGCAGGCAATGAAACAGATGACACATATATCTATTGGGATTCCTAGTCAGTCAATCTGAGCATTCCAGAGACTGGCTAGATACATCTGGCAGAGCCCTGGAGAGCCTGGAGTGGCTTTTATCCGTGTCTGCTACTGAGCTATATTTACATACCACGGGGCTAGATAACCTATGGTTTGATCTTCGTGTGCAATGCAGCTCTTCTGCTGTATGATCCCATATAGAGACTAGAGGTGTGGTGTGCTGTGGTTTAGGGTGGCCACAATGATGAGAAGAGCTTCTGGAGGGACCTAAAGGCTTCAGGGAATTTTTGCCACTACTTTGGATGGCTCCTGCAGCTCTGGGCATGTGTTTTGAGATCTCAGATACAAACCGAAGCATTTGCTTAGATTCCCTCCCTCATCCTTTTTGTTTTTAATAAAGTTCACTGCATCTGCTGTGCTGCGCTGTCTCTTGCCTGCCTCTGCAAATGAAGCAATAATGGAGCAGATTTATTAAGCTGATAGATTAAAGAACAGGAAATAACAGTGGATTTGGTGGAATTTGAAGACAGTTGTGACCTCTGTGGGAAATACTGCAGTAGGCTCGAAAGTCTGGATGGTGCCAATGGTCAGGGTGGTCAGAGTCACAGGGGACATTTGAAGTTAGTTAAGAGAAAATCACTTTGCTTAGATTTTAAAAACAACTTGTTTTGCTGATTCTGCAGCAAAGCCCCTATCTTCTCAACGTTGAAAGGAAAACAAAACACCTTTAGCCTGATTCAGGTCCCCTCCAAGCGGCAGTCTGTTTAGTTGTGAATTTACAACTTCTTTGCTTGCTGCAGAAAAGAAACCCAAATGTTTTGTTGTGCTCTGGGGTTGGTAGATGCAGATATGTCTTGGTGCTGGTGGCTTGCTCTGTAGCACTGAGCAGGATGTGATGAACCAGGGCTTATTTATGCTGTTGTGCTAGCGGCTGGGCTGAAGTCTGGGAAGCACTTGAGAAAGATTTTGTCAGAGCAAGTGCTGAGAAGGTGAGTAGCATCCATGCGTTTAGAGTTGCTAAAGGTATTGATTCTTTTTTGCACTGCTGTCCTGGTATAAATTACTTCCATGGGCAGCTCTGTGTACCCTTTCCTTGGGACATTTGTATGCAAACACTCCTGTCTCGTGCTGTAGCTAATGCCTGCAGCACTGACAGTCAACTCTTGTGCTGTCCTAATTCCTATCCTGTCCTCCTCCTCACCTTCTCCAATTACTTTTCAGTTTCATCTGTTTAAGAGCTGTAAATTACTACAGTAAACCTGTGACTCTCAGGGGATATATTTGTCTGTGGCTGATGTTACTGAATTACTGAGTGGAAGTGTGCAGCAGTGTAGAAGATGAGACCATTTGTATTAAGGATGCTGGGCTATCTAGGGGTCTTTTATTTTCTACAGAGTGGAAGAGCACATATAGCAATCTTTATTTACTGCAACCTTTATGCATGAAGCAGCTTGAAGGAGGACACAGATCTGTGGGTCCTGCTGCACCTTGATATACCTCACTGAAATGCTGTGCAGCCCTGGCACCCAAGTGGGAGATGCAGGTTTGGCACCACATTGTTTGGTGCAGCTGCAGCATTCTGCATCCTCCCAACAAGGCTGCGGTACTGTGATGGCATAGATGGAAAATTGCCTTCCAGTTCTCCTTCCATTGAGGCAGTGGCTTCTGTCATACAGCCATTTGGCTATGGTTTTTTTGGTGGGGGAATGTCAACGCACCTGCATTGTACTGGGCAGTTTGGGGTTCTCCTTGAACCTCTGGCCTTGGCATTTTTAGGAGATTGTTTCCCAGGGTGGAAGTCGGATTCAGTAAAAACGAGGAACTAATATGCATGAGGGTTGTGCCCTTCTTTATGTGCTTGATTTTTTTTAAAATAGAAACTTGGGTTCCATGACCACAGTAAATCAGTTAAGCTGAGAGAGGCTTTTGAATTTCAAAGCCCGGAGACTTCTGGCCCAATCTCACTGCTTGGAGAAGGCAGCAGATTCTTTCAGCTCTTGAAGCTCTGCCTGCTCTGCTGAAAAGAATGGATCTGGGAGAGCAGTAGGGGAAGGGAGTGTTCCTTTCTATTTATTTTATTTTTCACCTTTGAGGGCTATTTTTGTTTGTGTGTATCTTGTTTGAGCATCATTATAACCACAGAAATTATATTTTAGAGAGAGTATGTTTCTTCCCCTGCCCTTTAATTAACAGGTGAGAGCCAGCAACCATCACCCAAGAGTATTCCAGCAAAACTAAGACATTTCTGATGTATATTTATGTATGTGGCAAACATGCAGAAGTAAAAAATAGAATTTATAGCTGCAATATAGTATTAATAGTAACCTTTCAACTTCCTAGCTATCAGAATTAATTTGGAGTCAGGGCTGTCGTTTCTAAGTTGCCTTTCATTTCTAAGTTGCCTTTAAATAGGGGCAAATGTGTCACATGTGCTTCCCATGAGCAGTGGGGCAGTGCTGTCCTGCCACGGGGCAGCTGTGCTGCTGTTGTCTTGGTGAGGTTTTTAGAGCCAAAGGCTGGCTCAATGTGAAACAACTGGGGTCTGCTGGTCTTTCCTGGTGCCCGACAAAAGCCTTTTTTTCTCACTTTTTGTTTGAAAATGAAGGGATACAAGGAAGATTTTTCTTTTTAATTCCATGCTGTCTAGCTTGCTGCTGTGAGATTATGTGGAAACTCTTCTGCTACTCTAATTACCCATGAATGGGTTGTGCCTAGAACATATCCTGGGAGAACATATGCTTCTGTTTTTGCCTCTGCTAAAATAATCTTTTTGTACTGCCTTCCCACATCACCTGACTCAGGGAGATTTTGGTCTATGGCTGAGACCCCCACAGTTTAGTGCAAAATAGTAATAATTAAAAATGCTTAAATACGACTATTTTTTGCTGTTTTGTAAATGCTCGGGAGCCTGTTTGATAAAATTTGGAGGAAAAAAATGTCCAACTAGTAGTTAATTTTTACTGAGGTGCAAGTGCCTGTGATGTTCAGAGAAATTTCCCTAAACCAAACGTGAGAGGCAATGCCTCAGCTTGCACCAATCTCCTGAATAGCTTTCAAGTATGGGGTTTGTGTTCTTTGGGGGGTTTTCCCTGACACTTTCCTTGCCTGTTAACCCCTGGCAGCTTTCCAGCATTGTTCTCTGAAAGGGTAGAGCAGTGCTTTCACTGCTAATTCAGCAGAGATTAAGTGATAGCACTGGTAGAAGTTAGGGACTTCAGCTGGAGCAGCTTCAGGTTGCAGTTGCTTTCCATTAACATATGTATTCCTTGCTTGCTGAAGATAACTGCTGCCAGTGTTGGCCATCTCTGTTCAGGATCTCCATTCTGATTCACTTTTCTATCTTTGTTGTACAAATGATGCTCAAATGTGAATGATGAAACCCTAGGAAAAATTCCCTCTGCATCACTGTGCAGATGGCTCCAGGTAAATTTACCATTAAAGCACTGACCAGCCAACATTGTCCACCAACACAGTTCTGACAAGCTTCACAGTGAGCCCTCATATCCAGGCTCATCCTTCTCTTTGCTTATCAGCTAATTTTGCTATGGTAATGCTGGGTTTTCATGAGATTTTCCATAGTTTGGTTTAATGTGCTGTAATATCTATGGTTGAGCTGTGCAGTTGGATCTGAGATCTGAATTGTGTTGCTGTTCGATGATTTGTGATACTGGATCTCCAGTGCTTCCCATGTTTTAACGAGAGTGTGAAAGTAACCAGCTAATATGGATCCCCAACAGGGCCACCTTTTGCTGAAGAAGCATTTGTTCTTGATGTAAGTGACTCCTGCTGCTTGCACAGGGTTGTTACCTGGTTACAGAGGAGTTGTGGAAAGTTGTAAGCACTCAGTGGTACATTAAGGTTTGTAGCTTTGCATTCCCGTTGCAACTCTTGGGTGGTACAAGGAAGCCTCTGCTGGATTACTCAAAGAAGGTACACTGTGTGGTCATACATGTCCAAGCCTGCTATAGACAGTTTAAATAAGAGCTCCTCTGATCCCCACACAGTTGCTGCTGTTCCTTTGCCTTGAATTGTTCTTGCATATGCCTGCTTTGCTGTAGAGGATGGTACTGCCATAGGTGCTCTTCTCCTGCCCTGGGCATCAGGACTGCTGCAGCTGGTGCCTGCTTTAAACCTGCCACCTGCGTTTTCCAGGGGACCTGCTTGCAGCATATCATAGTGTCTGAGCAGGAGCTTGGATAGATTTCAGTACATGCATTTCACACCAGCATAACAATTGTGTTGGAGCAGAACTGGAGTGATGCTTTGAGCCTGGTGAATATATTCGTTGGTAAAATGTTCATGTTCTAAATGCTCATTGTTGGTTTTCTAGCAGCTCTTTTCTTCTCTGCTTGGTGAGAAACTAATGTGTGGGAGCTTCATTCGTTATGGATTTTTACCACATATTTTGGTACACAGTCCGAAAGTTCACAGAGCTCTGTGCAGCTACATAGGTGATACGTCTGCCTTTGCTGGAAACAAATTCATCCATCCATTCATGTGTAAAAATCTTAACTGTCATGGAAATTTTGGTAGGAATGTGACATTACAATCAAGGGTCAAATCTCTCAGGAACACATAATGGCAAATTAAAGAGTTTTTTTTGTTTGTTTGTTTTTGTTACTCTGGGTGATGGTATCTTTCTCTTTTGAAGTTGTATAAAACTTCAGCCATGTTAGGAGCCAGTTTGTTGTCTGGGACAACTCATTGCTTTTATGGAATGGAGGAGAATGGGGAAAACTTCTTGTTTTTTGTGGTTTTTTTTTTTCTTTTTTATTGTTGAATTAAGGACCGTGCTTTTTTTCTTTCGTATTTTTCTAATACATTTGTTTGGTGTGGGTTTTTTTTTTTTTTTTTGGTCTGGCTGATACCAGCTTAGCACTCAAGAGGCTGTTACATTCATATGCCTGTAACAGTGGCAGGCTGAGACAAAGCAGTGCTGTGGTAGCTGACAAAGTGATGCTGTACTTTGTATATGGAGTGACAGAAGGGAGACTTAGTGCTGCAACTGCTCTTGCAGTTACTTTGTGGTGATAGTGCCTAAGCAACTTATGAATAGGACTACACTGAACTAGGCTTTATTTAAGTACACAAAAATACACAATCAAAAAGTACATATATACATGCACATATATATGTATATTCATTCCCAGTTAATAGAAAGTAGGAGGTCTGGTGAGGAGATCGTTCACAAGTAGCACTGGTGGGAATGCTGTAGCTTCCTTTGATTGTCTGATGTGTTCCCATTGTTGGCTGGTATGGTCTGTGTCTTAATGAACAAGCATGCTTTAAATTAGTCTCTGATAAACCACCAGCCATCCTGTGGGAATGACTTACAGACTGTGCTCTCTTTGGCTGACAGTCTGGGTTTCCTTCCTGGATTCTGTGGGGTTGGTGAGCCAAAGGAGCATCCCACCAGCCTGCTGTTCACTCACCAGCCCTGCCCGTGCTGGAGCAGCTGTGCAGCAGCAGTTGCCATCTGTCTGGGTGAGGACAGATTGCTCACGCAGAGAATCAGGAAGTAATTATAAAGTTAATCTCATTTGCTCTTTGAACATGTGGAGGTCCAAGCGGCTCTCCCTCCTCCCCCGCCTGCAGGAAAGGGAATAAAATGTTAGGAGCAAAATGCAGGAGAGGAAGGGTACAAACTGCTGTTTTCACCATTCGCCCACCTTGAGCTGCTCAGCTGATCTGCTGCTGGCAGATTGCACTCTCCTCACCCAGTGTGAGGAGATGGCCATGGGGACTGTGCAGAGAGCCCCAGACCCTGGAGACTGAGGTTGGTAAATAACCTGCTCAGATTGCACTGAACTCAAAGGCACAGCTTCTAGTTTCTCTGAATTCTTCAATATCCTCTTCTCCTCATTTCTTTCTCTTCTGTCCCCAGAATTTGCCCAGAATTTGGGAGCCAAATGTACTTTCAGTACAGGTGCTTTTTCTGGATCAAATCCTGTACCTCTGAGTACATCATAATCAGTTTTGGAGCATTAAGAGATTATCTAAAAGTACAGATGAACTGCCAGCTGTATCTGTAGTGAGATGACTTCTGTCCCAGGCATGTGGAAGAAGCACTCCTTTTCTTTGTGAAGCTGTATTTTGCATTAACTGCTGTGGAAACCTTGAGAACAGGCACAATGTGGCCTTCAAGGTGATGAATACTAGGAACTAAACAGAACTACTCAGGGTGTGTTTGTGCTTTTGAGGATGGCTTTGGGAACCTTACTTGACATCTCAGAAGTGAGGAGTCTCCCTCTCCTCCCTGGAGCACACACTCTTCAGGGAGGTCTCAAAAAAACCTAGCTCCTGACACAGTGTATGTTGGTGGCAGTAAAAGATACCATGTGTACCCAATGCAGAAAAATTAAAATCCAGCACAACACTATTTCTGGTTTTCCTCACATGGTGTTGCTAATGATCATAGAGCTTTTCCACAAATCAGTCACTGGCAAGTGTCCCTTCCTGAGCCTGAGCACCTCCCAGGCAGTTGTTAATCACCAAGAGTATCATCTCCATGCTGTAATCATTACTGAAAAATGTTGTATTTTTTAGGGGCTCTGTGTTACTCTTCCCTAACTGTCCAAATAGGTGATGTTGGGGGAACATTACAGCTCCCTAATATTTGCCCTATAGGGCTTTAAATGATTGGCACAAAATTATGACTGCTTTGAATCTAGGTGAATTTTATGATGATCCTGTAATTGTACTTCTATTTCTCTTTTTTTTTTTTAATGTCATTTTATTTCCCACAAAGTCTTTCCCTCTATAATGCACCCTGTCCTAACACAGCTGCAGCACATCCAGCCTCTGGCTAGTTTCAGGAGGAAGGATAAAGGCGTCTGAGATCCAGTCTATTTCCTCCTGATGCTGTTTTACTTCCTGCTATCCAGGCATATTGTCCTCACTTATATAATTTTCTCCATCTATTATTCTCCAAGGCTTTTTGGGGTCTCAGGTGTGTACTCTAAGAGCAACAGTAGGTGCAACTGCAGAGCCCTGCTCTCCTTGTACGGGTTTTACTCAAGAAGCTTTTGACTAAGCAGCTGCTTGTTGTGCATTGGTACAAGTCTACTGATTATATAGTAGAAACATCAGAGGAAATTTAAATCACTGCCTTTAGCTATTTGTTACCCTTCTTCAAAATCAGCAAGGCTGGTAGAAAGCATCTCCCTATTGCATCTGGCAGCTTCACCGGAGCCTCACCTTTCTTGGCAGCAAACCTGCAACCGTAGGGCTTTGCACGGAAAGAAACCCATGTGACATGTCCCATCTGCAATCTCTGATTTGGTAGATGAGGGGAAGGGGTGATAGTATTATAATTTCTTAAACTTCTCGTTCCAGAAAGAAAATGTTTTTAATGAACATAGAGAGAGTATGCAAGAGAGAGTATGCATGACCGTGGGGTATATCCATGCAAAGACAGGACTCTGTCAGGGAAGAGTAACACAGAGCCCCTAAAAAATACAACATTTTTCAGTAATGATTACAGCATGGAGATGATACTCTTGGTGATTAACTCAACAAAGTGATCCTGAAAATGAGGAACTGTGAGATTTCACATGGTTTTTTGCCCAGTTCAGAAAAGTTATGAGCCAGAATCCCAGTGATATGACTGAAGAAGTTCACGTTAATGTCGCTGGGCCTTAGAGCATGCTCAGCAAAGTCTACGGTTTGTAAAAAGAGAGAAATAAAGTTGTCAAGGGCGATCGCAGGTCATGACCTTGTCATTCCTTTTTTTCCATGCAGATTCAATATTATTACTGTATTGAAAATCATTTTTGGCTCCGTTCTGCTGTCAGATGCCTCTCTCTGCCTCTTCTTTTGCTTCTTCCAAAGCTTGCTCAGTGCCAGAAGCCATGAGTTGGATGAGAAGGCAGTGATTTGTTCCTCTTAGCTGCTCATGCTCTCAGTTGTCTGGGATCCATCAGTCTCTTAATCCCTCCGTAGAGGCCTGCTGTTGTTCTCATAGGAAGCCACTTTTTGCTGCGAATGTTTTTCACATGTGCTTCGGGAGCAGCTGCTATAAATGTGCTCTGGCACCTGTGTAGCTGGAGGCTGAGCATGGGGCTTGCAGGGGTGTCAGGGCAAGGTGGGCTGTGGGCAAAATGGCTTATGAATAGCTGAGGGAAATGAAGATGTCTTTCTTTTGCTTTTCTACCTCACTGCAGTGTTTAGGAATGAGAATGGAAGTGAATAACGAATGCTTTACTAAAAAGCAGACGCAGCTGAAGCAGAGTGCCTCTCTTCTTTGAGGGGAATGTTGGACCGTGCCTCAATTTGCTCAGTTTTCAGATTAAGGGGTAAATGAGGTGATGGTCCCTATTGATGAGATTGCCCTAGGTGACTGAGCCAGCAAAGGAGACCCAGCAGGTGCTCCAGTGAAATCCTTCACGAATATTTCTCTTACTTACGCTCAACTGCATCATTTCCTAGTAAAAGCATTGAAAAGCTGTGTCAAAAATTCATGACTTTGAGTGCTTTAATGGAAGCACAGGAAAGGTCTTTCTGTTTCACCCAAGAAAGCTGAAGGGAGCTCACAATGTTTAGCTATGTGGTGTTCTGCAGAAGAACTCCACCCTGAGCTACCTGAAGCTTATTTTTTGTATTAGAATCATGGTGGAACACAGACTTTCTGATGGGAGTTCTATAAATGGGCTACTGGTAAAACCTAAGCAGTAATACATCAGATATGAACATAGAAATGATTCACGTGAATAGGATTTTCTAGTCTTCTTCAGCAGACGTTGTTAAGTATTTTGTTATATTGGTCATTAAAAGCAAAAGCAGAACAGTACAGAAGGGTTTAGAAATGGCAGTCTGCAAAGACATTCATGATCTTGAGGAGCACAGCTGTTGGGTTGTTTATTTTTGGACTGTTTTGTCTTGTGGCAGTCACCTCTTCACAAATGTGATGCTGTTTTACCTCTGTGATGCAACTCACAGCCTGCTGGCACCGTGAGAACACTGGCAGTGGTGCAGCTGCATTTGCAACTTCACTTATGAAATGTTTTTGCTTAAGTAATGTTGATGAAACATTTGCATTATTAGGTAACAAATCAGGGGATTTACTGCACAGCTCGATTTCAGCAGTCTGGCTCTTTTCCAGTGGAATTGGTCCCGTTTGTAGCAGGCAGAACCCCATGAAAGCACCACTTTGGTCTGTGCTGTCAGCTACTCTTTGTGCTTAAGATTTAAGGGATGGCAAACAAAGAATGAAAGAGGTTTGAAGCAGGAGTTTTCAGGATGGAAAAAGTTGTAATCTAAGGAAAGAGAGGATATCTTTTGATGTTTTTGGACTAAGTTAATTCTATTAATAGCCCCTTAAATTTTGTTCTTGTTCTTGGTACACATTCTAGCTTTTTCTTTGTCTCCACGGAATAAAATTTGATACATTTTGGTGCAGAGCTTTCTACGAGTTTTCCTCCAACTTCTTATAAGGGTAACACCAGGGGTTTTGAGAAGTTATTCCTTTTGGGTTTCTGTCTTCCTAAGTCCTCGGAGATGCACAAGCAGATTGTCACTACTGCAGCAGAAAACTCAGAGATACATGGAGCAGAAACAGATGGTCAGCAAAAAGATTTCAGCTACAAGAAGTCAGTATTAAAAACAATCATTATTTGTCTGGGGTACAGCATTGCCCCAGGGAAAGTCAACAAGGGCTTTCCTGTTGATTTCTCTAGCCAGAATTCATCATAATTCATCCTTCTGTTATAATTTTAATTTGTGGCTTGAATTCTAGCTTAATTAAAGTGACATTTTTTTCCCTTCAAAAAATTAATCTTGAAATAATGTGCAGAGGAAGTACAGATATCTTTTATCTCTGGCAAAAAGAAACACATGCATCATTTTTACCTACAAATCCTGCATTAGTCTGAAAAAAACAGTAAATGAGGGTGCCTGGGTAGCAGCTATAACATATGTGGAACCATGTGGTTTTGATGCTTGGGACCAGATGTATGCTGGTTTATTAAATAGCCAGGGAGGGGAATGTTGAGAGCCCAAATGCCAGTTGCTTCTTAGACGGAAATGCTACTTATCCACCACCAAAAAAAAATCCCACACATGGATAAAGTGGAGAGTATGAACTGTACTTTTATATCAGTGCCTTCTTGCTTCATTCCATGCACTTCTTTCCACGCTTCTGGTTGATCTACCTGAGCTTACAGAACTGAAGCACTGACCCAGCCTTTGCATTTCCAGCCAACAATGTTCCTCCTGCTCAGTGCGATCAGAACATCTTCCGACAGGAGAAGGCCTGTAATGCTGCTGCTGTGGGTTTTCAGGCAGCAGACCTTGATCATGCCAGGCTGGCTATAGTTTAGTTATAATCGCTGTTTCCATCTAGCATGTTGGTTCTTGGCTTGCACCTTGCATACTGCAGCTACTGAAATGTTGCGGGTTATTTGACAGTCATTCATAGCTGAGTTGAATGATGTGCACAGTAATACCACGAATTGGTCCGTGACTGATTCCTCTGACTGCAGCTGGCTATGCAGGGGCATCACTGGGCAACTGTGTCAGCTCAACTGAAGTAGGGATTTACTGCAGCCCCTGTTGTCAGTCCTGAGTAGGAGCCGGCATTCCCTTGGCCAAACAAGTTCCTGTTGTTGGAAAAGAATGAGTTTCACTCACATTCATGACTAAGCTAGCCATGTAGATAAGGAGGGCAGTTACATTAGTCCATGTTTGTACTGCACCTGTGAGTGTGCTCTGGGATCTGCACTCCTCTGGGCTCATGTTTCCTTCCATGCTGACTGGGAGATCTCAGGCCCTAAAGTTGCTAAGTGATGGCTGTGTCTGCAAAAGTGTTTAGGGTCATCCACAGTGATTTCTGTATTGATTTCTGAAAACCCTCAAGGATTTTTGTTGCTTTCCATGTAGCAAGGCATGGGGGTCTGTAAGTGATGCTGTGCCTTTGAAAACAAAAATGATTCTAAAACTTACCTCTGGGTAAGGCATGGTATCAATGCTTGGTAACAAAAAGCTGTATGAATTCCTGATCAGCTCTACTTGCCCAAATAACACACTGATTGCTCCACTGGTGCAATGAATACACTTAGTTAAAATGTCCTACAACTTTCATGCTACAGCGCTGTGGGCTAATCTATCTATTTATTTATTTATTTTCCTCATACATTCTCATTTTCCATTTCCTCTGAACCTATAAATAGGTTGAAATGTACAGGAAATTGGATGAAGAGCAAGATAAATATAATTCACAGGTTTAAAAAGAGATGATGCTTCATACGTTTAAGGAATGGCTGAGCTTTGATCATCAAAGTGAGGTCAATTGGAAAAAAAATGGCTGAGGATCTTTGCCCTGAAGTACTCCCTCCCCTCCAATCCTAAAAAATTGCAGTATGGTTTTGGTTTGTTATTCCAGCTAATCAAATTACCACAGGTTATAGACAATGTGAAAGATGTTCTTATTTGCTGGCACTGAAGTGTCAAAGCAGAATCTCCGTGCACAACAGTATGTTCATACCCATAAGCATCTAATCTGCGAGCCAAATAGCTCTTATTGCACTTTCTGTCCAATCTCAGCGGGAATTCTTATAGACTTTAAATTAGAAAGAAGATAAAGAATCTTTTTTTTCAATTTGTCTTTTAAGCAGGGTGGAAATAAAGCCAAATTCATGGCAACACCTATTATTTTAGAGAGGTGTTGTGATGATATCCGCTTTCAGCAGAGCTGAACTGTTTATAGCTTTGAAAGACCTCTGTGTCCTGACCACTCTGGCAGTTTTGGCAGGTGTTCCTAGTACAAAGCCAGCCAAAGCAAGAAAATACTGCCCTAATACAGCTTGCTTTGCTTAACACTGTTTTTCATGTATTTAGACAACACCTGTCTACGTCTACAGGAGTTTTTGTTGGCATAGGATGTTCATAAGCAGTGTATGGTGTTCTTACCTTTTTTAAGCATTTATGTGAAATATCTCACGTGAAGTTTTTCACACAGAGGGTGGTGACACACTGGAACAGGTTGCTCAAGGAGGTTGTGGATGCCCCATCCCTGGAGGCATTCAAGGCCAGGCTGGATGTGGCTCTGGGCAGCCTGGTCTGGTGGTTGGTGACTCTGCACATAGCAGGGGGTTGAAACTAGATGATCATTGTGTCCTTTTCAACCCAGGCCATTCTATGATTGTATGACTGTTCTGTTCTCTCAAAGGCACAGAAGTTTAATATTAGTAAAAAGTACAATTACTTACAAAGTTTTGTACCCAAGTTTAAGTGAGTTGAGAATGAATTCTGTATATTGTTGCTAGTTATATTTAGCAGTGTTGTGGAGCTGATACAAATGACTATGCCACGTACAAGGTGCTGAAGAACCAAACTCAGAATGTGTGCATGTGTGTGCTGTGTCTGTGTATATGTAGATTTCTAATTGTTTTTATTATTATTATTATTTTTAGTATTTTTGGTATATATTGGCCAGTGATTAAAAAAAAAAAAAAAGTATTTAAATTATGAAGGTAATTGTATTGGGATAGAAATCACATAAGAATAAATTCTGTGCTGCAGGAAGGTATCCATTCTAGGGCTGTTTATTGTGTTTGTAAACATTTCAGAGAGGCACTTCAAGATCAGCTATGGACAGGCAGACAGACACTACAACCATTATTTGAAGCCCTAAAGCAAGAATTTCCATTATTTTTAATTGAGGCATTTAATACTTTTCCAGGTCTTACTAGACAGCTTCTCTCCAAAGTTGGTGATCATTGCAGACTATGAAGCTTATTTCAAACCTTTCTTTTGTTTTTGGACACAGAACTGCTTGCAATTGCTTGTGTGTGCTAATGGAAACTGGTTTGTCCTTCGGTGATAAGCACAGCTCTTAGCACTGGTGTCAATGAGTTGGTTCCCTCTGAAGGAAAACGAAACAGGGAAGGGAAAATTAAAGAAATGTTTACTTATATCAGTGATGATATGTGTAGCAGCACTGAGTATTGCAGTTGTTTCACTTCTGTGTGTACTGCAGTTGTTTCACTTCTGTTTGTGATGTGTGAGGTTGTTAGTGCACAATGGAGAAACAATTCCTAGAATAACAGTATGTGCAATGCTACTTTTTGTTCATCTCTTTATTGCAGAACTGCCTTTTTTACAAGGGGATGAATTTTTTAACCAAATTGTATCACCTGTCAAGAGCTTTCATGTGATTCTTGGAAACCTACTACAGAGTCTTCGCTATCAGTTATTCAGTCCTGTTTTCTTCTCCCTTCAGCAGGTAAGCAAAAGTTCCTGCAACACTATCTGCAGTGGGAAAACGTTTCCAGTTTCGGGTACCTAAAGAGTTCCTTTTGTTGGACAGCGTAGAGTTAGCATCTCCCTTCCAGTATGTCGTGCAGATCCTACTGTGTTTCATTGTTATTCAGATCAATTTGTATGACAGTGCAATTCTCCATAATTTTTAACATCAGCTTGTGTCAGTCTCTTCATCGAGCTTTAGTGCAGCTTAAAAAATGGTTTGCATGAACTTTGTGTTGTGAATCTGCTTACAGCTGAATAAGGGCTATGAGCAAGAAGTATAGAAAATTGCTTGAATTTCTACTCTCTGAGAGAAGCCTCTAAATAACTCCTTGGGAAAAAAAGCCTTGAAGTAGAGAGTCATCACGGGTGGTGCAAAAGCTCTGGTGTTACCCGCCGTGGTAACCTTGAGCTGAATGAGTCAGATCCTGCTCACCAAGAGCACAGTCAGACAGCCACTGCAGAAGCAGATTACACCGCCCCAGATGCCTGCGCACTGAAGCATATGAGGAATTCCCAAGTGACCTATATATTATATATATATATATAATAATATATATATGCATGTGTGGGTGGGGTGAGGAGCAGCACCAACAGCTGAGTAGTAGTAGTATCTTAAAAAGCTGCAGCTGTTTCTGCAGAGGTGCTTGGGCACGGCCATCTCAGATTCCTTAATGATCGGTGCTAGAATTGGGTTTGCATTTGAGGGTCAAAGTATTTAGATAGGAAGGGAGACATTTTACAGATTTTTTGAAATAACATTCAGTAAACATCAGTCATTAATGGAGAGTGTGTATGGAAGTGTGTGTGTGTGTGTGTTTATGTGAAAGGAAAGTAAATGTTCTTAATCTGTCCTTGAGGTTGTTCTGTCTTTCTTGAATATTATCATCACATATGGTAGCTTTTATTTTTTCAAAGCAACTTTTAAATTTTCTTGGAAAGCAATCACCAGTTTCTTCCTGCAAAAAAGTTTTCTTTCTGATCGTATTTAGAGACTCATTTCCTCTTAGATAATTATTTAGTTTATCACTGAGCTGCAGGAGTTAAACTGCCACTACTTCAGGTTTTTGTTCCCCTTCAGGATTTTTTTCCCCTTTTTCTGTGATTTTTAAGCAAAGAAGTCTTTTCTAAAGGGTTTGCTCTTTAAAACTTCAATTTTGATGTATTGGTCAGTAATGCATACTTTCTTCTGAATTTGTATCAAGTCCTAAAGGGTGGGAATGCCTACTCCATGCTACTCCATTACAGTGGTAGCTGGATTTTGCTTTGTCTTTTTTGCTGGATTACTTTGTCTTATTCTAGACTACCAGGGTCACATGGTTATGATGCCTCCTGCAACTCTGCTGGGAACTTGTGCCGTAGTCATTGTAGCCCACAGCAGAATTTAGCTTGGTCTGTAAATTGGATACAGATGGTAGGACATTCAAGGCTAGGCTGGATGTGGCTCTGGGCAGCCCGGTCTAGTAGTTGGCAATCCTGCACATAGCAGGGGGGTTGAAACCAGATGATCATTGTGGTCTTTTTCAACCCAGGCCATTCTATGATTCTGTGATAAAAGGTAGATAAATCATTTTCCCTCATGTTGCACCTGTTTTTCAAGGATTTCCAGGGCGTTTTTACGTATTCCTAAAGAAGAAAATTAGGGGCACAAATAGCAGAGAGGGCAGCTTGGCAGCTGTGATGGATCCCAGGCCATGAAAAGTGTGGGTTTGGGCATTACTCTGAATTTCTATGGAAAAGAGAAGTATCAGGGTATCACTTGATCATAACCTATGCCTATGTTATTTCAAATGTGCTCAGGAAATTTCTGCTTCAGCACTTTGCATCCTTCTCAAAAACAAGAACCCACTTCTGCTGTGAACTAAGTTAGTAATCTACCAACTAATCTGTTATTAAACATAAGTTTTCCCATAAGCATCTCCAAATGTTGCTCCTAGGATGTTTTAGTCACTGCAAGCAGAACTAAACACTGACCTCATGCTTCAGTGACATATTTTTAAAAAATTGCAGCAAACACTCCATCTTTGGTTTGTTCATTGTTAAACTTCTTTTTCTTGCTATTGTAAATATCTGCATCTCAGAACAAACAATTGGACATGCACATGGCTTCTGTTTCTAGTAGAGCATTTGCATTTTTTTTCTGCTGTAAACTGTTTATAAAGCACTGTGTAATCTGTAACCTTACTGTGATGGACAGGTTGATTGGAGTTCCCACCATGCAAGGCAATAGTAGACATAGTGCCTCGAGCAACTCACCAGCACCCTGAGAGAATGTTTGCTAACTGAAGTACCAGTGCTTCATGAAAAAACAGTGCCTGTCTACTGAAAACCCAATATTTTATAACCACTTACTTTTTTTCACTGCAAAAGCCGTAACTTCTCACTTGCTGGCAATGTACTAGACTGATGCATATGGCTTTAAGTGTAGCATTGTGTTCCAATTTGATATTTCAACAGCATGCGTATTTTTACAGCTGTATTTACTATTTACTCTTACTTTTGGTATAATTTAAGTGTCTTAGGATTCTGGTTCTGTTGTTTCAGTGACTATAGGAAGCACATACGTAATGTTTCAGAACCCTATCAGTTTACATCTGCAGGCCATGGCCATTGTTTAACTTTCTGGATGTGTACAGTCCCATAGGAGTCAGTGGAAGTATCCCATGCTTCAGATTCAGCATGTGCAGAAGTCTTGACATGACAGGCCTAATCAGAAGCAGCAAGGTCATGTGCTTACAAGGAGAGAGAAATCAGTCCTTTCATAATCAGTATAATGAGAAGTTCCTAGTAAAGTTGTAGCTTTGTTTGCACCCTTTATTTTCCCTCCTCTTTCTATTGAAAGAGACCTGGCATTATTTTCATTTATTATTTAATTCTTGTTCACCCCCTGAGCAGGTGTTGCGCTCAGCTTAAATCTTCCCTAAAAATCTTAGCTGATTCCCTCTCCAGAAGATTCTCTTTACTAGTAATCACAACTGGCTGGCTGTCCTCTCTGTTCAGTCTGTTCCACGAAGGCGTATTTACTTGACCCTTTTCTCTGTGTCTTGTGACGCCTTTGATCAATCTCAACAGCAGACTCTCCTGTAAATACTCCTAATTTAATATTTCCCTTTTTGAAACACCGACTGAGCCTGTAAACACAAGATAGCTCCCAAAGGTCTCCTCATTCAGGGTTGGAGCATGTACTCGAGGAAGTGAAGCATTCATTAAACGGGTGCCAAATTATTTACACTTGTTTCCTAATCAATGAGGCGGTAAGAGACTGGGAGTGAAATTCATCTCCTCTAATTTGATATATTTACAGCTTGGAATACCGTATCTGTACCTGAGTGATTCACGTTACATTCCCTTTGCAGTCAGCGGATAGAATGGCACTTCCAGAGCATGTCCTACCTCACTAGTTTCATTCAGCTTCATAGGATGTGTTGACATGCAGCGTAGATATGTCCAGTTTTCTCCAGCATCTATAAAAAATGCAGTCTACATCTCTCTCCTGTGAATGTTACCAATGTTACCTCATTTATTACTAGCTTATGTTGAATGAGCTTAATAATTGCAAAGGCCAAGCTGCAGGAATTCACCTTTATTGGAGAGCTTCTTATTCGCACCTTGCAGTTGTGACCTCCAGGTTACTGTGCTGCTGTCACTGCAGCCCTGCGTGTCCCATCTCTTTTCCAGAGCTCCTGTGGGAAGCTTACAAGGAAGAAATGATCTCAAATGTTATTCCCAGTTTTCTTTCTTTTCTTTATTTACCATCTCAGTAAAAAACAGATAGTAGTAAAGTGCAGATAAATGCACAGATATTCAATATATTGATTTACCTATCTAACAGTATCTAAAATAACAGCATCACCTATGTAACAGCTGAAATCTTACATTTATTACCTTTAATTCTGCTTTAAGTAGAGAGAGAAGAAAATAGTAACTTTCGTTCCTCTTTTTTTTCCTGAAATCCACACAAATGCAACTCAGACTACTTCAGTAGAGGGCAGATCACCTCACTGAGGTTTGAATAATATTCCAAAGGCTAAATCAGGAGGATTGTCAAAATGAGTCACAAAAATAATGGTTTGAGCCTGTAAATTATTAATTTTTTAGTTTTATTTCTTTAGAATTTTGTTGTTGTTTTTGAGCTGAGTTGGGACTTCAGCTATTTCAGCATTTGACTTTGATGGCGAGATAGCAGTTCTTAATAAAATAGTAGAAATATGTAGATAAATGCAAGTGGTTACTTGCCATGTTTTCATTAAACATCTGAACTAGGATTTAACACAGTAACTGGTAACAAAATTTTAGGTCCTCTCATAGAGAAAGACAGGTACACAGCATTGAGGATTCATCCTTAAGATATTTAGAACCGTGTACTTTTTTTTTTCATTACTACTGAGTTCCTAAAATAGTGTTGGAAGGCATTTTGCCTTTTCAAAAATTCTTTAAAACATTTGAAACAAGATGATTTTCTGTTGAAAGCTTGGGTAGGAAGCAGCATATTACAGTAAATGAACACAGAAAAAATTCTGTTTTATTCTGACAGAATAAGTTTAGATATGTTTACATTTCAAATGACATGATAAATTCTTGTACTAAACAAAGCAAGAAAACTCAAGTGGAGTCAATGAACCAAAAACCTGGCTTTGAAAAGCTATTTACTTCAGTCAGAGCTAAAAGTTCAATTCTGGATACTCTCATTCTTCTAATTATTCAGCAAAAAAAAAAAAAAAAGAAGGAGCCAATCTGCCAATCTCTAAATGACTAATAAAGGTAACATGTAACACACACACATATATATGCATTGTGCATCTCCTTCTTAACCTGTGTGTTAGTTCTTAACATGCATATTAGCTGAAGGCTAGTATGGATTGGTTTTGTTGTATGATTTGACCCAACCCTCTCTTCTCTGTCCTCTGTTCTTCCAGTCTCCAAAACTAGCCAGCTCCTAATGCTGCATAGACAAATAAGTACTGCAGAAAGAAACACAACCTTTTTTTTTTTTTTTTTTTAAATAAACAAACAAAAAAAATTACAAGTTTTATTTTCTTGCCTTGAGTTCATCAACCAAATTAAACAGATTGCTTAAAAATTGATGCAAAGTAGTGGCATCCGAAGTGCATCCTTACACATTTTCTAATTACACTCAGCTGTGATTACAGTTCCACCTGCCCAGCGGGAACAAAATATATTTTTTGCTTAATTTTTTTTTTCTTGGTTTCATTGGTAATTTGCTCCCTAGAAGGGAGTGCCCCTTTTAGGAGGGAGAGAACTTAGTGGTTTCACGACCTTTTATTTCTACAGAAGGAATGAGTGAATTCTCTTGGAATAAATACAAACCAAGCCAAAACATTGCACAGGACAAAATTAAATCCAAATCTGACCTTTCTGAGATTCAGAATGAAAAAAAAAAGCGGAGGGGAAAGGTCGCCTCCATTTATCTTCTGTCTGGTGTCCTACAGTTTGCAAGTACCCAAATACCACAGCAGGGACTAAACCTTTACAGATGTGTGCTGTGGCAGAAACCAGATGAAGAGCAAAAATTGAAGGCTTGCTGACAGCGAGCTTGCTCCTGGCAGAGCTGCCAGGGCTTTCTCTGGATGATTTGATGAAGATTCGTTGAGGAGCTTGTGTGGCCACTGCTGAGTCTTCCTGGCAGGTCAAAGACTGTTGCCCTGATGGTGAGTGGGCTGGATCAAGAAAAGCAGTTCTTAAGAAAGCATCACAGTATACTGCCCTCCAAGTTCAGTGCTGAGATGTGGGGAATAGAGCAAAAGCAAGATGTAGTGAAGGGGGTGTTCATTGGTGAGGGGCCTGCAATTTCTGTGCCCACCAAAAATGGAGTGACAGGTGGAAGCAATGAGCACAGCTGCCATCCCAGCTGCTTTGCTTTTGCCTTGCTACCCCTTTCCAGGAGCCCAGCAAAGCATTTGTTGCCTTTGATCAACTGTAAATATGATCAAGGGGTAGTCACCCCTTCAGTCGGGAGGCCACATGCTGCTTCCCAGTGGGCTGCACAGCCTGCCTTGCTATGAGGGTCATGGTGGGCCAGGGCCCTGGCTGCCATTTTGTAGTACTGCCTATCCTGCACAGCATGCTGCTGCCTGGCAAAGTGCATTGGACTGTAGTTTTATGCACCTGCATCTGGGCCCATTGGATTGCAATGCTTGGGGATGCAATGCTTGGGAGATGTTCCAGCCTGACAGCATTGTCCCTTTGGGTCTTCAGGTGTTGTCATGCCTGGCAGGCAGCTTTGTGGGCTTGGGCTAACATAAGAGAGCTTGTGATTTCATAGAAGTAAAGGGGGGCTGAGGCTGCAGTTTCTCAGTGAGGCAAAGCTCTGTGCATCTTCCTCTAGTCTTCCCTTCTGCGATTGATGTTTCTCGCCTTGAAAATGTCAGCTTGGTGGCATTTGGTGCCTGACTATTTCCAAAGACCAAAATATCCTAAAAGAAACTGAGACGCAGGCTTGAGCTGGGAGCTGACCACAACTCCATTCATGAGAGGTCTTCATTTTATCCTTCTTTCCATTGATGTTCCCAAAATGAAGCATTTTTCACAGGAAAAGACTGAAGCAACTGCTGGCTGCAAGCCCAGGACCACTTGGCCTAGGATTTTCTGCATGAAGGAGCCGTGCATCTTAGGAGTGTGTCCCAGGGCTTTCAGAACTGGGATCCCAGCTATCTGGCAAAGCGTCTGTGAGCAGTGCTTGAAATAAGTACTTCCAGCTTTCTGCTTAGGAGTTGGGAGCTCAGTCTGTGTGGGCTTCCAAGCTGTTGGCCCTATAGCAGCAAGCCTGATGGCTCAGGCATTTATGTGATGAAGGCCTTTTGTATCCTTGCTGTTTCCATGGCCTAGTATCTCTGTCTGCAGGGACTATTTCAGCGTGTGTATATGAAAAGAAGGCACAGGGTCACTATTTTTGAGTTCCTCGTGAAAGCTCTACCACACTAAACTGTACAGAGTCCAATACACAGCCAAATGTTAGAATTTTCTGTTATCTCTAAAAACTGGCAGATTTTCTTTTAAAAAATATATTCTTGTGATCCCAAGAGAGAAAGATCATTTTTTTGTAAAAATCCTTTGTACTGAAGACTAGGCTTTTGTGACTTCTACAGGGCTGTGAGTTTTGTTCCAGAGCTATAGCACCATTAAAGTAACAGCCACACAGTACCACTGGAGTCAGAGATCCTCTGAATTTGCAGTTGTCTCTTGCGTTGCTCAGTGCTGGAGTGACCTTCCTGACTTACGCACAGGAGGTGGCAGTAATCTCAAGGCATGCTTCTTGTTTCCAGCCATGCTTACATTCTCATACACTAATAGTGAAGCCAGGATATCACTTGTAACTAACTGCTGGCCAGCAGTGCAGTTTATTAGGAACTCAGCTGGTTACCGGAGTGGGTTCTTTGTCTTGGTGACCTTCCAAGGCAATCAAAGCCCTCTTGGAAGACCTTGAATAAAAAAAAAATATTTGGGTATAAGAAAAATAGCCCTGTGCAGCACACAGTTCCGACCTCCCAGTGTTCACAGATTTGGAAGGTACTGTACCATATATAACTGTAGATGACAGCACTGAGATACTGTAGCTGCTGGATCAAGGTCATGGTGTTCTGGGATCCAATTAAAATTATGCAAGATAAGCAATTTAGGAAAGAATTCATATAGAGTTTGGAAGAAAAAAATGTCATGTGCGTTATGAGCTCAGTTACTTTGTAAGATTAATTTTTCACTATCTCATGATCTTGTTATAAAAGCACAAAGTATTTTAAACACTTGATTTGCTCATTGATCAGAACTCTGAAGACCTCAGCTTCTAAATCACAACTATAAGGCTTACTGCATTTAATGGTCAAGTTGTGTGCTTGCCTTGGAGTTCATATCAATTGTGTGATGTATGCTGTTTGCAATGATTTGTGAATTTGGTGAGTGGGCAACACTGAAACCTAGCATGGGCATGTCTGCTGTTTGGAAGCCCACCTCACGCCTGGAGGGGATGTGAATGGAATGCCATACTAGCACAGGTCGTGTAACCGAGAACATATGACCATTGTGCTCTTTTGGATTGCAACATTACCTTTACTTCCCCAAACCTACGTGGAGATAATGAGGAACAATATGAGCTGAACTGCCTGCTTATGGGATGCTTGATATTTTAGAAGATGGTGCAGTGGGCCTATTCCTATTCCAATTGTCTCCTAATTCCAAGCTCCTGAAGACTAGGATAAAAGATGTAGCTATCTTCTGTATTTTAAGAACTGATTATATTGTTGTGCTTAGTAAACTGAAATATTCTGCTGTCAAAGGGGAAGAGATTTCGTGGATGCTTTAAGCAAAGGTGTTTATCTAAGTATTGCTAGATTCACGAGCCAGCTGAAGACTCATTTGCAAGGACTGAGTTAGTAGCACCATTTCAGTCTCCCCTTTTTATTTCCTGTCTGTATTAAAGCTTTTTCTGAAGAGTTAGCTAACCAAGAAAGCAGGGACCATGACGACAAAGGATGATGGAGAAACAGGAAGGAAAAAAGGTAGGCACAGTCAGTGAGCAAGTTAAGAAATGTCCAGTAGATGTGGGAGGACATGGATGTTTGCTGTAGTTCACCTGGTCCTTTGCTCACAATGCAGGTCTCTGTTTCTGCTCAGAAAGTCTCCTAAGATCATTCCAGCTGCTCAGACTGTGAAGGGAATGCTTAAAGCTGGCCCTGATCTGTGGTTTGTAGTGATTATGGTTGTCCTTAGCTGGAGTAAGCTGGTGCATCTCCAAGGCAGGTGGTTCCTGTGCGTAGGGTCTGAAGTTCTGTAGGATGAACTGTGCTTGGAGGTGTTGATGCAGAAATGGCAAGGGGGACAGGTCACCCCTTTCTAGCAGAATCCAGAAAGGTTCTTCCATTTCCTGCTTGCTTAGGAGATACTGTTGTCCAGCATTTCTTCTTTCTATCAGTGTAAAATACAGAGAAACCTTGTGTGTGCATGCCCTACGTGCAGCTGATGGAACAGAAATGCCAGCACTCTCTGAAGGCTGGCACTGGTGGTCGCAGCAGTGCAGGAGGGTACAGGAGGCATTTCAGAGGCTTAGGGGGCCCAGTAAGGCCAGGTGCAGCCTATAAATCGGTGCTTGGCTGTGATGAGGGCAGAGGTAAAAGAAACAGCCAGCAAAGCTGAGGCTGTCCTGTGACCAGTCTCAAAAATGCCAGGCAGAAACTGCCCTTAAGAATTCCTTTATCTCCAGGGGCTGCAAAATGAATGGGATGGAGGGGGTGGGGAGTAAATAGACCCTATGTGGTTTTATACTATCTTTATTCTCTTTATTCTTTGTTTTCTGACGATAAAGGAGCTTTATGTGGCTATTGTAGCAAAGGAACTGATGAGTCATAAGATTCGTTTTCCCTTCCACTCTTCATGCTTTTCCTGACTGCCTCATCTCCCTCTGCCCTTCTGTGCTGCACCTTTAAGAAGGGTGGTTTTTCCGAAGACTAATTCCTGAGCTTTGGCATGTGCTTAGGCATGCCCCAAGTTTTGTGGTGTGCTTTATGAAAAACTGCAATGGGGAGCTTTTTAACTCCTTGCTGCCATAGCTGTGCTTTTTCTCTTTGTTCTTTGCATGCAGAGCATGCACTGTTCAGCATTTCTGTAAAGATTTCTGTTCTCTTCCTCAAAAGGGAAGGAGATATATATATATATATATATATATATATTTTTTTTTTTCTCCAGTTAAAATTTGTATGCATTCAGTTGCCAAGGCTGTGCTGAATAAAGCTGACATGGCAGATTCTCTTCCTCATTATGTCCCCACTCTTGCACCATTACTTCCGCAGTGCTAACCTGTCAGCACAACAGCTGACCCACAGTGGTCACAGCATTGGCAGTTTTATTAAGGATTTCATATATTGTGAATTTCCTAGTGTCCCTGCTCACGAACATTATTTTTTGTTTTCTTTCCCATCTCATCCCAGTCCATAAGAAACTTGTAAGAAGCCAGCAAGATTGTACTGTAGAGACTGATATGATGTTAAGTAAATACAACATAGTTTTTTTTTTTTTCTTTTTTTTTAGGCAAATCTCATTTTTGTGAAACTGTGTTTGGGGGAGGTCTGCCTGGAATTCTGCTGACAGTTTCAAGGGGCAGCAGTGCTGTTTTTCAGCCCCATCTCCCAAAGGATTGGTGCAGGCGTTACAGGCACATCAGCAGTAACTGCAGAGTTATGCTGGGTCATTATACATACACAATATATATTGGTGTCCCTGTGTGTTGTTTGAGGCCTGCAGGCAGTTGCAGGCAAGCAGTGTTGTTGCCCTGCAGGATGCCTGGCTTCATCTCAGGCACTGTGGAGACTGAGGGATGTACCACAGTCACCCATGGGATGCGGGACCCCATATGAAAGAAGGCAGCTCTGAGTAGAGACAGGCTTGGTTTGATGGCGAGATGTTGGGGGGAAGGGTGGGAGCAGGTGCTGGCGCGGGGTTTTCCTGCTGCACTGAGGTAGCTGTGGGGCTTTGTTGAAATCACTTAACCTTTGAGCCGCAAGCTTCTTGCAAGTAAAATGGCATTAGCACAGGGTACTGTGTACAGAGATTAACCAAATTAATGGAATAGTGCTTTTGAGCCTCGGCTCTACAAGAATGCTGAGCCAAGTTGCTGTTTAAGAAGCTTGTTACCGAGCCCATGGAGGGCCTCTGCCTGCCAGCCTCTCCCTCCCAGCCACCCTGGTCAGGGCTCTCAGCCTTCTTGGGGGCCAATAGTGAGTGCTCTCTGCCATTCATCCCCTCAGTCGCTGGGCTGTGACTACTTCACAAGTAACTCCAGAGGAGCAGCTGCACTACAGGCCCCATTGAAGAGTTCCACCCTGCATCATACTCTGGCCACCCTGGCCCTGCAGCATCCCCTGGGAACTGTGCTGGAACAAGCACTTCAAGCCCCGGGCTCCCTTGGCATCTCTGCTGCCTGCTCTCTGGGTGGCCCTGCAGTTCACCTCACCTTTTTCCTCTTCACTAGGAATACCAAAGTACAGATCCCGTGTTCTGTCTTAGTACCCCAGAGCTCTTCAGGCTGAATTAATGAATGTCATGAAGTCCAAGACGTGCCAGGATGTACAGCAAAATGTAAATGTGAAGTATTGCTCTGTAATTATGGGCGAGGTAACCCTTGTTGAGAGTGATTAATTTTATCATAAGTCAACATTTGATCAGGTGGAGTCATAGGAAGGAGCAGGAAACATAGACCAAGCCTGCCCTCTGCTACCTGTGTCAGAAATGTTTCAGGAAACTGGAATGCTGCTTTTCCCTTGTGCTGTGTGCTTGCTAGATGCTGAGTCCAGTGCTGGCTAAGGATGGGGTGACATGAAAACAGTCTGACTGCTGTGTAACATTTCAACAGAGGGAAAAAGATTTTTTTTGATAGGACAAGGGGGAATGGTTTTAAACTAAGACAAAGGAGGTTTAGGTTAGATATTAGGAGGAAGTTTTTCACACAGAAGGTGGTGACACACTGGAACAGGTTGCCCAAGGAGGTTGTGGATGCCCCATCCTTGGAGGCATTCAAGGCCAGGCTGGATGTGGCTCTGGGCAGCCTGGTCTAGTGACTGGTGGCCCTGCACATAGCAGGAGTTGAAACTAGATGGTCTTTGAGGTCCTTTTTAACCCAGGCCATTTTATAATTCTATGATGATTCTATGATTTTTCTTCTCTTGGGACTTGGTGCTTTATGACGAAGCCAAGCTCTGCTCTTTGCAGTGCTGGCTGGCACATCCAGCACAACAGCTCTTTGGATTTGATCAATTTGGGAAGTGGAGGATTTTGAGAGGAAGATAAGCCAGATGAAATATTATGTAGCTGCTGGCGTACTGGTATTGATAGGGTGCAGTTCACAAAGTCTTCAGTATTGCCAAGGAAACAAAGAGTTAAAAAAATGCAGAGATTTAATTCAGGATAATAACATTTGCAAGGCCTCTCGAATTCACAGCACGTGAGCAGCACAAAAGCAACCAAGCTAGGTGGAAAATGAAATTAGATGGAATCCTATTGCCAGAGGTTTGTCTAACTAGTTGTGTCCCTTAAAGCGGTAGGTGCACTTTTATCAGAAGTTTCACCTGAAGCTCAGGCTGAGTCATGTTCCCCTGCTCTCGCTGGCTGTGTTGTCCACAGAAATTGGGGTGCCCTTCATCCTCTGTGAACAAAGCATTCTTCTGCTGTGTCTACTTTTGGTGGCTGATCTGTCTCATTCCTCAGAATACAGCAGAGTATTGTTGTGTTTGTTTCCTTTAGTGGCTGTGTACACAGTAGATTGTTGTTTGTTGTTGTTTTTCTAAGGGATTCACACATCTGGAAGAGACCAGGAATAGCAGTGCCTTTGTCCCTAAGTCAGATTTGGAGCTGTAAGTCCCTTCCAAAGTGCAGTGTTACATATTGTGTGCTGCAACACTCGTTTGTGTACTCAGATTTTTGGATTGGAAAGGGCAATGAGTGTTAGCACTGACCCAAACAGTGGATACTACTACTATTAAAACTAATGCAAGGTGAAAAGAGTTTTTTTTTTTTTTTTCCTGTGAAATTCAGCTACTAGTTCCCACGAAGGTACTACCAAATATAAATTTGGGAAGTAAATATTGATAGGCAAGAAGCTTAGCTGAGTTTTGGTGAGTAGCGAAAGGAATTAGCTATTATTGAGATATTTCAATAACTGATGCAGAGAGGGCAGATCTCATGGTTAAAAAAACAAATCAGTTCTCCTGTAATATCATCTTTGAGATACTATTTGAGCACAAAAAAATCTACTTGTAGCCTGGATCTAGACAGTAAGTTATCACAGGTGAAAATAGAAAAGGAGAAGACAAGTCCTTCTGTACTACAGCCCCCTTCTCTGCCAGGCTGCTGTGCAAGGAGCCCTTGCAGCTCTCACCAGATGCTTTGAAGCGACAGGAATGGTCTTTGCACTGCATCTCACTCTTGTTGCAGCCTGCTTACTTTTTGAGGGAGCTGTCACCGTCCTGTTGGCTCCTTCCCCACTGGGGAGCAAGGCTGTCCTGGGCACAGAGCAGAAGCTGAAGTGAGCAGCAGCAAACAGAGTGTGGTGGGATCTTGTAGCAGCACAGCCTCAGCCTCAGTGCTCCGAGAGATTTCTCCTTCAAACATAAGGCACCTGGGGCTTCTAAAGGAGCTTGCTATGCCCTAAGTCATGCAGTTGCTACATTATTCTACGAAGAGACAGACAGACCAGGCATCAGACTCACCAAAAACTCCTCAAAAGGGCAGAACCACACTTCCAGTTTCCGTCCTGCAGCTGTTCTGTGTGTGACCGCTCCTGGTGCCGCGGTACTGTGTGTGTCTGTACGAGTGAGGCAGCGAGAGCACATGAGTGCAGTGTTGTAACATGGCAGGGCACAGGCAGTTATGAAACTTTCCAATAAACTCTCAGCGCATCAGTATTGGTTGCTTGGGTGTTGTTTTTTTTACTTTTTTTTTTTTTTTTCTTGTGTGTGTGTGTGTCTGTTGCCCTCCAGTTTCATTTCCATCACAAACGCAGAGAGGCGGGCTGAGCAGAGCTGGCAGGGCTGGGCCCCAGGGGAACGCAGGTCCTGGGGCAGGTGGAGCGCCCCAGGGCTTGGGGCCCTGGCTCTGGGGTGGGAGCAGCCCTGTGCTGGGGGCTGTGGGCTGTAGGGGCCCCTTCAAAGTGCCTAAGCCGCAGCCGGGAGCTCGGCTTTTGTTTTTTAAAAGGACTGGAGAAATTATTAACCACAATTCATGACGTCAGAGTTGATCTGATTAAAGGTTTGTTTTCTTGCTGGCAGAGGTGTGCTCCGTAGAGACTGGTTCTCTCTTCTTTTTTTTTTAAGTTTCTTTTTTGAACAGCAAACGGAGGGAACTGCTCGCATTGCTGCTGCTGCTGCTGCTCCAGCTGCGCGTGTGTGTGTGTAAACAGGATGGTGTATCTGTAGCTGCCACGCGCAAACACACATTTGACCATGAGGACTCTTCGCAGGTTGAAGTTCATGAGTTCGCCCAGCCTCAGTGATCTGGGCAAGAGAGAGCAGGCAGCCTTGGATGAGCGGGGGACCCAGCAGCGACGGGCCTGCTCCAACGCTACCTGGAACAGGTAAGCTCCTGCACCATGTCCCGCCACCCCCCGGCTACCCCGTGCTGTGCCAAGAAGGCACAGGCAGCCTGGCTTGCTGACACCCTGAGTGGGTGAGAGCTATCCTGGCTCTGCCTTGGTGCATTCCATGGATATGTGCTCCAGCGAAAGGCCGGAGTAGCTTGTATTCACCTTGCTGTTAGACTTTCTCTGCAGGCTGATAGCAAGCGGTGCTTCCTGCAGATGGCTCAGCTCCTCTGTTGTGACGGGCAAGGACTCGTTGCAAAAGATCTGGCTGCATATAGGTCCTTGAGTCCATCTGGATATTCTCATTCAAAGTGGATTTGGTTTATTTTACTCAAAATTAATATATATACAATTAATAGAATTCATATATATACACATTCATTATATATATATAAACAATTGTATATATATACGTTATATACAAAAATATATTTACAATTATTAAAATTCATATATATGTTATTTTTATCCACATGACTGTACTGCTGATGGTTGATGCAGATTTGCTGAAATACTCAGTTTATTCACTTCAGTGCAAAAAGTTGTTTGTTTCTGTTTGCATGTGTGTTTATGCACGTGCATTTGGGGCAAGGAAAAATAGTCCCTGGTTGTGTTCTTATACATCTGAATTTTATTACTGTTTGGTAAAAAAAAAAAAATTGCAAACATTTGATCTTGAGTGAGCCACCGAGCACAGAGATTCAATGAGTGAAGAATAAAGTGACAGTGAAAGATGAGTCTAAGCCTCTGAGTCCTGAGGACTGTGTCACTGCATGGAAAGTTTCGCTCATGTTTTATAATTGTCTGGAGGTCACAGGAAGAAAAATATTGGAGAATTATAGACACATTTTTAAACGTATTTCAGTTTTAAGCAATTATAATAAGATTTTAAAATATCACATCTGCCATCCCTCTCACCCATTGCTGTGTGTTCATACTCGAATTATGAACTGGCTGTCTGCTGTCAGCAGCACAGTGAGCGCTGAAACTGTACTGGTGATGGAAGAGGCTGGGTACCTGCTCAGAAAAACGTGCTGTTTGAATGTCGCAGAGATGCATCCCGTGTCCTGATGGTGGTGGTACTTGGGGAGGAGTCAGCAGGGAGGGGAGGTGCTGCTTGGTGTGAAAACGGAGGTGTCTCTGAGCATCTGTGCCACTACTCTGTGTGAACCCTGCCCAGCCTTGCTTTCTGCTGGGGCTGCCTTTCCCCATGCACTGGTGGCTGTGCCATGTGTCCCCATGGTTTGGTGGCATGGGACTTGAGACACCTGGTGCTGCCCTGCAAACCAAGCGGGCATCTCCATGTCTGCACTAGCAGCTCCCTGGAGCTGCGACGAGTGGTGCAGATGGTGAGCGGGTTGTGCTGCTGGGACAAAGGGAAGAGCTTTATTTCTGATGCAATAGCACACCCCAACAAAGAGCTAGCATGAACAAATTGCCTGTGCTGCTGTGTTCTGTGCAGTACTGAGCGTGAGATCTTGCTGATCAAGGAAGTCAGGACACACCAGAAGAGTTTGCCCCTCTCACCAGTCCTGGCTGTGCTATATTTAAATGCACTGTCGGTTTTTGTTTCTTGGGAGCAGCTTTGTCTGGGCGTGCCGTGCGGGTATCTGCTTTGGAGAGAGGTGTTGTACCCAGTGCATCAAAATGGGTTTAGGGAGAGGGAAAGCACAGCCTCATGGCAGACTCTGCCCTGCACGGGGCTGGTGGTGTTTTGCTTTGAGGTGGAGCAGGTCCAAGCTGCAGTCACACTGGTGAGACTTTCTGTGGACTACTGCTCAGTGGGCCATCTCTGCCAAGGACCTACAGCCCCCTTTCTGCCATCAGGCTTTGTGTCACTGCAGTATGGCTGACCAGAGATATCCCCTCTGCTGCCTCTCAGCCCGGAGACTGCTGCCTTCTGAGGCCTAATGACAGGGCTTGCAAGGGGGAACGCAGTGCCTGTTGTGAGAAAGGACAATTTCTTCCTCCATAATACCTTTCCATCACCTTCAAACAGAAGTGCTGTAAAAATTCTTGGCACTGCTAGATCAGGAGAAATTGGTGACGAGCTGCAAATCAGGCTTTATATCACAGCTTCTTCCGAACCTGCGTTTCCACGAACCGCAGATCAGTGCATCAGCTCACAGGTCGCATGTTAACTAGCAACCCGCAGCAACATAGTGGAACAATGCAGTTTCATTACAGCTCACAGAATTTGCATTGGATTAAAATAGCTTAGATTTTTTCACTAGAATTGTCTTCAATTCCTTCCCCCTACTCCCCGCCCTCTTCTGCTTCAGGCAAAAACTGAGGGCTGATTGCTGACTAAACCAATCGGACCAAGGAACCCAGGGTTTGTAATCCTGAGTTTGCTGCTGGGGCAAATAAAATCCAGAAAGTTTTTCTTTCTGAGCAAGCCAGCACAGATTGCCCAGATAGGGCTGATGCTGCCCAGGCTCTGCTGTGGATAAATCTCCAGTGGAAGGTGCTTCTGTCCTCTTGCTGTGTGAAAATGGGGAAGTTAAGGGGAATGTAAAGGAGCAGGTAGTGATGAAAAGGCAAAGAGCACAAAGATGAGATGTTTGTTACGGCAGTGATGCCAGCAGTAAAGCCAAGCAGACATGCAGAATCAGAGTTTTATGGTTTGGGGTAATTTTTATAGGGTTGTAATGTGTGCAATAACTTCTTGTAAAGTAATTTTTACAGTCACAGGAACCATATTTCATCTCCTAATTAAACATGAATGCTTTTTTTTTTCAGATGACAGTGAGGCTTCTCTAGTGGAGAAAACATTCCAGACCTATTCCATATTCAATAGATATAGTATCTATGGTAATAGATGCATTCCATATGCATCTACTACTTCTACTGGGAAAACTTCCTTCGTCCAGTACTTAGTATTTATTTAGAAATATTGTGAAATATTCATGGCTTTGTGAGGAGGACTGGCTTCTTTTTCCTGTCCCTTCAGTGGAAGTCCTCTGGAGAGCACTTGCTTACATGGGTGAGAGCCAGAGGCAAGCTGCAGGGTGGGGAAGGGAGCAGGGGACTTCCCACTTGGCCACACCACCACCCCACTAGTGCAGCGTGCCAAGCCTTGACTACTGCTCTAGGAACTGGTAGTGGGAGCTGCTTCCCAGAGCTCTCCAGACTCATCTGTACTTGTTTGAATGCAGGTATGATCAGAAGCCAGAGTTTCCATAATCTTACGCTCCATAAAATATGAAATCTTGGTACACCTCAGGGAAGTCTCTTCACCTGTCTTTCTCAACTTTTTCGTTAGTCAAAGTAGTATTTAGAGTTGGTGAAGTTGAGGAACTAATGTCTCCAAAACTCTTTGAAGACAGTTTCGCAGACCAGCTTACTTTCAGTTCTATGATCCAGTGCGTAATTACAGCCTGTCCCACTTTGCAGATTGCTTTACCTTGGCTAGAAATTTGAGAAACATCAGTGAACTAGCAGCTGCAATGTTACCTTGACAAGGACAAAGCCTGTGGAGTTCCAGCTGGACTGAAGCTGTTCTGAAAGTGGGATTGTCTAGGTTGAATTAAGCTAATTCAGAAAAATGAGTGTATTTTCTGGAGCAGTGGTGTCCTCAAGGAATTTTATCAGGTTCATTATTGTAAATCAGCTATTCGAAATACTGTCCAAAGAAAAAGGAGCCCTCAGTCATTTATTCCCTTTCAAAAACATTGCCATTTAACTCTTTGGTGCTAGCAGAGAGTGATTATTCAAGCAATATTGTTTATATTCACCAATTTCACCTAAAGAAATTTGCAAACTGAATAAAAAATACAGTGATATTTTCACACATGCTGCTTGCATATGAAGGTAATGACTGCTTTAGAGAACAAAAATCACCTGCGTGCTTTGCAGAAGTAAAATGTTGGGCCACACCACGTGCTTTGCCAGGCGGTCCCAACCTGGGGCTGTGATCTGGTTGAACCAAACAGGCAGTCAGGTTTTGCAATTGTTTCTCAGCTCTGCAGGCAAACTGTTTCTGATCTGATAGAGTCAAAGAATCACGGAATTGTAAGGGCTGGAAATCATTTAGTCCACCCCCTCTGCTAAAACAGATTCCGTACAGTAGGTTACATAGGAAAGTATCCAGGAGGGTTTTGAATATCTCCAGAGAAAGACACTCTGTGACCTCTCTGAGAAGCGTGCTCTGTCACCCTCGAAGTAAAGAAATTTTTCCTCATGTTCAGATGGAACTTCCTGTGTTCCAGTTTGTGTCTATTGCCCTTTATTCTCTTGCTGGGCATTGTTAAATAGAGCCTGGCCCATCCATTTGACTCCCAGACTTTAGATGTTTATAAATATTGGTAAGATCTCAGTCTCCTCCAGACTGAACAGTCCCAGGGCTCTAAGCCTTTCGTCATAAGGAAGATGCTCCAGACTCCTAGTGTTCTTTGTGACCCTCTGTGGGACTCTCTCTCAAAATTTCCTGTCTTTGTTGAACTGGGGAGCCCAAATCTGTACACAGCATTTCAGATGTAGCCTCACCATGGTAGAGTAGAAGGAAAAGATCACCTCCCTTGACCTGCTGATCACATTCTTTTTAGTGCATATTAGGATACCACTGGCCTTCTTAGCCACAAGGGCACACTGCTGGCTCATGGTAAACCTGTTGTCCACCAGCATGCCCAGGTCCTTCTCTGCAGAGCTCCTTTCCAGCAGGTCTATTCCTAGCCTGTTATGATGCATGCAGTTATTCCTCCCGAGCTCTAGACTCTACACTTGCTCTTGTTGAACCTCACCAAATTCCTCTGCGCCCAATTCTCCAGCCTGTCCAGATCTCATTGAATGGCAGCACAGCCTTCTGGTGTGTCTGCCACTCATTCCAGATTCATAATCAGCAAACCTGCGGAGCTTGCACTCTGTCCCTTCATCATGGTCACGGATGAAGATATTGAAGAAGACCAGGCCCAGTACCGACCTCCGGGAAACATTGCTTGCCACAGGTCTCCAAACAGACTGTGCCAGTGATTTCAATCCCCTGAGCTATATTAGTTAATTTGTTCTCAGTCCACCTCACTGTCCACTCATCTATCCCACACTTCTGAAGTTTACTTATGAGGTTGTTATGGGAGACAGAAAACCGTGTTTTGATCACTACAGTTCTTCCTTTTTGGATTCTTAAAAATGTCAGGGGTATTTTAGGGCTGGAGTAGCCAGCAGTGGGGCAGAAGGCAGTGGTATCTGGGTGCTCAGCTAATGACTCAAGTGAAGTGTATGTGCTGGAGATGGTAAGCTGCATTGGCTAGGGTTTTCTAACAGGTAAAAATCAGAAAAATAAGCCCCACCCTCCCTGCCTTGGCACTTGTACTGTTAGGGTGGTTGGGAGTGTCAACAGTGAGTGTCAAACTCGGTGCTTTGCACAAAGGGATTGACGTTTTCTGTATCCCTCCATGCTAATGCAAACAGTGGGGAAGCCAGGGCTATACGCTGCAGCTGTAGTTCGGCCACTGCTGCCTTCTCTGCAGGGTCAGGCAAATCTGGAATGAGTGACCTCTCCAAGGAGCTGAAATTTCTTAGTGTTCTGGGTTGATTTTTGCTGCTGTGAGAGCCTTCTCAACTGTAGTTACCTTTTGGCAATCAGCTGTAATTTGTGGCAACTACAAGAGTGACCTAGCATTTTGTCTTAATTCTAAAGGCAAAATAAGAACATTATCAAAACATTTTTTTGTCATTCTCACTTTCTTCTTTTCAAGACTGAAATACTGGACAAAACTGACAAGTCTACAAAGCTCTAAAGTTTTTGTAGACTTTCATTTTCTACTCAACAGTGATCTCCACAGTTGTCTCATCCACATTTCCACTCCTGGGCTCAGCCTACTGTGGGTACTCACCTCTTCCCTCACCACCTACTGGCCCATGCCTCCTCCCAGGCTTCCTCTTGCTCTACTGCTGGCTTCTCAAAATGATTTCTTCTTGTGGATACTAGCCATCGTCTTCACACCAAGAATGGCCCATAGCTTGTGTTGTATGGAAAGGTGTTTGCAAAATGTGTCTTAGTGCATGGACACTAATCCATATTAAATAGCACATGTTAAATAACACAGCCACAGCAGTTTGCCGCAAGTCCTGCTAGTTGAGGAGCTGGCATATGAAGTAATACTCTACTCTCAAAAAGTGCAATAATCCCATAACCCCAAGATTTGTGGTTTTTTGCAGTATGGAGGCATATTTCAGATGCTTACTGCTCGGGTGCACAAAGCCTTCCAGTCCCCTTCTCTACCAGAAGATACTGATGGGGTTCTGCTAGAAACTTCTCATTTCCTTAAACAGGAGAAAGCACAGTAATGCAGGACCAGGAGGAGTTATGTGGAAAATGTGTCTATTGGTACAATACAGCAAACCAGAAACATTCATAACCCTGGACTTCAAATCATATGGGGACTTGATTAGAGATTACAGCCTTATTTGTTACCGAGTGTGGGTACCTCAGGAGCAGACCCGTTTTTGGTTTCTCTTCGGCTCTGTCTGTCTTCTGTGCTGCTTTCTTCTTTACCTTGAGCACACATTTACGGGCACAGCAGCTCCAGGGAGGCTGTTCGCAGTAATATCAGTGTGTGAGTACACCCATTATTAACTTTCATGATGTAAAAGAGTTAAAGAAGGCAGTTTACAAAGCATTTCCAATTTAGCTTAACCATTAAAATGTAAGTTTAATTATGTACATCATGACTTAAACCTCAATGGAGGTTGGTTGCAGGCACAAGTGATCCACCCACCTCAAGCATCTTGCAGAAATCTTGTGTGCAAGCAGCAGCTCAGGCTTTCTTTTCACCAAAAGGTTGTACTGATCTGACTAAACCCTTTTAAACAATCACTCATTAAGGAAACCATAGCATTACTTTAAGCACAGTTGGATTTGCTGTTCTTTTTCATTAGCTTACGTTTACTAAGAGGATTTATGCTAGCTTTTTATTACTCTGACACCAGCTTACATCATCAGTAGCATTCCTATTTTTCCGACTCCTCTGTATTCTGCTGAGCAAACATTGAGTGGCAGACCATAGTGGTGTGACTGTAACTGCATCCCTGTACCCTGCATAAATGCACTGCTGGCTGAGATGGGAAGGCAGGGCAGCGGGGCCAACACTTGTCCTGTGGGTTAGACAGCCATCCCTCACTGCAAGTAGGATCCCAGGCAGATGGAAACGTCATCACTAGCATGTTTATAGGTGCTTGCAACTCACAGTTCTCATTAAAAAACCTTGTTCTGTGTTATTTCTTTGAGGGATTATGATGGACCTGCTAGGCTGGAAAAAGAAAACCTCCCCCTCATTTAGAAAAGTGCCAGAGAGAAAGCGAGAGCATAGTGGCTTCTAGGAGAGAGATTTAGTCATTCCTCTACGCAGAAGGATGGCAGGAACACTGCAAAGTTCATTTCCGAATCAGAAGAGCGTGTAAAGACTGCTTGTTTTATTCACTACATTAATCGTACTTCACATATTACTCATAATGTTAAAATACCCAAGTCACCTCGCTGTATACTGGAGACATTTAGCTGCCAATTTTCAAATAGTCATAAATGGAATTTGATTGCTTGAGCCAGCCAAAATAACTGGGTTAGATTATCATATATGTCTGTGTGCACATAAGTGCATGGGGGAAAGGGTGAGCACTGCGTGTGTGGGAGTGCTTAGCACCAAGAGAGAGAAGGCAATAGCAATTCCTATTTGGATCTGCTTGTGCATTTCTTCCCAGTGTGTCATATCCTTCAGCTGCCACTTTTAATGTCCTTTACTCACAGATGAATGCAACTGAGCTTCTCTTTGCTGTTTGATGTTGCTGGGTCTGCAGTTCTATTCGCCAGCTCACTCCTCTGCTTCCAGCAAGTATTACAAGGGCTTTGTTTTAATGTGGACCTGAGGAGGTTTCTTGTGGGTCCCTGTGATTTCCACACACCCTCTGCATCTCCTTCTAAGCAGCAAATACCAAGCTTTGCTGTGACACTTGCAGTGATCTCTTGGCTTTGCAGGATGTTATTGAATGCACCTGGAAATTCTCCTGAGATCATCTGCCGGCAGGAATCAGGTTGTCTCTGGAGACCTTATGAGCAGAACTCACTTCAGCTCTGTCACTAGATAGGGCAGTCCCAAATCCTCATACCTCCTGGCTGGACAAATCTGTGTGCCTGTCAAGTAAAGGCTGAACTCAACCTTAGTGGGGTTGCTTGAAGGTGGCCCTTCCAGCCCAGCTGAGACCTAGAAGCCCTTAGTATTTTTGAGGATTTTAGCTCCATGTTTAAATGTGGCAAAAATCACAAAGCATCTACAAGTGTGGGGATTAGCTAACAGATGGGAAGACTGTATCAGTCTTCTTTTCTTTAGGAATCAAAGATGAAGTCTGCTGTGAAGTGTTAAAAGATGGAATTGGGATGGGGAAGGAAGGCGACTTCTATCTTCCTTCTGCTAGTACTGGAACAGGTTTGGTCTCACCTTTCACTCGCATTTCTTTACCTTTGCCCTCAGACCTCAGCTCAGTGATTGAGACTGATGTGTCATCACCCTAAGTGCATTCTGTGTGTTTCAGGAGCATTTCAGGGCTTCATCCTGAAGCACTTGAACTCGTTTCAGTAAACTTTTGAGGTGTGGTCTTGTTAAATTCATGGCTTTGGTAAGCATCTCTGCCAAGCATGTGGATTGCTCTTTAAAACGTGCAACACTTTGCAGGGGTTTGTCATTCAGCATTTTAACATTTGTGGGGATGGTGGCCATGTGCTCCACTTACAGACAGTGCTGGATATGTGGCTTTCTGTTGAGCTAGAGAATTCTGTCGCTCTCAATCATAGCTTCACTTGTGGCTGATTGCAGAAGAAAATCACCACCACTGAGAAACATCTGCTTCAGAACAGTTACATACATCAGTGAAAATGAAAAGGAAGCATTGCTGTAGGACAGATGGTTAGCACGTAGTTTCGTTTCTTCTTGTCTGTCTCAGAAACTCTCCACCTGTTGTTCTTTTTATGCAGCCTTGTTTTTTCTTTAGATGGAACAAGAGCATAAATTTGAGAAACAGAAAACTGTGTTTTGTAATCACTAGTGTTGTAAATGTTGCCCCTTTATTAAAAATGAATAAGAGATTGATTAAATTGCCTTAAAATTCATAATTGTGTAGTGTTTCTGCCTTTTTTACTTTTTAAAGAACTAATCATTTTTGAGATTCCAATAATCCTGTTCTAAAAAAAATTGATGCTTTATTATGAACAAAGCTTCAGGTCCAGACTTGACAAATGCTGATTTGTTAGTAAAGAAATCAAGTAATCATAACTGAAATGCCAACAATGCTGGAAATATCAAACTGATATCATAGCGAAGTTGTAAATTATCTCTGTAGAGCCAATAAAATATAGGCAAAAATATGCTTAAAATTATACAGCAATACCTAGAATATAGAGGCTGAATTTTCTACTGATTTCAGGCATGTAACTATGAAAATTGTGAAATTGCAAAAATCAAAAAGAGATGATTTTCAAGAATGTCATTTGTTTTCTAAACAATAATTCATTTTAAGGCATCTGAGATATAACCAGCAGTCATCTGTTACTTTTAAGAATGGTACCGTGGTATCTGGGAAGAAACCACAGTAAGGTTTGCCTTACTGTGGAAGTGATACCTTTCTAAAATGTGATCTGGTGCTAATGACTCCTGTTCTCTTTCAGTATCCACAATGGAGTAATAGCCGTGTTCCAGCGTAAGGGTCTCCCCGATCATGAACTTTACAACCTCAATGAAGGAGTCAGGTAAGTGACTCAGTTTTATTCAAGGTGTCATTAGCTGGCATACACAGTACAGTTTGCTAGGACATGCAGATGAAATCTTCTCAGGAATATTGCGGGTTTTTTTTTTTTTTCCCAGTAGTCATTTCAGTCAGTACAATCCATTGAGTCTTGGTGAATAGATGTGCTGATGTGTGTCAGCACCTTGATGTGTAGAGACAGCTGGGTTCCTCCTTCTGCAGAGGGGAGGCTGTGTTATGGAGAGAATGGATCATTTCAGAATCCTGCTTGATATGTTGGTTTGAAAATACGGAAGGAAAAAACAGGATCCCATCCTGAACACATAGCAATGCAGCTCTATACCACTGCAATTATGCTGTCCTTTCCACTGATGCTAAGCCTATTTCTGAAGTGCTTCCTTTGCATGCATGGAGGTGTGCAACAGAGCAAGGAAAGACACTGTGTCTGGGAGTCCCTTCCATCTAGCTTCTCCTTCTGTGTGAACTGAATGTGCTCTAGATGTTATAAAGCTGTCTTGTCAGCAGAGTGACTTGAGTAACACAATTTAAGGTTCCTGTTTCTCCCTCATGCTGTGCTGAAACTGTTTGCAATAGACTAAATATAGACCAGTGAGGCATATAATGTTGTAGAGTTTTGGTTTTTTTTAATATAAAGAAAAGTGAAGGTGAAAATCCCATCATTTTAGTCATTTAAGTTTTTGTTACAAAGAAAAATCTACCAAGACATAAGCTGATAACATGGATTTACAGCATCTGTGATTATTTACTAAACTCTGTCTCACTGACAAGGGCAAGTAGCACATTTCCTTTTCAAAACTTGTCCCAGTGCTATGAAGAGTAAGCAATGGAAAACAAGCTGCATTTACAAAAGACAGACAGCATATTGTATTCCCTCTCTGTCTTCAGATAAATTCTCAATGACTCCATATCACTTAATAATTATTCCTGCTCTGGGCTCCACAATGTGATAACATCCATACAGTGTCCAGAAAATGCTGGTGCAGTCAGGATAATTGTGGGAATATCTTCAGAGAAGTCCAAGCAGATTACATTTGGCCAGCATGCTCTCTCTTTTTTCCTCTTTCTTTGTCTTTTTAAAATTAAAATAAACTTATTCTTCAGTTATTTCTTATTTCTCTGGGGAGAAAATGACATGCAAAGAATAGATTTTCTAGGATGGATGTCAGTTAGCATGATCCATCAATCATTTTGAGTTGGTTATTGGAATAATGGTTGATCATTACTGTAAGTGAAGCTAGGATTCTCCAGCTTCATCTGAATGACAGAAAATGGTTGTCCTGGGCTGAGATTTCCTGGTCCATTGCACTTGCCTCGGGATGCTTGTCCACTAGTGAGGAACAGAAGAGGAAAAGGAAATTATCTGCTGATGAGACAAGTATAATCTTGTATGGACCAATAAACAGAAATAAAATTGCTGCTACCTGGTAAACAGCATCCAGATTTTGCATTCATTCACCTGGGTGTAAGCCCTGCACAATGGTTATACTTGTTAATACAGCTGTGTTTAATTGCAACATCTGAGGCAGCAGAACAGGCAAGCTGACTACAGACTGATTTTTTTTCCCAGTTTGTGATGGATTATACTGCTGCATGATAGGCCCATTTCCTTTGTTAGTGTAAGAATAATGCTGCTGCATTGTCATCTTGGCTGATCATTCAGTTTTGTTCTGTTTTGAGAAGAATAATGTCTGGTGACTCACACCTGAACTGATGGACAAAATATTATGAAATCTAGACCAATCTAGAAAGGTGCTGTCATAAACAAGACATCAGCAGCATCACTTGTTATTTGAGTGAATGTGTGATGGGCTGCAGCATGGCTTTTGAGGCTGGTTCACATAGTTGTGTCCCTGCCACAGGTATTTGATTCCCAGATGATCAAATCAAGCCCCTAGTGAGAATCATGTTCAGGAAATATATGACCCTCCCCTTATAGCCTGGAAAGAAAGGGCAAGTTGCTCAAAGGAGCCCCAGCTTAGAGATTGTTCCCTCTCACCTTCTACTTGGCCTGAAAATCCTTTTAATTCATTGCCAAATTCCACCCTTTCTCTTATTGACTGCTTGGACTTTTTGGTGAAGTTTCTCGGTGTGTGTCTTGCATGCAGTTCATTCACACAGAATTCTAAGATGGGAAAATAGCAAATGGACTAAGAGTATATAAAGCTCTGTCTATAGAGGAAAGCATGGTAGTGATATTTTTTGAGCCTGTTTGTGTACACATCCAGATGCGGACTCTTTCTTGAATCTGCTCTCCTGCTGGTTTCTTCATTTTACTGCTGATCATAGTCATTAACTTTGTGGGACCTCCTGACTACTTGCAACTCAAACCTTTCTCTTCAATTAAATTCAGCTTCAGCCAACTTTTGGTTGAGAAAGTACCAACTTCACACATACAAAAAAATCTGGGTTACTACTCTTGGTATTTAATTCAAAATATTTTATTTTGGTTAATATTAGTATTCAGTGTAAAAATATCTGGTTCATAAATATGACCTCAGAAGTGGGACAAGTCTTTGTTTGCCTTAAGATTGTTTTAGATGCATTTTCCCAAGAAGTATATAAATAAAATGAAACACATCACCATTACTTCAATGGAGCAAAATTTGAGTATGGAAGTGTTCGAGTTATATATAACCTAGTAACCTTTTACAACATCTACTGAATGGTAAAACAATTTTTTGTTTTGACACTTTAATTGGAGCAGATTCTGGAATATTTTCATAGGTAAACCTTGAATACCCAATTGACTCATAGACCAAGTGTTAATATTTGAGCACGTTATACCTGTGATGTTTGTGCACCTTCATTTCGACTTAGGAATGTCACAGTGTTCACTTACCATCTATCCCGCACGTGGGCAAATACTTACATACAGCTTCCTAGCCTGAATACACATGTAGAGGCTTTTTATTCTGATTATTTATGCACTGGTTGCTTAATAAGTGTCAGTGGGTACAAATTAGTACAGTCTCACTGCTCTGGTTTTGGCCACTCATTTATACTGGTGCCTTTTGACACCATTCTTATGTAATTCTGGAATTAGAAGGTGGCCTTAAATAAGAAGCTGGATAGAACTGAGGAGCCCTATATCAAAACAACAACAATAACAACCAAAATAAAAACCCTAAACAGTGTGTGATTTCAGTTTACTTCAAATTGCCCTACCACCTGAATAAAGATGCATCATAATGCAGGTACCGGAGAAGATACTCCAGTAAGAGGAGTCTCATCAGCATATGTCTTGTACATTACTTTTTGTGAGCTCTTACTAGATAATTCAGTAGGGGATTGATTAAAAGTTTAAGTAACAAAAATCTCTATGCATATACTTACTACTTAGTATTCTCTTGGTTTATTTGTGCATTAGAGTGGAAATGATGGTACATGTTCCATTTTCATTTCATGCACAATATGTCATTTCAAAATGTTTATTTACACCACTTGTAAACCAAGGAAGAAAAAGAAGGTAAGGGAAATGCAGAGGAAGCACAGTATCCTATGTTAAGATTAATACACATTTATAGCTCCCTTTTTTTGAGTTTCAAGATAATGGTTTGATACAAACACAGCACATTTCAGTGATGTTTCCTCTTTTGTAGCAAAAGTTCAAACCCAGTTAGATCACATTCTTAGATTTGCTTGATATAATCTAATTGCTATTAAAGACAAAGTCAGTTATAATACTGTCTTAGACTTTACATTCAAAACAATTACATACAATGAGGAGACCTCATTGCTCTCTGTAACTACCTGAAGGGAGGTTGTAGTGAGCTGGGGGTCGGCCTCTTCTCTCGTGTAACTGGTGATAGGACCAGAGGGAATGGCTTCAAGCTGTGCCAGGGGAGATTCAGGCTGGACATTAGGAAACACTACTTCTCTGAAAGAGTGGTCAGGCACTGGAATGGGCTGCCCAGGGAGGTGGTGGAGTCACTGACCCTGGAGGTGTTCAAGGAATGTTTGGACGTTGCACTGAGGGACACGGTTTAGTGAGAACTACTTGTGATGGTTGGACTGGATGAAGATCTTGTAGGTCTTTTCCAACTTTGGTGATTCTTTGACTCTGTGATTCTGAGTAATATTTCAAGAGAATCTCAAAACGAACCAAGGAAGCAGCAACAGGAAGATAAAAAAAGACAGGAGCTATTTTAGTGTGTTTTATGTGCATTTTTACTATCGTATTAATTTATGAAGGCATTAAACAGGCAATGAAAGTTTGATAATAATGATATACAAACATCATAAAACTGCATAATGACTGTCAGCAAAATCAGATGCATAAGTCTTCTATCTGGTCAGTGATCTCTTATAGGTTTAATCAGATTTTTATCTGGATTCCACCATGACACCAGTTATCTAGATAAATTTACTCAGCGATCTGAATTTTCCAACTTCTGACAGGTGACAACCTAATTGACTTTTTTAAAGGAAATTAAATAAAGATTGAAGAATAAAGCGCAAGCAATGTCTTCTGTCCAGTTTTGTTGTGGAACTCTCAAATGAATATGGTGCTGAGAACTTCAAGCAGCAGTGCTCTGATGTGGCCTGAGGGCCTCACTATTTCACCAGAAACTAATTAAGCAGTGTGAAGTGTCTGTTTTGTTAGGAATTCAAAGAGCAAGATGCATTAATTGTGCTGTCAATTTTTCTACCCTGTAACCAGAGATATTAATATAGCTGTGCTGCAGCTTAGTGTGAAGCAGTCCAACGCATACAATCATAGAGTCATAAAATCACCAAGATCGGAACAGAATTCCAAGGTCATCCAGTCCAACCTTCCAGATATCACCAATATTTTCCACTAAACCAGTACAGTATCTAAACATTCCTTGAACACCTCCAGGGTGTAGAATTCTACCACCTCCCTGAGCAGCCCATTCCCAGCTCCTTACCATTCTCTCGGTGAAGAAGTATTTCTTAATGTCCAAACTGAATCTTCCCTGGAACAACTTGAAACCACTCCCTCGTCGTTTCACTAGTTAGATGGGAGAAGAGACTGACCCCCAGCTTGCCACAACCTCTGTTCAGGTAGTTGTACAGAGCTCAGGTTACCCCTGAGCCTCCTCTTCTCCAAACTAAACAATTCCAGTTCCTTCAGCCACTCCTCGTAAGGATTGTGCTCCCCTCACCAGCTTTGTTGCCCGTTTCTGAACATGCTCCAGGGACTTCATATCATTTTTTTGTAGTGAGAGGCCCAAAACTGAACACAGTACTCAAGGCGTGGCCTCACTGAGGCTGAGTACAAAGGGATGATCACTTCCCTGCTCCTGCTAGTAACACTATTTCTGATACAAGCCAGGATACCTTTTGGCCTTCTTGGCCACCTGGGCACACTGCTGGCTCACACTGAGCCAAGCATTGATCAGTACTCCCAGGTCCGTTTCCCCTACACAGTCTTTCAGCCACTCTGCCCCAAACCTGTAGTGTTGCCTGAGTTGCTGTGGCCAAAGTGCAGGACCTGGCACTTGGTCTTCTTGAACTTCATCTATTGGCCTCACCCCATAAATCCAGCCTGTCCAGATCCCTGTGTAGGGTCTTCCTACCCTCAGTCAGATGGACACTTCCTGCCAACTTGGTGTCATCTGCAGACTTACTGAGGGTGCTCTCAATGCCCTCATCCAGCTCATCAATAAAGATATTGAACAGGACAGACCCCAACACTGACCCCCCAATACTGGAGAACACCACTCATGACCGGTCACCAGCTGCGTTTAACTCCATTCACTACCACTCTCTGGGCCTGGCCTTCCAGCCAGTTCCTTACCCAGCAGAGTGTACCTGTCCAAGCCAAGGGTTGCCAGCCTCTCTGTGGGAGACAGTGTCAAAGGCTTTGCTGAAATCTAAGTAGACCATATCAACAGCCTTTCCCTCATCCACCAGCCAGGTCACTACATCATAGAAGGAGATCAGGTTGGTCAAGTAGGACCTGCCCTTCATGAGCCTGTGCTGGCTAGGCCTAATCCCCCAGTTGTCCCGCACATGCCATGTGATCTCCCTCGAGACAATCTGCTCCATAACCTTACCTCGTACCAAGATCAGGCTGACAGGCCTGTAGTTCCCTGGATCTTCCTTATGACTATTCTTGTAGATGGGAGTCACGCTGACAAGTCTCCAATGCTCTGGAACCTCTCCAGCTGACCAGAAACAGTGTTAGATGATGGAAAGCAGCTTGGCTGTCACCTCTGCCAGCTCCCTCAGCACCCTATCTGGCTGGATCCCATCTGGCTCCATGGACTTGTGGCAGTCCAGGTGGAGTAGCAAGTCTCTAACTGTTTCCACCTGAATCATGGGGGGTTTATTCTGCTCCTCATTCCAGACTTCCAGAGGGTAGAGTACCCCAAGGACAACTGATCTGACTTTTAAAGACAGATGTAAAGAAGGCATTGAGAACCTCAGCCTTTTCCTTATCCTCAGTGGTCATGTTCCCCACTGCATCCAGTAAAAGATGGAGATTCTCTTTAGCCCTCCTCTTACTGTTAATATATTTGTAAAAAAAGTTTTTTTGTTTGCTTTTAAACATGATTCTATGACATAATTAACTGCAAGCTTGTTGTTTAGTTCGTTCACAGCTGAAAAGTGGAAATGGGGTGGGATTTTGTTTTATCAGAGGGCCAGTTATCAGATAAGTAGAATATCATTTTGTATTTCCTGCTCTAAATGCCAAGAATTATCAGTAGAACCTAAAGAATAAAAAGATAAAGTATTTGCATATCACCTGTTAAAGACTATGAGGAAACTAGAACTAGATTTCAAAGAACTTCTAGCTTGAGGAAAGGGTAGAAATTTAAGCAAAATCTGTCAGCGTGAAGCACCGGTACTTCTTTGAAACAGCAATGAAAGGAGGTACCTTGGAATAAATTGTCACTAGCATAGTAGAATTCAAAACCACAACTTCCTTGTTATTTTAACATAAAATTCCTTAATTATCTACATTCAAAGTAAGAAAAACATTTAATTCCATTGCTTGTGATCAAGAAGAAAAACAACTTGGACAGTAAATTACTATTTTGAGTATGCATGGCATGCATAGCATCCTTTTACTTGTTGAAGTAAGGGCTGGTGAACACTTCCAATGCTTTAAGGCTTTAACAATTTTGTGAGGGCAGGTATTCAACCTTGACAATAGGATTGTCAATGCATATGGGAAAGGATGGAGTCTCCGGACACTGCAAGGATTGTTGTCTCCCATATGGTGGAACAGCAAGCATGCTGAGAGGTCTAGCCTTACAGTGGCCATCCATGGCAATGAGAGCATACAGCCAAAGCCTGGACTGGCATAGATAACTTTTGTTTATAGATAGTTTGTCTAAGTTAATCAGATTTGTAACCAAAGAGGATTTAAATGATTAGAAGCTTCTGAAAAAAAAACTCTTCTTTGTGTTTATTTTCAATTTCTTTTATGCCTGGAGTGTTTTCCCAGTTTGCTATGGGGTCAGTGTGGACATGCACTTGAGGATAAATAAATAAGATACTGTATTTGGGCCTCCTAAAGATTTACCTGACCTTCCTTGCCCTGAACTTTCAGAAGATCTCAGGAGGTTATGCTGAATCCCATGCATCAGACGACAACTGTGCAGACTTCTTTATGGAGCATGGTCTTATCATGCCATTATGCTGGGCTTTTCAAACTTTATTTATTTATTTATTTCTTTATTAAAGATATAACCGAAAGGGGTGGATGATGATTTGATACCAAATGTGTAGTTTACATAACTACACAAAGTGATCAGAGCACTGAGTTGTCTAACTGATGCAGGTCTTTAGATTTTGAGTTGAATTTTACCTCATTTCTTCCTGGAAACCTGAGGTGGTCGCACAAGGGCAGGTTTCCGTAAGAGGTCAAGGCCAGACTGGCAGGAGCTCAGAAAGTCCAGTTGGAGTGAAACTCTTAAATGGTCTGACTTCTTCCTTGTGCATCTTAACAGTGACATGAGTACAAAGAAGTGCTAAATGTCTAGCATCCAATATGTGAGACTTAAACAATATATAACTCTTCAGCTTTGTGGTGACTTCTGTCTGGATGGAAATGTTGGGCTTGTGAGTCTGGAGGAATGCTGGCTCTGAACATGAAAGCTCTTTATGGTAGGTTGTTGTGTTTTTTTGGATGTGAATTTGGTTTGCTCTGTGAGATGAGTTTGTAGGCTTTAGTGCAAAGGAGTCATGAAACACAGAGTTGAACTGTTATGTTTCTACCTGCTTTTTCACTGAAACTACGTGAAACTTCAGCTTCATGGATCCTGACTTGGAAGATCATGACCCTGTCAGAAAACTCCCTACATTTCATACCTGCAACAAAACCTGCAGAATATCATCTTGTCTCAGATTTCTCTCTAAACATTTTGTCACGACTCTTTTGGGGGAGTTACACAGAACAAATTATCTGGCTATGAGTACACCTCAGCTAAGTTATATGCCTGTTTGTCGGCTCAGCCACACTGACAGACACAGAGTGCCAAGACTTCTCCCACATTTTCAATGCCAGACGCCAGTCAAAGCCTGACACAGAAGGAGAACAGCTCAGGCATTTTTAAAAGGGTTAGATGTAGGATGGAATACATCCTCTTTCAGTTTCTTTTCATATGTGTTTGTGCAATGAACCATCTAAAAGAACAGCAGGTATTTTGTGGAGAAATGCTGGTTGAGAGTCTTAGTATTGTTGGCCCTGTTTATTATAATTTTAGTTAACCTTTATTGGCAGGCTGTCTGAAAATATTTTATTAGTGTCTTCCCCTTTCTCATACAGTGAGCAGCTAATATGGTTTGTTGATTACAGAGGCCCTTTTCATATTCTTTTTATACAGGCAGTTATTGAAAACAGAACTGGGATCCTTCTTCACCGAATATTTACAGGTAGGCATGTGTTTTCTTCCATTTTAATCAGAAATTTTTTGATGTGCTACTGAGCAAAATCCCTTCACCTGCTCTAAATGCCAATACGGAGTCACTTGAAACCATTTAGAGATTTCCATTGATTTCTCTGTGTTGTCATTTATGAGTAAGTGAGATCTAGGGTATATATATACATTTAGATAGTGAAAGCACAGTGCCTGCAATAGCTTTGTGCAGTCAATGTTTTTTGTATGGCACTACCATCTTTCAGTAGATTTCAGACATTCACTTGTAACTTAAAATTTAAATTCCTGAATAAAGCAACTAATTTCATTGTAAGTATGGTTCCTAGGAAAGACACTTAGTAATGGGTACCTATTGAAGCAGTATTCTTTTCTAAGACAGAATACCCGCAGTGCTAGTCAGACATTTGAAGTCAAGGAGCACTTTCCACTGCACAGAGTGGATGCTATGTCATGCAAGCAGTAGGACATTACAGCATTATTTGAAAAGTGCCCCAAGCAAGTTGGACATGGCAGGAAAAGTCCTTCTGTAATTGATCATCAAAATGAAACTTCATCTACTGTCAGAAGTTAAGAAAGATCAAAAGGTGAAATATGATGGCTAATTGAGTAATGTTAGTCTTTATTTTATTTACAGAATCAACTGCTCACAAAAGGCATGGTGATCCTAAGAGACAAGATCCGGTTTTATGAAGGTAACTTGAAGTTTAACATTGCTTCCTGAAGGCAGCTCAGTTCTTTTTGCGAATTCTCCTGTACTGTGGATTAAGAGGTATCAGTCCATTCCTCCAATATGTTGTTCTGATGTACCATGGTGTTCCCAACTGACCTTCATCAGGGAGAAGTGACCGCCCAGGACAGCTAGAGAGTAAAGGACTAATACCTCAGATGTAGGCACTTCCTTCTCCTCCAATTACAGTCTACTCAATATCAAGGAAAAGAGGAAAAACAGAATGATGAGATCCAAGTTAGTTGAAGCGCCTGTCAAAATGCAGAGCAGTGCTGTGGGTTGTTTTAAGAGTTGTTTTGGATTCATGCTTCATAAATGAGGTCAGATGCTCTCTCTTTTTTTACTGTCAAGGCAACATTAAACTGCCTGCACCTTCTGGAGGTGTCACCTCCAGTAAACATCAAGGTAGTTTCTTTTGTGTTTGGAACACTCCAAATTTAAAATAAATGAATAGAGAGGCAGGGGATGAATTTGTGAGTGTGAATGAATTTCTGCTTTTTCTTTTCATTTGTGTCTATGCAAATCTGGAGAAATGTGCCCACTAGAATTAGTTCCCACTGATACAGTTGTATCATTTACTCAGCCTACATTTCTGGGTCCACTCATTCTTTTCCCTGTCAATGCAAGCACTGCAAAAAAACTTAAGCCAGGGTAGGTTTTGAATTGATCTATGTGAATACAGAAAGAAAGGTATCTTCTCAATGTGCCAGGGGCAGTGCATGGGAAAAATGCAGCAGGGGCAGATGTGTTTTGCCTGGTCAACTTTCAACCAATGCTTCCTATTGATGGCCACCCTCATTTCATGTCCTATGTCATTCTGCAGCTTTTAGATGTGTTATTTAGTATGCTATTTTGTCTTAGATGTAGGCATACAGCATTAGAAAGTGACATGATTTTGGAATATTTCCAAAGATTACTGAATATGTAAGGTCTGAAGATCTTTTAAGAGTCTTTTTAAAGAAAGGTGGCTTTCCTCAAGCAGAGCTGCAGTCATAATATCACTTAGTATAAATATACTGTTTTAGCAGTATCCTGGAGACAACCATTTCCATTCATTTCAGCTCTCTCTAAATCTTAAATGTGACCTTTCATTACTGGTACAACAGTTGATGGGATTAAGATGGTGCTATAGGATCCAGCTTTTCTGATAAAAAAACAGTAGCCCAGAATGCAACATAATAAGAACAAATTTCACATTACAGTACTCAAACTCTTCTGAGCAAAACACTGAGTTCCTCAGTTACATGGAATAACATCTTGGAGAGCACAAACAGAGCTTTAAGGCTTTCAAGGTCTTTGTAGATGCTTTGTGATTCACAAAGAAAGTCATTTTTAAGGATCAAATTGGTAAATTAGATGCAGAGAACTACCAAAGTTAAATCCCTCGTTCTTAAGGTTTTACTAGCTTAAAAATCAAAAATACTACCACTGATGTTTGATGTCCATGCTGAGAAAAAACAATTGGAATGTAAGACCAGTAAGTGACTTTCAAATATAGGAGTGCTTTTATTAAATACCAAAATTTCAGCAAGCTGGGAATTTTTTAATTTGTTGAATCATTTTATGTTTTCTCTTTAAAATATGATCAGAACTGCTAGTTACTATTAAGTCAACCAAACATACGCTTAGAAAAAAAACCATGGAAATGTCAACTCACTAAAGGATATAGGAAGGTAGCTGCAGTTCAGGAATCTAATTTAGAGGCAGAAATCTTCCTGGCACAAACTTTTCTATTACCTTACCTTTTGAGTTGCTGGTCAATGTGAGTTTCCAGGGCTGGAATCTGGTTTCACAGCAGCAAAGGTGAAACGCTGTGGAGTCCATCCCATATTTGCTGACCACATTCCTCTCTCAAAATATCTGCCACTAAACTGGAAGCACAGAAGGAAGCTCCCATTAAGAGCAGGTCCCCCCCTCCTTGGTCTGTAGTGGTCCTTCCCTCAAATCTCAGGTTTTCCTGCATCTGATGGTATGGGTGTCCATGTAAACTCGGTGTTGAATTTTTCAGAAGAGAACAGATCATTTGAGAGCACACATTGGAGTGGTTTTGGTCTGCAGGAAGTTCTGAAAATTTCAGCCTTTGTTTTGAGAAAATGGTATTTTAGCCTTCTATTTCCTTCAGAATTTTCAGTTAACTTCAGGAAATGCTGTGAAGAGTACAATGTGCATTTCAAGTCATACAAAACTGACAACTTACCCTTCACTAAAATGAGCATTTAAAGTAACCTAGCTTTCTTGAATCAAGCAAATACTTAAGGTAAACATAGGACTCTATGCCTGACAGTAAAAGAAAACATAATCTTGAATTGATCAAGAAGTCATATTCCTTGATGTGAAAGATGCTAATCATCACCACACTACAGAAATTCCTCCTCAGCCCACAGTAAAAGGCCTGCCTGGTGAGTTATCTCTGCAGCCTTTCTAAGCTACTGCACAGGAATCCATCCCTTTATAAAACAAGCTGCCCACAACGTGGAAGAAATGTGCTGTACTAAAGGCATGCTTATCACAACCATGTATTTCTACTTTGTACAATTCTAGGATCAAAATTTGAAAAGGACTGAATCTAAGTATTCAGCACCCACATTTGGTTCCAGATTTTTTAAAGGCTTCATTTCCATTTAACCTAAATTTATGGGGAGCTAATTTATTTAACTGTTTTTTAAAATCTGCCCTTCTGGCTTGGAGTTATTTGGGTTCTCCATTAAGATCAGGTTTCCTCTCGCTGAAACACAGTTTTGTATGAAGTTTATAATGCAATGGTATTTATTACAATTACTACTTCCACAGCTGGTAGGAAGAAGACAAATTAAAAAAAAACCCTGAAAATGAGAAGACCCTTTTCAGTCTAGTACAGGAGTGTGAAGGAGAGAGAGAACCCCTGTCTGATATTGCAGATATGAAGTTCTTGAAGTGGATCATCAGCTGCAGTATAGCATAGTGATCTGGATCTGGATTTGTCACTGAAAGCACTCTATGTCATCAACCCAGGAGCTGCAGCTGGGCCAGAGCTGCTGCTGTTCGTCATGCATTTAAAAATGCAGCAAGATGAAGTATCTCATAATAAAGATTGGCACTTGTCTAACTCAGAGTATAGGTGCTTTCATGCAGATTTTCTTAGTGATGTGTGTACATTCTAGACAAAATGCTCCCTGTCTGAACCTTAACTAATGCTGTAGTACAAATATGAATAGTTTCTGATTCTGAAACCAGTCTTGAGATTGCTATTAAATTTGCATCCTAATGAGTCATGTCATATCTGAATGCCTCATGTCATTCACGTATTTATCTCCAGAATACTTGCTGGTGTGTGTGCAGTTGTCCCCAGTTCATGGGTGAGGAGCAGAAGGCTACTGAAGAGGTTGCTTCTGTTCACATAGGCCTCTTGGGCCTGCATTCAGCTATCAAGCCAGAATTTCTGTCCTGCAGCTCTCAGGTCCCGCCTTTGCCTCTGTGTTTTATATAAGATGTGAGGAACTCAGTGTTCAGCTTGGTTGTATGATCCAGGGTTTCTCCAGCCTCTCCTGTGAAGGCTTCTAGGTAGCTGCAACTGGAAAGGAAATGAAGAAGGTCACAGGGAACTCATGTCATTGCAGATTTGATGCATCCTTTGAAAGCTAAAGGATAGTGAAAAGCCTGCAGCATTCTCTGCTTTCCATAGACCTTGGTTGAGATCATCTCTGTAAGGGTAGATGCAAGGAGGCCAAAAGGTTAATCTATGGGGTTGCTTTGTAGAAGCATCTCTACAGAGTGAGGCTTTCTCTGCTGCCTTGTGACTTGAAGTGCAGAGAGAAACATGGTGGGGGAAAATTTCCTGCAGGAATGCTTCTACATTTAATCTGCTGTGTCCTCCTGCTGCTGTTTCCTGCATTTTTGTCCAGTTGGTATTAGTGCAGGAAGAGGAGGAGTCATGACTGTGTATTCTTCACAAGGTTTTTCTGCATAATCTTGTATCTCAAGTCACTGAGTTTAGTAAAAACATTAGTTTTGTCATCTGAAAAGACACAAATATTGAATTATTTGATGTTCTGAAAGAAATACAAATTCCTTGTTACTGAAAGTATCTGGTAAATGATTCATCAAATAAAGCTAGCAGAATCACGTTTTCAGTGAGCTGATTAAAACCAAAACAGTTCACTAATTCGTTTTATGTTTTTGCAGGGCAGAAACTGCTGGATACCTTAGCTGAAACCTGGGATTTTTTCTTCAGTGATGTCCTGCCCATGCTCCAGGCTATTTTCTATCCTGTGCAGGTGAAAAATTACACTGTTACTATAGAATCTTGAAAAACTGGAAAAAGCAACCTTACTGGTTCATCAACGGATTGATGCAATCCTAAACTCTCTCTCCTCGGGCCAACCTTCCATTACAGCTGTTCTGTATAGACAAGTTATGCAAATAAGTCACTTATGCAAACAGAGATTTGAAGTGCTCGGGTGAGAAAGATGAAGGGGAACTTTAAAAATAGGTATAGAGTACAGGTAGGATGACTGGTCCTTATGTCAGCTCACACTAGAAGTCCATAAAGGTCCTGTACAATAAACTAAAATCTGCACACAGGGAAGTAAGTGGAGCTGTGTTGACTTCAATACACACATTTCCTCCTCTGCCATATGAATGTCTGTGAAGTACCCCCACTTTTGAGAAGGAGGTCAAATTCTATACTACTTACAATGGAAAACAATAGTCATTAAAGTTAGACAAGTTAACTTGAGTTCAGAGTTTGACTCCAGTAATTTCAAATCTGTATTAGGTACTTGGTCTGATGTGAATGAAGGCTCAAACTTCTAACTTACTGATGGTCAAAAGAGTGTTGTTTTTTTACTGAAGTCCTAAGGGAATTTATCCCAGATAGTTATAAGTGACCTTCTAGAGTTACTCTTGGATACCTATAGATTTTATTTGGGTGTTCACTGCCTAAGCATATCCGGGAAAGCTTTGGAAACTTTCTTTAATTTTGCCAAATGGACTTTATGCCTGAAGTGATTGTGCAGAGGTCATCAGTATTACCATTTTGCAATTAACTGAGTTAATTGAAGGCATGAAATATGAATTCAGTGGAGAAGTTGCAACTTTACAGAAAATTTGATTCTGAAAGAGGAGTGCTCTGAAATCATATGTAGTGCTAGTTCACAGACTTGTGTCTGCCCAGTAGAAATTTTAAAATGGTAGAGGGGAGTTGATATTAAAATCTGTTAGAACATCATGATTTTTCATAGTGACACATAAGCTAAATCCAAAGTGTTTAGTAACCTAGGAGTGTAGGTAGGTTCTTAACCTGATTTTAAAAAGTGCTTAACTAAATCATAACTCCGATGTTTTTGAAAATTGCTCCAAATACCTCTTTTCGGTGTTGTGTTCTTGAGACATTTGAAAATAATCGATCAATGCAAATCTTTTCATTTTTTAAATGGAAATAATCGCTTTAATTTTCAAAGAAGCCTGAAGGGGATAAAAGCCCTAAATCCCGGATAATTTCAAATAGATCTAGATCCCTGATGTTCTAAGGTTACTTCCAAAAACCTAACTGATGTTCATGCACTCTTGAAATTCTATTCACTGACAATTAAAGCAGATTTGGGGGCTTTCTTTACATTAGTATAAATAATTACACAAAATGAAAAGGAATGAGGGTATGGAGGAGTCTGTCTTTAGTCTAAGCTAATCTAAGTCAATGCTAGCTGAAAACTAGACTTTTCAGAAGTGTTGGTATTTGACTGGCAGCACTCAAAACTGCAGGCAAGAATATGCATGTACAGCCTCACATGTCCGAGGAAAAAGCCCTAATCCCAGCAACTCCCAGCAACTGGAACAGTTTTACAATTTCTCATCAGGCATAAATGATGTGCTGTTAATCTTTGTGGGCAAAGCTAGCATCACATTTTTCAGATAAGATTTTTCTAGACAAGGTGTGATTCTTGTACTGCAGAAAGATATCTTGGAAAATGCAGTATGGGACTTCAGCTTAGTTCTTGCCTTATATTGAAAACTCTGAAGCTGAAGAACATTGGGATCCACAGGTGGGCTGAGTCAGGAATTATACCATAAATTGAAGAGTGCCCAACCACTACTCAAAATCTTGAGAAATACTGGAGATCCAGCCCTGCTTTTTCATCCCTACTTTCTTTTATTTAACATACTATATGTTTCTTTGATGTTAAAGTACAGTATGTCATTATATATCCTGCACTCAGATAAGATTTCCACCTCTCCTCCCCTATCTCTCATAATCTTCATATGTAGCTGTACTCATTCATTGTCTGCACATTCAGAACTTCTGAATCAAATTCACTGTGCAGATTTGTGGGCTGCTCTGTGTCCTTTGTTGTATGTCCTCTGCTTTTCACTCAGGTTTACTGTTCTTGTAATCCTTCAGAAGTGGAGGAAAGACTGAGGATATGGAAACTCGTTTTCACAAAATTCATAGTCCATTTTTCTTTGTTTCTGTTCCAAGGGAAAGGAACCCTCAGTTCGGCAGCTGGCTCTTCTGCACTTTAGGAATATAATTACCCTCAATATTAAACTAGAAGATGCATTATCACGTTCCAGAGCGAGAGTTCCACCTTCTATTATTCAAATGCTGCTAATACTCCAGGTACATTGATTTTTTTTTTTCAGACTGTTTTCTTTATCTGTCTTTCCTTACTGTATTGCTCAAGTCTACTGTAGTGGCTTCTGATTTTAATCCTTCACTGAAAAGTTCTTACCCCAAATTCTATAGCTTCTGTGTAATTAAATTTAGTCTTGATAATATCTGGATCTGCAGAATCTCAGATTGCATGCCTAAGATTCAGGGGGTCCAAGAACACAGTGGTTTTGAAACCATAAGGCTTAAAATAAGAAGTTTTGCAAGCAGACCAGTGTATGTGGTAATAACATGACTTTCATGAAGTGCTATGTGCATTAGCTGTTCTGGATATGAAGATTCACATCTGGAGTAGGCAACAAAACAAATTTGCAATTTACAGTCATATTTGGTCACTAGAAAGAAATTCAATCAAAACTGTGAACACAATAACATTAAAACCAAACACTGGTACTTGCTTTCTGTGTTAAAAGTTTTATTAGTAGTGAAGAGGAGGAATTCAGGTCAAAAAGCAAGTGTATAAAATTGTTGTCTTAACTGAAGAAAGGCATGGCCTTGTGTTGAGAAGGAGGGTGAGACAGAGAGAGGGAGAGACCCAGGAGTGGATTTCCTATGGAATGGGAGAAGTTGATATTTTCTTGGTTGGTTATTTTTTTAATAAACAAACAGATTTACAGCAAAAAGGATATGGTTTCTCACGCTTAAGATTATTTTTTGCTTATCACCACTATGAATTAGTTCTGTGTCTGGAGTGATTTTAAAGGGCTTGATAATCTAAAGGCTGATGATGAAAATGGAGCAAGAAGATGATCTCCACTTCGTCAAGAAATGGTGTTTCATTCAGGCGATTACAGAGTGCATTTGTTGAGGTGCATAATGGTGTGTTTAACTTAGCTTTCTCAAAAAAAAGTTCCTTACACTATAGGACTGCCTGGTTGCCACTTACTACCTTTCTACCTAGACTCCCTCTCACCAAATGTTTATTGAAACTGCAGGCTGATTGTGACACACTGACATTGATATCAGAGATATTAAGATTCCTATGAGTTCCTTGGAAATTAATGTCTGGAGAGAGGAGAGGAACCTCAGGGAAAAATTGGAGTATGAGCTTAACTGCATAATGATACTTCAAAGAATTCACATAATTGAACTGTGAACCCAACTGTGTTAATAGACACCAGAGACTCCACATGAGAGAATACCATTGTGAAAATCTTAATCACAGGAGGTTTTCTACCAAGCATCCTTTCTTAGACGTTAGGTAAACTGTCCATCGGAAACCAGCTTCAGAAGTGTTGTTACTGACATCTGCTAGCTTTGTTGTGGTTTCTTCTCTAAAGGATCTGCATTAGCTATGGGCATGATCCTGCTTCAAATGAATTCCATGGTGAGCTAGGAAATGAACAACATCCTGATTCAGAAAGTTCATGCGGAGTCCTTTGCCAGGATCAGTGCTACAAGAAGCAGTTTGTTGACAAATCTGCTTTCTTCAACAACCAAAAGAGTTAACAAGTTGGATGCATGGTGGAAGGACAAATCCATTCTCATTGCAAAAATGTCGGTGGAAATCAATAAAAAAATGAGAGGGAATTTGCCCCTGAGTGTTCATTTCTGGATATGTCACCTACAGTTTTGTGGTGGGGATGGTGAAAGTCCTTTATTGGCAGTAGCTCTGCAAAACTTGTGGTTTAAAATCTAATGGAAATTACAGGAAAAGGACAGAAGAGGATCTGGGAAAGAGCTATTTACGTGCTTAGCTGTGTTTGTCAATAACTGAACTTCAGAGCAAAGGCTTTTTCCCAAATGCAAATGTCACATTAAACAAAAGCAATTTTTATATGTTTATGACATAATAATGGAATTTCCTTAAGATAGATTAAGTCAACATGTGAATAAGACTGGAAGCAAGAGAACAACAGTTCAGCTGTCCAAAAAGTATATGGTGACCTTGTGTGTATAAATATCCCAGACAGAGAAGATGCTTTGGTGTAGGCATTGTTTAATCCCTATTCTGTCTGCTATCTGTATCACTTTTGTAAGAAGCTCGGTGACACTGCAGCAGACTCCATGGCTGGAAGATGATTCTAGTGGCCCTGGACAAAGTGCTGAACTTGCCATGGAATTTCCCCTTTTCTGTCCCTGAAAATGTTGTGCAGTCACATTACATAATTACGGAGTAGGTCATACTCTTCAGGACAGAAGCTGTAATGTCAGCTGAAGGTCACAATTTGACAAAGGCACATGCTTACATGTACCAGTCTGGCCTGTTAGACTCGATTAAAAAAGCAGAGGTTTGGTAACTAGTACAGGGTGCATCTGATACTGCTCATGTGTTATCTTGTCATAATGTAAAGGTAGAGCTCTGTCAGTCTGGCAGAAGACACTTTCCTTATGGAGGGAAAAGGAAGCTTTTTAAAGAGGAAATAGAAGCAGCAGCAGTCTTTGGATTTGATTCACAAGGCAGGTTGCTGATCCAGCAAAGCTCAGTAGGCAAGCATTTTACCTGAACATGGTTAGCTTCACTGGCTTCAGCACGTGAGCAACTTTGTTAGCCTCTGTGTGGTTACTGACCTATTGCAAGTTTCATGTGTTCCTTGCTTGCTCAGCTGGCACCACTCTAGCAAGGAGATTAAAGCAGCCTCTGACAAAGACCTCCTGGATAAAAGGTACCAAGAGTTGAAGTTGATCCCCCTACTTCATTGTTTGAGTAATTGTTTTGTCTTCTTTGTAGCAAATCTTTCTTCCTGTCCAGAGTAAACTATTTGCTGAAAATGTGTCTGCCAGCTATGCACTTAATACTGTAGTATGGAAGTAGCGCCTTATACCACTGATACTTTCTGCTGCCAGCATGGCCTGACCCACTTACAGAGAATGAACTGAAATGTTAATCCTTTGTGGCCACTTAAGTGAAAGTGCCTCCAGGATGCTCCTGTTTATGTGGCAGAACCTTCAAGAACAGATTTGTGATTGAGGGAAGTAAAAGAAGAGCTAAAAACTTTTGAGCACAGATATATGCACTGTAGTGCATATCATAGAATCACAGAATCATAGAGTGGCCTGGGTGGAAAAGGACTACAACGATCATCTAGTTTCAACCCCCTTCTATATGCAGGGTCACCAACCACTAGACCAGGTCTGCCACATCCACATCAATACATTGTGTTATCAGTCTCACCTCAATGACCTTTCTTTTTGGGTGGAATTAGGAAGGTGGAGAAAGAGGCGTAAACAGAACAAGAATCAGAAGAGAATTTTCTCCCATATATTGTGTGAAACAAAGAGAGTAAAAATACTGCCAGAGGGTAAACAATCTGCCTTATTTCCCAAAACACGTATTGTCTAAGAAGACTTGTGCCACTGAACCTGGAATATCTTGTCTCCAGGTATCTTTTTTCTTGAGATCTGAGAAAGTCAGAAGCGGAGAATTAAAGAACGTTTATCTGCATCTTTTGGTTGACATCAGGATTATTTGAGTTCACAGAATGTCTCTAGGTCACCCGAGATATTTCAAAACTATAGAAAAGCATAGCACAACAATTCGTGCTGAGGGATGAGGCCTCACTGAACTTAAGATCTGAAGAGAAAAATAAAACTGTGGTTTCCTTTTCGGCTTCTCTGAGCTTCATTTGAAATGCCTTGTTCATTTTCTCTCTGTAAAAGGAGACAATATAAATACTTAAAATCACCCACTGGGACTTGTTTGTTATCTCTAGAATGTTCTAAACATACATGGAACTCCTCGCACTTAGAAAGGGGTGGAAAAGCACATTGCAAGACCTGAAAGTAGATACAAAGACTGCTGTTTTTCCATCTCAGCAACCACACAGCAAACCAAAGACAGCACAGTGGTTAGAAACAAAATACCCTTTTCTATCAGAAAACTGCAGGGGTCTGTCTGTGGAAAAACAGAATTTCTAAAAGACTGTGATGTCTGTAAGTGGGAGTCAAGTCACTGTGACCATAGGATTTTGAATTTGGTGATTGCTTTTGAGAAGTTGTCCTACTAAATCTTTTGGACCTGAAGCATAGGTTGAGGGTGTGAGGTTTATGCATACCTTTATTTTCTTCTTTTCTTAGTTTCAGCTGGGACAAAATTGTTTTCTTTACAGTGTCTGGTATGATGTTTTGTTTTCACTCTCAGAGAAAGACAATGTTGATAACACACCGATGTTTATAGTTACGGCTAGGCAGTGTTGTACAGAGCCAAGGCCATTCACACTGAAGGGTCCAAGGAGCTGGGAGGGAATAGTATTAGGACAGCTAACTTAAACTGGCCAAAGGGTAGTGTATGACATCGTCATATATGAGTGTATGTAACAAGTGATACACGAGCAATTGCTCACTATCCCCTCAATGATGCCCAGTTCGCCCCCTGAGCAGCAGAAGAGAGTGAGATGAACTCTCACTCCCTTCAAAACTCCTTCTGCATGATGTCATATGGTATGAAATATCCCTTTGGCCAGTTTAAGTCAGCTGTTCTAATACTATTCCCTCCCAGCTCCTTGGGCCCTTCACTGTGAATGTTGAGTGCTATCAGGTGCATATATATATGTGTACATATATAATATGTACACACACACATTATATATATATACACACACACGGCTTTAACTATTATCCTTTTCCTTTTCTTTTAGTAAGTAGTTCTATTTCACCCCACAAGTTCTACTTTGTTTTTTTTTCAGTTCTGTCCCCGATCTCACTAGGAATGGAAGGAAGAGTGAGCAAATGACTGTGTGGTGCTCAGCCACCTGCTGGGTTAAACCACAACACTTCTCTACTTTCCTCTTAATTTCTGGTTTATAAGATAAAAATAAAAATAAAAGGAAACCTATAAATAAATATATTGCAGACCCTACAGAAGTATAAATCAACAAACAGAAAACTTTGCTTCCCTTAGGTAGTGCAAGAATGTGTATTCCTCCTTCCTATTAAAAAAATGCTTTGTCTGTGTTTGCATCAGCCTCATAGGCATGTAGGGTGCCAGATCAGAAATCTTACAGCCAGGATAGTTCCTGACAAGCAGTGAAGATCCTGCCTTTGTTTTATATTGATATAAAGGAATCTGAAAATTTCTAAGCAATGTCCTCTATCTTATTCTGTTGAGTTTGTTGTTTCTGAAAGTGCAGTTTGTAGCAATGAAATTGTTATGCTGGAATGAATTTGTAGGACCATGATTTTTATCAAGGCATACCATTCATTTTTTGTAGGAAAAAGATCCTTTTGAAAGCAAATCTTGGTGTTTTCACTAGTGAGGAGTACTTTTCATGTTTGATTTTGCTTTTCTTCATATGATTTTTATTATTGTGTTAGTTTGCAGATGCTGGGATATATTTCTGCATGGAAGCAGTAAAAATGCTGCATTATTTCATCTATGTCTTGGAGTATTACCTCAAGCAGGTTCGGATGTGCTATGCTGGTGGCTGGGATGGGGAGCTGGGAATTAATGGGAGAGTTCTAAAAAAAATGTCAGCAGCAGACCCAGTATGACATAGAGGAACAAGAAAAGTCTAAATGTGTGTTAAAGTACTGCTGACACTTCCGTGGGCACCATGGTGCCAAGACAGGAGTTCCAAGTACGCCATGTGTCCCAGCCAAAATACACCTTTATTCTCTTTCTTTCATGTCAGTCAAAAGTGATTCCCCTGCCACAGATAGGCACAGTAATGTAAGTGACAAGGCCACAAGCCAGGGACAGCTGGGGGCTGTCCTTTTTCTAGCTGTAGATTTGTAGTTAAAAAGAGAAACCACATCAAAGGCATTTTTCCCCTCTAATGCTTTTAGCTCAGTTTCCACCTTGTGCTTAGTTTGAGGCTTGCCACAATGACACCTTCTCTAGGTGTGGAGGCAGGGAGGTGGGGATGGATGCTGCTGAGCACTCCATAAGTTTGTCTGACAGTGGGCTTCTGCAATCATAATTGCATCTCAGTCATTGCTTTCACTCAGCAGACTTGGAAAGGTGTGTGCTCATGTGGATCTTCCTTATTACCATGGCGGTGAAAGTCCAGGGTCATAAATGAAAAGAACAGATCACATTTTGAAACTGAGCATTCATTAAAACTAGCTCTCAACATTTAACAGCACTATGCGTTGCCATTTTTCTAACTGTAAGCAGTGGGGAAAAAAAGGAAAGCAATGCAAACTGTTCTGTTGTTATGCTGTATATGAACTTGTCTCATTAATATCATGGCATAATCCTTTAAATATGTGCATCTTGTTCATCATCTTCACAGAGAGGCAGCGTAAGTCAATTCAAGACAACATGACCACAGCCTTGCCTGCACCAATTAAACACAATTGTGTTGGAAGGCAATTTGCACTGTGCAAACTCCCTTTGAGTGTATGTACATGGTGCATTTTGAAAGTACCTTGCTTTATGTAAAATGTCACTTCTGTGAGGAATGCCAAAGGCATGGCTCTGAATCTGTCTTCTTTGAGCTCAGCTGTTCCCATCCCTCCAGAGCTGCACTGACTGTCTGAATACTGTCTTGCTCTGTGGCATTATCCTAAGAGCTGCATCTGCTCAAGCCAGGTTGATACATGTTTAACCTGAGCTACACCCAGCAGTCCTTACTAAAATACCTTGGAGTTAGCCTCCATTGAGCCTGGACTATTAAAACCAGTGCAAGTTCATTTGTAAGCAAATCTTGAACTGATAAAATAGAGTTAAATTGGTAAAATCATTTTTAACTTGAATTAGAACATCCCTGCAGGCTCCATAATTTTATTGAGTGAGAGGTGGAATGCTTTACCTAATTACATTAGTTTGTACAAATGCCTTTTGTGGACCTACTTAGGCTAGTGAACTAAACCCAGTATAAAAGGCAGTATAGGAATTTTTACCATTGAAAACTGAGTAGGGAGTGTTCCCACGGTGCAGAAATCCTTTGAGGCAGGGTGCTTTAGTAGTGTAATTCATGGCTTGTCTACAGAGGGAATGTAAGAAAGTTTAGCTACCCTTTAAAGAAGATTAATTAAACCTCGTTAAAACTTGGTATGGGTACTAATTCTGAGAATTAAAGGACTAGGAGAGTGGAAAGATAGATGAATGACACTTTAATTCTACTTCAGAGGCCAGTGCACAATTTATCTAAAGAGGTTCCTGTTCTTAGTGAATATTGCTTCATTTTCCTGAGTGCCTCCAGGCAGACAAACCACTGGGGAATCACAGCAGCTGGTTCCCAGAAGCATCAGTCACTTCCCAGCCCTCACAGCCATTGACCTGTGAGCCCAGTGCCACCAGACCTTGTGTGGCACCTGCCAGCAGTGGTGACACTCAGTGCTAGGTGAAGGAGGACAGCGGGATCTCCGTGCACATGGTGTTTTCAGGCAGGTCGCGAGGCTAACTAATGCTTTGGGCAAGGCATCTGTGAGCAGCATCTCTTGTCTGGATTCACCTGGCACTGCTCACGAAGAGGGCTGCTGGAAGCTCATCTTTGCAGGAAACTCTTTCTCTGACCTCAGTTTTCCTCTCCCTTCTTCAATCATGATGGACCAGTCCCAGCAGCAGCCTGTTGCAGTGTGCCAGGACACACAGCGAGGCTGTGGTTGCGACTGATGAACATCTCTTGGTGATGCCCAGAGGCAGCAGTAAGTTAAAGGAAGGCAGTAGAAAATTGTGGATGCCCCATCCCTGGAGACATTCAAGGCCAGGCTGGATGTGGCTCTGCACAGCCTGGTCTAGTGGTTGGTGACCCTGCACATAGCCGGGAGGTTGAAACTAGATGATCACTGTGGTCCTTTTCAACCCATTCTGTGGTTCATATGATTCTATGAAATGCAGGCGCAGTGAAGTGGACAGCCAGGTGGTCTGGGGGCAGATGGCATGGCCAGCACTCCCAGTTTGAGAGATGTCTTTTCCCCAGTGGCAGTTGGGAGCAGTTTGCCTACACCAGTGCGAATGGCAGTGTGTTGGAAAAGTCCCACATATGTAATTAAAGAGTGAAAAAAATTGTTTCTTGTGTGAACTGTTTGGAAGCAGTTCTGACAGCTGTTTGCTTTCCTTCAGGAATGATTTCTCCTGGGGTTTTGTTGTTTGCCTGTTTCTTCAACTATGCTATAGAATTTTATTGTTATGGGAAGCTATAATTTTCCATTTAAACCGACAGGGTGCTTAAAACAAATTGCACAGATTTTCCTCACCTCTGACATCTCCCTAGAAGATGCTTTGGAAAGGCAAAGAGTTGTGAAAGATATGGAAGCCCCTGCTCTGAAATGCTACACAAGCCTATCCCTGGGCCTACTCTTGCCCCTTCTGTGGCAGCTATTGCCAGAAGTCCATGGTACAGTGTGTTGCAGGCTGGTGGTGTGAAGGCTTGCACAGGGGGTAATTGCTTTGTGGTGTATTCTAAAATAAAGGACTGTACATCTCAATCTGCAGTAGATAGGGGAGTGGCTGAGTGAGTATCTTGGAGTCATCCTCTCTCTCATGGCGAGTGGGGAGTGTGAAATGTCTTCCGTCAGGAGTTTCGCAGCCTTACCCTGAGCTCTGTTGTGGCTGCAGAAGTAACAACTGCATGGCACAGTGATATGCGTACTGTGAAATTCATTAACTTGCCACTACCCAGTAATTACAAGCAATTAAAAGGCAAACAGTTAATCATGTGACTGTGCAGGCTTCAGATTATGCTCTTTGATTGAAATCTCTCTGTTGCCAGCCATCTGTTGTTGCCAGTGAGCTGCCTACTCCTTGCTGCAAATCTTCCTGGGGTGCAGGTTGGGATCATCCTGCCTAGGGTCAGGCAGCTGGTCACTGTGGAGTGGCCCTGATACCAAGCAGCCTTGCTGTGGCTGTGAGTGAGCTCACTGGCCTTTGCAGTGCAGTTTTGCTGAGACTTGACCTTTTGTCAGAAACAGAATGGGAACTGCAGTGAGAAGAGGCATGAGGAGGTGGGGGGGGGGGGGGGGGGGGGGCTGCCTTGCCCCCTTGTCCCTCCAGCACTGCTGCTTTTTAGTGTTTGCTAATCCAAGTGCAATTTTAGAAAATGCAAGCATACTGGAATTGAGAAGATACTGGCAAAAGAGTCATAGCTTAGCCTGGCTGAAGTCTGTCAAGAAGATATTTTGCAAAATACAGCTGTTGCTCTCGGAGTAGCTCTCACGTAACACCAGTTTACTTTCTATTTCTTGTGAATCTAAGAGCTGTCAGCTTCTTCTGCTATGGTGCTTCTCCAAGCTTCTTGCCAGTATGGATAGATGGAGCCTTCCTGTGTAGGGCACTGAATAAACACAATGGAAATATGCTCTCTGCAATAAAGATTTGCAGCCTGATAGGAGACGGGGAAATATATGGATGGGCAGATGGATAGCGTAACAAAACAAGGAGTCAAACCTACTAGTACTGATCTATGGCAAATAATTTCTTGTTGTCCGTAGTGATCCAGATGTCCTCTAGAAAGGGCAATGAGGTCTTTGTCCTCTGTGGGCTGTAGGTTGCTTTTTGAGTTCCAAGAATGAAGATAAATCTCTCATTCCTCCTGTATCACTCATGAGCCTTTCTTGTGGTTTCATTGTTCAGCTACAAAGAACAAAGGCTTTGAAGAAGGGGTATTTCCACTATTTCTCATAGTGTCTGAATCACACAAGGCTGGGTATTTAGGCAGGAAGAAACTAATGCTGCTTGACTAAAGCCCCTGTTTTCCAGAGAAGGAACTGAGCAGCAGTGTGGTCTGAAAAGTTGTATAATATGATTATGTATTTTTCAGAACTGCTAACATTTAAAACAGCAGCAAATAGAAGGACTATTCCAGCAGGCAGCTGTGAGCTGTTATGCAGATTAACTTCCAGCGTCAGACAGCTTTGAAGACAAATGGCTTTCGTTTAAGTAGCAGGGTTGTATCTTCAAGAGGTACATCAGAGGTTCAATTGACGTCAACCACACGTTTTTTTTCCTCCATGTTAATGTATCGCAGTTGTTGTGAGAGCTGCTGTGTCACTGATGGGCCACAATGTGGAATCGATAGTGTGACAGGTAGCTAGGATGGAGAAAGGATGGGCAGCCTGCCTGACTGCTTAGGGTGGATAGGGCTTCTGGAAGATGCTGCCTCCTGGTTCACAGGGATGAGTTGGTGGGCATGGAAATTGTCACCATCACTACTAGCAAACACGGGAAAAAAAACATTCAGAAGGCACAGCTAACGTGTTCTCCATTAATTCCTTTCTTGAGTCCCCTGCAAAGGTTGAAGTGGCAGGGAGGATGCTGAGGGATGAATACTCATTAATGATTTAGGAGAGGAGAGTGGCTGTGAAAGACAGCATCGGAAATCCTCACAGGTAGGTAACAGCAGTCAAGTTAGTGTTTGCAGAGCTTCAAAAGCATTTCTTAGATGTCTTTTCAAAAGAAGCCGGATGCACTGGGGGAGGGCTCTACAATCTTTTTTTTCCTGTTCAAGTCCCCACCTGAAAATAAATGTGTGATGGATTTTCTTATAATAAATGTTCAATGAGAAGAAGCTCAAAGACAAGACTCTGTAAAAGACTTGAATGCTCAGAGTTAAAAGTTGTCAATTCCCCAGCAAGGCGAGATGAGCTTAATGTGTACAGATCAGAGAGAACTTCAGGAGGGAACCTGAGAGAAATGAGAGGTTTCACTCCCTTGGCCATTAAATGTCACATCTCGTTATTTGGTGATGCACAGGATGATCTCTGCGTGGGGCTGCACTTGCTCTTCTGTGCACGCCTGTGTTTGCCTCTGAGTCTAATGTGGCTTTGCCACAGCTTCTAGAAATGCAGACAAACTAACTCCAGCTCAAGTTTATTCCATAAACAGCTCTTCAGAGACACTCACTTATGCATAGATTCATTTGATGTGTTGTCAAAGTCACATTAATTAGCTTATTTGACTGGAATGATTGCAGTTCTTATCATGGCCCAGAGGAGACTCTTAGCTGGGAATCAGACAACCTCCGGCCCTAAAACTATGAAAGTTGAAATGCATAGCATTATTTTTGCTGGATCTTTTTTAGCAGACTGGCTGCTCGGCTTCTGCAGGATGCTAACCAAAGTCTCAAAGTAACTTCCTTACTTCTAATCATTTTATATCATTTATCTTCGGTCTTCATCTTCTGCTTTGTTTTTTTTTTTTTTTTTTGCAATCTCATATAACATTTTCAAGAAAAGTAGTGTATTATATTTCTGTGGGTCAGAGAAAGACTAGCCTCTTCTCAGTGTTTGATCCTTTCTGGAAAGAAAAATCCGATTGCTATCTTTGTACAGATGAACCACTGGAAAAACTCTGAGCTGCCTAACACAAACCATGTCTGCTGTTTTGTCTCCCTTATCTTTTGTCTGTGTCTGAGTGCCACCACTGAAAGGAAGAGAGAGACAGCACTGCTTCTCACGCTGACAGTGACAGAACTTGGCACTTGCTGGAGATTAAAGTGAATATGACAAGATCTTTATTTCTGAGGCAGTCAGAGGGATCTGAAGTGCTGACTTCTGTCAATGCCGCATTGGCAAGCCATTCTGCCTCTCCCTCTGCGAGCACTGTTGCTATGAGAAAAGCAAGAGGCAGAGATAACACCAGATGTGTTTAACCCTTGAAATATTCAAGGATTTACCAGTGTGGTAGTGATTTAAGCTAGAGCAAAGTGAGGAAGAAATGACTTGAGGCAGTATGCCAGGGGCTCGTAGGCAAACAACCATCACTTGTGTGGCTGCATCATTCCAACACATGTGAAAAAGCTACTGCTGTTTAGAAATGGACATGTCATGCGTAGAACATGGCCTTCAGTAGTTGTAAAACATTATGAAACCATGAACATAATGGGGACTGTTCTGATTCTGAATGTTTGATGCACAAGACCAATTTTTCACATTTCCTCCAGGCACCAGGTATACCTGGTTGGGAAAACATACTGCTGAAAACAAATTATCCTGCATTAGACATGAATTATTGGCCTTCTCCCCAGGGGTGAGGGCTGTATCAGAGAGGGGAAGCAGTTTTCTTTTAGCTTGTTCTTGTCTGCAGAAACGGGCTCTCTATTTTTCCTTTGGGCTGCTGCAGAGAAAGGGGCACACATAGGTGCAGGTGGATCAGGTTCAGCATTGTCAACACAGATTCAAAGCAGAATGTAGTCTCTGCTTGAAGCAGTTTTGATCCTTTTTTGAGTCTGTTTCCTAAGGACTAAAAATGTCTTAATTTGTCTGTTTGGCATGCAAGTGGCATGAATCATTGGGGGAACCCAGGAGGAAGTAACTGGAATTTTTGGTCCATGCTGGCAAACGCAGATGAGTGGGCTAGAGGCAGGACCTGGTTGTTTAAACTTCCAATCCTCAACCTGTCTCTGCACCTAGTTACTTTGATTCAGGGTGTTCTTTTTATCCAGAAGACTTTTCAAAGGGCAAGTATTGATAGCATAGTCCCTCTAAGTGAGCTCACAGAGTTTGATTCAGTATCTTTCTGGGAGCTCTCAAATGGAAAGTCCTCCAGAAATACCGAGCCTCTGTATTGATGGGGAAATGTTAGGATTTAATCAACATAGAAAAGTTATCACTCTTTCTATCTCATATCTGCTGTCAGTTTGTACCCCTTGGTGGCTGAGTCAGTCTGCCAGCTGATGTCACTCAGCATACCTTTACTAACTGTGACTAATATTCAGATTTGGGCTGAATAATTGTTGCCAATAGCCCAGTCTTCTTTTGTAGGACAGCAGAAGAGTTCAGCACTGCACTCACGCAAGAGGAAGGATGCAACTGCGCAAGAAAAGCATTTTGCAGAAGTGCTGAAGAAAGCCATTCTCACCCCTGTTCAGAGGATTCACTAGTTAATCTGTTTTTTCCTTTATTTTTAGAAACTAGTCCTATCAATTATTCACCATCTCCATTTCAGTGGTTAAATAGTTTCTAGCACAGATTCTTTTCTCTTAGGGTCTTCTGCAAATTGCAGTACGGTGGGTTTTTACATCACTGCTTTATAGAAACATCAGTATTTTCTACAAGGAAGCCCTTCATGTACACACTATTTCCTTTTGTGTTCTTCCATGCACTTCACACACTGTCACTGTTAGTGACAAAATGTTGAAGTTAGTGAACTTTTGGTCTGACACTGAGCAGTGAATTCTATGTACTGCATTGCCCTTGATGTCAAGATTGGGGAAGCTGAGAAGAATCAGTTATCACATCTGATACTGCAGGAGTTTACTCACGAATTTGCCTTTATTCCATGTGTCAATGAAGGCATATACTGTTCCATGAATACAATTCCATTTGTATAGTACAAGGGAATCCTCTCTGTGGGGCTGATTCTCTGGGCACACAGTGGGCAATCGAGGTCACATAGAGGTATACAGCTTAAGGCATCCTGATTCTCATGGGAGCCCCAGGCAGTTGTAAGATCAAGGTCAATGAGTTCTTCAGTAGAGTGTTGTGCAAGTTAGCTGATGGAGGAGGTGGGAGGGGGAGGCTCATGGTGCTCCACTGTGCAGTAGGAACAGCTGTGCACAGGACAGTCCAGTGCCCCACAGTCCCCACACCCCGCTTACAGTGATTTCATGCCTGCCCTGAGTCAACGTTGCTGCTGTGTTGCTGAGAAGGCTATAAATGGCTCCATGAAAAGTCTTACACTCAAACATGGTGATAAGCAGTTATGGCCTGTGAGGGACTTTTTCACTCATCTCTTAGAAGCAAGGTTCCTGCTACTTCATTGACTGAAGTAAGAGGCAGATCTTGCTGTCATGTGGTCACCAGGGTGTATGCTGTAGTCTGTGCACTCACTTCTCCGCAAGCAGGACTGACTGAGTAACGCATGTTTTCACTGTAGACATTGTTCTGTGTCTGCCTTGTGGTATGACTTGTGACTTTTAATTGCAGTTTTCCTTGGGAGTATCTGGCCAACTATTACTACCCGATATTTGTCAGATTATTGCGTTGTATGCGTGTCAGTCATACTGATCTGGCCTTTCACCAGTGAAAGAGAGAAAAACATTTCTTAATGCATTTTTCTTTCCTTCAAAGAATCTGCTAGGCTTTAGCAGAGAAGAGCTATGTTTCTTAGCCATTTTCCTGTGTGGTTGAGACAGGGCGGTTTATGAGGCCAGGACCTCATTTTGTATTTGGGCCTGACCCTGTGAGCAGCTCCTGCTGCATTTTCCTTTCATGCAGGACAAGGGCAGGATTGTTTTTTGTTGGTAGGGGCTAGTGGGTAAGGATGCCCCAGTAGACCCAGGCTGGGGATGCCCCAGCAGCCTAATTCTCAGGGAATGTTTTCTGACCGTAAGCTGAGCTACATACAGCTCCTGCTACAGCTTCCTGCCCAGGGACTTCACTCCTGTGGGTCATCAAGGCACCAAGAGTAATGATTGCTATGATTACTTAACCCAGAAGTCTGGTTTTTGCTTCTTTGTTTCTCGAATCCAGAAGTCAGTAAACTAGGATCTGGCTTGTGGCTGTTCCTGCTTGTTGTCCCCTGTGGTAGTGCTGCTGCCCAGAAGTTTGTCACAGTTTAATTACAAGGCAATCTCCCACACCACTATTTATTCATGTAAGCATGCTGATCAGCTGAAACATTAAAGCTGAACTTCAGAGTACTATAATCATGTAATCAATGACCAGTGTACACTTGAGCTTATCTACATTTGCATGCTGGGCTGAGGTAGTCAGCCCATTAGGTCAGCATTATGTCTAGTTGTTAGGGTACACTTAGACACTGGAGATATATTTTCATGTATAATTTATTAGGTAAATGGTCCTATAATACTCTGTGCTGAAGAGAGAAATGGAAAGCAACTGACTGAGACCTCCATTTCTGAGTGTTCCTAGTGGTGGAAATTATTAGTCAGAACTGGAAACTGTAAAGGACCTGTTACCTTTCATAAGTTCTGAGCAAAGCTCTTCAGTTTCTGTTGGTTACTTAGAAGTGGTTTGGAGTTAATGGTTGTTTGTGCATATTTTCACACGCAGATGAGTGAGGATTTACGTGGGCCAAGTTGCAGTAGTCCAGTACAGAAGCAGCCTGCAGTCAAGATGAATATAGAGGGTTCTGCAGAGAAGCCCAGGAGATGGTTGGGAGCTTGTGCAGGGTTTGAAAAAGGAGCTAAGGATGAACGTGGGGTATTAGGAGAGACTGGGGGCAATCGGACGAAGCTAAGGGTTGAATTGAGAGGAGCTGGGTATGAAAGAGTGATGGCCATGTGGAAATCCAGCTAAGATACCAAAGAAGAATGACATGAGCCAAGCATCAAAAGAAAATATCCAGGAGAATCTGGAGGCGAAAAGAGTAGCCAGCAGCTAGCTTTGTTCCTACCCTCTTGGCATGCATGAGATATTCTTTTCAGGTGTGCCAGATAAGCAGAGGACATGACAGCTTTCGCTGTAGCATTTTTGTCTTCAATTATTTTAATTTATATGTTCTGTTCTCTGGTCTGGTACCCCGCCTGCCATCAAGAGGGTGATGCACTGCAGGATTTTTAGGATAAGCCATTTCTGAGCCAACATAACCCACCAACCCCTAAGATTTCAAGAAAGTTGGATGAAGTCATAAATTGATCATATTTTTGCTTGTGGTTGCTCTGCCCAGTAGAAGTGCTTGAAAGGAAAATTTCATCTTTGTTCCGCTTGTTCCTGTGCTAGCAAGGATGTGTGAGCAGACTACAATTCATGGAGCAACAGTGCAGAGATTCCCACAATGTGCTCTGTGGCCTCTTGTCCTAAGGGGCTGTATGTCATTATCAGTCTTTCTTATCAACAGTAGAGATTTGTTACTACTTTCTGCCAATAAACAATACAGATTTTGGCATCACTTTGAACCCTAATACCAGTAAAAAGGAGACATGCAGCTTTGCATCCAGTTGCTGGGATGAGAAGTGAGAGACACAAAAGCGGTTTCCTTTCTGAAGCATGTCAGGTTTCACAAACCAGCTCTTTTCCATAAGAAGTCCTTATCTACTTACAGGAATATGGAAAGCCTAAAACTGTGCTCTAGTTTAGCCAGGCTCTCTAATGAGACCTACCAACCTATCAGCAGTGCTGGTTCTATCAGGTTGTATTTTAATTGCCATTGTTACCAAAAATGAAAGGATCTCAGTTGCTGTGATGAACAAAAGGAAAGAGAAGGAGCCTCAGGGGGGCTGACCCAGCACACAGGGGCAGAGGCTGCAGGCACACTCACATCCTCTCACAGAGAATTCAGCAGAGGGTTGCTCTGCCTTGTGCCATTGTCACTGCTGGCTGCCTGCAAAGAAAAATGCAAGATGTTAGAATATGTGTCATAGGATACAGAAATAAAGAATTGTGTTTGTGGTTATTTCATTGAAATAAAAAAGAAAGGAGGGACATTTTATTTCTGTCTTTCTTTTTTTTTTTTTTTTTTGTCAGAAAGATTGTGACAAACAGAGAATATTTTTTGGACAACTTTGCAAGTTTTGTAATCTACTCTTAGGTAAAATGTTTACAGTGGATTAATAATATTTTTTGTTAATATGTGTGTGTTAGTATGTGTGTTTTTAAAAAAACCTCCAGAGCGATCTGTCCTTGTTTTACAGTTTGCTAAAGGTCAAATCCATAAGCGTTAATTGTAGGCAGGTTTGAAGAGGTTCTTCAAGCCTTTAAATGCATGCCTGGACTCCGGCCCACTTCAGGATCTCTTTGATGCTTCGAGCAGTCCTGTGTATTTAAAAAGGAAGCTGAGTTTGCTATATTAGTTTACTAAACCCCACATCATTCTTCTGAACGTTCATTTGCAGTGCAGAGGTAACTTTATCACATATTTGTTCCCCCGTGCTTTCATATGAAGTTCCTGTGTCCTTTAAAAAGATAGTGGGAGTTGTGGTTAGCTTGCTGCACTGACAGCGATGCAAACATGAGTAGTTCAGTGCCTCTGTCCCCACTGGGATGACATGGTCACTGCTGGTGACTGCAGGCTCTTGGATGGGGCAAGCTCCAGCAGAGAGGGAGGAACTTCCTAAAAGAGCTGCCAATAACCAGTGGTCTTCTGTGAATATGGCCCTTCTGGGAGTACTTATGGATATATTTTTACATATAAAAAATAGGAGTGCATAAGGTCCCTTTAATGCTTTCAAACAGCTGTATACCATTCTCTGTTTCTAGATGTTTTAATTATAGGTTAATGAAGTCAGGGATTTGGATACTGTATTATATGCAGAAATACATGTCTCCTTCTGGATGCTGAGTGCAAACTTTACCGTTTGCGATGGTTTTCTCACATTCAAGACTCAAATCCTCATTATCCATGCCTTGGGAGTAGGGCGGGCTTGTCAAAATGGTACATTGCAATCCTTCCACAGGTAATGAGGTAATAGATACATCTAATGCTTTCGGAGAAGCATGAAACTCTACTGCTAAAATGAAATTGAGTTCATGAAAGGGCAGAGTTATCTTCTGAAGTAAGTTTTTGCATGACTGCAGAACAAATACTGCATTAAAGATAAGGCTAGAGCCTCTGTTTTACTGATAATGTTCCAAGTTCTCATTTTTTTTTCTCCAAATTATGATATAGTTTCCTGCAAGCTAAGCAGCCATCCTGCTAGGTCTGACTGCTGCTTTATTGCTACTTAGTGGCATGTCAGTCTACTAAGACATGAAGCAGTATGTATAAGAAGAAACATGAGTTGCCAGCATAACAGGAAAATACTTATTGGCGACTTGGAAGTCCTGTCATCTCAGAAACTATTGTGAAATGGATCACAGTCACAAGCTGGCTTTAATTTAAAGGTGATTTTTGTCATTATCAGCACAATTGCCTACACATTTGGCAGAGGACCTATAACGGTATTTACAAATTTTCCTGTAGATGTAGATATCTATGTAGATAGATGAATAGGTATTTATATATGTATATATAGGTATCTGTATAGATATATTTATGTGTAGATATGTGAAGCGTTTATAAACATACTTTGCACCATCCTAAAACCTCTACCAGAAGTTAAATGGAGGCCTGGGAGAATAAGTTTGTCTCTCAGTAACACAGCAGAAAGAAATCCGAGAGAAACACCATTTTAACATATTCCTCACATGCTCGGTTTGTGGTGTGAAGTCCACTGTGTGCACTCTCATTGAAGCTGCACACTGCTGCTGAGCAATGGTTTGGGGGAGTTGCCTTCAGGAAGGCTGCCCTGGTCTAGTGGTTGGCAACCCTGCACATAGCAGGAGGGTTGAAACTAGATGATGATTATGGTCCTTTTCAACCCAGGCCATTCTGTGATTCTGTGAATAGCTGCCATGGGAACCAAAAATTCAGGCATGTGAAACTGATAGGAAATCTGGCAGCATTAAGATGCCACTGAGCAAGGATGCTTTAATCACTCGCACAGTATCTCAGTTCTGCCAGTTTTTGGGGTTGTGTTGTGGGCAGCGTGGTACTAGCAAATTACTGGGTTTCATTTTCCACAGCTGATGTTTTAGCTGCCCTCTTTCACCAAAAATACCTAAGTGGCAGAAAAGTGCATAAAGCCTCAAATTCTGGCTATGGACAATGCTAAATACCACTCGCCTTTGCCACCAATTTCATGTTTCACATTTAGGACACTGGTTTCAGAGGTAATTGAAGCAAGTACCTGAAGTGGGTGGCCTAATGTTTTGATCTTTGTCAGCAGGTTATGAGTGAGTTGGGGTCATATATACTAAGGTAGAAGGCAAGTTACCTTTGTGAGGACTGGAAAGATCTTGAGTAAATCCCACCAAGACAGGAGATGGAGCAGATCTCAGTATCAGAAAAGTAGCCTTCCTCCTGCTGGTTGAAACCTTTTTTCTGGTGCAGGCCTCAGTAACTTAGAAATAATACATGCATCTTCACTAAGCCTTCTGAATTATTTCCGTGCTATTCTTGTCTGGCTTTAATTGGTTAGGTAGTTATGGATTTATTCTGCAGGTTTTTTGGTGCTTGCAAGCTTTCAGATTCACAGCATATGCGCTTGTATTCATATTTGTATCAGTGAATCTCTGAAAGTTTACAGGATGTAGCAGATCTCCAAAGATTGTTGCTCATTATCTAAAGCCCACTGCATTGGAAAGGAGATTTTGTGTACCCTCTGCTGGATTTTGTTTGTTTTCCATTCATAAATTTCTGTCAGTGAGTGCCAGCTGGCATTCAGGACATGCAGCAGCCAAGGGGTGAAGCAAACATTCACAAACACATTGCAGGCTGATGCACATTTGTGGATACTGTTTGGTGAATCATTTTGAGCAGCTAGTACATCCAGAACATCAGGATCCTCTCACGTACTGAAGGAAGTGTTGCAATTTTACCCATTTGATCTGCATCTGGCTCTCAGGAGGCTTTCATCCCAATGTGTTGTTTCTTGTTGTTTTTTTTTTTTTACAATACTCTGGAATCAAGTAAATTCAAGAAGAATTCCCCTTGGGTATGACATTTAGAATCTTAACAAAATTTATCACATGTACAACATAGGTGAGTACACTGTAGGTAGGATGAGGAATCCTACACTTGAGTAAATAGAGCTGTGCTCTGCACAGGAGCAGACACACTCAGTGGAAGCGAGACTGCAGATCTACAGAGTTTGCCTGACACGTCCTGAGCCTTATGAGTCCATTTGTGAGTGGAATTGCAGAGTGAAGATCTAAGGGCAACGGGTTTTGTCTTTAGGGGATTGCTGCAGTTGCTATTTTTAATGTGAATTTTGCCTGGATTTATTGATTTTTGCCTCTCTTGCCCTGGCACGTAAAAGGAAGGAGTGAGGAAGGAGATATAAACCCCTTCACTATAGACATGGGTTTGTTTTTTTTTTACAATATCCTGGAAGAAATACTTTTGATAGTCTGTTTCATCTTTTCCTTGACCCAGTTGCATTACTTACATGGCAGTGCCACCGTGTGGTACCAGCTGCAGGTGTAGTGTCTGGTCGGTAGTGCTGTATGTAGTCACTACAGGATTGCAAAAAGCAAGAACTCTGGGGCTGGTCTAATGGATCTTCACAGACCTCATCCCCCATCATCCCAGAGTGCCCTCGTACTAGCCAGGCCACTTCTAAAAGCCTGCATGTTCAACTCCTCAGAAGAAGGAGCTGCTGCCTCCTTCTGAGCATCTGTGCAGTGCTACGTGGTTAGGCTGGTTCAAAACTCTCGACTTTACAGTCAGATGAAGCAGCTGTAGAAGAGGAACATCACATTACAGTTTACATTTGCTGTGTAATGGACTGAACGTGCTTGCTGCCTCTCTGCTTGCTGTGGTGAACAAGGAAAGTTTGTGTTTGGAGGAGATGGCGCTCATCTTGTTGGTGTTTCTCTTTCAGGGGGTTCATGAATCAAAAGGTGTGACTGAAGATTATCTGAAACTGGAATCCCTGATCCAGAAAGTGGTTTCACCTTATTTGGGCACCTATGGTTTGTATTCCAGTGATGGACCTTTCACACACTCTTCCTGTATCCTGGGTGAGTATAACTGCAGCTTGTTTTGACACAGCACAGAGAGCATCCTCAAAAGCTAGTGTGCAAAGATTTTACAAGGTTATTTAAAGCAGGAAAAAATGAGAATTTGTCTTAAAAAAGACCAAGTGATAAGCTTTCAAATATGTAATAGGTTTCTGCAGAGTGGAAGATCAGAAGAGTAGCACACATATCAAGAGAAACTCAGATACACGGGAGGGAAGGTCTCTGACATTGCATTGGTTAGGTGCTGGAGTAAATTGTTGGCATAGGCTGTTGAATGTTCACTGCTAGAGGTGCCGTTTACGCATCACATACATAGGCCCCTATAAAAACCAAAGTGGTTAAAAATGATCCTGCCTGATGGCAGAGTCCCTTCCAACTTACTGTCTAGGGTTCCGTGTGCCCTGTTATGTGAAGGCAAGGTTAGGCCAAGAGGAAGCTGTTTAAAAAATCCCTCTGAGTGATGCAGTCTGTTGAAATTCCAAAGTGGATATTACCAGCGTAAGTCACCAAGGAAATGTGGTAGTACCCAAATACTTTTATGTAAGTACTGTGATGGATAGAATCAAGGAAATGGAGGAGTAAATAAGTTAAATTGCGTGGTTTCTGTACAGTCCCCTGAAGCTGAATGGAAAAATGCTTGTGTTGCAGTATGCATTGAAGAAACAAAGATGTTTTACATGGATAAATAGAGGCCAGTTATTTATGGAAAATGGTATAGGATTACTACTTGGTATTCCTTACTTGCCTTTCAGCATAGCCCCAAATTGTTTTCTGAATAAAGGCTCTTACACGTCAGGACAGAAAAAATACACCCAAAGAGAATAAAATTCCAAGGGAATGCCTTATTAGAAAAGAAATGTGATACTGTATGAAAGCAGAAATTAGAAAGGTTTTATTGAACTGGGCACTTTGCCTTGCTGAGTCTGTGATGTAGGTCTGTAGAAATACCCCTAAATAGCTCTTGCTTTGGTCAGTCAACCTGAATCCAAGGGAGCTGAGAGCACAAGTGTCCGCTGCTTTTAAATTAAGAGGTCTAGTGTTGTCCAGCTGTTTTTGCCCATCTAGTGAGCACAGCCAGCCTTCCCCTCCAGCCAAACTGTGGAGTGAGCAATAAATCAGAGTTTGTGTAGCAAGGCTGCCGCCTTTTCTGTATGCCAGGTAAAAAAAGAAAGAGCCCCCAAATGAACTTGGCATAGTTGGCTTTACCACAGAAGCTGTATCAACTGGAAATTGCAATCTTAATTTACAGAAACTTCTTTAATTTGTGTGATTGGCATTTGTATCCAGGTAAGCACGAAAATGTAATTGTGGAAGAGAAAGGCATTGTTAAGGGGATTCCCATAGCTTGGAGTGAACATATTCTAAGCATCCTAACTTCAAGCACTTTTTTTTATTATTGTTGTCAGGGGCTGTAGTTGACATCCAGACGATAACCCAATTCCCTCCTCCAGCCGTGCCCTTTTCACGAGGATGGGAAGTGTGAGTGGCAGAGAGAAAGCTTCAGACGTGTGACCCAAGAGATACACCACGGTTTTATTTTTATTTTGTGCACGAGTGAGGCAGAGCAATGAAATCGGCAAAATGGTTGCATGATGATGATTTTGATCTGCTGCAGGGGTCACTCCTGCCCTAAAACACTGGTGGAGGATCTCCGTGCTCACTTGCTGCCACCTGCCGGTCATTCTTTGGAAAGAACGCACTACGTTAACCACGGCCTCGTTAAAACTTCTGCTGGGCTGAGTGCAGCTGTGTTTCCCAGTAAGGTGCCGTGGGCTCTGCCCTCCAGTGACCATTTCCAGAGGCTATTGGTGTTCTCTCGTTGCGTGGACTCCAAACAATGCTCTCAATCAATGTTTTTTTCCAAAATACTTTAGTAAAACTGTGTCTCTTAATCCTTCGTGCCCCAAAGATGAAGAGATGAGATTTTCTTAGGGTGGGTGTCTGCTTCCCTGCTTTCTTATGTGGGTTGCTTGCACTGTCTTTGCAGTGCACTTGTGGTTTGGATTGAAGAGATGAGGATCTGACAGCAGAAATGGAGGTGAAGTTAAATAGAAATCGGTGCCACCAATCTTAAAAGTCAGCTTTCAAAGACTTGAAATTAGCGATGATCTTGATAGGCAGAAGAAGAACAGAATTTGGCTTTCTGACACAGCCTAAAGAAAAGGTTTGCAAGTGTACATCAAGTCTGCTGCAATATTTACTATGTTACTCCTGCAGGTGATCTGGAATGACCGTGAGGGAATGTCAGCTATTTTTTAAATAGATTTGAGGCATTCAGTATGAGAAAGAAAGCTAGGAATCTGAATCCTACGGATCGATAAAACCAGCAAAATATATTCTTTTTAAGAAGTTTGTGTCACACAAAAAAAGCTTCTTAGTATTTGGGCCTGGAGTTTTACTTTGAACGCTCATAATTCTGAGTAGCACAAAAACAGGAGGCTTCATAGATGTCATCCTGGATCTTTCTTTCCTTACAGAGAAGCGGTTCTTCAGGCGTTCCAAGTCAGGTGACATCCTCGCCAAGAACCCCGTGGTGCGATCGAAAAGCTACAATAATCCACTGCTGACACCAGTAGCTGAGTATGAAACAGAGGGTATGGCTGCCAACGGGACAAGCATCCGAAGGCACTCTGTTTCAGAAATGACTTCCTGCCTGGAGCTCCAGGGGTACTCCAACCTCACCACCATTATGGACAACGGTTCTAAGAGCTCCATGACGGCCACAAAGAACTTGCTGTCCGACCAGGAGCGGTCCAGTGCTGGGTCAGCGCAGTGCTCTGGCAAGCTCAGCACAGTGGAGGCACAGAAAGGACACTTCCACTCAATGGACGACCCACATAGGTCTTTTGAGTTGGACAGGGACCCTTCCTTGATTCCTGTTCCTTCTTCTAGCCCTGAGAACATAGTGGATCAGATTTTAGAGTCAATTGACTCTGATTCTGAAGGCATTTTTATTGATTTTGGCCGAGGCTGTTCCAAATCATCAGCATACAATGTGGACGTGAACAGACAGAGCGTCTTGTGAAGGACAGCAGGACACGAGCCTTGGGTTTTAATATTACACAAGAAAGCTACTAACGTGTTGAGTCAGACCATGGGCAAAAGCTATGTGTGTCTAGGGCACAACCTCAGCTGTGTTGAAGTATACAAACTCAACAGTTTACAAGAGGCAGGAATCAGCTGCCTGGGGGGAGGAACCCTGATGACTTCTCCCTGTCCCTATCTTCTGTGTTCAGATTTCTTACTGTCTTTCTAAACTTAGGGATTCACAGACTAACAGGTATCTGGTAAAAAGCAGTTGTAACAACTGGCAGGGTCTATTCAGTAATGCTGCCTAGTAAATGACTCAAGAGACTCCTGCTGAAGGGCAGGTTGTTCTCTGGACTGTAACTTGTTAGCTAGAGCACAGAAAATTATCCTTTTAATAAGAAAAACAGAAAAAACAGAGGCTGTGGTCCTTCATAGCACAGAATACAACGATAAGGAAGTCTCTTTTAATCTTTTCTTGTACATCTTGTATGCACTCCTTTGCCCAACGGTGAGCTAAGAGTTCTTGAAGAAAGGCAAATAAATGGAAATGTGCTACCTGACGTCACGCGATGCCTGATGTCTTGTATTCTGCTTCGTGGCTGGTGCTTTGTGTCTGTGAGAGGGTTGTCCTGAAACTGGCTCTTAAGACCATGTTAAGACATGGCACTTCAAAGAAAACTGCGCGTTGCTGACTCCTGGAGCATCCATTGTGGGGAGAGTTTCCAGCCGGGTTCAACTTAATTGCTTGTACAAGTAAATAAAGATATGGCCTCTCGATGGGCATCTCCATTATCTATTTGTATTCTTCAGGTAATTCCATAATGCATATGCTGTAAGTTGGAGTACGTGAAGTATGTTGTAAGGTAGTGGATTGGCAGACGTGATGCCAACGTGAACAAGAAATCCTGATGCCTGACAGATTCTTGACCGGATGGCTTCACAGTAAATGCTGTGCTACTGCAGGTCATTGCATTGCAGGTGTCTCTTCTGGAGCTGGGAGGTAGTGGGCCGAGGAACAGTCCTTGTGGGGAATGTGATAATTGAGACCCAAACAGGCTGAGGCTCCACTCCTCAGTGTTAGTGCCCAGAGCACAGAGTCACGCGGGTTCTGGCATCAGGTTCCAGGCATACTTAGACCTGAGCACACTTCCAAGATCAAGACATGCTGCTTTGCCTATGGGACCATCCTACATGGAGCAGAGTCAATGTGGGCATACCTTGCCAAAATCAACTAGCAGAAACATAGATGCAGCAGAACATACCTGCAGCAAGAGCAGCTCCAGTGCCTCTGGATGTACAGCAGAAAGCCACAGACGATCAGACCACTCATAGAGTCATAGAATCATAGAATCATAGAATGGCCTGTGTTGAAAAGGACCACAATGATCATCTAATTTCAACCCTCCTGCGATTTGCAGAGTTGCGAACCACTGTACCAGGCTGCCCAGAACCACATCCAGCCTGATCCTGAATGCCTCCGGGGATGGGGCATCCACAAATCTTTGGGCACTCATCAGCTGCTTTCTGACCATGGTGATGCCTCTCTCATCCTATGGTGCTGCAATGGAGCAAACCCAGGCGCACTTCAGTCCTACAAGGCAGAGCAAGCTGGCAGCTCCATCACATCTTTGGCTTTTCAGGATCCTACCAACATTTTCTATGTCTACCAAGTGATGGTGGTGTTGCTACCAGATGTTTGCCCGCGCTTTCCTCAATGCGGAGTGCAGGAATGCTGCAGTCTCAAGGCCATGTTTGGGGCCATGTTTGATTCTGTACAAAGTGCAGGAGAGACAGGAGATCTTGCTTTACTTTTATCTGATACGACAGGAAGTTGTCATATCCCAAAAGTGGAGAGCTGATGTTTTCTGTCCTGTTATCCTCCGGAATTGTTACAAGCTCCCATGTTAAGGCGGCCAGCACCTGCCCTCGTTCCTTCTGGCAAATGCTGTTCTGATTCCCAAAGAGCTCTCTGCTCTTTTCCTAGTTGGAATGGCTTCCAAGATCCTGCAAGGGCTATGCAGATCAAGAGATAGCACTTAAAATTCCTGTCATCTGGCACTGCAGGGTGAGTCTTGTGCAAGCAAAGGGAACTGGGAGGCTGACCTAAGGAGCAGCTGCTGAGCACCATGGAGGAGACTTACAGCTCCCTGAAACACAAATGGAAGTAGCAGAATAATTGACTGCAAATAATGCTGCCCAAACAGAGGCCAGTATTTTTTTTTTTTCCTTTTCTCCTTAGAGGTGGGGAAAATGGCTTTTGGTTCCTCAGTTAGTTCTTATCAAGATGTTTTTAATTAGCACTTCTGACTAAAACGCCCTTGCCGATACCGCCTGAGTTGGTCGGCTTCAGCAATGGAAGAGCTTGGAGCTGTCCCTCTCCTACTGCCCTGGGTATAATGTGTAGGCATGCAAGTATATGAATGTATCTGGTCTGTCTCCAAAGTTCTAGTTAGAGATGTGTGGATTGCCCCTTTATTAGGATATACGCTGTAAGAGAATCTCTGAAATGACAACGTCAGAAAGGCCTTTGTGTTAGATTTGGCAGCAAGTGTTTTAATGACGTCTTGCAGCATGAAACAACACAAAGTTCTCCTTAATCCTACAACTGACAGTTTGCGTATGTCTTATCACAGAGCTTCCAGCACCACCTAACGGCGGCTAGAAATTATTTTTGCGATGACTTAGTCCCCATTAGAGGTTGGGAGGAAGGCGGTCCATCCTCTGGAGCACTGTCCAGCTTTGGATGGTGGAGCTTCTCCCCTCCAGAACCTGAGCCCTTCTTCAACTGTGTTGGTTGTGTGTAAGGAGCACAGATGCCTGCAGACTGTCATTTTGTCAGGCCTCAATTTCCCACTGCCAGGAAGCCAGAGAACAGCACTTTGCCCTGCTGCTAGCTGGCAGTCTTCTGTCTGCCATTGCTCTAAGACTATGGTTGTTGTAGGTTGGGAATTGTATATTTTTTAATCTAGAATCTGTCCTACATTAAACCTTGAGTGGTTGCTGTAGTTGCACGCTGCAATTCCTATCTTCTCTGAGGAGAAAGCACTGACAGTGCAAGTGCTTGGTAGCTGGACCCATCCCATGGCCCACCAGCACCGCGGCCTTCCTTATAGCCCTGTGTCCTGCCATGAGAAGCTGAGCTTCTCATGATGCAGTTTGTACAGATTCTGGATCCGTCTTTCAGTGCAAAGGGAAATGATGGTGCTTGGGGCTGGTGGAGCATGCCACTGACCTGCTGTCTAAGTGTCATAATTACGTTGGCATTTTTAATATTCTTTGGGCAGGTTAAAGTGACTGGTAATTAAACAATGGAAATGGCCCCTGATTTCACAAGTGTTGTACCCTCAGGTCTTTCACTACGTAATTGGATTAGCAGCAGGCTGGCTGCTGCCTGCCCGTAGCAGGATTACTGAGCTGAGATGGGCTGCCAGCAAGCTCTGCCTAAACTTAGCTTACAATGGCACTAGGTTCTGGTCCTTTACGCGATAATACCTACATAATAGAATGATCAGAGAATTTTAGAATGGCTTACGTTGGAGGGGATGTTAAAGATCATCTACTTCCAATCCCCCTGCCATGGACAGGGCTGCCAAGCACTAGGTCAGGCTGCCCAGGGCTCCATCCAACCTGGCCTTGAATGCCTCTAGCAATGAGCAGCCTGTTCCAGTGCCTCATCAACCCCGAGGAAAAAAATTCTTCCCAACATCTAACCTAAGCCTATCCCTTTTTATTTTTTAGCCATTCTCCCTGTAATACTTTGAGCTCTGAGACCTTTTTCTTTTTTTCCCCTTTGAATACATGTTATTTTGTTGTTATCGTCATCACGCTTCTTGTTGTACATTCTTCTAAACAGTTTAGGTCCCTATTCTGTTCCGAATATACTCAGTGAATCCCAGGAGCAAATATCACTGCTTCATGCTTCATCCATCTCTTCCAGCCAAAAAAATAAGGGAAGACATTCGGCTTGATTTCCAAAGAGGAAAATTTATCATCTTCCCACTTCCAGTAGTTCTGTGGAAAACTCAGATCATAATATTATGTTCTTTATGATTGCTCAAACAGTTTTTTGCCAGGTACAGATGCGAAGCTTGATCGTATGTAAGTGCTTGGCTCATAACCTCAGGCGTGTGATAAAGCACAGGTGAGGTGTGTGTGTTCCCCAGCATAGCGGCTGTCTATCACCTAAGACTCCATCTGCTGTGAATTATTTAGCCACTTCCACCACAGACGTGAAGGATGTGCAATCATCCTGAAGAGTGATACGCTGCAGCTGGTCCATACTCCTGGGATGTTCACTGGCGATCTCATTGCATGGTGAGGTAGAGGTGTAGAAGTGGAAACATTGCACACCAGAAAAGGCAGCAGAATGGAACGTGGGTAGTGAACTGGCCGAAGAAACTTTTAGCGAAACTTTGAGTGGAAAAATGAAGCGACTTCAAATGGAAAGTGACCCACGCGTGTTTTGTTAGTGCTGTCAGGAGTGCCTGTGTATGGTTGTGGAAATAAAGTTGTGATTCTCCACCCTGCCACAGGACCGGAAGAGGGAGAAAGCAGCATGGGCAGGGGCAGCAACGCCAACAGACTTGCCAATAACACGGAGACTTTTTCTGTGCTTTGCTTTTTTTTAACTAATTTTTATTTTCTCTCCACACAGCAGGCCGAGAGGCAGATGTTGGCCTCCCGGCCCACCAGAGCCATGCTCTGCTGGCCGTGGGATGGCGGCCTAGCGCCGCTGCCGGGGCCGCCTCTTGCGGGGTGGGGGCGAATCCTGGGGGCTGCTGCGGGTCTTCCTCTTCAGGGGGCGCCGGGGCCCCCCACACGAGTGGCTTCTGCCCTGGGTGGAAGGGCCCGCTGCTGCTGCCTGCCCCGGCTCCTCCTGCGGCTCCCGTGCTGAGGCCGCAGTGGAGGTGCCGGGCTGCCCAGGTTCCAGAGCAGAGCTGCCGTGCAGCTCCTCGAGGCCTGAGGCAGGAAGATCCCGCTGGGAGGCTCTGGTGTTGGAGCTGGCTGCAGGGCTGTCCTCCCGGCCTCCTGCAGCACGGCCATCCCGCTGGTCCAGTTGGCGGCGGATCTGGGGGCCGTACAGGGCTGCGGCCGTGCTGATGAGGCGCCGTACAAAGGGCACCACGTCGCCGCTGGTGATGGGTTGCAGCTCCCGCACCAAGGTCTCCTCGTCCAGCCCGTGCTCACAGAGGAAGTTCACAGTGGTCCACTGTCCCACCTGCACTTCCCACCAGTCGTCGCTGGACATCTCCCGGATCTCTTCCTGCAGCCACTGTAGCAGGGGTGCGAGGTCTTCGGGATGTTGGTTGAAAAAGGCAGCCCAGACCTCGGCTGGGAAGTTGTGCTCAGGTGGAATGAGCACTGGCTCTGCAGGCCCCTGCTCATCCTGCACGCCATCACCCGAGTGTCCCGTGGGCTGCGGGATGGAACACTCAAGATAGTCGTCCTGCGACCTCACCGAGTAGCGGATGGTGGCTATCCTGTGCCCGCATACGGCACAACTCGGCTTCTGCTTGGCCCACCAGATGGCACAGCCGTAGCAGAGCTGGTGGTGGCAGGGGATCACATAGGCGACATCCTCCCGGCCTTGCCCACAGACGGGGCAGGTCCAGTTGGATGGCACGTCCATGGCCCCGGGCTCTGCGGTGGGCTGGGGAGAGCTGAGGTCGGGAAGCTGCTCCCCTCACTGATGCTGCAGCAGGCAGAAGGTGTTACAAACTGCAAAAGAGAAAGAGAGGCCACGGTCACTTGCTGCCCCAGTTCGTCGGCAAGAAACCCTGCCAGTCTCAGTTCCCCACCAGCTGCCACAGGGGCCGTGACCTGCACCACTCACCTCTGCTGCTGCAAGTGCACCCTGCGCATCATCCCCAGCTGCCTGAGCCAGGCAGGGCTGGGGGAAACACTGGTGATACCGTGGGATAGGCAGCAAGAACTGCTGCCGGTAGCCCCACAGCACAACACAACCAATTTGTTCACTGCTCCAAGTCTTGCAGCTATGCTCAACTGGAGTCCAGGCACGAGTGCACGCTGGCCTCTGCTGGTGCCCAAATCTATGCAGCAAGGGCCATAGAGGTCACAGCCATCTCTCCTTGACGTCACTACCCCTTGGTCAGCTCCTCAAAGTCCCTGCCTGCCCACACTGCTTGGATGATGGACTGCACGCCCCGTTTGCAGAGCGGGCACTGGGGCCTGCTGCTAGTCCATCACTGGATGCAGAGGAAACAAACCTGGTGGCAGCATGGCACGCTGCCCCAGTTCTCCAGGCATAAGAGGCAGTTGGTGTGTAAAGCCGCTTCCACCAGCTGCAGTGGGCATGGGGGAGTGGGAGATGACAATTTGCTCCCCAACACTGACGCTGTGGCAGCAAGTGTCACACTGGAAGAGGACAAGAGACCCCATGGGCATAGGCCGGCCTGGGGAGGGTCCCTTGAGAAGCATCCCCCCAGCTGCCAGCATGAGGCATTGTCAGACTGCCTACCTGCACTGCTGCACGTGACTCCCTGAAAAGTCCCTGAAACGGAGTTGCCTGCTCCCAGCAGGGTCAGGGTAAAGCACAAGTGGCTCTGAAACGGCCGCTGAGAGCTGCGCAAGCAGCACCCAGAGCACGTTCCAGCTCCAAAGTTCGCCTTGTCCACACTCCAGTCCTCGCAGACACGCTCGGTTGGAGGCCAGGCACGAACTGACGGGCTGGGCTGCTGCACCCGCGTTAAAGCAGGGTGGGCTGAGCAGTCACAGTCCATTGCCCAGAGATGTCACAAACCATCGCTTGGCCATGTGCTCACCTTCACTCAGGGACATCACCACCCGTTCCACAGTGATGCCACCATCCGTTGCTTGGTCATCACAATGAGCTGGCCTCACCTGCTGCACATGTGCCAGCAGCACACCAGTCCCAGCACACTTTTCTGGGCTTTCCCCAGCACCTCTGCTTCTTCCATTCCTCCCCACAGCTCATGTGCTTGGCATCAGTGTTTCACGCCCATCACCGGTGCCTGGGACATGTCTTCCCACAGGCCCCATTGGGTTGCTCAGGCCATGGCACGCAGCCCCAGGCATGTACAACCAAAGGTCATTTATTTTATTCAATAAAAGGTCACACTTCCGTCTGTCTCTTGGTCTAGATGATTGTAGAGGTCTTTTCCAGCCTTAATGGTTCTGATTCTATGCTACCCACATCCGAGGTCACTGCTGAGTGAATGTTTCACTTCAGTGGAACATAAGGTCATGCTGGCGTCACCGATGTTGAAAGCACTCCTTCATTAAAGCGTTTATATTTTTGTATTCAATCTCATTATGCAGTGGTCTGGTCTTCTGAAAAGCCAGCAGCCGCAGAAACAGCGTGTGGCTGCTAATAATCTTAAGTGGGGTAGGAAAAGAGGGCTACGTTTGATTGGAAAAGATAACTAGAAGTACTAGTAGGTTTTCCTTCCTGAGATGCTGAGTAGCCACTGGGGCAACAGTCTGTGCTTGTCAAAGCACCATGGAATGAAGTGGCCACCAGTTAATATGCTGTGTGTGTACCTCTGCTGAAAATTGCCACCTCCATATGAACACAGGGCAGTCACAGCTGGTTTTGTTCAGTAACTACACAGGGTTTACTCGCTACATACCCCCTACACTTTCCTTCCCAGCCCTACAGTGTTTACCTAGTGCATGTCAGTGATTGCCATCCTGATCCTGCTCCGTTTGTGTAATGTGATGAAAGAAAAGCCTAACGTGCTGAATGTGGAACTTCTGATCTTTTGCTGTCCAGCTGACATTGCCACATCCCCTCTATTTGGACGAAGTGGTTCTCCTGACTTCCAGACTGAGGTGCCAGAAGGTTTATTAAGGTCCACTTGCTACAGCTTTTCGTTGCATTGAATCATATGTGGTTGTTTCTCATTTTTTCTACGTTTGCTGAACAGTCACTGGTGCCTCGTGTTATTTGGAGTTTTTCATTGATCAGATCTTAAAAACTGAAATACCTCAGTTTCATACCAGATGCCTCATTCAACATGTAAAAGAAGATTTTTTTCCAGAAAAAAGGTAAATCTATCCTCCCGATGAAATATGGTGCATTACATACAATTTTGTGGCTTTGTGTCCATGAGGCTTACCTTGAGTGAGAAGCTCACCTACAGGCAAGAATGGTCTCTTTATAGAAAACGATTGTTGATACACTGGTGTAATTATTTAGCTTCAGAGTCTAAGAGCTCTATGGAAATAACCTCCAGGTAGGCGGGGGAGTCACCATCCCTTGCAGTAGTGTTCAAGAGGCATGTGGATGAAGATGTACGAGATATGGTTTAGTAGCCTGTGGTAGTAATGGTGATGGGAGGACGGTTGGACTAGTTGACCTTGTAGGTCCGCTCCAACCTTGTGATTCTATGAGTCTATGATTCTATGATGTTTTCTGCTGCTTTTGTGCTACCCACCCCAGCAGTGCGGAGAGGCAGGAGCCAAGGAGACCCTGGAAATTCTATTCTGTCAGACCTGGATACATACAATCACACCTGTGGCACTGCCAGTCCCCCACCTCCTCTTTTTTCCTACTTCCTCTAAAAGTAATTTTTTTAGTGACAAACAGCTCCAATAGTATGAAATTGGCCGTGCACAGCTCAAGGCTTGGAAGGTACCATAATTCTGTCTGGAGTGTATGGATCCATTGCACATTTCCATGGATTCGTGGAGCATCAGATTCGTGGAGCATCATCGAGTGGCTTCTGTATCTGGAGTCTGCAAGTATCTGGCCCTGATGGTCTGCAAGGAGCATACGCTGATGACATGGAACAAAACTGATGGCACACTGAATGAAGAAAGAAGCAACACGGCGAGGCCTGCAGCTGGCACGTGCAACCTGGAAGGACCACGTGCATGGTTACTGTGTGTACTGGAGTAAATCCAACTTTCTGTCAGCATTAATTGAGTGTTCAATGATTTGCTCGGACTGAAGATCTAATTTGGTATTTTACCTTCTACATCTTCCAGAAGTTATTCCTTGAGCGTTGTGAGAGGCTGGGATGCTGCAGTTTAAAGGCTTAGTTGTAAACGCTCACAGAGAGTATATCAGTCTTTGTTCAGGGGTAGGAGTATTCAAATACAGCACAAAGTTTTAGCTAAATGGTCTCATATATGTGAAGATGCAAGAGATTTTCTTTTTGGGGGAAAATGTACTTATTTTATTCTTAAAATTGGCATGTTTTCCTCTTGATTCTGTTAAGTTCAGGGCTTTATGGTATGTGAAGGCTTTTTGTCCTGCTTGTTTCCCCCTCATAATCAAACAGAAGTCTCACTATTCTGCTCTCAGCACTTGCTGGGCTTATCTTTTCCAGTGAAAATTCCAGTGAAATGACTACAATCTTCTCATTTTTTCCCTAGAGTAGGACTGCCAGCTAGCTGGCCAGGACACCTGTGTCCTCGTGTAAAGAGGTGCTCCCTTATCCTGTGCCAGTGGCTGTGCTGCAAGTTTGAGGACGGAGGCATACATGAAGGTGGTACTACTGAAAAGAGCTGCGTTCCTTGTTCCTTCCACCTGCAGAACTTCCTGTAGGGATGAAAGTGTCTTCTAAATGTGCTCTCCAGGCAAATATACCTGAACCGCAGCATCAGATCAAATGTTCCCACTTCCCTCTGCCTCTGGTTATTGGCCTTCAGAAAGTTCCTACAGTCTAATTGCGTTCCCTGGCCTGCTGTGCAGGGCTTCCTCCAGGCTTGTGCTCTGAGCAGCGTGGTGCTGGGCTTGGTGCCAGCAGAAATCTGGACGCTCTGTGTATCATTTAAGATCACTCATCAATAGACATCGTTGCTGCTGTCCAGGCTCACTGGCATTGCAGCTTCCTTTATGTGCATCCTCTTTTTTGCAGTGAATTCATTTGTACAGTGTTACCTACCTGGCCACTGGATTGCACCACTGCTCCAAATGAAAGCATCTGAGAGTTGAGGTTCCAGCTCTGCCCTTTCCTCATGTGATCAAGCATGTCATCCAGGATGATCTGTTCCATGATCTTCCAAGGCACAGAGGTGAGACTCACCGGCCTGTAGTTCCCGGGGTCCCCCTTGCTCCCTTTCTTGGAAATGGGAGGCTGTCTCTGGCAAGCAACGGGTGTCATGGGAAAGCCCTGCAGGCTCCACTGGTCTCAAGCAGAGCCATGGGCAGCGTCCAGACAGCTGGCACCGGGCCAAGAGCTGAGGGCCAGATATCCCCAGCAAGTTCTCGTTCATGAGGATGTCAGGGTGCAAAAGTACCTTGCCTCTGAGAGGCAGTTTTTCTTGGTCTCCCTGATTTCAAATGACATAAATGGCATCTTTCATGATGAAGGGAAAAAATAGGTTCGGATCTCAGCTGCAAAAGGTGGTTGACTTCTCTGTTTCACAATACCTTTACCCAGAACCCATATCTATCAGTAATGTCTGTTTTTGTAGGTGAGATCAGTGGTCATTAGTGTGCTTTCTGTCTGGCAGAGTACTTTAGCTCAATCCTCTTTCTTTCCTTTTCTTTCTTTCTTTTTTTTTTTTTTCCTTCCCTTTGTGCCTGTGCCAAGTGATGCTCTTGTGCTTCTGGCTGTCTAGGCTGGGCTGGACTTTTGGTGTCTTTGTGTCTCATTCAAGCCTTGCTCATATCTCAGTACAGAATATTCGCTCTTTTCCTCTGGTAGAACTGCTTCTCTTACAGGTGTCAACTTAATGGTCCCTGTTTGAAATTTATAATATCGTCTCTGTAAACCATTTTGATAATTAAATCTCCACCACAGATTCTGCCACATGGATCAAAACCTGGAAGATGAGGAAAATCTTCAAGTTGATGATCCACCTCTGTGGCTTTTCTGAGAGGTGAGAAAGTCTTAAAGTTCTTGCACAGAATCAGTATGATTGTGGGAGCTGGAGAAGAGGTGGAAACATGTGCGAAGCTTTGCTTTGCTTCAGATGGTGGAATTGGCCAACACAGCCAAGTGCCACCTGTTCCCACCACACGCAAGTAAGGGAGTGATTCTCATTGCTGTTTCACTTGCATATAGCTGGTGTGAAGGCCAGGCGGACTTCAAAAGAAGTTTGAACTAGAGAGTGTAACTTGTGCCTTGCAAGGCATCCTCATTTCTTTGCCACCAAGACACAATGACTAAATTAAGAAACAGCTGACTACAATGAAAGTCAGTGGAATGTTTGTATGCACTGAGAATGAAGAGCCGTTACTTGTATGGCAAACTCCAACACCATTATTTTCAGAAACGAGGGTAGAATGTGCATTTGTGTTACTGAAAAACAGGTCTGTTTTCATACATGAAAGTTGTGCTTTCCAGTCATTGAGTTGTAGTTTTAAGATGCCCTTATGAAATGCTGAGTTTAAAAGAATCTGCATCTTAAAAATCTATCCTCAACATAGATAGGAAATGACTGAGCTTTACAACTTGCCAAGTAGCTGTGACGCTTTGAGACTACTCAATATATGTAACTGTTGAGAGCATTCTCAGGGATGCTTGGGATGGTTCAGTGGGTTCCAGATAATTATTTCAGTTTGGCCAGAAAGAGAGATTAACAGTTTGTTGTTGAGAAAACATCTATCCTGGAGTTCCTGGTAATAATACAAAGAAAGTTATCCAGTAGTTGTTTCGTGAATGACTAAATGTAACATATATATTAGAGCGGCAGATAACAATATTTTTTTTTCATTAATTTGGATGACATTAGTGTGGTAACACACTAATGTGCATAACAGCAGCTTTCTTTCATGCGTGTTTCTTGAAAAGCAAAACTAGAGTTAAACTGTTGATGTTGAATCAACATTTGATAGAGTATGAAGGGGAATATCCTGTTCAGTTTCATAGAATACAAGAGGAAGGAAGGAATAGACAAAGGCGAGGACAGATGTAGATCTCTCTCAACACTTTGCAGTCGCTAGAGGTGACTTGGGAGAACATTCTTGCTGCTTAGGTGCACGGTAACATTGATATTATGTTGTTTGGGAATTTCTGTTATTCCTCTTAAATAACCAGCAGAAATGATCCAGAAGTCCAAGGGCTTGTCCAAGGCTACAAGAAGGTGCAGTCTAAATTAATGAGTGAAGGGAACTGAACACAGAGTCCTCCAGGCTCAGGCACGGAATAGCTGGGAGATGCAAGTGAGATCTGAGTGGTGAACACCCAAGGACACTTCTCAAGGAACTGCAAGGAGCTCCCATTAGTGGAGAGAGCTGAAATCCTATGAAGCCGGCCCTTTCTCCTCTACTCTTCTTCCAAGCACATCATCCCATTGCAGCTTCCCCGTGGTCCCTGCCTGCCGCTTCCCTCTCAAGCCTCACCACACTACAGAGAAGACAGTTCAGCTGAGACTCCAGATCTTGCCCCGCTCCTCGAAAAGCTCCATCCCTCTCCTCTGACAGGCTTCCTGAAAAACCCAGATGTCCTGTTGCAGGCAAGAAGATTGGTTTCTGCATGCAATGCACGTGCATTGCATTGAACGTCAAGAAGCTCAAAGGAGATTCCTGCATGGGAGCAGGAGCAGAGTTGAACTTAAGAACTGGGTGCTTCTTCATTGGCATCAGTTTTTGACTTGGGTTGTAACAAAGAGATCTTGAGAACTGCTTGGGCATAAATGGGAGTGTCTTTGGTCTGTAGGTATCTTTTTGAGAAGCATGCCTCAAAGGCTACCCTCAGCCAACATTCACAAACACATTGCAGGCTAATGCACATTTGTGGATACTGTTTGGAGAATCATTCTGAGCAGCTAATACATCCAGAACATCAGGATCCTCTCACGTACTGAAGGAAGTGTTGCAATTTTACCCATTTGATCTGCATCTGGCTCTCAGGAGGCTTTTATCCCAACGTGTTGCTTCTAGTTGTGTTTTTTTTTTTTCCCCAATATTCTGGAATCCAAGTAAATTCAAGAATTCCCCTTGGGTATGACGTTTAGGATCTTAACAAAATTTGTCACATGTACAACATAGGTGAGTACATTTTAGGTAGGATGAGGAATCTTACACTTGAGTAAATAGAGCTGTGCTCTGCACAGGAGCAGACACACTTAGTGGAAGCGAGGCTGCAGTTCTACAGAGTTTTCCTCCTTAGCCTTATGAGTTCATTTGTGTGCGGAATTGCAGAGTGAAGTTCTAAGGGCAATGGGATGGAGGGAAGAAGGAGATACAAACTCCTTGTAACGGAGTTAACTAGATCAATCTATGCCCCCCCAGCCGCCCTGGCCCCACAAAATGGGAAGGAAGGAAGGAAGGAAAAAAAAACAGCGGCAACAATCTATGGAGGAAAACTTATTTTACTAACTATGATATCGGAATGCAAGATAACACAATATAATACAATCTAATTGAAACTGAGACTAATAAATCAAATAAGATAGGAGAGAGAGCGTTCCTGACACCGAGACAAACCTGAAAAGCTTGGAGCGGCTAGGAAAGAACCCTCCAGCACCCACTGCCAGGCAGTAAGAGACCGCCCCACCCGGAAGGGTCAGATCCCATGACTTCCATAATGTATAGGGATAGCTAACTGGAATTGGAGCATTAACACTTTAATTCCAGTACATGATGTTTTGATGTGGAATACTGAAAACAAAAAAACATAAAACCATGACACCCCTTCACTCTAGATGTGGGTTGGGTTTTTTTTTACAATATTCTGGAAGAAATACTTTTGAGAGTCGGTTTCATCTTTTCCTTGACCCTGTTGCATTACTTACATGGCAGTGCCACCGTGTGGTACCAGCTGCAGGTGTAGTGTCTGGTCGGTAGTGCTGTACTGTAGTCACTACAGGATTGCAAAAAGCAAGAACTCGGGCTGGTCTAATGGATCTTCACAGACCTCATCCTCCATCATCCCAGAGTGCCCTCGTACTAGCCAGGCCACTTCTAAAAGCCCGCATGTTCAACTCCTCAGAAGAAGGAGCTGCTGCCTCCTTCTGAGCATCTGTGCAGTGCTACGTGGTTAGGCTGGTTCAAAACTCTCGACTTTACAGTCAGATGAAGCAGCTGTAGAAGAGGAACATCACATTACAGTTTACATTTGCTGCGTAATGTACTGAACGTGCTTGCTGCCTCTCTGCTTGCTGTGGTGAACAAGGAAAGTTTGTGTTTGGAGGAGATGGCGCTCATCTTGTTGGTGTTTCTCTTTCAGGGGGTTCATGAGTCAAAAGGTGTGACTGAAGATTATCTGAACTGGAATCCCTGATCCAGAAAGTGGTTTCACTTCATTTGGGCACCTGTGGTTTTTATTCCAGTGATGGAAGAGCTTCACACGCTCTTCCTGTATCCTGGGTGAGTATAACTGCAGCTTGTTTTGACACGGCACAAAGAGATTCCCCAAAAGCTTAATCCACACAGGACTGGGGTCTGCATGTGAGGAGACAGAGTCCAGAGAAGGGCAATGAAGCCGGTGAGGGAAATGAAGCACAAGTCTTTTGAGGAGTGGCTGAAGGAGCTGGGATTGTTCCGTCTGGGGAAGAGGAGTCTTGGGAAACCATTCTGCCCCCTTACAACTACCTGAGAGTGGTGGGAAGGGGGGGTTGGCTTCTTTTCCCAGGTAACAGTGATAGGATTAGAGGGAATGGCGTCAAGTTTCACCAGGGGAGATTCAGGCTGGACGTTAGGAAATACTGCTTCTCCGAAAGTGTGGTCAGGTGCTGGAATGGGCTGCCCAGGGAGCTAATGGAGTCATTGACCCCAGAGGTTCAAGAAAGTATAGATGTGGTACTAAGGAACATAGTTTGGTGGGCAATGCTGGTGATTAGGTGGACAGTGGGACTGGATGATCTTGGAGGTCTTTTCCAACCTTGGTGATTCATTGTTCTATGAGACTCAGCAGTATGACCACGCTATTATTCTGAGCACATGCAATATGCAAAGTCACGATGACTTGGCAGTGGCAGAACGTGAAACCAGCACTTACTGCTTTAAGGCTTTGAATATGGAATGCGTTTAGGTTTTCCATTCTACCTCTGAGGGAGTGAGTTTTAACACAGGATGCCTTATGGATAGGGAGAGGAAGAAGTAAGAAGCAATTTCTAGAATGCTGAGTGTTGTGCTTTCACTAGTGTGCAAAGATCTTACAAGGTTATCTAAAGCAGGAAATGGTGATAATTAGTCTTAAAAAAGACCAAGTGATAAGCTTTCAAATATGTAATAGGTTTCTGCAGAGTGGAAGATCAGAAGAGTAGCACACGTATCAAGAGAAACTCAGATACACGGGAGGGAAGGTCTCTGACATTGCATTGGTTAGGAGCTGGAGTAAATTGTTGGCATAGGCTGTTGTATGTTCACTGCTAGAGGTGCCGTTTACGCATCACATACATAGGCCCCTATAAAAACCAAAGTGGTTAAAAATGATCCTGCCTGATGGCAGAGTCCCTTCCAACTTACTGTCTAGGGTTCCGTGTGCTCTGTTATGTGAAGGCAAGATCAGGCCAAGAGGAAGCTGTTTAAAAAATCCCTCTGAGTGATGCAGTCTGTTGAAATTCCAAAGGGGATATTACCAGGTAAGTCATCAAGGAAATGTGGTAGTACCCAAATACTTTTATGTAAGTACTGTGATGGTCGACTTGAATAGAGAAAATCGAGGAGTAAATAAGTTAAATTGCATCTGTATCTGTACAGTCCCCTGAAGCCGAATGGCAAAATGCTTGTGTTGCAGTATGCATTGAAGAAACAAAGATGTTTTACATGGATAAATAGAGGCCAGTTATTTATGGAAAATGGTATAGTATTACTACTTGGTATTCCTTACTTGCCATTCAGCGTAGCCCCAAATTGTTTTCTGAATAAAGGCTCTTATACGTCAGGACAGAAAAAATACACCCAAAGAGAATAAAATTCCAAGGGAATGCCTTATTAGAAAAGAAATGTGATATTGTATGACAGCAGAAATTAGAAACTAAGAGGTCTGGTGTTGTCCAGCTGTTTTTGCCCATCTAGTGAGCACAGCCAGCCTTCCCCTCCAGCCAAACTGTGGAGTGAGCAATAAGTCAGAGTTTGTGTAGCAAGGATGCCGCTTTTCTGTGTGCCAGGTAAAAAAAGAAAAATTCCCCAGATGAACTTGACTCAGCTGGCTTTACCACAGAAGCTGTATCAACTGGAAATTGCAATCTTAATTTACAGAAACTTCTTTAATTTGTGTGATTGGCATTTGAATCCAGGTAAGCACGAAAATGTAACTCTGGAAGAGAAAGGAATTGTTAAGGGGAATCTCATAGCTTGGAATGAACATATTCTAAGCATCCTAACTTCAAGCACTTTTTTATTATTATTATTGTCAGGGGCTGTAGTTGACATCCAGACGATAACCCAATTCCCTCCTCCAGCCGTGCCCTTTTCACGAGGATGGGAAGTGTGAATGGCAGAGAGAAAGCTTCAGACGTGTGACCCAAGAGATACACCACGGTTTTATTTTTATTTTGTGCACGAGTGAGGCAGAGCAATGAAATCGGCAAAACGGTTGCATGATGATGATTTTGATCTGCTGCAGAGGTCACTCCTGCCCTAAAACGCTGGTGGAGGATCTCCGTGCTCACTTGCTGCCACCTGCCGGTCATTCTTCGGAAAGAACGCTCTGCGTTAACCACGGCCTCGTTAAAACTTCTGCTGGGCTGAGTGCAGCTGTGTTTCCCAGTAAGGTGCCGTGGGCTCTGCCCTCCAGTGACCATTTCCAAAGGCTATTGGTGTTCTCTCGTTGCGTGGACTCCAAACAATGCTTTGAATCAATGTTTTTTCCGAAATACTTTAGTAAAACTTAATTCTTCTAATCCTACTAGTGTATCTTAATCCTTCATGCCCCAAAGATGAAGAGATGAGATTTTCTTAGGGTGGGTGTCTGCTTCCCTGCTTTCTTATGTGGGTTGCTTGCACTGTCTCTGCAGTGCACTTGTGGTTTGGATAGAAGAGATGAGGATCTGAAAGTAGAAATGGAGGTGAAGTTAAATAGAAATCAGTGCCACCAATCTTAAAAGTCAGCTTTCAAAGACTTGAAATTAGCGATGATCTTGATAGGCAGAAGAAGAACAGAATTTGGCTTTCTGACACAGCCTAAAGAAAAGGTTTGCAAGTGTACATCAAGTCTGCTGCAATATTTACTATGTTACTCCTGCAGGTGATCTGGAATGACCGTGAGGGAATGTCAGCTATTTTTTAAATAGATTTGAGGCATTCAGTATGAGAAAGAAAGCTAGGAATCTGAATCCTACGGATCGATAAAACCAGCAAAATATATTCTTTTTAAGAAGTTTGTGTCACACAAGAAAAAGCTTCTTAGTATTTGGGCCTGGAGTTTTACTTTGAACGCTCATAATTCTGAGTAGCACAAAAGCAGGAGACTTCATAGATGTCATCCTGGATCTTTCTTTCCTTACAGAGAAGCGGTTCTTCAGGCATTCCAAGTCAGGTGACATCCTCGCCAAGAACCCCGTGGTGCGATCGAAAAGCTACAATAATCCACTGCTGACACCAGTAGCTGAGTATGAAACAGAGGGTATGGCTGCCAACGGGACAAGCATCCGAAGGCACTCTGTTTCAGAAATGACTTCCTGCCTGGAGCTCCAGGGGTACTCCAACCTCACCACCATTATGGACAACGGTTCTAAGAGCTCCATGACGGCCACAAAGAACTTGCTGTCTGACCAGGAGCGGTCCAGTGCTGGGTCAGCGCAGTGCTCTGGCAAGCTCAGCACAGTGGAGGCACAGAAAGGACACTTCCACTCAATGGATGACCCACATAGGTCTTTTGAGCTGGACAGGGACCCTTGTTGATTCCTGTTCCTTCTTCTAGCCCTGAGAACATAGTGGATCAGATTTTAGAGTCAATTGACTCTGATTCTGAAGGCAGGAATCAGCTGCCTGGGGGGAGAAACGCCGATGACTTCTCCCTGTCCCCATCCTCTGCGTTCTGATTTCTAAACTTAGGGATTCACAATCTAACAGGTATCTGGTAAAATGCAGTTGTTACAACTGGCAGGGTCTATTCAGTATTGCTGCCTAGTAAATGACTCAAGAGATTCCTGTCGAAGTGTAGGAACTTGTTCTCTGGAGCTGGAGCACAGAAAATTATTTTTCTAATAAGAAAAACAGAAAAAACAGAGGCTGTGGTCCTTCATAGCACAGAATACAACAATAAAGAAGTCTCTTTTAATCTTTTCTTGTACATCTTGTATGCACTCCTTTGCCCAACGGTGAGCTAAGAGTTCTTGAAGAAAGGCAAATAAATGGAAATGTGCTACCTGACGTCATGCGATGCCTGATGTCTTGTATTCTGCTTCGTGGCTGGTGCTTTGTGTCTGTGAGAGGGTTGTCCTGAAACTGGCTCTTAAGACCATGTTAAGACATGGCACTTCAAAGAAATCTGCGCGTTGCTGACTCCTGGAGCATCCATTGCGGGGAGAGTTTCCAGCCGGGTTCCACTTAATTGCTTGTACAAGTAAATAAAGATATGGCCTCTCGATGGGCATCACCATTATCTATTTATATTCTTCAAGTAATTCCATAATGCATATGCTGTAAGTTGGAGTACGTGAAGTATGTTGTAAGGTAGTGGATTGGTAGACGTGATGCCAACGTGAACAAGAAATCCTGATGCCTGACAGATTCTTGACCAGTTGGCTTCACAGTAAATGCTGTGCTACTGCAGGTCATTGCATTGCAGGTGTCTCTTCTGGAGCTGGGAGGTAGGGGGCAACTCCACAGCTGCACAGCAGAGATGGGCCTCCAAGCGATGAAGCAGAACCTGGTTCTTAGCTCAGAAATTCAAGGACTGCTAAGTGATATCATACTTCTTTGATGTAGAGATGAGCAATCTCTTCCATGTCCCAGTAGCCTCAAATCTTATGGCTGAGGAACAGTCCTTGTGGGGAATGTGATAATTGATACCCAAACAGGCTGAGGCTCCACTCCTCAGTGTAAGTGCCCAGAGCACAGAGTCACACGAGTTCTGGCATCAGGTTCCAGGCATACTTAGACCTGAGCACACTTCCAAGATGAAGACATGCTGCTTTGCCTATGGGACCATCCTACGTGGAGCAGAGTCAATGTGGGCGTACCTTGCCAAAATCAACTAGCAGAAACATAGATGCAGCAGAACATACCTGCAGCAAGAGCAGCTCCAGTGCCTCTGGATGTACAGCAGAAAGCCACAGACGATCAGACCACTCATAGAGTCATAGAATCATAGAATGGCCTGTGCTGAAAAGGACCACAACGATCATCTAGTTTCATGTCTTCTTTCCTTTTATCCTCCCAAATTGTTACAAGCTCCCATGCTCACGCGCTCAGCACCTGCCTTCGTTCCTTCTGGCAAATGCTGTTCTGTTTCCCAGGTCAGAGAAAAAGAGTATCCACTGTCTTCTTCTAAGAACATGATCCAGGGCAGGACAAGGGGCTGAAGCCCCTACAAGAACATTTTAAAAACAGTGAATCAAGGCCTCCGCACACCTTCTTCCTTTAGGAAACGTTAAATGTAATGAGAGTCATAAGCTTACTTCATCACCAGGTAATACTTAGACATAGTTTCAACTCAGAAAAAAAGCGACTGCTTCTCACCTGAGTCTCTGGCGCATTTAGGGCCCTCCTCTGTGACTGAAGATGCTGAATCTCCTGCTGTGCTGGAAATGAACTAGCTGCTCCCACCCCACACGCATCTGGAAATCCTCCTTCAGCTGTTTTGAGAGGACATCTGAAGAGAGGGTTGAAGTCTGCATCTGCTACTGCAGAGTATTTTGTCACTGTAACCCTGCAGTTTGAATTGAGCCTTTACATTTCTAATTCTTACAGTTAACATGGACTGCTTAGGGTCAAAGCTCCAGCAGCAGAAGGATCTTCTGTAGGCATATAGACTCTTCATCAGATACAGACTGAAAAAAACAAACCAAAGCAAAATAAAGCAAAGCAAAGTAAAGCCAAAGCCCAGCCTAGCCTACAAACTTCTGATTGCCAGCTGTAATGGGGTTGAGTGATCATTTAAGGAAGTTGAATGTAGGGCTGTTGGGCTTCGCTGTCAGCTCTTAGGGGTGGTGCTGTGTTCTGGAAGCTGTCTTGAGATGAAGGAAAAGGAATGTGTGTGTGTATTCATCCTTTTGATGAAGAGGATCTCAACTGGCTATAAGCATTTAAGTAAGTTAAGATGATGATGCTCTTGCTGTGGTTTAGAGCGAGCTGAGTCAAACTGGCATCTCTCTTAGCAAATGAAGTATTCAGAAAAACCTGTCTGCTGCGCAGAGGCTTCAAGTTGGGTAATGACTAAAGAGGGAGCAAACCCATTCTGGGTTCAAGCTGCAGTTTCAGGACTCTTTGTTTAACTAAAGGAAGCATGAGGCTGAGCAGGCTTGCTAGGAAGAGCCTGAAAATATGAAGGTAGAATGAAGTTCCTTACTGCAGTGGTGGCAGAGTGGCCTTTTGTCACTCCTTCGGTGTCAAAGCATGCAGACAAGCGTGACTATAAACTGAAAAACTGGATGTGAGGGTCTACACAGATATGAGACCACCATGGTCTGTGACTTTCCCAGTGGTTCTCTGAGTGTGATCAAATTAGGGGTGTGCTATTCCTAGAGACAAACCATGGAAGCATTATGAAGGAAATACGGGTGTCAAAAAAAGTGGGGAAAATGACTCTTGGTTCCTCAGTTGGTTCCTATCAAGATGTTTTTAATTAGCACTTCTGACTAAAACGCCCTTGCCGATACCGCCTGAGTTGGTCGGCTTCAGCAATGGAAGAGCTTGGAGCTGTCCCTCTCCTACTGCCCTGGGTATAATGTGTAGGCATGCAAGTAAACGAACGTATCTGGTCTGTCTCCAAAGTTCTAGTTAGAGATGTGTGGATTGCCCCTTTATTAGGATATACGCTGTAAGATCGTCTCTGAAATGACAACGTCAGAAAGTTTGTGTTAGATTTGGCAGCAAGTGTTTTAATGACGTCTTGCAGCATGAAACAACACAAAGTTCTCCTTAATCCTACAACTGACAGTTTGCATATGTCTTATCACAGAGCTTCCAGCAGCACCTAATGGCAGCTAGAAATTATTTTTGCGATGACTTAGTCCCCATTAGAGGTTGGGAGGAAGGCGGTCCGTGCCCTGGAGCACTGTCCAGCTTTGGATGGTGGAGCTTCTCTACTCCAGAACCTGAGCCCTTCTTCAACTGTGTTGGTTGTGTGTAAGGAGCACAGATGCCTGCAGACTGTCATTTTGTCAGGCCTCAATTTCCCACTGCCAGGAAGCCAGAGAACAGCACTTTGCCCTGCTGCTAGCTGGCAGTCTTCTGTCTGCCATTGCTCTAAGACTACGGTTGCTGTAGGTTGGGAATTGTATATTTTTTAATCTAGAGTCTGCTCATTCATGCACCCTGTTCTCCAGCTCCAGGATGTAGGGATGAGACTGTCATCCATCCAAGAACTTTCCTCAAAACAGAAAATGTTTGAGGAAAAATACCAGATACAGCTTGAGCTGGCAATGCTGCAAACGGCATATGCAGCCGTTTTAGTAACACATAATCCCTCACCACCTCTGGCAGAATTACATGCTTATTAACAATTGGAGTCTTACTTGCATTTCTCAAAAAAGGAATGGGAAATCTTCTTAAAAGAGAATGTCCCCTGTCTGGCAGTGAGTTCCAGCATTGCTGTCTGTCCCTCCAGATCGCTGCGCTCAGTGGTTTGCAAGCATGGGACCAAGCCCCTGGTTGCTGTAGTTGCACACTGCAATTCCTATCTTCTCTGAGGAGAAAGCACTAACAGTGCAAGTGCCTGGTAGCTGGACCCATCCCATGGCCCACCAGCACCGCGGCCTTCCTTATAGCCCTGTGTCCTGCAACAAGAAGCTGAGCTGATGCAGTTTGTACAGATTCTGGATCCGTCTTTCAGTGCAAAGGGAAATGATGGTGCTTGGGGCTGGTGGAGCATGCCACTGACCTGCTGTCTAAGTGTCATAATTACGTTGGCATTTTTAATATTCTTTGGGCAGGTTAAAGTGACTGGTAATTAAACAATGGAAATGGCCCCTGATTTCACAAGTGTTGTACCCTCAGGTCTTGCACTGCGTAATTGGATTAGCAGCAGGCTGGCTGCTGCCTGCCCGTAGCAGGATTACTGAGCTGAGATGGGCTGCCAGCAAGCTCTGCCTAAACCTAGCTTACAATGGCACTAGGTTCTGGTCCTTTACGCGATAATACCTACATAATAGAATGATCAGAGAATTTTAGAATGGCTTACGTTGGAGGGGATGTTAAAGATCATCTACTTCCAATCCCCCTGCCATGGACAGGGCTGCCAAGCACTAGGTCAGGCTGCCCAGGGCTCCATCCAACCTGGCCTTGATGCCTCTAGCAATGAGCAGCCTGTTCCAGTGCCTCATCACCCCCGAGGAAAAAAATTCTTCCCAACGTCTAACCTAAGCCTATCCCTTTTTATTTTTTAGCCATTCTCCCTGTAATACCCTGAGCTCTGAGACCTTTTTCTTTTTTTCCCCTTTGAATACATGTTATTTTGTTGTTATCGTCATCAAGCTTCTTGTCGTACATTCTTCTGAACAGTTTAGGTCCCTATTCTGTCCCGAATATACTCAGTGAGTCCCAGGATCAAATATCACTGCTTCATGCTTCATCCATCTCTTCCAGCCAAAAAAATAAGGGAAGACATTCGGCTTGATTTCCAAAGAGGAAAATTTATCCTCCCACTTCCAGTAGTTCTGTGGAAAACTCAGATCATAATATTATGTTCTTTATGATTGTTCAAACAGTTTTTTGCCAGGTACAGATGTGAAGCTTGATCGTATGTTAGTGCTTGGCTCATAACCTCAGGCGTGTGATAAAGCACAGGTGAGGTGTGTGTGTTCCCCAGCACAGTGGCTGTCTGTCACCTAAGACTCCATCTGCTGTGAATTATTTAGCCACTTCCACCACAGACGTGAAGGATGTGCAATCATCCTGAAGAGTGATACACTGCAGCTGGTCCATACTCCTGGGATGTTCACTGGCGATCTCATTGCACGGTAAGGTAGAGGTGTAGAAGTGGAAACATTGCACACCAGGAAAGGCAGCAGAATGGTACGTGGGTAGTGAACTGGCCGAAGAAACTTTTAGCGAAACTTTGAGAGGAAAACTGAGGCTGCTTCAAATGGAAAGTGAATCTCCCAGCCCGCATCTCTGCCAACAGCCATTGTAGCTTCCTTATTGTTAAATCTTCTTTTTTTTGAGGGAGGAAGGCGAAGTTATTCAGAGAAGAAAATTGTGCAGTGCTGAGTGCAGGATTTTGTATGGCTTGTGTGAGGAGGAAATTCCAGGGGTAAGGGTGGAAAACGTTTTCATTTTTGCATGTTTCAGTTTAAATTCTCTTCTGTCATTTCCCTATCACTGACCACATCAACCTTCAAAATTACTTACTGGGGAGTTACTTACACACGTGTTTTGTGGGGCCCATACGTGTTTTGTTAGTGCTGTCAGGAGTGCCTGTGTATGGTTGTGGAAATAAAGTTGTGTTTCTCCACCCTGCCACAGGACCAGAAGAGGGAGAAAGCAGCATGGGCAGGGGCAGCAACGCCAACAGACTTGCCAATAACACGGAGACTTTTTCTGTGCTTTGCTTTTTTTTAACTAATTTTTATTTTCTCTCCACACAGCAGGCCAAGAGGCAGATGTTGGCCTCCCGGCCCGCCGGAGCCATGCTCTGCTGGCCGTGGGATGGCGGCCTAGCGCCGCTGCCGGGGCCGCCTCTTGTGGGGTGGGGGTGAATCCTGGGGGCTGCTGCGGGTCTTCCTCTTCAGGGGGCGCCGGGGCCCCCCACACGAGTGGCCTCTGCCCTGGGTGGAAGGGCCCGCTGCTGCTGCCTGCCCCGGCTCCTCCTGCGGCTCATGTGCTGAGGCTGCAGTGGAGGTGCCGGGCTGCCCAGGTCCCCCAGCAGAGCTGCCGTGCAGCTCCTCGGGGCCTGAGGCAGGAAGATCCCGCTGGGAGGCTCTGGTGTTGGGGCTGGCTGCAGGGCTGTCCTCCCGGCCTCCTGCGGCACGGCCGTCCCGCTGGTCCAGCTGGCGGCGGATCTGGGGGCCGTACAGGGCTGCGGCAGTGCTGATGAGGCGCCGTACAAAGGGCACCACGTCGCCGCTGGTGATGGGTTGCAGCTCCCGCACCAAGGTCTCCTCGTCCAGCCCGTGCTCACAGAGGAAGTTCACAGTGGCCCACTGTCCCACCTGCACTTCCCACCAGTCGTCGCTGGACATCTCCCGGATCTCTTCCTGCAGCCACTGTAGCAGGGGTGCGAGGTCTTCGGGATGTTGGTTGAAAAAGGCAGCCCAGACCTCGGCTGGGAAGTTGTGCTCAGGTGGAACGAGCACCGGCTCTGCAGGCCCCTGCTCATCCTGCAGGCCATCACCCGAGTGTCCCGTGGGCTGCGGGATGGAACACTCAAGATAGTCGTCCTGCGACCTCACCGAGTAGCGGATGGTGGCTATCTTGTGCCCGCATACGGCACAACTCGGCTTCTGCTTGGCCCACCAGATGGCACAGCCGTAGCAGAGCTGGTGGTGGCAGGGGGTCACATAGGCGACATCCTCCCGGCCTTGCCCACAGACGGGGCAGGTCCAGTTGGATGGCACGTCCATGGCCCCGGGCTCTGCGGTGGGCTGGGGAGAGCTGAGGTCGGGAAGCTGCTCCCCTCACTGATGCTGCAGCAGGCAGAAGGTGTTCCAAACTGCAAAAGAGAAAGAGAGGCCACGGTCACTTGCAGCTCCAGTCCGTCGGCAAGAAACCCTGCCAGTCTCAGTTCCCCCCCCACTGCCACAGGGGCCGTGACCTGCACCACTCACCTCTGCTGCTGCAAGTGCACCCTGCGCATCATCCCCAGCTGCCTGAGCCAGGCAGGGCTGGGGGAAACACTGGTGATACCGTGGGATGGGCAGCAAGAACTGCTGCCGGTAGCCCCACAGCACAACACAACCAATTTGTTCACTGCTCCAAGTCTTGCAGCTATGCTCAACTGGAGTCCAGGCACGAGTGCACGCTGGCCTCTGCTGGTGCCCAAATCTATGCAGCAAGGGCTATAGAGGTCACAGCCATCTCTCCTTGACGTCACTACCCCTTGGTCAGCTCCTCAAAGTCCCTGCCTGCCCACACTGCTTGGATGATGGACTGCACGCCCCGTTTGCAGAACGGGCACTGAGGCCTGCTGCTAGTCCATCACTGGATGCAGAGGAAACAAACCTGGTGGCAGCATGGCACGCTGCCCCAGTTCTCCAGGCATAAGAGGCAGTTGGTGTGTAAAGCCGCTTCCACCAGCTGCAGTGGGCATGGGGGAGTGGGAGATGACAATTTGCTCCCCAACGCTGACGCTGTGGCAGCAAGTGTCACACTGGAAGAGGACAAGAGACCCCATGGGCATAGGCCGGCTTGGGGAGGGTCCCTTGAGAAGCATCCCCCCAGCTGCCAGCATGAGGCATTTTCACACTGCCTACCTGCACTGCTGCACGTGACTCCCTGAAAAGTCCCTGAAACGGAGTTGCCTGCTCCCAGCAGGGTCAGGGTAAAGCACAAGTGGCTCTGAGACGGCCGCTGAGAGCTGCGCAAGCAGCACCCAGAGCACGTTTCAGCTCCAAAGCTCGCCTTGTCCACACTCCAGTCCTCGCAGACACGCTCGGTTGGAGGCCAGGCACGAACTGACGGGCTGGGCTGCTGCACCCGCGTTAAAGCAGGGTGGGCTGAGCAGTCACAATCCATTGCGCAGAGATGTCACAAACCATCGCTTGGCCATGTGCTCACCTTCACTCAGGGACATCACCACCCGTTCCACAGTGATGCCACCATCCGTTGCTTGGTCATCACAATGAGCTGGCCTCACCTGCTGCACATGTGCCAGCAGCACACCAGTCCCAGCGCACTTTTCTGGGCTTTCCCCAGCACCTCTGCTTCTTCCATTCCTCCCCACAGCTCATGTGCTTGGCATCAGTGTTTATCGCCCATCACCGGTGCCTGGGACATGTCTTCCCACAGGCCCCATTGGGTTGCTCAGGCCATGGCACGCAGCCCCAGGCATGTACAACCAAAGGTTTATTCAATAAAAGGTCACACTTCCGTCTGTCTCTTGGTCTAGATGATTGTAGAGGTTTTTTCCAGCCTTAATGGTTCTATGATTCTATGCTACCCACATCCGAGGTCACTGCTGAGTGAACGTTTCACTTCAGTGGAACATAAGGTCATGCTGGCGTCACCGATGTTGACAGCACTCCTTCATTAAAGTGTTTATATTTTTGTATTCAATCTCAAGTGTGCAGTGGTCTGGTCTTCTGAAAAGCCAGCCGCTGCAGAAACAGCGTGTGGCTGCTAATAATCTTAAGTGGGGTAGGAAAAGAGGGTTACGTTTGATTGGAAAAGATAACTAGAAGTACTAGTAGGTTTTCCTTCCTGAGATGCTGAGTAGCCACTGGGGCAACAGTCTGTGCTTGTCAAAGCACCATGAAATGAAGTGGCCACCAGTGAATATGCTGTGTGTGTACCTCTGCTGAAAATTGCCACTTCCATATGAACACAGGGCAGTCACGGCTGGTTTTGTTCAGTAACTACACAGGGTTTACTCGCTACATACCCCCTACACTTTCCTTCCCAGCCCTACAGTGTTTTCCTAGTGCACGTCAGTGATTGCCATCCTGATCCTGCTCCTTTTGTGTAATGTGATGAAAGAAAAGCCTAACGTGCTGAATGTGGAACTTCTGATCTTTTGCAGTTCAGCTGACATTGCCACATCCCCTCTATTTGGACGAAGTGGTTCTCCTGACTTCCAGACTGAGGTGCCAGAAGGTTTATTAAGGTCCACTTGCTACAGCTTTTTGTTGCATTGAATGATATGTGGTTGTTTCTCATTTTTCCTACGTTTGCTGAACAATCACTGGTTCCTCGTGTTATTTGGAGTTTTTCATTGATCAGATCTTAAAAACTGAAATACCTCAGTTTCATACCAGATGCCTCATTCAATGTGGAAATGAAGATTTTTTTCCAGAAAAAAGGTAAATCTATCCTCCCGATGAAATATGGTGCATTACATACAATTTTGTGGCTTTGTGTCCATGAGGCTTACCTTGAGTGAGAAGCTCACCTACAGGCAAGAATGGTCTCTTTATAGAAAACAATTGTTGATACACTGGTGTAATTATTTAGCTTCAGAGTCTAAGAGCTCTATGGATATAACCTCCAGGTAGGCGGGGGAGTCACCATCCCTTGCAGTAGTGTTCAAGAGGCATGTGGATGAAGATGTACGAGATATGGTTTAGTAGCCTGTGGTAGTAATGGTGATGGGAGGACGGTTGGACTAGGTGACCTTGTAGGTCCGCTCCAACCTTGTGATTCTATGAGTCTATGATTCTATGATGTTTTCTGCTGCTTTTGTGCTACCCACCCCAGCAGTGCGGAGAGGCGGGAGCCAAGGAGACCCTGGAAATTCTATTCTGTCAGACCTGGATACATACAATCACACCTGTGGCACTGCCAGTCCCCCACCTCCTCTTTTTTCCTACTTCCTCTAAAAGTAATTTTTTTAGTGACAAACAGCTCCAATAGTATGAAATTGGCCATGCACAGCTCAAGGCTTGGAAGGTACCATAATTCTGTCTGGAGTGTATGGATCTGTTGCACATTTCCATGGATTCGTGGAGCATCAGATTCGTGGAGCATCATCGAGTGGCTTCTGTATCTGGAGTCTGCAAGTATCTGGCCCTGATGGTCTGCAAGGAGCATATGCTGATGACATGGAACAAAACTGATGGCACACTGAATGAAGAAAGAAGCAACACGGCAAGGCCTGCAGCTGGCACGTGCAACCTGGAAGGACCACGAGCATGGTTACTGTGTGTACTGGAGTAAATCCAACTTTCTGTCAGCATTAATTCAGTGTTCAATGATTTGCTCGGACTGAAGATCTAATTCGGTATTTTACCTTCTACATCTTCCAGAAGTTATTCCTTGAGCGTTGTGAGTGGGTTTTTGGCTGGCATGCTGCAGTTTAAATGCTTAGTTGTAAACGCTCACAGAGAGTATATCAGTCTTTGTTCAGGGGTAGGAGTATTCAAATACAGCACAAAGTTTTAGCTAAATGGTCTCATATATGTGAAGATGCAAGAGATTTTCTTTTTGGGGGAAAATGTACTTATTTTATTCGTAACATTGAGATGTTTTCCTCTTGATTCTGTTAAGTTCAGGGCTTTATGGTGTGTGAAGGCTTTTTGTCCTGCTTGTTTCCCCCTCATAATCAAACAGAAGTCTCACTTTTCTGCTCTCAGCACTTGCTGGGCTTATCTTTTCCAGTGAAAATTCCAGTGAAATGACTACAATCTTCTCATTTTTTCCCTAGAGTAGGACTGCCAGCTAGCTGGCCAGGACACCTGTGTCCTCGTGTAAAGAGGTGCTCCCTTATCCTGTGCCAGTGGCTGTGCTGCAAGTTTGAGGACGGAGGCATACATGAAGGTGGTACTACTGAAAAGAGCTGCGTTCCTTGTTCCTTCCACCTGCAGAACTTCCTGTAGGGATGAAAGTATCTTCTAAATGTGCTCTCCAGGCAAATATGCCGGAACCACAGCATCAGATCAAATGTTTGCACTTCCCTGCCTCTGGTTGTTGGCCTTCAGAAAGTTCCTACAGTCTAATTGCGTTCCCTGGCCTGCTGTGCAGGGCTTCCTCCAGGCTTGTGCTCTGAGCAGCGTGGTGCTGGGCTTGGTGCCAGCAGAAATCTGGACGCTCTGTGTATCACTTAAGATCACTCATCAATAGACATCGTTGCTGCTGTCCAGGCTCACTGGCATTGCAGCTTCCTTTATGTGCATCCTCTTTTTTGCAGTGAATTCATTTGTACAGTATTACCTACCTGGCCACTGGATTGCACCACTGCTCCAAATGAAAGCATCTGAGAGTTGAGGTTCCAGCTCTGCCCTTTCCTCATGTGATCAAGCATGTCATCCAGGATGATCTGTTCCATGATCTTCCAAGGCACAGAGGTGAGACTCACCGGCCTGTAGTTCCCGGGGTCCCCCTTGCTCCCTTTCTTGGAAATGGGAGGCTGTCTCTGGCAGGCAACGGGTGTCATGGGAAAGCCCTGCAGGCTCCACTGGTCTCAAGCAGAGCCATGGGCAGCGTCCAGACAGCTGGCACAGGGCCAAGAGCTGAGGGCCAGATATCCCCAGCAAGTTCTCGTTCATGAGGATGTCAGGGTGCAAAAGTACCTTGCCACTGAGAGGCAGTTTTTCTTGGTCTCCCTGATTTCAAATGGCATAAATGGCATCTTTCATGATGAAGGGAAAAAATAGGTTCGGATCTCAGCTGCAAAAGGTGGTTGACTTCTCTGTTTCACAATACCTTTACACAGAACCCATATCTACCAGTAATGTCTGTTTTTGTAGATGAGATCAGTGGTCATTAGTGTGCTTTCAGTCTGGCAGAGTACTTCAGCTCAATCCTCTTTCTTTCCTTTTTTTTCTTTCTTTTTTTTTTTTTTCCTTCCCTTTGTGCCTGTGTCAGAGTGATGCTCTTGTCCTTCTGGCTGTCTAGGCTGGACTTCTTGTGTCTTTGTGTCTCACTCAATCCTTGCTCATATCTCAGTATAGAATATTCGCTCTTTTCCTCTGATAGAACTGCTTCTCTTACAGGTGTTAACTTAATGGTCCCTGTCTGAAATTTATAATACCATCTCTGTAAACCATTTTGATAATTAAATCTCCACCACAGATTCTGCCACATGGATCAAAACCTGGAAGATGAAGAAAATCTTCAAGTTGATGATCCACCTCTGTGGCTTTTCTGAGAGGTGAGGAAGTCTTAAAGTTCTTGCACAGAATCAGTATGATTGTGGGAGCTGGAGAAGAGGTGGAAACATGTGCGAAGCTTTGCTTTGCTTCAGATGGTGGAATTGGCCAACACAGCCAAGTGCCACCTGTTCCCACCACATGCAAGTAAGGGAGTGATTCTCATTGCTGTTTCACTTGCATATAGCTGGTGTGAAGGCCAGGCGGACTTCAAAAGAAATTTGAACTAGAGAGTGTAACTTGTGCCTTGCAAGGCATCCTCATTTCTCTGCCACCAAGAGACAATGACTAAATTAAGAAACAGCTGACTACAATGAAAGTCAGTGGAATGTTTGTATGCACTGAGAATGAAGAGCCGTTACTTGTATGGCAAACTCCAACACCATTATTTTCAGAAACGAGGGAAGAATGTGCATTTGTGTTACTGAAAAACAGGTCTGTTTTCAAACATGAAAGTTGTACTTTCCAGTCATTGAGTTGTAGTTTTAAGATGCCCTTATGAAATGCTGAGTTTAAAAGAATCTGCATCTTAAAAATCTATCCTCAACATAGATAGGAAATGACTGAGCTTTACAACTTGCCAAGTAGCTGTGATGCTTTGAGACTACTCAATATATGTAACTGTTGAGAGCGTTCTCAGGGATGCTTGGGATGTTTCAGTGGGTTCCAGATAATTATTTCAGTTTGGCCAGAAAGAGAGATAAACAGTTTGTTGTTGACAAAACATCTATGCTGGAGTTCCTTGTAATAATGCAAGGAAAGTTATCCAGTAGTTGTTTCGTGAATGACTAAATGTAACATATGTCTTAGAGCGGCAGATAACAATATTTTTTTTTCCATTAATTTGGATGACATTAGTGTGGTAACACACTAATGTGCGTAACAGCAGCTTTCTTTCATGCATGTATCTTGAAAAGCAAAACTAGAGTTAAACTGTTGTTGTTGAATCAACATTTGATAGAGTATGAAGGAGAATATCCTGTTCAGTTTCTTAAAATACAAGAGGAAGGAAGGAATAGACAAAGGCGAGGACAGATGTAGATCTCTCTCAACACTTTGCAGTCGCTAGAGGTAACCTGGGAGAACATTCTTGCTGCTTAGGTACACAGTAACATTGATATTATGTTGTTTGGGAATTTCTGTTATTCCTCTTAAATAACCAGCAGAAATGATCCAGAAGTCCAAGGGCTTGTCCAAGGCTACAAGAAGGTGCAGTCTAAATTAATGAGTGAAGGGAACTGAACACCCAGTCCTCCAGGCTCAGGCACGGAATAGCTGGGAGATGCAAGTGAGATCTGAGTGGTGAACACCCAAGGACACTTCTCAAGGAACTGCAAGGAGCTCCCATTAGTGGAGAGAGCTGAAATCCTATGAAGCCGGCCCTTTCTCCTCTACTCTTCTGCCAAGCACATCATCCCATTGCAGCTTCCCCGTGGTCCCTGCCTGCTGCTTCCCTCTCAAGCCTCACCACACTACAGAGAAGACAGTTCAGCTGAGACTCCAGATCTTGCCCCGCTCCTCAAAAAGCTCCATCCCTCTCCTCTGACAGGCTTCCTGAAAAACCCAGATGTCCTGTTGCAGGCAAGAAGATTGGTTTCTGCATGCAATGCACATGCATTGCATTGAACGTCAAGAAGCTCAAAGGAGATTCCTGCATGGGAGCAGGAGCAGAGCTGAACTTAAGAACTGGGTGGTTCTTCATTGGCATCAGTTTTTGATTTGGGTTTTAACAAAGAGATCTTGAGAACTGCTTGGGCATAAATGGGAGTGTCTTTGGTCTGTAGGTATCTTTTTGAGAAGCATGCCTCAAAGGCTACCCTCAGCCAACATTCACAAACACATTGCAGGCTGATGCACATTTGTGGATACTGTTTGGAGAATCATTCTGAGCAGCTAATACATCCAGAACATCAGGATCCTCTCACGTACTGAAGGAAGTGTTTCAATTTTACCCATTTGATCTGCATCTGGCTCTCAGGAGGCTTTTATCCCAACGTGTTGCTTCCAGTTGTTTTTTTTTTTTTCCCCCAGTATTCTGGAATCCAAGTAAATTCAAGAATTCCCCTTGGGTATGACATTTAGGATCTTAACAAAATTTGTCACATGTACAACATAGGTGAGTACACTGTAGGTAGGATGAGGAAACTTACACTTGAGTAAATAGAGCTGTGCTCTGCACAGGAGCAGACACACTCAGTGGAAGCGAGGCTGCAGTTCTACAGAGTTTTCCTCCTTAGCCTTATGAGTTCATTTGTGAGCGGAATTGCAGAGTGAAGTTCTAAGGGCAATGGGAAGGAGGGAAGAAGGAGATATAAACTCCTTGTCACGGAGTTAACTAGATCAATCTATGCCCCCCCACCCGCCCTGGCCCCACAGAATGGGAAGGAAGGAAGGGAGGAAAAAAAAACAGCGGCAACAATCTATGGAGGAAAACTTATTTTACTAACTATGATATCGGAATGCAAGATAACACAATATAATACAATCTAATTGAAACTGAGACTAATAAATCAAATAAGATTGGAGAGAGAGCATTCCTGACACCGAGACAAACCTGAAAAGCTTGGAGCGGCTAGGAAAGAACCCGCCAGCACCCACTGCCAGGCAGTAAGAGACCGCCCCACCCGGAAGGGTCAGATCCCATGACTTCCATAATGTATAGGGATAGCTAACTGGAATTGGAGCATTAACACTTTAATTCTAGTACATGATGTTTTGATGTGGAATACTGAAAACAAAAAAACATAAAACCATGACACCCCTTCACTCTAGATGTGGGTTGGGTTTTTTTTACAATATTCTGGAAGAAATACTTTTGAGAGTCGGTTTCATCTTTTCTTTGACCCAGTTGCATTACTTACATGGCAGTGCCACCGTGTGGTACCAGCTGCAGGTGTAGTGTCTGGTCGGTAGTGCTGTATGTAGTCAGTAAAGGATTGCAAAAAGCAAGAACTCTGGGGCTGGTCTAATGGATCTTCACAGACCTCATCCTCCATCATCCCAGAGTGCCCTCGTACTAGCCAGGCCACTTCTAAAAGCCTGCATGTTCAACTCCTCAGAAGAAGGAGCTGCTGCCTCCTTCTGAGCATCTGTGCAGTGCTACGTGGTTAGGCTGGTTCAAAACTCTCGACTTTACAGTCAGATGAAGCAGCTGTAGAAGAGGAACATCACATTACAGTTTACATTTGCTGTGTAATGTACTGAACGTGCTTGCTGCCTCTCTGCTTGCTGTGGTGAACAAGGAAAGTTTGTGTTTGGAGGAGATGGCGCTCATCTTGTTGGTGTTTCTCTTTCAGGGGGTTCATGAGTCAAAAGGTGTGACTGAAGATTATCTGAACTGGAATCCCTGATCCAGAAAGTGGTTTCACTTCATTTGGGCACCTGTGGTTTGTATTCCAGTGATGGACTCTTCACACGCTCTTCCTGTATCCTGGGTGAGTATAACTGCAGCTTGTTTTGACACGGCACAAAGAGATTCCCCAGAAGCTTAATCCACACAGGACTGGGGTCTGCACGTGAGGAGACAGAGTCCAGAGAAGGGCAATGAAGCCGGTGAGGGAAATGAAGCACAAGTCTTTTGAGGAGTGGCTGAAGGAGCTGGGATTTTTCCGTCTGGGGAAGAGGAGTCTTGGGAAACCATTCTGCCCCCTTACAACTACCTGAGAGTGGTGGGAAGGGAGGGTTGGCTTCTTTTCCCAGGTAACAGTGATAGGATTAGAGGGAATGGCGTCAAGTTTCACCAGGGGAGATTCAGGCTGGACGTTAGGAAATACTGCTTCTCCGAAAGTGTGGTCAGGTGCTGGAATGGGCTGCCCAGGGAGCTAATGGAGTCATTGACCCCAGAGGTTCAAGAAAGTATAGATGTGGTACTAAGGAACATAGTTTGGTGGGCAATGCTGGTGATTAGGTGGACAGTGGGACTGGATGATCTTGGAGGTCTTTTCCAACCTTGGTGATTCATTGTTCTATGAGACTCAGCAGTATGACCACGCTATTATTCTGAGCACATGCAATATGCAAAGTCACGATGACTTGGCAGTGGCAGAACGTGAAACCAGCACTTACTGCTTTAAGGCTTTGAATATGGAATGCGTTTAGCTTTTCCATTCTACCTCTGAGGGAGTGAGTTTTAACACAGGATGCCTTATGGATAGGGAGAGGAAGAAGTAAGAAGCAATTTCTAGAATGCTGAGTGTTGTGATTTCACTAGTGTGCAAAGATCTTACAAGGTTATCTAAAGCAGGAAATGGTGATAATTAGTCTTAAAAAAGACCAAGTGATAAGCTTTCAAATATGTAATAGGTTTCAGCAGAGTGGAAGATCAGAAGAGTAGCACACATATCAAGAGAAACTCAGATACACTGGAGGGATGGTCTCTGACATTGCATTGGTTAGGAGCTGGAGTAAATTGTTGGCATAGGCTGTTGTATGTTCACTGCTAGAGGTGCCGTTTACGCATCACATACATAGGCCCCTATAAAAACCAAAGTGGTTAAAAATGATCCTGCCTGATGGCAGAGTCTCTTCCAACTTACTGTCTAGGGTTCCGTGTGCTCTGTTATGTGAAGGCAAGATCAGGCCAAGAGGAAGCTGTTTAAAAAATCCCTCTGAGTGATGCAGTCTGTTGAAATTCCAAAGGGGATATTACCAGGTAAGTCATCAAGGAAATGTGGTAGTACCCAAATACTTTTATGTAAGTACTGTGATGGTCGACTTGAATAGAGAAAATCGAGGAGTAAATAAGTTAAATTGCATCTGTATCTGTACAGTCCCCTGAAGCCGAATGGCAAAATGCTTGTGTTGCAGTATGCATTGAAGAAACAAAGATGTTTTACATGGATAAATAGAGGCCAGTTATTTATGGAAAATGGTATAGGATTACTACTTGGTATTCCTTACTTGCCATTCAGCGTAGCCCCAAATTCTTTTCTGAATAAAGGCTCTTATACGTCAGGACAGAAAAAATACACTCAAAGAGAATAAAATTCCAAGGGAATGCCTTATTAGAAAAGAAATGTGATATTGTATGACAGCAGAAATTAGAAACTAAGAGGTCTGGTGTTGTCCAGCTGTTTTTGCCCATCTAGTGAGCACAGCCAGCCTTCCCCTCCAGCCAAACTGTGGAGTGAGCAATAAGTCAGAGTTTGTGTAGCAAGGCTGCCGCTTTTCTGTGTGCCAGGTAAAAAAAGAAAAATTCCCCAGATGAACTTGACTCAGCTGGCTTTACCACAGAAGCTGTATCAACTGGAAATTGCAATCTTAATTTACAGAAACTTCTTTAATTTGTGTGATTGGCATTTGAATCCAGGTAAGCACGAAAATGTAACTGTGGAAAAGAAAGGAATTGTTAAGGGGATTCCCATAGCTTGGAATGAACATATTCTAAGCATCCTAACTTCAAGCATTTTTTTTTTATTATTATTGTTTTCAGAGGCTGTAGTTGACATCCAGACGATAACCCAATTCCCTCCTCCAGCCGTGCCCTTTTCACAAGGATGGGAAGTGTGAGTGGCAGAGAGAAAGCTTCAGACGTGTGACCCAAGAGATACACCACGGTTTTATTTTTATTTTGTGCACGAGTGAGGCAGAGCAATGAAATCGGCAAAACGGTGTTGCATGATGATAATTTAGATCTACTGCAGAGGTCACTCCTGCCCTAAAACGCTGGTGGAGGATCTCCGTGCTCACTTGCTGCCACCTGCCGGTCATTCTTTGGAAAGAACGCACTGCGTTAACCACGGCCTCGTTAAAACTTCTGCTGGGCTGAGTGCAGCTGTGTTTCCCAGTAAGGTGCCGTGGGCTCTGCCCTCCAGTGACCATTTCCAAAGGCTATTGGTGTTCTCTCGTTGAGTGGACTCCAAACAATGCTCTCAATCAATGTTTTTTTCCAAAATACTTTAGTAAAACTTAATTCTTCTAATCCTACTAGTGTATCTTAATCCTTCATGCCCCAAAGATGAAGAGATGAGATTTTCTTAGGGTGGGTGTCTGCTTCCCTGCTTTCTTATGTGGGTTGCTTGCACTGTCTCTGCAGTGCACTTTTGGTTTGGATTGAAGAGATGAGGATCTGACAGCAGAAATGGAGGTGAAGTTAAATAGAAATCGGTGCCACCAATCTTAAAAGTCAGCTTTCAAAGACTTGAAATTAGCAATGATCTTGACAGGAAGAAGAAGAACAGAATTTGGCTTTCTGGCACAGCCTAAAGAAAAGGTTTGCAAGTGTACATCAAGTCTGCTGCAATATTTACTATGTTACTCCTGCAGGTGATCTGGAATGACCGTGAGGGAATGTCAGCTATTTTTTAAATAGATTTGAGGCATTCAGTATGAGAAAGAAAGCTAGGAATCTGAATCCTACGGATCGATAAAACCAGCAAAATATATTCTTTTTAAGAAGTTTGTGTCACACAAGAAAAAGCTTCTTAGTATTTGGGCCTGGAGTTTTACTTTGAACGCTCATAATTCTGAGTAGCACAAAAGCAGGAGACTTCATAGATGTCATCCTGGATCTTTCTTTCCTTACAGAGAAGCGGTTCTTCAGGCGTTCCAAGTCAGGTGACATCCTCGCCAAGAACCCCGTGGTGCGATCGAAAAGCTACAATAATCCACTGCTGACACCAGTAGCTGAGTATGAAACAGAGGGTATGGCTGCCAACGGGACAAGCATCCGAAGGCACTCTGTTTCAGAAATGACTTCCTGCCTGGAGCTCCAGGGGTACTCCAACCTCACCACCATCATGGACAACGGTTCTAAGAGCTCCATGACGGCCACAAAGAACTTGCTGTCTGACCAGGAGCGGTCCAGTGCTGGGTCAGCGCAGTGCTCTGGCAAGCTCAGCACAGTGGAGGCACAGAAAGGACACTTCCACTCAATGGACGACCCACATAGGTCTTTTGAGTTGGACAGGGACCCTTCCTTGATTCCTGTTCCTTCTTCTAGCCCTGAGAACATAGTGGATCAGATTTTAGAGTCAATTGACTCTGATTCTGAAGGCATTTTTATTGATTTTGGCCGAGGCTGTTCCAAATCATCAGCATACAATGTGGACGTGAACAGACAGAGCGTCTTGTGAAGGACAGCAGGACACGAGCCTTGGGTTTTAATATTACACAAGAAAGCTACTAACGTGTTGAGTCAGACCATGGGCAAAAGCTAAGTGTGTCTAGGGCACAACCTCAGCTGTGTTGAAGCATACAAACCCAACAGTTTACAAGAGGCAGGAATCAGCTGCCTGGAGGGAGAAACCCTGATGACTTCTCTCTGTCCCTATCTTCTGTGTTCAGATTTCTTATTGTCTTTCTAAACTTAGGGATTCACAGACTAACAGGTATCTGGTAAAAAGCAGTTGTAACAACTGGCAGGGTCTATTCAGTAATGCTGCCTAGTAAATGACTCAAGAGACTCCTGCTGAAGGGCAGGTTGTTCTCTGGACTGTAACATGTTAGCTGGAGCACAGAAAATTATCCTTTTAATAAGAAAAACAGAAAAAACAGAGGCTGTGGTCCTTCATAGCACAGAATACAACGATAAAGAAGTCTCTTTTAATCTTTTCTTGTACATCTTGTATGCACTCCTTTGCCCAACGGTGAGCTAAGAGTTCTTGAAGAAAGGCAAATAAATGGAAATGTGCTACCTGACGTCACGCGATGCCTGATGTCTTGTATTCTGCTTCGTGGCTGGTGCTTTGTGTCTGTGAGAGGGTTGTCCTGAAACTGGCTCTTAAGACCATGTTAAGACATGGCACTTCAAAGAAAACTGCGCGTTGCTGACTCCTGGAGCATCCATTGCGGGGAGAGTTTCCAGCTGGGTTCAACTTATTGCTTGTACAAGTAAATAAAGATATGGCCTCTCGATGGGCATCTCCATTATCTATTTGTATTCTTCAGGTAATTCCATAATGCATATGCTGTAAGTTGGAGTACGTGAAGTATGTTGTAAGGTGGTGGATTGGTAGACGTGATGCCAACGTGAACAAGAAATCCTGATGCCTGACAGATTCTTGACCAGATGGCTTCACAGTAAATGCTGTGCTACTGCAGGTCATTGCATTGCAGGTGTCTCTTCTGGAGCTGGGAGGTAGTGGGCAACTCCACAGCTGCACAGCGGAGATGGGCCTCCAAGCGATGAAACAGAGCCTGGTTCTTAGCTCAGAAATTCAAGGACTGCTAAGTGATATCATACTTCTTTGATGCAGAGATGATCAATCTCTTCCATGTCCCAGTAGTCTCAAATCTTATGGCCGAGGAACAATCCTTGTGGGTTATGTG